>OZ007560.1:253687440-256087440 GCA_963931875.1 Pollenia griseotomentosa | reverse complement strand
AACTTCATGAAAAAAAGTCAATGGCTAATTTTATATTTTATGGTTAAACAAGATGAAAAATAGCAAAGTCTAGCCACTAAATGTCAAAATTGGCAACACTGAACGAGATACATAAGTACTTACTTTCACATTTAAATTAATATGATTATGAACAAGATAAAAGTCGTGGCTTAAAAGCTTTTCTTAGTTTATAATCATTCCTAAGGTGTGTTAACAATCTGTTATATCATTCTCTGAGTCATTAGGCTTCTTAGTAATAAAAGAAATATTAAAAAAAACATTTCTTAAACAAATAATAAAATAAAGTTATTAATTGAACGTAGCGAGAGGTCTTATTTAATTATACAACAAAAAAATATTAAATGCAGCTGTAGGGAAGAGAAATTTTAAAATATCGTTTCACGAATTTTTTTCTAACTAACACTTATTTTACAAAAATCCTTAAAAAAAAATAAAAGACTTAAAAGTAACCGCTTATTAAAAAAATCAATTAAAATGGCGACTTCTCAGAAAATCGCTTAAAATTAACAATTTTAACAACTTAGAAGTAAATCGCTTAACTTTAAAAAATTTCTTAAAGTGAAAACTACTTTCGTTTAAGGTAATAATTGTATTAAAATCTAAATAGGTACATCTTAAATTATAAAAAAATAACTGATTACACTGTAATAAAAATCACTCCTAAACCAAAGAGAAAAGACGTTAAAATAATAAAAGAAAATTATTAAATTTTAAATTTGGGAGCAAAATAGAAATTTTAACAACCAGCTGAAATAGAAAATATCGCTAATATTGCAAAAGTCGCTTAAATAATAAAAACTAACAAATATACCATATTTTCCTACCATATCTTTGGCTTATTTTTATTAAAATTCAGGTTTAATGGTCTGTATATTAAGCTGCATTTTAATATTCGTCACATTGTGGTTTATATTATAAGGTTTGTTGGTGTACACAAAATCGGGATCCCATTGTTACTAAAAAGCGTTTCCGTGCTCGCTTTTTGCTTTTTGGTAGCATTGGGATCCCAATTTTAAGTACGGGAACAAACCTATTAATAATTTTTTTAAATTCCGTAATAAAATCCAATTAATTGCTTCAATCAATAACAAAGTGTTTATTTTCAAAACATATCTGCTTATTTTTAAAAAAAAATTCTATTTTTACAAATTTACGTCAGATTTCTGCAATTTCTGCCACCCATCATGAATAGCTGCTGTTCAGCTTTCAATAAATTTTCACTAATTTTCTAAAGTTTTCGATATTTGAATGACATATTCCAAAATATACTTGCACGAAAATATTTGTTATTACATGTGTACACTACATTCTCCGCGTTCAATTTCCATTAAGTGCATATTCATTCTTTGTTCATCGATACTCGTATTTGTGTGGGGGCACGTGTTTAATATTTGATTTGAATGTATGCATACATACATATCATTTGCAAGAAGAACGTCATATTACAAAATCGCGTGTTCAGGTAAATAACATTTTATAATTTTTTAGCAATTTTTTTAAATTTATTGCTTAAAGTTTTGTCAAACAAATGTTTTGTATGTGAACATTTTTTTAGATATCTGTAATTCTGCATTAACATTTCTACAAATTAAAGTAAGAACAATTACTAAACGTGTTACATAACATTGTTACTTAACTGACGTCATTCATACATGTGCAGTAAAATTACTGACACTGCTCTCATACATTGTAAAGAGTGCAAGTAAATGAAAGAGAGCAAAAATGCACAACTACTATACTAACAACAATAACAGCAAAATAAGCAATTTAAGAAGTAATGCATCTGTTTGGGAGAAGTAGGTGGGGTTAGAAGAAACAGCTCAGTTGAAAAGGGAAAAAGGAACTGAAACACAAGGTCCTTTAGTAATTCACAAGGTTGAAACATTTAGTAGGAACTGTAACTTAATGCAAACATATGCATCTGCAGTTGTGTTATTTTGAAAATATTTTTTTTTTTTTAAGATTCTAAAAGTAAATTTTTTTGCAATATGGTTTTAGTCAGTTATTAAAAGTGTTTTTAATACTGTTTAATAAATTTATAATTTAGTGCTAAGTGTCGTGTTTCAAAAGTATTCAGTGATGTTATGATAAATTAAAAACGCGTTTACTCATACATACATACATACATATTGTTTTAAATGATGATAATGATTTGATAAAAATAGAACAAATGATAGATAAAAACAAAAATAGCAATATGCATTACATATTAAAAATATAAAAATCTTTTAGTCGTTTAAAGTTTTATTGAGAAATATTTTTTTTTTTTTTTCGTTTAAACTCGTACAGTTTATAATTAATTTTCAACGTTTTAAGAAAATTGCTTTTAATCACACGTGTGTGTTTAGTTTTTTAAAATTATATGTATATGTACTTCAAATAGTTAACAAAAATTTGACAAAATTTTAAACCAAAAAGCGCTAATTGCTTGTTTAACGGCTTAGAACGTTATCGTTCACATAGAAAATGTCTATGAAAAACACTCAGTTTTAAAAATACATTCTTTTCATATGAAATCCTATGCGAATGTTTAAGTTCAAATTCTTAAATTGTTAAACAATTGTTTTTCCTTTAATAAACGCATTTCGGTTAATTCCCTTTGTTATAAACCTTTAAGTTCTTTCAATTGCAAATCAAAATAAATACACACACTTATTCAACTTTATTGAAAATAATTATAACGTTCACAACATTTATCCTTAACTGTTAGTACCGAGCAGAACCGTTTAATGTCTCTAAATAAACTAAATTGAATAGTTATGAGCTAGTCGATTCCAGGACTTTCTGTTCGAATTATTTTAAAATAACTGTTATACATCTAAATCTAAAGTCTACAGTTACAATTACTAGAAAGTTCCATACAGTGGAGATCATAACAATTTTAGACTAATACGACATAAAAATATAATTTACAATATAACTTATGCAAAAACTATAAATAATTCTTAAGCGGCTCATACACTTGCAATATAATTGCACGATTTTTCGTATTGCACAATTATATCGCCAACGTGAATGGGATATTCGAAGGTGGCACATTGGCAAGAATTAAAAGCCTTTAAATTTTTATTGCACAACAAAAACAAGTAATATATACTGTGAAATGTGTTGGCAATAATGTACGATGTTGTTTTGCTTTTAAGGTTATGTTTTTTTTTTTCATAAAAGTTGCGCCATATTTTAATTGAATCAATTGTGTAACTTTTTGAATAATATAGGGAAATATAGAAATAATATGGCAAATAACTTATACAATAATATTGTAAATGGATGGGGCGCTTTAGGTAAATCTAATTTCGTAACAGTACTTTCATTTTAAATTATATACACGTCATCAGATACACGTCAGCGTTTCCGGTGTGTTAAAATCGACTAGAGGAAAAAAATTGTCGGCCCGATTTCAAATAAAAATTCCGCGGGAAATTTTTGTCTTTTCCTTTTCCACGTGTTATGAATAAAAGTTTCGCATGAAATTTCTGACTTTTTCCCAAATAAAAAATTAAAATTTTTTTTTTCAAAACAAAAGGGAGTTTATAAAAGGTTTTGCGAGGGATGCGTAAAACAAGCTTACTCCATGGAGCCTCGAAATAATTGCGTTGCTGAGTAAAAAAATGGTTGTGTCAGTATTCTTAAAAATAACAAAACTCAAAAAATAAAAACTTCTAAACAGGAGGTGGTCCAAAGAGAAAGATTAAATGTTTTCTCCAGAAGAAGAAAAAGTTTTCGATCTTCTAGTGAGGGTGTGCCGATAAAACCCGTTGGTTTGCAAAAAAAAAAAAAAAAAAAAAAAAAACAAAAATAACTTCAATGTCAAGTTTTTATTTTTTTTTTGAAGTAAAGTTTTTCCGTGTCAAATAAATTTCTTTGGAATATTCGTAATTGGGCTGAATTTGGGCATGTTCGTGAATGCATCACTGCGCCGCAGCATTGATTTCAAATGTTAATATATATGTATATCAGTGAAGTAAATGTGGACCAACAGTTGTTAAATACTCCACAAAAATAATAGTCATACAATAAAAAAAATTATTATTATTTTTTTTATCGGCATTAAAAAAAGTCTTATGATGCAGCAGCGCAGTGATGCATTTACGAACATGCCCTGTATTATTCTAATCACATTTTTTATGTTTTGTCAAGCTTTTAATTTAAAAATATAAAAGTAAAGAAATATCTTAATCCTTGTAAAATAATTAACAAAATTCATCCGTAGCCAACTAAATTACAGCTTATTTTTTCAATAAAATTTGAAGATAAAAAATAATTTATTCGTTTATAATAAATTATCTGTTTTTTTAACATTTTCTTAAGCATCAAGCTGTTTATATTTTAATTCTTATTTAACTGAATAATTTATGAATTAAATTCCATAAATAAATCTAAAAAATAAAAAAAAAACAAGTTTCGTTTATGTTTGAAATACAATTTTCTTTTTTTTAGCATTTTTATTTAATATTTTTTTTTTTTGAAAGTGATAAAAAATCCGCATGAGTCTTATTAATTTGGTGATTGTGTAAAAAAAGAATGTGAATAAAAAAAATTGAGCACACTTAAACACAAAAAATCTTAAGCACACACGTGAATTATACAAACATTACGAACGAACACACACATATTTTTATTTTCCCTAACACACTTGTAAACAATCAATTTGTGAGAAACAGTCTAATATATCACTACGAAATTTATTTAGGTGTTTTAATTGGATTATAATCTAATAAAAGGTGTGCGTTCGTAAATCGAAACATTCAAGCATTAACTCAGTACATAATAGTTATTAACAAACACTCATACATGTGTAGTTATGTACATAAATAAATGTGTAACAAATATATTCTACTTGTATTTGCCCTTATCGATAAGTATATTGACTTAAAAAATGTCCATAAAGATAGTTCATATTAATAAATTCACACATGTTGTAAGTTCACATTATTTAAATGTAGATATGCATGTGTGTGTGTGTGTGCTTGTAAAACATTTCGCCAATATTTAGGTCATTTCCTCCACGTGTAAGAGTTTCGAAACTGTTGTTTATTTATTATGGCGTATAAAAAGTGTATGTGTGTGAGAACATGTGAGTATGGCTGAATTAATGACCCAGCAAACACGAAATTGTAAGTTTAAAAGTGACTCATATTTTCATATATTTGGTGTTAAACAGTGTTCATCAAAAATAAACAAATAAAAGGAATTTGTTGCTAACGAGACATTCAGCCTCATTCATTCTGACATTTTTAGAATACATATTCATTTGTAAGTTTTCAAAATTAGGTGATCATTTGATTCAATATTTTAAGAATTTCAGATATTCTGGTATGTTACAGAATTGGTACGTAATTAAAAAGTTACGAATTTTTCCAATTCGTACCGTGTTGTTTTGCTTTTTTAAATAAAACAGAAAATATTTTTGCGTTTTACAATTTCTAAAGAAGGTATTCACTTCTTACGAACTTAGTTTCTGTGAGGCACCTAAATGGTTTTTACAAAAAAAAAAAAAAAAAAAAAAAAAAAAAAAAAAAAAAACAACATACACTATTACTTAGATATATTTTGAAGTATATGGTTTTTTGAAAAAGTGTCTCAGATCTATTCGATTAAAAGCTGATCTGCGGCTAAATAAAATTTGTTGTTTGATATGATGTTCGTTTGTGCTCTGGGCGTGTAAGTTACCGAATAACTTTGTTTGTATTCTGAAAAGTATAAATGAAGAGCATTGCTTTTTAATTTAACAAGTACTTTTTAATACAAATAAAAATATTTTTTCAAGATACATACTAAAAAAACTAAAATAAATGATTCACAATAGTTGATTTCACTTTGAAAACGTATGTTTTTTTTTAATATAAAAATATGCTTACTTTTGTAAAGTATAACCTGATTTCAAGAAATTTGAACTTATTTTGCTCGTTATCAATTGCGCTGTTTGAGTACAGTTACAAAATAAAAACGTTTAAAATAGTTGTACATAAATGGCCGTTTAAGTTATTTTGTTTTTAGACATGATACTCCATTTTTATTATTTACTTATTTATTATATATGTATTAACATTTAGAAATCTTTAAATTCACTGCATAGTACCCTTATGTTAAGTCTTTGAGAATTTTTTTTAACCTAAGCTTATTAAAACAAACTGGTACCATCAAACAAAATATCAAACTTTGTTTGACATAGATACGCTAAAGCGTAAAAGCCGTGTAAAAGCCCCTTAAGTTTGCCATTTCGTGAGAAACTTTTTCAATGTTCATCTTAGAACTGATAAAGTGAATATATATATGTATCGAGTCCTAACCGAAAAATAACGTAAGCAACATGATTTAAAATTTTCGTTTTTTTTAATAAATGACATTATTGGCAACACTTAGATAATAATTGAAATCAATGACGTCATTTTTTTTGCCCAAAAAATTTTTTTATTGGATAAATCGTATTAAATTTTGTATAAATTTATTCCTTTGAGTTTTCAAGAATAGTAACCTTTTTAGTTATAATTTTTCTTTAAATATATCTCAAATGTTTGTTGGGTGGCGGCAGTAGAACAAAGGAAAAAGCTTAAAAAATATTAAATGCTTGCAATGATACTAACAATTTTTTAATCTTCTTACACCTTACCAGATGAGAAGTGCGTCACTTTTGAAATCTATTATGTCTTACCTCAGTCCTCTTGTAACTTTAACGGTATTCGTCTAAAGACTTAGATGCATTTATAAGTTTTTATACACATTTAAAGAAGAGATTAAAGAAGACTCGAACTACAAGACATTTTTCATTTTACGAAGTGATGTGAATGTTTAATCAGTTAAAAATAGATTTGATTTACTTGATCAAAGCAAAAGTGCAAATTAATTTGCTTAACATTTTATAATTTATTTTGCGGCTTGCAACATAAATTTACATATAAAGTGAAATACACACTATCAAAGATTATTGACAGATTTGCTAAAATTTTCGCTTGTTTGTTTGTGTGGGCGCCAGTTTTCGTCAGTCAACCGTCAACCACAAATTATTTTGTCGTTGACTGATTAAATGTTTAACGTCACTTAAGTTCGATAGTGTGTACTCCACTTTATACTGATAAGTCTGATTATCATCTTCTTCAAAATTACGCCTCTATCTCATCAGTTCTGTGAAACACGTGTTAACACATTTCTTGTTTTAATATGAAATTATTTAATTATTTTTTTTTTCTTAACAGGTTGTTTTCAATCAATTTACACCTTTTAAAATGCAAACACGTTTTTGCCAATATATTTCTTTTTTCTTATACAATTTGTTATTTATTTGTTTTTATTCGATATTCATACCTTAAGGTTGTGAATTTTTATTGTTTTTTCAGTTGCTTCATTTAGTTTTGATAATAACACTTTTTGTGGCACATGGGTTAAAAAAAAAAAAAAATAGCCAACACGCGCAAAGTTTAGATAATAGAAAAAATCGAGGCGGGTGTTAAAACTAATAAATTTATTTTTTAATATGTTTCGGACTTGTATCAGTTATTAGAATTTCGATACACGCTGAATAAGCAAATATTATCCCTTAAAGTTGTAACTTTTATAGCAGGCCACAGGAAAAGTTAGTAAAAAACTTTTATTGAATAATTTAATATGGTTTTCCGTCGAAAATCACTTTAATATGTGAAATTTCTTACGAATACTTTGCAATTGTTATAAACCAGTGGATTCTATACAGTAGAATCGCGAAAAAGTGAACTTGTTTCAAAGGTAATCTCGCATTTAAGTGAACCGAATTTCAACGTTCATGCGCTGCTCTCAAACTTTTCGGAGCGTATTGACTATTTTGTTTACTTAGTTGGCAGTTTGTATTGTATTGTTGTTGTTTTTGTACTTTATTCTGTTTTGGGCTAAAAAAACCCAAATCATCTTAATTAAGCCTTAATACACGAGAACAATTCTGCCGGCATAAAATGACATCTTGTTGCCTTTTTTTACCTCGTAAAAAGTACACTAAATTTTAATCTGGGCCATATGCTTTCTCTATACCAAATTTAAATGAAAAGAGAAAAAGTACCAAAGGTAACAAAAGTAACAAAAGTGCCATCTTTTCCTAATATAAGGCCCCCAGAAAGTACACTGTGTGTTAATAAAGGCAAGAATCTGTGTGTTACCAAATTTATCGAAAAGAGAAAAGGTTAAAATTTTTACCTGTTTTTATACCTAAGAAAGTATCCTTTATTTTAGTCAGGACCAAAAGTAACAAAAGTGACAATTTTTCCCCGTTTTTAACTCTTTAAACCCGTCTACAAATTTCATCCAAATCTTTTATGCGGGTTTCGTTTCAATGCGCCACAAACATACAAAGTTTCACATTTATTATATTAGTAGGATGATCAAGAAAACATGTATCGATATAATTTCTTGACTTCGATTACACGTGCAACAAAAAAAAAAAAAAAAAAAAACCAGCCTCAATACTTGCCACGCGAAATGAAACTAGACTATTGGTTGAGCAAATCTGCCAAAGGGTTTTGAAAAGTTAGCACGGGTTCCCGAAATACCGGCCCCAAAAGTTTTTGAATTTTTTGAAAAGGCGTTTGGTATAGTTAAAAAATATACTAAACGTACTTCTGAGCTAAAAGACTATTTCAGATGTCTTTAGTAGAGTTGTGCGGTAATTCTTAGCTTGGAAAATATTAACCCCCTAACACTAATTTTAAGGGGTCAATTTTTGTCCTTATTTTAACATCCCCACAACAGGATACTAAAACGGCACTTTAGAGGGTTAAAATGTTTCACAAATGTTTAATGCATCAAATCAAATCACTAGGGGTCTTCTAAAACCAAAAAATCGTGCAACGTATGTAAAACGGATTTTCGAAAATTCGGGCATTGAAATTTTTGACTTTTTCGAAAACGATGCGAAGCGATGACCTGAATTTTGTTGCACCGTGTTACCAGAGATGGCCCCTATGATCCCAATATGCTTTTAAATTACAAAACTTATATTTCTTTTTAAAATATTCAATCCAAATATACACAAAAATCTTGCGAAATTTGCAAAATCATATTAATCTACCAAAAAACTTTTAAAACCTACCCTGTTTATAAATATGTCAGTTAATGAATTCATTCTTACAAAAAATTTATTGCTTGACTCATTTCTAAAATTTCGTGAAATATAAGTGCCCGATAAGGTAAAATTTATTTTTTCAAAAGTTCAAGTAAAATCCATAAATGCCACAAAACATTTACAAATCATTAGATAAGATACTGTAATGGATATTTTCTATGGAAAATAAATAAATTCAATTTTGAGTTCACGTAAGTATTAACTAAAACAAAGTAAAAAATTTGTCAACACCCAATACAACGAGATGATGGGTTTGGGTTTCCATGTTCCTTATCCTGTCGTTATACCATTGTCAAAACTTTTCATCAGTGTCGTACAAGTACTTGTAGAGTGTTAACAACCGGAAAAATCATACACGTGCCAAAAAGTTTTTGTTCATTTTTTTATTCTTTATTTTAGTTACTTTTTTTTTGCTGATTTTCCGTTGTCTGAGGTTGGTTTGTAATTACTTACGTACAAAAACTCTTTCTATAAAAAAAAGAAAAAAAAAAAAAAACACACACACACACACAACTAAACCGATATTCTCATGGCGTATTTTTCGTCGTTATTTCTTTCTGTCTATTGAAATTTTATTCAAAACCAGCGTTCTCAGTTTTGGGGATTTTTCCGCAAATAGGGCATTATTTTTTTGTAATTTGGAATAAAAATTTCTTGGAAATCCCCAGGGGATTTTTTTTGGGGGAAAAGCACTTTTGCGTTAAGGATTTTTGGGGATGGACTTTTATTATAATAGCCATTCGTGAAATGGCAAGATCGATTTGGACAAGCTGTGGTTACAAATCAAAGACTTTTTTGGTCCAAAGTTTTTTTCATACAAAGTCTCACGTTGTTCAAAACCTTTTTAATAACTTGCTAAAACAATTTTAAATATGCTTTCTGTAAGAACAAGTAAAGCTTGGGTTTCGGAACAGAATGCAGTGTGAGTTATAAAAAGCTCTTCTTAGAATAAATACACGCTTTAAAAATAATTCATTTTATTTTGGCAGTTACGTCTTATAAATGTGTCCATAGATGCATTATTATTTTTGTTGTGCGTTTTTTTACGTTACTCTTTTTATATACGTGTGTATGTAGAACTCAAAGTATAAATAAAATTAGTTTTATAATATTCCACAAATGGATTGAATTACATAAATAAATGAATGCATAGTTTTCTTTGCCATAATGTTATTTTATTTTTAAGGATTTTTGGGAATTAGGAAATGGCTATTTTGGGGGATGAAAAATCAGAATTGGGTAGAAGGTATAAAAAAGACTGGAAACCCTGTACAAAACACAAAATCCAATAAGAAATAGCAACAATAAATGACTCTGTGTCTACTGCTGGCACACGCAAACGAAAAATGCGTGTAAAAAATATTTACGACATCATAAAAAAACAATAAAATACAAACGAGCAAACACAAAAAATTTAGGTTCTCGAAAGTTTTGTACATATTCTTGCGTTTTTCCCTTTTTATGTGTTTGTTGTACTTTTTGTTTTACTTCTTTCTAACCGCATCAAATTTCATAGTTTTGTTTTTTGCTTTTTCCTTCGACTTCTCCATTTTTACGGCTGTTTGCTTTTCCAGAACAAATAAACTTTACAAACAGCTCAGCAAAAAACACAATTTCCGTTTGCAAATAAATCACACAAACTTAATTATTATTTTTTAATAAATTCTATTCAAAAAATTTTATCTCCATTTTCCCCTGTTAGGCGATTATTTTTTTCAACAAAAAGCAACAGATTAAAGAAATTTGGTTTCCTAAATTTCTCATTTGCTTTTAAGCTATCGCAAAGCTAATCCGCCCTCATATGCCAATTATTTATTTACCGAACAGATAAATTGCACATTTGGAAAACAACGGATTGATGTCAACAAGTTGCCAATTGAAGACAGGGCTCCTAACTTTCAAATCTATTTTGAGAGGTATTGCCAATTGTCGGTATATTGAAGGGGCAGTTAATCAGTCTAATTGTTTACTGCTGAGATAAATTAACAGGCTGTTTGTCGATACACTGAGAAAACGGCCATTAGTTTTATCATTCTTAAAATTTCACTGAAAAAACTAATTGTTGCATCGCAAACAGTTTGGTAAATTTTAAGCAAACATTCCATTTAACAATGCAAAAGGTTTGTACAAATGTAAAATTTGGTTTGTTTGTCAAGCCACTTCTGTCGTTTTGAAAACTTTTTAAGAATTGATTGTAATGTTTTTTTCTATTTTTTTATGTTCAACCTTAATTCAAATCAACACTGAAGCAGAGTTACCAGACTAAGAAATCTATATGCTTAAATTAAAAATTTAGTTTGACTATAACACATGTTCTGACAATCGCGCGATCTGAAATGGCAAAACGCCAGATTTATATTATGGTGTTCTAAAGCTCGCGTGGTTAGCTTGCAGTCTGGCATAGTTTCTTAAAAATATTCTAGTTCTATTGAGCATACCTTTTCAATTTGAAGTCGCTAAAATTCTTGCTATTGCGATTTACAGAATGCGATTCCAAGTCAGAATCGCCAATGTTAAGCGTTTTGCGTGCCCGTATATCACTGTTGTAGTTTTACTTATTTTATTAATTAAGTGATCTTAAGATTTGATTTTTTCTTCCATATCTTAAACAATTGTTAAGCTTGTGTGATGAGAGATATAAAACTAAAATGGTTCCTTAAACTTCTTGCCAAAGCGAAAAATAGCTTTCTTTATAGGAATGATACTTCTGGGTTATATAATTTTTTAATTTTGATTTTTAAATGGGAAATGGGTTCTGAATATGGGCTTGTAATCTAAAGTTAATAGATAGATGAAGTGGAATTTTTCATTTATGTTTAAGGTAACTCTTAATTAAAGTATAATAAAGCATAAATAAAATCTGTTCTTATTTCGACGTCTTATAAAATCATTCAAGCATAGCAAACTTATTAACTGAATTTATTTGTTACTGCAAGTTATTATTAATTGCTTAAAATCTTACTTTTTCTATATATTTTTTTTAGATTCGTTGAAAAATATCTGATAAAAAACATTTAAAAAAATACAAAAAATCTTAGTAAACATCTAAACGCCATGGCTCCAACAATATGTTCAGGAAAAAAACGTCAAACACGTACAATTGCAACCGCTAATATACGGCGACATGGTCAAGGATCTCATCAATTAAATCAAGCACTTTCGAATATAGTGAATTATGGTGAGTATTTTAAAATTCAATTTATTTTCTATCCATCTATTGTAAATCTATCTACGCACAAATACCTAAACTGTAAATTTTTGTTGGCATTTATTTAAAAAATTCAGACATGTGTTTCAAACAACGTGTTAATAATACATATTTGGGGTTCGAACTTAAATAATACCACCAGCAACAACAACGACGATAACACCACCAACAAGGAAGATACAAAATAAATTATTAAATTTTTTTAATCGTACATTATAAAAGCGACTTTTGTGAATATCAATTATCAAAGTTCGAATATGAAATATGGGCATTTGCAGGTGTCCAAACTACTTTGGACACTTTAAAAACAAAGTTATTAAAAGCAACATATTTATTAATATATATATATTTTTTTAATATTAGAACTAATATTAGTTATGAGTAAAATCGCTAATATGAAATAATGTATGAATTAACCACATTTGAATTTAGTTTCAATATTGTTTCAATTCTATAAAAGCGAAAATAATTGAAATTTCAAACATACTTGTAACACTAATCGTTTTGAGCTCTTGTCAACCACTCGAACCTTTAAACTCTTGAAAAAAAGGAGAAAAGATATATTGGTATACAACTTTAATTTAATGAAGTATAATTCCAGGTGGGCATCTGACTTCCCTACATAAGGTTTAGATAAAAGAAATTTATCCATAGTTTCTTTTACTTCCCAAAGTACTTTTATTTATAATAACATCCATTGAGTTAGTAAAATTAAAATTTTTTTAAGGACTGGCCCGTAGCATACCTATTTTCCCCCTCCCCGAAAATAATTTAATGTTACTGTCAAACCCCACCGCAAAAATACACCAGGCTAAAGAACGCAACATTTGTGTGCCTTTAAATGAAATGAAAATAAATAAATAAAAAACAATACATACCAAATTAGTAGGGCCATGACTTTTTCACACTTTTTGCGAATATCAAAAACGGCATAGTATAGTCGTGTAGAACTTTAAAAATTATTAATCAAAAATATGATAATTTTTTAGATTTAAACATTTTCCTACAGTTTACAATTCATCGCTGTTCAAAATTTCTTGGAAGGTTTTTAAAACTTGCTTTCCTGCGTGAGGTTTTTTTTCGCAAAACGACGGCAGACAGGTGTTTTCATTACTAAAACATTCTTGGCCACTCCGTGGTACTATGCCAAAAATGCCCTAATGAGCAGTTTAGTGCAAAATATAGGTTTTGTAGATTTGTTGTGTCCTGATGGTATGAAATGGATTTGTAGGCAACTCCGACTGAATTTCCGCTAAACTGAAGGTTGGATCCGCCCTTGGTATTTGAACGCTAACTAATTTGGTAAATTTTTAATACCAAATAAATTTTATGTATGACAAATTAATAATGCAATACCATATTTATTTTATGGTATTACTTATACGCCAAAACCTTTTTTTTCAGGAGGATATTTGTAGGGGGGCCACAAGACATAATAAATCAATTTGATCCATTCTAGAACCAAACCATTAGTTTGGGAAGATATTTGTATAGAGGCTAGGTGAAATAATTAAACCAATTTGGTCCATTTATTGCAAAAACAATATGTATATTTGGGCCAAATTCCATGGCTAAAGTTCGGGTCTTTGGGGTTGCGATTGTGCAAAAAGTATTTCTACGGGCGAACATTTGAATATGGGCTAGGTAAAAAAACGTGACATTTAAACACGGTTAATTTAGTTGTTGTTAACAGAAAATTTTTATAATGTTAATGTAATTAAAATAAAAAAATCTAATCGTTCAAGGCCTTATTAATTAAAATAAAGTTATGCAAACATATAATTTAACAGCTACAAAATAAAATATTTTTAGTTTAATGGCCAATTTCACCAAGTTCAGTTGTAATAAACTATGAATATCAGCCATGTCACAGAGTACAATTCCGTTCGGAATCGAAGAAAACATATTTCTTTATTGATAGAAAGTGTATTGTGATAGTTTTTTGGCCTTTCAGATGTAGAAAACTCCCATTTCGTTCATGAAAACCAAAATGGTTTCATTCCGAAAATTTTTTTTCGTCATTTTCCAAAGCACCAAAAATCGGAATGAATTCCATTTTTGAACGGAATTGTACTCTGTGACATGGCTGTATAACTGGCAGTTAACAATGTGCTTGTTAACAGTTTTAGTAATAGTTGATTATAACTTAAATTGCTGAAATTGGCTGTTTAACTACTTTTTTTATAACAGCATTTTAGGAATTAACAAATTTTTTTTTTATTATAATCGTAAAAAAATATTTTATTTTCACAAAATTTAAATTTTGACCCGCATTAGACCTTTCTGTGGAAATGCCCATATGCAAACCATTAACTTAAAACACAATTAGCAAGAGTAGACGTACATCTTCCTCACTCTTTCGTTAAATATGAGTGTATTTAAGTATGAGTGTTTGCAAAATCGTTACGTATACGTCATGTAGCACCGACATGTGCCTTTATTTATTGAAACATACACAGAAACACGCATGCAAATGTGTACAGTTACATTGAAATTAAAGATCACATGAAGCGTACAGGCAAGCAACTAGCAGCCATCAAGGCAGACATACAAACAGCCATTCAAGTCATAAGCGAACGAACGTACAAACAACAAAATGTATAAATACATATTAACAATACAACGCAAGTAACGTTATGAAACCAGAGGAAAAAAATGATGAGAAATTAATAAAAAAGTAAATAAATTAACAATTTTCTTTGTTAAATTTGTTTTAAATTTAAAACAAAGTAATGGAAGGCTGACATTGTTGATCCAAGGGGATAAAATAAGGCGATATTACCTTTCTAAAGTTAAATATTTTTGCACAGAATATTTTTATACCAAAATCCTGTTATTCAATATAAACCATTCTTGGTATATTTATAGAATTTTGGTTTTAAAACATTTCTTTTTTAGTTTCTCATATTATGTCTGTTTTATTCTTTTGTAGCAGTATTTACGAAAAGCAAGCAATTAACTTACGAAACAAACAAAGAAAACACAAGCAACAGCTTTGTACGTCATGTAAGAGGAAGAGGACACATTTTCATGCCATTTTGGGGCCAAGACGCACGTGCATTTGATTAAAATACAATTTTTGCGGAAATTGCATTTGTTTCAAGAAGGCACACAGGGTAGTCGAAAAGAAGTTTTATTTCGAATTGAATTTTGAGATTGACAACATTTTCCACTTCAAATGTTGACAGCTATTCGGTGTGATAACAATTTTTCCATAGAGCACCTTGAAAATCGGAACTTGTGCAACCTGTCATCTCTATAATTTTTTTGAATAGCCGTAGAAACATGTTTTTATTTGAAGAAAAGATATACATACTAAGTTAAAAAGAAAAAAAAAATACATCAACACAAACGTAAAGAAACACATATTTTTCGATATGGTCACCTCCAACAAAACTATTTTCAAAAAGCAATTATTTAAACATATAATGTTTACTTATCCAAATTATGATTAAAAATGTGTTTTATTTTTTCTACCATTGGTTTCTTTAATCTTTTTCTTCACCTTCTTTGCAATCGTTTAGATGAATTGTACCCCTGTGACTCATTTAAACACATGTCAAACAATCTAATCATTTATTTGTAAAACAATGTAACGTTTGACGTTACGTATGTAAGTACATGTGATAATTATTTCGTGAATTTGTTGCCGTTGAAAACCTTTAACTTGCTGTTTTTAGTCTCCTTTATCGAACATTTCCATTGAATTGTTGTTAATGATGACGCCTGTCTTTAAAGCGTGCGAGTTTAAAATCATGTCACTTCACGTTGAAAAATTTATTGACAGGCAAGAATTTCATTGGAACATGAAATAAAATGTTAATTATTTATTTGTTTTTTATTTTTTGCAGCATGTGTTTGGGGTATTTGCAATAAAAGCAATAATTAAAAGAAAAAAATAAAAACACAGATAAAGAAACTGAATTTTCATTATGCAAATCCACTTTATACTGACTAATGAGCTTTTTGATAAAAGCGAAAATATAGAATACACACAAAATAAAGACCAAACATTCACAACTAAACGGTCGCATGTGGGAATACATACATCTGTACATCTGTACATGTTTATATAAATTTTAAATAAATGTCAGTGTTGGACATGTGCCATTTTAACAGCCATTAAGCTAGAAATTGTGAAAAATTAAATTCATACCCCGTAACTGCTTAAAACAAAATTACGGAAATTCGTATTACAAATTTCTTCGAATTGAAATACCCTAAATTTTAATTTATTTTTTGTTTTAATTCTTGTTAAATTTGCCAAAAATTAACATCTGTTATATTTAACGATAATTTCGACTACTTTGTTGCAAACATAAGTTCGAAAGAATGAATTCGTCTACAAATTCTTTTAACACAATGTTGCACTTTAATTCCAATGGAATGAGTTATATGCTTAGTTCCCAAAGCTCTGCTTTCAGAAGAATTAATTTACCTAAAAATTATTTTCTACGAATTGTTGTGGTCTTTTGAATGATTCAAACTTGTTTGAATTGAATCCTGTATAAATTCAATTCCCCTTAAAGAATCATATTTTTCCACATGAATTCTACATTCTATATAAGTATATGAACAAATGTATTTAGGAATTGAACAAAATAATAAGCAGAAAGAATTAAGCTTATTTGATAATGAATTAAAAATATTTCTACTTTAATTATTTTTTATTTTTCAAACAAATTAATTTAAGGTAGAATTCATTCTTTTAAGGTTTTGGTTGCAAATAAATTACAATTTTATATAATATTTCTAAATATTTGCATTTCAATAAATAGCAATGAAAACAAAGTTGTTTTTAGAAATGTCATTTATAATCTTTTATTTTTTTTTTGTTTTTCTTTACAATCTATAAATTCTCTTCCGTGTTTTGTTGTTATTGTTGCTGCTGTTAAAATAGCAAATAAAAATAAAGCAGAGAAATTAGTACGACTGCTTACTCAACACGTTCGTTTAAATGTCACGTTTTTACTCATGCATCAATTGCGCGCCCCTTGACTGTGTGTGCGTTTCTTGGCACACATTTGTTTCCAACCTTAACAGTCATCTGAGAGCAACATGTGCAGGAGAAATGAACACATTTTTTTTTTTCAATATTTGTTGCATTTTTTTACTGCTCTTGTTTTTATTCAATGTTATCGCACTTATCATTTTATTAGACATCTAAAATGCGTAGTTTTTGGAATTGTGCATAGTTCTAGTTATTGGTTACCAGCGTAATTGTCACTAGTTGTTAAAGAGAATATTTATTGTACACATTTACACAAGGTAGACTCATTTGGGAGTGTAGACATGCTGCTCTATAAAAATAAACAAAAATAGTTTAACGCACACATGTACAAATGTTGGCTCATTTTGGCTCATTTGACAATTGGGGCTTATGTCTATCCGCTAACTAGTCTACCTTGTGTTAATTTACCTTGGCCATATAACTAGCGTTGTCAACTTTGAAAATTCAAAATGCTCCAAAATGGAGAAAAAACGCGCCATTTCAAGAAAAATGCACCAACATTTTTGCTAAAAATCTTTATTGAGTTATTTTGGCATACAACTTATAATTTTTGTGTTGAAAATACATATAAGAAAAAACTTAACAACAATTAAAAAAAGAACTAAGCAAATTTCTTTGTTTTCTTTTTACTACACAATTTTTTATTGAAATTAAGAAAATTCCAAATGAAGATGAGAATTTAAATTCGAAACTGAGAAAATTCCAAATAAAATTGAGAATTTTAATTTGAAACTGAGAAAACTCCAGTTGAAATTGAAAATTTCGAAAATTCCAAACGAAATTGAGAGTTTTGACTTAAAATTTAGAAAATTTTAAATAAAATCGGGAAATTTTAACTTAAAATTGAAAAAATTCCAAATGAAATTGCGAAATTTTAATTTTAAATTGATAAAATTGAATTATAAAATTTGTATTATATTCATATTCATTTGGAATTTTCTCAACTTCATCTGGAATTTTCTCATTTTCAATGAAAAACTGGTGTAGATAATAATTTCATAAATTCTATAAAAACTTTTTAAAAAGATATTAACGATTAATGATATGGATTCAAAACTAATTATACAGCAAATTGCATACAATGAAATATTTCTTTTTCTTTACATACTGATACAAATTATCTACAACAACAAGACCGTTTTGCTTAGTGCACGCCTAAACAGCATTTCTTGTTGTTCTTATTGTGGTCTATAAAATTGTTTGTAAAAATGTGGCACTGTTGAATGAAATGGCATTGAAACAGGTGAATTTTATTGTACAAAGATTCTTTTCTCACACTGAATTTGCTTTGGTGCCACCAAAAATTAAAAACGCACCCAAAATGGTGCGAAATGCACCAAGATGACAACGCTGTATATAACGTCCACAAAAGAAAATAAGGGAACAAATTAAGACAAGCGTCAAAAATCAAATAAATCAATTTGACATCAGGGCTGGGTTTTGAGATCTCTGTTAAACTGGGTTTAGTTAATATAAAACAGATTTGTGCCGCCTTTACTAAGTTTGTATATAACATTTTGACGGAACAGCTTAGATTTGCTTAAAGTGTTGGTCTTTAATGAAATGATAAAAAAGTCACATTTGGCCGGAAAAACTAAGCTTAAACTTAATCCACATCTCTATAACTCGGCCTGAATGGGTAAATAATGACAACTCTCCCTAAAAGACACCTCTCCCTAAAAGACACACATACCTTGTACATATTATACTATGCTATGTACTATTTATTGTTTTTGTTCGTTAAATTTTATTTCTGTATTACTTTTTTGTTATTTTGACAACTTAAATTATGCTAGATGTCACATTTTCCAGGCGTTCGTCCAAAATGTATGCAAGTGTACAAAGGATATAAAGGTTATGTCTTTTTTTTTTAATAAAAGTTGCGCCACTGTTTAATTGAAACCATATTGCAAAATATAGTGCAAAATGCAAATAATATTGCAAATCTGTAGTTTTCATGGGCAACCGCGTATGTCCCTTTTTTAATTAACTCCTCCTGTAAAGAACATACATAATTCAAAAAAATTTTGAATAAAGATGGACAGAATCCCATTTTTTAACATAATAGCAAAGTTAAAAAGGTCAATATCTAGCCCATAGTTTTATCTAGAATAGTTCTTTGGTTCTCCTGAAAAATTTGTAAGCCTTTTAAGCTGGTTGCCTTGAAAACCACAGAAATAACATATACAATAATATTGTATGATTGATGGGGCGCTCAATAATAGTAGGTTGATTTATATTGCGTTAAAAGAAATATTTTGTAATGTGTTGACAACATTAGCCAAGTTTCGTTTGTTTTTAAAAAACGAGCCTGGCAGACAAAATCGAACAGAAAATTTCTTTCGTTTATTTACATTAAAAACAAAAACAAATTCTATTTTTTAAGTTTTTAATTTTATAATATTAAAATGTTTAATTTTGTAGGATAAGCGACAAAAACCATTAATATGATCTTTTTTCATTTCAATTTCAGCTGCTAAAGGCTCAATGAATCCTAAAGTATCTGCTTCCTTAAGAATACAATCCCACCGTAAAATAGAAAGACACATGAACACCTTCAACAATAACTATCGCAACAGTAATAGCGAGGCAGGGCTACATAACAACCACCTAACACAGACAAGCGCCACATCAGCATCAAATCATCGTCGTCAGCAGTTTTCTTTTATATCCGACAATGCGGTTACGTCTTCAACACATTCGTATACAGAGAATTCCCTTGATTTAAGATTGGCCAATGAGACATTAACAAACGATTCAACAGTTACATATGGTAGCAATACGACCAACCCATCCTCCACATCACTGTCAGCGTCATCATTAACAGACACAAATTTATCCTCATCATCGCCATCACACAAACAAACAACGTCATCGACAACATCACCATGCCAAGAAAGAATATTTAAAAGGTATTCCACAATATTAGTGGCTGACCATCCAGAAGTTAGTAGTGATAATGACGCAACGGGATTATACGAAACAGATTCGGATAGGGATAAACATGAATTACATTCCAGTAACGTAAGAAAACGTTGCTTTACCTGCAATGATTATGACACGCTGGAAGAATACAATGAAATTGACGATTTGGAGGAGGCAAGAGAACTGAGTAGTGACATGAGTGGAATTGGCGGTGATACTGATATGGATACAGATGAGGCAGATTCCATGACTAGTTTGGATACGGAGAAAAGTGCAAAACTTAAAAGAGGCAATCATCCCCAACTGAGAGATAAACTCTTGGCCAAACAGAACACTCACAATAACAATAACACCGGCAACTCAAAGCCATTCAATAACATACGGAACACAGATGGTTTACTATCTATAGCCATTAAAACAATAAAATTGGTTAAACGTAATCAATTACTGCAACAAAGACTTACGCAATTACAATTAGAAACCTCAGAATTTATTCAATCTGTTTTGGCCAACCCGGAAAATCGACATTTTCGACAGAACATCAACCAAAAGGTGCATAAAGTTGACAATGTTTAAGAAAACTACTTTTTCAAGACAACTTTTAGCAAGAGTAGAATGTGAGACATCGTTAAAGCAAATAGTTGAGTGTTACCCTTACTTAACACATTACTACATACTCTTTATCGTAGCAACATTCACAGCAAAAAAGTTTAGCAACACAAATCAACATAATATTCAAGCTAAACATTTTGGTGGAAAAAGCACATTTTTTTCTTAAAGTAATTCAAACAAAAAGCTTTTTTTATAATACACATTAAAAAAACGTTTCCAATAAAAAATAAACATACACATACAAAGCTTACTGTTACACCAACATTTCAGTTAAACACAACTGAACAATTTAACACAATTTTTTACGCCTACTTTCAGGCTGTTAAAAAAAAAAACTTCACACCTAAAAATTTATTACATTATATTATATAAAAATATTAAAAAAAAAACAACTGCTAAAACTATTGTGATAAAAACAAACAAAAAATTTTAAATACAACCCCTTATCATCTTTTTGGAATATTAAAACAAGTTCTGCATAATAAAATAAAATCGTTGTTTTTTTTATTAAAAAAAAATATATATATTTGTAAAAAAAAACAACTTTCTAGTCAACCATTCAAGTATTTATTGTAGCATGAGTTTGGAAAGATTTAATTGAATTGAAAAATATTACATTATTGTAGCAGCATTTTTTGAATATAAAAATATGAAAAGATTATTTTCTCTATATAGTATAAATGATCTCATTATTAACAGCAAACATTAAAAGCAACCATTTCATAACATATTCACAGACACGCGTTACTAATGAAGTTTGAAATTATCTACTTCTAAAAATACTTAACTTAATTATTACTATAAGCAATCTTAATATCGGTTTCATTTCATTAAATTGTGCAAAAGACTTACCAAAAGATTAATTTCAACATGTGGTCCTGGTTGCAGACCTCATATGCTTCGTGCGCGAAGTTGCCTAAAGACTAGATTTGGTTATAAGTCCAAATTTTTAATACAAATTTCTTAAACTGTTTAAAGTAGATCGCAAACTGTTTCACAACCTCTTATTTAGGAAAATAAAACTTCATAAAGTTAGTGTCCTTTTACTATTAAATGGTTAAGAAATTAAAACACAAATGAACTGATTTCGTAGAAATTAAAAAACCGACCTTTTTTGTTTATTAATTACTTACTCTTAAAAAAAAATATAAAATAAAAAAAAATTTGATGACAAGGAACAAAAAATATGTACTTGTACTATTCTTTTGCTATATACATATTGAAAAAAAAAAAAAAAAAAACAAACTACATAAGATTATAGGTTTTTGTTGCCTTTTTGCTATTCAAACATAATAAAACTTAAAAGCAATCCGTACACATAGTCCTGCTTTTACTCTTCTTAAGCACTTTTTCTTTTTTTATTTAATAAAATGTGTGCGTAGTTTAGGCATTTATTATATAGGAAAGATATTTGGAAAATATGTCTGATACATTTTAAAAATAAAAACACATATAATAAATTAGTTTTGTTCTTAATTAAGTTCTATACGTAATACATTTTTAAAGATCATAGTTTAAGATAAAAATTAGTTGAAAAATATGTATTGGCTTTTTTATAGTGGATGTTAACATACATAGAATTTAAAATTATTATTAAACTATCATTAGAATAATAATCAAAATTATACTATAATCATCATACATACTATCATCATAAAAATGATGTAATTTTTTTATATCACCAAAAATATTTAACAACTTGAAACAAACATAAAAAAAGTTATCAAAACTGTGTATAATTTTTGACTTTAAAATTAAAACCTTATTTTATCATACAATTATTAAATTTAAACATCTTTTTAAAATCTTTTTTTTTAATCAAATAATAACTTTTCTTTAAAAGAAATTGAATTTGCAAAAAAGGTTAAAGTAAACAATTTTTCCAATTTTTAAAAAAAAAAACAAAACTTCCATTATTAAGTTAAGAAAAGAATCATTTTATTTTACGTTAAAATTATTAATGGAGTATTAAGTAAAATTAATTAATTTATATGAATATTTTAACTTTAAATTATTTTTTTTTTTTTTTTTTAATTTAATTTTGAAAAAGTTCATTATTAAATATATTTAAATACTATTTATACACATCCATGCATTCATAACAAATTTAATATTTCTTTAACATTTTAACATATTTTTATTCTTTAAAAAATTATAAATTAAAAAATAAAATACAAGAAAAATATAAAATTTCCTTAAAAAGATTTAAAATATAAAAAACTGATTTTTTATTTAAAAACAATAGTTTGAAATTGGATATAGAAATGTTACTTTTTCAAAAATTCTTTCGCATAAAAAAAGTAATCTTATTTTAAAAAGTCCCCCCGTTTCGAAATTTTAAAAATCTAGAACTTAGATTCCTACATTTTAAAATCAATTTAAAAACGTCTATATGATTACCAACTAATGCTCCTTTCAGCGTTGCCAGAAGATTTGGAAGGAAAAATCTTAATTTGGCGAAGAGAAAATCTTATTTTAAAGAGAAAAATCTTTAAATTTTAATAACAAGGGAAAAAAGTAAAAATTATTAATTTTACTTCTTCTTTTTATGAAAGGTATTGATTGAGAGTATCCAATTATTCGACTTTTGGTTTTGTTCAAGTAAGGAATTAATTGATTTTTGAATTTTAAAATTGCTCGATTAATCGAATAATAATTTTAAATTGTTCGAATTACTCGAATAATTCGAAAAATTCAAATAATTTTATCTAATAGGAAAAAACAAACATGTCTAATAAACAGAAAAAGAGAGGTGAGAGGCGTCAACCAGTTATGAAAAGCATTTTAAACCAATTAAGTATTTCTTAAAATCGAGTGAAATTGAATTAGTTGGAGATTCTCCGTTAATTTAATCACCGCAGTTTTTCCTGATTTAAGGAGAAATTCTGTTAAAGATAAGAATTTAACAGAAACATCAAAAAATTACAACCTATCACTAGCAGTTGTTTTAATTTCAACTCAACCGAGTTGAGTTGGAAGCCGAAATAAAAGCATTGAAAAAATTCCCGTTCAGAAAATCGAATTCTAGCCATTTAGGAGAAAGTGAAAGATTTTTTTTTATAAATTCCAGCTAATTTTATAAATTTAGTTTTAGAAGAAAAATAAATTTTTTTGCAAATTTGTTAATTTTTTACGGAGTTTTTGAGATACTGCAGGAATTAAATGTAAAAAATTATTTGTTCATAAATTTGTTTATTTTTTTTTAAGGTCAGGTCAGATAAAATCATCGCCAGTTCTCACAATATATGACGTTAAATTAGCCATTATATTTTATGAAATATTTTGTGATCGTACAGCCTTAACATAACAAAAAGTTAGCCACAGCCTGAACACTACGTACAACGAGCTGCTTACTAGAATGCCGATTAAGCTTAGCAGCTTATTAGAACAGAGTTAATTAATAACAAACTGTTATCCGTCTGGTAAATTTGAATAAATCAACTCTGCATTGTTATGTTTAAAAAGTTTTTAAAATTTTAATAAATTTGAAAAGACAGTAAATTAAGAAAATATCGGAAAAGAACAATCAATATTATTTGAGTCTGTTAGCAGAGAAATAAAATAAAAGTTTCGTGTTGTTCGTTTAAAGAATTGTGATAAAGTGACAAAATTTTTTTTTTCAATTTGATATAAAATAAAAATACATTTAACAACATTTTCAAAACTATAATGTTTTCAATAACAAATTATAACGAGTATTCAAATAACAAGTAAATATATGAATGAATAATTATGAACGAACTCTTATATTCTCAACAGAGTCGTTAGCCAGTTTGGTAAGTGCATTATGAATAAACTTTGTGCTAACTTCATGCCAAATTTTCTTTATGAATATGGCTGATAGTTTTTTACTTATGTCACAGTGATTTCTTTGTAAATAATCGAATTTGCCCGAAATATTTTTTGTGATGGTCGCCACACCCTTCTATGGAGAAGTGATACCGCAACACTTACTATCTAAATCGAAGACCGCTAAACAGCGACACATGTTAACAGAAATAACTGAACTTGGTAAATTGGCCGTATTTAGTTTTACTATATTTAGAAATAAATGTTCATATTTCGGAATATTGAATTGAAAACGCAGTCATAGATAATTTTTTTTGATTAACTGCAGTAATTTAAATAACAAAATAATAAAAAAAAATTTTTATAGAAAATTTTCTTTAAATAAAAACTATGAATTTCTCAAGATAACATAATTGATTTGTTGTTAAACATTGATAAGTACGATGGTTTCTCGTTACATGTACTCTTGCACGTTGAATGCCGAAAAATTGCCAAGATGTTCAATCAAATTCAACTTTAACAGAAATGATAATAATAACAATAATAACTTGCACCCAGTTACTATTCAATAATTATGGCTTTTATTTTGCAATTTATAGATATTTTTGTTATTATTTAAACAATTTCGTTTAAAAGAAACTAATTTTTTGAATTTCAAATTAAAACAACAAATGGAAAAAAATGTGCAAAATCATGTAGAGAAATATCGATTAACGAATGCTTGAAGCGTTAAATGTCTGAATAGTCAACAAAAGATGAAAAAGAGACGTTTGAATGCATTTAAAGTGGAAACTTTTTTTTTCCATAAAAACAAATAATCATGGTTGACCTAAAAAAATAGCAAAAATTTATTTATTAATATTGTTTCGTTTTTGCCTTTTAATATACGAGTTGGCTTAATTCCTTTATTAGAAACCTTGAGTTCTTTTTATTTCAAATAAAAAGTCAACACACACTTTCACATGTTTAAAAACATGTTAACTTTCACAAATCTGTTTTATCCTGCGGTTGCGATGTTTACTTTACAAAGACTTAAATAAAACTCTGACCACGGCGCCGTCTAATCTTAAAGCTGGAGGTCCACACCACGCGTTTTACTTTTTTCGCATCGTAAGTATCTGCTAAACAATTACAGCCGTATTCATAATGAAAATTTGGCATGAAGTTAGCACAAAGTTTATTTATAATACACTTACCAAACTCTGGCTAACGATTTGCTAAACTCTTGTTAACGAGCTGCCAAACGTTCGCCAACTTGTGAAAAAAGCTGTTTAATGTTAAATAATTTGGTTGGTTTTATTTAAATTACTGTTTTATTTTATTTTTCTATCTTTTTTTATTTTAATTTTAAAAACTTTTTAAAAATGTTTTACGCTAGAAACACAACTGGGACGAACGACGAATTTCGCTCTACACGACGAATTTTTTAGGAAAAATTCATTGAGTAAATTCGTCGTATGAAACACAATAACGACGAATAACTAACAGCTTTACTAATTGAGAAAGTTGTTTGCTGTTTGTGCAAAGTGAAAGAAATAGTGTGACCATATTAAAAAAAAAATTTACTTAAAAACACAAACATTACATTATAGTTATCTACTTTGTATATTTATTTTAAATGCGATAAAATAATAAAAAACAATTATTAAAGTAAAAAAGTAACTTTATATACTAAAATACTTAAAAAATAAAATCAATCATGGTCACCTGGTACTGATTTGTTCGTCGTTCGCCGGCGTATGACATAGAAAAGTCGCCGCGTATGACGAATTTCGGCCGACGCCATGATTGTGTGTATTTTCATATACACAAATATGTTTTATTTTTGGTGATGAAATTCGCGATCAAAAATTCGTCGTTCGTCCCAGTTGTGTTCCTAGCAATATGTGGAGGAAAAAACAAAAAAAAAAAAATATTACAAAAAAATTACAAAACCAGCGATGGTTAATGCAAACGTGTTGCATTTTTAAGTAAGCATCATTAAAATTCAGAGTTGATTTATTAAACCTTAGCAGACGGACAAAAGTTTGTTATGAATAAACGCTGTGCTTAGAAGCTGCTAGGCTTAATCGGCATTCTAGTTAGCAGCTCGTTGTACGTAGTGTACAAACTGTGGCTAACTTTTTGTTATGAAAACGGCTGTTAGAATCAATACGTAGAAATTTACATACACACAAGCGAAGAATTCCTTTTTTGCTCGGTATGCTTGATGGACTTCACTTTCTAACTTTTTTTTTTAGCAAAATTGTGTAAAAGTAAGTTTTCGAAAACAAAACTTAATACATTCAAGGTTATTCTTAAACCAAATTTGGTTAGAAGTTTTCTTAATGCAATGCTTTTTTATTACCCCTTTTTGTTAAGCTGCTTGTATTTTTTTAACGTTGCTTGTTAAGCTTTAGATTTAGCTTAAAGTTTATTACTATCATTATTACGTGTGAGAATATGTGTTTGTGTTTCAAATTATTTTAATTAACATGTTTTTAAACATTTTCATGATATTTTTTTAGTTGGCGTGATTTTGTTTTGATTTGTCAGAGTTGATGCCCTAAATAACCGGAAGACTTTTATATATTATTTTCTATATCAAACATTCATTAATATATAAAACATCTTGTACGAAATTTTCCAACTCTGTGTTAATCTTAATTAATCTAAAAACGAATTAATTGTTCAATTTTATTTAAATTATTCGTTTAATTTTTATAACTACAATGATCATATAGTTTAACGATCATAATCATAATTGCCAAAAGTTTGGGTTTGCTAATATTGATTTGCATAAATAAAACGTGATCATAGACGTACTCGTATGTATGTATGTATGTATGCTTAAAATCGAGATAAAATAATCAAATTCCAACCGCACGAGTTAAAAGTCTATCAATCACAGAATAAAATATCTCAAGAAAATTTTTAACAACACCGTTTGTTTCAATTTCAATTAAAATTGTAGGTCAACAAACTTTCAAATTTGCTCTTGACAAAATAGCACTCAACAAAATATCTATATACATATGTAATTTCCTTATTTGTGTGATCCTCTTTTTGTGTCTATCCAGAGCTTTTTGAAACCCAATGAGTGGCAAGAAAGCTGAAAATTGTCATGCATATAGTAAAACACCTAGGCCAAACCCTAACGTAGCCGTGTATTTGGACTATGGGCGGATAATTAAGAGGAAAAAGCCCCCTAATGAATATAGTCCTAAAAATGGAACAAAGCCTGTAGTAGTCGGATCTAATTTTAGACTACGGGCGGAGAATTGAGAGGAAAAGATGGGGTGTGGCAAAACTGTATTATTTGGGCTTACCTTAAAATAGTTTTTCTTTTTGACTTGCAGAGACAGGATTAACAGCTAGTATTTAATAATAAAATAATTAAATATTTCTACATATTCAATAAAAAAAAGTATTGGAATCAAAGTAAAGTCAG
This sequence comes from Pollenia griseotomentosa, assembly GCA_963931875.1. Lineage (NCBI taxonomy): Eukaryota > Metazoa > Arthropoda > Insecta > Diptera > Polleniidae > Pollenia > Pollenia griseotomentosa. Next base: position 256,059,356 of record OZ007560.1, on the reverse strand, counting down.
AATTTGTAATACTGTTGTTCGTTATTTCTAATTAATTTAAATTACAGAATGATATGTTTTTTTTTCTTATGCTTCAGTTTGTTTAGTTGCTCTTTGATCTTCGGCATATTAAAGTGTGTTTTAAGTGTTGTGGTAATTTTTAAGTTAAATAAAATATAAATAAAACAAAAAACTATAAATTTAAGCAAAATGGTAAATTTTGTTAATTGCTTTGCCGTTTTTTCTTTAATTTTTTAATTAATTAATTTTTAATTTAATTTAATTTTAATTTAATTTTTTTTTAAAGTATAAAATTTTTATAACAACTAAAATTGATTTCAATAACTGAATAAAACAACGAAATAAAGACCGATTAAGAACTTGATTCTATTTGCAACATGCACATGTAGAGTGTATGTTCAACAGTGTTGCCAAAACTTGGTGGCCAAAAATGGCTAAATTTAGGGGAAAAATGGCTAAAAGCTTTTTTTAAAAAACACATTAAAATTCAATAACAAAACAGAAATAATTCATTTAAAGTTGTTAACGATAAAATTGTAAGTTAAGATCAATTTCTTAAATAGCAATAGCGTAAATTAATAATTTGATAGATATTTAAAAAATTAAATCTATTAGTTTTTAATAACTTGAAGGAAAATCATAATCACGACAACAGTAACCCAACCTTTTGAGTGCAGCAGCCGTATTCTGTAATTCGCTAAAGCTAAATGTCATCGCTAAATATCTATAAAGTTGATTTAGCGATTTTTAGCTACGAATGCAATTCTGTAATGTGCATTGCTAAATTTGGCAATTAGTGTCATCTCTAAAAATTTTAAATTTTGTATTTCCTAAGGCATTTTAGCAATCGAGATTTAGCTTTAGCTAAGCGAATTACAGAATACGGCTGCAGATCTACAATAAAAAACATGTACAAAAGTATAGTCGGTCAACCCCAACTAGATGATACCCTACACCACATTATAACCTATGTACCAAATTTTATTAAATTATCTGCAAATTTGCGACCTGTACTTAGCGCACAAGGTGTACATGGACAGCCAGCCAGCCGGACAAACATCGTTTATTCGACTCAGAAAGTGATTCTGAGTCTATCGGTATACGTAAAGGTTGGCTAAGTATCAATATTTTAGGGTTTTACAAACATCACCACAAACGCATAGTACCCTCTCCACTATTATGGTGTAGGTAAAAACATTTTATTGTTACGGTAAAAATATTTACCTAATTAAAAAAATCGAATTAACGGTTGCTTAATGTAACCTATTTCTTAAATAACTTTTAACCATGTTTGCTTAGCAAAATACCCTCTCTAATTCAGCTCTAATTATACCATGGAAGAGAAAGCAACTTTATAGTCAATTCTGAAATTTCGAAAAAATTTTGGTTGCCGCCTGCATCTCTTTATTGAAATACTTGCAACCAGAAAAAACAGCGTTATTTGTGTTGATCTATTTATAAATTTAATATTGGAATACTGTTCCTTTATTTTCAAAGATGTTTCATCATCATAGTTTTTAGCGATTTTCAACATTTGTAAAAGTTGTGATTTAAATTAAAGGCGTTTAAATTGTTAAAAATGTTTATTTTACTTTTATAAATTTTTATAATAAAATAAAAATTATTCTTTTAAAAGAAAAACGACAAATAAAATTTTATGGCTAAAAAAAATGGCTAATGGCTAAACTCATTTTTTAATGGCTAAATCGGGTGAAAAATTGCTAAATCTAGCCACTAAATGGCTAAATTGGCAACACTGATGTTCAAATAAAATATGTACAGATTTAGTTGAAAAGAAAGCCATACACATAACATTTTATAAAAAAAAAAACTAAAAGGTTAAATAAAAATATTATTCATATTAGAATATGTACGTAACAAAAATGGTTGTTAGAAAAAAAAAATTTTATGAAATACATACATACATATTTACATACATGCATACATACATATGTTTACTTTCAAAATAAAAAGCAATCAACTATTTGATAAGCAATTGACTTTTTTGTAAAAACACAAGCATGCCCACCTAATTTGGTTTAAGGCAGTTTCTCCTGTTATTAAATATTTCACCGGCAGCTGAAAAGCCCCGAAGTAGCAGGGACTATACGATATTTTATTGCAAATTGAGATAATTTCTTAATTGGTTCTGTGACCCAAAAGGTAATCGGTCTAGAGGACTTTTCCTCTTATGGTAATTCATTGTATTGCCTTGTGCTCGCAATTGCAATTGAATTTTTAACAACATAAAAACATTCAACATTTCAGTCCCTATGTAAACATATGCAAATTTTGACAAAAGTGCCTCTAACAGGCAAGTACAAAGAAGCCCAGCTGAGTTATCGATAACCTGCTATTTTTCTTGCTCGTATGTATACATTATATTCAGCGCGAATTATTAGCAATTAAACATGTTTTCATAGCTGTATTTTAAATAATAATATCGATATTGATTTTTTACTATCGATATTTTCAATATTTTAAGACTATCGATAGTTTCCCAGCACAATCAGAGATCTCATTTAATCCAAATTAATCAATTAGTCTGAAATTTGATTAATCAAATTCTTAATTAAACGATTAATTGTTATGTTGAATAATCAAATTCTTAATTAAACGATTAATTGTTATGTTGATTAATAAAAATCATGATTAATTGATTAATCAGAAATTTAAATTCTTGAATAAATTGAATCTATATATTCTTCACATAACAAACTTGCTTTCATAGTGTGCAATATTGATGGATCTAACATACGATTACACGGCTTCTTATACACTTGAAGTGGTATTACTTTACTTTATTCGCCACAATAGTTAAATTTAACTTAATTTTTATCACTGTCTTTTTTTAACAAAATTATTTAATCATTCTGATTATTAAATATTTTAATTAACCGATTAACGGCACATCCCTTATTAAAATATCTATGAGCAATGAAAAAAGTCATTAATTGAATATAATAGTTATGTCCAACAGATATTTTTTTTCTTTACATTGCAATAATTAAAACCACTTTTTATTTTGGGTCCTTGGTTTATTTTTATACATACGTTTTACAAATACATACATAAATACATATATGTATATTTTTGATCTAAAGGGTGGTCCAACCAAAACGTTAATTGTAATTAAAACAAAAAGTTTTAAGAGAATTATCTTAAATATTTTTTATAATGAAAGAAGGATCTATGACAATTATGTATGAAACAAAATATCGGCCAAATGCTCGCCACGGCTTCGGTGGCATTCCTCTATCTGATGGTGCATATTTTCAATGAATCTGAGACATAATTGAGGTTCAATGTCGGCACATTAACCGAATTATCTCATCATTAAGCTCTTGAATTTTTCTTGGCTTTTTAACGTTCACTTTTTCTTTTAAATATCCCCAAAGAAAGAATTCCAACGGTGTCAAATTACATGATCGTGGCGGCCAATTAACATCGCCACGACGTGAGATAACACGGCCATTAAATTTCTCCCGCAAATTAGCCATTGCTTCGTTGGCTGTGTTGCAGGTGGAACCATCATGTTGGAACCACATATCGTCCAGGTCCATATACTTAATTTCTGGCCACAAGAAGTTCGTTAAGTCTTAAAGCTAGAACACATTAGAAACGTAATTTAAATTTGTGTGGTTCTTTAAAATGACGGACTAAAAAATAATACAAAACCCAGAAAGAAAACTTGCTTTGCGTGAAAAAATGTGCTTCTAGTTTTAAGCCACTCATTCATACAATAACCTTTTTTCATCCATTAATTTGATTTTTCTTTTTTTTAGCACACTGGATTTATTGCTTTTAACGTTTAATCAGCCATTGGTAATTTTTACGCGACTTTTACAGCACAAAGAATAACTCTTAATGAATGCTTGAGAAGTTGTGAGTGAGTATAAAAACATCAAGCAGGGGCCTAATTCTGGCAGTCGTGATCGAGTACTTTCTCGTTTTGAAAGCAATTTTATTTCAGAAGTAGGAAAAAATCCCTACACGTATGTTTTTCATCTTTTTTTTAGTTACCGAACTTTAAATAAAAAGAGATTGAAAAAATTTGTTTCAAGTTCTTGGAAATAATGATTTTTAGTTATGTTCTGTCGAAGTTGAGATGTCTCCAAAGAACGATGTGACTAAACTGATCACCTTTAGCCTTTTTGAACATCCTCTTAAGCTTCGTACAGACGATGGTCAGATCTTACAATATTGTAAGCAGGCGTTGCCAACAGCAATATTTTTCTGAGAATGGTGCGATTGTCAGATGCAATGATTTTGCACTTCTGCAAATACAAATGATCTTACAATGTTCACACAGTTGTAAGACATTTTAGCCAATTTTAATGCAATTGCTTACCAATTTTGTAAGATCTGACCATCGTCTGTACGAAGCTTAAAGCTTGCATTTTAGTGCCATTATTTTGGCGATGTCGCTTAAACGCTATTCTGTTAGTCTAATCGCTTAAGCTTCGTACAGACGGTGGTCAGATCTAACAATGTTGTAATTTAAATTGCCTAAAAATGCCTTTTAACTGTGTGAACATTGTAAGCTCATTTTCATTTGGCAGATGTGTAAAATAAATGCATCTGACAATGGCACCATTGTCAGAAAAATGACAACATTGTAAGATCTGACAACCGTCTGTACCAAGCTTTAGCTAAAATTTAATATTTAGCTAAAAAACTATTTAATTAATTTAATAAGAATCTGAATGTTTTAAAACATTCGCGTTATGAGAGTGAATTAAAATTCCGTTTTTTTAATTTACTTTTAACAACAAATATGTATGTTAGGCTGTACTAATAAAACTTAATTGCTAAATTAGTTATGGTGAGTTAGATTATTGAAAGCGCCTCTATTAAACTAGTAAAATAAATTACCAGAAATTTAAATTGTATCGAGTCAAGGTCAATTATTTTACTATGTAGAAAAAATACTTTAACAAAAAACTAAAGTAGGGCTTATAGGTAAAGTTATTTAATTTATATAGTACATGGTTGAGAAATTTATAATTTAAAGACTCTGCACAGAACAAAGAACCAGGGTTGTTCAGTCGCAATTTTTTAATTTGCCGACTTTTTGCACAGAAGAAAGTACTAAAACATAAAAAAATGTATGTAAAAACATGTAAAATTGCTTGTAAAGCTGGGATCACACTATTGCCGCAAATGCACCAATATGACACAATTTTTATTGTGCTTTATTGATGCACAATAATGAAATTGCACCAATCAAATATTTTGAAATCACACGATTGCGCTGTTTTAAGCAAATTAAGTTGGTACAAAGCGAAATGGTTACAACAATTGCCGCAGCACAGTCACACGGTTGTTATTACTTGTGTTAACTGCGAAAACAGCTGTTGCGGTAGCTTTTTTATTTGTTTAAAAGTTATTTGTATCATATACTTAAACAAATTTTGTTTTAATAGTTTTATTTAAACTTTTTAAGAAATTTCAAAAATAAGATTTGCATAGAAATATCTTAGGCCTAGGACCAATAATTTAAAGCTACAAACATCAGCACAAACGCATAATGCCCTCTCCGCTATTGTAGTGTGGGTTAAAAAAAGAAACAAAAAACATCAGCGACAAAAATCACATGAACAGGGACGTAAAAACTTGGGATGTACAGATACGCCTTTTTTGCCGGTACAATACCGATACCGATACTCAAAAAGAAATATCGGCGATACCGATACGAATATAAATTCAAGTTAATATTAACAAAAGTCAAGTAGAGTCATTTTTTTATTATACAAAATTACAAAATTACAGTGTAGGAGATAATTGATATTTAAAATTGAAGCACAGCCGCGAATAACGTTGTAAAAGCCACTTTTTGCAAAAACTGTTTTTTTGCAGATAACCGTTAACATTACCCTTTTAGACTGTTTAAACCTTAAATCACCCAAAATTATGCACCCTAACGCCTTCAAAGTGACATACAAAGAATCAACTAGTGGAAGAACGTTGTAAGTTACTTACAAAATGATACAAAGTAAATGGTTTTGAAACGTGGAATAACGTTTTAAATGACATCGCGATTGTGGATATGAAACGTTTTTTCACTAAAAAAAGGTTATAAACTGTAAATTCGCATGTAATTTAAATTTTAAATTTTTTGATATTTTAAATAAAAGTTCTTATTGCCAGTATTTTTAATAATCTAAAGAAAAAAAATAAAAAATTAAAACCCTTGCCTGTTAAAAACGTTTTTTTGCTCTCCTGAAAAATAATTATTTTGTAACTTAAAACGTTATTCGCGGCTGTGCTTCAATTGGTATTAATAAGATTTAAAAAACAACGAATTAAATTTAAATTCATAATAAACTTAAAGAAATTCTAATTATTTTTTAAACAAAAAAAGTGGAAGAGATTATTAATATTATTAAGATTTTTGTTAAAAAAACAAAGTATTTTAATCTATTGCAGACATAGACGTTTTCGCAAATCCGTTTAAAGCAGACCTGCAGTGGAAAGTTGTCTCTCAGATGCGACAAAATTAATTTGAAAACTTGCGTATTTCTGCGCCATGTGAGAAGATCTAAGGTATCTCTAGACTTCTTCTAAAGCTCAACCGCAGCGTAGGATGGACAGAGGTTAATTCTTCCGAAATTTTCTTATAAGATTTTTACAAACGCTCCAAAGGTCAGTTCTTGTAGACTTATCAGAACTGTGTTCGAATTTTTTAGAATGCAGTCATTTTAGGTAGCTTATAGGGTATTCATTCGGTTAACCTTTAATCGGTTAACCGATTAATACCTACCCGATTAACTGATCGGTTAATTTAAAATTGTCTATTTTCGATTAACGATTAAACCGGTTAATTTCAGTCGATTAACCGATTAACCGATGTTACATAATATTTAATTTTTTGTAATATTTTAACAAATTTTTTGTGTTTTAATTCGTTCATATACACGTTTAGAAAATATTTTTTTAAACAATTTCACCCCAGTTATGAATAAAAATTGGAAAAGGTAAAAAACTCAAGGGGTATTTTTAATCATAATTGGGCTGTATATTTCCTTCTAGCAAAACATTCTTAATAGAATTACCCGAAACAATTAGAAGTGTTAAAATTTTTAAAAATTAAATCAGGACTTTAATGGCATAATGGAAGATTTTATATCTTAAGAGAAATCCAGGAAAAGGACTTAGAAATCAGATATTCTTTATTATGGCTGCTTCTGATTCCTCCAGCACCCACGATAAGAGAAAAAAATTTCCAAGTTAAGTGTTGTCAAAACTAAAGAAAATTATCGCTTTAATCCTAACATTTAAACAAAATTTTTATTCAAAATTTATTTAATCAGATATCTATTGAAATAACTAATAAATAATAATAAAATAATTTTTTAATTTAGTTATAAAATTCTGTTTAAAAGGGAAATATTTGTCAATAAAATTATTTAACTACTGAAATCCTATTAAAAAACGACGTTTAAAACTCTTGCGTTTTCGATTTCCAGAACACCCCGGATGATGTTTTACTTTAAAAATACATATCACATATTTATGATTTTTTTTTTTTTGTTTGTTCGCTTTAGATCAAGAAAAGTTATTTTTTTTTTTTATTAATAAACTCCAAAAAATAAATAATTTATGCATTTCTAATTATTGAAATTACCTTATTTATTAAAAAAAACTTTATTAATCGGTTAACCGATCAAAAACCAAATTAACCGATGAAACCAAAACCTCGGTTAATTAATCGAGCGATTAACCGATTAAAGCAAAAGTCCGATTAAATGAATACCCTAGTAGCTTAATAAGAAGTTTTTTCGATCTATTGTCTTGAAATATTCGAGCTTTGTGTCTCAATTCTTTCATTCATTGAAATTGGCGACTAAGTAAGCTCGAAGCGAACGATATAATCTTAATTTTAATAAGCAAAGAATATAAATAATACAAGATATTCATTAAATAACTCATATATTGTTACTAATGGCCGATTTCACCAAATTATTTTAACATCAATTTATTTTTAAAATTCGGTTTTCATGTTAAAAAAAATTATACGAAAAACTATGTATGTATATTGAAATATGAATTGATATTTAAATAGAATTGGCAAAATTGACCATAAATAATTTAGTTGAAATAGCGAAAAAATATTAATCAATCAATTTTGTGTAAAGGAATTAATTAAACCGGATATATAAAAAAGTTCAAAACTATTTGGATTTAAATCTGCTCCATTTGTAACATAAAAACGCAAAAAATTTAAGTTCCCCGTAACGATTTAAAGTTTAAAAATTCAAAATTTCATAATAGCCATCAACAAATAATATTCCCGTGCATTATTAGTATTATCAATTAATTTATTCAAAAATGATTTATGCAAATGTGCGAATAAGTGTTCGATTGTATCATTTTGCACAAAATGGTCATCGACTTGAACTTGAAAATATCCGATGGAATTTAGCGCGATTGTGCTATTTGGCACATAAACTAGAGCATTAGGCCAAACGAAACTTGAAGCTTGAGTTTGTAGTTATAGTCTTCTGCTTAATAACACACTTACTTTAACACAAACGAGTTAACCCGAACACGTCATAGTAATGCAGGTAAACATTAAAATCTCTAGTCAGTTTGTAGTAGCAGCAGTGTGTTTACACTAAATATATATATGTACACTAATTGCTGTGCTAGCACACTGTGGCGTTTCGTATCTTGAGCATTAGTGTGGGGTTTTCATGTTTAAGCATCGATCTCATCGACGATTAATTGTCAATAAGCAGCCATAAGAAACGCACGCATGCGTCGTTAACAAGCGTAACACGGATTTTGCGGTTTTTTTTTTTCAAAAACATAAATTAAAAAATTAACTCAAATTGAAAAGAAAAAAAAACAAACAAACGTGAGAAAAACAGTAAAGTCTTAAAAACGGTATTCAAATTATCAAAAAGGTACAAATTGTTAAGATTTAAACAAAGTTTTTTAATTTGCCGAATACTATTTTTAAAAAAGGTTGTCTTTGTTAAATTAGATTTTATTAGTGAAGTGTGTACTTAGTTTACTTTTTGAAACTTTAAATTGCTAATTAAACACTTGTGTTCACTATTTGAATATTAATGATTTCATCGTTTTATGCGCTTTTTGCAAATTTTTACGTCTCTGTACTTTTAAACAATAAAATAGCTAATTCAACATTTATATTTACATACGAATAAATATTTATCCAATGTGCAATAAACAAAAAGTGGGAATAAATTTAAATATCTGTTCACAAATTCTAAAAGACAAATTATTAAATTTTTTTTTTTAAAAAGTTTGTAATATTAATCTAAAGTCCGTTTTTAATGTTCGAATATTTAACGTTTAAAATAAAATATAAACATAAACATAAATTAAAAATTATAATTAGTACTACAACTGTAACGCACGTACGTTTAATATTAATCACGCGTAAGAGAGTGAGTAAAATTTGTGTTTACAGTTTCTTACGGCCTCACGAAGACTTTCTTCTTAAAAAACGATTTCATAAATTTTTTTATATAAGAAGAATTTTTAGTTAAAAAAATTAAATTGAATTTGTGCCTGGTGTTTCATTAAAACATTGTTTTCTTTAACAAAATATCTCGTGAGTTAACGTGATAATGCAAAGTGGAAAATGATTTTAAAAATGAGCGTTTGTCATTAAAAAAAATTTTGTTAGCGGTCGTGCGAATTTAATGATCGTTAGAATTTTAAAAATATTTCGTGCGTCATTACATTTCCTTTCCTTATGCGCATGCGTGATCGTGAGTAACAAATCACGCACACAGCTCTAGTTATTACAAATTAACAGTTTGCTTTAAATTAAAAAAAAAACTTCCCAACAGGAATGATAAAGTTTGAATCAAATCTCTTAAATAATTAAACAATTTTTGTTTAAAACAGTGTTGCCATTTGCTCCATTAAAAAAATTAAATCTATTAATGATTTTTTTTTCGTTATTTAAAAATTTTACTAGTGCATATTTTATTGTTAAGAGCTTATTTTGATTTTTTTACCCTCCACCACAATAAGTTGTGAAGAGGGTATACTAAGTTTGTCATTCCGTGTGAAACTTTTTTATCAGACCCCATAATAAGGTATATATATTCTGGCTCCTTGACTAAATCTAAGTCGATTTAGCCATGTCCGTCTGTTGAAAACACTCTCACTTTCGAAAAACTCAAAAGAAATAAGCTGTTTGGGATTAAAAATCCACCAAAATCGGTTTAGTAGGATCAGAGCTGTGAATCAAAATGTGGATCCACCACTTTAAAAAATTGATAATTTTGTTACAAAAGCTAACATAAATGGTGGAAAAATGCACGGAATAATATAAGATTTTGCAAATGTTCGTTTTGTTTGACTGAAAATCACAAGTATGAAGATCGGTCTATAATTTACTCTAGGCCCCATATAAACCCTACTCCCGGAAAACAGTTTAGTACGCCTAAAACCGTAATTAATAATGGTATCAGAATAAAATTGAATACTTCACATTTTTATAGGACTAGAAATAGCACTAAAAAAATTCGTGATGATCGGTCCATAATTAACTATAGGCCCCATATAAAGCCCACTCTGGTAAATTAATTAAATTCGCCTAAAGTCGTAGCTATATATTTATTGTGGTTAAATTTCTTCCAACTTAGTTTCATATCGCCAGAAAGATCCCATATTTAGCAGCCTTCTAAAATTTACTGTAAACGCTAAAACTAATTTCACCACTGTATTGAAATTTATTGAAATTTATGTTTTTTAATACAAGAAATACCTCTGCGGAATTTTGGGATCATTGGTTCATAACTTTCCATGGCTCCAATATAAATCCCCCTTCTGAAAATCATTTAAGTTCGGCTTAAACTGTTACGAATCAAGATATTTTACTCAAGATTGTCAGTCAATAATTTAATATAGGTCTAAGCCGGAACCAATTTTAATGCTGATGTCTGTTTTTATAAAGATAAATTAATAATAAATAGACATCATATACATATCACTCCTGAAATATTCGAACTGTCGGTGGAGGGTATCAAAGATTCGGCACAGCCACACAGGCACTCTAACTTATTTTTGATTAATATTGATGATGCATTTTTGCGACAAGCAAAATAATCTATAATGTAATCTAATCTTGTTGGTCAACAATTTGTTCTTAAAATCTTTAAAGTAAAGGCGAAAAGGTCAATTTAGGGTTGCTATAATGTCACCCCGTTTATAATTGAAATTAGTTTGAAATAGAGACACTTTAGTCCTCGTCCGTGTTATCAAACATTTGATGCAGTAACTTTCTTCAATTTTCTCTTGAAACACTTTGAGCAAAGTACTTCTTCTCATTCATCATTAAACTCAAATATTTCGCAGCAATAGTTTTATTATATGGACTTATTAATTTTTTTCATTCAGCTGGGAAATCTCTGATCTACTGCATTAACCACAATTATTTGAAAAATGCCTAAAGAATTTCATTTTATCTTAAATTTGGAAAGTTAAAATAAATAATTGTAATCAAAGTTGATAATTTTTGTAAAGTATGTTATTTAAAAATATTTTTACTTTATCTATTGAATGAATTTCAATTTATTAATTAAACATTTAAAAAATTTTTTGTGCTATTTTTAAAAAGTTCTTTTAAAAAGTTACGACTGTTGCGATGCAAAATTTTAAATAGTTTAGAAAAATTGAGCGGGTTTTACACATAAATTTGAGTAAACCAGCGTTTAAACATTCACTGATTTATTAGCCATTAAAAAGAATAACAAAGTTTAACTCTTTTCTTTCGTTTTCAATGACAGTTTTTACAGAGTTAATCAAATAAATATTAAAGATCCATATTGTGTTCCCTATCCTCTCAAAGGGGATTGACTAAATTCCGAAAATCACGAGATTAAAAAATTTAAATCCCGGGAGTCGAGATTTACTGAATCTATAAAATCCCGGGAAATTTCGGTATCGGGATTTTGGGATTGGCATCCCTAGTTTTAAATGAATGCATGCGATGATTGTCCTGGAGCAATTTGGCTCGATTTTTGTTTATAACGGAAGAGAAATATAAAAGAAAGTTAAATAATTTGGAGTAAAGAGTTGTTAAAACAACGAGGGGTTTTTGAGCAAACAAAGAGCAAATTAAAGAGCAGACAACATATGTTGGCCTCTGAATATTTTTCCTTCAAACTTTCTACAAAAATATTAAAGTCTCTTTTTTTGAAATTATGTTGCTATTGTCTTTACACTTCACTTTCCACAAAGATGGTAGACTTTTATAAAGTGTTCAATTATTACAACTGTGCTTTAACCTAAAATAAGCTATAAGTTAAAGGAAGGTTCATCCTACCTGGTCGGTGAAAGTGAAATTAAAATTATTGAACCCTTTTTATACGACCAATAAAATACAACCTTTCGCTAGCAAACGCGACATAATAAACGCAAAGTTGGCAACGAGTTTAACGAATACAACAGCGCATGTTGTTAAAATACCTATTAAAACAACGTTAGAACAAAGGCTGATTATGAAATAGAACAAAAAGGGTAAAAAGACAACAAAACAAAATTAAAGTTGACTTCTAGCAAAACGTTGAGATTTTTTAATTGTACCAAGTAAGCCGCGGTAGTACCCCGGTACTAACGAGCTCCAAAATGTACCAAAAAAGTACAATTGTACCTTGATTTCCATCCGTGATTTAAAGTTTCTAACGAACATAGAAAACTTGGAATAATAATGCATGTTTGAATTTTTGTACATTTTTAGATACATGAACTTATTTTTTTAGTTTTGACCTTTGCTTTTTATCTTCTTAATTAATACACAAAAAAGAAAATAATTTAATAAAGATTCGATCAAATAAGTATGTATGTATGTCAAAGTAAATAATTTGCTTAAATATGTAACATAAAATTTAAGGGAAAAATATGGGGCATTGATTTGAATTTTGCCAATGTTGCAATAACTTTTATCTTTATTATTCATTTTGTTCAATTCGTTGTTGCTATTTCTTAAATTTTTTGTTATTGTTTTTATTTTCGTGTTTTGTTTTGATTTGCAAAAAATGCGATAATATAACCGGCTCTTTAATTTAAACTTAGCGGTTGAACTTTTTTACAAACAAAACAAACAATAAGAAATAAAATTGCAAGTGATGAATCCAGTTTTTTAAAAGGAGTACAGAATACCAGAAAAGTTGCTGGTTACATTGATTTTGAATTCGGCAAGTGGTTGAACTTGCAATCTTGTAACATTCTTTGGAGTCAAGGTGAGAAATTTCAAGACAGGAACTTGATGGCATTTTCAAGGTTGCAACTTTAAAATACAAGTAGCGACAACAAAGAATTTAAAATTTTTATTGCATACAAATATGTAAAAAAACGTCTCAAGTGTCACTAAGTTTGCAACAAAATGTAATTAATGATCTTTTTGTCTGGCTCTCTCCGCCGTTGTCTTGTTAAAATAAGTTTCAAACTGAGATTGAAAGTGAATTTTAATTTGCAACTACATAAATGCACCTGCCTGTCTAAATATCTAGAACGTGTTAATTTTTCTCAATGATTTTCTGTATTTGAATAGAACTTTTTTATTTTCAATTCACATTAAAGTGCTAATTAAAAAGAATATCGTAAAATTGTATTTAATTTTAGATATTTCAACTTGGATTTGAGATGCTTCTACTATGCCGCATTTAAATTATACCATATTAATCTTGCAATTTCTGTCAATCCTCCTTAATTTATCCTGCGGCCAAAATTTGGTTGACTTGGCCCGCGATTTGGAAACGAAGTTGTTGAATACCCGTTTGCCGGACTCCCAAGCATTTTGGCCGGAATATGATTTTATTATAATTGGAGCTGGATCTGGTGGTTGTGTGGTGGCGAATCGTTTAAGCGAGATTCATAATGCCACAGTTTTACTCTTGGAGGCAGGAGATCAGGAAACTTTTATTAGTGATGTTCCCTTAACGGCTGCTCTAACACAACTCACTCGTTATAATTGGGGTTATAAGGCTGATCCAACCCCAAATGCCTGCCAGGGCTTAAAGGGTGGTGTGTGCAATTGGCCCAAAGGTAGAGGTGTGGGCGGTACTAGTCTTATAAACTTCATGCTTTACACCCGAGGTCATCGTAAGGATTATGATCATTGGTCTCATCTTGGCAATAAAGGATGGAGTTATGATGAGGTTTTACCCTTTTTTAGAAAATCGGAACATATAGAAATAGAGGATTTAAGAAAATCTAATTACCATGGTACTAAAGGTCCTCTCAATGTGTGTTACACAGATTATAAATCAAAATTGCTAAAGGCATTTTTAAAATCTAGCAAAGAAATGGGTTACAATATTACAGATCCTAATGGAGAACACATGTTGGGATTTAGTCGATCCCAAGCAACGTTACAAAATGGTCGCAGGTGCAGCTCCAGTAAAGCATTTATTAGACCAATCATACATCGTCCTAACTTTCACTTATCAATGAAATCGTGGGCAACCAAAATTATAATAGAGCCCTCTTCGGACCAAACTTCGAAACTAAAAGCTCGTGCTGTTGAATTTGTAAAAAATCGTCAGAAATTTGTTATACGTGCTAAAAGGGAAATAATTTTATCGGCTGGATCCATAGTCTCCCCACAATTGTTGATGCTATCGGGCATAGGACCCAAACAAAATTTAAGAAAGCATAATATAACCGTGCTCAAAGATCTTAAAGTGGGCTACAATTTACAAGATCACATAACTCTAAACGGTTTAGTGTTCTCCATCAACGAGAGTACAGTAAATGATCACAGATTAATGAATCCCACCGATATTTTGCAATATATTTTAGAAGGCAGAGGACCTTATACTATACCTGGAGGAGCTGAGGCATTTGCATTTGTTAAAACTCCATCTTCCACCTTTGACAAGGATTATTCTGATATGGAAATTGTTTTGGGAGCTGGATCTTTAAGCGGTGATCATATGGGTACGATGAGAAACCTTCTGGGCATATCGGATGAATTTTATCAAACTGTTTATAGAGGACTTCATGATAAAGTATTTGAAATTGAATTAAAAAAATTATTTTTTTTTACAGAAATTGCAAGCATTAATAATTTTCTTACTTTTAGGAAACTTTTGGTTTGGTGCCAGTTTTACTGAGGCCTAAGAGTAAAGGGCGAATTTCTTTGCGCAGTAATAGTCCGTTCCATTGGCCAAAAATGGAGCCCAACTTTATGCAAGATCCTGACGATGTTAGAGCCATGATTGAAGGCGTAAAATTGGTAACATAATTGGCTTTCTTACGTGAGGAGCAATTACTGATGCATTTTTTTTACAGATCTTAAAATTGACCGAAACTAAAGCCATGCGAAGCATTGACACTCAATTTAACCGAAATCCATTTTTGGGTTGTGAAAATCATAAATTTTCGTCCGATGATTATTGGAAATGTTGTCTACGTCTGTATGGTTCTAGTTTGCAACATCAGTCGGGTACTTGCAAAATGGGTCCAAGTACCGATTCAGAGGCTGTAGTTGATCCCCAGTTAAGGGTACATGGTATCAAAAATTTACGTGTAGCAGATGCCTCTATAATGCCCACTATACCAGCTGGTCATACAAACGCAATTGTGATAATGATCGCAGAAAAGGCTGCCGATTTGATTAAGAACAGTTGGCGGATGAAAACGAATTAGACTTTGCAATTTTTAAGTTATTTTTATATTAAAAAAATATTTATTTCAAAAAGTATTTTCTAATTATTTATGGTTTAAGATAAAATGTGATAAAATAGTTTTTTAGTTTTTTTGGATTAAAATTTTTTTATGTACATATTTGGATTTTTTTTATTTTGTTAATGATTTTTTAAAATTATAAACTAATAAGAATTAGATGAGAATAAATAATTTAAGGTGAAAAATACAGATTTGACGTTCGGTCGAATAAAAAATAGTTTAGAAAAGATCGCCAAAATCGAAAAACAACGTAAATTTAATAAAAGTTTAGTTTGGCTAGAATCACATTTGTTTTCAAAATTCAAGTCAATTTTAATAAAGATTGTGATTTTCTCTTAATATTTACAGAGGTTCTTCTAACACTAAAAATACACCAATCTGCTTAGATTAAAATGTAACTTTATTGTGATTAATTGTGTCAGATTAAAATATAGTGACATTTATTTTCATTGTAAGTTTTTAAATGCACAAAAAAAAAAAAAAAAAAAATTAAAAAAAAAAACACAGAAAATTTGCTCATGCATGACAAACGGCTTAAATAAAGGTATTTTTCTCCTTTTTCTTCTTAAGGAAATTGTTATTTGTTAATTAAAATAATTTATTTTTTCGGGGTCGTTAGTTAGTTAAAGTTAAAGTTAAAGCCAATAAACTGGAACAATAATACAAGATTTTGTTAGTCGTGCTTAATTCCCAATATTTATTCTTGATAAAAACACTGAAATTTATTGTTGAAGGGATAAGCTATTCCTATGCGCATTTCACTGGTTGCTTAAGCCAGATCGTCAGGAAACTTCATCGAAAGATGTTGTAAAAACTAAAGGTATTAAACAAATAAAAACTGTTAAGCGAATAAGAATTATGTATAAGCAAAAGTCTTACTTGTAACCATACCAAAGCTTTAACAAAAACAACAACAATAAACAGTGAGTTTATCTTTTCTTACATTTCCCACTACAATTGGTTGGAATTCTTCCAATATTACCCTGCAGATAACGAGGCTAGTCCATGCATGCATGTAAAGAGTAGTCCATAAAGGAGTAGGAGTACTCCAAAACTACTCCAAATATATGGGTAAAAGGTAGTCCATTTAACATTACGATGTCCTAGGAGGGGACCATATAACCCACCGAAGTAGTCCCTTAACTACTCCATGGAGTACTAAAGTGGGTTAGTTTTAAAAGTACTCCATGTCATTTCAGTATGGAGTACACTAAAGCGGTAGTTAAAGCATTTTTAATTTTTTACTAATCGCCTTTTATGTCAGTCCCTGTAGTCTATTATTGCTATTATTAAATATATTTACTTGGTATTTTTAATTTGTTTACCTTTTTTTCACAAATTTCACAAACTTTCACTTTAAAATAAAGAATTAATAATGGACACCATCAGGGCTACCAATGTGTAATACTGTTAACTTTAGAAACGTATACATCATGCAGTTGTTGGCAGCACTGCATGTTAATTTCTTATAACATGGTCCATATTACAGTAGATTGGACCAGAGAACCAAGCCGATCGGCGTAAGCCGATTGGCTCGCCGCCGCCGCTTGATTTCTCCACGCCGCGCCGCCGCCGACTTACAAGGCTTAGACGGCTCAATTAAAGCCGCCGATGACAGCAGCTGAGCCGTGAAATTTTTTAATTTGTGTGACTAAGTTTATTTTACAGATTTGCGTTTTTAAGTATTAATTTCTTTGTCAAAAATGGTATGTTTTGGCATCACTGTGCAACATTCAAGTGCCGTTATATTTTCTCAAAATTTTTCAAAGCGTCATTGTTCTTAACAACATGCAAAAATCTCTGCAAGAATATTTTACAAAAAAAGACAAGTGAACTGCAACAATATGATTTAGATTCTGAATCGGAATCTAACTCTGATAGTGAAGTGTTTAATGTGGCAGAAAAAAGTATAAAATATTACCAGCAGTTGTTAAATAAAAAACAAAAAAATAAAGAAGTGTCTCACATTAAGACACTGTATGGAAGTGCAGAGTGTTGGCAATATTTTGGTAATCTCTTTGTTTCAAACAAAATGGTTTTAGAAAAGTACAAGTTTTGCAACTTGTGCTTTAAGTCGGATAGCACAATTTTGAAAGGGTAAGTAAAAAAAATAAAAACGTAATGGGCTTATTTCTTTTTAAATAAATTTATTGTCCACGTTATTGCCACAGATTTGGGTTAACTACTTCCACCACTAATTATGCAAATCACCTTAAAGTTTGCCATAATATTGACGTGAAGAGCAAAAATTATAGAAAAGTTAATGATTTGACTGCTAGATGCCTGGCATCCAATACTAAAAATTAAAAATTCTCCCACGCAACCCGTTTGGTGTTGTGTAGATTCGCAACCGTTCAACATTTGTCAAAGGGCTGGTTTTCAAAAATATATAAGACATATAGATGCGACAGTTACGTTTCCTTCAGCAACAACGGTGGCTACAGGTGCTCTCAATGATGTATACGATGTATATCTTGAATCAGTGAAAAAAATTTTATTAAAAACCCCAAACGAAATAAATTTGGTCCTAGATATGTGGACGGATAAATACAAAAAAATGTCTTATACTACATTTACATTAGGCCGAAATCTTGTAGATTTGATTTAAAATCTTCTTCCAAATCTAGTGCGTTTACATTATACTTTTTTGACATTAGCGAGATTATAACAAAACAGCTGACTAAAAGTTTTTTCGTTACACATACAAACACAAATAGAAATATACATTAAACAATTTGCATTACATTTTATTAATAATCAACGATATTTATTTTATCAATATTATTCTTCTTTTTTATTTTTTTACAATTTTTATAGAACTTTTTAATTTTTTTGTAACAACTTTTGTTTTGGTTTTTTTTTAAATGTCATTTTTTCTTGTGCAGGGAAGTATTTTTTAGTACTATATTGAAAAAACCATAGTTGCATCATTAAGTACTACTAGATTTTGAGTAGATTTCGTCGAAATCTAGTCACGAAGTAGATTTTGTTTTGTATGGGAAATCTAGTCAAAAACAACTAGATTTGGCTCGAAATCTCGTAAGTACTGGATTTTGCGTAGGTGTAAATGTAGTATTACATTAATATAAAAATACATTTTTCTACCAATTTTGATTTAAAGTGCATCTCCCTTAAAACTGAACACTTCCCTCATCCACACACTGGAAGAGCAGTTGGTGAAAAAGTTATGGAAACAATAATATTTTTCAAGTTACAAAATAAGTCCATTAAGGCCATATCGGATGGAGGGTCCAACATTATATCTGCACTGAATTAAAAAATATCGAAAGATTACATTGCATGGCACACTCTCTTCATCGATTTATTTGTCACGACGTTTTAAAAAATGCCTCATACGAGATTTTAAACAATGTTATTTCAAAGCTAAAACAAATATTTCGAGCTATAACGTATAGGGGAGAAGAAATTTTACAATTTCAACAGCTCAAACAAAGTGCGAAAATTTATGATATTTTATTAAATGCGGAAAATGTGTCAGCAAGTTTAGATAGCGAAGAAAATATTTCATTTGGAGACATAGAAGAAGAGTTGGAAGCAGTATTAAAAACTCCCCATTTAACCACCATAAAAAATTCGGTTGAAACAAGATGGAACTCGCTTTTTATAATGATTAAAAGTTTTACGGCTAATATTGATGTAATAAATATGATACTTCTAAAAATTAAAAAAGAATACTTACTAATTCCGTCGATGGAAGAAGAGATTTTAAAAGAGTTTGCTGATTTTTTGGAGATATTTTCTGAAGCTACTAGATAAGTATATGCAAGGTCAGAAATATGCCACTATATCTTGCGTTATATATTTTTACGAAAATATATATTCCAATTTGGTCGAAAAAGGGGATAATTCTTCTTTTGGCCAAATTATACATCTTTACGATTTCGCAAGGCAACATTTTTTTAAAAGATTTAAAATCTGTAAAATTCACCTCGTAGCTGCATGCCAAAAGAATTGGTCAACTTTAAATAAATATAGTATGTCAAGAATACCAGAAAACGAAATCGTGCAAGACACCTTTGTATTGGAAGAGTACTTTGAGAACCATATAACAAAAGAAAAATTAATTCTTCAGGAGATAAGAAGCCATGGGATTGAAGAACTTTTTTTACCATCTGATGAACCCCAATTAAAAAAAGAGGTAGGAATTTTAAGTATTAAATTACAAAATCATATTAATATTTTGCAAACTCTGTTTAAAGAAAATTTCCGAAACTAGAAAAAGAATGCTGGATTTTCTTTCCGAGTCTGGAGAATGCGCCGTTAGGGACCCAATTTCCCAAGAAATTCAAAAATATTTTGCCGTACCTGTGCATGAAGCGGAGAGCCTTGACTGGTGGAAATGCAATCAGCAGGTACTATAAAAACATTTATTAATATATACATATATATTAATATTAACGGTCCATATATTTAAAGGTTTTTCCCAGGATTGCAACATTAGCTGACATTTGTTTTGGTATTCCTGCCACATCAGCCTCTTCAGAAGTTGCTTTTTCAATGGCAGGGGCATGCATAACTCAAAAGAGAAGTCGTTTAAATCCGGCCACGGTAAAAAAACAACTTTTTATTCATGATAATTTCGATATTGTTCATGAAAATCTGGGACCATAATCGTTTTGTTTTTTGCAATATGCTTTCGGTTAAAATTAAAACTTAAAAGTTGACATAAGTATTTGTCTATTAAAAATAATTATTATTGACTTATAACGTTGCTTAGTCTACGTTAAAACCATGGTATAATCCTTAAGTATGGTTAACCCTGAATCAAAATCATTCATGTATTTTGTTTGTGTAATATTTCTATGCATTTCTCAAGCACATAACTAAGAACTTTTTATTTTATTTATTTCAAATTTTGTTCATACCAAGTACAAAAATGAAAAAATGAAAATGTATTCATTTACATTTCGTTAAAATTGAGTGAATGTATCTATTGTTTTCTTTAAATATGTAATGGTAATAAAGCACTTAATAATATTGCGTTGTCGATGGGTACACCTTAATTAGTATTTTAGCCTACCAAATTATTTAAAATAACAAATTTTTTATTAAAATAGTTTAACAAACAACAATCAGTTATTGTAATGCTTTTCTGAGTGTAAGTAAAACATTTGACAGTACATATCAGAATTTTTTTACACAAACAAAATAAATGTTTTTTATTGTTGATTTGTTGTAGGGCTGGATGTACTTGGTATAAATATAGTTTGGCTTATTTGAATAAAAAAAAAACGTAAACAAAACTACACATAATTAAGCAATTTAATCGAAATTTTTGTAGTACCCATACAAAAAGTAATATTATAATATTGTCTCTTAAACTTGCCTAATGATTGTACAGTTGACTCAGTGAGTGCTCATCCATACATTTTTTTAAAATGCACTATGTTTTCATTAAAAGCCTTCACGGTTTTATTCAAAATAAGTATTAAAATAATACCTTTATTGCTCTTATTCAAATCCTTAAGTTGGAAATTTCAAATGCCCATACCCACAAAATAACAACACAAAAACAAATTAAGTACCAATTTTATAGTTCAAAAAGTGAGTGCTCATCACTGATCAGCTTCGATTTCAAAACAAATAACGGTACATTGTGCAAACAAAAAAAAAAGAAAACGAAAATAAAATCATTTAAATTAAAGTTCTAGCGAATATCAGTTAATATTTTGTAAAAACTTTAAAATGGCACCAAAACGTAAAGAAACTACGGAAGAGGAGCGGAAAATAATAATAAATTTGCGAAAATCTAACAACACGCTACGCAAAATTGGTGAGATAGTTAAAAGACCTTATTCTACTATCAAAAAAATCATTGATAAGTATAACAAGACGAAAAAAATTGCTAATGATCCAAGATGCGGACGCCCTCAGGCACTTTCTGATAGTGAAAAGAGGTATATTGTGCGGGAAATAAAGAAAAATCCCAAGCTACCGGCAACAGAATTAACGAGAACCATTAATACCAACTCTAAAAAGAGCGTTTGTCCAAACACAGTACGTAAAGTACTTCATGAGGGAGGGTACAGTAGCTGTGTTGCACGTAAGAAACCCTTTATAAGTAAAGTGAACAAAGCAAAGCGACTTAAATACGTCGAAGAACACCGAAATAAGTCCAGCGACTTTTGGAACAGAGTGGTTTTTACAGATGAAAGCAAATTTAATATATATGGAAACGATGGCAGATGTAGAGTGTGGAGAAAGCCCAATGAAGAATTTAAAGAAAAAAATTTGTGTCCCACATTTAAACATGGGGGAGGATCTGTGTTAGTTTGGGGATGTATGAGCGCTGCTGGAGTTGGAAATTTGCAGATTATTGATGGGATAATGGACCACAAGAAATACATTGACATTTTAAAAACCCATCTCCAGCCTAGTGTGCAAAAAATGGGTATTGCTGAAAACTTTATATTTACCCAAGACAACGACCCCAAACACACGGCACACAATACCAAGTTATGGTTATTATACAATACTCCAAAATGGATGGAAACTCCTCCCCAATCACCGGATATCAACCCTATTGAAAATTTGTCGGACCATTTAGAGAGAAAAATTAGAGAGAGGGAGATTAGAAACAAGGCTGAACTTGCCAATGCTCTGCAGGAAGAATGGGAAAAAATTCCACACCAGGTTACCCAAAACTTGGTCGATTCCCTTCCCAGAAGACTAGAAGCCATTGCTAAAAACAAAGGTTCCCATACCAAATATTAAAATTGATGTTCAGCGTGACTTTCTTGCGAAAGTTCGATATGAGCACTCACTTTTTGAAGTACAAAAAAATTAACTTGTTTTTATTTACGCCTTATAATTCTGAAGTTTTTAATTTTCGTATTTATGTTTATAATAGTATTAATTATTACTTAAGAAAATGTCGAAATGTGACAAAAGTTTCTCTTTAGTACATTTAAATTAGTTTAAAAAATGTATTGTTTTATTTTATATGGGTATGAGCACTCACTTTCTGAGTCAACTGTACCATGGTTAAAACGATGCTAGTCTAATAAATCAATTTCTTACTTTTTTAAAAGTATAATTGGTTAAATGCGTCTTTCGTTTTCATGAATTCATACATACATACGTATGTATGTGAATAAATGTATCTTTATTAAAAATAATTTTTACACAAATATTCCCATGTTAATAACAAATTTTAATTTGCAATATTTTCAAATAAACTTTTCATGTTCATATTAATATTTTGATAGACTTTTATTTAGGACACAACACCGTTCGTACATACAGAATTTTATTTTCTCAAATATTTTGATTAATAGTTTTCCTTAAATATAAATTTTAAAAATTTCAAGCCGACATTTAAGCCGCCGCCGATTCATTGACGCAAACGCCGCCGCCGCCGATCAATTATACCTGCGCCGCCGCCGCCGATCAAACGCCTTCGGCTTGGTTCACTGGATTGGACCATGTTGTAAGTAGTCTATTTAAGCCACAATGGACCACGTAGTCCAATATTATCTTTAGGGTAATTGAAGTTGTAAGTAGATTAAGAAAAAACAAAATGAATACAAAAAAGAACTTGCTTTATTGCTCTCACAAAAATAAAGCATGCTGCCAGAGCTTAGTTTTTTTAGGCAGTGCACTTGCCAGTTTATTATCAAAGTAATTTTTGGGAATACAAAATTTTACAAGATTTTGTTATTAATATCAGTATTGCAGCAAAATTTATCAGCAGAATCTTGTCATAAAAGTTATGAGCCATAATATGCTTCGAATGCAAACATATATGCCATTTAAAATTCTTGCAAAATAGGCAAAAACAAGCAAAAAAATAAAATACTTTTAATTTTATTTTAAACACAACAAACGGTTTAAGATGTTTTTCAAATACAAATTTTTTTTTGTACACGCAAAAATGTTCTCCCTACATAAATTTTTAGACGTTTAAAACAATAAGAACTATTAAAAATAAAAGTTTTTATCAAAAAGTAATTTCAATTTTTGGGAATACAAAATTTAATTTCAAAAGATTTTGTTATTCGTGCTTAATTCCCAGTTTTTATTACTGATAAAAACACTTGAAATTTATTGTTGATGGGATAAGCTATTCCTATGCGCATTTCACTGGTTGCTTAGGCCAGATCATCAGGAAACTTCATCCATAACGTTTTAGAAAAACTAAAGATATTAAACCAAATAAAACTGTTAAGCGTATAAGACTTATAGCAACAGTTCTACTTGTAATAATATCAAAGCTTAAACAAAACACATCAACAATAAACAGTGGGTTTATCTCATCTTACATTCCCCACTACAATTAGTTGAAATTCTCTCAACATTAATTGTAGTTGTAAGTAGGTTAAGAAAAACAAAATAAAAACAACAACAACAACTTTACAAAAGATGTTGACAATTAAGTGTTTTTTAGGCCGTGCACTGCCTGTTTATTATCAAAAAGTAATTTCAATTTTTGGGAATACAAAATTTAATTTCAAAAGATTTTGTTATTCGTGCTTAATTCCCAGTTTTTATTTCTGATAAAAACACTTGAAATTTATTGTTGATGGGATAAGCTATTCCTATGCGCATTTCACTGGTTGCTTAGGCCAGATCATCAGGAAACTTCATCCATAACGTTTTAGAAAAACTAAAGATATTAAACCAAATAAAACTGTTAAGCGTATAAGACTTATAAAAGTTTTTTTTATAAAAAAATATAATTTGTAAAGCCTTTTTGGAACATTTTAAAATACATACTGATTAAAGGCCCATCCATAATATGCTTAAGTTGGCTTAAGCAAATGTACGAATACATGTAAATCATATGACGCAAACCAGATTAAACTTAGGGAAACTTTTTGTTAAGTTTTATGAAACTCCTTTGCTTAAGCAAAGTGCGAAACTGATCCCACTTTCCGTACGGAATCAAATTTTTTGATTTTGTTTTTTAAATACATTTGAGAAACTTTTTGTTAAATTTTGACAATAAAATAAAGTGATAGTTATAAAAGATTAATAATAATAAAAGTATTAAATAATATATTTTTAACTTTGAATTACTTATCTATTTTAGATAAAATTACACCAACAACACCAAAAAAATGTCAAAATGAAACAAGAATAAATCGTATTAACAGCATGGTTGGCAATCTAGTTTCAGAGAGCGAAACGAGTGGTTTATATCGTCGTATGAACATAGCATTAGGGGTTTTTCTCGACATCTGTCAACACTCATCGCCAGTCGCGTTATCGATTTATATCTCTCATCACTAATAAATTAGCAAATAGTTTGTGTACCCACTAAGTGGTTGCGAACCCCGCCAAGCAGTTTGAAAGTCGCTGCTTAATAAATAGTAAGTGCTGCCACCTTCAATTGATATGTTTCACAGCGCACATGCATAACAATTTTTTATTATTCGGTCAGTGGCAGTAATTCAACATTCTGTTTCTCACCACACCAGCATTAATCAGGGACAAACACCATGGTGAAACAAAAATATGATTCCCTAAGTTATTTTAATCTTGTGTTGATTAAAAGCAACAGCAACACCAATTGACAAATCCCGCATTCCTGGCGGATGTTCCCTTTGTCCAGGTTCACACTACAGATTACTAAACAGATTTGTGACGAGACGGACGATTTTGCTTTTTTTTTTGTCTCTTTCTTCGAAAGCTGCACTTTTCGCATCATATTTTATGCCGCAATACAATGAACACAAATTTATTAGGTTGAGTTTTATTTGCATAACTGTTATAAAAATTAACTTTTAAGTTTACCACAACACGAGTAAATAATGCACATTTAAGTAAGTAAATACCATTATACAGGTAAAACAAAACCATATTACTAAATAATTTTTTTTTTGCACAAAACACAACGTTTTTTGAACTAATGCATTTGCTTAACGTGGTTTGTGTTTTGTTATACATATTTGTTTTCATTACGACATTTGTGTTGATTGTCGCGTTCTGTTTTTACAAATTGCCACTTCACTACCAAAAAATGTTTCTGTCTTTATTTTCGAAAGCTGCCTTCGCAACTGATTTGGACCCTTTTCACACGTTACTTTTTACATATGTATCTGTTTAGTAATCTGTGGTTCACACTATGAAAGTTTTTATTCAGAAAGTCGGAGTTTATTGATGAGAACGGAGTGAATAAAAGCATGTTCTCTTCCCCTCTCACCAATAAACTCAAACTTTCATAGTGTGAACCATGACTTTGAGGACTTCAAGAGTCTGACGTTTGTCGACATAAGCTCGAGACTTAAAGAAACCCCACAAAAAGAAGTCTAGAACGGTTAAATCGGGCGGTCTTGTAGGCCGGGGCAAATCAACTAAACTAAAGAATAGGCGACCCGGAAATGCAGCCCTCAGAATTGCGGTTTTATGTCGTGCATTATGCGCCGTTATACCATCCTGTTTGTGTTGAGTTGAGGTAGGAAAACATCGTTGAGCTTGGCTTTGCACCATTCGCCGCTCACAATATTCATTTGTCATGTGGCGTTTTTAAAAAATAAGGCACGTTGGCGCCTCCAGCGTCAACACCACACCATACAGTAACGTTTAGCAGGTGTTATTGCTCTTTGTGTCTTATCCTCGGATTTTCGGGGCCCAAGAAGCGGCAATATCTCTGTGCTCTCCGATGGTGTTGAAGGAATTTTCAAGACTAGGGTGTTCAATTTATCGAGTTTTATTTTTGTTCAATTAAACGATTAATCGATTTTCGGCATTTTTAACTTATTCGATTAAACGAATAAAATTTTAAAATTAATCGATATATCGAACAATTCTAAATGCAGAAGTTTTATAAATTACGAGATTTTTTTCGATAATTTTAGAAAAAATTAGTATAATAAACATTCTTTTTTAAATAAAACTTGTCAATGTGGCTTCAAATTGTTGCTTCACTTTCGCGCACTTGGATTTTAAAAAAGTCAATATAACTTCGGATTTTTTGAAACTTTTTACGGACATTTCATCCTTTGCTATGCTTCTGCAAATAATTTCCTCTAGAGCAGTTACCTCCAGCTCATATGCCCAATGGGCAAGCTTTTACAAAAGAGCTTTTGTGCTTTCACATCGACACGAGTACAACAGGCAATCACACAACAATGCTTGCTATTTTTTTTGTAAGAAAAACAACGATCAG
Organism: Pollenia griseotomentosa; assembly: GCA_963931875.1. Classification (NCBI taxonomy): domain Eukaryota; kingdom Metazoa; phylum Arthropoda; class Insecta; order Diptera; family Polleniidae; genus Pollenia; species Pollenia griseotomentosa. The sequence goes on along the minus strand of OZ007560.1, from coordinate 256,032,550 downwards.
TCGATGTTACTTTTCCCAATGAGCAACATGTACACTTAAAAACATGTACTGAAAAAGAGCTTTCAAAGCTCTTTAACACAAACTTATGAATAGATGTGTGCGTGCTTAGCTATAACTGCTCTAGAGCATCGATCTTGTTTAAAATATTTATTCATTGGACCACTTGTATGTAGCCGCTTAGATTTTGTTGGTGGAGCATCTAAAGAGAGAAACTCATGAATTATATTGTTAAAAAATACGGGCGTGCAATAGAAATCGAAATGAAATGGATTTTAAATCGAGCAAATTTTAAAAACGAACCTGTAATGAAAGTTCATAAAAATATTCCATTTTATCTACTTCATTCTTTAAGTATCTAATTTTTTTGCAAGAACAACATTTAAAACCACGAAAAACTACGGTAATTTTGTAAATAATTGAATTTAAATTATCGTTCGATTTCAATTTCACTTCATTTCGATTTCTAGAACATACCCGATAAATTAATATAAATCTTTGAGTTAAAATACCTTCGTCGTTTTTTCTTTTGTGAAATGAATTATTAAATTGTGTTGAAAAAATGTAACAAAAATATATGCTAAATTATTTACTTAACATGACTGCTTTTTTAGTTCCAATTGACACATACATTTGGTTTGTTCATTCGACTTAAAACTTTAAAAAAATTATACATTTAACAGAAATACTATATATTATTATTATTCGATTAATCGGTATAAATTCTTCGATTAATTAATTACCAATCAAAATTACCAATTTGAAATTATTCGAATAATTAATCGTCTAAAATTGCTCGATTAATCGAACAAGAATTAATCGACTGAGCTCCATCTAAGACTATGGGATATGCAATGAATATCCTGTAGTGATGATCGTCGCCAGTTGGTTTTGGACCCTTATATTTTTCTTCTTCCTTTCGGGTTGTGAACAGGAACATGCTGGGAAATTTGTTCAGGTGGTTTTCAAATTTTTTATTAGTTACTTAATTTTGCATTTCAGCTAACGATAAATATATAATTAAAATTTTTTTAATGAATTATTAAGCTATTTATCTGTTTACTTTGTTGTGTTAATTTTAAAACAAGCTTAAACAAAAGAATTAAATATATTTGGAACATTCAAATGGTGTGCTATCTGTCGTATTGTCATAAAATTCAAAAGTTTTACAATAGTTAAAAAAAAACATTTTTGTGTTTTTAACAAAATGTCATAAAATAATATGGTTTTTTATGCTGTGTTTAATGTTTTGTCATAACTCAACAATAGAAATCTTGAAATCTTGAAATCTTGAACAACAGTTTTTTTTCCTGAATTGGGATTTTAAAAAAAAACCTTATGGCAACGCTATTTACAGCGCATACTCCAATAATATCACATGTATTTATTTTAATGTAACGGTATGTGTATAAAAAACTTAATGTTAAAATCACTTATGCCACTTGAAAGTTCAGTCATTTTGCGGCATTTTAAACGTTAACAACTCGAAATAACGTCGGTTCGCCGAAAATCAGATCAAAGCTGAAAATAAACAATATAAATAAACGTATTCAGTGAAATAAACAAAAATAAATAAAATCGAACAACAATGTAGAGTAGTGAGTGTCCTCTGGGAGTGTTTGTGCGAGTGCATGTATTAATCTGTGCCACTGTGGTTTAAAAGTGAATTCGCAATTAAAATAATGAAACGCATTTGCAATTAATTGCTAAAAACAATTTACATATTTGAAATTGGACAAGTTTTCATTAAAATAATTTAAATAATTATTTTCTTTGTGAGTGTTAAACGAATCAAGTAAATAATAAAATGAAGGGAAAGAAAAATTTTATTCAGGCTCAACTTTGTGAAGGAAACAGTTTTTTATTTTCCTTATCTGATCATGCTGCTGCGTATGTTGATAACTTACAGCAAAAACAACAAAAATTATCATAATTACAACAATAACAGCCACATACTTTTCGTGTTTGTCTCGTGTTTCTTTTTTGCTTTTAGTTGTTTCGTTTTCGTTCTTTTTACTTTCAAGTTTTCATTAATATTTTTTTTGTAGGATGTGCGTGTTTATTGTTTAGAGAATTGTTGTTTTTGTTGTTGTCGTATTTATGTTTTGTAAAGTCGGGCAGCGAATAGTGAACATTTTTGCATATTTGTTTATAGGTACATACATACATACATACATACAAATGTCTCGTTGTTAAACGATGACTTTTACAACTACTACGATGACGACGAATTCAAAGTTGTTGCTCTATTTTGTGCGGTTAAAGTCGATGAAAATAGAAAACGTGTGTGTTTGTTGGTGTGTGAGTGAGTGATTGGGGAATAAAGTAGTTTAATGGAACGTTGGGTTGTAAGTAGGTGGGTGTATCCGTATGTATGTAAATAGGTATGTAGGTTTTAGCTTTAGTGCATTTGGCCTTAGGGACATTTCTCGTATGCTAAATAAAAAGTTGTGTTTTCCATTTGGTATCCCTAAACTTTATAACAAAAAATAGTACGAATAAAAAATGAAAGAAATGTTGGATGGATACACAATGGAATGGGGGTTAACCCATAATATTCTAGTACATAATATAAAAACTCACTAAACAATTTATTTACATTTTTATACACGTTTCTATAAATGTAAATGTAAGGAGAAGAAAGTTTTTACTTAACTAATATTCAAAAATTTACTATCACTAAAGTGTTGCCACATGTTGCTGCAAATTTGTTAACTAAATTGTAACACTATAAAGTTTCTTTTTGAATTGTTTTTAATTGTTGTATTTTTTTTAAGATTTTTCTTTAATCGTAAAACATTTAAAATCTTTATATATAATTATGTTGAAAATAATTTGTCTTGGGATTTTTTTGAATTTGGCAATTTAAACTTGCAAATTTTTCAGCATAATGCATTTTTTCGTAGTTTTTAAAAGTTTTATTCCTTTAAATTGTTGTGTAAGGTTTTCTTAAATTGCATTTTATGTAATTAAAATTTCAGTTTAAAAAAATCGTTTTGTATTGTGTAGTTTTTTTTTATAAATCAGCTGGTTCCTTTGGTTATTATATTTCGTTCTTTTTTATCGGTTTATTTCTTACATATTGGCAATGCCTTGAAGGTTTTTGAATTTTTAAAATTTTCGAATATTTCTTAATTTAAAAGATTTTGTTATTCGTGCTTAGTTCCCAATTTTTATTCTTGATAAAAACACAGAAATTTACTGTTGATGGGATAAGCTATTTCAATGCGCATTTCACTGGTTGCTTAGGCCAGATCATCAGGAAACTTCACCCATAAAGATTTTAGAAAAACTGTTTATTGTTGATGTTTTTGTTTAAACTTTGATATTGTTACAAGTAAAACTGTTGCTTATAATTCTTATTCGCTTAACAGTTTTATTTGTGTAATATCTTTAGTTTTTCTAAAACGTTGGATGAAATTTCCTGACGATCTGGCCTAAGCAACCAGTGAAATGCGCATGGGAATAGCTTATCCCTTCAACAATAAATTTCAGTGTTTTTATCAAGAATAAAAATTGGGAGTGCTTAATTCCTTAAAAAAATCTTGTAAATTAAAAATTTTGTATTTCCAAGAAAACTTCTTTGATATTAAATATTTAAGAAATATTACGTTTAATGTTTTTTGCTTCTCACTTTAATTTATATTTTAATATCTGTTAAAATCACGCCAAAAACTAAAGTGCTGCTTAAACAAATATATAAATGGTTTTTATACTGAAAAGCTGTTTTGTATTTTACAAAGAGTTTAAGTTTTATTTCAAGTGTTATAGTGTAGACACAAACAAAATGTTATGAAAAAGATTTTATATTTAATTTTATTGACAATCAGACCAAAAATCATTAGAGATTGTGAGAACAAAAATCTTAAGACTTGTAGAATAGTGTAAAAGGGTCTTTACGTGAAGGACACAACATTTTGTGTTATTTGAAGTTATTTGAAGTGGGACTTTGAAGGCTTTGAAAAGCAACTTAAAACATTATATACATATTGCACTTTAAATAAAACGATATTTATTAAAATGTCTTTTTAAAAAGTACTCTTAATAATATTTCTGTCAATTTAAACCCACTGAAATGCTGTGTAGAAAACAAAGATATATAAAGATTACTGACACTTAAAGTTTCTCAGAAACAAAAAGCTCTTCACTACAATTTTGTTTAAGCACGCTCAATTGACTTCGGATTTCAATAAAAGTGCAATTTACCGCATAAACTATTTCAATTTTCTTAGATACTCAAGTGGTAAGTGGCAACACTATTCATCCGTCATACAAATTCTACCAATACTATAACAATTCACTACCTTTTTTTTGTTTTGAAATAATGATGAAGAAGACTATGACGACTATATATGTTTGTTTGTATGCTTGTATGTATAAGCAGCAGGAGCAAGAGTAGTTAGCAAATGTAACAAGAGTATTTTGTATACATTTGGTTGCCACCAGTGTCAGTAGTGGTTGTTGGAGTAGTCACTCAGTCAAGTCAGTCAGCCCGTCAGCCATTTGCTAGTAGACCGTAATATAACATACAAAATGTTTTGTACAATATGACGTTGACGTTCATGGTTTGAAATTATTTTAACCTACTTTTTCTCCACTAGTGGTTTATTTTCACAGAACTCCTTCAAAAATTTTCATTTATATTCGAAAACTTGTAACATGGCTGCTAACAAATAATGGGAAGGGTGTTAACACGAACTTTTGATTACGCTTAACCGAAAAAATTTACAAAAACAACGCTCTAACCCACTCACATGTTTACGAGACCAAAATAATGCGAATGCTAATAAATGCGTGTAATTAAATGTTAAATATTCATAAAAAAATAAATATACGAAAATAATAATATGTAATACCAAAGCACTCGCATTAAACTAACTAAATAACTATACCCGTATTCATAAAAATATTTAAAATTTAATAAAGGTTTACAAAACAAATTTTGTATGAAAATTTTGCTTAACAAACGTTAATGAATACGGGGGTTAATTTTATCTTAAAAAGTTCTTAAAAATATTAGTTCTAACCAAGCTTGCCTCTTTTTGATAGTTATTATGTAAAATTTAATTTATAATAAAAAAATTTATAAAAAAATAAAAAGTGCGAAAATTTTTAAAAACGATAATTAATTTCAAAAAAAAAAAAAAAATAAGAAACTACAGCAGCAAAATTAAATTAAATAATAACAAAAAAAGGCAACTCTCGTCTGCAACCAACCAACAACCTGCCAACACCCCTAAAATACAACAACAAAGTCCTTAACAACCACTGCATACCGAACAACCACAACAACAATCAACAAAAATTCCAATATTGTAAGTATTCAAAAATACTCTTTGTTTTTATTTTTTTTATGTTCATTTCAAGCATTTTTTGTTTTATTAAATTAACGTAGTTTTTTTCCCACTCGCCCGGTCTCGATATGAAACAAACAACGAAAAAGCCCTTAACCATCCAGCCCCTCTACTCCCTTGTTAACATTCCAACCTGTTGTAAATCTGAGCAGACCAAGCGCATGAATAGTTGTGTATTTATTAATTAAACTCATTTCGTTTAATTAAACATAACGGGAATATTAAAGAGAAATTAAAATAAATAAAAGTTTTATTTTGCTTCAGTTCATATTTCCCTTCGCTTACAGTTTGATTTATTTATTCGAAATGGTCTGTATTTTATTTCGTTTTAATTTCCTCTTTTAAATTTATGCCACCATTTAAACTGAAGATATACAGCATTAATATTTAAGGGATTCGAAGAACCACATTTAAAAAAATACATAATTCTTAGCCGTTGGGCAAAAATGTCTTAAAACAAAAAAGAGAAAAAAAAACGCGTTTTGAGTTTTTGATTTTCTTTAATACAATTTGTTCTCTGTTTCGTTTGGCATCAATAACTTAAGTTTAGCACAACTGCTTCTAATCGTAATCATCTGTTTTTAGGTAAAAAGTCTTTGATGTGCACCAATAAATAATTTTCAATTTAACATTATGAAAGACAACAGTTTCTGACTTAAAAACTTTTTGCCTACGGCCAAAAATTATAGTTCCACAAATAAATGGTAGCTCATTATACTTAAGTGTTGTTTTTTTTTAGTAAAAATTGTAAGCATATACTTTTGGGAGATTTTTTGCAATAAGGATTTTAGAAAGTAAAACATGCTTGTTTTTTTCCCTGTTACTCCACAAACGTAATTGGTTTTTATTAAAAATATAAAATGTTAAACCCAAATATTTATCATAGAAACTTTAACTGCCTGGCCCACAATGTCGACAAGAACATTCCTTTCGTTTATTCATATTGAAAACAAAACAAATTGAAGTTTTTTGTTATTATTTCAGGCAGTTAATAATTTTTATTTCGTTTAATTTTCTTTCAACTATGAAATATTAAGAGCCAAACTTACCAAGTTCAGTTATAACAAACTTTCACTATAACTGTTCGAAACAGTGGAAAAGTCGTAGTTGAGGTTTTTGTACCGGAGTCGGAGTCGTCGTACCCACAAAAACTCGCGACTCCGACTCCAACATTTTTCGACATAAAAATTTTAAGAGATTCTGCTTAAACAATTTTAAAGTCAGAAAATAAGGAATACAAATTTGAAATAACAATTGATTTTGACAAATCTTTTACCACTTTATGAGAATAAATACATAGATTGTATCAAAGCATGTCTTTTTCTATGTTTTTATGAGTGCAGGTGGCAACAAAACTGGGGCCAGATTCTGGCAGTCGTGATCGAGTAATTTCTCGATTCGAAAGCCATTAAATATCTAATTATTTCAGTCAATACTGAACGAATTGGAATTATTTTTTCGTTATTGTAAAGCATTCATTTGAGTTTCACAATACTGAAAAAATAATTTCGATTCGTTCAGTATTGACTGAAATAAAATTGCTTTCGAATCGAGAAGGTACTCGATCACGAATGCCAGAATTAGGCCCCTTGTTCGGTCCACTCACCTGACATTTTCAAAACTACCTCTTTGCATTTTCTGTAACAAAACTCGCTGGTTCACTGTTTTAACCTTTCTGTGTGAACTGCGCCAAGGTAGTGTTGATGCAATATGGTACCTAAAAAATATCAGCGGATGAAGTCGGAGTTAGAACTTTTTCTTGAGGACTCCACAGCTCTGGTTATAGTAATAGTTGCATCAAACTGAACTTGGTAAAATTGGCCGTAAATAATAAAAAACATTTTATAATTTGTTCTATATTTTTAATTGCAATAGGTCGAACCTATGCACAGGGGCAGTATTTATAAAACTGCCGTAAAAGTATTAAAAGTCATAAAATTTTGCTTTTTTTCGACTTCTTAATTTTTTATTGACGAAACACAAACTTAACCAGTCGCAGTCAAATCAAAAGCAAAAAACGAAAAGTTATGGAACACAAGTACTTCGACTGTTGACTTGTTCGAAAGTTTTCGGTTTGACTGACTGAAACTTTTAATAAATTCCGAAGCTAAGGCAACATTTTTAAAATGTTAAAATGTAACGATATTGTCTGTGCTATTGGGTTACCAGGGATGTTAAACATATTTCTACGTTGTGCAAATATTAACTATTATTTTTATTTAACTATTATTATATATTATTAATTTACAAACATATATTTGTCGCTTATAAATAACTACAAAATAAGAAGGCTCAGCAGATACAAATCTTGCAAAGTTTTTACTACAAGAACCTCTTTAAAAAAAATCGTGAGAAATATCTATTGCAAAACTCCATGTAATTTGCCTGTTATAAGTTACCGAAAAGAAACTTTTATTCAATAATTTTTTCTAAGTTTAGCATTTACTGGTAGCTGAATTTAATTGAAGTAAAGAACAACTTAATTCTCCCTAATGTACAAATCATTTTAAACACATATGCTTTTTACCTGTTTTACTATAACTCTAGTTTGTTTCTGGTATTCATCCTCCCTTTTAACTCTCCTAATCAGATTATTTAAAAAGCTTGTAGCAGTTGTTGTCGTGTATGTAGTTAGTACTTAGTATGTTGTAGTAGTGGTAGTGTAAGAGTAGTAATATTTAATGACAGTGTTTTCCTTTATATTTTTTTTGTGATAAATATGGTCATTATTATGTTTGTGACATTTTTTTGTAAAATTTATTGTATTGCTGTACTTGGTGGATGACTATAACTTGTTGAAAAATAAAGTAAAAAATAATTGAAATGATTTATATTTATATCAGTTGAAAAGGACATTCACTTTATTATTTTCTGTAGAAAGTTTGTGTCGTCGTTATTAATTTGTTGTAAGACTAGTACTTAAGCATTTTTGTGTATTTATAATTTTAATAGACTCCTAAGCGTATACATACATATATGTGGTATAGAGGTGTTAATTAATTAGTGGAAGGGTGTAGTGATTAGAATTTGTTATTCATGTAATAGCTTTAAGAAAATTTTTTTGATTAAAAAAATTTTATAAAGAACTAATCCTTTATTTCTTAACTTAAGGTTTGTTCAGATCTAACAAATATTTTACGAAAAAATCCTAAAAATGCGTGACCAGTAAATTGGTCAAACTTTAGTTTTTTTTAAAAAGTTTGTTTACTCATTTAACTTTATTTGTAAAAAGATAATTTTATTATGTAATTAAGAAACTGTTAAATGATGTTTGATCTAGCAAACGTTTTTCAAAAGCAAACAACTTTTTCATAAAGCTAGGGGTTCCGTGTAGGACGTCAAATATTTGATAGGTTTAAACATAGCTCCAAGCCAATTAATAATCTGCACAATGTCTTCATTATATTTTTTAACTTTCCACACCACCACTAGTTGCATTTCGTGTAAAACTTTTTTTTATTCATCTAAGAGCCCATTGAGAAATTCAAAGTCGATATTGCCATCTCAGTCTGTTGAAATCACGCTCATTTTCGAACGACTGAAAATAAATTCAAATTGATTCAAAAACCGACTTTAACTCTTTGAGCCACACTTTTATATATGCAACTTAATAACTAAAATAGGCGCAATTTTGCATTATTTAAAGTTTATTTATTATAAAAATGTTGATAATTTTGATAAATTAAGTGGTTAGTTTTCTAACCACCATGACGGTTGGCATAAAAATTTATTTTTGGAGAAAATCTGAAAAAACATGTTTTATTTGTTCGGATGCATAGAGGAACTCCACAGGTTGCGTATTACTATGCAGTACGCACTAGATATAATATTTTTTGAAAAAAGCAAACGACCTGTGGCTGTTTTTTTAACTTGGGGAAATCCCGGCTTAAAAATATGTTTACACATTTAAACATTTACATATATTAATGTTGAATTTTAGAATTTATGGTCAAAAATTTCGCATAAATTTATCATCGATGATCTTAAAAAACACAATTTTTAAGCTCTTGAAAAGGTGGTTAGATAACTAACCACCAAACCTGAAAGAGTTAATGGTGGCGAAATGCACGGACTGATATAAGCGTTTGCATAAATTCGTGTTATATGACTAGAAAACACTCCGCTGATTTTCGCGAATATGGGCCCATTATTTACCATAGGCCCCATATAAAGCTTACTCACCGAAAAGACTATAATACGTTTAAAACTCTAACAAATAATGCTATTGCAGCAACATTTGATCTGTCATAGTCTTATAGCGCAGAATCGTTACAATAACAAACAAAAATTATTTTAAGCCAGTACCATGTGTATATTGTTTAAAGACTTGTCGAGGTAAAATAGGTAACTAAAGGTAGAAGTACATGACACGCGTTAGTGCGCACGCGCTCTGTAGGCTGCTGTCAAAAAAAGTTAAACTAGTGTATTTTCATAGAACAAGCTACATGCAAAATATTTTGACGCGTTTACGCCAGAAAGCTGGTTAACTTTGAACTTTTTAACGCGTTGTGTATTTTTGACAAGTAATCAAAATTAAAAAAAAGAATAATTTAACAAATTTGTGAATCATGAAAGAAATACGTATTAAAGAGCTTACAAAACATACAATATTTATATAAAAAGAATAAATTCAATGAAATAATAAAATCTTGATATACTTAAGAATCCGTTTTCAATGCACAAATAAGTTAACAAATATAAAACAGCTGACAGGAATGGCTTTTGTAACGCGCGTTGCGTAACTTGCAATTTTTCATGTGCTAAAGTTTTTAAACGCCCGACAAACGTCGACGAATTAGCGCGTGTTATGTACCTTAACACTTAAACAATTCATAATTCATATAATTTGTCTGTTAGTTGGTTTTAAAGTTATTTAAAGTTATTTAAAATTTTGAATTGTTGTTTTTTATAATAAATAAATCCGCATTTATATGAACACAATTGAAATAGAAGTTTCCTCTATAGAAGTTCGACTGTACTACTAAGCGTATACGTAATATGAAATTGAAGCGTAGCACAGTGGAAAATGTTGGTCATTCTCATAAAAAAATCTGTAACTCTTGAATGGATGAGTATTTTTGTAAGATTTTAAGCTCCAAGCTTTAATTTGCATACATTTTTGATTTTTTTTTTCATTCATTGGTAGCAAATGTAATATACTTAAAAAATGCGTTCGAAGTTTAAAGTTTAGCTGCCGTATTCAAATTAAATAAGTTTGAAATGTGTTTTAAGGTAAAATTTTAATACAAATTTTTCTTAAAATGAAATGCATTCAATTTTTCAATTTTTTATGAATACGGCAGTAAATTATTTTTTTTTGGTGATTCTTTGAATAAGTTTTTGGTACAACCTAGTTTGATAATTATTATTTACAATGAAAAAAATTATTTATTTTATATGTTTTTGTTTTTTTATAAATTTCTATATCCCAGCGGTAAAAAGAGTAGTAAGCAGGCATTCTGGAAGCCCTTATTTCTTAGACACAGGCCTTACTACCCCATTCCATACTCATACATTTTTTAGACACGATGTCCTAGCCAGCCAAGGCCTTTTGCGTTCCCTTCTTCAGCAGGCCTGATTAGAGGCCTTCTTCAGCAGGTTTCATTGTAGGGCGTGTATGTAGAAAGGTGTAGGTAGGCCTTCCACAATACCTTCCTGAGAAGGCAAGCAAGCCTGAGTACTGTTTATTAAAAAAGGTCTAGGAAGGTCTTACAGAAGGCCTTCAAAAAATTACCGATGGGATGGTATATTTTATGTTGTAAGCATATGTTAGTATTTGTATATGTAATATTAAAAAAAATAAAAAGTTATAATTCATGGAGATAAACTATAAAATAAAAAATATTAATTTAAGTAATATTTCAAGTTACGATTATTGTACATATTAAGAAATGAGATTTACATTATTCAGTATTAGTTATAAAATATCGAAACATTAAAAGTTTTAGAGGCATTTTATGAAAATCGTTTATTAGTTTAACGGGTGGTTTTTTTTGATGCTTGTCACATATGGATCGGATGTATAGAGGAGTCTATTTAAAAAGGTTTATAAGTGGCAGACCGGGAACACTTTCGAGAATGATGCAAGCGGTATTGTTTGTTATCTTTATTACGTCAGTTTTGTGCATTTTCCGACAATTGCCTACACAGAAAAAAATAAAAATTGATTTCAAATTTGTGATGTTAATTAAAAAATTAATTTAATTTACACCAGTATACAAATTAATAATATTAATTAAACGTTTAGTTCATTTGATTAAAAGTTTAATTCACTTGATTAAATTTTTAATTAACACTAATTTTAGTTTTGATTAATACTTTAAATGGTGAACAATTTTGTGGGCTGACGATGGCATGTGATACCAATTGCATCGGTTTTTATTAATACGATTTCTGTATGACGTGCTAAATTCCCAATTTTTCATATTTGATAAAAACACTGAAATTTATTGTTGAGGGAAAGCTAGTTTCTATGCGGTTTTTGTTTGACACGTAAATTATTTTCTTATTTAATAAAAAAAGCTAAATAGATTCAGATTTTTATTAATTTCTGAGCCGCTCGACGTTTTAGCATGCAATTTGTTTAAGGGCACGAAAATTTTAACATACATATCTTTTAGATAATAAGTTTAACTTTAATTCTATGTTAAAACTAGATCAGTGGCAAACGACGCCAAATGTTAAAATTCTAGTTTAAGTTGCGTAGGTAAGCCAAAAAACATTATATATTTCAAACGAATAAATTTCAAAACTGCTAACAATAAATACAAAACTCATTTTAGAATCTAGACAAGATATCCTTTGCAATACGTTATAAGAATCCTAAAAAAATAATTATAAATATTACAAATCTGCCCCTGAATATGGTATAAGTTTTATCTCCTTAAACCCTTAAAGTCGAAAGTAGGGTGTTCTGTCGCCATTTTCGAATACTTTTGTTGACATAATAACTATAAATTCTACAAATAATTATTGCTTGACACTTCCACAAGACCTTTACGATAGAACTTGTTTTATGGTTAATTTCAAATATTTTCGAAAATCAATTATGAGATGCATTCACCTTATTTTATCCACTGTGCGTAGGATTAATACTTAAAGGAATAATTTAATAAATTTTAAAAATGCAAAATTTTATACAAAGTGGATAAAGTGGGCTTGGCACAAAATAGTTTTTTTTATATCTAAAGAACAGTAAGAGCAATATTTGGTGCACAAAACCTCTCAAAAAATATGGGCGAGATAAGAGAAATGGGCGTGGCATATATAAAATATAAATCTCTGCATATATCTGGAGAACGGCAAGAGTCAACGTTTTCAAATTAAGTACAAGCATCTTGGTTTTCAATACACAAGATCTGACAAAATATGGCCGGGATTAGAGAAGTGCATTTATATAACTTTCTGTTCTTATCGCACCATAGTGTAGGGTATGTAAGATTCAGCATATCTGAATGTAGGCCTCTTCCTTGTTTTACCTACCATTCATATGGAACTATTTAACGGATGTTTTTAAATCTTTTTTAACTCACTAATTTCATGGCATTTAATGTATAAAAATAATTTCCGGTATATGGCCTCCGCGAATGCGTCTTATGAACGCCATACTGTAGGTTACATTTTCGAGCATATCCGGTTTTATTTCTTCAAAACTGCATTGAATGTTGGCTTCTTAATGAAGAATCGTTGCTGGTTTATCAGAATAGCCCAGACGTACCCCTACCAAAAGTAGTCCAAATTGTCAAATCGCACGATCGAGGTGGCCCACTCAAAAGTCAATTTCTTGAGATAATTCCGTCATCAAGCGTTTGGCTCAATAAAGTGATCGTTTTACGCGCTCTATAGCATGTTGCACCGTCTTTTGGCAACCATTATCATAATTTCCAATGATATAAATAAATAAAGGAATAAAAAAATCAAGAATAATTTGCGTGTAGCGTTCGGCAATCACGGTAATATTGGGACCGATTAAGGACTTAAAGAAAAATGGGCCAATGACGCCTTTGGCATGTTAACCTCAACAAACAGTGCTTTGTTCGGGATGAAATGAAGTCTCGACAACCTCTTACGGATTGTGCTCTCTTCAGAAATGACAATTCTGCTGGTTTACATACCCGTAAAGTCAGAAATGAGCCTAATCACTAAAGATGATTTGATGATAACAATTTGGTTCAACTTCCAGTTAATTTTCAGCCCGTTCACAGTTGATGGCGCACTGGCTTTAGTTCTTGCAACAGTTGGATCCAACACGGATGTAGGCTAAGATCTTCCTTCAATATTTCCCAAGTAGTGTACGGGCAAAGACCGAGTTGTTGTGAATGGCGCCGATTTATAAACTCGAGTCCTCTGTCATACTCACGTCTTCTTCTGTACGCACGGTATGAGCTCGATTTGGATGAATATTATCCAAAAGAGTTATATGGTCTTGAATTATTTCGTAGTATTGTGTCTTAGCTGCTCGACGAAGAGCTCTATAAGTTTGGCTAACAGAGCGCGAAATGTGGAAACAAATTTCCACGATTTTTAAATGTTGTTTTGTTGTCTTTTTCTTTTCGTGGTGATTTGCCAAAGTATACTAAAACAAGTTAGAGTGCTATATTTGGCTGTGCCGAATCTTTGATACCCTCCACCGACAGTTCGAATGTTTAAGGAGTAATATCTGTATGATGTCTTTTTATTATTATTATCTTAAACTGTGACGATTTGTTATTAATTATGGGCCTAGGGTAAATTATGTACCGATCTTCACGAAATTTCACAGTATCATTTATAGTCCTATAAAATTGTGACGAGCTAAAATTTGTTATGGATGCATTATTTTTTACGGTTTTAGGCGTACTAAACTGTTTTCCGGGAGTAGTGTTTATATGGGGCTTAGGGTAAATTATGGACAGACCTTCGCGAAATTTTACAGTGTCATTTCTAGTCGAATAAAACGGACTTGTGCAAAATCTTATGTCATTCCGTGCATTTTTGCATCATTTATGTTAGTTTTTGTAATTATCAAATTTTTGAAGGTGGTGGTTCCACATTTTAATTCATAGCTCAGGTCCTACTGAACCGATTTTGCTGAAATTCAATCCCAAACTGCTTAGGATAACTACAAGCCATTTGACACCTAGTTTGTTTATTTCTTTTGAGTTTTTCGAAAGTGAGCGTGTTTTCAACAGACGGACAGACGGACAGACAGACGGACATGGCTAAGTCGACTTAGAATTACTCAAGCAGCCAGAATATATATACTTTATGGGGTCTGAGATGAATAATAAAAAAGTTTCACACGGAATGACAAACTTAGTATACCCTCTTCACAACTAATTGTGGAGGAGGGTATAAAAATCAAACACACTTATTTTGGTATTGCAGCTAGTTCAACAGTTATCCCTATCGGAATTTCTAAACAAATATATATATTTACATATACATATATATACATAAATTGCTATCAGTTTCCTTTCTAAACATTTTAATTCTCTGCCAAAACTATTTTCATACAGTTAGAAACATTTACCTTTTAAAATAACTCAAACTGTTACCTGTTTCATACAATTTTTTATGCAAATTTTTAATAGTCATTTGCATATTTGAACTTTTTATTTTATACTCTTAACAATAAAACAACAAAAGTGAAGTTTAGAAATTTCCATTTTATTAATTTAACAAACACAAAACGCACATACATTCACACAAGTTCATTTAGTAAAATTCAAAAAGTTTTTGTTATTCAAAGTTTAACTTTAATTTGACAAAGTACTTGACAAATTTGTAGATACGAGCAATTCTTTATGAATTACTGCTTTATGAGAATAACGAGTACTTCAAAAAGTTACGAATTTATTTGGGAATGTGCAAAAACTAGACTTGTAAAAATGTTTAAGAGTTCCTAGTTTCGATAAAATACCTTTGAATTTCCCGGAAGCTTGAAGAAGGAATTTTTTGCAGTCTAGGTTTTGTGCCATTAAAATTTTCAAAATAATGTTTGGCCCATAGTAAAAATAACCCATTTAAATATATTTATAGGAGTTGCATTTTCAGTGTCATAAAAAAATATTCGGATAAAAGTTTTTAACAATTTTTAAGGTTAGAATGCGATATTCGATTTTATGTTTGAATTTGTTAGTAGCCGGCAAAAATATTACAAAGTGTTGAAGACAATGAAGCAGTAGTGACCTGGGGCTGATTGTGGCAGTCGTGATCGAATCCTTTTTCGAATAGAAAGCAATTTTATTTTTCATTCTTTCGGTTGATACTGAACGAATCGAAATTGTTTTTTCAGTGTTGTAAAGCATTTTTTATTCACTACACTGAAGAAATAACTTCGATTCGTACAGTATCGACAGAAAGAATAAGAAATAACAGTTTTTTCGATTAAAAAAAGTATTCGATCACGACTGAAAGAATTAATCCCCTGTAGACTAAGATTTATAGGACAGTTAAGGATTATATTTTACAATTTCAAACATATATTGACAACAAAATAAGCTCGAATGTTTCGTTTGGTCAAGTTTCTTATTTTTAAAAAAGTGTTTACTTTAAACTTGAGTTTGGCTATTAAAAAGTGGCCTTTTTTGGTATTTGGGACGATGTTAAAAATCTTCGAACAAAACGAAAGATAGGCAAACTCTGTTGAACTGTACGGGTTTTTCGGGTTAAGGTTTTGTTATTGCTTAAAGCTACCATTATTTCTTATAACATATTTCATGTTCTATTTTTCTTTTAACATTTTTATTTAAAAAAAGTACTGGGAATTCGTTTAAAGGATAAATTTTATACGTTCCCGGAAAGAGAAAAATTCTAAGAAATCAGAAACTCTAGAGTGTGAATATAAAACAACAATAACAAAAGTTAATTTATAAATTTAACCCTTGGGTGTAAGCAATAACAAAAAAGTACGAGGTAATAAACAATAATGGCAACAATGTCTATACAAAACCACGGAAAAATAAAATAAAAATAATAAAGTAAAAAAAAAAATTAGTTAAAAGTAAAACGTGTAAAAACACATTTGCATGCCAAAACCTAACTGACATGACAATAACAAACAGAATATAAAAGGGAGCTTTACATTTACATATAAACAAAACACCCATTCAAGCACATAACAAAAAAAAACGACATAAAAACACACGTAAGAATACACAAACGTACTACATACTTGCAAATAAGTAGAATTATGATTTGCATACACAGAGAAAAAAATTGCTAAACCTCTAAAACATTAAGAAACATTACAAAGGAAAACTTATTTGGACAGGAATAAAATAAATTCAATGTTTAAATTCTCTTAAAGTGTACAAATACATCTGCGTTTTAAAATTACCATGTCTATCCTGCAAATAATAGTCAAACCAGTCCAAACACGTGTGTAAAGAGTAGCCCACAAGGGACTAGGACTAGTCCAAACGTAACCCAAACGTATGGACAAAACATGGTCTATTTAACATTACGACGTCCTAAAGCAGGACCTTATAACCCAGTTTTGGACTACAAAGGAGTAGTTTTAAAACTACTCCATGGTATACTAAAGATGATTAGTTTCGAAGTCGTTTAAAAACGAAAGCACGTCGTTAAAAAACGAAGAAATTACGTCTCAATTCAGACACTTTTAAAAAATGACATGGTCCATGCTTGCAATTCATCGGACCAGTCCATGGAGTAGTCCATTTTATCAAACTGGATCAGGTGGTCCAAAATTATTTGCAGGGTAACAGTGAACTATCCCATATACATGCTTTTATAAATGTGTCGTAATGTCAGTAGGTGAATACAATTGTGAGTACGTTAGTATGTGTGTGCTTTACACTTTATTGACTGCCTGCTGATCAAGCATAAAATGTTAAAGTATAAATGTTTGGTGTTGCTGTTGCTACTTTTTTTTTGAAACTGTAACACTGTTTTGTTTAGCCTTATTTGTTATTATTGTTGCTGTCATTTTACCATGTTATTATTGTTTAAATGTAATCGTTGTTGTTGCTGTGATAATGACCAATTGTAACAAAGTGAAGTTTGTCATAAAGTTGAACGCCCAAAGGAAATAATTATACACGTATGTACATATGTACTACAATACATACATATGTACATGACATACTTAGTTCATGTGTATATCGTTACCTTAAACGCAAAAAGCCCTAAATAACCAAAAATTTTAAATCGACTTTGTCATTGATTCTAATGCATTGCATCAACACAAAAGTCTACAAAATCTTTCGTCCACAATTAGCTTAAAGACCGCTTAAAGACCGAACTAACAGTTTGCATAATATGCAACATTGTCAATTGTCAAAACAACTGGTCGGTTTTACACAAAAGGTAGAAAAAAAAAACAAATTATAAAGAGTTTAACTGCCTATTACCGATGTGCGAATGAAGTCTTTCGTTTGTATAAAAACTTTAAAAACAAAATTTTTAGAATTTGTTTTTGTTTTAAATGTAATGGTTCGAAAGAAAGAATTCTTTCGCACATCGGAAATAGGCTAAAAGTAATTCATCAATTTGGAATTTTAAATAGTATTTTCTTTTCTTGCCAAATTTTCCAATTGATAAACAGGGCCTGTAACGATATATTTTACTACTGACACATACACATAAGCACATATATGAGCATTTCTCCAATGTCGAATGCGACATTCGTACGCCCTAAAAGTGAAAAAAACATATACCAAAACATTAATTTTATTTTGACAAAAGGCGAAACTTATAGCTCTTGATTAGCAATATATTTTTTGTGCTTAGGTTGATTTTGAACAATTGTTCGTTTTCAAGAAAATTAAAAAAACCCAAGGCATTTGCATGCGACAAAAACAGATGCTGTTTTTACGGCAGCGAAACCTGATAAAATATTTTAATGCGACTGATTTTAAAATATTATGCATTAATGTATCTTAATAATGGTTTTTATTTAATTCAAAATTATTGTGTTGTTTATTTTTTATTTAATTTTAATCACTGTCGCACGCTACATGTTGCATGCGACATTTTGTTCCATCATACTTTTATGTTTATGTTTTTTACTTTTTATGTAATTAGGCATGCGTAAGATGATTCTACATTATTTTAAATTCATTCAATATATTCATTTTCTCAACAAAATTTATAAAATTATAAAGAAAAATACAAATCCAAATTTTTAATATTTTTAATTAGGCTTAAGTTCATTAAATTTAATTTTCATTAAATTATTTTTATGAAGAAAGGAATTTTACAACATGAAAATTAATTAAAATTGTTATTGATAATCTTTCATTTTTGACCGTGGCCGGGGCCACATAACATGTTTCGATCGCAACCACTCGATCTCCTCAGATGGATTTGCCGTTTTACACTCGCAGCCATCGACCACTGCTGAAGTAAGGAAAAACATGTAAAATCAATTAAAATGGATAATCATTCAAAAAAGCAAATTTCGATCTACCAAAGGTTAAAATACAATTTGGTTTAAGGATTGATGTTTGACTATTGACGTCAGCAGTCGTCGATGGCTGCGATTGTAAAATTGCAATGCATAATGTTTCTCATTAAGATTATTTAGCAAAACAAAACGTGCAATAGAAATGTTCAAAACAGAACTTTTTCACTTGTGCGACTTTGCATTTGAATATTTCAAAGTGTGTTATGAATAAATGTAAAATTTGTTTAAATCATTGAGAGTTGGTAAAATAACATACTTTTATAGACTTTGAATTATTTGGCTGCGGTTGACATTTCTGTGGAAATACCCATATACATATTATTGCATTTATGGCATGTACGTCTGTCTCTTCGTATGAATTTATGCGTGTGAGAAAATTTAACGAATTCCAAAGAATTGAAATGACATTTTACGTAGATATGTAATTTTGCGTTTCAATGGACTGACTGTGAAGTTTTTTTTTGTTGGCTTGAAACTAGAAATAAGGGAGTTTAAGATAAATTAAACAAAAACCCAGTTCGAGCTTTTGGTTCATATTTCATAAATAGAATGAAAAATCTATGTTAATAAGCAGTAACTAGAAAATGGCTTTTATTGAAAGTTATCCCATATTAACATTTTAGCAGAGTACTTGTTATCAACTTATTTGCTCAAATTTATTTTCTCCTCTAAGATGTTTAAAAACCACTTTTTGTGCGATCGGCATTTCCGGGTTTATAAAAACAAAAAGTGGTACAGATTTATAGCGTTAATAGACAAAATATTTCTGTTGAATGATTCAGCAAGTAAAATAATATGAAATTCACTCTTTTATATTTTTCTTTTGCTTTTTAGTTAAGTAGTCGAAAAAAGTACACAGAAAAAAGTAAAAAACGGTTTTAATCAACAAAATAATTGAAACAAGCAAAAAATTATTTAATTTTGCACCTATCACCGAAATGATTATACCAATTACTCAAAATTGCAAAATTTGCAAAACAAGGTTTTTTTTTCAATTAAAAAGTTTTTACATTTTAATTACAAAAATAATTGAAAAAATTATTAATATTAAACAATCTTTTAATTGAATGAATTAACAAAGTAATTAAAAAAAATCTGTATTTTAATTGAATGAAAACATGTGTATTTGTATGTATGTGTATGTAAGGGCAAAGAATAATGTAATGTATGTATATTATTGGTGTTGCTAAGTAAGAGTTGCATGCATTGCATTATTTTAACAAAGTGTTTAATTAAAACAACAGAGTTGATTGATTCAATTAAACATTTACTTAAATTTAAGGTTAAAATCAAGTAAAATTTTAATTGAAAAAAATAATTTTTTTTGAATTCAATCAATTAAGAACGTCATTAATTTTATTTTAAAATTCAAAAATCACCATTAATTGAACAAAAACTGCCAATAATTTTTTCTGTGTATGTTGGCAATAAATACGCTATGTCATTATCTCTGATGAATCTATCTCCTTTCGCTTGAGAATGTGGAAAGATAAATTTTTTCTTCTTAGAAAAATCAGTTAATTACAAGAGCCGATTAGTAGTCAGGTTAAAGTAGTAGTGCACTCTGCTCTTTCCTAAAACTCTTCTCCCAATTTGACAGCTTTTAAAAATTTTTCGCAGAAGGAAACCACTCATTCTAACTTGTAAAGGGTAAAAAATATTTTAAACCAGTGATGTCAAAAATGTAAATTGTGGTTGTATTGCTTTATTTTACTACTAGCATATAATTTATTTTTAGCGAAAGAATGAGTAATAAAGCATTTATACCATGATCGGCGATGAAAAAAAGCTATTTATTTCTTTATTTCTGTTCGTTACATATTCAAAATTTTCACCAAAAAAAAGTGAAGTAAGTGAAGTATGAAAATCAAACAGAGATAATCAAATTTCACTACGAAGAGCAATTGCGTGTACGATATTGTTTGTCAGTCCATCTTTAGCCAACACAAATAAGCTTGATGGCTTGCCGATTCGAGAACATGCCACGTATAATTATCCGTGTGAAAAACATGGTGTGCCCAAATCTAAGCCGCAAACAGACATCCTTTGGATTTGCGACTTATTGATTGTTATTGCAAATGCTAATCTATTAGAAAATTAAAACCGTTTGAATTCAATTGGGACATGTGTGGCAATCATCAGAGTTCGTGGCTGCAAAACATTTTCGTCTCGGAATTTACCATTCAAAATGGTAGCTTCGATAACGTTTTTCATAAATTTTTGACCGACCAATCGCGTACCACTGCATAGCCGAAGTATAATAACCGGAGAAAAATTAAAAAAAAAAATACATAAACTTTTCAAAAGAATCGGTAAATTAATTAAGTAGGTATAGGAGGGGATGCTTTTACCCTTTTTTTTCTTTTTTTTTACGACGTTAATGTTACAATTTATAGCCTTTAGTTTATGTAACACTATTTTCCTGCCAAATTTAAGGAAAATTGGTTGAATAGTTAATAGGATATAGGGAGGGGGAGCTTGTACCCCTCTTGCCTTATTTCACGCCCTAAATAAAAAAATATAGGCTATAGTTCTTTCCAGCTGTAACAGTATTTACCGGCGAAATTTTAAGAAAATCGGTTGATTATTAAGAAGATATAGGGTGGGGGAGCTTTTACCCTCTTGCCCTATTTCACGCCCTATTCCATATTTTCTTTCAGATGTAATAGTGTTTGCATGCCAAATTTTAAGAAAACCGGTTGATTAGTTTAGAAGATTGGGGAAGGGAAGCTTTTACCCTTCTTGCCCTATTTCACTCCCTAGCTAATAAAAAGTATAGGCTATAGATGTTACACTATTTGCCTTCGAAATTTCAAGAAAATCGATTAATTAGTTAAGAAGACATAGAGAGGGGGAGCTTTTGTCCATCTTGCCCTATTACCTATTTCCTTTCAGATGTGTCAGTGCCTGTATGTTTTAAGAAAACCGGTTGATTAGTGAATAAGATGTATTAAGGGGGATCTTTTACCCCCTTGCGCTATTTTACGCCCTCTAGCGATATGAAATATACTTTACGACCTATTCCAATACCTACCCAATACACACACATATTAAAATCATAAAAATCGGTCAAGCCGTTTCGAATGTAATTCGAAAATGGGGGGCATTTTGTTGATATTTGTATGGGAGTATATAGGGAAATCTAAATGCCATATCTCCGGAACCACTGGGCCGATTTCATGCAATCTTCACATAAACCATCTACATACTATCCCCAACCTACCCTTAAATTTTGGTTGAAATGGGTCGACCCGTTTTCGCAGTTAGTGGTGACATCAAAGTATACACTTCTTTTTATATATATAGATTAGTGAATAAAGAGACAAGTATTCTTAATAAAAATACAAAAAATATGTAAGCATCCTCGGCATGTGCACTCGTCGCTTGATAATCGACGACTGAATTGTGTACTCTCGTGGACTAAATGAAAGAGCGTAAAGGCCTAACTATCAGCCATGTTTTGACAATCGCACGTTTTGAAATCGCAAAACGCCAGACTTATTTTATGGTGCTCTTAACCTTGTGAGTTTAGTTTGCGATATGCCATGGCTTCTTACAAATATTCTAGTTCCCTTGAGCATTTTTTTTGCAATTTAAAGTCTTCAAACTTCTGGATATTGCGATTTACGGACAACTTGTATGCGATTTCAAGTCAGAATCGCCAATGTTAAGCGTTTTGCGATTGTCAGAACATGCCCGTATAATATGCTTATGGTAGCTTAAGCTTCTGTCAAACATTAGCGAAAAGCCTGTCGAATACTTAAGCAAATTATTGTGGACTTTTGGGTGACAATATTGTACTTTTTGAACTTAAATAACTTTAACGGTTAGTTGCAAACATTTGTACTTTTGCAAAAATTATTTTCTTTGTATATTTCCTTAAAATATGAATTCTTTGACAAAATTTTTGTAGTGTCTACTATTGAAAAATATACTTCCATGAGCATGTTTACTTTTATCAATTTTAAAAACAAATAAGCACAAAAATAAAATAGTACTAAAATATGCAATTGTGTTTTTTTTTTAAATATTTTCCAATATGTAACCAAGAAACAGCTGATTCCTTAAGCAAAGTACGATAAGTTTCGCTTTTTGCTTAAGCAAATGACACTTGACGAAACTTAACGAAAAGTTGCTTAAGTACGTTATAGTTGTGTACACTTGATTATATGTATTTGCACATTTGCGTATGCAACCTTAAGCACATTATAGTTAGCCCTTAAGCAAGGCGAAGTGACTGGAAGGTGAGGTCAACTCTACAACAACACTGCTTCTGTGGTCGTGTTGTAAAAAAATTGCTAGTAAAAAAAGTTAGTTTGTTTACATAAAAAACTAGTTTGTTTACAAACTTTGACAAGTCGACCACCGAAAAGAAACACCATATGTTGACTTGACCCCACCTTCTAGTCAATTCGCCTTGAGCGTAAGAACCAACTATAAAATGCGTAAGCAGGCTTAAACTACTGTAAAAATTTAGAAAACAATTGTAAAAAAATTTAAAAAACAAAAATAAAATCAAAGAATATTTCATTCCGTACGGAAAGTGCGATCTGTTTCGCACCTTGCTTAAGCAAATGCCAGTTTCATAAAATTAATCATAAAGTTCTCTTAAGTTTAATATGGTTCGACACATATGAATCACATGTATTCGCACAAATAAGTCAACTTAAGCATATTATAGTTGGGCCTTAAGAATCCGTGTGAAGAATGTGTGTGAAACAATTGTGTATGACGCTGACATTCCTATTTTAAGCACATTTTATGGTTTCTTTATTTTACACATACATCGATGTATTAATAAAAACCCTGCAGTCGGCGTAGCTAGCGAATGCCTAGCTTTTTCCTTAACTACCAATCATTATCATTAACTACCAGCCTAACTACTAGCAATGCACACGACTAACGATTTTAACATGGGGATGACATTGACGGTAGTCAATTGCCTCCATCTGCATAACCTTTTACTAATGATTTCACTAATCACATGTGATGTGCGATTTCACTGACACTGCTTCTATAGAAAAATAGTTAATGTTTTTCTTGTTGAATTCTCTTTGGAAAAAACTGTGCCGTTATAACGGCACAGTTTTTTTCGACACACAAAAAATAAATATAGTGAGAGATTTAAAAGACGAACTCTTGCATTACTTGTGGCAAATGAAGTAGCTAGTCGATTTTTCCTTAGGGAAATACCTAACGATTTTGAGTCAATTTCTACTTTTAAAACTGCAGGGAAAGGACAGAAAGTAATAAAATATGTACTTTAATCTCTCTTATTGGTGTTGATCGATTCCTAAGCAGAAAATGTTTCGCACCAATGTGTCTAAAAACGAACAACACCCTGTGTTTGTTATAAACAATAATTAGGTTTAAAACAAACAAATAAATATTCAAAAAGGATGTTATCGATGGTTATATTGCCAACACTAATGTGTGTAATATAAAAAATTTAGTATTTTATGTATGTTTATAAGGGTGCGTCGATTAAGCAATCGATAATGTGCTATAGATTTTTCGATAGCTTTTAACATGAGGAAAAAAAAATTCCACCACGTTTTTTTATTATGCAATAAGCAAATGTACAGCCAGGCCCACGATGTCACACAAATTTCTAAAATTGGTTTTTGTTTTAAATGTAATTTTCTATGCTAACGTTAACGTGTGACATCGTGGGCCTGGCTGTTAATTTTTTTTATATTAGCTTCCCATGGTTAAATTGTAGGCTAAAAACGACGGCGATAGCAAGTTTTTCAAAAAATGTTTTCTAGAGGTTTTGGACGAGTTTTTGTCTTTGAAAATGATTTTTTTTATTTGTCGTAGTCGAGTTCTTTTCCTCATGCCTTAAGTATCGAAAAATCAATGGCACAATATCGACAAATGTTTGCCTTAAAATTGAAATTGATGTTCTCTGTAATGCGTAAACCGATTTTGTTTCAAGAAAATTTCCGTTTAGGACACCTTTCAAGTCCTAAACGTATGTATATACGATTCTTTGTTATGCATTGGTTTGTGAGTCAAATAGTCCTGTTTGTGCGTATGTGGAAACAATTTCAGAATATCACACCCAAACAGCTTAACAGATTTTGATGAAATTGATTACGAAGATAGAATAATATAACAAAATTAATGTACGGTACGTTTTTCTTTAGCTACTTCTGCATGTCACAAAAAAAATTTCATTTTAAAATCGGGGAAATTTGGGGTATATTTAATTAACCCCATTTAGACTGGATAGACGCAACGATTTAAAAAAGTTAAACTAAAAAGGTAAATTTAATACTTTTGGTACCTTTTTAAAACACGCTTTTGTTGCAACAGCTTGGTACTATTTGTAAACAGGGGTTTTTTTCTAATAATTTCACTCAAACTAGGAACCTGTGTGCTTAACAATAAAATCAGAAAACATATATATAAAGAACATTTGGGGGACCAAATAATTTTTTTAATAATTTTGAACGAACATGAAATTACGTTTTGTAATCCCATTTTTTACAAAATAATTTTTGCAAACTTTAAACATAAATTTAGCAATCAAATAAAGTATTATTAATAGGCTAAACAGGCTTGGCACGTTTTCTAAGCACAGGGACTTAAAATATAAAAATTGATTTACTTTTATCCAGAGATATGATAAACAACCAAAAACTAAAACAATTAATAGTTAAAAAAAAAACAAAAAGAGAAGAAATTGGTACTTTTTGGAAAAAGTCTTTAATTTTTCATAAAGTAATATAATTCTAATGGAGCGCGGACATAAACAAAAAGAGTGAGTTAATGTTTGATTTTATAACTACTAACAATCTTATTATCTGTAATAAGGGTAACACGCCGACGTTCAGAAATAAAGATAGGCAGGCAGTGATAGATCTGCCATTAGTGAACCGTGACGAACAACTTGTTGTTGATTGGAGGGTGGCAACGGGCTGTATTTTTTCAGACCATAGTCGTATTACCTTCACACTGAATTTTGACCTACCTAGGGTTGCTCCGTTTAGGAACCCGAGAGGTACAAAATGGGACCCCTTCAGGAAAAGGGTCCGAATTGGGTTGGCGCAACGGGCCTTGGGCGACTTGCTGCCGACTGAACTGGAGGGTGTTGTGAACAAGTTCACTCATCTGTTAAGGGAAAGCAATGAGAGTCCTGCCCGGTTACATTTCCGGGTAGGCGTAAACAGCCCAAATGGTGGACCAGGGAACTTCACGTTCAAAGGTCTACGGTTAGGAGACTGTTTAACAGGGCCAAGCTTACGAGAGCACCAGAGGATTGGAACAATCACAGGGTGCAGCTCAACAAGTATAAGGCAGATCTAAAAAGGGCAAAGCGACTATCATGGTGCATCGCTGGATTTAATCCGGCTGATCTATTGGGATTTGTCAGAGAAATAGTGCGGTTGTAGAGAGAGAGAGGGTAATAGTTCTACGTGGTACCTACTACCTTTCTAACTTTCTCAATTCTATCCACCTCATACTTCTTTTCTTTACTTTTCTCTACCTTTTCTTCATTGAAGGGATTCACAATGGACCGCATTGGTCTCCGAGTGGAAGTGTGCCCTTGGGCACATAACCCTTCTTAACCTAACCTAACCTTATATAATTCTAGTTCAGACATTTAATAAAATTACTTTAGCGCAAAAAATTTATAAAAAAAACAGGGCTTAAAAAAGTTAAAAGGGCAATTTTTTTTTACCAAATTTAAATTTAATTTTGCAAAAACGTAATGACCGACCAGAGTACTTTGGAGCAAACGCAATCATTATAGGGGAAAATCAAACCATCAATAGAATTGCACTTATATTAATGTGTTAGTTTACTATAAACATACATACATAGTTGGGCCTTTATACTAATATAAGTTTTACAAAGTGTTAAAAGTAAGAAAAGGATTTAACGACTATATATTGAAGTCCTTGAAGGTTCCCGAGCAAAGTCGGGTTTTAACAAATAGTTAAAAAAAACATATTTATGTTCATATTCATGAACACACATATGTATGTATATTGTAACTTCATGAAAACTGTGCTCCAATAATTGACATTTGACAATGCCATTGGTAGCATTGAGGTAGATGTCATTATGAGTGTATATTTTAATATGATTAACATTATTTTATTTTGTTGTGGTTGTACTGGCATAATGACGTTTTTTTCCAACTAACTGGGGAATAAAATGGAACAATATATTTTTTTGTTAAAATATTCAAAACATTTTGATGGATGTTATGCCACAGGTATATCAATTTACAAATCCCATAACCGCTTAACAAATTCATGCCATTGCTAGTGAATTGAAAAGTGAATGTTAAGAAATCTTTAGATAAATTTTATTTATGTAACAAATTTGTATTCATCTATTCAGTTTGTCTACCAAATTGATCAATGTCACTTTAGTGTTCTACAGTTTGGTGCTTAAAGCACATCATACTTTTTTATTATCTTAAGTTTTCATTTGAGGTATTCACAACATCCTAATATTTTACAATAGCTAAAAATTTTTTGTTGTGTTTCAAACAAAAAAGTCCTAAAATAATAAAACTTTTTATGCTGTGTTTATTGTTTTGTCACAACTACACCATACGCAGCCAGATATATCTTCCTTAGTTGCGGACAAAATTTTTAGACGTTCGTTAGAGTAGTGGAGAGAATTTATATTTAAAATTCAATATTGCTTTGAAAACACGTGTTTTGACATTTCGAATTGTACCTTCATGACCCACACCAAAGAGTAGCTAATTTGCGTATAGGAAGTCTATTAACAGAAAAGCTTAACGGATGAAGAATAATTTTTAACTGTATATCTATTGGAAGATGTGCTGCTATTGCACTTGTGTTAAATATATCATCGTTTTTTATTAAGTCCACTGTATGTTTGGCCGAACTGTCTGATTAAATCAATTGTTGTAAAACTTTCTTAACTTAAACTGGCAACGTTTATTAGAAACATTTTATAAGTTTGCTCTTCCTCATCATCATCGCCTTCATCGCCTACACATAAGTTCATTGCAGTTTAAACATAAATATTTTTTTCATACATACGTTACAATGTTTAATATATAATTTTCGCACAAAACAGCTATTATGTTAGTTTTTTCATTTGTTCTTGGCATTTTGACATCATACATTTATAGTTGTTTTTTTTTTATCAGCCGACACAAATTTAAAATAGCACACTCGACTATGAGGGGTTGCATACAGCAGTCAAATTTTTTCGTGTAATTATTTTAAGACATATGACTTAACGGTTGCCTTGTAAATCCCCCAATTGTGTTCCTAAGTGGTTTATATTCTATTTCATGATAAAGTGAATTTATTTATAATAACGGAATTCTGTGTTTGGTGCAAATGGTCTTGCGTAAGAGCAAATGCAAAAAATCTTAGCTCTTTTATTTATTTTAACAGAAACTCTGTGTATTTTGTTGTTATATTTAACAAAAGAGAAACGATATTTTCCATTTGCTCATTTGCAATGATATACTGCGATAGTGATTTACTTATATTTATTAGAGATGAAAGAAAATAGAAAGCTGAGCTGAATAGAGAGCTCATTTTTGTGTATGTGTTTTAAAATCAATCACTTTTTGGTTTGACGTGTAAATTTGATTGCTTAGCTAGCTATTTATGTCTATAATTTTATTTTCAAAGAATTTTAAAAAAATTGCAAATTCTTAAGATATTTTGTATTGAAAGTTTACCTAATAGTTTATCACTTTTTATGAAATTAGCAAAGTGCTGATTTTTTTCTAAAAAGTGACGAATTTATTCACTCTCCAAAAAAGGAAACTTAATGTTTTTATATGTTTAGATATTAAGCAACACATTTTTGTAGCAACAAATTTTGTAAACAAGACATCTTAAATTTTTAAGTTGCATTTCTTTAAGTTATCAAGATCTTAAATTCGAGTATGGGGACCACATGAAATAATGAACCGCTCTTTTTTTAACATAAAATACTTCTTATATAGACAAAAATATGGGCGCTTTTATGCCAAACTCTGGATGAAACAAAAGTAGTAATTTGTCTATAGTTCGGTTATTTATGAACCGATTTTGTTAATTTTCAATATTTCAATATTTAAAAAGTAACAAACGGAATATAAAAACGAACGCGGTTTACGTATGTACATTATATAAGTCCCTTCCCAGCTAACATAGGATGTTTGTTAGGCGATTGGTTGATTACACAACTCCTTAAATAACACTACGTGAAGATTTTTTGACCAAATGCATTTGAAACGTAATCCTTATGTAAAATTTTCCGCTGAATCCGAATATGAAGTCAGAATTGTCAAGTAGAAAAGTTTTTGAGATATTCCAAAATAACCGTTATTTGTGTTTTTAAAAAAGATGATGTGACTGATATGCAAATATCCAAAAAATAAAATTTTAGCCTATTTCCAGAATCCAGATCGGTGCAAAAATTACAAAGTTACAGAAGATTAATTGAATTAACCCACAACAAATAAATATACAAAGCTAAATTTTTAGTAACAATAAATATTAAAAGTTGCTTGAAAGTTTTGAATTTCTATGTGGGTTAATTTACTAAATCTTCTGTAGCTTTGTCATTTTTGTACCAATCTATGTCTTCGTGGGCGCAAAATGTTCATATTAAAATAATCTAACGTCGCATGAAATAAAACATTAGGATTTTTAAATGATTGGTTTAAAAAAAATAACTTGAAAAGAGCAAAATTGAACAAAATCATAAAATTTTCAATGAAGCTTGAACTTTTGTCCCTGTAACTCTGTCATTTCTTGACCAATCTTCACAAGAAATCCATGGTTATTTTAGAAATTTTATAACCTTTTACTTAAAAGAAAGAAATACATAATTCGTTTAAAATGTTTTAAGATATTTGCATTTCAGTCACATCATCTTTTTTAAAAACACAAATAACGGTTATTTTGGAATATCTGAAAAACTGTTCTACTTTTGACAATTCTGAGTTCATATTCGGATTCAGCGGAAAATTTTACATAAAGATTAGCTGTCAGATTCATTTGGTCACGACTTTGTTGAAATTTTGTCACGTAGTGTAATTTTCTAATGATGATCTGACGAGAAACAATACCAAAAACTTACTTTTTTGTTTGTTTGTCTTTTAATCTTGGAATGTTTAACATGCAAGTCTTAAGAAAATCTTTAAATGATTATTTCCAGAGTACAAAAACAACAATATTTTTAGTAATTATACTGCGAGCATTTCATTAGTTGTAAGATAATATCTACATGAATCTCATACGATTCTTGACATGCTTTTTCAAAGACTCGTTTGATAATCTTAACCCACAACTCAAACGATTCTTATAACGATTAAAGTAAGCATATTTACAGTTTGTTAAAGTTTCTTCCGTCTAAGGCATCTTCTACGCTTTTCATGAGACTTTTTACGCTCTTACACGATACAAAGTGCTATCTGGGTATGAAGTTAATAAGTTTTTTTTTTTATAAAAATCCAGAAAGTAAAAATCGAACAAAAAATGTTAAAAAACTTAACCTTAGTTGTCCCATTTTTTTGAAGAGTTTTTAAAACGAGAAAGACGATTTTTTTATTTTTTTCTCAGAAAATTTACGATTTTTTTAACAAATTTTTCTGGCAGCACTGGTGTCAACCAATGTAAATTGCAAATAAATAAAAGCCAAGAGTGAAGTTAATAATTACAACTAAAATTAAATTACTTTTTTTAGTTTTATTTATCATATTTTTTTTAAAATTTGGTAAAAAGAATCTCCTTAAAAAATTTACTCAAAGTGAATTGACAATGTACATACATTGAATTGATATTATTCAGTTTTGACATTTAGCAATACGACAAAGTAACACTACAACAAATTTGTCTGTTCACAAGTGCATAAACAAAAATCGTATTTTTTAAACGATAAGCCATGCGACAGGGCTTTAAGCTATTTGCGGTGACATGAAGTTCAATATTAATACGAAAAAATAATATTTATGGGAACAGATTTTTTTTAGTCACAGTCCACTCACGAAAGTTATTCTCAGTATCATCTCTTTTAAAAGGTGTAACAAACTCAGATAAAATGTGATACGGGATTGACTATAGAAAATCATATTGTCCGTACTTGTAAGTTGTGTAGAGTATCATATAGTTTAGTTTGCTTGAATATACTTTTGTACTTGCTTAATATACATATATTGTTAACATTTCTGACATGACGTTTAAATTTGAAAAACTTAACACATATGTCCAGATATACATACATATTAAGTTAATTGGAAAATATTCTTAAACATTTAATCAATATAAAATAATGTGAGGTCTTAGTAAAAGATCGGGGGGTTTTTTTTTAAATAAATGCACATCTTTTTATCTCTGAAAATTGGTATCTTTTTTTTTGTTTATATGTCTGTTTATTGTTTTTCCAGTTTCTCTGTTGTGTATTATTGTTTATGTTTATTTGAATTTAAGTTGATTACTAATACAACCTCTAAATTGTGTAAACAAATTTTATAGATTGATATTATATAAACAAATACACACAAGTAACTAGAACAAAAAAAAATTAAATTTCAATTTTTTTTGTTTAATTTCAATTTCATTGTTATTTTTTTCGTTTTTGATTAGTTGTATTGTTTATACGAAATTCAAATTCAACTGAATGTGGATTGCGAGTGTAGGGAGCAAATTCTTATGGGTTTCTGGGAGTCAACTGCCTGTTGAGTTTTGCATTTTGTTCGCATTGTTGTTTAAAGTAGAAAACTGATGTGCAGTCTACATGAAATTAATTTTAAAATTAACATTGAAGTGTTTCTGTTTATGCGATGAGTCAAATATTGTAATTTATGATTTTAAAGGGAGAATTTTTGAATTTAAAAAATGTAATATTTTGTAAATAAAAAGTAAAATTTTGTACTTTTTTGTAAAAAAAGGTAATATTTTGTAAAAATATAATTAAAGTTTATTTAATAAATAATTATATTTTACATATATTAAAGTTTTTAATTGAAATTTGCTAGCAAAAAATAAGAATTTTACTAAAATATAAATGCCAAAAACACAAATGCTTTAAAAATATTTTTGTTTTTCATAAAATTTTGTCTTGCACTGTGTGGCAAATTGTTTATCATTTTTCTGCTGGTTCGAGTTATTTATAACGTGTTTGCTGTCGATAATTCAAACATTGTATTATAGAAATTCAATTAATAAAATTTAACATAAACAAAGTTTGCTTTAAATATTTCAAGGCTAAATGCGTTGGTTTTATAAATTTATTAACAAATCGTTTGAAATAAAATTTTTCAAGAAATAGTCATTATTTTAAAATTACCTTTAATTCATTTGTAAAAATAACATATTTTTTAATCAAACAAAATTTAAAATTTTACTTAAATTGTTTTATAAGTTTATATTAAGTTAATTTTCATGTTAACTTAAATCGTATTTAAATACAGATTGATTTTTTGAGTTTTGCTTAAAATGTCTTATTTAATTAAGATAAAAGTATGGTAGCACTACTAAATACAAAGAAATATCATAACAAATTGTATTTATTTACAAGGTGGCCTCAAAAAACAGTTGTCTGATATTGCTTTGCCTGTTGTTGTTGTATTGGTTTAATATTGAGACCACCTTGCTAAGTTTTTCCAATGGAAACTTAAAATGAATTTAAATGTACCACATCGGTGAATTAAGTTACATTTAAGTGTTTAGTGAAGAAAAGAATTTTGTATTTAAAACGATTTTAAACATAAATGTGTTTTAATATCAATCCTAAAAATTGGGCATAAGTTTTTCTTTGAAAAGTTAAAAAAAATATGGATACAAGCAAAAAATGTGTCTAAAGCGGCACATACTTTAATACTATGTTCACACGGAAAGCATTATTCGTGTTTCGCTCCCCCATTCATATATCGCACACCAATCATATTTAAAAAAACATGTATCGCCATTCAAAGTTTTGAGAGCGAACTGTCTTGCTTCATTTTGAAACATGCTGCGAAATACGAAAAATTTACTATCATCTTCAATTATGATAACAAATTATCGCTAGTTTATCTAAACTAGCTCTCAAAAGAAAATAAAGAAAAAGAAAAAACAAAAAAAAAAAAAAAAAAATTATGTCAAATTAAATAAAGCAATAATTATTTGGGGGATTCAGAAGGTAGTCGTAAAGTTGTAAAGTCATAATATGACATATTATATCTTAAAATGATTACAAGAAATACATGGGACTGCAATGGGCAACCGCTTATAATTTAGATTTTTACTGTAATGTTATGACGAATCAATGAACACAGCATTAACATTTTTATTTTATTTGAAACACAACAGTATTTTTTTTAAACAATTGTAAAATATTATTTAGGACATTATGACAAGAATTAATAATAATAAAAGTATTAAATATTATCCCCCGTATTCAAAAACGATTAAATTTAACAAACGTTTACTGAGGATAAGTTTCATAGTAAATTTGTTCTGTTTAATATTTATACAGGCATATATTTTTAATTTTTTCTTACTTTTTTTTTATCAGTTTTAAATAATGTCGAGAATGGATCGTATGAACAGCACAATTAGCAATCTAGTTTTTGAGAGCGAACCAAGTTGTTAATGTCGACGTATGAACATGGCTTTAACTGGCTCATTTTAGGCGAATTCAAACATGTGACCAATTTATGAGTTTGAGTTATAACAGCTGTCCCTTTTTTGTATGAAGGTATAGGTATTTAAAATGTCAAACTAAAAAAAAAAAAAAAATTACAGCTAGCATAACTCTTTCTCATGAGATCTGATGCGACTACCTGTATGAATTCACCTTGGTCCCATCAAATTCACATTTTTGTGATTGTGTTTTGATTTTAGAAAAATCTGAAGCTAGTTTGATGTGTGTGAACGGAATTTCTTCAAAATTCATTAAAAAAAAAACTAATAAATCACTTTGGTTGAAGCTGGATAATAAAATTTTATTTGTGGCCGTTCTAAGAAAATCAAAATATTACCAAAACATACGTTAATTAAATGAAGCAGTTTGATGTGTCGCCACGGGTCATAATAAATTTTATGTCTTCGTTTCAAAACTTTTTAACAATATAATTGTTTGCTTTTTCTCTTTTAAAACATTACTCCTTCTTTATTTCCTAATTTAATATCACAAAATAATAATTTCAATACAAAATGAAATAAGGCAAGCCGAAGAATTGAATGCATTCGAAAAATTTAATAAATATTGAATTGAACTGAGACTATTTTTGTTTTCGGACAAAAAATGTATCACTTGTACGTTTTTATGTGTTTGTAAACCATTAAAAAAAACATTAAAAATATTCTTTCTAATATTCGGCCAAGCAAGCAACAACAGCAATAACAATAAAAAAAAGAAAACCTCTACGGAAAAATATCTCAGGTGATTGGCCTTGAAAATGGAGTCAGAATATATTAATAAAAGAAAATAGGTATACAAATCTTATAACACAGAAAAAATTTTAGATATTTTTATTTAGGTAAACCAAAAATCAAAAATAAAGTCAGTTTTAATTCAAAATTTAATCAAGTGAATTAAACGTTTACTAAGTCTGCTTTCACACGTTTCATCTTTTGATGCTCAACTCTTATATTTTTAGGTGAGAGGAGAAAGAAGAAAGGCGGTTAGTACGGAGATGTCGGTCAGTACGCACAACGATGGCTGCATGTAATTTTTTTCTTTTCTTTTTCTCTTTGATTCGCTTTTAATAAAATTGTAGTTGCTTTGAACCGAAACAAGTTGAAACCGATTGCTGCGTGTGATTATATTGGCATTTTTAAAAGGGAGTTGAAAAGAAGTTGAACATCAAAAGATGAAACGTGTAAATTCAGACTTATATCAACATCATTACGCAGAAAATGTTGTTATTATCAAAGAATATTTAGTTGATACCATTTATTTGTTTATTGGAGCAAGTTTAATCAATTTTTAAATTAATATCAGAAATTTTTTAATTTAAATCAGTTTTTATTTTTTTCTGTGAAGTTTGCAAACCTTGCGAATCTGATATTTGGGAATTAGGAATTCTGTAGACTTTTAATAGATTGGAACTTAACAATCCAGTAATTTGTTAAAGATAATCATTCTCAAATATTTGTATACTTTTCATTACCAAAGTTAAAGATGTTTTTCATAAATTGTAATTTATTAAGAAAGCAAAGTAATACATCTGCTGGTCAAGGAACTAAAAAATTATAAAAAAAATACAATGCGACGAAAGTTATTGTATTGTTGTATTAGAGTTCAAGTTGTGGAACCTTAAAACCACATTCATTCGTTCGTTTTCCAAAAAAAATATGTTGTTAAGGAAGGACATTTGTGAAATATTTGTATACAGTTTTTTATTTCCCTCAACTTTTGTTTCCTTCTTTCGAACCAAAAAGAAATGGATTTTTTATGTGTACTCTTGTATTAAGGCCAAGAGTTTAAAAGCTGATGGAAGGGAGAAGATGGAAAGGTGAAAGAACTGTAAAAAAATCAGCTAATATTTATTAGCGTTCTTTAAGTTTGCAATGAGATAAGTATATTTCGTAGTTTTCATATAATTTTTGGCCTTGGAAAAACATTAGCAGAGCAAGGGGTTCGTATGTGGTAAAATTTTCAGAAAATTTATATACTTAATATGCGAATGTTATAATTAAATAAATTATGATTTTCCCACTTATTTATTTTCTTATATTTTTCATTCACTTCATTCGGATTTTAAAATTAAACTTTCCCGTGTTGTATGTTCAATATTTATTGTTGACCTGTCGATAATCTATGTTGTTGTTTTTGTTTGGCTTAAGGTCATATACAAATTAAAATAAAAATTCCACAAATTTTTGTATTTTTAATTTTGTTTTTTATTTTGCAGTTGATGAAAATATGACAAACAGTGAGGACGAATCAACTTTTTTTTTAAAAATTTTTTGTAATTTTTAATTTGACAGTGTTTTAAATCCCCTGAAGATGACCATCGATGTATGGTCGAAATATCGGATGAAAAATAAAAAACAAAATTAAAAATACAAAAATTTGTGGAATTTTTATTTTAATTTGTATATGACCTTAAGCCAAACAAAAACAACAACATTAAACTTTCCCCTCTAGTTTTTTTTTCTATGTAAATACAGGAAGAAAAGCAGAAGGTTTTTATGACACAAGTTACTAAACATTTTGGGCATTTTGTAATAAATATTGAATATATGTACATTAGCCGAAAAAGGGGTTTTTAACCCCTCTGAAAATAAAGCTTGATATGTTTTGTGATGATTCCCAAAATATTTTGGTTCTAACGTTGACCATCCGTGAGCGGGACCATTTTTAAAAAAGGCCTTTTTTTAGTTTTTCGAATTTTTTAGTACTTTGCTCCAAGACGACATAAATAAAATTTGCTATCATCGAAAATAGTTTTTGAAGCAGCATCCAATTATATATAAATCTTGACCACTTGCGATCTACTAATTGAAATATTAAACTTAATACATATTTTCGTTTCGGGTTTTCATACAAATTCTACGTATGTGGAAATAATGTTCTGCTTTTCAAATTGAATCTGTTTTAAAATAATGTTAATATATTTTTTTTTTTTTTTTTTGTAATTATTCACATAAAACGCGAAAATCGCGATATATTTGATCTTATTTCATATGTAGGCAATATGGGTATTAGTATTAAATATCTCAATTAGTAGGTCGCAAGTGGTCAAGATTTATATACTAAAAGCTCTTTTCGATGATACCAAACTTTATTTATGTCGTCTTGGAGCAAAGTACAATAAAATTCGAAAAGCTGAAAAAGACCATTTTTAAAAATGGTGCAGCTCACGGATGATCAGCGCTAGAACCAAAATATTTTACAAATCATCATAAAACATATCAAGCTTTATTTTCAGAGGGGTAACAAAATCACTTTTTTTTAGAGTCGCTCTAATGTACATCTTATGACTCTATTTAGTTAAACTTTCTATTGGTTGATGGAATTTTAAAAACAAACCTTTTTTTTTACAAATTTTCATTTAAATTTAGGAACCATAAAAAAGAGACAGCATAAATATACTTTTAACACAAGATAAACAACAGGAAAATACCTAATAAAAAATACATTTGGTTTCCAAGGAAACTAAGAGTAAAACGAAATGAAACGAAAAGAATAAATTACACAAAATTATTGGAGAGAGATATTACAATATTTAAAACAAGGAATTGACAAACAAAAACACAAAGTGCGAGCGATATCGAAAAAAAGGAAACGAATCGTTAACAGATACAAATTTTCAAACAAAATCTTTTTACGATACTTAAATTCCATCAATCAATCTATAGAAACTCAAAGACGAATAAGAAGAAAAAACCTTTTTGTTTTTTTACTTCTTCAACATTCTGCACGAGCTGGCATTAAAATAATATTGTAATTTTGGTAATTTTTCACATGAAAAAACTGCCTATGATTCATTATTAATGTCCATTGATTTAGACACAATGACACTTAATTATTGAACAAGATTAAACAAATGGCAAATACTTAAATAAAAACAAGTAGGGAAATGAAGCGAACCAAAACGATACGAAACCTACCGAATCAAATAATCTGGCATATGGAAACAGGGTCATCACAATCATCGTAATGTTTAAGACGACGATAACGATGGGAAGGACAACAACGATAAGATTTATATATACGATAATAAAAATAATGGAAATTAATTTAATTTTCTGCTTGGTCACGCAAAGAAGCAACAGGCCAAAACCATCACAAAACTCGTTAAGAACACTTGTACACACCCATACATTAGATATAAATTTTTTTTGAATCATATTTCGTTAGTCTCCTCCTCTTATCTGCAAGAAAGTGAATAAAATAATAAAATTAATGATGAGTTATTTCGCAACGGAACAACATTTTACTAAATTGATGACTGGCTGATGATGTACACAGAAAAAATTATTTTTCCAATTCAAACAAAAAATTTGTAGAATCAAACAATTTTTTGTCTGAAATCGGTCCTATAAACAAATTTGCATATTCAAACAATTTATTTGCATTTTGTTTACTGAAAAAAAACACTGATTTTTTCAAACAAATAATTTAACTGAATCAAACAAAAAGTTTACTGAAATTCATA
Organism: Pollenia griseotomentosa; assembly: GCA_963931875.1. Classification (NCBI taxonomy): domain Eukaryota; kingdom Metazoa; phylum Arthropoda; class Insecta; order Diptera; family Polleniidae; genus Pollenia; species Pollenia griseotomentosa. The sequence goes on along the minus strand of OZ007560.1, from coordinate 255,994,698 downwards.
TACTAAATTTTAAAATCAAAAAAAAAAAAAAAGTTTTTGCACAAGCAATGACGCGCACACAAGTAAGCACTGTATGAGAAGGTGACGGCAAAGCAGAGCCGCCGACTGGCTTTGAGACACATTTTTTTTGTTGGAATAATTTTTGAACGAAGTCTTATTTATACACACAACACAATGTTTTTCTTTATCACTCTCTGTTGCTGTATCCTGTCCTTTGCTAAAGAAGAAATGTAACCAAAAACGGCAGCAGACCGACTCGATATGTTTTTCGTCATCATTCTATTTTTGTATTTGATGTATTTAACCAAACAGTTTTAAAAAATTGAATACGGGATTTTGTTTCTTATAATGTCGTTTCTGCTATTGTTTTTCTTATAGTTGCACTTTTTTAAAGCGTCCAAAAATAGACTGTGTGTGTTTTTTGTTGTTGTTCTTATATTTCACATAAAGAAGTGTTGCTTACGATCAAATAAAAAAATGCAAAAAGACGACAACATTAAAGAGCGTTAAATATTTCATACAAAATTATGAAAACTTGACACCAATAACGCGTTTATTATATTTTTAAAGAGTTGTCCACATTTTTGTTGGTTAAATAAAAATCAAACAAAAATATTGATTGAATCAGTAAAAAAATTTATAGAAATTAAAAAAATTTTCAAACAAGCGTTTGTTTGAAAATAATTCGGCAATAATTTTTTCTGTGTACGTGTCGATAAATCTATAATTTGCAAACTTTTGTTCTTCTTAGTTTTAAAGTAATATACATATACGTGTGTATGTAAATATTTAGCCACCTTATCTATATTATTACTTAACCAGTTGCTTGTGTCTCTGCTTTATGCAAAATTCTTTTGGCTTGTTGTATAACAAAACGCTTAAAATTAAATAGACTTATTCCTATTAAGAACTTTTTAAAATGCAAATTCATGTTTTTTTCCTTCGGCTTAATTAAAAGTAATTTCATTATAAAAGAAATACGTGAGATAAAGAAATGAAAGCGCGAAAGAAAATTAGTAAGAAAACTTACCAAAGGAGTAAATAAATCATATTTGCACATACATATATTTAAAGGAATATACGATGATGCAGGTTTGTCTTAAAATAAGTAAGAGTGCTCAAATCGGCTTTGCCGAATACTATAAACCCTTCGTTATACATAGTATTGAAGAGGCAGTTTTAAACATTAAATTCTTAATTTTTTGATTGTTGGTGTTTCAAAAGTTTTTTTTTTAAAATAGGACCATACAATTATTTATAAACAAAATGTTTGTATGCCTTATTTGGGCCTGAAAAACAATTTTGAAATATTTATTTCCAAACCTACGCGATTTTTAAGATTCGGACCGATATTTTTAGTTCTTAAAAAAAAAACAAACAAAAAATTCCTTTTTATTCAAGCTTAAGGTCAGTAATAAAATAATATGGGAAGCCCTTATGGCCTGTAATAGTAAATACAATAAACGCAATGTTAACTGAAAGATTAAATAGATAAAATTATGATTCAACTGTCTTCAACAATAGAGGAGTTGTATTGAATTTCAATAAACATCTAGAATATGACGTAGTAGATCTTGGAAATCACGTAGGTTCGGAAACTAGTATATCAAAAATTAGCCCAATGCGTATCAATAACTCTTCTGACAACCATATCAAAATACAAAATCAAATAGTTAGATATTTCAAGTCCTTTTGCTATCTGGGATCCATTATGTTGACTGGTGGTGGTGGCAAGGAAGATGTGTCGAACAGACTTAAGAAAAACCAGAGCTGCATTTGGACAGCAAAACATGGCTGTCTTCGCAGATTTCACAACATATAAAAATTAGAACTTTTAATGCTTGTGAGAAGTCTATACTCCAGTACGGAACCGAAACCTGGCTGATGTCTAACAACATAGTTCATTATAAATACCTGCGAATAATAGAAAGAATCTTTTGCCCAAATACAGGCTGAATTCCAAAACATCACAATACTTTGCAGTCAAAGTCAAGAATGCATCATCAATTGTAACTATGCACAGTTTTGTAAAATTTTAAGCGGTTTAGTTGTAGAATGCACTTAAAAATGCGAGTTGCTTTGCAACTGATGTTTTGTAACTCACCCACAATATCCAACTTAAAGTTGTGGAGAGTATTGAATAAGCTATTGTATCAGCCATCCAAATAGCCAGAAAGAAATGGAGATAGTAACACAAGAGATAGTAACACAAGGATAGCCCTAGAATAGAATCCTCCAGGTAGCCAACGAATAAAATTCGAATAAATAGTTTTTAATATAATGGAAGGTCAAATAATTTATAAAAATTTAAAAACAAAAACTAGAAAAAATCAATATTTCGGAGGCGCATCAGAAAACCCATCAAAAGGATCGAGAATATTATTGCTTTAAAAGGTCTCTGAACAATATTGTAGAAATAACATACGCAATGAAAAACTTATATTGAAATAGGAACTTGTAAATGGCCTTTCCACTTGCGGTGAGGAGTTTAAAATTAAAAACAGTATTCAAAAAAATTTTCTCTTTTATAAAATGTGTCAAGTGTTCTGATAATGAGTAGAAAAAAGTCGTATTTAATGTGGCAAAGGGAATATTTCATAAACATAAAAGCAAACCGTCACCGTCAACAGTATCATCATTATCGTCGCGGTAGCTTAATTTTTTTTTTTTTAATTTAGCAGAAAAAAGAATAGACAAAAACTCTAAAGATTTACCGCAAAACTGAAACAGAACAGAAACAAGACCAAGTGGAAAATAAAATAATACTCTGTTTATTTTAGAAATACGGCTTCTTTTTGTTAAATCAATTTTAAACATTTAAACAAGTTTTTCAAAATTCATAGTACTTTTTTACAATGGTATTTTCTCGAAAAAAAATATGTACTTAACTCAAAAATATTACAAATTATGACCGTCTGGCTTCCAAATTTTAAATTTCTCGTCTTAACCGACTACAAACCTCTCACATTTATTTTAAGAAAATATATTACAACGCAAAAATGACAGCGGACTAAATGAAAATTAACAGTTAGAACATTCGTCGATCCCGCATATATGCCAAATAAACTAAGAGGGGGAAACAAAATTCATCTGCACTAACATACCCACATATGGACACATTGCGGGCACATTTGTGTAAATAAGCTACACGAAATTTACTTAAATTACACACGCTTACCTCCACAAGTGTGCAGAGACAGCTGAAAAATGACAAATGTTTTTCAAAAAACAGATTAGCTATATTAACACATGTACATCGATGTGGGTACCATATCCCTGCAAATAATATTGGACTACCTGATCCATTTTGATAAAATGAACTACTCCATGGACTGGTCCAATGTAATGCAACCATGGACCATGTCATTGTTAAAAAGTGTTTGTAGTGAGACGACATGTATTCGTTTTTTAACGACATGTTTTCGTTTTTAAACCATTTCAAAGCTAATCCTCTGTAGCATACAATGGAGAAGCTTTAATAATACTTCTTTGTAATGCAAAGCTACGTTATATGGTCCTGCCCTAGGGCATTGTAATGTTAAATATACCATGTTTTTTCCATAGATTGGGGTTACCTTTGGACTAGTCCTAGTCCCTCATGGGCACCATTTTACATACGTGTATGGACTAGTCGCATGATTTGCAGGGATGAACAAATACAAACTGGTAAACAGAATGAAAATATACATAAAAAAAGTTTTCATGATTGCACCGCATATTTAATGAGTTTATTTTGGCAATTTATGTATGTACATGATTTCCACATACATACATAAAAATTCGTATACGTATGAGAATTTACGTGTGTGAAAAATTATTTTTCCGTTAATTTGTGACGAAAAGCGACATACTTAATTTATATTAATTTTTTATATTTCTCCTTTTTTAATATAAAATATTTAAATATGACTTTTAAAGGCTTTAAGTTGTTACTCTACAACTACAAACTAGATTTTTCGTATTTTTCCTTCATGAATTTTTTATAAAAAAACATTTCATAAAAAACTGCAGAGCAAAAAAGATAAAATATACACAACAAACACAAAAATATTAAAATAAAATACTTTCAACACTTAAAAACTTTTTTGTTTTGTTTTTGCTGTTGCTGCTGCCGCTGCTGCTCTTGTTAAAATATTAAAGCTTAAGGGCATTTTTGTTATTTTTAATGCAAAACAATGTTCAGAGATTGCCAAGCGTGCAGCAGGGTGTAAAGGACTTGAGCAAAAAAAAAATAAAAATCTGCAGACAAGAAAAAAGAAATTAAAAAAAAGATTCAATAATTTTAGAAAAAAAAACAATATGCATAAATATTTTATACTTTGCAAAAAATTTTACTAAAAACAAATGTTACCACTTCAAGCAGAATGACAAACCGAAAATAAAAAATTCTTAGAAATGTAACATTTTAATTTATGATTTTATTTTATTTTTGTTTTCATCTTCATCTGCTTCTGGTCGGTTGTTTGAGACAAACATGTGTGACTGTAAAATTATTTATGCATGTATGTATTTATGATTGTGTAGATGAAGTTGTAGTTATGGTATGGTACTACTTAAAGTTGTGGCAACAAAAAAAAGAAAACCTATGCCAGATAAATATAACCATTTTTACTTTTGCTTATTTCATGGTTCACAGTTTTATTGTATCAAATAAAAGATAATGTTTGTGTTTTTATAACTTACACTAAAGGTGGCTTATGTAAACATACACGTGCACACACGCACAAATATATATATACCCCGCAGACAAAGTAACTAGTATTTACCTAGAAATATACTGGTGGGTTTTTATTTGGAACTAGAAGCACTTTTGATTTTTTTCCAAATATCAAACTTTGGTATTTAACGTTGGGTTGTCATAGGAGCGACCCACACTTGTTAATTCTAATGCATTTTTATGCTATTTTAAGACTAGTTGCTCTATTTATTATATTATTATTACTATTATTTTCATACATAACAATTGCTTTGTAGTATTCACTTACCCCTAGAACCAGATAAAAAGAGAGAGAGAGAGAGAGAGTAATTATATTTTATTTATGTTCCTGTCCATATTTCACCCCTCTGTTTATATTACAGAAGGAACTCTCAATTATAAGAAACCAGAAAAATGCACTGATATGGTTTTGGTCATCTTTCTACATTTCAGATTCGATGTATTTAACTAAATACTTATAAAAAAAGAATTAGGGAATTTGACTTCTTTTCATTTAGTTTTTAAACATAAAAATAATTTTTCAGCTCTAAAATCAACCAAAAATTTTCGTTTTTCTTCTTGAAGTTTTGTTGTTGTTCCTTCATCGAAAAAGTACCCTACAGGAAATGAATGAGCTAATAGTCACATTTTTCACGTTGGTGTAAAGAAATCAAGTTTTCTGTCATTTCTTTTTATCATTTTCTTAACACCAACGTGAAAAATGTGACTATTCGCTCATTCATTTCTTGTAGGGTAGTAAATCGTTTTTAGCCACACACGAAATTTGATTGTCTTATAATCGACTTTAAACATCTAGTTATAAACTAGTTCAAAAGCTTACTAGTAACGATTTTAGCTGCAGGGTATTTACAAGTATTTACATTTCCTACACACATTCTTTAGTATAAAAGTGTAAATATCAATTTTATTTATTATTCCAGTTCCATTTGGATTTATCTGTAAATAATGGGAACTACTGGTACATTTGTCATAAAATATTGTACAGTCCACATTAGTTTGTTTATTGTTTTGTATGGAGAACTTTGTGTTAGATTTCGAAGCATTTGTATTTAGACAAATATGCCTTGAAGTGATTTAGTGAAATAAAACAAATGTTTCAAAACAGTGATAAACAAATACTCAATCCACTCTTAAGTGAAAATATTAATGTTTATATTTTCGTACATATAACAAGTACTTTATTCGTCTGTGCCGAATCTTTAATACACTCCACCGAGAGTTCGAATATTTCAGGAGTGTGCTTTATATGGCATTTATGAAAAAAGCCAGTCTTTATTAAATCTGGCCTTACAGTATTATTATTGGTTTTTTCAAAAATATCTTTAGGCGTATTAAAGTGATGTTCATTATAAAATCAAATTATAGATCGATAGACCAAATTTAACTGCAATAGCATGATTCGTTACAGTTTGTCGGATGACAGACAGACAGACTTAATTTTACTTCAATATCATTATTCGTTACAGTTTAAAACATAATAAACGGGTTTCCGAGAGTGGGTTTTATGTAGAGCCTATGGTAAATTATGAAAAATTAAATAGTATGATTTCCAGTCATATAAAACGAATTTGTGCGAAATTGAATGAGGTTGTTCCACATTTAGGTTCGTTCTTCTTTTCCTATACTCTAAATATTATGCAGCTAAATTCAAAAGAAAATTCATTTTAAACAACTAAAAATTTATTTAAAAAACGGATCATTTACACTTAATATAAAAAAAAATAGTTTTCTATTAATTTTCCAATTTGTTATTTATTAAACAGCATGTTCCGTAAAATTTAATATGTAGTTGTAACTTTAAAAAAATATATTTCAACCAACAAAAAATCAAACTACATAAAAACCAAGGCGAATTCATACAATAAAATAAGAAAATTATTTAACGTTGTGTCGTAAAATAACTATACATATTTTTATCAAATTTTAACAGTACGAAAAACAAATTTAATAACCCACAATCGGTTACTGTAATAATTTTATAAGTGTGCTAGACGATTGTGCTGGTTTTCAATCGCAAATAGCTTAGGAGAACTAGAAAGAGTTTGACACCAATTTTGTTCTTTCGTAATTTGGCCCCTGGATAAAGTTAATAAAATGAAAAACAAAAATTCAAAGTAAACTAAAAATATACTTAATTAAAAATATTTTTAGAATCATCCAGTTACATAAAAAAAAAGAGAAGAAGGAAGAGAAAGAACATTGCTAAATTAAAAAGAAAAGCGAAAAATAAGATAAATAAAGAAAAACTGCAAACATGAAATAAAGTTTCGTAGTTGTTACCAAAAAACTGTTTTAGTTTACTTCAAGGTCTCTCCAGAACTCCAAACACTGCATAATAAAAATAAAAGTATTTTATTAATATTAAACATTTCGTAAAAAATACTTTCATTGTTAGTGCATTACAATATGAAATTGAAATATTTTGCATATAAAAACACGAAAAAAGTCTCTGCCAAATTCGAAACTAAAAGCACTGAAAGGTGCTGTAGAAAAATGGGGAAACAGGCCAACAATTTTGTTTACTTTGATACGGATGCTGTTACTTTTTTTTTGATATAAGTTTAAGTATAAAATACATTTTATTTCCCTTTTGCTCTATAAAAACACACAAATGAACGCATGTCAATACATTCAGATATCAACATTAAACATCTGTAATAAATGTATATGTACATAAAGGTTGATTTTTTAAGCCCGACAGAACTTACGAAAGGATTAGCTATCAAACCAACTGGCATACTGCCCTCACTTTTTTACATTAAACTTTCTATCTGGCAAATCTTTACGAATAAATTTACGCTTGAAAAATGCTATCAAACAGTCAAACAGTCCAAATTTATTTTGAAAATTAGGCATTAATGTTTTAGCGAAAAGTTGTGTTCAGCGATGAGTCTAATTTTTGGCTTAACAGGTTGGTTAGGCTAAGACACTTCTGTGATGCTTATCCACACCAAAAAACAAAAGTCTTGGCAGTTTTGGTTTTAAAAGATAATCAGAAAGCAATGCGTCAAGGTTTTTTGCCTTTTTCGTTTTTTTTTTACTTGTCTTAATTGGCGTTGGTGACATATAAGAAAGCACACAATTATGTGTAACGAGTTTCGTTACAGTCTGTTCTGTCTTACTCTGTGTGAGTTTGTTATATTAAACCATATGTATTTCTAAAACCAATGTTTTTCGCATCAAGCCAAAATACAGTTTTGCTGTTGCTTTGTTTTGTGTGGGTTGTTTCATAAGAACTAATGTTCTGTTGTCGTATAAAACAAAAAAACCGCTTTGTCATTCATTGGTGTGGCTTCAACCTTTATCCAAAACATAACCTACAGACTCCATTATATCCAGAAAATGTACCGTTCGGTGCGGTTTATACGCTGATGGTTTTTAATTTTTCAAAAATAAAGCTGGAGCGCGTATTACGGTCAATGGAGATCGTTACTGCACCATGATCAATGATTGTTTGTATGAAAATGTATATGACAATGATCCGGGTGAGATGTGGATTCAATAGGGAGGCGCTTCGTGACATACAGCGATAGCTTCCATCGACTTATTGAAATAAGAACTTGGCTATAAGTCGACTTATTATTGTAATTAAAATTTTTGGCTGCAAGTTAATTTTGAGAAAAGAACCTGCAAGTTGGCCCTTAAGGTCGTGCGATTTCTTAACTTTCCATTATTTCCTGTAGGGCTACATGAAGTAACTTGCTTGTATTGATAAACCAGCACCAATTGGCGCGCTGGACGCCAATATTGTTCGTGTTCTTCGTGACATACGGTCAGCAATGCTTGAAAAAGTAACACAAAATTGGACGCCATGTATTTTTCTATCGAATAAAAAAATTTCTTTGATTCAAATTAAAGATTTTTAAATTTCAAGTTTTATCGGGCTTAAAAAAAAATACCTTTTACATACATACAGTACATTTGTTTGAACTTTGTGCATATGTGTGTATACACGCAAAGAAAAAACATGGTTGTGGTAAACATATTCTAAGAGCAACATATTATGATAAGATTCATGATTATCATAAAATATACAAAATATATTCGTAATATTACATCATAATATTTTCCGCATATTCATAATTTGTTTTTATTACATCCTATTGTAATTAAATTAAATCATACTCTTATCATGCTAATCATAATAAGTTCAGAAGTAATCATATTATTTATTAATTTATTTATTTTCTTAAAGTCTATAAGATTAACAAAATATCCTTACAGATTATTCGCTAAAAATATTATTTGACATACAAAGTGATTATGTTATGGTCAACAGTAATCATAACATATTTGAAAGAATCATATTATGATTCTAAATATGATAACTGTAATTATATTTAATACGTAGGTTATCAGAATATCGTTGTTATTGTTTGTCGTAGGTCGCTATTATTAATAAATTACTTTGTAGAATTTTTGTACTCTTTATATTAAAATATCATTAAACTTTCATGCAATGGTCAATATTTTTTGCACCAATATTTATGCACTTTCACAAAAATAGAAAAAAAATAAAATTTGATTAGCAATACTATTTAATTTAACAATTTGTTCTAACCCTGAAAGGTTACTCTTCATTTTAGTACATTAAGGTAACTCTTCTTCAACTGGACGAATTTATTAAAAAATAAAATATAAAATTAAAAATAAAAGTTATTTTTCTATCTCAACATTTGGTACGAATTGTAACACTTTTTTGTGCTTTCAAATTACATAATTAATTTTTAAAAGCTTTCATCATCAGCTAACGTTGTTGAAAAAATAACTTAATATAATTTTAAAATGTAAATGAGTTTCGTCTATTCGACAAACAGTACCATCCAGGGTTAATGAACAATTTGTTCACTTTTTTTAATTTTTTTAAAATATTACGACAGCACTGATGCAAAATTATTTTACAAATGGCGCTAACAAATTATTGTAAGAGTAAAGATATTTTGTTTGAATCTTAAGCATACAAACCATTAGTACACGTATACGTACTTATATATAGAAAGTTACATGTTGTGGCTATTAAATATCATTCAGAGGTTTAAGTAATATAATATGGTTTTAAAGTTATCATTTTTTAGTTGTTTTAAAAATAATTATTTTTCAGAGAAACATACTCAAATTAATAATTGCGATAAACATTGAAATGTTTTTTTAGTTACTAAAATATTACTTATATTAAATAAAAATAACAATTTATTGTGTACGGCAACGATATATTGTTACAATAAACATAGTGTAGTTGCCGTAACAATGACGAACAATATTTTTTCTTTGCGTGTAAAAATATTTGTATTATTTTCATTGCTGGTTTTTATGTATTTTTCGTCTGTTTGTAAAAAGTCATTTGGTTTTGATGTTGTTTCATTTGCATTTGCATTTATACTTCTTGCTGCTGCTGTTATTGTTTCTGCCCCAGAGTTTATTGTTGTTGTTATTGTTTGGTATATTTACTGTTATTTTATCCTAAAGGTATGCTAAAGTGAAACATGTTAAGAAAAACTGTTTATATTTAAGTCTCTCCTCTCTTACTTTTTTTGTTTATTTCAGAGTTTGTGCCTTTTTCTTTTTGTTATTATCGTGGAAAACAATGTGACAACAAACAAATTATGGCACATTTAAATTTATGTACATTTTTATAAAAAAAATACCAAATACAAAGAAAAATTTGTATTCAAAATAAAAAAAGTGTTATTAAAAATAAAATACTTTAAAGTCTCTGTTTTTTGTTTTCTTTAACTCTATAATGAGAATAAAATTTAATTTACATATAAAAGAAATTGTTTTCGAGTAAGAAAATTGCAGCATAAAATCATAAATATAAGTTTTATTGTCGAATGTTTCATTTTTATTCAAATCACCAAAAATATTTAATTTTGCCATAAAAAAAAAAAAAAAAAATCACAGGCAGTATAAATTGCCCAATCCATTACACAATATTATTGTATATGTTATTAGCCATATTATTTCTTTTTTACCATACACTATACTATAAGTAGCGAATTGGTTTTAATTAAAATATGGCGCAACTTTCAATAACAAAAAAAACATAAGCTATAAGCAAAACAACATTGTACAATGTTGCCAACACATTTCAAAGTATATTGCATTTCTGTTCGTTGTGCAAAATCAAAAGTCTTTTGATTACTGCCAATATATTGCGTCGTTTTCGAATATCACATACACGCTGGCGATATAATTGTACAATACGAAAAATTCAACAATTATATTGCAAGTGTATGGGCCACCTAAAAGTTTATTTTTTATTTTGGTGCTTCATGACGTATGAGCAATGAAAGTAATTGTGTAATTTAATTACAATTCTACCTACATACGATGTCTATTAATTCCATGGAAAAATAGTCTACACATTTTATGGATTTAAAAAATAACAAAACTTATTTAACAGAATAGACAAATTTTATGTATCGTTACTTTGTTGTATTGCTTAATGTTAAATTTAATTAACATTGTCAATTCACTTTGATTAAACTATTTAAGAATATAAACAAATTTCTTTTGAACAAATATTAAAAAAAATGAAAAATAAAACTAAATAAGCAAATTTTTAAATTTAAGTTATAATTTTTCACTTCACTCTTGGTTCATATATATTTTTTCTTCTTCTTAAAAAAATTTGCCATACACATTATATGATACCATGAACTTTAACCAGGTATGGGAGTTTTAATTTGAGATGAATTGGTAATAAAAATTAATTGATAAGTAATTCAAATAGTCTAAAAATAAATTAAAATTAATCAAACATATATAAGTCACTCATAACAGTTACAATTGTGGTAATGGTCACATTCTAAAAAGATTTTTACAAATTCACCAAACATATCGAACTTTTCCAGGCCTGGCTTAAATATAAAGTTTTCCAAAACACATAAAAATCAACTGTATAATGAGACAACGCTTTTATATGAAAATAACCATCAAAAATATACAATATTGTATAATAAGACGATTATACAACGAATACGATAGATAGTACAAGCTTTAATTTGACAAAACTGTTTTTAAAAGAAAAAATTATTGTTTTCGAAATAAACATACACACAGAAAAAAATCAAGTGAAAAACGAAGAAAACAAGGTTGATTTAAAATTTTTCGGTGGTGATTTTGCTTCATACGTTTTTCATGTTAAATCAACCCGATTTTACAATAACTTGCGAACAACATTTTTTTCTTTTAAAATATCTATAATTCATGTTAATTTAACATTGCAGTGAAGTTAGACCAAAATGTAATTTATATTGAAATAACAATCCGAATCACGTTGAATGAAAATTATTTCAAGTTGAAGGGCATACTTTTGCAGAAATTTACTATGATTCTCAATCAACATTTTTCCATGTTAATTTTACATTGGTATTTTTTTTCTGTGTGTAAGTATGTATAAACATTTCAAACCAATTTTTATCAGGATTTTAATAATTTATAATTTAAAGTAACAGATTTTAGTCAACGGTTTTTCAACTTACTGCCAAGATGGAATTGTATATAAAATAAATTTCTTTAAAAGATTCATCGCTTTGGTGCAGGTAATCAATACAAGTTCTGTAAAAATGTTTTACTTTTTCTTTCAAAATATTGAAAAACTGGTCGTACAACGTGTACACGTTACTTCACCGTTGACATTTCCTTTGTTAAAGCTGCGATACTTTCTTTAGAGATCATTGTCAAATATATATTTTTTCTTAGGGACAGTTCTAAAATTCATTGGTAAAAAGCCTTTTATTACAATAAGTAATAGTTACATTACAAAATCCATTACATGGACTAGAAATCGAAATTGATTTCGTTTAAAATATTGATTTATTCTTAGACGTTTTTGGCGCTTCTTTATTTAAAAAATTAAACAGTTATAAGTTATACAAACACACTGAATAAACAGCAAACCATTTACAACACTCAAGGCAAATGCATGAAAGGAATAAATATACACATGAACAATTTAAGCTGATTTTAAGTTTTTTGGAAGTAAGGAAAAAAGTGAACAGAAGTGAACATTTGTGGGAAAACATAATGAACACAAGGAACATGTGTTAAAAAATGTACAATTAGAGAACACAAAAAAATATAGTGGACAAGAAGCTAAAATAGTGTACTGTCCGCCATAATAGTGTACGGTTGCTCGCCGTACTTATACAGTATGAAAAACGAATCACATTCATACTTTTGTTTATATTTATTCAACTTAACATGATACAAATAAGAAATAAATTGTAAAACATCGTCATGACTCCAAAAAAACGACATTTTAAACTAAGTGATGCAGAATTCCTTGCGGTGTTTTTCTTTATATTGTGCTTAAAATTCATCTTGATATCTTTTATACTTTCCTTGTTTGAAGAGAATATGTTTTATTTTTATTTTTATATGTTTTTTGAGTTATGACGACGTTAGAGCAAATAAGCGTTATTTTGTATATTTATTGAAATTTACAAATTTGAAATTGGAATCTCTAATTATATATGTAGTTACTTATTTAAATGTTATCTGAAATATCAAAGTTGTTAAAAATTTGGTACATACTTTTTTAATAACCGCTAAAATTCAATATAAAATATACCTTTAAATAGATTTTTTTAATAAAAATGTTAATGTTAACTCGTGAGATATAGATATTATTTTAAAACTATTGTCTTCATAAACACTTCGATTTTTTAAACTTGTAGAGAAAGACAAAATAAGATGAAGTATTGTTACATTATCTTTTTAGCAAAGCAAAAACATATGAAATAGAACAAAACGCAAACGATGAGCAAACTATTGTTTTTTGTTCTCATATACTGCTACTTTATTTAAATAGCAGATATTTTATTATTTTTTTAAAATAAACAAATTTGTTCCGAATCTGAGGAAATCAAAAAAAAAATCAATCGAAATTACTAATACAGAATTAAAACCAATTGGATCGGAATGTATGACATGCCTCTAATATATTTTCACCAGGAATATAAATTTAATCTCTTTCCCACTTTTTTGTCAAAAATCAATTTACTTCTTTAATTTTCTACAAGCGAAGAAAAAAAACTTTGTAAACTTTTCCAATTGTTTTATTTTTAAGCAATAACAATAAAGCAAATAAAACTAAAAAAAACATCTCAAAAAGTTATATGTGGTCAGCCAATTAAATATGAGTATAATGGCATTTTCCGCAGAAACGTTCATCTAAATTCTATTTGAACAGATTGTTTTCTGATTTTCTATTTTCCCCCTTAAAAAAACTTTCACACACACAAACATGTGTGTGAATAAAACATGTTTCGAGTTGTAACTGTGATCTAACGGAACACGTATACAAAAACACACACATGGGTAAATATACATATACATACACAGTACAGTAATAAAAATTGTATGCGTGTTTTGTTAGCAGTGTTTACATTGTTCTTCAATTTATTTTATACGTTAACAAGAACAACAAGAGTTACCTGAGTAAAAAAAGGAGAGAATAAAATGGATTTTATAAAAAAATCTTAGCAGTTGTAAAAGTTGTTGCGTAGTAATAAATTCAATACATAAATACTATATATCAAAAACTTTATATACAAAAATATAGGAAGTCCGCCAGAATATAATTTAAGTATATTTTACTTCTTAGTAAAAATAATCGATTTTTAGTAAAAAATATAAGTGATCAGCTCAATTATCTGACTTAATTATACGGGAATCGGTCCATATTCGACCACAGCTTCCATAAAAAAATACTTTTGAAAATCGCTTTCACTGCTATTTGTATACTTTTCACCTTGCACCTGTGTTCCAAAGGGTATATGTATATAAGTTTGTCATTCCGTTTGTAATTTCTACAATATTGATCAAATGCCCTATAAAGTATATATATTCCGGGTCCTTATGCAAAGCGAAGTTGATTTAACGATGTCCGTCTGGCCGTCTGTCCCTTGAAACGGGTTTTCGAAGACCCCAGATATGATGGGGACTTGGTTGTTATATATCTGTGTTACATCTGCTTCGCTAAATTTTACTTGTAATTTTTTTTTTTAATGTCTAGACTCTTGCATTTTTAATAACAAATACATACATGTATAGCGCAGTTGATTTAACGATGTCCGTGTTTCCGTTTGTTTTTCTGTATATCTGGAAAACGCTTAAGTTTCCAAATTAGATACAAGCATATTGGTTAACAAAAAAAAAAAAAACATTCGATAAAATGTTGGCGGTATTGGAGAAGTCCTTTTTCGACCAATATCATGGATACGGTGACCACCCGTTCCTTATTATAGAGAACAGTTCTGTATTTTGAACCGTTATTCTGTATGAATTATTTTTAAGTTAAACAGCTTTATTTGTTCTATATTTGTACTAAATTAAAAAAAAAGAAATTAGCTTAAACAAAAACATTTAAAATTTATCTGAAAACTTGTACACCACTTATTTTTTTGAAAAATTTTTAGAATTATTAAATTGAAAAAAATGTACTTTATGCCAATTTATTTATTAAGGGGAACAATATTTTAAACAATAGCTAAATAAAAAGAGTGAATTTTAAAATTTCCAATAAAAAACTTAGACTTTCGTTTTCCAAGAAAGCTAAAATCAAAATTTCCAAATAACATTTTGAAAATTTTTTTTCTGTGTGTTAATTTTGAAATACATCTTTCGAAAATCGTTAATATTTTTTTCGATGTATGGCAATTTTTTCCTTGATACTCATCCAACTTTTAATAAATATCGTTGTTTATTCGCCTGAGATCCGAAATGTTTGGAAACAGGAAATTTCGACAATAAAGAATGTCATGGTCGAAATTTCTTGTTTTAACTATAATTTTAAGGAATGAACTCTTATTTGCCTCATCACGGTAAAATTTTTACAAACAACAACTTTAATGCTGTTATTCAAGGACAGTTTTATCCCATCAAGACTACTTGACTGACTGCAAGTTCCTAAGAAGTTTAAGAAGAGTTCACAAAAATATCTAACATCATTTCTAAAATCGAGGAAAAATATTTTGAGGATTATAAAGACGTGGAAAAATGCGCATTGTTTTTAACGGCTTTTCTCCCTGGGCAACTCAATGATCTATTCGCATAATATCGAATTTTATTGTGCCTCTTACTTATACAAAAACTACTGTTCTTTATTTAGGTTTCAAAAATATGATCACCGTAATTGTAGGGTCCTACCCAAAAATCACTTTAAAATAATAAATCTTATATGCAAAAATACAAAAAAAAATGTATGCTATTGAGTCCGTAATTTCACATAGATCCCAAAAGGGTCTACTTTCGAAAACTTTTTTGTAATACTCCCTAGTGTATCGGGTCTTCTGTCTGCTTGCAGCTTGCATTTTGGTTCTTATTGCATTGACTTAAAGTGACAAATGATTGTTATATGAATAATTAAGGGTATAGTACCCAAGACAAGCTAATTTATTTAAAATGTTCTAAAGCTAATTTTTCAGACTTTCCTCCTATGCAGTCAGCAACACAAATGGCAAATAAACAAATTATCGTTTTCATGTATATATCTGTGCCAATGCGGAAAAATAGGTTATGTCGAATATT
Organism: Pollenia griseotomentosa; assembly: GCA_963931875.1. Taxonomy (NCBI): domain Eukaryota; kingdom Metazoa; phylum Arthropoda; class Insecta; order Diptera; family Polleniidae; genus Pollenia; species Pollenia griseotomentosa. The sequence continues at coordinate 255,978,446 of OZ007560.1, read as the reverse complement.
GTAGTTTCGAATTTAGTTGATGTTTTATTTGACGAGTTTCTTGCTATAAAAGAGTCTAAAAGTAAATGTCTTAAAAATTTATTAGATACACAGACAATTTTCTTATTAGTTTTATATCATTAAGGCACTTTGCAAAGTGTTCTGTAGTTTCACACTGGTTGAACTTGGTACAATTTTGTGAGTGTCACATTAATAAAATTATAGCAAATACAACCAATATGACACAATCGAATACTTTGTGAATTGCCTTATTGTTTGAAAGTTATTTTTTTCCTTAAGTTCTATTTTTATTCGACCTTTAGAATGCTTAAGCTCGAGGTCTGTGAAAAGAATTTTAATTTAATTAATGTGTTAAATAAATCAATTATATTTTCCACTGAACAAAAACTTAATATATATATTTAAATTAATTGACATATTATTTGTTTTAATAATATGTAATTAAACTATTAATTGAATAAATCAAAATCTTAAATGATTTTTCGTTTTAAATAAAATACATTTTCTTGTGATATATTTTTTTTAATTTCGACTTAGTTTTTGTATATTCTTTTAAGTTTTTTTTTTTTTTAATATTCAAAAAATCTTAAAAAAATTAAAAAAATATATAAAAATTTAAAAGAAATCTTGAAAAAATGCAAATATTAAACCAAATTAAAAAAAAAAAATTTTAAAATGGCAAAATAAAAACATAAATAAGGAAAAATCGTATTTTTCAAACTTCTGGTTAAGATATTCCAGAGAAGGATCAATATATCTCAAAGGTTAAAAATTTATTTTTAAGGGTCCAACTACAAGCGAAGATACTGCAAAAACCTAATGTGATGCATTCATTCTGGTACAGATTCAGATTCAGCGCAACTAAAACCTTAGGAAAAGTATGTACAGTATGTATGAATCAGTTGACAGATAATTTGAAATCGCACAGTTTTTTTTTTATCAGATTTATCATCAAACAAATTCACAATTTAAAATTTTTACAATTTTTGGTAATCTATGTACTCATTTTGGAGATAAATGCAAAATCAACAAATTGGTTGCTTCATTCTACCAATGTGGTTAATTAAATCACTTCTAAATAGTATAAAAGGTATTACACCTTTTCTACATATGGTGTTTTCTTTTCTACAAAAAATGTGACATTTTATTTTAAAAAATTGCAATATGGTGTCTGTTTCTTAAAAATGTTGCTCCCAAAAAGGGTGGCTTGTTTTATTCTAAAAAACTCATCCTTTTCGTGAGCAAACTTTTTAGGAAACAGACACCAAATTGCATTTTTTTAAAATAAAATGTCACATTTTTTGTAGAAAAGAAAACACCATTAAACGCCATTGCGATACTGAAAATTATGTTTTATGGTAACTTTATTATTTTTATTAAAATAATAACTATATCTTGCGTTGTGGTACTTAAACGTTAGAGTTTTATCAAAGTTATTTTTGGGAATACAAAATTTATCATTAAAAGATTTTTGCATGACGTGCTAAATTCCCTATTTTCTATATTTGATAAATACACTGAAATTTATTGTTGATGGAAAGCTAGCTTCTATGCGTATTTCACTGGTTGCTTAGGCCAGATCATTAGGAAACCTTTTCCAAAGATTTTAGAAAAACTGAAAATATTGTACAAATAAAACTATAAAGCGAATAAGAATTATAAACACTCAAAGCCTTACTTGTAACAATATCAAAGCTTAAACAAAACACCAACAACAAACAGTGAGTTTATCTTTTCTTACATTCCCCTACAATTGGTAGGTTTTTTTCTGACTCGAATTGTAGTTGTTAGTGGGTGAAAAGAAAAAACAAAATTAAAAAACAAATTGCTTCATTTTATTGTTTTCATAAGAATACAACAAAAAACCCAATTTGCCAGGTCAGTTTTTGAACGGGCAAATGCAAATATATTATCCAAAGGTTTTTTTTGGGAATACAGAGTTTGCCATTAAAAGATTTTTGTATCACGTGTAAGAGTTTTTATTTATGCTATTAAAAATACTTATATCAACTTAAAAAGAAACCAATTTAGATATAAGATAATTGAAATAATTGCTTTGTTCTTTCTATGTGAATTTATATTTAGCTTATGTCAATTTAAGTTATGTTGTTCCACGAAAGTTTCTAGATGGCAGTATTTTATACGTACATAAGATGTTTTAATCAATGGATTATTTTTTCAAAAGACTTGAGCTAAAAAGTAAATGACCACAACTTTGTTAAAAAAAAATATTTCCCTTAAGGGATAAAAATCATTTAGGCGCATTGTCTTCTGTTAAGTTCCCAGTGTAATAACTCAATTCTGTCTTATATCGACTTAAGCTACTCTGCCATATGACCACAGACATGTATGTTTGAATGTGTGTGTAGTAAATGAAAGAACAGTAAAAGGCCATTAAGTATCATACTGACCCACATGTAAAATTAAATACATTTTTTTGCCTTTGTACGAGCTTACATGTAAATATGTTTGTATGTGCATATACATACATATTTATGTATGTATAATGAGTAGAATTTTTGTTGTTTCTGTAGGGGTTTTTTGTTGTTGTACTATACATATTTTGTTTACTATTTCCTTTTTTGTTATTTTTTTTAAATTTTTTTGCTTAAACTAAAGATCTAATGCTGCACTGCAGTAACGTTACGGTTTTTAATTTTTGTTTGTTTTTGTTTCTAAATGTTTTGTATTTCTACTTACGTTTTGTAGACGATAAAGAAAAAACACACAGACTTTAAAACAGAAAAAAAGGAAAGTTGACTTTGTTATCCTTTCTCTTAACACATAAACAAGTATATATATACATAACACACTTACACATGTGTATATTTATACATACAAACATTCTTTATACACTGATGCTTATTTTTCGAATATATGAAAAACTAACAACTTTTACTCGTATACAACAGATCTATGCATATGAGTTTTTTCCAGTTTAGTTTGTTGAATGTTGAATAGTAAATGTTTTTGTTTATTTATTTTTTTTATAAATGTTTGTTTGTATAAATGAATGTCTGTTTGGTTAACTTTTATTTATCCCTCTTAGACAGACAAAAAAAAAGATATCCTTTAACAAATGTTTGTATGTGAATGAATAGCTACCCAGCGGGAAAACTCAGAAGACCTTTTTACTTCAGGCCTTTTTAAATGCCTGCTTAAAAGATTTTTTGATTCAATTACTATTCTTATCTAACTGCTAAAGAAGGCCTCATAGAAGGCCTCGGCTCTTTCGTATAAAAGATAAGATACACCTTCCACACTCGCTTCTATGAGAAGGGAGTAGAAAAGGAGTATAATTTTTTGTATTGTTTTTTCGCACAAGCAAAATCAATTTTTTTTGGTCCCGTTGCCCTTTTTATGTACCTGCTGAAGAAGCGAGAGCGGAAGGCCTTCTCCGCAATGACAATGTGTGTAAAAAAGATATGAGTATGGAATGGAGCAAGAAGGCCTTGTACATCCAAAAGAAGGGCCTTCCTACTCCTTCTTTTTCCCGCTGGGTAGCTGTGCGTGGGAGTGTGAGTGTGTAAGTAAATGACAAAAGCAAAATATTAATTCATATGCAATATGCTTACAATTAAATTGTGTTGTGAATGTGGGGTTCAGTAAAAGCTTTTGTGTACATGGGGCATTAGATGTGTATTTGTTGTTGTTGATGTTATTATTTTTTTGTAAATCTTGTTGATTTTTGTTTTGTTTATTTTTTTCTTTGATTACACTAGAATACTCTTTTGTACTGCTTTTGTGTTTCGTTGTTATTGTTGCTTTAATTGCTTCAGCTGCTACTGTTGGCATCCTAAATGAGTGAAATTTATTTGCTTATTTAATAGAAAACAATAAGAATGTTGACGACTTCTGTATATAAACAATTTTTAATTATATTACGTTGCTGACATTTTGAAAGGATTTTTATTGCATTGTCATTAAATGACATGGAAACGACGTGAATAATGCCAATTTAACTTGATTTGTTTTGACTTTCAATCAAAATTTTGTTTTCAATTTATGAATTTCAACTAAATAACCAAATTGTTTATGGTTTTTGCTAATTTTTAAACAATTTCGGTTAGCAATTAAAAGGTAATTTTTGCAGCTTAAGTAATTTCATTTTTTTTTTTGTTTTTTTTTTTATACTATCCTTCTTTTTTCTTCAGAATTAAGAAACTTTATTTATTTTATTAACTTTTAACTGGCCTTTTTTTCCTTTTATTTATTTTTCTAGTTTTTTTGTTCTCTTTGACATACATTGTTAATACAACTGAAGTTCATTATCAAATATGGTTAAGCAATGCTCCATGACTTCGTGCTGAATAAATATCTAGTGTATTACTATATAAATATTGTCGGCTTAAGGCTAAAAGAACAGGAAGAGAAGAAAAAATAGTATTTAGAAACAACTTAATCAATTTCTTACATGTTCATTTTCTAGTCTCTTAAGAATAACTAATAACATTTTAGCCAGTGCAAATTTTATTAACTTAGAGACATTCAACAAATACTGTGGGACATACATACTTACATAAATACATATAAACATAAGTAACTGTGTTTGCCTTTAAAAACAATATAACAGTGCAGTACAGTATGTTAATAAAATGTATTCATTAAACTATGCTCTTTAATGAACTTTGCAAAAATATTTTAATATCAAATGAAAGTTACAAATTTTAAAAAAAATGTAAACTTGGAAGCTTAACGCTAATTGTTTGGACTGTAAAAATAAAAATGAATGAGTAGAAATTTTAAATTACTTTGAATAAAATGTTAATATTTTTAAAGTGGTTTTCCCAAACTTGTAAATTTCTAAACTGATACTTATTTATTTAGATTTTCAGGTTAACAAAAAATGCTACATATTTTTTTAAATTTAACATACTTTTTTTTCTTTTTTTAGAATAGAAACACGTACAAATATTTTTGGTCCATAACTGCTGAATTACTTTGGTAAGTAAATAAAGATAACAAATATATTAACTTAAGGAATTCTTTTTTATTAAACTGATAATAAATTTTCACAATGCAATATCTCTTAGATACGATTCCTGAATTTTTAAAATTAATTGCGCTCATTTCAAGTAAATACCGAGTTTGTCTGTTCTCTTCATTTATACCAAATATCTAAACGCAAACATGCTCTCAGAATTGAAACAATTATTCAGTTTAATGACTGGCCATTGATTGTTTGCACTTCTGTAATTATCTTAGAGGCTCATTTGAAAATGAATTGCTTCAAATTCCTTGGGGATAAACATTTTGTATTGTATATTTTATGCGTAATTACCAGGGAAAGTTTTTTTAAGTTAAAAAGTTTTATATTATGCAAGCAAAAAAGCAGAGAAATAAGCTCAATAATATGATATTAAAACATTACAAGAGCCTACTAAAAGCTTTAGCAGTGAAAAAATTTAACTGTAAAACAGTTCAATATATTTAATGTTACAAATTCATTTACAAATATTATCTTTACTTAATTTCCCAAGCAATAGTAACGTAGACCTTGAGCCGGTTGAAGTGAAACACTGATAGACCAGCTAACTACCAACAAGCCTGCCGGGGCAACCGAAAGATCAATATAATAAAAGGTAAAAATTGATTAAAAGTCAGTAATTTGGCAAACAATGACTTTGTAATTAAGGTTTTCTCATATTTCTGTAGCAATAAGGAACAAGTGCGTTAAAAGTGCACTAAAAACCGAGTGCTTTTCATATAAATTATACTTGGAAACAGCACAAAACTCTAGTTTTGTAGGAAAGTATTTTCAAACTTTAATGGTGATTTTTGAAAACTTATTCCTATTCCAATAAAATCATCACTCGCTGCGTTTAAAGTATTTGTAAGATTTTAATCCTTAATATACCTAATGTTACAGCTGGGAAGTAAACGTAAGTTAAGTAAAAAGTCTCTTTGCTTCTGAACATTTCTGAAAAATTGTTCAAAATGTTAAAAAGTTTGTACTTTTAAAGTACAAAAAGTGTCATTAATGCAAATTTAGCTTTTTTGATCAACTAAAAAACTTTTTCATATTGCCACAGATTTCTTAACAAATTGTGACGTTAAGATATAAAATTCCGAAAGTGTTCAAAATATTTGTTTAATAAATTTTTGTATTTTAAGTCTTTTCAATTTCAAAGAGATTTTTTAAACTCTTCCCATATTTATGGGGCGATTTTCTTCTTTTAGTGTTTAACATGCCGCTAACTTTGTCTGTGTATGTGCTTAAGTGTATATATTTCTTCCTCTGAGTACTTCAAATGTACGTTTAAAAAAAGGTCGTTAAAACGTTCTCAATAAATGTCTTAATATCTGTTGAATCTGTAACATACACGAACATACACGTTTGTTAGTATTTACTTCGATTTATGATGTCGTTTGTGTACAGGTCTCAAATAATAAAGGCAAGTACAAGAGCTGAAAAAAACCAAAATACTTTAACGTAGATACTCATATCAAACGAGCATAATTTCAAAGAGGGAAAATCATTAGGTTTTTTATGTACTATTTCTGCACTGAAGGAAAAAACGTGCTGAAATCAAGATTTTACGTTCAAAATCAAATCATTTCAATCTTAATAGTCTGTTAAATGCGAAAATTGTCTCTTAATTCAAGAACAAAATCTTAATTTTTTTAAGATCGCATTTAAGATTGTAATCTTGAATAAATTCTCACTTTAAGATCATTCAAGATTTTGTTCCTATTAGAAATCTTAAATCAAGAATTAATTCTTAATGCAATTCTTCTTTGAAGATTGATTTTAAGAATGTATTCTTGAAAACAGCCTTATTGGTTTTTATCCGAATTCATATGTTGAAATAAAACATACGTTTTTATTTATTATAATATTAGCGTATGTTAAAAAAAAAGGAAATGGCAGTGATAATGTAATACTTACAAGTATTACATTTTCCAAAATTTCTCTTTCATTAAGTAAAGAACCAATTACATAAGACTGGAAGTGCATTTACTTGGAATCTCTGGAACTCCATTCTTATGATGAGGAATCAGATGAGGAATCGCTTCTTTTATGACTTCCTTCTTCATGTACTGCAAACTTTAAAAAGTCACTTTTGAGTCTCAAAAAAATAAATTTAATGTCAAATAACAGGTGGTGAAATAAATCTATGAATTTAAACTTTTTTTTTGCACATATACAGGAGTGTTCTGGAAATCGAAAACGCTAAACGCAAGAATATGGAAGTTATTTTTAAATTAAAAATTTTAATACACTTTTAATCTAATTTTTTTAATTTTTGTTATAAAATTCTATTTATTACAAACACGCTTTCATTGATGTTTAATTTCGAAAAAAAACAAGAACTAAATCTAAATTTTAAAAATATATTCTTAATTTCAAGAAAACGATCTTAAAATTAAGATTACGTTCTTGATTTTTAGAATTCATTCTTAAAATTTAGAATTTATGCTTAAATTTGTGAATGTCAGTCTTTCTGACCAAATTTCAAGATTGAAATCTGAAGATTTCTGCAATCTTAATTTAAGAATTTTGTTCTTAAATTTAGATCGTCATTTTTCTCTTAGTGTATATCTTTGTAAATGTTTATGTTGTATTTGTATTTGGAAGTGATGTTTGTAATATATTCTAATTACATTTTAATGGTTTTTGGCAGATTTTTATATACAAATTTTTTTTTTTTATTTTACGTGTGTGCCTGTTTGTTTGTTAAAATATCATTATCGTCATCTTAGCACATGTCTTAGTTAATATAATTCGTAAAACATTTAAAGAAGTCAAATAAAAACAAGAACAAAAAAAAAACCCGAAAAAATGCTTAGTATTAGCGAATACTTAAATAAATAAATGGTTTATGTTTAAATAATGGGATTTTAAGTATTTATCAAAAGAAAGAAATGAGAACATTTAATAACTTCCTTCAAAACAAATGATCGTTTGAGTACACACGGCAAATAAATTTCGGTTTAATTTATGGGAGTGTGTATGTGTGTGCGAATGTGGTTTTTTATGTTTGTGTTGATATAAATTGACGTTGTTTTTGGATTTTTATTTGTTTAGCAATTGTATTTATCTAATTTTATTGCTTTTATGCTGCACTATGGGTAAAAATTACAATATTGATAAGTATAAAATTTACCTTAATGAAAAACAAGTAAGAGTGCTATATTCGGCTATGACGAATATTATATACCCTTCAGCAAGGTGCGATAAGAACAGAAAGTTTTATGTAATTAAATCTATTTTGTGTCCTTGCTATTTCTTCAATTCCGTCCACATTTTGTCGGATGTTGTGTAAGGATAACTTAGATGTTTGTACCTTATTTCAAAACTTTAGCTCTTGCTGTTCTCCAGATATACAGAAATCCTTTAGAGATATCTCTGTATAGGAAGTGACTCACCCAATTCTCTAATACTGCCTATTTTTTTAAACAGGTTGTGAATTGATCACCTTGCTACGTGTACCAAATTTTTACGATTTTACTCTTACCGCCCACTTTTCCACTCCTGCTCACATTTTGTTGGACGTTGTCTATTAATAACCAAATGCTTGTTCTTAAGTTAGTAATTAGACATTTGCCGTCGTCCAGATTTACATAAAAAAATAAATAAAAACAAGTAAGAGCTCACGCAAAGAAAAACCATGGTTGTGGTAAACATATTCTAAGAGCAACATATTATGATAAGAATTATGATTGTAGTCACCATATTAAGATTATTATTGAAACATATTATGACTCAATATACTCGTAATATGTCATCATAATATTTTTCCCTTAATCATATTATTATTCTGTTAATCATACTAAGTTAAGAAGTAATCAAATTATTGTCATGTTAATCATATTAAGCTAAGAAGTAATCATATTATCATCATGTTAATCATAATAAATTTAGAAGCAAACATATTATGATACAGCACCTTTCATAGCTGTCATAAAAATACAAAATAAATTTAAATATTTTTGAATCGATTTTTTATTTTGTGGCTTTTTACAATTTTTCTTAATGTTAATCAAATAGCGGAGTTCAATATAAGGCTTGCAAAAGAGCAAATGAAAAATCTGTAGTTTTCATGGGCAACCGCGTGTGTCCATTTTTTTGATTTTAAGATGTTGATGCCATATTGCTTAATTTTGAACGCTCTTTATATTTTTTTGAAAAAAGATGGATCAATTCCGTTTTGTAACGTAATGACAAAGTTTAAAATGTGCAATACCTAGCCCATAGTTTGATCTAGAATGGGTTTTCGGCTTTCATGAACAGTTTGTTTTAAGACATACGCGGTTGCCCATGAAAACCACAGAAATATCGTAGCACTTTCAAAAATATAACGAAATCTCTGTGTGTTTTGTTGTTGGATTTTACAAAAAAACTATGATATTTTGCATTTGCACTATTACATCACTAATACTTGAATGAACTCCGCTAATATTTTAATTTTTTAATTTCTTTAAACTTATTTTTTTTGGAATTTTATCTTTAAATTGTTTAACCGCTCACAAATAAAAAAAACGACACAACTTCTTCAAAATTATTTTACAAATGGCGCTAACATAATATGATTAGAGTAAAAATAGTTTGATTGCATCTTCAACATAATATGATAAATGTATAGAAAGTTATCATGTTATGGCTATTAAATATCATGATATGGTTGTGAGAAATATAATATGTTTAGAAAGTTATCATAATTAAGTTGTTAGAAAAATAATTATTTTTCGGTCAACAATACTCAAATTCATAATTGCGATAAACATTGATATGTTTACAGTAACTATAATATTGTTGATATTAAATAAAAATAACAATTATTTGTGTACGACAACAATATATTGTTACATTAAACATAGTGTTGTTGTCGTAACCATGCCCAACCATATTTTTTCTCTGCGTGAGTGCTATATTCGGCTGTGCAGAATCTTATATCCCTTCACCATGGTTGGGAAAACAGAAGTTTATATCTAAATATATGTATATTTATAAATGTTGTCTTAATCGCTTAATTGCATTCACTTATTCGCACATGTTTGCGTGGTATTAAATATATTAAAAAACAAACTTAATTATAAAAAAAGAGTAAGTTTGGGATTTCAGTATTTTGATTATAACTCAGCCATTTTTTAACCGAATGTTAAACAATCTAGCCGTTGTCATGTCTGGAGTCTTCGGAAAACACATTTCAAACGTAAGATGGACAGACAGTCCGACGGACGGATGGTCAGACGGACAGACGAACATCGTTAAATCAACTTCTCTCCTCATAAGGACCCAGAATATATATACTTTATAGGGCTTAAGATCAATATTGTAGAAATTACAAACGGAATGACAAACTTATGTAGGGTATACCTTCGGTGAAGGGTATAAAAAACTACAACATGGATTTACAAATGGATTTATGGGTCTTTTGGCTTTTTGCACATTTCTCAGCCATTTTTTGACCGATCAGCCTGAATCTCCATAGCAGGTTATTCCGGACCACATGTGACATAAATATATAAGCAACTCGTCCCCATCATACCTGGGGTCTTCGGAAACCCCATTTCAACGGACACACGGATGGACGAACAGACGGACATTGTGATTTGAACCTCTTTTCTCATAAGGATCTAGGATCAATATTGTAGAAATTACTAACGGAATGCCAAAGTTATACTTGCCCTTTTACCTTCGGTAAAGGGTATAAAAATATAGCAATAACCGATAGGAGTATAAAACAATATGAACACTTAACATAAATTTTAGCTAAAATTTTTTGGAAAAATTGTCATATGGAATTAAATAACTTAATTTTGTTTTGTTTTTAAAGACAAATTTTTAATGAACTAGGTTAGATTAGGTCAAAAACAGTGAAGCATAATTTCGCATGTTTTGCCTGTTGTGAGCTCTAAAGTGAGAGACGCCTCCTTAAATGGACTTGGAAGCTATACATAATTCTTTAATAATCGGACATGTTTTGGAAATTAAAATGGAGTAAAATCAAAACCGATTGAGGCTTTTAGTTTAATTTTTTTTAAAAACTACCTTAGATTTTCCTGACTTTAGTTCTTGATGTGCAGTATATCAAATGGAGTACGCATATTTATAAACCTTCAATACTTCGTTTCCAAATTTAGTTTGATTTTAAGAGCAAGTTCTTTTTAGCTTTTTTTTGGAGAAATGTTTTATTTGCATATAAGTGCTTATCAATATTTTAATAAAACTATAACTTTGTCATGGACGACTTTATTGGAAAACTTACCAAATTTCAGAAAGTTTAAATGGACTGGAGCCAACCAGCCGTAAGCCGATTCAAAAAGTGATTCTGAGTCAATCGGTATACTAAATGGTGGATCTTTGTATATCCGCATAACCCCATTTCCATTGTCCGATCTAGCAAACATTGTGTGAAATCAAACAAATATTTAATAAAGGTAGTGGTGACGCGTAGGGCGACAATTCTTTATTAAGTGTGGCGGCCACAGCTTTGAATATTTTCATTAATGTATAGTTATTCTTTTTCTGCATATCATGTTTTTTCTTTAGTTTTCTAATTGAGGCTTTCCATTTAAATTTGATTTGGTTGTTGTAGTTTTTGCTTGGTCGCATTATGTCTGGGTGCCTGAGTTTTATTTCTTGCTTTTGTGTATTTTAGTTCATTCTTTTTTTTTATTTCTAAAGCAATTTTCTTAATAACCTTTATGATTTTATTTATTTCAAGAATTTTGTAAATATTGTTTTGGTTCGTATTGTTTCTGCTCCCTATTTTGTTAGTTTATTTTTGGAAAGAATGTTGTTTTTGTTTATGAAATGGCCTCAAAAAATTATTTTGTAAATATGCAATATTTTCTATCCATGTTCTATTTTTCACACAAATACACACATATTTAAGATTTAAATGGCCTGTAGGAAATGTCAATAGTGAAACTGCACTGATTCACTATTGACTTTGTTATCAATACCTACTACTGATTAACTCTAGACCGAACAATGCTTTTCGCTGTAGACATTAAGCAGGTGCTTGTCATTGAAAATTCACTACTGCTATTAGAAACTTGGAACCAGAGATTCATTTTTTTTATTTATTTAATTCTAGTCTAAATTTTTAAATATTTCTACTAGTTTTTTGCACTTGTAATATTAGTTAATAAAGCAGTTAATTGAATCGGAAAACATGCATACATTTTGTTAACATAACTTAAAAAAAAGAACTTTCATATTATTATTTTATAAAAAAAGTTATGACTTTTACTATGACCTGTTGCATTATTTTGACTAATTCTGTCGAAACATTTCTATTTATTCTCAAAGGCAGAAAAAATGTAAACGCTTTAATGACAGTGTCACCAAAATAATCGACAAAAGTGGCGACTTAAAGACACTTGATTCCAGGTGTCCTGCAGGAAACTGTGTTTTTTTTTTGCATTGGCTAATGGTTTTTAACATTAACGATATCCACGATAAGATGGCTCACTAGGTGGAGAAAAACTTTGAACTCATAAAACATGATTTAAAATTGCCATATTTAAAAAATACAAATCCTTTTATCAAAGTTTTTCTTGGGATTCAAAAAATTTATTAACAAGATTTCGTTTAAATGTGCTAAATTCCCATTTCATAATTGATAAACTGAAATTTATTGTTGATGGGATAAGCTATTCCTATGCGCATTTCACTGGTTGCTTAGGCCAGATCGTCAGGAAACTTCATCCAAAGATTTTAGAAAAACTAAAGATATTATACAAATAAAACTGTTAAGCGAATAAGAATTATAAGCCCCAGTTTTACTTGTAACAATATCAAAGCTTAAACAAAAACAACAACAATAAACAGTGAGTTTAACTTTTCTTACAGTCCCGACTTTTAATTTACTGTACTCATAAAAGCTGGTTCATCCATAAGTTTCTGAAACATTTTTGGTTCGGAGAAATTTATTGTTTACTGAGAGTTTTCTACACCATGGTTCACCCATTTCAGAAACTTGGTTCGTAAAAACAGTGCTGCCATATATAATTGAAAATGACGTAAATATATATGTGCATAAATTTAAGAAAACTAATTATATTTGTGTCAAAATAAAGAAATAAAAAAATTAATATTTATAACAAAAAAAAAACAGCATTTGTGGTGAATTATTTGGTAAGAATAAAAACATCTTTTTCTGCGATGGATATATTATTTTGTTTGATATGATTGTTCTTATAAGAGCTGTTGCTCAAATCATACAACCTTCCCTTCCTGGCTTTTTTATTTCATAAATTAAATTTAAGACACCATCTTCTGACAACTCCATCTTAAATTTGTATCCAAAGGACAAAGAAAATTTAGAAATTATAAACTAAATTGCTTTAATATTACAACTTACCTAATATAATATTTTTCAATTTTAAATTGTTTTTCCAAGTTTTTTATTTTTGCCGCCAATACCTCTTTTTTTATATGTTTATTTCTTTTTTGCTTTTTGTTTACATTTCTTAGTTTACCATACTGAATTTTTATTACAAATTCCAAACAATATGGCATGTCTCTTGTACAAATTTCACATGGTGTGGCAACCTTTTCTAAAATGGGTCGGACCAAATTTAAAATTAATTTAATTCACACTGAGAGTCGTTCGCACAAAATAATTTCTCTCGCTCTCTGAGAGAAACGTCAAACTACATATAAAAAAAATTTTGTGCGAACCAAAAATGTTTCAGAAACTTGTGGATGAACCAGCCTTAACAAACAAATGGTTAATTTTGTATTTATTGTATTTAAATTAAATATCCATGGATTATTTTGTAAAAATCGGTTAATTTTTTTTTCCCCAGAAATCACAGATTTTCCAAATTTAGAAAATTGAAAACCTGACTACAAACCAATAATTTACGTACTTAAAAAATAGTTTGCACATGTAAAATTCAGGGTTTGAAATACTGCAGTCGAAACCAAAAACTGTCAAAGACACATGAAGCAGTTGATGAAATATCAGTTTTTCAACTTTAATTGCAGTTTTTAACGGCTGGTAAAATTTTTAATTAAATACTTTTATTGAATTTACATTATTTTTCTTCTTTCAACCAACAATATGAGAGTTGTCAAACACATGAGAATTGCGCAAGCCTTTTTCATTAGATTTCTGTCAGACGTCTATAGGAAATGCGGGCAAAAAACCCAGAATTACCCACGACATGTCTGCCAGAATTCAGGTCATCCATTTCATACATTTTTGGGTCGGAAATCTGACAGAATTCGTATACGATTCATACTTTTTGTCGACTTTTCTCTCAGATATCTGGAAGACGTCGGACTATTTTGCTGGCTGGGTATGTATGTGTGTTTGTTTGTGTATATGTATATTTAAAAAAAGATAACTTAAGACGCTTTAGTCATGCCTCAGTAAATTGGATTAAAACGTTTTTTGTCATGTTTTTTGTTAAAGTTGTTATTGGTTTCCTTTCAAAAAGAGGTATTTAGGATTTTCAATATTTTTTTATTTGTTAGGGTTGGGTTAAATAGATCCTATAAAAACAAAACTTAAGAAGAAAACAAATAAGACCCGAAAACAAAAAAAAAAAAAAATCTTTTAAAGCCAAATTATTTTTAAATTTTTTCAATAATGTTTATTGAGTGAGGTTAAAAGTGAGGAGGTCATTATTGTGGATAAACACATCTTGATTTTTGTTTATTTTGTTTTTGTCTTATCGCTGAAGGAAGAAAGGAGTGCACGAGAACGAAACATGAAAAGATAATAAAGAAATAGTTTCAATGGTATTTTTTTTTTGTTTGACGACATTATTTAGACATTTTGTTCGATGTTTCAAATGGCCATTTAATTGCCTTTCAAATGTATCAAAGATAAGCTTTTAACTTCAAAGTTTTCTGACAACTGTAAGCTATTTATATGAATTTTAACCAACCTTTTAAATTAAAAGCCACATTCAATTCAATAGCAGTAGCAAAAGTAGACAAGTAACAAGGTTAAAGAAAATTTATTAAATAAAAAAAAAAAAAAAAATTATATATATTTGGGGTAAATCTTATTTAAGTTGTTATTTGACTGGAATTTCCAATCGTTTTATCATTAACATCAATATTATGCAGTCTGATGTTAAAAACGGTAATTCTAAACAATAGATACAAATAGTCTGATATTCAAAGTACTTGAGCTCTTTTATAACTATTGAAGAAAATTCTGAATATTTCAAAATGTTTTTGTATTAATAATATTAATTTAATATATTTACTTTCCTAACATGTAGCTTTCCTTTAAGAATCCAAATTCTGGCTTTATGTACTAAGGATTTCAATTTAACAGAACATGTTTGACTTTTCTGTACGAAATGCGTCATGTTTGTTGGCTGGCTACATTTTCATTGGCATGTAGTTGTGTTGGTTGAAGTAGTAATTTAGAAATGTTCGTCTTTTAACAATTTTTCATTTCAATTTTCAACATTTACAGTTACAGGCGACTTTAACCAACATTTGCTGTTAAGTTTCAACAACTTTAAGGATTTCATTTTGCCTGTTGTGTGTTACAGATTGTATTTTTTTGTGCTTTTGAAAAATTCTTGCTAACTTTTGGTTGAAATCTGTTTGTAATGGTCATTTCCTAGTTTATTTTTCTTTTTCTCTGCCTGTTTAGTGATTTTGTAAGGAATGTAAGACGTTTTTTTCGGAGATGGAAAATATCAGTGTTATAAATGGCATTGTGAGTAGCCAGAAAGTATGAACATGACCTTACTAAGTAGCTTAGACCCCGTAAAAGATTAGAGCAATGAATGAAGTTTTCAACTAATTAAATTTTATAAATTTTGAAAGCTCAATTTAGGTTAATATTAATGGCTATTGAAACAAAAAAGGTAGAACAAAATTAACAGACTATAAACATGAAGATTATAAAGAACGAAGAAAAAGAACTCTAAAACAATGGCGTCATTAAATTTAAGCACATGCTTATTAACTATGTCTTAACAAAAGTTATGAACTCTATACATATTTGAATATTTTTAACATGATTGCACATTATGAAATTGAAAGTACTTTTAATTACAAACGTGCACTAGTGCGTACTCTTCATGTTCAACTAAAAACTTATTCATATTACTCATACGTACACGTATTCATGTATATTTAATTAAATTGCAAACGATGAAAAACCAACTTAATAATTTACTCGTTAAAATTTCTATCACAACATTATTCTATAATTAAATTTACGCTTGATAATACGATGATGCTAGAGAATTTAAAATAGTTATACATCCACTGTCGTATTCATATAAAACTTAATTGGATTTGAAGTTTATTTTACGAAAAAAAATTTTGTTTTAAAATACTCTTGAAATCAAAATTATTTTTTATGAACACGAGCGCCCGTAATTTACGGAATTTCTTTTAAGAAAATATGAAATTGTATTTGGTTAATTTTCATAGTGAAAGTTGGAAATCTTTTGTGGCTGTCGGATGTTTTTTTCTATTTAGAGCTTATCAATTTTATAAACCTTAAAACTGTTCAATCGTATCAAATGTAATATATTTATTTTATACGATTAAGCCAATAAGAAAATTATGAAAAATGTTTAAGTAAGGCAGTCAAAATCACTTTTCTTGTAAATTGTAAATCTAAAATCTTTGCAACAAACAAGAAATAATTTGCTCTTAAGAAAAATTATTAAAACGAAACGACACTTAAATCAAAAGCTTGTTTTGTATTATCCACACACACATTTTTATGATTCTATTCGTATGGTATTTTGGTCTTTATTCTATAAAACCAGTTAAAGAAATCCCCGTTTCACTTTGATTTTTTTTTTTTTTTTTTTGCTAACAGCAAAATTTATAGATAGGTTGACGATTGTAATGAGCATCAGCGGGCCTAATGCCACAATGCTCTAAAGCCCGATTAAAAACAATTGCTTGCAAGACAAAGTAATTTAACTTGTAATGCAAAAGCAGCAACTTTGAACAAACAGCGTTAGGCTTCTTAATAAGTACCTTTAAAGTTTCTCTCTCTTTCTTCCCGTGATTTGGGTATAAGCAGCAGCTGCGACAATCTCAAAACCGGCATAATGGATTTTAAGGACTTTGGTTAGCAACGATCTTTTGGAGAGCTTTCCATTTTAAACCTAGACAAGCCCCTCACTCAAAAAAAAAAAAACACTCAAAAAACTTAGTTATTTTCATATACATTTTTCTACACAATCATTTGTTTGTCACCTGGAAACAGTACATAAGCTTTTAAAATTTAAAAAGTTTATTTATAAATTTTTTACATGCATGAATTTTAAAAATCTACCTGAGCAAACAAATATTTCGAATTGAGTTAATATCAAATTTATTTCAAAAAACTAAATTTAAATTTGAATGTGTAAATAAGTCACAACATGATTGCCTCTAACAAATTTACTTATGTACATGTGCAAATAAAAATCAATTAGATGAGTAGAATGCCAAATTGTTGAATTAAAGAAGTCAATACGGAATTTCATAAAAAACGGTTTCAAAATCATATACAACATTTAAAGTCCTTTCTTTGGTTCAGTGCATGCCTGTGGTAGACAGCTTGACAAAAACTTAAAATAACACTTATTAATGGTTTTATTTCCTTTAAATATTTATCTTAATTTTAATATGATAATCGCTGTAATATAGTGAAACAACCTCGTAAGAAAATAAATATGCAAGGGGTTCTTTAATTGTACTTACATTTGTTCTGCTCTCTTCGTTTTTTTTTTTTGGAATAACGATAATTCTAAAATAGCAGACTCTTAAAACTATAAGTTACTTGTTTAAAATTTGGTTTTATAAATTCTTTTTTGTTTAAAGCACGTAGGTTTTGCCTTTCTATAGTAAACCAATGGCTTAAAAACGATTAGAAAATTAGTTAAGGCAGTTAAAGTTGACAAGCACAATTTTTTATACAATCCCAGTTGGCCATGTTTTCAAGACAACGTCGACGACGCGCACAAGGCCCATAGTAAATCCCTGAGGACATGTTGGCGACAGCCCATTCAAGTCGTCATTCACTTTTTCGAACAAAGGACACTTAAGTCGTACACGACAATGTAAGGGACATTATCATGGACATTGTCGTTAATGATCGTGTGGGTAACAATATGGTTAAAGTTGTCTTTGGAGACCATAAACGATTATTTTTTGCTCAATTAGCAACATTACCTTAATAGTGCCGTTGATGACAGTATTGTGGACACTATCTCAATTTAGTCGCCGATAGGTAAGTGACAATTAGTGGATAAGGGGAACGGGTAAAGCGATCTACCTTGAGGATATAGATACTAACAGGTCAAATAGACTTCCTAACGACTGCAGTATATTTTTGGCAGAGGCTCTAGGGATTTTGAAGGCCGTAGAATTGGTAAGAGGTAACATTGCTGGGGCTCAACGTTCACTATATATGTGGACAGCTCTTAGGGATTTGATGGGCTGTGAATTCCAAACTAGTAAATTATTCAACACAAATTTAAAGAAATGTCTCAAAAAAAAAAAACGTAAATACGATTTTAAACACGACAAAATACACGTTTTGTTATTTAAGTTGTCGTTGTCAATGTTGTGTAGGCGACAAATTCAAAATTGTCCTGAAGACATCGTTGACGACATTTGCGTCTATGATAATTTTGCCAACTGGGGAAGAATCGCCTGGTGCATCTAAAAGGATAAAAACCCATTTTAATATTTAAAAAACGACGATGGTGTAAGAACTCATTTACCAATGTGCATTCATATCTATATGTATATGTATGTACATCTTTCTCAATTTTTTTTTAAAGTTTTCAGAAAGAAGTGGAACAGCTGACGGCGGACACCCTGAATTAAAATATAACTAAACTTTTGACAATATTTAACTGTATTTTCATTCATTTTAGTTCGTTTAACTGTTTCTTTCAGCTGTAAGAAAGCTAAAGGATTTGAGTGAACAGGAAGAAATATCAACGGTTGTAAAATAATATTTTGTATACTTACTTCCTTCCGAACGAGGACTCTGTTCGCTTAACCTTTATTTAAAAGAAAAACAAGGCTTCGGAACCTTCGTCCGAAGTCGATGAGTTAGTTGGCCATTAAAAAAATTGGTTTGTTATATGAAAATCAAAAGAGATATTGCCACAGGTGTCAAAATCATAAATCTGAGAAATATAACTGTGTTAAGGCCATTTACAACGAAAAACATATTTGTAATATTGGGCAACAAATCTCACTTCAGCACAAAGGTCGTTTTTTACAGGCGTGCCAAAAATTTCAAAACGTTAATACAGCGGTCTTTAGGAACGTCATCCATGAACTCAATTGTATTGCTTTTTGAAAACACATAAAAAATGCTTCTCTGTTTCTACCAGCCAATAATATGCAAAGACTTTTAAACGTTTATTTTTTATATGTTGGAAAGTTCAAAACAAAAACGAATTAGAAAGTAGATGCAGTTTGCTATTACTTGTAACGCTTAAACAAAAATACCTTTTAAGCCTTTTCTTCATGTTTCAGATGATAAGATATTTTAAAGTGTACGAAAAAAAATTCAAGTTTATTTGCTGTCAATTCACAAATTTTTTAATTGAAATAAATTTTTATGTATTTTTGTGAAGAACACGCACATTTAGAGTTGCTTGCCAACCCTGCAATTCTGATGTTAGGGAATGAGGAAAGCTGTTGACTTTTAATAGATAAGAAAAGAACAATCCAGTAATTTGCTAAAGATAATCATTCTCAAATATTTGTGTACTTTTCTTTACCAAAGTAAAAATGTTTTTCATAAATTGAAATTAATTAAGAAAGCAAAGTAATACATCTGCTGGGCAAGCAGCTTCAAAATTAAAAAAAAAAAAATACAATACGCCGAAAGTAATTGTATTGTTGTATTAGAGTTGAAGTTGTGGAACCTTTAAACCACATTCATTTCAATACATTCAAGCTACATTCGTTTTCCAAAAAATATGTTGTAAAGCATCGCCCCGCCCCTTAAAGAAGAATATTTGCAAACAACTTTTTATTTCCCCCAACTTTTGTTTGTTATAAGAAAAAGTAATTTTTTAACTTACACCTTCTTCAAACCAAAAATAAATGGATTTTTTTATGTTTATTTTTGTATTAAGTAAAGATTTTAAAAGCTGATTGAAGGGTGAAGATGGAAAGGTGAAAAAACTGTAAAAAAAATTCTGCCAATATTTATCAGCGTTCTAACGTTTGATTGGAGATTAGTATACCGTAGTTTTCATATAAATATCGGCCTTGAACAAACATCAGCAGAGCAAGGGCCTCGAATGTGGTAAAAGGTGTAGAAAATTTATTTAATATACGAATGTTGTAATTAGTAAATTCTGCATTTTTCACTAATTTAATTTTTTAAAATAGGACTCTGAAAGCATAGTCAGATTTTGAAATTAAACTTTCCCTTCTAGTTTTATTTTATGCTAAATACGAGAAATAAATCAGAAGGTTTTTGTGACACAAGTTACTAAACATTTTGGACATTTTGTTCAAAATGGAGAATATTTATACATATAAATCACTGAGTGCAGAATGGGAACTTCTGACATTTACTTCATGTACCTTATTTGAATATTGCTAAGAAACCAGAGTAAAAGGTGTCATCTGAGATAACTTCAAATTAAAGTCAGTTCTTCCCTCTATGAGCTAAAAACATAAGACTTGCATTTATTATTATTAACTGCACTATTTTCATTGATTACCTCAAAATTAATGTTTTGTATTAGTTTCCTTTCTGCACTTAGGGATTCATATACATATTTTAATACTCTATTGAGTTCAATTTTCTGTTTATTGCCGGAATTTTAAAAACAAATTTATTTTTTTACAACTTTTTATATAAATTCAGGAAAAACAAAAAAACAGCATAAATATTATATTAACACAAGATTAACATATTATAAAAGCAATGTTTTTTTGATTATTTTCATTGCAATTTAAAGTGTAAATATAACATATTATCCTTGTTAATAAAAAATTAATTCACATTTGTAAAAACCAAATTATAACTATATTAAAAATACTAGAGCGCTCGATTAGAAACATTGTATATACGTATTAAAAAAAATGTTATTGTTAACTAGTGTTTATTTTAGTTTTAATATCCTTTTTTTTTTTGCTGGCCAATAAACAAATTAAAAAAAAAAAAAAACAAGATAAACATAAGGGAAATAACTAGCGATGATTAAAAAGCTTCATTCGTAAGCATTTAAAAACATATAAAAATTGATTAGAAAATGGATAAGTGGTGCTAAATTTTGTGAAAACAAAATTACAAAATTTAGACTGATGCACATAAAGAAATTATACTAAGCTGTTAAAAAAGGAATGGTAACATAAAACTTATTATCAGGTATGTTCAAGATTTCGACTCGAATTGAAAACGAAAAATTTTTTGAATCCGCATAATTCATAAATTGGTGTTCTAAAATCCGCTTGGTTTTGTTTGTTAAAAGTTTTACTAAAGATCGCTAATTTGCTAACCGCAGCATGATAGTAAAGTCTACTTTTTATTATAAATCGTTAAAGCTGTAAAGAATCAGAAAACTTACGGGAACAAATCCCTTTTTTCGCGAACATGGCAAAAATTCGTGAAAAATTCCAAAATTTTAAACAAAACTAATTTGAGATCGCTAAATCGCTTAAAAAAACAAATTGTTGGAAAATTACATAAAAAGCGTTAAAAAATTAGATATAATTACATCAAAATCAATGAAAAGTTCGTGTTAAATTTTCCGTTAGTTAGGGCCTTTTTCGTTTCAGATAACGATATATTTTTGATTAAATTCGATAAAGAACATTTCAAACTGAAAACTAATTTTTTTTTGTTTAAAATTTTATCCCATATTAGAATAAAAGTAAATTCGTTTTACTTTCACCAACCCCTAATTTCACCAACTCTAATTGAAACGAATTAAAACATGTGGAACACACCCGTATATCTAATATAGTACTTAAGCGATTAATATTTGCTAAGGAGCTTTGGAAAGCTGCATTAGTGTACTTTTTCATAACGTGCGAATTTTGTATAACTTAAAGCGCTGCAACGCATCCATATTCTAACCGATTATCAAAAAAGTAAAACTCATAGAAGTTAAAGATCTGTTCAATAAAACAAATTATTGATTGTCTGGATTTTTATAATTGATATAACCGTCATTGAACACAAAAAAAGTACTGAACTGAACGAAGTGAACCAAGAAATATTGAATTTCCGTAACCTGTGTAAAAATGATTTGCTTTATAAAAACTTCTGCTTATTTATTCCGTTGCACAGTGTAACCATTTAGGAGCAGGTTTAATAAAATTAAAAATTCCTTAGTTTGCACAAATGAAATACTGTCAAATCATTATTATTTGTTTGTGTTTATATAATGAAATGCAAACAATTTTAATAAGAAATTTATTTATTAAACCATTAACAAACAAACAAAAAATCACAAAAAAGAGAGAAAATATTCCAGACCACGAATTTAAGCAAAAACACACATACGCATTAACAAAAACATTATTATAATTTTTACAACCGTCTTTAGCATTTTAAAGCCATTAAACACAACTCAATTTTTTTTTATATAAATATTTTTTGATGACTACGAAAAAAGTGAAATAATAAAATGGAAAAAATAAAACGAAAGAACGCGACGTGTTGATAGACTATAAGAAGTGAGTGATTAAAAGGAAAATTTACAATTTTTTTTTATAACAACCCATCGGAAAAATGAATAAGTAAAGACGCCTTCTTGTAGGCCTTATTTTACATTTACAAGACTTTCTTATTTTGTTTCTAACATGTCATTGAAAAAGACCTTAAGGTGGATTCACATACCAGTGATGGAAAATTCAGTACTATGGTACTATTTTCAGTACTTATTCCTTTCAATAATAACACGGTACACCCACGTCCGTTTTAGTACTATTTTCTTGTTATGCTTTTTTGTTTAGATATGTTGATATTTTTTTTAACATTGATAACCAGGGCTGTGGAGTCGTAAACAAAAAGTACTTACTCCGACTCAAACCGCTGAAATTCCAACTCCGACTCCTAATCTGGCCTAAATGGTAAATGTAAATGAAACTGGTCCTTATTTCACTTCAAACTAATTTTTTAATGCAGTACCTTTTAAATGGTTAAATTGAAAAGGATTCAGTAAAAACTTCAAATCAATATTTTAAATATTGCATCGCCAATTCCGAAGTATTTTTATTTTGGAAATTATGTATCTCCTCCGACTCCCGTACAAAAACCTCAACTACGACTCCACAACCCTCTTGACAATTGCCTACACAAAATTTATTTTTATCAAAAGTATATACATAGTATGCTTGTTGGTTTATTTTAAAATCAGATATCCTCATCAGAATTTTGCTGTTGAAATTTCGCCAGCTCGGTTCATAAATGGCTGAGATATGAGCAAAAAAAATTATGTATTTTAGTTTTTATTTTTTTCAAAAATAAAT
Organism: Pollenia griseotomentosa; assembly: GCA_963931875.1. Taxonomy (NCBI): domain Eukaryota; kingdom Metazoa; phylum Arthropoda; class Insecta; order Diptera; family Polleniidae; genus Pollenia; species Pollenia griseotomentosa. The sequence goes on along the minus strand of OZ007560.1, from coordinate 255,955,048 downwards.
TTGAAAAAAGTGCCAAAATGTTGAAAAAGTACTCTTTTGCTTGGTGGTTAGTACCATCTAAATTTTTCAATTTTCCATCACTGTCACATACGGCAAATTTTTTACTGATAGTTTTCGAGAGCACGCTTCACACATATCAAGATCAAAGCTGCCATATACACAAAATTAAAAAGTTTTACAAGGCAGTACTACTTGAGCGATGGACCCTTATCAATTTTAAAGATTGTGTGTTAATAATGGATGCAAAGTAACGAAGATTTCCTTCGCTTTACATGTAAGTTAAGTGAACGATGTCTTCGTTCGAAATCGATGAACAGGCCATTAATTTAAAAAACGCAAATTTTGTATAATAAATTGTATCTACCCTGCGGGAAATTTGTGTCAATTGGTCCAACAGACTGGTCCTGGGATTTGTGAAAATAGAACAAGTACTAAAAGAAAGGACTCATGACCAATGAAAGAAGAACCAATCCCTTAACTGGTTTATGAAGAGCAAAAAGGTACAAAAAGTAATGAATTACAGTACAGTCTTCACCGGTGCTGTGGCACATTTTTTGGTACTTTCTTAAATTTGGTTCTTGAATGTAATTCTAGGACTTGTTTTATTGAAATAATGCTACATTGTATTGAAATAATACTATATTTTAGTAATTGACACTAAGCACGTTCATTGAGAATAGATCTGTGACTGGTCAAATGGTGTCAATTGACCCCCTCCAATGACAACCCCACGTAAAAGTGATGGGTCTTATTCATATAAAATGTTAGAACTAGAACCGGTCTCTACCACCAAAGACCTATCACGGGACTACTTTGGTGTCAGTTCGCTTCCCTCTAGGGTATTGGCAGCTCAGTTCAAGCTGTATTATTTATATTATATAATATTTTCTTTTTTTCTTTCGTATAAAAAATTTTTTGTCCGAACAACATGGGCGAATCGACCTTACCCTTATTGCTTCTACTTTCGAGGCTTTTCGAAGTTCTCACGAAGTCTTTAACAATATGTTTATAGACCTGGAAAATTTTCGGGGAGCGGACCTGTACAAAGCCATTCAAAATTACGATATCTTAGATTGTAATCCATATCTTTTAAATCTTTTAAAGAGAAAACAAAAAAAAAACATTTGAAGGGCTTTCATTAAAAAGGGTTTAATTAAAAATAAATAAATCTCTTGAGAGGGTAAGCGATTTCTTTTCGAAAGAAATACAAAAAACAAAAATATGAATGTGTGGAAAAGTACTTTTAAAAAGGTACCAATTCAAATAAAGTATTAAAAAAAAAAAAATTTAATTTATCGAAACAGATATTTTATGGAAAAAGTATATTTTTTAAATAAAAACTTTTGAATTAATAAAGCCCATATGACACTACATTTTTAATGCATTGTTCAAGTTTTGGTGAACAGTACAAATATAATGTAATAGAAAAATTTACCAAGTGCAAAGAGTTCAGCTGTATTAAGATAAATGGCAAACTGTCAACAATTTTTAAAAAGTTATCGATAAAAAATGAAGTTATGTCAAAAAAAATGTAAAATTGTTTAACTTAAAATTGACATTTCCAGCTTGAAATATTAAAAGTGTTGCTGAATCAGCGGTTTATGGGCAAATTCAGCGATTTACCGCTTTCTGTTTTTAGGTTTCTCATAAACAAAAAGTTGGCAACATCTAATAAAATAAACAAAACAGGGATGGCTAAGTTGTTTCAATTGTACTTTTTTGTTGATACTTTTTAAACAAAGATGTATAATACCTTTTTGTGGTATTTTTTATGAACATAAATAAAATTAATTTCAACTAAAAAAATCTTTTAGTACAATTAGGTTAAAAAAGTACAATTTTTAAAGGTTGTTGGTACAATTTTAAAAATTCTCAACGCCATCCCTGAAACAAAACCATAACAAGAGAAAAAAAAAACTACAAAACTTTGTTTACATTTTTTATAGTTTGCTCCAGTTTGCTCTTTCTAACATTTACTGTTTCTTTCTATCAATTCTATATCAATTAATGAATAAAAAATGTAGTGTCATAAGGGCTTAAGAGTTTGTTTGTCGTGCTTAATTTCCCATTTTCATTCTTGATAAAAACACTGAAATTTATTTTTGGAGGATAAGCTAGTTTCTATGCGCATTTTATTGGTTGCTTTGGCCAGATCATCAGGAAACATTCTCCCAAAAAAATTTTAGAAAAGCTTAAACTGCAGAGTGAAAGTCTTATTTGCAACGATGTCAAAGCTTTAACAATTTTTTTTTTTTAACAATTTTGCTTTTTGAAAAAATAATTTTTTTAATACGATATTTTTGAACTTAATCTGGTTGATTATGATATTTGTTTTTTAATTCTGCATTTATGAAGAATTTTAAATTTTGAAAAGCAACTAAAAGTTCCTCTGTAAAGAAAAAATCTTGTAAAAAATGTTTGACTACGTCCACAACTATAAATAAATGTAAGCGAATATTTTTACACACACGTAAATTGTAGCAACATTTCACACAAGTAGTAAAATAACAAAAAACAGCGGAAACAATTTCCACAAAGTAAATTGCAAAAGTCAAGCGGAGCGTATTTCCGTGAGTCAAACCCTGTATGTGTATTCAGTCATTTGCATTAACGAAAGTGCCTAACAAGCCAATTGAAACGGTAAACACACACTTACACAAACAAACATCCACAAACCCAATTTCATATAAATATGATAACTGTAATATTGTTGTCCTTTACAAAGACTTGTATGTGGATTTTTATCTACGAGGATTTTATGTAAAAAAAAATACAATAAAATACAAATAAACCCCCACAAAAGTACCTGTGTGTGGGTATGTGTTTGCACGGTGTTTATGTGGTTGTAGATGAACGTTAGTTTGAAAAGAGAAATAATGTAACGAATAAAATAATGTGAATAGATTTTGTTTGACTTTGTGTGCAAAACAATCTTTGTAATGTATATTTTTTTTTAAAGAATTGTGAATGTAAGTTGAGAATGTTTTTGAAATATAAACGCAGATACAACTCAGAATGAACCTGAGACAGTTTGTGTTTTTTAAATCTCAATGCCTAATTGAATTCATAGATAAGGAAACGGAAATGCAGGAGGTTTAAAAATGTAGGCGAAATTAGTTCATAATAAAGTAGTGTTGCTCTTTGTTTTTTGTTCCAATCAAACTTAACTTATTTATCATTTCAATGCGGTAAGAAGAAGTTGTATTCTATTTTGATGCTTAATGGTACTTGTGGTTTAAACACAAACTGCCTTGTGCAAAAAAATGTTAAGGTTCGCGTTAGTTAATCAATACATTAAGCCTATACATTTTTGCAAGGCTTAATGTTTTGGTTAACTAATGTGAACTTTAATTTTTTCTTGCATAAGACTGAAAATGTTTTGTGATTCCTACTTAATATTTTTTAATGAACTGCTTTATGGGCGATTTAACAACAACGATTGTTATTTAAAAATATACTATATTATTCTCAAGATAATAATTCAAGTCTCTTCATACTTGTTTATTAAAAAAAATTATTAATACACTATTCTTATCTTAAATTAACTTAAAGTTAAAATGAAGTTCTTTTTTATTTGTTTGCTGTGTTTCGCACTTGGGAAAATTTTAAAATTAAATTACATCCTTTTAATTTTCAACAAAAAAAAAAACGAAATGTGTTGTTTGCCATTTAGTCTTCTTCCTTCGGATAAAACCACCTCAAATTTACTTACTAAGTATCAGTTTGTTACTCTTCTTATCCACATTTTTTTTTGTCTCCCTTCTTCTTATAAATGACTGCAATTTGAGTTGTCATTATTCTTTATTACACCTTCTCTCCGCATAAAACTCTGGTGCAAATAAAAAAAAAAAGTTAAACAAGGAGGAAGAAAAAAGAGAAAAAGAAGACTAAAATAAAAGGTCGCCGTAGCTTGTTGTTGCTAAAAACGGATATGATGTTGTCACCAGCAAAAGAAGTTTCATTTCCGTTTAGAAATTGTTTGCAGTTGTGTGTTTTTACTTTTTCGTGTGTTGCTCATATTAAAAACATACAAACAAAGGCACGTATACAAATATGTACACTGTAAAGACTATTCAGTAATAATTCCACTAAATATGTTTCCAAGTTGTACTAACCAGGGCTGTCAGATGCTTTTCATCTTCATCGCCAAATAGTTTACCGTAAATCGCCAAAAAGGTGTTTTATATACAAAAGTAGTTTAACCTTAAATACAATTTTTAATATTTAGCCTTATTTTAGCAGTGTGCTTATATTAAAGCACTTTAAGGCCCGTTTTCACGACTTAACGATAGCTAAATGTAGGAAGTTATCGAACAGATAATGAGTTTTTAATTATCACAAGTTCTCTTTAACCTAAAAGTGAAGGATAAGCTAAAGAGAGGAACGTTCTACCTTTAACTTTTGTCGTAAGGTTTAGATTTGAGATTGCCATATTATATTCACATATTTTTTATATATGGCAACTCCAATTATACGTACATTTTGTAAATGTAAAAAAAAAGTACGTAGTTGCCAGTTCGTATTTTTATTTTGGCAAAAATAATCGGTATTTTCTTTAGTATTGCCACTTTTTTAAAAATGTTAAGTTTATTTTATACATAAGTTGTGAAAACGAAAAATAGTTAAAGGTAACTTTATTCCTCACTAGTGCTAAAGGTAGCATTAACTATATCGAACTTTAAAGGTAAGTCGTGAAAACGGGCCTAAAAGTTTTAAAATAAATACTTTAAGGCCCGTTTTCACGACTTAACGATAGCTAAATGTAGGAAGTTATCGAACAGATAATGAGTTTTTAATTATCACAAGTTCTCTTTAACCTAAAAGTGAAGGATAAGCTAAAGAGAGGAACGTTCTACCTTTAACTTTTCTCGTAAGGTTTAGATTTGAGATTGCCATATTATATTCACATATTTTTTATATATGGCAACTCCAATTATACGTACATTTTGTAAATGTAAAAAAAAAGTACGTAGTTGCCAGTTCGTATTTTTATTTTGGCAAAAATAATCGGTATTTTCTTTAGTATTGCCACTTTTTTAAAAATGTTAAGTTTATTTTATACATAAGTTGTGAAAACGAAAAATAGTTAAAGGTAACTTTATTCCTCACTAGTGCTAAAGGTAGCGTTAACTATATTGAACTTTAAAGGTAAGTCGTGAAAACGGGCCTAAAACTTAGAACTTGTGAGAGCAATAAATTGAATATTTGGAAAAATATTCATTTTAACCAGTATTTTGCATACTGAGTACACAGAAAAAAATTCGCATTAAATTTTTTTTAATTAAACCATTGATCAAAAATAAAAAGAGTTTTAATTAAGTGAATTATGTCAAATTTTTAGGACACTATTTAAATCTACAATTTTTTAATTTTCATATAAACTTAAATCGTATTTAAATACAGCTGTGTTATTTAAAAAGTCTAATTTAATAAAGATAAAAGTATGGTAGCACTACTGAATACAAAAATATGTCGTAAAAAGTACATATATTTATTAACAATGTGGTTTTAAACAGCTGACTGTTATTGTTTTGGCTGCTGTTGATGTATTTTTGTCATATTGAGGCTATCTTGCCAAGTTATACACAATGGAAACTTAAATTGGATTTAAATGTACCAGCTTGGTTAATTAAGTTTTATTCACTTAATATTTAGTAAAGACCAGAATTTTGTATTTAAAACGATTTTATATATAAATGTGGTATGATATCAAATTTTAAAACTGACCGTTGAACGTTTTTACTTATATCAACAATATTACTGCAGAAAATGTTGTTAATATCAAAAAATTTTTAATTGATACTATTAATTTGTTTACTGGTGCAAATTTAATAAATTTTTTAATAAGTTATATAATTTTTAAATTGAAATCAGTTTTTATTTCTTTCCTGTATTGAAATTGATTAAACAAGCGTGATTTTCTGTATGAAAATAAATCAAAATATGGAAAATTTTTTTTTTCTGTTTCCACCGAAACATAATGTTACTTTGAACAGAAATAAATCAAGCATTAATGTATTCAAATTCGATATTTATTATTTAGACTTTGCAGAAAATACCCATTATTTAATACTTTAAGCCAATACACTCTTGTAAACAAACTTCTACCACAGATTCGTTTTCGATAAAGCAGGGTTTTCAAAAATTTTTCATGAATATAAATTTTTTTTTTCAATATTCTTAGTAATATAAAAAAAAAAATCGTATTTTATTTCGTAAAAAATCAAGTAAAAATATATAAAAACTGTAGCTATTTTCGCTCTGAAAACCACATTGAAAAATAAGATTGATACCATTGAAATTAAAATTGAACATTTTGACTAGTTTTTCGATGAAGATCCATCCGATGATTGATAAGATAATGACATCTACTCGAATTATTGCATACTGTGTGTATGTTTTAAAATTTTAACAAATAATAACTTTGTTAAGAAAAATGTCTCAAAATCGAATAAAACGTATATTTTTTTCCAAAATTTCAATTTTAAATTTTCGTTTTTTTTAATAAATTAATTTTTTATTGGCAACATTTGCATCATCTCCAAAAATGTCATGGTCACATAAGGTGCCGTTATGATTTTATAGCAAAAACAATTTTATCTTAAGCGACAACCTTCATACAAAATTTTTATGAAATAAAATAAAAAACCTTCGCCTGAAAAATTTTGTTTTTGTCGCTTAAGCTTTTGTTTGGGGTAATGACTCGTTATTACAATTTTAAAATTTTGTTAAAAATTCAAAGAAAAAACTTAACTTAAAAATAATAAAAAGGAAGGTATAATGCGTTTTAGAAATCGCCGATATATAGCCATGTCGCCAAAGACAAAATTTCATCGTCAAAGGGGATTATAAATCGCCACACTTGATAGCCCTTGATAGGCCTAAAATTACTTGGAGACGTTCCACCGAAGCCGAAATGAGATCTGTGGGTTTAATATGGAACGAAGCTAGAAATGTAGCCCAAAACCGAGTACGGTGGAGAACGACTATTATTGGCGCCCTATGCTCCAATGGGAGTTAAAGGAACATATATATATATATATATACACTTGATAGCCCTGGTGTTTTTATAATTTAAGTTTTTTTGTTTAATTCTTCTGTTGCTTTTTAATTTGCGTGTAATAAAATCGTTGAGCTTTTGAAGTCTTGTTTTATTGCAAAGACGTGCGTTGTTTATAAAACGAAATTTTGCCAAGTGTTGTCTGTATCTCTGAGAGCTAAATTGTATGCTTTGGCCTTTTTATACAAATTTCTTTTACGTTTTTGTATTGGTAACATGCCAAAGCGGATGTAACACTTATGTGACATTAAGCTGTAAGTTATTTACAAGATTACCAAAAGCTTTATATTAAACGCTTTAACGACATCTAATATAGCTAAAAATATTAATTTAATGAATCTAAAGAGATTAATTAAAACATATACCAGGCACTTTAAGGGGGCTGTTTTTGATTATGTTGGGTTCTCTGTGGCCATATTTAAAAAATCATTAACATTAGACATTAGAGGAAATTACAAGAACACGTGACTTGGGAAGTTATAGGGCATTTAATTTTTTTTAAAAAATAATGCCTGTATTTTGCATGAAATTTTGGCTTAATAAACGTCTGTTAAATTTAATAATCGTTTATAAATACGGGGGTAAATGTTTAACAAAAAATGGTACAAACAAAGCAAATGTGACTTTTAACTAACTAACTAATAAAAGTAGAATAACAGACCTCTCTAGTTGTTGATATACAAAAAATTTTTTTAATAAAATTTCTTTTCAAATTATTTTTTTTTTTAGTACAACAAATTTAAAGGATCAATAATGGTAAAATTACTAATTTAATTACTAACTTCACGATGGGGATCAAAAATGGTATATGAGACGTCGAAAAATACGTAAAAAAAATTAAAAAGTCGTTTGACTTACAACATTTTTTGAAATTTTTTTAAACGATAGGATCATGGCGAATTTATTAGGCATTTTACCATGGATAAGATATTTCTTCAAACAGAGTTGCATTTTGATAGAAGCATATGAAAAAAATCAGGGATGCAAAATTAAGTTTTTTTTGTACAAGTTTTCACTTTTATTAACAAATGAATATGGCTTTCATTTTTAAACTTTTTTAAAATTTATCTAAGATCCTAAATAAATATTGCTCCTTTGCTTAAGTCAAAAATAGCAACTTTTGACTTAATATCATTAATGTATAGTAAATCATGCTTATGAAGATATTGTAAACTAAACTCTTGAGAGAAGAATACAGTTTTCTTTTCCCATTATGTTGAGTGTAAACTTAAACCTTTAAATTCGTTTTATGAAAACTAAAAGTTTTAAGTAACAAAAAAAAAATATTCGCGTAACTCAAAAACGGTTTAGTTTATTAAAATTACAAAAAAACCGAAATTCCGCAATAAAATTTCATTTAAGAAAGGAAAAATTTTTTTTCTAATATGCGCAGACGTTTTAGAAACATCATTTTTTTTAGAAAAAAAATGATTTTTTTTTATCAAAATTTCGAGATTTTTGTTTTTTAAAAATTCATAAAAAATTGGAAAATGCAGCTAGGCTTTTAATTTTTTCCAGACTTATATAAAACGAAATCGCAAACAAAACAAGCTATAAATCAAATAAAATCTGTTAGCAACTTTTGATTTTATTCACAAAAATCGAAAAGTTTTAGTTAATTTAAGAATTTCATAAAACGCAATATTTTTATGGGAGCCCCCCTAAGAAGTGCTGATAAGGGGCAAGTATATCTCGAAAAACTAATTGACGTCGGCCCATCCCGACTAGGGGCAACTCCTGGGCATTTATGGGACTTTTTCTTCAATATATTTCTAGTCTGCATTGAACATTTTGTATGGGAGCCCCCTTAAGGAATGGAGATAGCGGGTAGGTATGTAAGAAATAAATGATTGAGATGAAAAATTAAGTGGGGTTGGTCATACATTTGACCCATCTAGGAGCATCGTTCGCACTGTACCGACTAAATTTAAGAATTTCTACCATACAAATATGGCGATTTTATAAAATTCTTAAATTTGGCCCCTGCCGCTCGTAGGATGCCCCTAAATGGGTCAAATGTATGACCAACCCCACTTTATTTTTCATCTCAATCATTTAGAAGCCTAGCTTTATTTCCCAATATTTTATGAATTTTTAAAAAAATAAAATTTCGAAATTTTGATAAAAAATTATTTCTTTTTTTTTAAAGTTTTACCTTTCTTAAAGGAAATTTTATTACTTTTCAATAAGTTAAAGCGTTTTTGAGTTACGCGAACATATGCGTGCAACCTCGTCCATTTTCTAAATAACGGTATATCTCGAAAACCAGAGCTAACCTTTAAAAAACGGCTAGCACCACTAGATTCAGCGTACTCGAATTAGGTTAAAACGAGTGCCCAGCTTGTCTAAAAAAAGTGTCAATTTCTAGCACATCGTAATTTTTGATTTTAAGCCCAACCCTGAAATTTTCTTACTCTGGATAAAACGTTTCAAAGATTAGGATTTTTTTTTCTAAAAAATAAAATTTGAAAATGAAAAATTAAATATAAAATTGCAAGTGCTCTTTTTTAATTTTAAATAAATCCCTCATATTTGTTGTAAAAACTAATAAAATAAGGTACACAGACGGAAAATTATGAAAAAAGTGTATCAACTTTCCACCCTTGATAATAAAAAACAAGCAAAAACAGTTGTTGAATAAATTGCTGCCAGCATCAAAATTAAAATAATAAAATATTAAAGAAATATAATATTTTATGTTGTTAGCATCTCACTTTTATTTTGTTTTTAATATCTGTTAAAATCCCGACGAAAATTAAAGTGCTGCTAAAATAAAAATGATTTTATACTGAACAACTGTTTTGTATTCCAGAAAGAGTTTTATTTTTATTTAAAGTGAAGTAAAATGAATTTTTGTTTGATTTTTGTCCAATCAGACCAAATATTATATTGGATCTTTCAAAAGTTGGTTTGTTTGTTAATAAATTCAGAATACAGCCCTTAAAAGAACATGACGTATTTATATCTTTTTTTATAACAAAATAGTTGCAAATTCTTTAACAAAAATAAATGTTTTTGACAAATAATTTTTCCTTATAAATTTAAAATTAGTTTTTAGGTATTAATACGCCATTTTTTATAAAAACGTTTTTTCATGCTTGTGCTATTAAATGCATTTGAATAATTCATCATTCTACCCATGATTTGATGTCACATAAAAATCCAACTAATGACCTCAATTTTTATTTTATTCCGTTAAACTTATACGCAACTACACGTACATGATTACAACACACAGCCATAAATTTACAAACATCAGCACATAAAGATCAAACCAAACAAAAACAATTTGTTTTTCTAGCATCAACTTTTTTATGTTTTTGGTTGCAAATATTGGAATTGTATGTTATAAGAATACATATGAACATTTGTATATGCACAGATGATTTTGATCTAAGGTTTATGTATTTTTTTAGACATATTTTATATGATTAATGAAGATTATGACGTTTGTAACGAATAATAAAGACATAAACAACAGCAAATGAAACAATACCGAAAACGAATTCATTTGAAGTAGAAGGTTTGAATAGGTTTTATGCTTTTCATAATAACGATGATGACGAATTTAATGAATATTCCAACATATGCCAAAAACACTTTCGTTAAATGAACATACAAACATTCACTCAAAAACATACTCATCTTATTTATAAGCGTATGAGCGAATATTTGTGATATTTTGTATATTTATGTGTAAACAATTAACAATAACAGCTGCTGTAATTAAGTTCTAAGTTTAACTTTTTTTGTCTTTGTCTAATTGCTTTTAATTTCATGATTGAATATGTCCATGTGCTGAGTTTTGTATGAAGAAAAGTTTTTTAATTGTCAAACTTAATAAATTGTGTTTTATGTAAATAAAAAATTTTTAATAGTTTGTGGTTGTAATTACCGAAATAGAAAAACAGGGTTAAATATCAAAAATTGAAAGAAAAATTATATTAAAACAAAAGTTTTATTAAACGTTTTGTCAAGAATTCAAATTGATTCTATTTAATTTTGTTATTAAATCAATTACTGCACTCAGAAAAAGAATATAGTTAAGGCACCATTCAAATTGACAGATTTTTCAAAGTTTAAAAAGTTTCTGGGCATTTTTATACCAAGTGTATTTAAGGGTTAATATATATTTTGGCACTGTTTTGTTTTCGTATGACTCACGGTATATTTTTCTCCAGTCTCACAAAAATATGCAATATTTCTCAACCTTTCTCTTAGAAACTCCAAATACGTCAAAATTTGATATTTGACCTTCATGATTTTAGGGTTAAAGTTTTCCGATTTTAGGAAAACCTTCAGAGTATATATAACGAAACAGGAATCAATCTGGACTATAATATTCTGAATTAGTTTTACTCAAGAGTCATAACAGCAAGGAAATTGGACTGAAATATGGCCAATAAATGAGTTTTTCCCAAAAATCGCAAAATTCAAATCGCACCTGCGGAAGAACTATGGGAGGTATTGAAATAATTTTTTCAATTTTTTCATACAGTATTGTTCGAAACCTAAGTAACTTTTTGTGGCATTATAATAAAATTCTTAGATTTAATTAGATTTAATAAAAATAACCCAGTTAATTTTTATTATATTATGCAACTACTTTCTAACAGTAGCTATAAAAATTTTATTTTTTTCCCTTGCAAGAAATAAACAAGTAAAAATTAAGTCAACTCTTTCAATAACTGTTTGCAACTTAAGCAATTATCAGTTCTTCGTATAATAGCCTTTATTTCTTATGACCTCCGCACATTGTTTTGACATAGAATCAATAAGATTTGTAAAAATTGTTAATAACACTGATTGCCACACTTATTTCAAGCAATCGAACCGCTCCTGCTTATTTTTGAAACGAGCAGCTCCCACCGGCGCTTCAGAATGCCGAAACTGTTTTCTATGGGATTTAAGTTTGGTGTTTGTGCTGGCCAATCAAAGACTCGAATCCTATTACCAGACAATTAATATGTGACTAGTTTTGGCGAAGTGGCATTTCCCATTTTGCTCATTGAAGAACGTAGTTAGCTAACAAGTCACTGGAAAGGAAACGGTCCATTTTTGTATGTATTTCAACATAAGTGCTAACTTCACTCCTAGAAAAACTATAACATTTCCACTTCCATGGTTTATTGTGCCTTTACAATAAGGTGGATGTTATCATTACATATTTACCATTCCCTTTGGTTGTCGAGTGGTATACTCCATTTAAATTAAACAAGTTAAATTTAGTCTTGTATATAAATAATAAAACAGTTTTCCTTTTTGCTACAGTCCAATTCGAGCAAGCTTTTTAAATATCCAATCTAAAATTTCTTCAAAATAACTATAATAATAATATGAGGCTTTGATTACTTTGTCAAGACAAGTTGCTTAGGTTTCGAACAATACTTATATGTGACCTTCTCCGAGAAAAGAGGCCTTGTGTGTGAAAATGAAGTTTTGAGAAAAACGCATTCAAAGTTTCATAATTTTAATGTTTTTCTCATTTTTATCGATTTTCCCAAGTTCCTTTAGTACGTTTTCATGGGGTAAATAAATTTTTATCAAAAATCACTCTTTTAGGTACCAGAATCCACTCTTAAGTCCAAACCCGTTTTCTGACATACTTGGTTCCTTTTCTCGGAAAAGGTCACATATGCATAAATGAAAAATTTATGTTTAAGTTGCTTATAAAATATATTGTTTTCTGTAATTGGTTAATGCTTTTCAATATGTTGCTTGAATGCTACTTTAATAATAGCCACGCCCACTGCCAACCTCCCATACCATCTTAATAACTTTTTTCGCATATAACTTTCCCTAATCAAGCAGAAGACTTCAAATTTGGCACAAACACTTTCTAGAATAAGCAAAATATGCAAGCCAAGTTTGATCAATATAAACCATGCCCACCTTCCATTGGCAAGTTAAAACAAAATGAGTCCAAAATAATAAAACATATTTTTCTTCAACTATCAAAGTACATCATCTAGTTCTAAATGATGTTTATCTTATACTACTTTTATATCAGATTAAGCAATCAAACGATGCAAAACTTAAACCAAGCTTCGTTTTTCTTTAATAAATACGAAGTAATTTTTTTCGATTTAGTCCTGCGTATAAAAACGCAACAAAAAAGTCTCTTCTAAATTGCTTTTCGCCGAAGGCCGGCTATGCAGAAAAACTTTAGATTGCGAAGCCGATGTTTGTTATTCCGTAAGTAAGAGATTCCGAATTTTAAAATTCGTTATTTTCGAATTCGGGTTTTTAAATGAAGAACAATATATGGGCATTTCCCCAGAATGGTCTACCAGGATGAAAAAATAAAATGTTGATAATCATCGTCTTTTATTGTTTATTATTATTAAAAAAGTCTATGTTGTTTTAAAAGAATGGTTTCATAGCATGTCTCATCTGTTTTACTTGAGGAAATTGCACTGGAAACTGGAAAATTTTATATTTTCTTATATTTTCTACTTCTAAACACATTTTTATATGCTTATTTTACATGCAAAAATATGTTATGTTTACACTCTTTCTTCATAAACTTTTCATTACAATCAATTGTAAATTGAGTGTTTAGTTGTTTGTTAAGGAAATTTGAAGACATTAATGGGAAACTGCAATGTGATAATAATAAAAAACATATGGAAAAATCGTACGTTCGCGACCCGTACGTTCGCGACCGGTACTTAAGCCAATTAAACAAAAACCAAAAGAGATATTTTTTTTGGTAAATACTGCATGGAGACCTACATTAATACACTTTTAAAATAAATTAATCACTTTTGAATATTCCGTTCCATTACGCAGATTTTTACATTTAACTGCTGTCAGCCAAAGTTGACTTCTATTTTGCGTTTGTTCGCGACCACATGTTAATAACTATTATTATGAAAACTTAAACTCGATGAAACTCATCTTTTGCACTAAACATACAGCTACCCAAATGCTATCGAATCGCAAAAAAAAAAAGCTAGGAAAAGTTTTGTTTTCTATATTATGTGTACATCAAAAGCGTACGAACGTACGTTCGTGACCCCAGGAAATGGCCATATACATTACTGAAAATAAAAGTTGTTTCACTATATCTTTTTTAATATTTAATTGAAGAATTGGTCAAAATAAGAAAACGAAATATCGACCAAAAAAATGTAACAACTACATGTGTTAAAAATTAATTTTATAAAATTGTTTTCATTCATCTACAAAATAATTTTTAAAATCCTTTCATATTTTTTCTCTAGTATTAACTTTAGTTTAACAAATTTTATTGATACTCAACCACCCAATTTTTCAATATTTTTCAAAACTATGACACTCAATTATTATCATATTCCCTTTTTCCTCTGACCCATACCAATAAAAATCCTTTAATCTGAATACGCATCAACAATAAATATGACATTTTATTGAACGGCGGCATACAGAGTGGCAGCCTGGTTTTAACAGGTGTTTTTATTCATTTTGTAGATAAAAATGTTCATGTTCATATTGATGTGAGTTTACGTGTATTGGTAACTCAGTATACATTCATGCCCGTCCGTACACTTACTTAGGCAATGACAAGTACGAGCACAATAGTGAAACGTTAACAAATATGACATAATAAAATGTATAAAATGTCATTGTATTGCAGTAACAATAATAGAATTTTATACTCGTAATATGGTTATGATTTTATTATTATAACATCATCGTACGGTTGTATAGTACATCAAATAATGAGATAAAAAGATCACACACACACGCTTTAACATACAGTGGGGCTATTTAAAGGAGAAGATGAAAGAATATTATTAACTATTTTCAGTATTTCAGTTAGTTGAACATAATATAAACTACATTTCATATATCGTTGGCATAAAGTGTAAACTTGCTAAATCTAGTTTTAACAGCATATGACGTAAAAGATAAAGAAAGACAAACAATTATATCAATTTGGGACTCAATAGAATATAAGAAAATAAATCTAATTTATATTGGTTTGATTCTTAAGGTAGAAATAGAAATCATTATGTCTGTTATGTGAAATTTTTTAGAAGTCAGTTAGCAGGTTTACACTCTAAGCCGACGATATTAAATATTACAAATACCATTACAAAATATGTTGTAACTTAATTAATTGAGCAATAGAAACGTAGACCCGTTATAACAGACCAGATTCTCTGGGTGAAAATTGACCTGTATCCCTCGTGCGGATAGACCACCCAATAATAAATACATATTTTAAATAGTGACCATAAAATGTGTAGAAAAAGTGAGTTTTTTATATTCCTCTATTACGGTTTACAAGTCAACTCTAGTTATAGTTGTAATAATGGAACACTTTTTATACGGCCGATGAAATCCTACCTTAAGGTATCGGTAAGTTGTGAAAACGAACCTAAAATGTGCTAAGATTTCAACGTTTTTAAGAAAGTCTTTATAGTCTTTTAAGTCTTTATAAAAATAGAATGTTTTAGCAGACCATTACAAACTTCAACATAAAACTTTAAGCAATGAACTCTAAAGTCCATTTCATCATCTTCAGTTGACTTATATGCATCTAGTGCTAAAGATACTTTAGCACTAATTTAAAAGATTTTGTTATTCATGCTTAATTCCCAATTTTTATTCTTGATAAAAACACTGAAATTTATTGTTGATGGGATAAGCTGTTCCTATGCGCATTTCACTGGTTGCTTAGGCCAGATCGTCAGGAAACTTTATCCAATTAGATTTTAGAAAATCTAAAGATATTAAACCAAATAAAATTGTTAAGCGTATAAAGCTTCGTTTACAATCCCAGAACATTTTCGATTGGTGTTCATAATAGAGCAACAATTTTTTTCGCAACCACACACATTTTGCATTAAGAAACCGTTTGCAAATTTTACCCACAACAATATTATGCATTTATTATTATTTTTTACAACATTATGTTAAAATTTTCATTCAAAACTAAATAAAATTATTTTAAACTTCAGAAACAATTTTATACAAAATGTTGCTGAAGTTCTAGTTGAACCAATTTTTTAAAAAAAACTTTAGTTACATTTTTGTTTGAAAAATGAAAGGAAAATATATGAAATACTTTGGGAAGAAATAAGATAGAAGAAAAAACGAATTTGTTGCTCTGATTGTGAACGAAGCTTAAGAATTATAAGCAACAGTTCTACTTGTAACAATACCAAAGTTTAAACAAAAACATCAACAATAAACAGTGAGTTTATCTCTTCTTACATTCCCCTGTTTATTGTTTATGTTTTTGTTTAAGCTTTGATATTGTTACAAGTAAAACTTGTAAAACTTATACGCTTAACATATCTTTAGTTTTTCTAAAATCTTATGAGAACTCGGCATTTTTAAGTCATTTCTTCCATAAGCGCAACGGTAAGCGAAACTTTTATGTTTCTCCCTTACAAACCTGCTTCGTTGGAAACTGCATTTTTTATTGGGTTATAAGTTACTCTTCTATATAACCAATTGGCCAAGAATCACAAAAACAAGATTGCGCATTGCGTAGGTACGTTATTTTTGTGTGTGACGAAGAAATAAAATTTGTGTATGTGTATTTGTGTGTGTCTTACATTTTATACAACAAACACTCATATTAAAACTATGATGACGTAGATGTGCAGAAGAAAATTTTGTTTGCACGGCTGAGTGCGCAATCTTGTTTTTTGATTCATGACAAATTGGCCATAGCGCTAGATAAATAAAGATAAATAATGAATTAATTCGAAGGACACGCTACTCACACAAGCATGAGTTTTGATAAGTTATCTTAGTATTGTCGTAAAGTTTGAAAAAAAATTACATATTCTATTTGAGCCTTTGTTTTTAAATACTGTCTTATTTGTAGATCGTTCTTTTGGCTTAAATCAAATTGAAAGGATTAGAATATATTTTTAATATTAACACCCACTGTTCAACTATTGTGTTTGTCCCTCTCACACAAAAGATGAGATGACTTGAAAATATAACTTATCTGTAAATATTTGTACGAGTACCTGCATCAATAATAAATGGATTATGTCCACATTTTGTTTTTTGCTATTTACAACCCTGACATTTAAATTTATGGAAATTTATGTTTTAGACAAACACATACACGCACACAAATAGCCAATGATAACATGGCTAAATGTCAAAAAAGTAACAGACAGTGGTAGAATGAGCAAAAAGAAGAGAACACATAAATAAACCACATGTGTTTGCTGTTGCAATTGTAAGTCATAGAAAATTGACTAGAACAGAGACACTCGCAAAGGAAACAAAAATTAGCTCTAAAAATTCTGTAAGTGTGAAGCAAGGTCTATCCAATAGGTCTGCTTAAGAAGCCAGATGTTTATTTGGTTTTTTCCCCAACGATATCAAAAGTTGTTTACATTTTCCTTATACGTGTATATTTTTGTTTACTTTTTTGGTTTTTTGCCACACATACATGTACACAAAACACATTTTTCCTTTTGTTTTCCCTATGTAGTAGTAAGATTTTGACAACGGCGAGGAATTTTACACAAACAAAATGCCTGTTGTTTTTTGTATTGTTGTATTGTTGTAATAGTAAGCAGACCTATTGGATAGGCCTTGGTGTGAAGTAACAACAACAAAGTAAACTCAATTCTTAATAACACAATTAAAGTTAGATTTTCTGGCAGCTTAATAAGGTTCTCTCTCTCTGCCTCTATCTGTACTAGTCAATCTTCAATGGTGTAAGTTTTACTATTTTATTAAAAGTGTTTATAACATTTTTGTTGTGCCATTAAAAGTAGACATGATACGATATGACATTCTAAATATGTTTCTATATTCTAGTTCACTTTCATCATCATCAGCTCTTCATTCATTCAGTCATCTTTAAAGGCAGCAGGATGTATAAAAGGAAATTCATACTAACCCCAATTTCCCTTTTAGTTTACAGCAAATGTATGTATGTGTTCGTTCCTCACCATCGTCTTAAACATTTAAATGTGTGCTAAATAAAGTGTGATAGTATTGATATTTAAAATAAATATTCACACTAATACAAATGTCAGAAAGATATGTACATAAAAATGTGTGAATGTTTGGGTGTTTGTTTATTAAAAGCTTTAAATATGAAATTGTGAAATTTTTTCTTGTATCTTTGCAATTAAATCTATTTATTTAAGCAATTGGTAAAATTCAATGCAATTTAAGACAAAAAATATGAAAAAAAAAATTAATTTAGTATAAATTTTATCACATAAAATTAGAAAAAAAATTTGAAGTGTAATAATAATATTTACTTTGAATTCAATACCTTTTCTTAATTGAAACGAAGGTTGTTATTATATTTTTGTCGGAAAGACAAAGATTTAATAAGAAATGTCAATTTAAGTATAGGAAAATTTTTAATTATTTAATATGAAAGGTCTGCATGATTTTTGTGCCCACCATAGACGGAAAGAGTTTACATATTGAGCCCTTACCGCAAAAAAAGTAAAAGCGGCAAAAACACAACTTTACAGGATAAGTTTGTTTTTAAATTTTTTTTCATAAAAATTTTGTATGAAGGTTGTCGCTTAAGCTGAAATTGTTTTGCTATAAAATCGTAACGGCACCATGATATTTTATGAGATGATGGATGCAATATATAAGTTTGCCATTCCGATTCTATTTTCCTACAATATATGGCTGAGGCCCTATAAAGTATAAACATACATATCGCCATCTTAAAGACCTAATAACCTATCTGCAAAACTTTCAAAATTGAGTTTTTTATGGATTTTTATTCTCTATATCATAACGCATATGTGTGCAAAATTTTGAACATGTAATATTACAAATGACAAAGTTTTTGTACCTAGAGGACCGTTACGCACTAAAAAAGAGAGAAAAAAAAAATCATCAAAAAATAAAAATCATCAACGATAAAAGTTTAATTCTGTTGCATAGTGTAATTTTAACAAACATTAAGTACTTTTTTCTGCTTAAACCAGCAAAAGAAGCTATAACTGTTATTATTTAATGTATATATATATATATATGGGGGATTTCATGTCAAGTGACCCAATTTTGAAATCGATGTCTTCCGATTTGGATGAAATTTGCACCAAGGTTAGTCCTATTGGATAGTAGTTTAGACACAAATTTTCAACAAGATCGGTCTAAAAGTTTCTGAGTTAGTGGGGGTCAAAATTTGACATTTTGGCCATACAGGTGTTCTTTCTTATCCATGTAACTTATTACCTATTGGTGTTAGCAAAATTTGTCCCAAGTAGCTTCGATAGCTATTTGATCCATCTTTTGAAAAAAATTTTTTTTGTTTTTTTAAAAAATTTTTTTTATTTTTTTTTTTTTAAATTTAAAATTTTTTTTATTTTTTTTTTTAGCGGGTATGTTTTTTTTTTTTTTTTTTTGTTCAAAAGAAAGCTTATGTCTTTTCCTTTAAGGTAGTTTTGGTCCCTTTTTGGGATGCGAGCGGCTTATGTATAAAAAAAAATAATTTCTAACTCTAGACAAGGGTTTTTCAATTTTTAGCATATGCAGTGTTCTTTCTCATCCATTTAACTTATTAGCTATTAGTGTTAGCAGAATTTGTCCCAAGTAGCTTCGATGGCTATTTGATCAATATTCTGAAAAATTTTTTTTTTGTTTTTTTAAAACTTTTTTTTTTAAATTTAAAATTTTTTTTTTAAATGTAAAATTTTTTTTTTATATTTTTTTTTATCCGGAATGTTTTTTTTTTTTTTTTTTTTTGTTCAAAAGAAAGCTTATGTCTTACCCTTTAAGGTAGTTTTGGTCGCTTTTTGGGATGCGAGTGGCTTATGTATAAAAAAAATTATTTCTAACTCTAGACGAGGGTTTTTAAATTTTTAGCATATGCACTATTTTGAATTTTTTCCTATTTGTGTTTAAGTGTTTCTAAAGCCTTAAAAATAAAACGTTTGCAAAGAAACTAGACAAATTAACCTTTCCGACGGTATGTTACAAACCCAATTACTATTTTATACCTTCGATACTATAATGCCCACGATATGTTAATCCCAGGAATAAAATCACTTTTTTCTGTAGAAATGTTGACAAATAATTCTTTTTTTAATTTTTCCTACATAAATTTTATTAAATTTTTTTAATCCAAATTTTTAATAATTTTAATTAGGCTTAAGTTCATTAAATTTAATTTTCATTAAATTATTTTTATGAAGAAAGGAATTTTACAACATGAAAATTAATTAAAATTGTTATTGATAATCTTTCATTAATGAAAATTAAATTTAATGATCTTAAGCCTAATTAAAATTATTAAAAATTTGGATTAAAAACCATAAATAGTTCAACAAAATAACCACAATTCTAATTATTTTATTAAATTATTTATCTTTATATTTTTATTATTATTATTAGAAATTATTATTATAATTATATATTAATTTAATTATTATTACAAATTAATAAAAAGAATTTAATTTGTCAACATTTCTACAGAAAAAAAGTGATTTTATTCCTGGGATTAACATATCGTGGGCATTATAGTATCGAAGGTATAAAATAGTAATTGGGTTTGTAACATACCGTCGGAAAGGTTAATTTGTCTAGTTTCTTTGCAAACGTTTTATTTTTAAGGCTTTAGAAACACTTAAACACAAATAGGAAAAAATTCAAAATAGTGCATATGCTAAAAATTTAAAAACCCTCGTCTAGAGTTAGAAATAATTTTTTT
This sequence comes from Pollenia griseotomentosa, assembly GCA_963931875.1. Taxonomy (NCBI): domain Eukaryota; kingdom Metazoa; phylum Arthropoda; class Insecta; order Diptera; family Polleniidae; genus Pollenia; species Pollenia griseotomentosa. The sequence continues at coordinate 255,934,337 of OZ007560.1, read as the reverse complement.
TATACATAAGCCACTCGCATCCCAAAAAGCGACCAAAACTACCTTAAAGGGTAAGACATAAGCTTTCTTTTGAACAAAAAAAAAAAAAAAAAAAAAACATTCCGGATAAAAAAAAATATAAAAAAAAAATTTTACATTTAAAAAAAAAATTTTAAATTTAAAAAAAAAAGTTTTAAAAAAACAAAAAAAAAATTTTTCAGAATATTGATCAAATAGCTATCGAAGCTACTTGGGACAAATTCTGCTAACACTAATAGCTAATAAGTTAAATGGATGAGAAAGAACACTGCATATGCTAAAAATTGAAAAACCCTTGTCTAGAGTTAGAAATTATTTTTTTTTATACATAAGCCGCTCGCATCCCAAAAAGGGACCAAAACTACCTTAAAGGAAAAGACATAAGCTTTCTTTTGAACAAAAAAAAAAAAAAAAAAAACATACCCGCTAAAAAAAAAAATAAAAAAAATTTTAAATTTAAAAAAAAAAAATAAAAAAAATTTTTTAAAAAAACAAAAAAAATTTTTTTCAAAAGATGGATCAAATAGCTATCGAAGCTACTTGGGACAAATTTTGCTAACACCAATAGGTAATAAGTTACATGGATAAGAAAGAACACCTGTATGGCCAAAATGTCAAATTTTGACCCCCACTAACTCAGAAACTTTTAGACCGATCTTGTTGAAACTTTGTGTCTAAACTACTATCCAATAGGACTAACCTTGGTGCAAATTTCATCCAAATCGGAAGACATCGATTTCAAAATTGGGTCACTTGACATGAAATCCCCCATATGTATAAAGAATTGTTATTTATTCATACAGATAGGTTATTTGGTTTCAGATTTTTGCAATTCCAAATAATCTAAGTGGCATAACATAAGTTGTGTTTAGAAAAGCAAAATTTTTTTAACCGATAGATATTTCTGGTTTCATTTTAATCAAAATATGTAATTTTCGTTTCAATATTGTAAATAGTTCCAATTTTATAACGTTTTTTCCCTCTCCTGTAAACTTTTGAAAACTGCAGATAGGTTATTTCGTCTTTAAGGTGACGATATGTTAATTCCGGGTCTTTTAAAGTAGCAAACTTGAATTGACGCTGTCCGTTCGTCTGTGTGTTGACTGAAACGGGGTTTCCGAAGACCTAAGATACAATGCATGCTCGATTGTTATTTTTTAAATCACAAATAGTTCAAAATAGTTTGCTATTGAAATTTAGTCAGATTGTTCTAGAGAGATGTGATAAAAAAAAGCAAAATGTCTGCCTCTTATTTTCACCCATAAATTTCTAATGTTTACCCTCTAACCTTTTAAGCTTTAACTTTCTTTTTAGAATCTATGAACTTTATTTATTCAATTTCACCTTAAGAAAACTTTGTCGATTTCTGTTGGTAAAAATTAGAAAAATCAACTTATAAATGACTTTTTTTTCCAAAATAATGGCTTTGGCACAAAAGCGCATATATCGAATGAGCTTGGAGGACTGAATTCGGCTTTCTTAAATACATATAAGGAATGAGCCAAATCGGTCAATTTTTTTACTTGGCCCTCGTACAAGTGTCCTCCAGAGTTAAGGGTTTTGGAACACAAATTAACCATTATCTGATAAATGTGATGTGATGGGGGAAAACTGAGTTCATATTCGGCTTTAGCATCCCAAAAAGCATAAGAATCAGGTGGAATGGTTAAAAAGCTCTTAAAAAAAATTTTTAAATGTGAAATCTTATTCCTATACTTTATTAATGTGGTGCCAGTTCCCTATCACGGATTCTCACCACACTTAGTTTAGCGCTCTTTTAATCAGATGAGTATCTTTTTTCCTTATAAAAAATAAATATAAATTAATTATTATTAAAAGTAAATTCTTAATTGATTTGATTTTTTTTTTCAATCAATATAATTTTCATTGTTTTAATTAAACTAAACGTGTTCTAATTAGATTTATTTATAAAAAAAATTCACTTTAGAGTTAAACACTTAAAATATAAAGTAAACCGTACTTGAATACGCCCCTTTGACTTTCAATAAAATAATTTTATTTCCTCATTGTATTTTATTATGTTGTATTATTGTATTGCGTTTAATTGATTTGGTTTTTTTTTTGTTAGTTCTTACATACCCTCAACAATTAATCGTCTATATCAAAACCAATACAAATTCCTACAAACAAACGATGGCAAATTAGATTTTTTTTTTTAAATTTCTCATACTGTGTTCGATTAAACCGCTCTACAACTGGTAAATTAAACCAACTAAATAGTTTTTGTGCCATGCCATTGAACATAGAAATGCATACGTGACCCTTTTTTTACACATACACACCCACTCTAATAGAAAGACACAATTTGAATTTGAAATTGCTGACCAGTGGTCCACAGCGGGTTTTCATTCACTTAAAGCTTAAATTGCATTTGTAAATGCACTTGATTTTGTTGATTGTAGTGAAAAAAATACACATGCAATCATATAAGCCAGTTTCTACAAAATTTTTCACACAATGCACTATAGGAATGGTTTTCTTTTTTCTTTGGCCAAAACTATATTTTAACCAAACGACTGGGCCAAATTAAATTCGGTCCTTTGATCTGCACCTTAAAGCTTATAAATTTTTTGTCACGCATGCAAAAGTTGGCTACGAGCGCTGACGCATTCTCTCTGAATTTTTTTCTCTGTTGGTTTATCAATAACGCTCTCACATTCTTGCAAATAAAATTTTTTGTCACATACGCTCACAAACGAAAATTTTAAAACAATTCTTTTAAAACTCTTACATTTTTTATTCACAAATAAAAAAACTTTTGTTTAAAACAAGTTTTTATTACAAGTTTTTATTGTATCATATTGGTTGTTATGCTATAATTTTATGAACGTGACATTCATAAAAATATAGCAAATACAACCACTATGACACGGCAGAACAGTTTGTGAATTGCACAAATATTTGGGTTTCTAGTTCCTTATTGTCCATTTAAAAAAAAAATTAATTTAAAAAAATCATGATTCTCCATTTCTTAATGTTTGCTCCCAGAATATTGTTCGTCTTCCTGTTGGTAGTTTTCCACGATTCTTATGACATCTTTTACTGAGATTTGATCGAAAATAGTTACCTAGAAAAAAATGCGTTATTTTTAAAGTCTGCATTGATTGTCCTAGGGAGCTATCTTGGTGTTATGTCTATCATTTGCTTTAATTTTTTTTGTAAGTATAAATGAAGTTCCAATTCTTAATTCCATTAGTTCAGTTAAAGGCAGTGTTCGAAAATAACAGTACATTATATAGCGTTCGGCTCACACACTCAGAACAATTGTAGTGACACTGTAGACACACATTATATTTTAATGTTCTTTAATGTTTCTTTTTTTTACATTGATAAAGGAACGAACAACCAAAAAATTTTAGCAACGACCTCACCGCGAACAGCTTGTGTGTGTACATACTGTACTGTGTATATGTTTTGTTTGTGTAAAATTATTTAGCTGGCTTTTGGTTTTTTTTTCGTATGTGTATTTTGTTTTTGTAAAAAATGTTTGGTTTTTTTTACCAGCCAAAAGGGACGAACATAATGAAGTTTGTGGATTTAAAAAAAAAAACCGAACGGAATTAATTGCTCTCATCTTTTGTCGAGTATTATTTTTGTGTTGGAAAGATGACTAAGAGGGAAACGTTATTTTTTTAATGATTTTCTTCACAAACACTATAAGCGTTTGTGTTTTCCACAAATCTACGGAACCTAACACTAAGGAGCGATATTTAGTGTTTATTTTCCAACATTGGTTTAAGGTCACTTAAATTTCTCCAATTTTATCGACCTAGTAGATAAGGTCAACAACATTTCACTATATATTATTAAAGGATTCCATTTTTTTCATTTTCAAAAATTTTTAATTTTTGTTATGAAAACTTTTTTTTAGAAACTATTACAAAATTTACCAGAGTTTAAAAAACTGCAGTCAAAGTAAAAAAAACTGCCATTTCTTCTTCAACTTCTTCATTTGTCATTGGCTAAAAAAACTGTTGCTTTTGCTGTCAAACCAACTCAAAAAGCTAAAAGTTGTACACAAATTTAAGTTAGACAGTTTTTGGCTTTGACTGCAGTTTTTAAACCCTGAAATTTACTGTACTCAATCGTTATGTGATAACTTATTAAGAAATCGCAAATCAAACAACTGATAAAGTAACACAAAGTCAATTTAAAAAATATATGTTTAGTTTGTTATTTTTATATTAAAACAAAAACAAAAATAAACTTTGCAAAATTTTCAATATTGAATTTTGGCCAAAAAAGAAGTAAACTTTTCTATAGTGCAATGATGAGATTTTTTTTCAAACACAACTGGAAACATGCGTTGTTTTTTTTTTTTTTTTTTTTTTGTGGTTAAGTCAAATTCCTGCAACCTGTTTTAAAAGAATTTTGTTGAATGTAAAAAAGGGGTAGGAAGGTATAGTCGGTCAACCCTGACCATGTAATACCCCACAGCACAGTATTCGAGAGTGTGTGTTATAGCGAAATACGGACCGATTCAACAAAATTTAGTATCTAAGGTAATTTAAGTTTAAATAAAATATTTTAAAGCTTAAAGGATTATGCGTCTACCTGATTTCATCAAAATGTCTTTGTCTTTGGATTCAGGAAGAGATTCTGAGTTGTTTAGTATACGAAAAATTGGATCTAGAATCAATAATTTTATGTCCTACACATATCAACACACAACCCTTCCCACCTGTCGTGGTGTAGGGTATTAAAAGAAATTGACTGACTAAATGAAACGACTAAAAAACACTCAAATACTTGTAGAAACCAAAAAAATCACAAAAAACTCGCCAAATTCGATTGCAATAGAATTTCTATCTGTTACTCATTCGGTTTTGAGAATATTTACCTTAAATTAGCTTTAAAATAACACTAAAACATTGTTTTGGTACATTAAACTTTTCTCCTTTTCAAAAGAGTTAAATTTATTTTTATTTTGTAATATTTAAAATACTTAATGAAATTAACACCTTGAATCTCTCGAGATAAATCTTTTTTTATGATTGTTGGTACTTGAACTCTCAAAAGTTGGCTTCTGCACTGCTGATTTTAATGAGGTCATATTAATAAATTTTTGTGTTTTAAATAAATGGACAGTTGGGTGGAAAAGGCAGCAGAATATTTAAGTTGTCATATCTGATGATGAAGCCAATTTCACCTGTTTGAAAGGACAAGATTTTAATTTAATTTTTTAATTTGTTAGTCAGCAAATTTATGCGAATGACATCAGGCTTACTGGGAATATTGTTTTATATTCGTTTTTGTAAGGCCAAAGTGTTTTGCCTTTCGGAGTTGTTGTGGCATTTTAATAAACAATTTTCAATTTTGTTGTACATACTTAAAACTTTGTTGTGGGGTTGATGTGTTGTTTAGTCAGCAAACAGGCAGCCATCTAACCAATGAACAATCTGTCCATCCATCCATCCATTTATACCGTCAGCCTCATTTACATCTCCCTCAGTCACAACGAGTTTGAAAGAAACTTTATTTTGTAATCAACAAGGAAAAATATTTGTACATAATGAAAAATTTCAAACAAAAAAAAGTTTTAAAAGCTGAAAAATGTTATTGCTAGATTAAGCAGGCAGGTGTTTCGTTTTCTCTTAATACAATGAAGGTGGAAACAATTGATTTCTTGCTCTAATTTTAGAGTGTAAACTATTGGAATGCGTAAAAGAAACTGAACAACATTCAACACCTTTTTCAAGCACTTAGGCACTAACAATGTAAAACTTAGCATTTTGTTATTCTTGTTATTTTAAATTTAAAAGAAACATTTTTTATTGTTTAATATCATTATAAAAAATGTTAACCGTTTAAAAACGAATAAGTTAAAATTTGCTTTAAAAAACATTTAAATTTATTAAAAGTTAATTAAACAAATTTTTATATAAAATCCATTTTACAAACCTGTTACAACCTGAAATATTTTTAATTTAAAGGGCTCTGGAGACTTTCAAATAAACCCGTCAATCAGTGCATATGTGTTAGTGTCGTTTATTTGAGGCTTTTTTCGAGACGTACAAATAAACCCGTCAATCAACATTTGTAATTTTGATTTCATAGGGTTCGTTTCAAATAAGTATTTATATTTTTTTTTCTTCCGTACATGACAACATACACAAAGCAAATAAAATTTTTTTGTCAATTTTTGTCAACAGACTATCAAATAATCAGCCATCAAATAAAAAAATCAAAACTTTTTGATATTCATCAAGCATTGCCGACAACGCGTATGTGTACCCGAAAAAGAACGACTGCACGCACACAACTATGTGATTGATGTATTTATTTGATAGTCTCCCGGGCGTTTAATAGATTTTGATTTTTGTTTGCTTGTGAAACAAAAATTTTACAAGTACTTTATTTAAAATTGTTAAAACTTTGATCGTATTAAATTAATTATTTAATAAAATGTTTATTGATATTTCTTTCAAGTTTTGAAAAACAGTTTAAAATTTTTTGTCAATTAACTTGAAACGTTTGGCTTTTAAAAAAATGTTAGCAATTAATCATTTAAATAAATAACTAGAGCAGTTACGTCCAAACACACAAACTTTGATATTTGCATTTTTGATAAACAGCTTTCAAAGCTTTAACAATTTGTTATTGTTTGTTTGAATAGTAAGCAGCAAGCATTGTTGGTTCCGCGATCTGATTGGCTTTTGTGCTCTCGTCGGTGTAAAAGCACAAAAGCTCTTTTGTAAAAGCTTGCCCATTGGGCATATGAGCTGGACGTAACTGAACTAGAGTATGAAAACTAAAGAAAATATAATTTTTAAATAAATAGCCTTTAAACATCGGCGCTGTGTACTAAGTCAACAATGAACTTAGTCTCGAAAGCAAAAATAAACTAAATTCCGAAATGTTTTATACAGAGAATTTTGAACAAAAATTATTTTTTTTTGTGATGGGTAAATTTTTAATAATGAAATAAGTCCCCAAACTAATATTTTAGGAACTAATTTCATTGAAACTGCATATAACATGTGAAATAAAACTTCAATGTAATTGTGACATTTACAATAGTACTAAGAGCGCTACGAACTAAGCCCCGAAAGCAAAATAAACTTAATCCTTAAAATTTGAGAATTAGCTCGTTATGAATTAAAACCCAAATTTTATAAGCGAGATAAATCACAAAAAATATGAAAAAAGCATAAATGGAAACTTATTTCACAATAAGTCCCTAGTCCAGATATCGAATCCCGAATTTAGAAGCCGTTGTTTGTTACTACACTGAGGAAAAATAAGCTTTATTTGATATACAAAATTTGGGGACTTGCTTTATTATGATACAATCCCCATCACCAAATTAGAAATTAATTTAAAAAAAAGCTATGGTCTGTCAGCTGAGAATGTCAAACTGTGTTGACATTTCTGTTCAGTATGCTTAGCAAGTCAACATGAGTCGTTCAACGCTAATGGCGAGCGCTATCGAGCCATGCCGACTGAATTTTGTTTCCATAAATTAATGTTGTATTACATTCGCAGTCGGATAAAGGTTGCAGAAATATTAAGGAGATCAGATGGAGGGAATCAGCGTTTAAAAAACTGCAGTCAAAGTAGAAAAACTGCCATTTCTTTCCCTTCTTCATTTGTCATTGGCTAAAAAAAACTGTTGATTTTACTTCTGATTCATTAAATGTAAAAAGTCGCTGACAAACCAACTCATTAAAGGAACAAACAAATTTTCGTTTTTGGTTTCGACTGCAGTTTTGAAAACCCTGGAGGGAATTATCTCTAACATTGTTTTAAAAATCCGAAGCACATAAATGCTTCTTTCGAGAACTTGAATATATGTTTTGTCCATCGGTCTTTACATTTTATTTTCATGCCCAGTGCATCAGGAGATACTGATTCCTAAATAATTATACCACCCATATAGTCAGATGAGGCACCTTGATCCGTCGCCTGTTTATGCGTCAGCTTGCAACATTGGGTCTTTTGGGAATTTCCGCACGAACCCATTTCGAGATAACATTCCTCGTGCCTCAAAGCACCAACATCGGACACGAGTGCACCATGCCAACTTTGTCCAACGCCTTGGAAATGTCTAAAGCAATTACCTTACTTTCGCCAAAATGGTAAATGGAACGGCATAATTTTCCCGATAACAGAGCCAGTAACTCACCAGTAGAGCGACCTCTACGGAAGCCATACTGGCTGTAGCTTAATAGGTAGCTAGAGTCTTAAAATTGTTCAAGATAGTTTTTTACCATACTCTCCATTTTAGATATACATAATATATAGCGGTTGCAAGAGACTAGAGTCTTATTTCTTAGGAATCACTTCAAAGACCTCTAGGATTTCCGAGTTCCTGCCATGTAAGAAAATGTAAGAACAAATTTAAGCGAGCTTTTAAGAGTATCGTGGGATAAGACGTTCGTAGCAGTTGCGAAATTATTATCATCCATACGCTGACTCTCTCTTCCTTCTAAAATAAAATTAATTTTACGCCCAATTTAGTTTGTTGTCGCCAAGTATCAGCAACTTTTCTTTTATATTCTTTTGAACATTTTAGTTGTTTTTATAATTTTTGAATGTGTTTTTAAAAGACTTTTAATTTACTTGAGTTTTTGTAAATGTCTTTAACTTTGTTAATTTGTTTAACCTTAAAACAGAAACTTTTCATATAAAACAGAAAACGAAAAGAAAACAAAATGCGATAATTTTTAACCAAATTTTTTTTCGTATTTTTTTTTTGTCCCCCATTTTGACCAGTTTTTTAATGAAACTTTAAAAACAAACTAACATCTTTTTTATTCATTTTAATTTTTTGTTTTTGTTGTTTTTACTCTTTAAACAAGAGCTCTTAACGTATACTTTTCTATCTCTCTAAGCGTATCAATAAGTTTTTGCTACTGTTGTTGGTGTTTTTTTTTATATTTTTGCTTTCAAGTGGTAGATGAAAAGTGGAAAATCGTTTACCCTTTTTTATCTTATTGTCTCTTTCGCACTTTTTTTCTACTTTAACTACGAGGGTTGCTAATTATATATTGTATACTCAGTGTTTATAGGTGCCATCTGACGCTTAAGTTGAAAGTTTAACGTTTTAATTATAAATTTTTTTAGAACGTTTTGTCATTAAGGCAAGCGAAAAAATTGAGTTAACTAGTACAAAGTTTCGTCTGATGATTTTTTACGATTTTCGACGTTGGTTATTAAGACTGAATCGATCAACTCACTTCAACTTTTTTTATGAATCGCCATCCTTGGCTACTGCGAGACGCTAATGTAAATAATTTAATCGTGGCCCAAGTTCGCCAAGGGGCGAAAGCCTTAGAGGTTGTCTAAAATTTGTTGTTGTGCCAGCGAAAATTAATGCTGTGCGAGGACTGGTAATGCACGGTCAACACATGATGTATCCCGATATTTAGACATTGTTGGCCACTAGTATGGCGAGCGCCAATAAGATGAACATTTTACATGTCAAAAATATTTGTTCCCGTTGGATCTCGCAAAATGTCAAAAAGAAAGTGGATTGCTGCTACTAAAAGCTCAATTAATATAATCTCGATGCTTCAAATATAGAAAGCTGCATATAAAACCAAAATAAAAAAAAAAAGAATGCATTCAAAAAGTGCAAAAGTGTATCAATCATCATGGAGAATACATACATCGAAATACAATTAAGCCCTTATCGATGCCGAATGGCTGTCTTTTAATTATTAAGCGAAAAATATGGGAAGCAACCCTCGTAGTCTTTGTATTTATTATTTTTTCAATATGTTTTGTTGTGTTCGTTTTTCTTTTTTGTGCACTTTTTTTTAAGTTGCATCTATAGATCAGGATACGTGGAGTATGCTCTTTCATTTATTGAGTGATTGTCAAACTAAAGTACTTGTGTATCAAACTGTCTGTCGTTTACTTGAGTACTTGAGGCCATTTCATTCATGCGACTCATACTACATTCATTGCGTACTTAAATGTTACACACGTGCATGCTTGTTAAACCCTACACTGATTAAAGAAAATTGTAGCCATGTGTTTTTTTGGTCCAGAATTCATAAAGCGAAAAATTTTAATTAAAAATGTTGAAAAGTTTTAAAAAGAGGGAGGACTTTTTTGGAATAAATGTTTTTAAATAAATCCCTATAATTTATACTTAATGTAGGGTACCTTTTGGGTTACATTTAAACGACTTTAAGTTTTATACGTTTTATTTATTAAATTTTATTTTGCTTGTAGTTGTATGTGAAAGTTTAAACATGTGTTTACTTGTATGTGAATGTTGTGTTTTTTATTTTATTCAAGTGCGTTTTAAGAAAAAAAAAAAAAATGGAAAATATAAAAAGGGTGCAATTGGTACCGTATACCAATCAATATTGAATGTGTGCGTAGTTCTCTTTTATGTGGTCCCTTTTTATGTGGGTGTATGTTCTTTATATTTACACATGTACATAATGTAATATTCGTATATATGAAGATGGATGAATTGAATACGTACGTATGTATATTTTATAACTGAAAAGTTGAATCGATAATATATCTGACATGTAATACATTACAACAACATACATACATCTTATATTTTCTTTTGATTCGCTTGGTTTTATTTTCCAGCAATTTATTGAATATGAAGAAAAAAATTGAGTAAAAAATTGTAAAAACGATTCAATTCAATTACAGTGTTTTTATTAAATTTTGTTTTTAACAATAATAATAATCAGCTTTTTAATCTCATGAAAAAAAAAACTTTAAATGTAAACAGAGATATAATGACTAATTAAAGGCAAGAATAAATAAATATTAAGAACTAAAGAAACTTATTTAAACTTTTCCATGTGTTATTGTTATACTTTTTTGTTATGCCCATAGAGTTTGGTTTTTTCTTTTTGTTGAAGTATTAAACTGTAAAAGTTTCACTTGTAATATAAAGACATTTTACAAAGCATGAAACAACCTTCTTCAGAACTCTTTCCCATATACAACCAATAAAATTTTTCAATAATAAAGGGTGGTCCAACCAAAATGCACGATGTTAATTGTAAACCAAACATAAAGTTTTCAGAGTTTCTTAATATTTTTTGTGAATTATTATTTTTTTTTATTATGATAGAGGGATCTCTGATAATTCTGTATGAAACAAAATATCGGCCAAATGCTCGCCACGGCTTCGGTGGCATACCTCTATCCGATGGTCCAAATTTTCAATGACTCTGAGAAATAATTGAGGTTCAATTATTGTTCTTGGCTTATTGACGTACACTTTTTTCTTTTAAATATCTGTGTGGCAGTGGCACCATCCTATTAGAAACACATACCGTCCAGGTCCATATCCTCAATTACTGGGTACAAGAAGTCCGTTATTATGTCGTGGTAGCGAACACCATTTACAGTAACTGCTTGGCCGAAGTCATTTTCAAAGAAGTACGACCCGACGACGCCGCCAGCCCATAAACCGCACCAAACAATCACTCTCTGTGGATGAATCGGCTTTTCATTAATTTCTCGTGGATTTTCATTTGCCCAAATGCGGCAATTCTGTTTGTTAACCAATCCACTGAGGTGACAGTGTGCCTTTCGAAGTGCACGAATTGCATTTTGATTTGAACGCTAATTTTTGGAAAAGGCTTCAACAATCTTAACGCGCTTGTGTATTTTTAATTGTGTACCGCTCAATGGTTGAATTTTTCAAACCCTGAAACAAAGAAGTGTCAAATTAAGTTGGGAAAAAAACTTGACGTTAAGGTATGACTCACAATTAACGTCGTGCATTATGGCTGGACCACCCTTTAATATGTAAATGCAAGATAACACTATGTAACAAAAAAAAAATATAGTGATATCAAGGGTCATGATAAAAGTTAAAATTTGTTGCATGCAATTTTTTGATTTGATTTTTCTTTCAAATTTGTTTGTAAACGGTTTATAATGGAAACTTTTTAAACATTTTCATTTAATTTCTTTCTTTATTTTATACAAAACTTAAACCTAAAATGCATGGAATATAAAAAACTTAAAAGAATTAAGATGCAAAAAAAAAAACCATTTATTTATAAAGTTTTTGCATTTTATTTTTGTAAAACAAAAACACCTGAATACATGTACACATACAAGTTTGTGTTGTGCAGATATACCACCTCAATTTACACACCATCACTTTGGAAAGTTTCATCAAATACTTTGTAAAATACTTTTAAATACGCCCGCCAATAAACTTTTAATACCATGAGTTGAAAAAAACAAAGTACAAGTATTTAAGAAAAAAGTTCTCAACTCAAACTTAACTCATCGACACATAAACAACAGCAGCAGCTGCAAGAACAAACAACGGAAACCTCATTTACTAGTTTTACTCACATTTTCTGTTGTAGCTGTTGTTTTGTTTTCGTTTGAAAGTTCTTTACAAACATTCTTATATTGCACACGTTTACACACACATTTCTTCGTCTTTCACACATACATACCTCAATATTCAATCAAATGCACTGAATTGCTCCTGTCTGAATTAAAAATGAATAAACGGAGCAAATAAAAATGTTAAATGAAGAAAAAAAAAATCACTTTAGAAGCTAAGACTAATTAAATTTTCTTTACTTGATACGAAATTTTAAAAACAATGTTTTTATTTCCTTTAACAGTGATAAACTTTTTGGTTTTTCTCAACAATAAGAATTTTTTAAACTATATTTCTAAAGATTTTATTGTTTCTATGGGTTCAAGAAGTAAAACTTTTATTTAACAGGTTATTTTTCTATTATTTTTGCTTGAAAATACACACAGAGAAAATAAATATTTCTTTATTGACAACTCAAAAAAAAAAAAAACTAATTATTTTTAACAAAAAAATTTTAAACATAGTTTACTTTAACCATATTATTGTCACTGGTTGAGAATAACAATAATTTGTGATCCACTAATAATTGTGTGGTCGTAAATAAAAAAATCGTTTCGGCTTTACCAAGACTGTATTTTTTTAATTTAAACCAATTATTATTATCAACCATAACATATTCCATATTATAGTTACCTCCCTAATAATATGGTTGAAGTAACCATTATATGATTAAAATTTTAATTTAAAATAGTGTTGCTGGAGGTAACAATATAGAAAAATTTGTTTTCTCTGCGGGTTTTCATCAAAAACCATACAACAAACTGCTCCCAGTGTTGAACATCATAGTATTGAAAGTGTGGAAACTTTAACTATCTGGACAGCTTTATCAGTATGGAGCTGAACTTAATTTTGTTAGCAGAATAAATAAGGCTTAAACATTTGGAATGTTAAGTAATGTTTTTAGATCAGAGCTGTAAAAACTGCAATCAATTGGGATTTCAATAAAAATCATTGCAACCAAACTCATTCTTTGATTCCAAAATGATTTCAGATTTGCAATGATAACAATCACAAGACTGCAATCACAATGTATTCTGACTTTAAAATCATTGAATGGATTTAATTTAATTACAATTAATTCGATGGAAATCCAATTTTAATTGAAATCATGCGATTTTGAATGAATTCCCGTTACAATCACAACTGTAGTGACAGTCCAACGAAATAATATACACTTGGAACCTAGTGGTTTGAATCAAAAATTGACGTTGTTGGCAATTCAAAATTATTAACGTCAGCTTTATTTCTAGAAGAAGGAGTTTTATTTAAAGAGAACGAAGATTTTGATTCCCATTTTATTTGGATAGCAGTTACCGGGTTTGAATGCAATTAAGGTATTGATTGCAATCAAATTTAATTGCAATTATTAAAAAAATTAATTGCATTCGGAATCAGAAAGTTGAAATTGAAAGACTCAGTTGACAATTGAATTGAATCGTGTATGGGCTGCTTTAGAAACAGATGAGAAGTGCAAGCATTATGCTCGTGTGGGAGAAGGGTGAAAGAGAATGAAAATTATATAGTACTAAAAATTTGATTTTACAATCATAAAATTTTTGGAGAAATATGTTAGCATGGAAAAAAAACTCTGCTGGGAGTAAATTCACCTCCCTTTGCGTCATTTCTACTACTTTTTGCATAAAAGTCGAATTTAATTCTTAAAGCTTAAAGTTAAAAAAATTATGTGTTCTCTTTAAATCACGTATTTGCTACTGACTTAAACTTATTTAAAGTCCGATACTATTCTTTGCAAATAATTCCTTTTAATAAGACATGCAAACCCTGTCTCCAATATAACTTTTTAAATTTACAAAAAGTGAATAAATTTGCTCAATCTTGATAAGTTTATTATGGACTACTTGTTTTGAAATTGGATTTTGTAAAAACAAGTTTTCATATAACAAATCAATTACTAAAATGAATATTTAAAATTTTGAAAAAACTAATTTCAGTATATTTTTCGGTTTTTCGGTTTAATGAAAAAATTTATTGAGAAGTTACATTATCATGAAAATCTTTTGATTAAAAACATTATTAAGAAGCAAAAAAGAAGTCTCGAAAAAACTTAACCTAACTTAGTATTTTTTCAACAGAAGGAAAACTTTTAAATACATTCGACTTTTGTTATCTGTCTTACTGCCAATTTCACCAAGCTCAGTTAACCACCAGTCATAATTGTCAAAAACATATTGTTAACTTGAAGTTTAAGTAATAGTTTTAACTGACCTTAGTGAAATTATCCGATAAGCCTGGTACTCTGTTCTAGATTTCACGTGAAATGCTGTCAAAGCACATACGAAAAAAACTTGTGCGGAATATCAATGAAATAATGTTGATAGAGTTGTACTCTGTTCATTTTGTGAAAAAGTTACGGAATGTTTCTGGCAACATTTTTCTACAACTGCGAAATAATGTAAGCTGCACTGTCGCATACTTTGAAGGAATAAAAACGTCAAATTGTACAAATTCGCGAGATAGGTACCATTGATTCATATCAAAATTTTCGTGTGAAATAATCAAAGGCTTTAAACATTAATTTTTATTTAAATTTGTTTTTTAAATAACGCACAATTGTTTAAAATCAACAACTTTATTTAAACACTTCATTTACTTTGGAGATTTTCCATAAAAAAAGAAGTTATTTTATCTGTTTTTTTTTTTAACTTCTCAAACAAAAAGTGACAATTTAAATGAAGTTGTATTTACTTTGTTTTTTATTCACAAGTTACTAAATTTTAAATAAGTACCCACTCAACAATGTAAACATGCACACAACATACACACACACAAAGCCAAAAATACACCTACTCATTCATACTTAATCCCTCTTGCTGCAAAATATATTTGTAGCATCAGGGAAGACTTGCTTATAAATGATACAATTGGGCTGAGAATATGAGATAACTTCTTTAGCTTCTTTATTTTTTGGGGAAAACGAAATAAGGAAAACACAACAGCTCATATTAACACACAAAATATCTGCAGTATAACAACCACAGCATACCCTGACTGAGCTTTAGACCGCACAACCACAGGTGGTATAATGTAACACAAATGTTGTATGCACACACAGACGCACAGATACATACACTTGCACAAAAACTAGAGTAGACTGGCATAAAGTAAATCTGTTACGTGTCAATATGTCAGATTTAATGCAGTAAACCCTAATGTATGTATAAATAAGCAAAAAACATACGCACACACCTAAAACATATACAAAGGTATGACCAGTAGACAAATACAATTGCAAAGAGAGAGAGATAAATAAAAGATAGAAAAATATAGAATAATAAACAAACTAATATACATGGTGACATACATACAAGCTTAAAAACACAAAATATGTTTATATTAAACTTAAGTTAGTTAGCTGATAGGACTGACATACAAATGCAACGAGTATGTTTGAGTGTGTGTATACTTAGCTACAAACTTAGTTAGTAGCGTTTGTTGGCTGGTATGATAGTGTTTGGTTGGATGATAGTATTATACTCGAAGCTGCTCAAAATTCATTTGCCTTTAGGGATCACAATGCATTCGCTCACTAACTTATTTACACATTCATACATAGACAAATATATTTATACTAAAACCACTGACATACACACAAAAAAACATACATGAACGTTTATGTATCACTATAAATTTTATAGTATAAAAGAAACGTACACTTTAAACCGATGCACTACAGCCGGGTACATGTGACTTGACACAATTAGACTTCTTTCTTTGAGGTTATTTGAAAGAAAAGGTGTACGTTGATAAGCCAGCAACAATTCAAGAGCTAAAGGATGAGATAATTCGGCACATTAACGGCATAGAACCTCAATTATGCCTCAGCGTCATCGAAAATTTGGACCATCGGATGGAGGTGTGCCGCAGGTCGCGGCGGCCATTTGGCCGATATTTTGTTCCATACAAAATTGAACCATACCAATATTATCATAATAACAAGAATTGACAACAATTTTCTAAATAATTTGTGTTTTATTCAAAATCAACATCGGCCCTTTAAATCTAACACTTGCACTAAAAACCAAAACAAATCTCCAAACGTATGTTATATGACAGGAATTGATACAGAGAGTTGAAAATATACTTGATACTTTTTTATTAATCTTTTTTTTTGGGATTTTTGGTTTTCAAATCTTAAGATTGAGCACAGAGAGATAGAGAATTACAAGAAAAAAATTGACACCATTAAAAAATCCGTAGTTTTTTTTTTTTTTTTTTTGGGCACATGTGTAGAAGAAAAGTGGTTAAAGATGCACATGCAAGCCGTCACACATTCTAATCGAATTGGTTTTAAGTTCGTAGTTGCATTTCCAATGGAATTGGTTTTAGATTGACTTACACTTTCGATCGAATTGACGTTTGATTACAAGCTAAGAAAAAAAATTCATTATCAAATTTTTCAACAAAAATATTTGGTGAGTAAGAAATTTGTTGTCATTTAAAGAATTTTGTTTAGAGATTTTCTACCCAAGCCGTTTCCCCAAGGTTCAAAAGTTTGCTTATATTTCAAAGAAACGCATTTTGAGTTTTTGATTGGCTTTAATTCAATATTTTTCTCTTTGGTTTGGTATCAATTATTTAAGTCTACCACAATTGTTTCTAACCGTAATCATCTGCCCTTTAGGAAAAAAGTCTATAAAATACATAAAAAAAAAAAAATTTTAATTAAAGATTACGAAAAATTTCAGTTTCTGACTTAAGACCTTTCTGCAAAAGCCAAAGATTTATACATAATAGGAAAAGATCAAAAATATTAATCATACGCCATCGTGCACATATTGATTTTTTTTAATTTATCAAAAAAATCTAAATTAAAAAAAAAAAAATTAAATTTTAAACGTCAAAACGTATATTAAGTAATGAGACCTTTAAAAAGCAGATGTATTATTAAATGTTTGTTTATGAACTCAACATCAAAAGTAACCAGAATTCTAATAAAAATAACATGAAAATTAAAAATTAATATTTACGAAAGTTATTTTCTTCCTCTCTGCCAAATCAGAATACTAAAATCAAATTGTACATTTCATCAGTTGAAAAACCCAACTTAAAATTCAGTCAAAAAGAAAAAATATATTTAAGCTTGAACACACACAAATTAACAATTTCAAAGTCACAGCACAGAAATTGGTACTTTATATTTCTTATGAAAAAAAAAACTGAAATAGAAATGCTTCAAGAGATATCCACAAAAAGTGTTAATTAATTTAATTAAATGAAAACACAACAATGTTGTCATTGAAAAAAAAAAAATAAAAAATATAAAAGACTAGTTTGTGTAACACTACCAGATCTTTGGGGTATATTCGTACTTGTGTTGCTTTATTCGTTAAATAAAATTTTTAGCATTTCATGCAAGTCGCATGACAATAGTCCTCAACCTTCGATGACTGCTACAGTCACTAATGCATTCTATAAAATAAGCATATACATATATAAACACACAAACATACAGCAATCTTAAAGAGTGTATAACTTAGTATCTGTATCTGTATGCAAGTATGAATGGCACTTTACTTTTATTTATTTTCTTGTTTTAATACTTCACTGAATCATTTTCATTTGAGGTTGTTTTAATTGTTTTTAATTGACTGACTCACCGACTGTCTATTTTAATGAGGATGAGACAAAAGAAAAATATTAAGTTGATTTTCATTGTGTTGAAATGAAGAACGCGTAAATATTGTTTGAGTTTTTGTTTTGCGAACATTTTCCAAATTATGTATAAGAAACAATAAAATAGACAAAACATAGTAAATGCAATAATAATTATATTAATGGCACCAGTTATAACAAAAAAATCATTATCACAGCATAAGTTAAATTGAATCATTCTGTGTAAATTTAAAAAATTTCCTTAAAATTTTCAAATTAATTCCTAAAACTATTTATTATTTAAATTAAAAGTGTTCTATTACAACCCAAATAAAACAACTTTTAATTAAAATGTTTTATACATTTTAATAATTTATATGGTTGCTAGTACATAATTAAGTGCTAAAGCTACTCTGTGTAGTATCCTTATGTATTTAAAGATTTTTAATGCATCCTTAATTCCACTAACAACAGCAACATTGTAATTTAAGTAACCCGTAGTTTTTTAAGTTACTTGTTGTTGCTTGCTGTATTTCGTATCAAACCATAAATAAGACTGGATGATGATAAGTAACCCCTAGAAACCATTTTTCTTTTCTTTGTTTTAAATATTTAACACCAAAAAGTTATTTAACTTAAATACAAAATACAACAAGTTTTTCATAATAATGATGATGATGATGATCATTATCATTTGCATCCATTTTATGAAATAAGTCTTTCCTTTTCCTCTTAAGTAAAACCAACGATTGCAAATATGTTTGAGAAATAAACTAACAACAAAACCAAAACTAGGAATGAATTAAGTATGCAACATTTTTTTTTTATTTATTTATACACACGAAAATAAATAATTTGACACTGGGAAAAATTCTGAGAGGAAAATTGTTACTTGTATATCACATTTCAAAGCTTTGAATTTAACAGAAATATATTGGCCTATTTCACGATATGATTTTTTTTTTTTGTTAAACTACATTTGAGACAAAAACAAAATTTTAGAATTGGGTTTTTCTTAAAATATATTTACACGAAAGAAAGAATTCCTTCAACATCGTAAAGTAGGCGGTGATTGTTTTAATTTATTTTACCTTGACTGCTAAATATTGAACTTTTTTTTATCCATTTAGAGCAGAGTTTAAAAAACTGCAGTGAAAACCAAAAGTTGTCGAACAAAAAACAAAAATTTGTGTACAACTTTTCGTTTTATGAGTTGGTTGGACAGCGACTGTTTACATTTAATGAATCAGAAGTAAAAGCAACAGTTTTTGTTTGGCCAATGACAAATGATTTAGAGTTAAAAATATAATTCAAACTATATTCTTACTTAACCCATTAATGACAAAGAAGAAACTGCTAGTAAAAAAACTATTTGTTATTTTATTCATTTTTCAGTATGGATAAAATAAAAGAAAAAACTTTAATAAATACATGGGGACAACGGGCGTTTAAGCTATGAAATTTACCAAACCAATATCGTTCTACACAAAGAGTGTTTGTGCATAATACGCGTCCCTATCGGCACTTGTAATACTAAATCACACATCGTAACTAATGGATTAGCTACTGCACCATAAGTTGAACGTTTTTTTCGAAACGACAATTGGTCAATAGGAGTTGTATTTCCATCTCTACTAAACAAAAGATGTAACTTTTCGAGTCTTTTTATTTTTCCAAAGATACTCTCACGGTGGCTCATGATCACCGTCATTCCAATATTAACAAGCATTATGATTTTCTTTTCAAGATACCAGCTTAATGTTTCCCGGCAGATCGTTCGGTATATTTATACACAATAAGTTTTCTCTTACGTACTTAACAGCCTCCTAAAGCCGCAAAAAATTAATTTGGTCTCTTAAAATATTGCGATAAGTCTTATTTTATATGTTAAAATATTAAAAAAAAAAAAAAAATTTTTTTTTCCGTAAAGCACTTTGCCTCCAACAGGGAACAGCTTTACATAAAAGTAATTTAAAATAAAATGAACACATGAACAAATGGAATGAAGCCCTTATTATTTTATCTAATAAATTTAAAATCATTTACACACATAAATTGTAGTTTTTTATCTGTTTATATTTCCTTGTTAAGCTTATACGGCCTATAATTTTTCCCGACGTTTCGTCGATTTTTTGTCGACTTCTTCTGGGGGTCGTATTTTTTTATATATTATTACATTAAAAAACAAACTTTAAAACCAAAAATTTTACATTTAACATATATAATACAAAAAACATAAAACATGGAATTATTTTTAAAACACATAATATTTAAAAATTGTATCACAGTTTATTTGATGGCTACTCTATATTTATATATTTATATAAACATATAAAAAAAAATTGGCCAGATAAAAAACAACATAGTTTTTTATTTAAAGCCACTTAGCACGGAAAAAAATCAACAAAGAAATCCGAATTTTAATGTGTAATTTAAAATACTAAAAGCAACACTTGTATGGCACTTTGTACGCTTTGCTACAATTTGTTCTTAGCTTTTAAACGAGATGTTCGTTTTAACATTGAGAAACATAACGGTTCTTCTTAGCGTTGCCATCAGTTCAACAAGTTTCCTTATATGTGGAGGGTGGGCGGTCATGGGTAAGTTAACCGAGCAATAGTAACTTAAACCTTCAGCTCATTGTAGTAAAACAGAGCAGAGTCTCTGGCGGGAGTCGAAACCGAAAACCTCGCACCAACTAGTCTACCGGTACACCCACCTCTCAACTGGGTTGATATTTTGCTTTTTAGAGAATGTTGTTATAAATGAATCTTGTTTTAAAAACATTATTCTCAGTGTATCTTTGTATTTTGAAAGGAAAAATACTTTATAGTTAAACACATGTCGAGTATTTAAATATTTTTAAAGTAAAGTAAATTAACGCATTTAGCGAATTAAATAGAATTAAGTTATGAGTCTTGACGTTGTTATTTAATTATTGAGTTTTTAAAATGTGGAAAATTGTAAAAAAAAGAACATCGGAACAATTGCCTGCACGGCTATGTTGGTACTAACGCACTCAAAGTCTTCTATTGTCATTTTGAAAAAAATTAGCTGAGTTTATGGGCGGAACACATATTTCTATTTTCAACTGTTTCGAAGTTATTCAGAAATAAAATGCTATAGATTTTCTTTTTCAAGCAAAACATTACTATTTTTTTATTTTAAAAATACATTAAAAAATTATGAGGACAAAAATTTAAAATTTTTGTCACTTATCAGAAAGCCAGGTACATTGCAAACAAAATAAGCCATATATCATGAATCTGTAAGCAAATGTTAGTTTTATTTATACAGGTATGCTTGTGGTTAATCACATAATCTAGGGAGCCAATTTGTATGTCCGTATCGACCAGGAAATGTCTCATGTATTTGTTGTTGGATTGTATGACATATGATGTCGATATAGGGACCACATATTGGTCACACCAGGAACATACAACTTTGAAAGAAGGAAATGTGTCTTAATGTCGCGATACCGAGTAGCAGACACTGTCACTAGTTTTGAAAAAATTTTCGCCAAACACCAAAAAGAGAATTTTAGCGATCAAGCTGAAAATCTGATTCATCGCTTAAGATGATTTTGCTCAAAAATTGAAAAAAATTTAGTTCATGTAACGTTACATTTTGAATAAATGGCAGCAAATTTAAGCTTTGCGTTAATATTTAGACAAGCTTAACAACTCAAAAACAATTTTTTTTATTAAATTTGAAACAGCATTTTTTTTTTTTTATTTGTAATATATTTTTTAAAGTACTCTTCTGGCAAAGTAAACGCTTTTAAGGAAAAGTATATTTTAAAAGTAACTGTGTTTAAAGGTTTGAGAATAACAAGTCCCTGTTAAAGAAACTATGGCTAAAACAGTTCCTTAATAAATATGATTATGATAAAAATGTTTTTTTATGGGCATAAATTAAGCTTTTAAGCAATTGGTTTACCAGTTCCCTTAGGAGAATTTCCATGATGGTGCCAGAAAATTATTATATGATCAATCCATATGGTGGTTACACGAAAACGGCATCAAGTTCTATTAACAAAAATAGCAGCAACTATGGGAAATGCAACTGTATTAAGCTTAAACTTAAAAAGTAGAAATAATTCATAAAAAGACACTCTGCAATACAAACGCACTCTTACACACACTCACATAAATTTATACAATCTTAACGGTTATTTAAATAAATTGTGCCCCACGGTTCGGAATAGTGTCTTCAAACTAGAGATATTACTATTATTGACTAGCTAAATAAAAACAACAATATTAACATGACTTCAGATTTAGAAAGTAGTAACAAGTTATAGCAAGAACACAAGAGGTCTTCTTTTTAGTCAACATGGAGAAGTTAATTGGCTACCGTATGCGTTGTTTCATCACCAATTGCATTCGTTTTTGCGTTACACATGAAACGGCAATATCTAAAGTTTTTCAGAACTACTGGATTGTTAAAGTTGTCGTTGTTTTGGCGGTTAGATGATTATACTCTTTTATACAGTTGTTGGATACATGTTTTGTAAAACTCAGGGTTTTGCAATTTTAATGAATTCCATGAATAACAAAACACTTTTGAAGTAACATTGCAACAACCACAACAACAATAAAAGCAACTACAAAATTATTAGGAGGGAATATCCTCTCGTGCAGTTTTGTCAAACAATCAATTCTTTTTTGGATTTTGCTTAAACATTTAGTTAAATTTGTAAAATTTACAAAAAATAGCAAAAATTTAAAAAAATATACCAAAAAAAATTTGGTAAATTTATTTATTTTTAAAAAATTTGCTATTTCAAATAAATTTTCCAAACTTTATTTAGTATATTTTTGAAAATTTTGCTATTTTTTGTAAATTTTACAAAAGTTTGCTATATGCACGCTTTGCGTTTTTATTTTAACGCCCATTTTCATAATAAGCCTGAATAACTTTAACGCGTTGCTCGATTGTGTATCTTTCCAAGGTTTAAATTGTGTTAGTCTGAAATTGAGAAATGTCAAATGAAATGCAGAAAAAACTTGACGTGTAGGTGTGGTTCACATTCAACATCGGCCCTTAAAATTAAATCAACCTTTTGTTAAACATGTTTAACACATTGTATGTATTCGCTTTCGGATTCGCATTCGCAAAAATTTAATTTAGTTATTCGCTTTGGCATTTACTGAACACACATTCGCAACCCCCTAATACATTTGTTAAAACTTAAATTGAATAATGTGTTATGCCTTAATTTCCATTAGATTTTCCTAGAAGAATTTTGTTTGTGCGAATACGTTAAGGAAACGTGTCTTGCGGCATATAATGTATTTGCGACAATGTGAGCCCCCGTTGTCCCCCCGAACTTCTGAATGGGCTAGTTTGTGCTAGCCCTGTCTAACGGCATATGCCATATTTGTGTCCATGTGACCCCTCGTTGTAGGTACTCTGCTTCCCTCGACCTTCTCAATGTGGTTGGCTCGTCCACAACATTGCGTATACCTTGAGAACTAAATTTTAGGCTGGCATTTGCTGTGTCAGAGATGTCTTTCAAAGCTGGACTAAGGCTACAGGATTTAGCTTAAAGCATACGATTTTAAATTTATCTTTCAAACTTCTGACTAATCCCATTTTCTTACCAAACACTGAACAAGTAAAATCTCCTTAAGTATTTAAATATGTAAGTTACTATTTCTGTATAGTGTTCGTGTCTTTGTGTATGTGTGACTGTGTGTCTGTAAGACTTTTGAACAAGTTGAAAACCCCAAAAGGTGTAGGTTTAACAATAGAAAGAGTGACAAAAAGAACTGAAAAAAGAAAACAAGAAGAAAAAATATCTAAGGAATTTCTCCTGGTGTTGTCTATATTAAGATGAATTTTAAATTTCAAGCAAAAAAGACATAAACATTAAATTTATAGTGGGTTCTTGAAGTAAAGCATGTACACAAATAAATAAACAAATTTTTACTTCGTGTATACGTACCACCAATTTAGTTGGATGCGTACATAAATTTTTAAGACGTTTATACAGTAGTGTGTCCCAAATTTTTCATGGGTGCTTAAACATAATTAAAGAGCTGATATGGTAAAGTATTTTTGAGATTTTTTGGAAGATGTTAAGAGGTCGCTCAAGTCAAATTGTTGCCAAAAATCGGTCATGCTGGCCTTTTTTAAGTTTTCTTCATAACTTTGTCAAAAACCACGATTTTCTCCACTTTTAAGGAAATAATTTAAAAGAAAAATATCTAAGATTAATTTTGGTGGACAAAGTGAGCAATGCATTTGCTCATTTATGCACCCTACATTACAATTTTTCGTAGTTTTTCCATAAATTTTGTAAATAACGCTTTATAACTTTTAAAATCTTTATAAAAATAAAACAAGCCAACAATGCAGTTTGAAAGATCCATTTATTCTAAATAATTTAGAAACAAATATTTTTGAATTTGCTCTTACCGTTCCTGGGTTATACCGGTTTTCAGCTTTGCACCCATTTTATAATATTATTATTCATACCCAACAAACAAATTAAAATCAAACGTTTCGTTTTGCTTTGTTTAAAAATATTTTTTGGGGTTCTTACAATTCAGTATATGCCCTGCAATAAATTCTGAAAATCAGTTTCAGAAGTTGTGACATTGAAGTAAGTGTTAGTTATCTAAAGCCACACCTGGATCTGCCACTTCATTTACTACATACTTATTAATTTTGAGCTTGTTTTTTGCATCTTGAAATGACTTGTTGGCTTCTGGATCTGATTTTAAAAAATCAATTAAAATATTGCATACTTCAAATTAAATAAAGATTGGTTTTGGAAATTAATCCTTGAATTTCTTTATTTTTTAAGTTGTATTCTACAAAAATTATCTACATCGTTCTCGCTACTTGGCGTACGTAGATTTTTTGCCAATCAACTCAATGTTTTGGTGCCGATATGTTCATCAAAAAAATGCTAAGGTAGTCAATTTTTGGGGTAAAGTACCACTCATGACCTAGAAAAGTTTTTAACGTAGCGCGTGCATACGCTACATTTACATTAAAAAAATTTTTTTTGGGACACACTAAAACACCCAACTATAAATATTTTTGTAAGTGTGTCAAGTGTATGAGTTGAAATTTCTTTTAGATATCATCTGGGGGGCAAATTAATATCTATCAAAATTTCCACTTAAATTGTATCGGTATCGAATGCTGTGATTTGCACTCTAATCAAGTAGAACTAAAAATCTATTCATTTAGTTTAAGGTTGGCTAGTAACTGTTAGTTTTTCTAAAATTTTATAATTATAAACATTATTATTGAAAGTGAAATTTATTATGCGATATTATACCATTTAGTACAGTAGCTAAATTATACTTTCAATCTATCCATAAACACGATTTAACAAATATTTGTGCCCTAATCGTTTTACATGATCACTAGCAAAGTAGTCGTCTGCCTTTAAGTTATAGCTAATTATGTCTATGCATACGAGTTTGTAAATGTTTTAGTACTCCTTCTACATACATACATATGCTAATGTAAATGTATGAATTTCTTTAAGTTTTCCTAACAATGAAAGATAATAGACTGTGTGAGGGTAAATTTAATTCAAGTTTAAGCTAAACTTAATTAACGCAATTCAAAAGAAAACATTCTCCTGTGTTGTTGTTGTTCTCAATCTGAAACATGAAAATGTTCTTAATTTAACATGTGTGTGTGTAAGAACGTGTGTAAGAGAATTTCGTTACCTAAAACGCAAAACGCCCTATCTAACATTTTGAAAATTTTACAGGAGAAGCAAATTTCTATTCAAAATGTTAATTGATAAATTGCCTAAAACTGCTTATTATTTATTTTCCTTCTATTTTTCTTGTAAAACCTACCAGTTGTTTTGACAATTGACAATGTTGCATATTATGCAAACTGTTAGTAAGGTCTTTTAGCGTGTATCTATATAATATTTTGTAGATAGGGCCGTTTGTTTTTTGTTAATAAAAGCGCTAATTTTGGTTGAAAGACTCCAAAATTTATTGTGGACATTAGTGTTGATGCAATTCATCAGATTTCATGAAAAAGTCAATTTTTTATTTTTTGTTAGTTAGGGCCTTTTGCGTTTTAGGTAACGATTTGTAATACGAGTTCTTTCATATTAAAATTGATATTAATTAAAAAACGTAATAACCACAAGGAGCTTGTAAATATTAAACAACTTAGTACTTTAATGAGAACTGTGGAAGAAAGTTGTAAAAGTTGTCGTTTTCTAGACAAAAATTAATTTTTAATAAGCTTTTAAGACATTTCTTTCTCTAATTACTGCCTGCTTGTCGATATACAAAGAAAATTTCGTTTGTTAAAGCAAAAAACGACATGTAAAAGCTTGGCATTTAAAGCTTATTTTAAAATAAAATTGATATTATCAACAATTCAAATTAACACTAAGGCTGGGTTTTTGAGATTTCAGTTAATCTAGGTTTAGTTAATCTGAAAACAGATTTGTGCCGCCATTACCAAGTTTTTATACAAAATTTGGTTGAACCGCGAAGTTTTGCATAAAAAGTTGGTCTTCAATCAAATAATAAAAACAAATATCAACCCCGAGTTTCAGACTACGTTAAACTAAGTTTAAACTTAATCCACATCTCAAAAATCCAGCCTAACTGAGCTAACTACATAAGAGCGGCAAGCGTTTATACGAAACAAACCTTCAGAATGCGAATTCAACACCACCCGGCTCACAGTGGCGTGAAACATATGCAAAACGAGGATTAATTCAGGGAGGCCTGTAATTTATGACACATTATTTTTTTGGATTCTGTGTATATTGATAACTAAAAAATAATTTTGTTGTAAAATTTTAGTGGAATTTTAATTTTGTTTTATTTAATAAACTAAAAACTACAAAAAAAAACTACAAATGTAATTTTTTTGAAGAATATATTTTTTTTTGACATCTTCATCTTCACCTTCATCAAAATCATCATCATGTTATCATCATCAAGATCGGAAATATTTAGCAGAATAAGCAAATCAAGTGCGGTTTGTGGTAAATTACAATTATTTAGTTTTTTATCATGTTTGTTTTTGCTTGAAATTAAAGGATCTAAAGTTATAAGAAACCGAATGAAAATGTCTTCATTCTTTTTTATGCGACTGCATTTACTAGCATATTGTTCTCTGAAATTTTTAAAATCTTTATAACGAGCTTCTGGTGCCTGCTTAGAAAGTTAGCCTATTGGCAATAGAGCATAAGATACTATTTCGGGTACATGATTTAAGAATTTGTGTAAAGTGGGAGGCATATAAAACCATGGGTAAAGTTTTACGAACATTTTGAAAATCACCATTTAAAAAAAACGCATTTTTTGACCAATTTAAAAAAAAAAATTAAAATTATTTCCGCATTATTTTTCTTTACGAAAATGTATTAATAAATAAGTCAAATACTTCAAGTTGATGGATCCATTTAAAAAAATCGTTAAAATATCTTGATTTTCACTTTTTAACAAATATTTCCAAATTATAAAATATTGTTACGTTACTGCCTATCAATAACGTTTTCGGTTTATTTTCTTTATAATAAGCCGTTTTGAGTTCTTTTCTTGCGGTTTTAATAAAACAAATAAGCACAACACTTTAATGTATAACACTTGTTTATTAGGAACTTAGTTACTTTAACAACCGTAGTTTAGAGCTTTTATTCACAAGCACTATTGTGATCAAATTTTCTCCGCGAGATGCGTTCTTATCTACACAAAGTCTGAACTACAATCGAAATGTTTTTCGAAGGTTTGAGGCTTTACTATTCACCACTCTAACGTCTATTATGATTTATGGCGGCACTTATATTCACAAGATTTCACCACTAATAACGAAGCTTTTTTAACGGTAATTTCGAGGGCTTTCTGCACATTGGGTTTGAAGTGTACTAAATAATGACAATTTTTCAATAAGAATGTGAACTACTAAAATTACCTTAAAATACAAAACAACTAATAAATACAAGATAAATAATAATTATAACTAATTCTTAACCAATAATTACAACTAATTATTAACTAAAGTTACTTTCGTAACAATATTATTCAAATTTGACAGCGTATAATAATATAAGTAAACAAAAAAGATACATAATTTTTACAGTTCTGCGTGTTGAATTTTATCTATTTTTATATGGTACCAAATACTTATACGAAAAACTAACTTCATTTTTGAATTAATCCTCGTTTTTGGTACTGTTCACCCTCCGTGCGGCTGGAAAATCTTTTTTTGACAAATTTAAATGTTTTTTGGTGTTATCAAAATCAAGCAAAAAAAATTTAATTTTTTTTTTTAAAAATTGGGGACTTTATTGAAATTTAAAACTACTTTTTTTTTTAATTTTTTTAATGCATTCTCGATGTGCAAAATCACCGTTGGATGTCTACCTGCTCTATTATTTTTAATGTTTTTGCAAGATGTTCTTGTGTTCGACAAACACCTTAAAATTGGTGTCTCAATTTTAAAAGTGTCAAACGCACAACCTGTAATTGATTCTTGAAAGAGAAGATGCATGGCATGAATAGAAAATAGATTGAATTTCTGTACCTTTTTTTCCAATAAGACAAATTCTTCACAGAAACTTTTTTGATTCAATTTTGTTGTTGTTAAAAGTATCTTGTTAAATAAATAATAAGACGCTGTCTGTAGTATATAGTTTTTAATATGTAGTAAAGCAAATATAAATTAATGTGCTGTTTTTACAACACAAGCGATTGAACGTGCAATAAAGTTTATATGAAAACCACAAAAAAAACTGAGTGCTTAATAAAAATATTACTACACGTTCAATCACTTGTGTTGTGAAAACAGCACATAAGTTTACTACAAAAAAAAAATTTAATTCTATCAAAATTAAAAAAAAAAAAAAACTATAAAAAATACAGTAAGTATTAGGGTATTCATTCGGTTAACCGTTAATCGGTTAACCGATTAATTACTACCCGATTAACTGACCGGTTAATTTAAAATTGGATATTTTCGATTAACGGTTAAACCGGTTAATTTCAGTCGATTAATCGATTAACCGATGTAACAAAATTTTGAAAATAAGTAGTATTTTAACATAGTTTTTTATGTTTTTAACTATTTGTTTCGCCTCATAAACAAAAGGTTTGTGCTTAGAAAATTATTTTTCATACAATATATATCCTTTTAGCAATAAATTCCTCAAGTACAGTACAAAATCAGAAACTAAGGATATGGACTATGAGACTTGCCAGGACGTGTCAGATGATGGCCTAACAACAGAAGAAACTCTCGCTATGAACACAAACAATCTTTTAACAGAATTTACCGAAACAATTAGAAGTGTTAACAATTTTAAAAAATGAAAACCGGACTGTAACGGCAAAATGGAAGATTTTATATGTTTAGAGAAATTCTGGAAAATGACTGAGAAATAAGATATTCTGTATTATTGATTGCTTTTGATTTCTCCAACATCTTCGATAAGTAGTAACATTTTTTTTTGCTCGTTTTAGTCCAAGAATTGTTTTGTTGGTTATGTTATTGTTTGTTTTTTGCTAATAAGCTCCAAATAATAAATCATTTTTGCATTTTTATTTATTGAAATCACTTAATTTATAACAAAACTTTATTAATCGGTTAACCGATTAATAACAAAATTAACCGATTATTAACCGATTATATCAAAACCTCGGTTAATTAATCGAGCGGTTAACCGATTAAAGCAAAAGCCCGGTTAAATGAATACCCTAGTAAGTATACTGTCAACTTTTCTTTAAATAATAAATGCTTATATAACTAATTATTAAAGTATATTTTTAATTTTTTTAAACATTTTTTCCAATAATAAATGCATGAAGCTTCAAGCCTTATGAATAACCTTCCTAACATCCCGTCAATAGATTTTAGCTATTTTCCAATTAGTTTCGGATTTAGACGATAATTGACGTTTAACATTTCAATGTTTTTGTTTAATGAATTTCTTTTGCAGAAATTTTTACAGCTTAAAACAAAATTTGAATTTCGCAGAATAAATCTCAAAAATCACGCGGCATGTTAGTTTTTAATTTTAGAGGCTTATGACGTTATTGCACAAAAAAAAATAAAATAAAATAAAATACATGTTATATTATTATTATATTGTAGTTCATAAAACAATTTTAAATATTTTCTGCAGTAATATCATTTGGTCATAAAGAGGGTAATAAGAGGATGATTGTAGAAGGGTTCTGGGAGAAATCTTAGGGAAGTCTGTGTTAAAGCTGTGCTGGGTATTCGATCACTGCAACATCACCGACAATGAGATGGCTGACGAGTTATGTGGAATTACAAAAACCACTTTTTGAAAATTGTTTTATAAGCCAATTAAAACAAAACATTCTAAAATGTATCCTAAGATTGCATTATAAGAAAAAATTCTATATAATATTTGTGGAATATTCTATTTTATTTCGATAAAATATCGAGTCCTCTACATACCACAAGGCAATCAAGCTTAATATTGACATTACAAAGAACTCAATATCGATGAAATTTTTCGAAAAAGTGATTTATTTTCGATAATAGGTTAAGTAAGGTTAGGTAGAAATGACCGTCAGTACTCATCTATCACACTTAGACCCAATCTACGTAGCAGAACATCCACCATACAACCAACCCATACTCCAGACGATCTGCAAAATGCGCTCTAATTCAACTAAGATACATCACACAATACGTCAAAGGTAACGGATCCCATTTCGGCCAGTCGCCTCACCTCCAATGCAGGACTTCTCTGTGGTGTTTAACAACCTCGTCCCCATTTTCGTTTTCGCAGCTGCGGTTGTGATCAAAGTGTCTGGTTCCCAGACGCTGTGCATGCCTACCTTTAAGACAACAGATACTAAAAGTGAAACGGTTCTTTCACTTGAAGAGACATATTTCTCTCCTAATCGATGCGTGACCACCATCGACTGGCAATTATGCATCCAGTGTTCGCCGCCCATATACCAAAAGCGATATCGATTGTTGATCGCCAACACCTTCCAGATACAGTGGAACCCGCAACGTAGGACCATATCTAGCAAGCCAATCCGCCCTAATGTTCCCCAGTATGTCGCCTTGCTCAAGGGCTGCTCCCGTTCTCAAGGGAGAAGGAATCCGAAGCTGTAACATCGGCGCACAGTGGGAAATTTTACGAGAAGGCGGCCAAAATTCCATAACTTTTGACTGGATCGGTATTTTTTTATGCGATTTTTTTTGCTCGATAGGTGCGATGTTAGGCTTTAATTTGCGCTATAAAACGTAAAATTCGACTGATAGAAGCAAAAGTTATGGGGAGTTCAAAATGCATTTTCATTTTTTTGTTGAGTTTCGGTGTAAAAGTTGAATATTTCATATATGATTTTTTTATAATTTATCATTATTTCTCTTGTATTTTACAACTGATACTTATTTTTTATTGTCGAACTTAGATCCTGTCAGAAAATGCCAATATTTGGCCCCTGGACTCCTATTGGAGTTCAAAATGCATTTTCATTTTTTTGTTGAGTTTCGGTGTAAAAGTTGAATATTTCATATATGATTTTTTTATAATTTATCATTATTTCTCTTGTATTTTACAACTGATACTTATTTTTTATTGTCGAACTTAGATCCTGTCAGAAAATGCCAATATTTGGCCCCTGGACTCCTATTGGAGTTCAAAATGCATTTTCATTTTTTTGTTGAGTTTCGGTGTAAAAGTTGAATATTTCATATATGATTTTTTTATAATTTATCATTATTTCTCTTGTATTTTACAACTGATACTTATTTTTTATTGTCGAACTTAGATCCTGTCAGAAAATGCCAATATTTGGCCCCTGTAAATTTTTTAGTCCCAATATTCACAGGGGCCAAAGGTTGGCTTTTTTTTGGAAAGACGAGTTGTTATAAGGATAAAACTGAAAAGGAATATTTTGAAAAATGCCCAAATAGCATTCTTGGCTATCGATAACATTTTAGGTAATTCAACTTTTACTTTTGGTTTGAGATGTATGTGTATTTTATTTTATTTTATTGGTTCGCTTTCGCTGTTCTGTATACTGATTTTTTGTCCGTTTTAAATCCAAAAATAGTGCAAATGCTTCTTCTGGAGTAAATTTCATTTCTTCAGTTGGTGTAGGCATACTTTTTAAAATCCTCTTTGTGCGTTTAGGGCTCGCTTCCACTCTTTTTTCAATTATTGCAATTTTTGTTTTCTTATTTTGCGTTGGTTGAATTTGATGCAGAAATGAATCCTTTATCATACTATGAGAAATTTCTTTATTGATATTTGCTAGCTTGCGTCTTCGTGATCTTTCACTGCAATTGTCAATTTGTTTTGCGGGCCGACCCACTTTTCCAGTTTCCTTAGCAGTTATTGACAGCTTCTTAAAAATCAGATCATTTGTTAGCCATTTTTCGTTGCGTAAGTAAAACGTTTTCTTGTTTCTAGAACATTTAAGGTACCGTTTTCTTAATGTTAATAAAAAATTTTTAATTTTTATCTTATGAATCTTATGAAAGAATGGATTATTCATTATGTGTAACACAAAATCTTTTTCATCTTTCTGTTGAAAATATATATCTGCGAGAACTTTATAACTGAACTTAGCCATTGTTTAAACAATAATGAAGGTAAAATTATGAATGCATGCACTTTTATACTCTTGATAGAAGTTTTTTTAAATGATCTTTTGTTACTGCTTCTTTAAAACATAAAAACCCTTTTTTAAATACAAATTTAATCTTTTATTAGCATTTCTTTGAAACATAAAAAACCCCTGTTTTCACAATTTTTAAAAGGATACCATACCGGCAATAAATTAACAGGTAACATATAGGTAATTTTCACGTAAAATATAACTGCGTGCTAGTTTTTTTACCATTTACCTGTTCTTCCATTTTTTTAAATTAATTTGCAATTTTCAGGTAATTAAACTATGTAGTTTATGTTGCGGCTATTTACTTATGTTTAACCTTTTAACTTACTCAGAAATCTAACGTGTTAGTCTATTTATGTCGCCTATTCGTTTTGCAGCATCCGTTCACCCACAATAAGTTCATAACAATGGCAATACCTTTACCATCTCCAAATTAATTGATAACCTGACGTGCTAGATAATTTATGTGGCCTGAACTGCTTTATTTGTCGAAAATTCTTTAAGATTCACCTTCTTTAATTTCAGTAATGTTTCCTTGCAGGACTTATTTTTTGAACCGAATATCTTACCTTGGGTCACAGAAATTGCTGTAGTTCGCAAGGTCGTATCCAGACGTGCGTACAATGGGGTATAGAAATGTAGGTTAGATTCTGGACTACAAGAGAGTATAGGTTTTTTTTTGACGCATTTTGACGCTCAGGACTTATGCTCTATAAAGTAGGAAATTTCCGGGAAATTTTGACATAAAAAAAAAAAAAAAAATTAAAAAGTTCTAGAGGTCGCAGAGTTTAATGCTTTAAACCACGTATAGCTAATAAAATAAACTAATACACAAAACTTATTCTGTCAAAAAATCTTAAAAAACAAAAAAGTTATGAGCATTTCAACTTCAAAAATTGACTCAGAAATTCAAAACTATAACCAAATATTGAGAAAGTCCATTTCGGACCACCCTGTTCTCAATGAAATAGTTGAAATAGGGTTTTAATTTTTTGGCTCCCGAGGTTCACTAGTATTTACTTTCACATGAATAAAAAAATTTTAAAATCGGAGAACAAAAAAAAAAATAATTTTGGCCGCCTTCTCAAAATATGAACCAGTGTGCGGCGGCACTATCATCTATTTTCGATACTAATTCAGCTCAATTTGCATAATAGTTGAAATATACCTTAGCAATAATTCAAAAAATCTTCATAGTGCAAAACTACATCCTACTTAGTTTTTTTTGAAATAATTAAGATTTTTCTTAAAAAATGTGAGTCTTGATCACTGTTGCTAGAAGTAGGGGAAAATCCCTACATGTAGGTATTTTTGATACTAAAATAGAGGCGTAGGGAAAATCGGACAGATTTTTTAAAATCACCAAAATGTAGCGATTTTTCGTCATATCGTCATTACTTATAAAATTAATTCAGAAAAACGTTTTGTAAGTGATATTATCTTGTCCACAGCGGTTGAAAATTTTTTCTTTTCACTAAAATCGCTTTAAAATATATTTTCAGAGGTGTTTGTGGTTTTAAAAGTTGGCGACAATAGTATTTACTTATGTTTTTTCTAAGATATAATTTAATTGAATTTTTACAATACTGTATTAACTAGTTTTTTTTTTAAATTAGTTTTTTACTTCTTGGATAAAATCGACAGGTGTTATTCCTATCTACCCGCTGTAAAATTATCGAGCTATTTTGTGTAACTTTTGGAAAAGATACTGTTTAATATGCCTTTCATATTAAATAAAAAATTGTTTTGATTCTACTGAAAATTTTGAAATTTTGAGTTAATACAGTATTTTGTTGAACAAGTGCGATATGGTTCAATTTTTTGTTTTTTAAGTTTTGTACTTGTTTTTTTGTCAAAGCTTTAATATACATATTCAAACAAAATTAATTTTTTATAACTAATGTGTTTTCTTCTCTTTTAATGACAATAATGCGTAGGGATTTTTGTAGGGGAAATTTTTTTTAACGTGTAGGGAAAAAATCGGATTTTTTTTTAGCATGTGTTGGTATTTTTTCGAAAAATCCACTGCAACACTGGTCTTGATGGAAATAATATGCTTTATGTATATAAATATAATATTAACGGCCAATTTCACCAAGTTCAGTTAGAACTTTAACTTGAGTTAACAATTTGTTTTTAACAGTTATAACAACTGATAGTGAAATAGAACTGTAGTGGGATTCTGTAACTTTTAACAATAACAACATTTTTCAAGTTTTTTGATTGAATCCTATTCTACACACTGAAATCCATATTACCTTTGTTATAGAGCATTCCAAAACTCAATAACTACACTGCAATTCAATATCAAATATAAGGGTTTAGAGCAAAATGCAATAATTGGCAAAAAAAAGAGTTTTCATTTTAGTACAAGTGGTTGCAATTTAAATCAAAATGATATTATACAAATCTTATCAAAGCAAAAAGCAGAAATTCCAGCCCTAGTTCAGATCAAAACGCAATATTTCCATACAGTTCAAAGCAAAATTAAATAAATACTACGATTCGGACCAAAACGCAATAACTCCAAATTTGCTCTCTAAAGAACTTTAAAACAAACTGTCAAATAAAATAATTAATTTGTGATTAATATTATTTTTTGTGGACAATATTTGTTTTTTAAAAAAATTATTTGCTTATTACTAAAATTACAATCTGTCGTTTATTCAAAAAAAAGGTTATGGTGTGATTATTGCGTTTTGTTATGGACCTCCTCAAAATTAAAGTCAAGTGGCATCACTGTCAAAAAAATGGCAAAATAACGAAAAACACAAATATTTTACTATTAAACTAAATTCAAATTATTTAATTGCCATTTTCAAGTTATGTTATTTCTTTAAACTAATTTTTTATTATTTTTATACAAATTAAGTAACAAATTTCTTAGAGATCTTTTATTTTTTTTTTTTTTTTTTTGTAAAAAGTCCCAAAAAACAGCAGCAAAGTTCAACCAGCCATAAACGATGTTATTTGAGTAAATTTGAAATAAGTGTTACAAATAAAAAAAGAGGAACTTATTTCATACACAAAAACACGCAGTAAATAGTTTAAGAAGTATTTTGTCGCAGTTTTTGCTTATCTTGCAACAATTCTAAAAAAAAAAATATTGTAATTCTCCAGTATTTAACAAACAATGGCCCAACCATTTTATGTTATTTAAATATTTTAGCAGGATATGCTGTAAAAGCACTTAATATTAATTTAAAATCTACTACGTACGTTTTTTTTTTTTTGATTTTGAGTTCATTTTTATTCCTTCATTTATTTATGCTGCTTTAAGCGGCTTATGAATTTAA
Organism: Pollenia griseotomentosa; assembly: GCA_963931875.1. Classification (NCBI taxonomy): domain Eukaryota; kingdom Metazoa; phylum Arthropoda; class Insecta; order Diptera; family Polleniidae; genus Pollenia; species Pollenia griseotomentosa. The sequence continues at coordinate 255,898,437 of OZ007560.1, read as the reverse complement.
ATTCATTGCTCATATTTAAGTGTTTTTCTTTCTATCTGCTTTTATTATATTTTTGATTTAAATTTAGCTTTCAAATTTTTTTTGTTTGTTTGGTCTCTTTTTATTTTCCTTTATTGCGCTTAATAGTTGTAATCCAACTTTTTACAGTTAAATAAACCATACGAATTTATTAAAAATAAATTCGCCAGGATATGGCTGGAAAATACATCAAGTGGTATTAAAGTCTAAATGGTGGGGGCAGGAAAAGGAGTAGCCGGAGTAAAACATGAAGGGGGAACAATAAGAATTTCAAGTATTTAATAAGTTTTACATAATCCTGCCAGAAAATAAAAAATAGTAAAACTTGCACAAGCGTAAAATTTGAAATGTGGTTTTGGATTCCCTGTGGCGTATGATTGCTGAATTATTTGTATTCGCCAGAACAAACACTCTAGAGCGTATGAGTAGTAAATATTTCAGACGGAATTATTACTGTTTTAAAAACTCAAAGACTGGCATTTGACTTAATTGATTATTATAATAGCTTAAGTTTGCTCTTTAATTGGCTTTTGTGCTACTTTTTAAAATATGCTATGAAATCTTTCCTTGTCTGCCTTTATGCTGCTGCTCTTTATTTAGGCTAATTTTTTTCTTTATATTAATGGTCAATTGTTGCCTTTATTGTCTCTACAGTTTTCATTCTAAATTTTCTGTTGAGTTTAGTTGAATGAAAGACTAAGACAATCTTCTTACAGCCTAAGCTTTGAAAAATAAAACAGGTTTATAAAAGGCTTATGAAACGGATGTTCTATAAAAATTTTTGGACTAATCTTAATTAATTTAGGGAATTAATTTTTAGCACAAGTACTTACAAATAACAGCTGTAATACTCTCAGCATGGTACGAATAAAAATTAAATAAAAAGTTTCTATTTTAAGGACTCACGATCATTTAAGCTTTTTTTTATTTTTTTTAATCACAGTATACCATGAAATGTTATGGCAGCAAAGTAATTATATATGTTTACGTTTAAGTGAAAGCCCTCGTATAAAAAAATATAAAAGAAAATTTCAGACCAGTGTGTAAAATTTGATATATGTGTGCTATTAAATGCTTCTAGAGGAATTAAGGACACAACTGACAAACGCTTCCTTATTTTTTCATCTGTATGTGCTAATTTATAATGTTTGTAATATTTCTTCATCATCTGTTTGCTGTAAGATTTCTTTAAGCTAATTACAGCAATTCTTGACATTCATTGCCTAACACTCCATCTGACACTCTCATGTGTTCATGTGATGATAAGTTCATGTGTATTTTACAAATACATACACTTATCCGCAGATTTATATGTTTGTCTATGTATGAGTGTGTGCGAAAAAATTTTTGGAATATATCCTGCTTGATGATTGCACAGGAAAAAACCCCCGAAAACTGAGTAAAAAATTGTTTGTTCATTAAAATTTCATGCAAAATGATGGCAGCTAATTTATTTGTTTGTCTCTTTTTTGCCACAAAAAGGGAACACATGTGCGTGTATTCTCTCTGACATGGTCTCATTTACACATCTGAAAGCAGCTACTTAAAGTCAAAGTAACAAATGTGAGTTTCAGTCTACGTATATGTTTGTGTGATGTAACCACTAAATACCTAAAGAACACACACACAGGTGAAATTCATGACATTCATGCCATAATATTCAGTTACACTTGAATCTAACACATGAGTTGAAAAATTATTCTGGATTTAAGTTTTCACTTAAACTTCTTTTGTTTGCTTTCAGTGGAGTTGTTTGAATTTCTTGTTATACCCACACCACTGTAGGTGGAGAGGGTATTATGCGTTTGTGCTACTGTGTGTAACAGTTAAAAAACATTGGTGGTAGAGCCACCTTTTGGTAAACTGGTCGACTCAGAATTACTTTTTAAAACGATCCAAGGATGTCCGCCCGTGTAGCTGGCTAGTTGTTTATGGTATTCCTGTATGTAAAGTACATGCCGCAATATTAGTGATAGTTGATTGAAAGTTGGTACATATACTCTTATTTTCACAAAGAAAATAGTAAAAGCCAGTCCATAATTTTACATAGACATAACATGTGTATTCATATTAAATTTGGGCCAAATATAATTTATTTTAATCTAAACCATCTTACCAAATTTAATTGAAATCGTTCTTTTTTTGACCAGAGATCCCACAGAAAAACTACTCCCAAAAATAGTAAATGTCTATCATGGATCACAAAAGCCTCCCTAAAATCACTTGAAGACGAAGAAATCTAGTAGACATATTGCTGGCCCAATATTCTATGGTTTTATGTTATTTATTGTAGATCCAGAGACGAAAAAAAGTTCTTGGCCACTTTGTTTTACCTAATTTTGTTACAAATAGAATCTGGCAATTTATAAGTTACTTTAAAAAATTGTATTTAACATTTTTTATTTTTCTAGTTAATTCTATGAGCTAAATTTTAGTTATGTATTTTATAAAGCGTTTTGTAATAGTCCTATTCCTATTCCAGAATTGAAAATAGTAAAATAAAAACAAGAGATTATAAAATTTATTGCCTCCATATTTTTGCTTTTTTACATACAACCGTGAAATATTTGGCCAGTGGTATGTAGAAGTACTTATCTAATTAATATCAAATACAAAGAACTCTTATAGGAAACTTAAGTTTATAACCTAATTTTGTTTTGAAGGGCCCGTGGTTGTCCATGGGTAAACTTTCGAAAAATTTTTTCTTAATACTGCGGTATAGGGTATCGTATGGTCGGGCTTGATTGATTATACTTTCTTACTTGCTTTTTCTGCTGTTGTTGTTGTTGATGACGATATTGCTTTCGCTGTTATGTTTTACCTGTGAAAAGAAAATGATGAAGTTCTTTAAGAAGCAGATACACACACTGATATGCATATTCGCAGTTAACACTTTAACTGAAAGATAAAACTTTAAAAATGTGTTTCGTTTTCATTAGAACGTGGCTGTACAAATATTTAAATTTCCAAATGAACAAGTGTTTAGTGAGTTCAGAGCGTGAAAGTTGGGAAGTGTTTGTGTGTATAGGTTTTTGGTTATATTTACAATACGCAAAAGGCGTTTAAAGAAATGTTGATTCTTAATAAACAATTCAGAATTTTCAAAATCTACATGGATTGTTGAAATTGGCGAAAGTTGTTTTTCAAACTGTTTCTACTTTCTGAAACATCTTATAACTTCCTAATTTAAAATGTTTTTTATTTAATTTAAAAAGATTTACTTGTTTAAAGAGTTTTTTTTTCTTATAAATGTTTTTCTTTTCTTTAGAATCTTAATAAAAAAAAATCTCATGACATTCTATTTATTTAGAAAATCTCATTTAAATGGCATTTTACTTCAAAAACATTTTTCACTTATGCATACATATATAAAAAAACATATACAAGCATATGAGTTAGTAGCTATGCCCAGCAAACACACAGATTTGAATAGATAATGAAATTTTTTCTAAAATCTAAAGTAACTTCTAGTAACTCCTATGATCGTATAATTATACAATATTGTATTTTTGTTTAAGTTATTGTTTGGGATTACAAAATTCATTATTAATAAGATTTTCGCATGACGTGCTAAATTCGCAATTTTTTTCATATTTGATAAATACACTGAAATTTATTGTTGAGGGAAATCTAGCTTCTATGCGCATTTCACTGGTTGCTTAGGCCAGATCGTCAGGAAACCTTTTCCAAAGATTTTAGAAAAACTAAAAATATTTAACAAATAAAACCTTAAAGCGAATAAGAATTATTTACACTTAAAGTCTTACTTGTAACTATATCAAAGCTTGTTGTTGCCAATTTTTTTTACAAAAGTGTTGATCTTTATGTGTTTCGAAAAATGCTGTATTCCTGGAACTGTTCGATTTGTTTGTTGAGTTTGTAAAAATATTTTAAGAATGTGATAATAACTATTTTTTTAATTCATTTGAAGTTATTTTCTAAACGAATTTAATTAGAATTGCTTATCAAATAATATTTATTTCCATTTTAAATCAAATTAAAACTCCCAACTGGCTTAATTTCATGGTATCAAATAATGTGAATGTCAACTTTTACTAAAGAAGAAGAAAACAAAAATCGTTTTTTTAATGACAGCGCTTGTGAATTGGACAAATAATTTAAAATCATATTTATGAGAGAGAGAATTTTATGGAAATTAGATGATTTTCTTATAAAAAAAAAAATATAAATTTAAAAGGTTTGAATTTGTGTTTGCTGGGTTAAACATTATACACACGTAAAGATGTATACGTATGTAAACCAACTCATTCACACCCTGCAGGCAATTCAGTTAACTTTCAATTAATTTAAAGCTAACTATTTCTCAAGTAGTGGTGGTTGACAATTGGATTACTTTTATATGTAATTAACTAACTTTTTTAACATTGCGATGTCCTAGGAAGTAGTCGATTGTCCGACTCTGCACTAATTTCAATTAACTTTAAGTTAACTTTTTGTAGCTAGCTATAAACTCAATACTTTAAGTTAGCTTTAAGTTAAGTTAGTTTAAGTTAAGGCCGATTAAAGCCGATCTATGAATGTTATTCATTGGATGAATACTTTCAAAAAAATAAAAAAATTTTATTTTATTATTTTATTTTCTTTTATTTTTTTTATTTTATTTTATTAATCAAAGTTGTTTTTATTCAACTTTTTTTTTAACCAAAGTCGCTGGCGGGAATCGATCCCGCAACCTCGGCGCTGATAGACTTGCTCACTACCAGCTAGCCTACTGGGGCAGTCTAGTTTTTGAATAAAAAAACTATGTTTTTTGCCATTACTCAATTAAGAGCGTAAATATGAGATTAAATTGTCATAACATAACAACAATAACAACGTTGATTTTTTTGCTAACGAGTTGGCTCTCACTACTTAAAATATACAACACAGTGTTTGTATACACTTTGGTTAATGTAAATTTTGCATTGCGTAGTAGTTGGCTTTAAGTTAGTCTATACAAGCTAACTTAAAGTTGGGTTTTTTTGTAGTTAGCTACTCATTTGACGGCAGGGCATATATAGAAACTCTCTTATATTTGTGTGTCTTTTATGTAAGAATTTTTAATTAAAAATGTTAAACAATTTATAAAATAAAAGTTCTTCTTGAACAGATTTATCCAGGTGAAATTAATTAAACAGGTTTTACTTAATTGTCAGGCACATTGTAAAGCAAAGTCTTTTAAAAATATATTTCAATCAAAATTCAAAAAAATAAAAACAAAAACAAAAAAGTAGATTTTCTTTAAGCCAATTAATTATTTCTTTTTTTTAATTACATTTAAAATCAAAATGTAACTTTTTTATTCACAGTGGAATTCAAGTACTCATTTAAATTAAAGGAACAAAAATATTTAAACGATTTTTTTTTATAATTAGTCTGCAAAAAAAAAATAAGAACTTAATTTATTTTGCACTAATTTCGTTTTACATTCAACTTTTCTCAAAATCAATTTAAATTGTTTAATTAGTTACTTAAATGACAAGACTTTCTTTTTTAAAAAACTAAATTTTTTTTTTCTGGAATTTAGAGTATAATTAAATAGAAAACCCTCCGGCAAGGAGGAAATAACATTTTTTTAAGTTTGTATTCTTATTTTAAGTGATTATCATTTTGCCCTGTTTCTTATGCCACAATACTTTTTTTCTTAAAAGTTTTGTTTTCATTATTTTTATCTTTCTCATAATAATGATTATATTTGTGTAAACAAAATGAGTTTTAATGGACAAAAGGTAGAAATCCGTAAAAAATCCAAATAAAAATCTAACAGACAAACTATCCAGTCACTTAAATAAAAACACAGCGTTACCATAACTTTTACAGTGAGGTAAATAAAAAAAGAACCCAAAGTTAAGTTTATAATTTTACAAAACTAACTGACTGCTATTTTTAAGTTTTTTAGTATTAATTTTATCTTGTTTTGTTTTGTTTTATGTTTTACAAAGTGGAATTGTTTTACTGTTTAACTTCCGTTTCCTTTTATTCACACAAATTTGTTTCCTTGCCCCACAGTTGTAATATGTTGCAAACTAGAGATATTAGATAGAAAACAAATCAAAATATTGTGTATTTTTTTTAAATTTTATCCACTTAATTAATGTTTTGTTGTTTGTAAGAAATTATTTAATTGACCAGCAGTATAGTTTTATTAAACTTTGATTTATTATTAATTTTATTTTATATTTTATTAAAATTGAATGGATTTGAATTGTATTTTAAGAAAAATGTTTACTCAAATTTTGCCTTCAAACATTTTTCAAACTTGTTTTATTTTTTATGAATACGGCAGAAAATGTTTTAAATAATTTTATTAAAAAAATTTCTTATGAAAATATTTTTTTCAACTGACAAACTTTTATAAAAAACCAGTTTCAAAGAAATTCCAACATTGATATACCCAAAGTTTCTCCTAATTCCTGAAGCCATTCAGGGTTCACAAATACTCCGACCCTCCTTCTTAAAAGGCTCGGAACAGAATATCATCCGTGAAGATGTGAAAGTTACTTGAAAAAAACAGCCTGCTGACATTTGAATAGGATTGGATGTGTTCACAATTCGATAAATCAATTTGTGTTCGCGTCGCTTTCCCATTTAAATTCCAAATTGATTACATAAATAATCCCAAATTAAGCTCGTTTTTAGCTTTAAAGTGATGCCTTTCCAAGAGCAGGTCATTAGCTACAACTACACCAACTTAGGTGCAATGTTTGGTGCAGAGTTTCATCTAAAAGGATAATAGGACCCATGATGCATACCGAACGATGTTGGAAAACCACACAGCCTTGTGATTTTTGCAACATGGAGTCACAGTACATACTGCTGGTGCCTCAATGGCTCCGGAAAAGGACATATTTGACAAACACATTAGTTTGCACACAAGCGATTTTAACTGGCCTTCACGCTCACCGAATTTAACAAGTCCTGTCATTTTTCTTTGGGGATATTTGAAAGAAATAGATTTCCATTGGTTGTTAATAAAGTCTAAGATTATAAAAGTTATTGGAGATTGAAAATTAGGATAATATTCCCTTTAAACTCTTTTGTTTAAAATAGCTTTTGTATTGGTTTTGTATATTTACTAATTTTCGTAGAAAATTTAACAGTTTTTATGGGTGATCACAAAAATAAGCACATTTCTGTTTGAAAATTTTTTTTTATTTTTATTATTATTTACGAAGCCGATGTTTTGGGCAATTAAAAATTAACCTTTTTAACCAAAAGAACTTTAAAAAAGAAACAAAAGTAATTTTTTACCTTCACTCATCATTCATTCATGAGTGGGTATGAACGTGTTTAAAATTTGCTGTTTTTTCATTCACGAGTGCAAAACATTATGACTTACTGAGCCCTCTAATTACTCATATGTAAGCAATTTGAATATTCTTATTTAAACTGATAAAAATCGTGAGTAACGCTTGTTATTCATATTGATGAAGTTGCTTGGAAAATTGCACGACCATAGCACGAATATCCTGTGTGTGTGTCGTGTACAGATTTTGCTTTTGTAAAATGTATATATTTATTAAGAACCCAATATTTTCGAGGACATGGCTTAAGAGCACTGTATTTAGATAATTAATCAATATTCATTTATTTAATATTACAAATTATATCTTTACTTAATTTAATGAGTGAAACGGCCAGAGTCTCTTGCCGGAGTCGATTTTAAGAAAAAATCTACTCTGGATTTTATGTGAGAACGCAAATTTTACTTATAAAATTTGCCGGGTGGCTGCTACTGTTGTTTCAAATGTTTATGTTGTAGTGATAGTTGTTTCAATAGATAATTACCATAATAAAACACAACAAAACAGAAATAAATAAGTAAAAAAAAAAATAAACAATAAAGAGCACAACACAAAATAGGATGGGAAAGAATAAATGGCAAAATTTACAACTAAAGGGTCTATCATTATGTGCTTTATGTATTCAAATCTAAATGAAAGAAAATGTGTTGGAAAGGCCTAAAGATGCTTTTATGTGTGGATTATAACACCTTGCAAATGTTGGCCGCGGCTTCGCTGGATGGCCCGCATCCAAAATGTCCAATTTTTCATGGTTCTGGCGTATAAATTAAGCTTAATTGAAACCGATATGCCATCGGTTATGTTCGCTTGTGACACTGCGGTTTGTGATTTATTGGAAAATAGCTGCACACTAGGAAAACCATACAAAAATTTCTAATTGGGTTACATCGTACAATCTCGATTTCATCCCTATGTAAGATGCCCATGCCCTCAGATCGCTCGCGAAGATGGTCTAATGTGGCATCATATCATCCAATTCTGGCTCTTGGATCTCTTTCATCCTAAATTTGAAAAGTAGCGTTTTATTTTGGTAACACATTTTTTTCATTTGCACGTCTTTCTGAACTCTACACATTGCAAAACCGACTGAATAAATAAAGCCAATATCAAAGTTCGGAAATCCTTATTGGAAACCCCTTTACGTAAACAACCACAACCAACAAAAGTGGCCATTATGCAGAAATGAATTGATTGAATAAAAAAAGAAGTTGATAGAATTGAAAGGATAATTTAATGACACATTTAGGCCCGTTTTCACAACTTACCGATTACTTAAGGTAGGATTTAATCAGACGTATAAAAAGTCTTATTACAACTTAACTTTAACCTATCGCTCACTTTAGGTTAAAGTTCAGTTGTAATAATGGAAAACTTTTTATACGTCTGATTAAATCCTACCTTTAGTAATCGGAAAGTTGTGAAAACGGGCCTAAATGTGTCATAAAATTATCCTTCTGATTAATTCTTACTCTAGAGTTAAATTAAATTTAACTATCGGTAAGTTGTAAAAAAGGGGCTAACACTTTTTTTTTATTTTTGTACTCGACTATTAGTTTTGTTAAAGGCTTTAAGAGTCTTACGAATGTTTGTTTAGGAAGAGAACATTTTTTTAAGATTTTTCCAATTCGAATACTTTCGTCAGTCTTTGCTGTGTTTGGAAGTAATTAAGTTTAAATATTTACTTTAGATCGAATGCTTTAAAAGTGCTTACAGGCACAAGACTATTTTCATTTTGATGAAATTGTTAACAAACACTAACAACAAAATGTTTCCCTTCCAGATGTTTCCCTGTCTAAATGGGCACTTATAGATTCAAATTAGCTAAAACAATTTTTGCCTCCAAACAAAGTTTAATTGAATTCAGGATATTCAGGCGTGTTCTGGAAATTGCGAAAACGCAAAACGCAAGAATTTTAAACGTCGTTTTTTAATAAGATTTCCATGATAAAAGAATTTTATGACAAATATTATACAAATATTTTTCTATTAAACAGAATTTTATAACAAAAATTATAAAAATTAGAAAAACAACTACCAAATTCTTGCGTTTTCGATTTCCAGAACACCCCTGATTATTATTTGTGATTTTTTTAAATATTTTTTTAAAGTTTAGCTTAGAACTTGTTTAATTCTAAGACTTCTTTCAGAAATAAAAAGGAACAAAATAATAAATATGCTTTCCTTTAAAAAAATTTTAGGAACTTGTACAACTACAAAATGGAAATCCGAGAATTTTTTTAAAAAATGAGAAAACAGATAAACAGACACGCATACTTACATGTATATTCGTAATGTATTCTTCGTGATTAAAAACATCTTATAAAATATAATTATCATACAGTATGTTTAGAAAATGTTTTCACATGGTGCAAATAGTTTATTTTTTTACTTTAATCATTAAAAAGACTAGCTATCTTAATTAATTTTTTTATTAACTCAATTTTATCTATAGATTAACTAACAAACAGCAGTAAGGTGGGATGTAAATCCAGAGAGAAGTTAAAAAAATTTAAAAAAAAACAAAAGAAATTCCAAAATTTACAGCCTGACCCACGATATCGGCCGCTATCGTTTGCTGGCAACAAACAGCAGATTTGCGACTCACTAAAAATTTTCAGCACGACAAGTTGATCGACAATGCAAGCGAACGATAATGTAACAGTTTTCATACTCCCACTAAGAAATAATATAAGAAATGTCAAAATCAGTCACTTCACAGCAAATTTTCTCATCAATTTTTTTTTATTTCAATTAAACCATTAATCAAAAATAAAATTGGTTTTAGTTAAAAATTTAATCAAGTGAATTAAACGTTAACTTATGCCAACAACATTACTGCAGAAAATGTTAATAATAAAAAATATTTAATTGATACTATTAATTTGTGTAGTTCAATTAACTTTTTAATAAATATCACAATTTTTTTAATTGAAAACCATTTTTATATTTTTCTGTGTTATATTTTTTTAAAACAACACCACTAATAAAATTATATAAATAGTTTAATAAAATATTTTTTTAATAAAATTCTATTCTGTATTTTTTTTACCTGCTTTGTTTGTTTTTGTTAACTGTTTTGTTTGTAGCACAGAGTTGTATTTTAATGGCTAAATGTACATGTTTGCCGAATTTTATTTTAAAACTAGCGTTTCATTTGTGGAATTGTTAATGTGGCAATATAATTATTTGAGAGTAAATAAATGGATTACGTTAGAAACGTACAACTTGTCGACCGAAAAGTTGATAGTTAGTCGGGCGCTTATAAAAACGATAATGGGTGACTTGTTGTCGCTCGCTTAAATTGACGATCAACATCGTGAGCCAGACTGTTAATTGTAAAGAAAATGGTTTTACAATTTCTTTTTTGTGTGTGTTTATTTCATTTCCGTTGGTTCTGAACGTTACAACTTTAATTTTGTCCTTAGTCAAGTGACCATAGATAATGATTTAATCAAAGTTTTGTTTATTATTTCTTAAATGATACTAGAATTTAAAATGCTTGGGAAAAGAAATTCTAAAGATGTGATTCAGTTAGTGTACTATTACCAACAGATCGGAAAAACGATGCAAAAATAATAGTAAATTTGTTATTTACAAGACATACAGTGTACAATATTTAAAATCGCACTAAAAACCTAAATGGACTAATTTTAAAGCTTTCAACTGGGCGTCCACTTAAGATTTCTGAGAGAACATAAGGTGCTTTAAGAAGAAAGGTAGGCAAAAGACCATCCATACAATGAAAGAAGTTTATTTTCAAAAGCAATCAATTTCGTATCTGACAAAAAAAATCCAAAATCTAAAATTAAATTCTTGATTTTAACTTATTTAGTTCGTGTTTAGTAAAATGTTCATTAATAAAGAAACATTTGGCTTGAACCAAGCCACACATATATTTAGAATAAGTAATGCAAAATGTTCGTGTACGAACGCTTGCATATGATCTCGAAGAAGAATTTAGCGTCGCAGTCTCTCACGAAACGCAAAGGCAAGTTTAAGAAAGTAACGACTATTCATTCAGAGTAGTCCAAAAAAAGCACTGTTTATACTTTGATATAAATATCATCATATTTATACTTAAAATATTTCTTCCACAAACAACAATCAAACAAAAACAATGCAAATAGAAAGATAATTGTCTTTTTCTGTAACACATATTTTCAAACCTGACGACAACTGGGATGACGTTATGACTCTTCTCTTTAATGATAGACCTAACGGAGCATTAAGAAAGATCTTTAAAGCATTGGAAAGTTGAAATATAATTCCTACTGTAAGATTTTAAATGGCTTGCCTGTTCATATCTAGAAAGGGAGTTAAAGCAATTTGTTTTATTGAGAACACCATGAACAGCGGATTAAACAGATTAAGACCCAGTTCAAAATTTATAGACTTACTTGAAAAAAAGAACTGCCAATAGGCGTCCCAAAAACCAAGATGAGTTTCTGTAATTTTTTAGAAATGTTATGACAAACCAACAGATTATGTGCACAAATTAAATGAATCCATGAAACGGCGTATGTAAGCGGAGTTTCATTTAAAATGCCGCACTCAACTATTTTAACACAAAATTGTTTTCAGTAAACAACCTGTGCATCTTTACATATGAATAACATTTTCAAGATCGAATAGAGGATACAGAATAAACTCCTTTCCATACCGCAAACTAATTTCAGAACGGCACTTCTTCGTTAATGCCATTCGTCTCTGGAATGAACTCCCATCTAACATGCAAATCTTAATATGCAATATTTTCTCATTTTGCTCAAATAAAATTTTGTAACTTATTTTTAATTTTATGTCTTTTTTAACCAAAAAAATCTGCCATTGTATCAGCAGATTAAAAAGTCTTGTTGTACTGTAATTCTCCTAAATAATTAAAATAAATTAAAGATTCACCTAATTTTTTTCATGTTGAGTGTTTCTCACGTAAAAACACTCAACGGTTGCGCAACAGTTTTACGTCTTATGAATGTATCAATTGTATTAGTGTACGTAAAAATAATTTCTTCTAGATTCTAGAGTTTCTTTTCTTTTTTGATTTTATTTCTTATGTGCCTTTCATATAAATTTTACCACACAATCAATGGCTTGTCACCTGGAAACTTAAAATGGCTTAAAATGAATTAATAAAAAAGAAGTAGTAGAAATAAAACAGATGTTTTTTTAATAATGAAAAGCAAAACAAAACTATTTTCACCACGTTAAAACATTTTCTTGACACACTGTATGTTGTCAGAGCTTTTCTGAGAATTTGACTAAAATCCATGAACACGATAACTCCTACTTCTGCCATGACTTTCCCTTATGAGGCAAATTTGTGATGGCATTCCTTTCCTTTTTTCATATTCAAGGATTTTCTTTGTAGCTCTTGTTTGATAATAAAAGTTGAGTTTATGAATAAGTGATGATGCTTTGGCGTTAATTTTATTTTGCTTTCCCGAAAGGAATGATGCTTTTTATACAATATTTTTTTTTTGTCATAACAGGTTCCCTTAAGTACCAAGCTCCAGTCTTACTTGCCCTTAATTCTTGTTGTTGTTGCTGTTGCCTTATGTTGCTTTAATTGTAATTGTTTCACACACACATTGTTCTTATTGTTAATTATAATTATTATTATTAGTTAAATTTCTAAATAAAATGCTGTTGTTTATGAAGCAAAAGTAATAAAAAAAATGTGTTTTTAATAAACTGAAAATGAGGAGACGTAATAAAATTTTTCAATTAGTTTCGTTACGTTGTGTTACGTTTCATTTCATAAAATTTACGTTCCAATCATATTTATGGCCAAAGCAAAGATTGCAACATATTTTGTTAATTTGCAAAAAAAAAGAAAAAAAATGTCGACAAATGTTTGTCGTCAAATGTTAAGCAACATATATTTTCGTATAAATATACAGCAGATTTATGCGATTTTCTAAGATTTAACGTTCATTTTTTTCCACAAATTTTATAATTTAGTAGTTTGTAGTTTTTGTTGTGTTTTGATATGCTTTGTTTAGTTAACAATGACACTCAATGCGTCTGGAATGAACTAGAAAATCCTATTTTGTTGCTCTGACTTTTGTTAAACCACAGGGGAATTAGCGGGTAATAAAAATCTGTTGAAAACCCGTACACATGGAATATACGGCAAAAGCAATTATTTGCACTTTTGCCATAAAAAAGAAGAAGACTGTAAAACCAATAACTTTTATTTCCCTCATCTCTTGCCATTAAGAATTCTTTCTCCATGTGACTGTGCCTACAATGCCACCGCCAGCGCCATGAAGAAACTCCCTTGCTAGTTGCAGCAGGCAACATAAAATGTTGTTGAAAGTTAAATTTATTACACAAATATATTTGCTTTTTATTTTGCCAAATCGTTTGTGTTTTTGGAAGTATTTTTATAGAGTGCATGTGGGGTTTGGATACCATTTTTCTCCTTTTTTTTATGTTCATCAATTTTATGGGGTTTCCTTTTTTTTTGTTATCCCTTAGAAAATGTAAAAGGGTCACGCGAATTTTTTGTAACTGTTTTTTTTTTTTTTTTTTTGTTTTACTTTCCATTTCTCTTTTTGTTTTATTAAAAACGACTTTTTGAATAATGAACGAATTCAGGTTAAAACATATTCTTTCATACATGCATCATATGGATGAACATACTAAAGCCCTCGTTACTCTTACGTAAACGTATACATTGCGGATCAGCTGTTTCGTTTTCCTTACCAAGCTTAGGTATTAATAGATACTCCGCGTACTTTATTTCTTAATATTTTTCTCTATTCTACGTTTTAGCTGCTTAAGAGTTTAATGTTTGGTTATTTTTATAGATAAAGCGAACATTACATCGACCTGCACGAAGTTTTTTTTTATTAAAAAATCGAAAATTGGGCATCAGTTTTAAAAATATTTTCAAAGTAAAATTCTATACACACGTTTACATCCGAAGTTGCTGAACAAACAGAAAGTCTTTGTAGATCATAACTAGCATATTACGATCTCCTTAATCGAACTAAAGTTAATGAAATAAAATCAATATATGTATAGTCCGTATTCAAGGAGAATTATCTTAAGGTCTCCTTACATGTAAGTTAGGGTTATGAATTTTTACATTTTTTTGCCTATGGGCATTTCTCCAATGTCGAATGCGACATTCGTACGCCTTAAAAGTGAAAAAAAACATGTACCAAAACATTAATTTTATTTTGTCAAAACGCGAAACTTATAGCTTTTGATTAGCACTATAATTTGTGCTTAGGTTGATTTTGAGCAATTGTTCGTTTTCAAGAAAATTAAAAAAACCCAAGGCATTTGCATGCGACAAAAACAGAAGTTGCTTTTACGGCAAACAGTTCAAACACTGATTTCAGCGAAACCTGATAAAATATTTTAATGCGACTAATTTTAAAATATTATGCATTGAAGTATCTAAATAATGGTTTTTATTTAATTCAAAAATATTGTGTAGTTTATTTTTTATTTAATTATAATCACTGTCGCACGCTACATGTTGCATGTGACATTTTGTTTCATCATACTTTTATGCTTATGTTTTTACTTTTTATGTAATAAGGCATGCGTAAGATGATTCTACATTATTTTAAATTTATTCAATATATTCATTTTCTCAACAAAAGTTATAAAATTATAAAGAAAGATACAAATCCCAATTTTTAATATTTTTAATTAGGCTTAAGTTCATCAAACTAAATTTTCATTAAATTATTTTTATGAAGAAAGGAATTTTACAACATGAAAATTAATTAAAATTGTTATTGATAATCTTTAATTTTTGACCGTGGCCGGGGCTCGAAACGCGGCCGACAGGTTACCATGACATTTTAATTAATTTTCATGTTGTAAAATTCCTTTCTTCATAAAAATAGTTTAATGAAAATTAAATTTGATGAACTTAAGCCTAATTAAAAATATTAAAAATTGGGATTAAAAACCATAAATAGTTCAACAAAATAACCACAATACTAATTATTGAAAAATACAAATATAGAACAAAAACTATCTTGACTGAAAATAGTATTGCTAGTCTCATATAACGTTTTTTTAATAGAATAAGCTGTCCTTGATGCTTGTAGTTGTTGGCCATCGCAAATAAAGATATTTTAGGAAAAAAAATTTTTTGAATTTATGCATTTTACACTTACGATGTCGCACGCTACAAACTTAAAATAAGTATCAAGAAAAAAGCACTGATTATTTTCCAGCAAAATTTTTTTTAATTAAATTTGCAATAAAAAAATATCTGTTTGTTACTAATATTTGAAACGCATTGTCCAAATACCCTCGACGCACTGATAACAAATGTTCTTTTTCAATGTCGCACGCTACATCGAAATATACGGTAAAGCAAAGAAAAAATTTGCCGTAACTGGCAATCGCATCCTTCCGTTTACATTTTTTCTTTATTGTTTGAATATAAACTGAGATTTAAAAAGCAGTTGCCAATGCATAATGTTTCTCATTAAGATCATTTAGCTAAACAAAACGTGCAATAGAAATGTTCAAAACAGAACTTTTTCACTTGTTCGAATTTGCATTTGAATATTTCAAAGTGTGTTATGAATAAATGTAAAATTTGTTTAAATCATTGAGAGTTGATAGATTCCCTATAAAAATATGTTAAAACAACATACTTTTATAGACTTTGAATTATTTGGCTGCGGTTGACATTTCTGTGGAAATGCCCATATATAAAATTTAACAAGCATTAGCCAAAATGTCATTAAAAAATATTAAGAAACGCGACCTTTTTTTTAACTGATTTTAAAAAAGTTCCCGCACCAAACGAGTTGAAATTTGGTATCTATACTAAAGTGATGTGAGGCAGGCTGTTTATATGGCACCTATGGTCACTTGGATCCACCAGCACAACCTGTTCATTACCAACATTTATAAGGAAAATATGGTATTAAACTGTTTTTTCAGGAGTGTTATTTGCATAAGAGCTTTGGTCAAATTTTTTGCCTGAAAATAAGTTATTTTTGAATTCTCTTATTCTGTTAGAAATTAGATTTTGTCTACTTTATTATGGAAAATTCGCTAAAAATTATAAAAAAATACTTCAACTTTTTAAGGCATTTACTTCCATTTTTTGTAGCGTGGGTCACAAAACTTTGTCATCAATTATTTCGAAGAACATTTATAAAACTAATCACTATGTAAAAGTTGAATCTATCTCTTATGTGTATTTATTAATTAGCGTAGAAGCGTAGCGTAGAAGTGTAACGTTCGTCACGCAGGATATGCCCTTATGTAAATCAAACCTACTTAACGTTTGTCTTATTGAGTTACCTAAAGAGTAATAATTTATTGGTTTGTATATTGCCAATTTACGTTGTTGTATTGTTTAATTAACGTGTTAAAGTACAAATAAGTTTCATGTTTCACAAAACTCGACGAAAGACACATACGAAACAAATCTTGAAAGCAAAGATATCAACTTATACATAAATAAATTTATGATACATCGATTTTATTTTGATTGATTTTTTAACTATTTATTCTCATTTTAGATCGTAATAAACACCAATAATGTCGTTACTGCCTGTTTTTGATTACTAGCCTCGTTGTGTGGCTTAAAGGTTGTTCGAAACCGTATGTGGAGTTTTTTCTTTAAATAAAAAAAAACAACAACAACATGATTTTTACGATTTCCTAAAACTATAAAACCATGCTTGCCGCTACAATAGTCAAAGTAGCAGTAGCATCCTTATCGTCGTTAAATCATCTTAAATATTCAAGTGGTTTTTATACAACAACAGCAGGAGGAAATCATATAGGCAACACATTTAAAGCAACAATAACAAAAGTACATCAACAACAAACATAACAGTTGATGTTGTAGCGTTAATATTCTCATATGTAGCAGCAACAATAGCAGTAGACGATAAAATTAACTACACACAACAACACGCTCCCAACCACCATAAAAGGAAAGCAAAAAAAAAAAAAAAACGAAAAGAACGGAAAAGGGCAAAGTCATCATCATTGTCATCAACATCAGGAACATCCTCGACACCCTCATCATCATTGTAATTGCCTCCACTAGTATTAAAAAGTTCTTTCGTTAGATTTTAGTTTAGCTAGAAAAAAGTTTAAGATTTAAAACCAAAACAAGAACAAATTTAGGAAGCCAAATCACAGTAACAACAACAGCTATTTTGTGACAGTAAATTGTTCGTTCCTATCCTACAACAACAGCAACAACGACAAGAGGGACAAGAGGGACAAGAGCAATATGCTGCTGCCGTTGCTGCCTTTGCCATTTAACTTTTGGTTTTCAACCATTTCAGGACTTGTTGTATGTGTCATACTGATGACAACAATAACAAATGGTGAGTTTTAACATACGACATTTCATACATACTCACAAACACATACACTTAGGCACATAAAACACTTTGGTTGGTATAATCATGTCGACGATTAAAATCGTTTAAATAAATACATACGTACACACATATGCGGGAGTCGGCTTAAAAAGTCTTTAAATAGTAATTTTAACTAAATGATCTAAATGATCAGGGCTTAAAAAACTGCAGACGAACAAAAAACGACAATTTGTGTACAACTTTTCGCTTTTTGAGTTAGAATGACAGTGACTGTTTACAATTAATGAATCAGAAGTAAAAGCAACAGTTTTTTTTCTGGCCAATGACAAATGAAGAAGTGGAAGAAATGGCATTTTTCTACTCTGACTGCAGTTTTTTGAACGCTGGTCGTTGCCATAAACAAAAATAGAAAAATAATTATATATCCTAAGACTCCATTTCGATAAGAAAAATTTTCATTGGCAAAGTATTTTTTTAATTCCCCTTTAATCTTTGTTTTATGTTTAAACAAGAAGTTTACTTCCACTACATTTTTAACATTCTTCATATTATGACGTTTTTGATTTGCTGATTATTTTTATACAGTTTAACTGTGAAAAATTTTTAAGATAATAATAAGCTCAAAAGAAACAAACAGCCAAATTATCAACACTACACAATAAAGTGACTCAAGTACCCAACAAAATGACAAAAAATGTCAAAACGATGTTGGTACGTATAAACAAAACAAAATTGACAATGTCAAGAAAGTTATAACTACCCCGCATTCTTCTTTCCCTCTCTGCCATTAACTCAAAACTTTGTAAAGAAAATTGTGTTGCCTAAATGGGGTCTTATAAAATATATATGGGCAGTTCCAGCGAAAAGTCTACTTTTTGTAACGTAACGCCAGAAGTTATTTAAATTGTTTCTCAAAAAATTGTGTAGGTATAGTTTACTTTTTTATATTTTGGTGTAAAGCGCAACTAGCTCTAGATTAAATAACAAAAAGGATAACGGTTAAACAACATGTTCCTAAAATACAACCTTATTTGCATTCTGGCGTTACATTAAAAAAAGTAGACTTTTTGCTGAAAATGTCCATATGTACCTTTAAAAGAGCAAAGATTTTTTAGTTTTAAAGCTTGAAAAATAAATCTATATAAGTCCAAAGCATACTAAAAAAGTTTTATACAAAACGCCTTGCTCAACTCGCAATGTTATTGAGTTTTGTAATGCAAGTCAAAATCCACTTCCGTTTTTTTAACGTCACGTCAGCGCATATTTTTGCTTATATCTTCAAATCCTTAGCGTCGATTGTAGTAATTTTTTTTATGAATATAGTGCTATTTTATTACTTTGCATATATTAAAACGTTTTTTATAAATTTCACTTCTTCATTTAATTTTTTTATATTTTGTGGTAAAAATATCACGACACGTCAAAATGGAAATGCCCATATATAAAATTTTAAAAGAACTTTAAAGACTAGCCTCATATGTGTGCTGAAAGCTTTCTACTATTGTTGTAACGTGTTAATTTTTGTCTTTCATCATGTCTCTTTTTAAATGCTTTTTCTGCTGCTGTTGCTGCTCCTTCAATCGCTGTAATTTGTTTCAACAGTGTTTTCCATAGACTGCTTCAAGTGTGTTTCATATAATGGCGCCAACAAGGCTTGTGATGATCCCTTTCACAATAATTACTCAACCGGCATATTGGAATCACCGTGCATGGGTGGACGTAAAGGTAGAGACGGGCTATTTCCAGCTACAGCTTGTATTAAAATTTCTGGTTACTACGGTAAGTTAATGTGAAAGCAATTTTGTAGTTGTTGTTTGGTTTTTTCACTTTTCAAAAAAAAAAAAAAAGATAAACAAAACACGTTTGTTGTTGATTACAATCTTCGATGATTTATGGCGATTGTTTGATGATGACGATGATGTGCATCTCTTAGATTCTATTGGAGACAGTGTTTATGGTCTCTGGCATGTGCACACAAAGGAGATTATTGTGCTTTTCTATAATTTTTAAAAAATGTTCAGCTTAGTTGAGTCGCTTTTTTCAAATACATAACGTTTTTAATGTGTCAGAAATGTAAAATTTAACGGGGACAAAATAAGCATTTCTTAATGTGCTTTTTTAGTGAGTTTTTGTGTTATAAGCATATATTTCCGATTATTTTTGTTAATTAAGCGATTTAAGCGATTTTCCGAATCTAAAGGTTTTCATTGAAACGTGATTTCTTTTAGTTCATGATTTTTGTTTAGCCTTCACCACGGGAGAATTTCAAAAATATTGATCTTAGACCGAAGTTGAAGTGGATTTAATGATGTCCGTCTGTCTGTTGAAGTGGGTTTTTAGAAGACCCCAGCAATGATGGGAGCTAGGTTGTTATATATTTCTGTTACATATGATTTGATAGAAAAATGTGTTTTAAATAAAGAAATTTACTCAGCATTTTTTTTTTGTGTTAGTGTGTGAGTGGTCTTAAAGATTCGGCATAGACGAATATGACTATTAATAATTTCATTTTATAAACTCAGTGTATGCAAGCAATTTTCATCAGAGTTTAGGTTTTTTTAAACTACCAAATCAGCGAAATGTCTTCATCCTTGCAAATTTCTAAGACTGAATTACAAAGTTTAGACAGTGATAAAAGTGATAAAATTACAAAAGGTTGAAAAGAGAATACAATTTTCAATTAATATTTTCAGCGGAGAAAGTTTTTTTTTATGCCAGATAAAATGTTTTAGTTTAAAGTTAGGCTGACTTCCAAAAAGTTTGTATAAAGTTTTAATACTGCATTGTAACCAAGTACATGCACAAAGTACCAAAGCAATGCAACTATGTGCTTTGTTTATTAAAACGTTTTGAAATGTAAGTGATGCAATGCAAAATATTAATCTGTTTTGTTGGAAATAAAATGTTTAACTTTAAAACCGATGCTTTGATTGCTTTTTTGCTGCCTTACTAATACTTAACAGTGATGTGTTGGAAGGGTTTGCATTGTGGCGTTATAAAACATTATACTTTGTTTTAACATAAAGCAATTAACGTTTTGGAAGTCAGCCTTATAGACCAAAAACGAAAAGCAGTGTGTGTGTGCGTGACCATCAAACCACTTCTATTTTATGATCAAGTTTGTGTTTTACTTTTTAATCAAGTATAAAATACCATATTAGGGGGCTTACGGTCTGGTCTTTATCCTGCTTTACTGTTATGTCTATGGCATCATACATCTCCTATAATATTGTTCATATCATAGTTGGAGAAACTTATTTGCTACTTGAGATCTTTGAACTGTAACTTTTATTACTAGGTATCTTTTCAAAATCACTTTGATTTCTAATTACAGATAAAAATGGTGAAACAATAACCGTTAGAGGCTGTGCTTTAGATAGCGGTACTTTAACCACAGATACGGAAATTATACGCATGTCGCATTGCGGAAAGTTCTACTACGATGGCGAGTAAGTAAAAAAGAACAAGCAAACAACAAAACTTTATGCTCTAAAACTTCAATTAATTAAACAAAATTTTCTTCTTTAGTTATGTTCACGGCTGCCTGCAAAGTTGCAGTGATGCCGATGCCTGCAATACCGCCTCCGAACCCCTTCACATATCAACATCCTCAAGATTGAAATATTTGCTGATTTCTTTAGCTGTAACATTTATGAACAATTATCTATTGGATGCCAGGTAGCATAATACTGAACACTAATTATCATTAAAGTCCAAAAACAGCTAACTTTTATATAGAGAAATAAAAAAAAAAAAAAAAAAAATTTAATAAAATCCATAAATCATGTCAAGAATTTATTTATTTTTAAGCTGTAAATTTAAAAAGCATTTATAGCAAGAAAAATTATAAAACTAATACATATTATAGATTAAAACTAACGACTTTATATTAAAAACATATTTTATGGATCGAAATATAAGAAATAAATTCACACATTTACACCATAAATCTATTGCAAACAACTCGTTCGTCGTACACGTCTCTACAAAGCAAAAACATTAAAATATTTTTTTTTTTTCAAACATTTTAATATCTTTCTCCGCACTTAAATACCAAAAAAAAAAAAAGAAGTTCTATTTGAAAAAAAACTAAATTTTTTTTAAAGCAAAAAAAAATATTTTCTTTATTTTTCAAATCACCCATAAAATGTGAAGATGTTCGTTCGTTTACTGCATTAGTTAAAATTATTATTAAAATAAAAAATTATATTTAAAGCAAAATCAAAGAAAAACCCATTTTCCTCTGGCACGTAACTTTGTCATTATACACTCGAATAAATTTTAACGATATCGAGGCGATTTCTTGCCTGTTTTTATGTTCCTTTTTTGGCTTTTTATTTGTAATTTTTTTTTTACAAGTGAATTAAAATTATTATTTTTATCGTATTCAGATATAGAAAAGAATTAAATCTACAAAATTTTGTTAAAATAATATAATATCAAGCACTTACCGCAATAAAAGAGCTTAAACGACAAAAAAAAAAAACTACAGGAGAATGTTTTTTTTATTGTTTAAATCCAGTTATTTCAACCAAATTTTGTAAGAAGGTTTTGTGTTGTCCAATGCATGATAAGGACCTAACTTTTTTCACATACAAGCAGGATAACGGCTCTTTTTGGCGCTCAAGCTTTTTTAACCGTCACAATGATGCAGAATATTGTGTGCACTGAAATAAAACGGCCTTCCTTAAAACGCTAACAGAATACATACAATATTGTAGAAAAATTGGATACAATTAAGTTTTTCTTATTCTAGAAATCACTCTAGTGAATTTTGTGATGGACGATCATAGGCCGTGTTTAAAACAACCTTCACAAAATCACTTTAATGCGAACAAGTCATGATGTGTTATTAAAATTTGTTCCAATAAGATTTATATAACTTGAAATAAAATCATAAGACTTTTTAATAATCGTCCTATGTTTAACATACATACGGACAAACGCAAAACGCTTAACATTTGCGATTCTGAATTGAAATCAAATAATATGTGTTCTGTAAATCGCGAACGCAAGAAGCTTGAGGCTTTCAAATTGCGAAAGTATGCTGAAGGGAACTTGACTATTTTCAACAAACTATTGCAGATCGTAAGCAAACGATTTACGATTTCAAATCGTGCGATTGTCAGAACATGGCCGATAAGTTCCATGTAAAGCGTACTTACGTAATTCAACTGAATACGAATAAAACTAATTTATTATAGAACCCATATAAACCATTTTGAAATTATTAAAGCTCACGGTGGATGGTGCCAAGCACTTTAAATAGGTTTCAATGTTGCCAATTTAGTCATTTTCCATCTTTTCCAAATGTAGGAATTTTTCTAAATTTATATGTGTATACAAACAAATAATTTAATATTGTCAATTGTATTTTAATATTTTTACTTTTTGGCTATTCACAATGTGACCTTCTTGTTATTAATCAGGTATGTGATGAAAAACGATCGTTTTTAAAATGATCGTTTTTAGCAGGTGTGATGAATTTCGACCGATTTTAAAATCCATTTCTGACGTAGTCTTAATTTTTTGTTCAAAATACAGTTCAATTAACATATATAATAACGAATTTAAAAGAATATATACAGGAAAACAGAGGACAATGTATTAAAAATCAATTTTTTAAGATACTCAAATATTCAAATCGTATTATTTTTAAAATCGTTTTCCATCACATACCTGAATAACTGATTTTTAAAGAATTGATTTTATTATGTAAAATTAATTATTTTTATAGTATTGAAGTAAAATCAAATAGATTTTCATTGTTATAATGTACTTCATGGCTTAACTGCAGGGTTATATTTTTCTGTGTTTGATTTGTTAGTAAAAATAGCGTTTATAAAGTGAAAAAATTTCATATAAATAGTTGTGTTTGCCAGAAATATTTGTTTCGATCGTGAAATCTGCAAGATGAAAGGTGACCACTTTGAAGTCATTGAGCTATCAATAGAAAATTTCCTTGACAGACAAAATACGGAGTTATTCGTTCAAAATATTTCATGTTTTCGGACATAAAATTAATAAAAGTATCCAAGGCAGCGAAAATGAAACCATTTTCAAAACAAGATTTAATAATATAACTTTCATAAGAGGCAAAAACTGGGCCCAACATTGAGCCAAAGCAAGTTTATCAAATAAAGCAAGGTGTATTTGAACAAAAGTAAAGGGATATTCATGTTCTTATTATTAAAAACTTAATACCTTCATTTCATAAACCTTTTTTTGAGAATTTGTGGACCTAGAATAAAACACTTCTTCAATAAAAAATAAAATAATAAAAATAAAAACTTGTAATTTTTTTAACAAAGACACATTTACAAATAAAACTAAAATACTTCTTAATTTTTTTCTTAATAACGTATTTCACATTCCTGTTCTGAAAAGCACTTGATTTCAAATCACAAATCACCTTTTAAAATCACAAGTGTGATATTTTGGTCTTCCGTTTTTGTTTTTGTTTTTTCGGTGTGATTTTCAATTGCCGAAAGCACACCGAAAAACACAAAAACAGAACGATTTTTAGAACAGCCCTGATAGTAAAACTGATACACAAGAACTTGTATAAAACTTACGCTTTTGTTGATTTGCATAATTTTTTTGAATATGTTAACAAGGCTTTTGCTCCAATTACTCTTTCAAGAATACTGTATTTGACATTGTTAAAATAGAGAAAAAAGCAATTGAAAACTTAATTTGAACTTTTTTCGTTTTCCCCTTTTCTGCAATGTAACTCCCCTACAAAAAATGAATGAGCGAATAGTCAAATTTTTCACGTTGGTGTTAAGAAAATGATAGAAAGAAATTACCGAAATCAAGTATTCTGTCATTTCTTTCTATCATTTTCTTAACACCAATGCGAAAAATGTGACTATTCGCTCATTCATTTCTTGTAGGGTCTATTGCATTGAGGTATCAATATGTTGTTTTATTTCCGCCATTTTTTTTAATTTTTTTCTTTTACAAAAACCTCTGTTTGTGCGTGTCGAAATGTAATAAAAATGTAAAAAAAACTTAATGTGATTTAAATTGAATGCAATTTATGTACTGAGTAGTAAATAAATACTTTTACTATTTGCATACATACTTATGTACTATATATTCTACCTAATTATTTAAAAAGAAAGTTTAAAATAACTTCTGGTTTGATTAAAAATTAACTTTAGTTTAAAGAATGTTTTAATACCCAATGGACGCTTAAATTCTCAAAATATAAACTAAATTAATATACATGTATGTAAATTCAAAAATTTTTGAATCGTAGTCAAGTGAAGTTAAAATCATAATACCGCCATAATACCAATTTCTAAAAATGATAGGTTTTCGAATACGACGACACTCATAAACGGCCCAATGTTAAAAAAAAATTGGGTACACAGAAAAACTTTCAGGGTTGGCGTGAAGTCTCTTCTATGTTTAACAGTTCTGTGTATTAACTGCATCCATTTTTATTGATATTTTTTCACGTTGATATTCCCTTTTCAAATTCATAGAGCAATACATATTTACATTTATTAACGTTGCGAAGAAAAATAAAATAATTATTCACATATTAAACACTTTTTGTAGTTAGGTTCTGTTTTAAATATTACCTGAGTTAAAAACACACATCAAGTATACCTTACTTTAAATTTTAAATCTAAATTAATTCAGGAATTTTAATTAAAAACAATTTACAACTAAAACAAATTCATGTACATATTTTCTTACGAAACTAGTTAAAATAAATAAGTTGTTGAGTTATCTAAAAATATAAAACATTTACTTTTGTTATTAATAATTTAAATAATTTTTTATAAAAAAAAAAAACTAATATTTGTATACTAACATAGATATTTATGTAACAGTCTAGAATTAAAAATAAAATATGTACATTTTGAAAATAAACACCAAAAAAACCGTTAAAAATAAGTTAAAACAAAGATAAAACTCAAAAAACGCAGTAAAACAACAAAAAATTGTAATGATGCTAACAAATCTTTTCTAAACAAATAACAAATTTTTTATTTTGATTATTTGAAGGTTTATAACTTACGGCCATGTTCGGATTTCAAATCGCAAAACGCCAGACTTATTTTATGGTGTTCTGAAACTCATGCGTTTAGCTTGCGATCTGGAATAGTTTCTTACAAATATTCTTGTTCCTCTAAGCATACTTTTGCAATTTGAAGTCGTGAAAATTCTTGCTATTTCGATTTACAGTTTACCTTTTATGCAATTTCAAGTCAGAATCGCCCATGTTAAGCGTTTTGCGATTGTCGTGATTGAGTTTTTTAATGAATAATTTTTTTTTTTTCATAAAAACCACATAATGAAAACCCCTGTTATTTTTATAGCAATAATATAAAATATGCCGCAATATACATACATACATAAATATATTAATAAAATAACATAAAAACAAGAAAGCCTAAGTTAATATAAAAAAACATAACAAGGTAAATATAAAAGGACCAACTTTAAATAAACATATTTAGAAATTATAAAAAAATACAAAAGCAATTCACAAGTTAAGTCAAGTTAAGGTGTGAAAATTAAAAATTAAGAGTTTTTATTCAAACACACGAAAACACCTCATACAAAAAAAAATAAATAAATAAACAATTGACATTCTTCATTTAAATACAAATGAGCTTGTTGTTAAGGTTTCCTTTATATAAAAACAATTAATAAAAACTAAATATATAAATTATAACTTGGGCTTTAAACAAAACGTTAACTTTGCTCTCGAAATAAAATAAAAACCCAAAAAACAAAGCTTGCATTATCGTCAACAACTAAAAAATAAACTAATCAAAATCATAAAAATCAAAATGTTTTAAAAAATAAAAACAAAGCTTAAATAAAATTGATAATTACTCAACGAGTTGCTTAAAATTTTTTTAAAAAAATGTTTAACTATACAAATGTACGTATAAAAATAAAACTGACCAGAAATCATTAAATTGCTATTTTCTATTTAAAAATGTTTCTAATATTTAAGCTAAAACTCCAAAGCAAGTTAATAGTAAATAAATAATTAAATTTGCTAAAAATAAATAAAATTGCATTAAATATATTTAAAACAAATACATACATTTATTGTATATGTATATTTATTGTTTGCATTTAAAAGCATTTGCTTATAAAAAAAAATAAAAGTAAAATCAAAAATTTATAAACAAAAGAATAGATTAAAAAATAAATTATCACTCAAATGAAATCTGTTACAAAACAATCAGTAAAACAAAAATGGAACGTTTTTAGTTTTATTTTGAACATCTACAAAAGATCCTTTAAATAGTCCTTATCTTCTTTAACAAACTTTTCGGCTACATCTTTAGGTACTTCCACTTGTTTGTAGTTGTCCAAACCAATTTCGTCTTCTCTTCTGCAAGCGTAATGAAAATAAATTTAGTATCCTCTAAAACGAAAATCCCAAAAAAACACTTACTTAATCAATATATCCACTACATTTTCGCAGGCCAACAAACTGTCTTTGTCTTTTCCTTCTTTAGCTTCCCATTTATGATATTCTCTTAAAATTTCATAGACGCCTTTTTGCCTTAATTGTTCTCTTGATTTTTTGGTCGAACATAATTGCAATAATGACTCCAAGAGCATTTTACGCAAATCAGGATCTTCCTCGCGCGTCTTAGTTTCGGGTAAGTACTGAAATCGAAAAAATTTAAAAAATATAATAAATAGGGTTTTTAAGACCTTATATTAAATATTTGCTATTCTTTAATTGAAATTTATATTTGACGGTTAGCTTATTAAATGTATTAGCTAAAAAACAAGGTTGGCAATGTCGCTTAAATACCATTTAAAATTGAATACCGAAATGATACCGATTCCGCAATAACAAATAGTTTTATACCGGTATTAATACCAATACCGAAATTCGTTTTGGTTGCCAACAATCATATTTTCCATTAGCACAACTGTTAAAAATTTTAATTGATTTCTTCTCTGCAAAATGTAAAATTTCTAAAAAAAAAATTATAAAGAATATAAGAGAAAAATCTCTTGATAACCGACGCCATATTAAAAATGTGTCATCTAAGTCGTTTAGACCTTATTAATTTATTTTTATTAAATTCTTGTTTGGTTTGGTTATTTAAATTGTAAAGCCGATATGCGTATGCCGTTATAAAGATTTCATTACCGGTATACCCGTACAATGAGATACCGATACCAAAATAACATATACTTTGATACCGATACCTACTAGGGTATTCATTTAATCGGGCTTTTGCTTTAATCGGTTAATCGCTCGATTAATTAATCGAGGTTTTGGTTTAATCGGTTAATAATCGGTTAATTTTGTTATTGATCGGTTAACCGATTAAAAAAGTTTTTTTTATAAATTAAGTAATTTCAATAAATAAAAATGAAAAATTATTTATTATTTGGAGTTTATTAGTAAAAAAACAATAACATATCAATTCTTAAACTAAAACGAGCAAACAAAAAAATAATTCATAACTATGTTATACATATTTTACATATGTATTATGTATTTATTAAATAACAAACTGCGAGATCATTTTATTCAATAGTTTAAGGAGCTCTTATAAAATGATCTTTTAGAAAACAATTGCTTAATTTGACACTTTTCTTTATTTTGATAAAACTTGACATGGAAAAAATTCTTTCAATTATCGTGGAGGTTGGAGAAATCGAAAGTAACCCATAATACAAAATTTCTAATTTTTCAGTCCTTTAACTGGATTTTTCTAAACATATAAAATCTTCCATCAGGCTATTAGAGTCTTGTTTTAATTTTTTTTAAATGTTTAACACTTCTTATTCTTTCCGTTAATTCTGTTGTTGTGTTACCATCGTGAGTTTCTTAAGTTTGCAGGTCATCATCTTACTCATCCTGGCAAAGCTTAGCACCGAGCATTCTGCAAAATTAATTTCTGTTTTTGTACTGTATTTTAAGAATGAATTTCTTGAAGGAAATATATTGTATGAAAACATTTTTCTAAACACAACTTTTTTGGTGCACTTTGACACCAAAAAAGTGAACTTTGGTACAGATAACATTGTAAAGTTTTAGATGATTGCAACGTAGAATGCATTTTAAAAAAGCGAGTTGGTTCGCAACTGCCATTTGGAACTCATCCATAATTAAAAACACAAAAAAATGTGTTTTAATACTACAAAAAATCAAAAATTTTGTTACATTGGTTAATCGACTGAAATCGGTAAAACCCAATTTTAAATTAACCGATCAGTTAATCGGGTAGTAATTAATCGGTAAACCGATTAACGGTTAACAGAATGAATACTCTAATACCTACATTCGTTTTTGTTGCGAACTTTGCTAAAAAAAACCTTTTATTTTAATGCCCGAAAATACAGTTAAAAGTACTTTTAATGTTTAGAGATAAAAAAATGCAAGATAAAGCTTATTAGAACACCTACAAAAACTGTAAATGTTCTATTCTTATAGGAACTAATGTTTTTTGCTTTATAATCAACGCAATAGTTAATAGGTTCAGGCAGCATTATTATTATTTCAAAATAACATGGAAATCGAATTCGATTGAAATCGAAATCGAACAAATTTAAAAATTATCCTGTATTCAAAGTTCATAAAAATATTACCGTTTATATACAGTATTGTTCGAAACCTAAGCAACTTGTCTTGATAAAGTAATATCAAAGTCTTATATTATTATTATAATTATTTTGAAGAAATTTCAGATTGGATATTTAAAAAGCTTACTCGAATTGGACTGTGGCAAAATGGAAAACTGTTTTATTTAGCGACAAGTCTGCATTTAACTTGTTAAATTAAAATGGAGTATACCACACGAAAACCAAAGGGAATGGTTAACATGTGTAAAGGCACAATAAACCATGGAAGTGGAAATTCAATAGTGGAGTTAGCACTTTTGTTGAAGTACATACAAAAAATGGACCGCTTCCTTTCTAGGGACTTGTTAGCCAAACACGTTTTTCAATGGGCCAAATGGGAAATTCACCTTCTATTAGTCTTTCAATATGACAACGACCAAAAACTCTCGCCAAAACTAATCAAATATTAATTGTCTGGTTAAATCCCATAGAGAACATTTTCGTCCTTCTAAAACGCCGGTGGCAGCTGGTCGTTTCAAAAATAAGCAGGAGCTGTTGCATTGCTTAAAATTAGAGTGGCAATCAATGTTATCAACAATTTCAACAAATCTTATTGATTCTATATCAAAACAGTGTGCCGAGGTCCTAAGAAACAAGGGCTTTTATACGAAGTACTGAAAGTTGCTTAAGTTTCGAACAGTTATTCAAAGAGTTGACTTAATTTTTACTTGTATATTTCTTGCAAGGGAATAAAAAAAAATTAACTGTGTTATTTTTATTAAATCTACTTAAAAATAAAATGAAAGACTTTTATTATAATGTCACGAAAAGTGGCTTAGGTTTCGAACAATACTGTATGTACCTCTTTACCAGAACTAATTTTGAAATCAAGAAAAAATTGAATTTAAAATCTCCATTGTGATTTCGATTTTCAAAACAACTTTTTCAAGTTTTACGCATGGAATAATTTGTTTTTACAAAAACGAAAACTTTGCATATACAATAACTCAAAAATTAATTTCATTACGCGTTTTTTTTTTTTTATTTCAACACATCTGTGCAAGAGTTGTCAAAAGTTTAAGATTGTAGGTTTTGTTAAAAAGAGCGATATATTTTGTGCTAGCTAGAACCACGGTTAGAACGATATATTTAACATTTTTTCTAATTTTGATCAAAAACTTTAAACGACTTCACTCTTAAATATTTTATTTTTTTTTTTTGAAAAATGATTATATTAAAGTCAAATAAAACATAACAGTAAAGAAAACATAAGCTCTTGCGGGGCTTATTTAGTCTTATCAGCGGAAAGGTAAGTAAATCTAAAAATTTTACATTTAAAACAACTAACTTGCAATTCCAAAGGCAACATTTCATTTTCCTCATCGGTGAACTCTTCGGGTCCACAAAGTGGATACAAAATAGCATAAAGAATATCATCAGTTTCTCTCAAAATAATATCGTGGTAGACAGGATCAAAGCAAATGTTCTTTAATATACCAATAGTGCCACCACGTCGTACAATTGATTCTTTATAAGAAGCAAATGGTAGAATCTTGTCTAACAGGTTGTACTTGTTGTTGCAAAATAATTCACGTCCTCTGCTAGTTTGAGTTAAATTGCAGAAAATTGGAGCCAAATAGTGTAATTTAGCTTTCTTTTTATTGTAGTCTAATTTGGCAAAGGCTTTTGCCATGTTCAACATAGTCTTGGGATCTTTTTCTAATTCATCTAAAATTTCATGAGCCAGTGACTCCACACGTGAAAGATTACTCAAAACCATAGTCCAGGGATCAGCCAATGCAGAATTTTCATCGGTAATGTTTTTAACGGCAGCCATTACAATTTCAAATTTCTAGAAATAGTAAAAATTTACCAGTAAGAAACATATCTAGACACAAATAACAATTATAGCAGACTACTACCGGATGAACTTGTTTAGCGGTTTGAAAAACTTTCACTGCTCCATCCTCGTCTGCACTTAAGTTTATCAGGCACAATACGGAATCTTTTGAAATTGCCAAAGTGTTATCGTTGGTTAAGTTGAATAAAGCTATAATAATGTCCTCCAGTGACAGTATTGCATATTTGCCTTCGGGAGAACCTGTCAGACCTTAAGAAATGTAAAATTTAGTTTCTGCTAGTCCATGGTTTCGTGTGATCCATCTTACCCAACACATGTGTTAATGCCACCGCCTTTAAGTCCAATCTCTGTGTTGGTTGCATAAATTGTACAAACTCCGCTAAGCTCTCCATGTTCTTTTTTATTTAATAAAGTTAAAAAGGTAATTTATTCTTTTCTGTGTCTTATTTTTGTTTATTTCTGCACAATGTTGTGACAAACAGCTGTTTTGTGCCTACACGTGCGATGTGTATAAAAGATGCCAGATCGACGTTCATACTATGTGCTTTGTGTTTTATTCCATTTCGTTTCAATATTAAAATGAAAGTAGAAGTAAACCCAGCAAACCATTGAGATTTGAATTAGATTAAGTGTTCATAAATTCATTATTATATGAAATTAAGTTTGAAAAGAAAATAAATTAATTTTAGAAAATAAACATTTTCCGAATGTGTTTCTGCTAAAATTTTGCAAAAAAAAAATTAATAATAAAACAAATTATAAAATGAAAGAAAAATTTCTATGTATAATTTTATTTATTCGAAATATTTCCACATTTTGAAAAATTAGCTTAAAATAAAAAAAATACATACATAAGTTTTGAATGACATATGTATTCATATGTATCCCGTTTGCCAATTTTTCGGTTTTACCGCGATTCTAGCGGTTTTTATGTGCACATCGCGGCAAAATTTCCGTTTTGACGGTTAGCGGGAAATTTAGCGGTTTTTTTATATCGATAGGATATACATTTGTCTTCTAGGTATTTGAAAATTTAAATTTTTTCATAAAATAAAAGATTTCAGGTATGTATTTTTTATTTATTAAAATTAAAAAGTGAGAAGAAAAAAATTTAGTTTTTTTTTCGAAACTAAAATCGTTTCCGCTATTGATTAGGATTAATTAGAATTCTGTCAAATTATGTTCAGCTAAAAAAATAATTCGTAGTTTCAAAGTTGATTATGCTAATTACACTGCACAGTGGTCCCAATGACGAATTTAGTGCGAAAAAAGTCATAACTCTTGTTTAAAAGCACTTAAGAGTGATAAAAATTACTACGAATAAGTGACTTAGTACGGTGCGAGCTCACGCTTCACTGAGAGCATAATGATTAATAAAAGTTGTAAAAATAGAAAAAAAGATAGGAATATTGTGACTCAAAGGTTTTATTAAAAATAAGTAAGGTTTTGTTTATTAAAATAACTAACATAATTGTGTATTTTAAATATATATGTACATAAATTTACATAAATGTTTACTCATCTGAATGGGTTTCCGCTTCATCCGAATCATCTCCTGAAAGGTTTTCTTCATTTAAAATAGAAGTATCTAAAAGTAAAACAAATGACTCGTGACACAATGGTTCTGGATTTCTATTCGGCAGCTTTGTAGAAAGAGAAGATATGTAAGGATCCGATGAAAATAGAAGATTGTTAAAAAGATCTTCGATGTAATGTTAGTTCTTCAGGGGAACAAGTGTTTACAAGATGCTTGGTTTTAGATTGCTTAGATCTTTCCCCTATTTCTAAAAACGATTTAGAAGGTCGTCCTATTTTGACGTTAATGGTCCGTCAATGGTATTTTCGTCCGAGTTTTCCTTACTAGGAAGAACGAAATATTCATCCAACCAACTTTTAAATGAAGATTCGAACACACTCTTTGTTCGATGTACCATGGACCGTTTCTTCGACAATTGTGTGATGAGATTTCTACCTGCTTGCTTTAATTTTTTTGTATATGTAGCTATCATTTTCATCATTTTTTATACCAATTTTCATAAAAATGTAATATATAACAGCATTAAATTTTTTTTCTTGCACCTTTTCAAAGAACCAAACATTAAACAATTCTCTTTTGGTGATAGACATCGCAACTAAATGATTTGATATGAAAGCTTTCAGGCAGAAATCGGCGGGAAATTTTTTTCCATTTAACTGGCCACATATCATAGATAATAACAATATACAATATTTTGCTAAATCGGGTTAAATTCACAATTAAAACTCTAACACAAGTTATAATGCA
The DNA here is from genome assembly GCA_963931875.1 of Pollenia griseotomentosa. Classification (NCBI taxonomy): domain Eukaryota; kingdom Metazoa; phylum Arthropoda; class Insecta; order Diptera; family Polleniidae; genus Pollenia; species Pollenia griseotomentosa. The sequence goes on along the minus strand of OZ007560.1, from coordinate 255,865,071 downwards.
ATTAAAATTGCACAATTAATGAATACATCTCAGTTTTCACGTATTTTTTTCTGAACGAAATGCAAAATCGTCGGCATATTAGGAATAATAAAAATATATACCCCAATTGTATAAATAAAACCCCCAAATTATTAGGAATATATTTTCGTTTTATTTGACAAGATCTCCAAACCGAACTAAAATATTGTCTACTCTGTTATAAAAAAAAACTTAATCTATTGTTTGTCTTTAAAACAGTACTGCAGTATTAATATTGCTGATATAATAAAAAATTGTATACCGTTATGTAGGCTGAAGACTTGTCATTACAAAACCAAACAAAAAATTCACATATCCGACAAAAAGACTTTTTTCGGGCTAAACTAGTCATTGGGACCACCGTGCACTGGTCGGAAAAATAAAAAAAGGCGGGAGAAAGAATCTTGGTATGTGATTTTAATTGATTTTAGCGTGCTGAATTCAAATCTGTTCACAGATTTATTCTTTTACGTCTAGTTTCTTATTGGATTGCCTAATATTTCGTACGAAATAAGGTGGCTATACTTTTAATTGAATTTTATTCCAAGTCATCTACTAGTAATTTAATCCAAATCGGACAAATCCGCCTTAATTCGCCCGAAATATTAGACGTTTTCATAACATATTTCTTATTTTATTCGTAATATATCTGGCTTCTTGATAAAAGATAAAAATGGAAATCTTTTGTCCTTATATTTTATTATACATTCTTGAAAACGAAAAATAGTAAAACTATTTTTTGTTTTGCATAAAAACCAAATTTATCGCAATTTTCTTCTAAAAAGCTCCGAAACAGTTACAAATATATAAAAGTGTTTTTTTTTGATGACTTAAAGGAAATTTTATTCCCAATCATTTGTAAATTTTGTTCTGAATCATTGAATCAGAATCCCGTTTTGATGAAATATATTAGCATCACCAGCCCATATTAAAAAACTAGACGCGATAGGCACTTTTTAAAAGAAACATTCTTGTACGTTCCCGGGACTAAAAAAGTCTGGAAATTAAAAACCTTACTATATAATTAAAAAAAAGTCGTATACCTTTAAAAAAGCATCCTATATCATGATTTGTATATACATTTTGCAAAATATTAAGATTTTAGCGATATTTTAAAACATTTTACGCTAAATAAAAAATTTAGCGGTTTTTGATGTACGATTTGACGGTAAGTCTTCAAAATAAGTTGGCAACAATACAGGTATTGTACAGGCATTTTACTTTTAGTTTAAAGTTTTTTAATTGAAGTTGTTTAATATTTTTTTATTTTATATTACAATTTTTAATTAAATACCATTTTGGGAAAGGAAAGTAAAAACTCTATTTAAAAAACTATTTTTAATCTTATTTAATTTTTATTTATCACAATAATTGGACAAAACGTATTAAAGAGTGTTTTTTAGTTGCTGTTATATTGTATGCTTGTCCGTTTTTAGCTAATTTCCTGTTTTTTTTAACAAAAATACTATCAATATATTTTTTCGGCACCGTTACCACAATTGATAAGCTAAAAATCTATCATATCAAACTTGTCATACCTAAAGTGACAAGTTCTCTTTTATTTGGTAATTAATACAATTTTTTAAAAGCTAAATTTTATCTTAAAAAATTTGATTTTGGAAAGGCAAATTGCTTTTATAATTGAGTAGTTATAAAAAAAGTTTAATTTCAAATAAAGTAAAATTCCACTAGATTTTATTTGCATTTCAGTTTTGAATATTTATTTTACAGTTTATTAATATAAATATAATTTTACACAAAAATTTGTTCGACCAGAATATAAATAGAAATTTAACATTTATTTAAGAAAGAATTTATCTTTAAGTTTGTTGATTCTATATTAAAAGGATAAAAAAATAATGGCATTCAAAATTAAATAAAGAAAGATCAATGAACTTAATTACGAAAGTTAAGAGAAACGCTCTTGAACTTTTAAAAACATAAAGAGCAACATGTATGTATATGCATAAAAAAAACTAAAAAGTAATATTAAAAATACTTGCTTTTCTCATAACTGTGTTTTTTAAATTATTTATTACATGAATAACATAAGTACACACCTTAAATTATATTCCTACTTCAAGATTTTTGTAAAAGTATGTAATTTTTTTTGGCAATAATGTTTATTTTCTCGATTTTCTTAAATTAAATGCAATAAAAACTTCGTCATGCTTAATTAACTTTTTAAAAGGATTTTTTCTTAAATTATTATTTTATTAAATTTTATTAAATTATTCTATCTTTACACAGAACAATGATTGAACGATTGCCTCAAAATTCAAAAGTATACTTTTTAGCTTCCTTGTGGTATCTGGGTATATCTGGTACATAAGACCGTGAAAATCTAGGCATGCCCTAAACAAAATTGTTCGAATCTCATTTTTTCTTTTTCTCTCAATTTTAAAAAATCAATTATTTCTAAAAAACTTTATGATATGAAAGCGTCTTAAAAACATTTTTATATGTACTTGTTCCTCCAAAAATTTCAAGATTTTCTACTAAGTTGATTTGTCATCTATTCCAGCTTTTTTTTATTAGATGTCAAATTTTATATCAAACTTTTCTGTGAATATTTTTAAAAAATAGAAAAAAAAAGATTCCCTTATTGTTTAAAAAGCTATTATTCTTCTTAAATGATTTCACAAGCAGACATTTTAAAACTTTTTTTAACCACTTCACCTGATTCTTATATTTTTTGGCATGGAGAAAACTGAGCTCGTAGTGCTGAGAATCACATTTCTCAAAAAAAATTTGATTATGATTTGAAGTCACTAAATTGGTGTGTTGGTAAACATGAAAAATTTTGTTATTTCAACTCGCAAGCAACGAACAAAATGATGTATGTATGTTAGAGTTTCTAAATTCCCGGACCTTTTCTGCTCCCGGGAAACGAAACAAAAAAATTCTTATTCCCGGGAATCCCGGGACAAACAATGATTTTATTAAATGAGTTCAAGACTAACGTTTTTACTTTTTTAAAAGAATATACATACACATAACAAAATAAGCTTTATTAATTCCACAGAAAAACAAAACCAAATAAATTGTTACTTTAATATGTACATGCATATTATATATGTATGTATATATGTACATATGTATTATACTTATTAATATTAAGTAGTTATTATTAATAGCAACTTGGTAAAATTAATTTTTTTTTAAGAAATTTTTTTTTTTTTATTATTAAAGCATTTAAAAGCTCATCGGAGATTCTATTTCTAATCCTTGTTGATATGTATATTGCCTGCTATCGTTCTCTACAGACGTTGGTTTTATAGCAAGAATCGCACCATACAAAGATTATAAATTTGTTGGCCTGTTACCCGTGACTTCATAAACGTTTCTTTTCTTAATATTCTTTATTTTAAATTTGTTCAAGCTTTTGTATTTTCTTTACATTAATTTTTTTAGAATCTGTTGATGGTTCTGGTGTTGGTGATTGTGTATCGTGTATATTTTAATTTTCTACTTCATTTACTTCTACGTTGATTTATTGCCGTAGGAAATATAGTTCGATTTGTAGGTAGTTTTTAGTAATTTTAGTAAAGAATATATTTTTATTGCTCGTTTTTACTTTAACGATGCTAACAAATTAAAATTTCAAAAAATTGAATTTGAAATTTCCGAAAATCCCAGGAAAAAATTTCCCGGGAATTCTTAAAAAAAATGTCCCGGTATTCCCGGGAATTCTTTCCCGTTAACATTTAACATAATATTGACATACTTTTAATACATATATATTATTTTTAGTTTTCCAAGTTTAACACTGTGCCAATAAAAGGTGATTAGTCAAATCAAAAAACAAAATAAGCAGTCAAGTGCAAACTTTCAAATGATAGAAAGTAATTTTTAAAAATCGCAAATTTTAAAATGGAATTGTTGCCTAGAAGCCCCATATATCTGCCCCAACCTTCTATTTTAATCGTTTAAAAATGCTTGAGAAATTTTAAGTTTTTATGTTTGCTGTGTTAACCATGGATTGTAACAAACTGGTTCACGTCTTTGCTAAATAGGCAAAAGTTGTTTTATTCCACTGTTTCTCTCAAAAATTCAAAAAATCCGCTATTCTTGAAAACAAACACAGAAATCGGCGTTACAGTAATAGGCTTTTTACACTTGCTCTCATCTTACATCTTTCATCTTATCGCAAAGATGATAACATCTTCCCATAAGAATTGTACAGGGCTGAAAATCAACATCTTTCTTCATCTTTAAAAGATGTTCTTTTTTCATGTTGTTTCATTCATCATCTTTCGATTATTTTAGTGTCATCACTAGAAAAACCCAATAATTTGTTAAAAAAATATATACCATCACTAGAAAAAAATACAAAAGAGCAGGACAGCAATATCATTTATTTAGTTTTTATTCGCTCTTACACGCGAAAATAAATATTTTTATGATGAAAGATGAAAGATGTTGCAAATGTAAACAAGTTTTTTTCATTTTTAACATCTTCCATGCATTCCCTTAAGATGTGCTCAAGTGTAAAAAGGCTATAAGAAATATTTTAGAATTTTTTTGCAGAGGTGCTATAATAATGTATTTCTTGTTTCAATGTCATTTTGGCAAACTCATTCGTTAGTTTAAATTTGTTAATTATATATTTTTTCAAGCTACATATGTACATACCTACGAACATATTACATTCTCTATACTCGTAAACAAAAAAGAAAAAGTAACACATTAACAAATTAAATACCAGACCCGGCAGAGCGATGTGTAAATTATCTTTACTTTTAAGGAAAGTAATCATACATACATATATGCATAATATGAAAGATATTTGAAATTGAGCATCATCATCATCCACCTCATTTTTCGACTCTCTTGATTTGTGAAGTGGGGTTAGGTAGTCGGGGTTTTAACAGAAAAATGATGTAAAAAACCTGTTATAAGCCGTTGTTACTTGCATTTAAGAGTTATTTAAATATGGATTGCAGTCGTAAGTAGAATTCGCCAAATACGTTCGTAAGTTTGAAACATGCCAATTACGTCATAACTTCACCAAATGTGGCAGCAAGAAGTTTTTTGCTGCTCTGACGAGAGATGGTTTTTTTTAATTTATTTGTTTAAAGCGAAATATGTATAACGGCTTATTGTTTAAAAATATCTTATTGAGGTTTTTAAGGTAACGTGCTAGTGTTATAAATATCAGCATTGTTAATTTTTTTTTTTAAATAAGTAAATAAAGCGAAAAGTGAATTAAATTAATTTGATAGGGATCAGTTTTTTTGTAAATTTAAAAAATTATTCAATTCTATAGGTAGAATATTCCATGCCTACTTCCCGATTCAAGTGTTTAGGTATGACATTCTAATGTATGATTTAATTTTTTACGTTTCAATGTAAGTATCTTCTATAGAACTTTATTTAATGTTGATTAGCTAAGCTAAAAAATATATACATATTCCACTATTTATGAAATATCCACTTGTAAATAGGAAATATTTATTCATAACGATACGTGTTTGATTCCCTTTCCTAATACGTCTTACTTACGTATGTAATTACGAAGTTGTACATGAGCACATATGTGCGGTAGTTATGTAATTTTTAATGTATCTTCAATGTTCTTCCGGGAATACTCCATTTAAAAGTTTCTAAAATATTTTCTTTACTAAAAACAAGAACAACAGCCAAAATTACAAACCATAGTCTTGAGTTAAAAAGCACTGGGTGACTTCAAGCACGTCCACTCATTTCAAACACTCTTTCTAACACTTGTCCCAACATACTCGCACAAATTGCTAATCCAGTCAGGTTTTTCTGCCGATAGTTAAAATTTTGTTCTAAACTCGTAAAAAGTTAATAATATAATTAAAAATTCACCTGGCACACGATCGAAGACGTTATTAAATAATCGTTTATTTTTTCATACTCGTACGCTTGTTTAGCGAAACACGTCATTTGCGTTTAACTTCTTGTAGTTGTTAACGCAGTTTCATGTCTGTCCAGAATATTAAATACGCCTGCGCGCGCTCTTCTTGTTTTTTTAAGTGCGTGTTTTACTTGGAACGTGCATGTATCTGTTGCCAGTTTTCATAACTTTTACAGTGTTTTCTTTAATTTTGTATTTTTAGAAAGTCATACGGTTTATACTTTATAGTAAAATCAGGGAAATCCCAAAATCTAAGCGCTTTCATATGAGAAGCACGCAAGATTGCGGTTTAAGATTCGAAGAATTATGAGCAGGATATTAACGTTAATTCATGCAAGGGGATTTTTCTTTTATCAATAATATTTGACCAGCATATGTACACACATGCGATTAATTATAAACATGTACATACATAAATACATAAAAAAATAACACTTTTCTTATTTTGTAAAGCGCAAATAGAACATTTTAAAAAACAAGCGCACATTTTTGCGCTACGCAATAATACAAACAGAGAACACAGTAAGAAAAGTGAACGAATTCTTAACAAATTTTATAAAAAAAAAACACAACATGTAAAGGACCACGGCATTCCCTTACCCTGAAGTAGGTTTGTAAGGGGAATATTAAAGAATAACTTAACAATAAAAATTAAGTGTGTTAAGCTGATCGTTACAGTCACCTGAATAATGCGCTTTTTGTGTCATAAATGTATTGCCTCAAAGTGGTGGCCACATAAAGTTCATGGTATGGAATGGTAAATAGATTCAAAAATCGATTTTCGATTTTTCGATCGACTTTTTTATTTTGATTTTTAAAACCGATTAATCGCATTTCAAAATCGATTTTAAAATCGATTTAAAAATCGTTTAAGAAAAATTTGCAAACTTATATCACAAAGGGGGATACAACTTAATTTTTTTTTTTGCTAAATACTAGAGCTACCTATTAACCTAGGATTGAACAGTTTGTCGTTTTCCTGAAAAAAGTGAAAATATGTAAATTTTGAGTAGACTCTGTTTAGAGGAACCAGTGCGATTTGTTTGTACATTTCACATATATTTTTTAATAAATTTAATTACTGCATTTCAAAATATTGCAAATTAGCCAATGTACGGATAGTATTTCGAAGGATCATGACAATAGTTTCTTTGCTAATTTGTTATTAAGTTAGCTTTAGAATACAAACGATTGCATGTCATTGATGTCAGTTATTTCGTATTTGTTAGGATATATTGCTCGATTTTCCACTCTGATTAAATGTTAGATCAATTCCACAGGAATGACATGGTTTAATTCACGATTTACCATTCCCTAGCTCATGCCTACTGTAAGCGAGATGGTAAGCGAAACCTTCTACATTTCTCCTATTAGTACATACATATGTATGTAGTAAAGCATTTACTTTGTTTATTTTTATTCACAGAGAGTAAGTAAACTTTGTTGAAAACATGTCCTTGTTACAGAATCATTAGCAATGATATTAAAAAATAAAAAGCGACATATTTGACTGTGCCGCATCTTTGATACTCTCCTCACAGAAGTTAGATTTTTATAGAACTATACACAAAAAGTAAAAACTCCTACTTAATTTAAGTTTTTTCTAGTTACTTTCAGGTGCCCCGGTAGGCTAGCTGATAGTGAGCTAGTCTATCAGCGCCGGGGTTGTGGGTTCGATTCCCGCCAGAGACTCTGGTTTCTTTTTTGCAGACAAGCGTAGAGCTTCGTTGGGTTAAGCTTAGGGAATTAAAAAAATGGACGTGTCGTACTCAAAAATTTAAGTACGAATAACACTAAAAAGTACTTAAAACTAGTGTTCGAAAATGTACATTATATACTGTACTTTAGTGTTCAGTACGGTAGAAATATGAAAAACGCTAATAGTGTTTGCGTAGTAAAATTTTAAAAAAAGTTTCTCCATTGGTGATCATTGCGTTTTGGTTTTCGTAAAAAATCACAAACTTCTTTGTGTTCGGTTCTGCACATTAGTGTTCGCACGTTTCAGTTCTGGCTGGTAAACTTTTTATGTGCCTAAAACGCGTAAAAATATTTTTTTATTTTGTTTATCTGGCGAGTTGTTAAGAATATCGAGATAACGGATAAGCTAAAACCAGCGTTTAAAAAACTGCAGTCAAAGTAGAAAAACTGCCATATCTTCCACTTCTTTATTTGTCATTAGCCAAAGAAAAACTGTTGCTTTTACTTCTAAATCATTTAATATAAACAGTAGCTGTCAACCCAACTCAAAAAGAGAAAAGTTGTACACATATTTTCGTTTTTTGTTCGACAGTTTTTGGTTTCGACTGCAGTTTTTTAAACCCTGGTTTAAACTCATATTGATAATGATATATGAAATATAGGCATGAATGAGCAAAAACTACAACTTTTATTAAAAAAATAACCAATTTTAAAAGAGTGTAAATGCTACTTAAAGATTCAATTGTACGAGTACCTTAATTGTATTAAAGTTTTAACGATCTTCTATTTTTTCTTAGCCCGTTTTTATGTTTAAAATAGATTTGGTTTCTAGGTGTGCATATCGTACCTTAAATAACCCAACAAACCAAAACGATTTAGAAAGAACTTGTAGCAAGCTTACTAACAAAAGCCTTAAGCTTAGAAAAGTGTAGTGATTACTATTATAAAAGGCTTATTAACAATTGTTTAATAATGAAAACTGAACCCTTGCGATAATGTTACTAGTCTATAATATAATGTAAGCTAAGAATTCTAACTATAGAATAAGCTTAGAGAAAAATTTGTTTTCTAATCATGTTAAATAACAATGAACACTGAACTACAGTAGTGATTTTATTTATTAGAATTAGTTGTTCTATTATTTTACATAATATATTTAGTAATATTTTTAGTAATTATTTTTGTTTTGTTTACCCACAAATTTCTTGCGGGACCCTTGTCTGTTTTTGGCAAACTGAAAGAAAGATTTTTTGCTTTTTACAAATTCGTCCTCTCCTACTCCAATAGAAATTGCAGAATCTGTAAAAATTAAAAAGTAAATGAATATGTTAATGCATACAATATATGAAATACTTTACTTCTTATAGCTCTAGCTACACTCAGGTTACGCGCACTATTGTTTTCAGCCGTTCCCTTCCAGCATAAATGCTCTGCCAGCTCAGCTGTCAATAATTTGCGCCAACAGTTTTTGATATAATTTGGGTTTTTTGCTACCGTAAGCAGCTCAACATCTTCATCATTTGAAGAACCAATCTCAATAGAGCTGGCTGCAAATTCACTTGCATTGCTTCTCTTCCTTTTATTAGTATTTAAAAGTAATTCAACAACATCTTTCGATTCTTTACGAACACTCTGTTTTAATTTATATGGCATATTAACAAAATGTTTTTTTAATTATATATTATTTAATTACTTTTTTTTAAATTGGGCACTGTTTAAAACACTTTTAATCACTTCACTCTTTAAGCAAAACACAACGACTGAAAACTTTACAAATACAAAATGTATGCACGCATCAAATAATGGGACATCATTCTCAAAAACACTTACAAAACTATAGCGAGAATAAGTCATTTGCAATCATATTGGTTGTCACGATGTAGGAAATCTCTTATGATAAACTTATTCTACAACTTATTTAAATTTCGCTCTGTTTTGGTCTGTTGGGAATGTTCTTTTCTTTTTGGGTAACGTTCGTGAAAATGACAGCCAGCAAATATGTACATACTTATATCTCTTATTATGAGACAAAATTACACAATTTTAAGCACAAGGAAAAAAATGAAAATGTTTTGACAGTCCCATAGTAAATTATTGACCGATCTTCATGAAATTTGGTCGTGTGTTTTCCTGTCTTATAACTTTGATATAACAAATTTTACTGCAATTACATTATTTGTTATGGTTTTAGGTACTTTTCCAGAGTCGGTTTTATATGGGGTCTATGGTATATTATGAACTCTAGTAGTATAAAGTGAATGCAAAATTAAATGACAGTCGATGCACTTTGACCCCAATTTATGTTAGTTTTTTTTTTTTTTTAACAGAAATATATATACATATATAAATATATACACTTTATGGGGTCTTAGAAAAGAACAACCCACACAATAAAAGTATTAGTTTTTAGAAAACTTATTAGTTTTAACGACTATTTTTATTTCCTTTCAAGTGCTAAAAATTTTATTAAAATTATGTTTTTTATATTTTTATTTTTATACCCTTCACCACAGGTGGTGAATAGGATATATATTAGTTTGTCATTCTGTTTGTAATTTCTATAATATTGATGTTAGACCCTATAAAGTGTATATATTCTGGGTCCTTATGAGGAGCGAAGCTGATTTAACGATGTCCGTCTGTCCGTTGAAATGGATTTTTCGAAGACCCCATATATGATGGGGGCCAGGTTATTATACATTTATGTCACATATGATCCGGAATTGTTTGCTATTGAAATTCAGCAAGATCGGTCCACAAATGGCTGAGATATGAATAAAAAACCACGACTGCCTCAAATTTTTTGTTTTAAAGGTCCAATTAGACGTGACATTACCATACCAACACTGTATTACCAAAACGACATAAACATACCATACAAACCAATTCAATTTTGGTCAGTGGCTATGGTAATACAGTCTTGCTAATGTGGTTTTTTCTTGTTTTTTTTATACCCTTCACTACAAGTGGTGGATTTTATTTGTAATGTGTTTAATTTTACGCATCCACATACACATCAATGCATGTATATGATATGCCGCTCAAATAAAGAAACAAACTCATGGACTTAATATATTTTAATTTAACGCTTCTTCAGTAAAAGCATTCGTAGACGAGTTGTTAAGTTCTCTCCTGAGACTGATGATATTGCCAGTTCGAATCCCAAAAAGAATTTTTTTTCATTTTTTTTTATTTAATTTTTTTATGTTCTAAAAAACGATTTTAAGATTATAAAACGAATTTCAAACATCAACTTTGCCAAAAGGGGAAACGGGATTAGGTACATATATAAATTTTTTGTTTTTTTTTATATATTCTTCGGGATGGCGAATGAAAAGTTGGCGTGGCTCAATTAATATTTATTTATACCTATCTTAAGAACGTTATTTATGTATATAACTTTTTGTTCTTATCTTATCATGGTGAAGGGTACATAAGATTTGGCATAGCCGAATATAGCACTCTTACTTGTTTCCTTTAATGTTATTGCACAGTCTACTAGTATTCTCATTTTACAAATTTTTTTGCAATTCTTTCTGAATTAATATAGAAATATTGAAAAAACTCTATCTTTTTCCTAAATTGATACTTTTTTTTATTTTTTCTTTCATCTTTAGTTCTCATAAATGTTGACATGTGTTGAAAAAATCATCACATTTTTTATTCTAGATGAAAAAGTCTGTCAAAAAAATGATGATAAAAAAGTGCTAAAATGTAACAAGATATTTATCTTAAGGAAGAGTATCATGTCCAAGACAAAATTAACATCTGCTAAGATCTGAAGATATTATTATTTCCGTTTTTTGCCGACAAAAATATTGTTTGCCATGTCCGAAAGTTGCACACACTTGCAATTTACTATTGTTCATTCTTTGCTCTGCTCTGCTCTCAATTCTAACAGAGCAATGCTCAGTGATCAGTGAAATTATCTTCCGAGTTTTTTGGATAAAATTTCATCCTTTACTTGTTGGCCACTTCATTGGAGATCATAGAACGGATACAAATTAATTGTCTTGTCAAAGACTAAATTAAAAAAAGTAAAAAAGGCTTCGTTAAACATTCGTTTCAATTTTTAAAAGTTTTAAAATTTATATTTTAAATATTCGGGTAAGTAGAGAAGAGAATTCTTGCGATCATTCTCGTATTTGGGTTTTAAAATATAAAAATTCAATTACATGTATCTTTAAGTTTTCAACCAGACATTTAAAAATTTTGGCATTTTACTTTTCGTATAATAAAATATTGACCTTTCTGTTAAAAAGAAAAAAAAAAAATGTCTTTGGTAATTGATCTCTTTTATCTTCACATATTGAACATCTCATGAATACTGTATGAAAAAAAATTTTAGGAACAAAAACATCATCTCCATTTAACACTTTATGTCTGGCAAATTTACCTTGTCTGACTGACCATACCCAATAAAAGAAATGATTTTTTTTTTTCAATAACATCATAATGATGTAGATGATAAAGAAGTGAGGTTATTAACATGCAGTTGTAATTTGATACAGGTAGGAGGTAGACGACCGTATCCATTTATTTTTTTTCTTTGTTCGAAAACAGCTGATTCTCTTGCTGTAGGGCTTGAAGAAGATGTGTGGCGTGGCACAGTGTTGTAAGTGAGCCATGGATAATGTCGTGCTGACCTGTTAAGAAATTTGTTTTTGAATAAAAATGTTTAAATTTCGACGCACTTCTCTTTTACGTCATTTAGATGTATGTATAACTTATTTAAGCTCGTCTTTATATTAATTTAATGCAGAAAAATTTTCTTTCGATATGACAGAACCAGTGTTGCCAGAAGTAGGGGAAAATCCCTACATGTAGGTATTTTTGATACTAAAATAGCAGCTTAGGGAAAATCGGACAGATTTTTTATAATCTGCAAAATGTAGGGATTTTTCGTCATATCGCATTATTTATGAAATAAATGAAGGAAAAAAATTTTTTTTTTGATATTTTCTTGTCCAAAAAGGTTGAAAAATTTTGTTTTCCCTAAAATCGCATTAAAATATACTCGTATTGCCAGAGTTGTTTGTGGCTTAAAAAGTTGCCGACACTAATATGTATGTATGTATATGTTTTTTCTAAGATATCATTCAATGTTGAAAGATTTAATTAAATTTAATTAAAAGTACGTACATATGTACATTAGGGCCATAACTTTTTTTTGTCAAAAAAATTTCACCCACAAAACGCGGTAAAGTTTGGAAATCAAATATTTTAGTTTTTTATTTATTTATCCAAAAAACGCAAATATTTTTTTCAGTCAATATGTTATAATTAGGGCAACCAAAAAAAGCACTAAAAAAACAGTTTTAAGCTCTTAAAAAAAGCGTTTAAAAACATGAAAATAAGCTGTTAAAATTTAAAAAAAGCCATTTAAATTTATTGTTTTGTACGTTTATACGTTGTTACAGTAAATTATAAATTGATGCGATCAATTTTCGAAAAAAAACTCTGTCTATTTGGAGTCAGCACGTTCTTTTACATAGAAAAAGTTCCTTCTACGTTTATAGATGTAAAGGGAGCATATTTAAAATTGAGTATTTGCTCTGAAGTTAATTTTATACGATTGGACTCACAATTCCGCTTACCTCCCAAAATATTCAAAATATCTTTTAGTACCGAAAATCCTTAATTTTTTTAATAAAACTGATTTAAATTTTTTATTAACTTTATCTGCTATATCCCCCGGACACCGGACATTTTTCTTACGGTGTCTAAAACTATGGTCCCTATTACGGTTTACAACTCAACTGAGTTGAGTTGTAATTTCTTAATTTTTGTATTATGGTTTACAACTTTGCTATATTGCGGTGAACAAAAACATAACAAAAATTAGAACTGATCACAACCAGTTGTCTTAATTACAACTCAACTGAGTTGAGTTGTAAACCGAAATAGGGTTCTATATTCACTTAGGAAACCAATGAAAGATTTTTTGTTTCCAATTTTGTTACAACTTCGTGTTAAAGCCAGGGACCGTAACTGTTATGACTTTTATCAAAAAATCCAGAAATAAGAGTTATTTTTGATTTTTATATTTTTAGATAGAAAATAAGAGTTATTTTTGATATTTATTATTTTAAATGAAAAATAAAAGTTATTTTTGATTTTTATATTTTTAAATGAAAAATGAAAGTTATTTATGATTTTTATATTTTTATATTTTTATATCAATAATAAAAGTTATTTTTGATTTTTATATTTTTATATCAATAATAAAAATCAATTCAAAGTTCGTGACATAGGTAATATGTTTATTATGATAATGGATAAGTCACATAATATATTATATTCATATAGAAATTTTAATGAAGCAGCATATTATAATACATACGGCATCAACAAATAAAAAGGAGTTTTGAATTGATTTTTATTATTGATATAAAAATATAAAAATCAAAAATAACTTTTATTATTGATATAAAAATATAAAAATCGAAAATAACTTTTATTTTTCATTTAAAAATATAAAAATCAAAAATAACTTTTATTTTTCATTTAAAAAAATAAAAATTGTTAAAATAAAAATCAAAAATTCAAATATCATGCAATATGTTGGATGCATTTCGCCTAAAAATCATGATGGTGTAATTAAAATTTTTTTACGATGTTCATTTATGTATGATTTATTTCTTCAAAAATTGAAAAATAACTCTTATTTCCGGTCTCTGGTTAAAGCCAAAAATTTGCAGAAATAAACATTATTTGGTTCCGCAAATCACTTTAATTTCAATATATACAGAGACATTCTTAAAAGCTAAAACTATATTAAAAAAGAAAAAATCGTTACTATACCTAAAACAAAGAGAAACGGAACTAACAGACGTTTCTTTATACAAAAACTATATTTAAAAAGTAAAAAGACGTTACAGAAAGAGTGTAATTGTATGAAGTGACTGTGTACCTGAGGAATTTGATCGTTAGAATACAGCTATGGAATTTTCGAGAGAAAAGAACTTAAACAAGCAAATAATAAAACACGTTGATAAAAAGGATTAATACCAACAATTTAAACACATAAAAAATATACAAAACAATATGAAAAGTACGTTACAGTACCGCTAAGATAAAGTTACATAAAAATCAATTAAGAAAGTATAGTCGGTCAGGTCCGACCATATGATACCCAACACCACAGTATTTTAAAACAAATTTTCGAGAGTGTATGGCTATATGAATCTATGTTTTAAATTTCACTAAAATCGGTTTAATAGTTTCTGATAGGCAGAAATTGCCCCCTACCTCCCATCGTGGCCCTATTGTGTCCATATAATATGGATCTATCAATATTTTAAATTTCATTAAAATTGGTTTGATAGTGGGCACAGCTTGTATGGGGGCTATATGAAATCATGGACCGATTCGCCTTTGTGCCAATTAGAACCTATGTACCAAATTTCACAAAATTATCTTCAAAATTACGACCTGTACTTTGTGCACAAGGTAACATGGACAGCCAGCCAGCCGGACGGACATCGTTAGATCGACTCAGAAAGTGATTCTGAGTCGATCGGTGTACTTAAGGACCAATATTTTAAGGTGTTATACACATCAGCACAAATGCATAATACCCTCTCCACTCTTATGGTGTGGGTATAATAACATACAGCGATGATATAGGTTGTTGGGATGATATTGTACAAGGAAAACACAAAATATCACCATAACGTTAAACGAGATCTTTTAACCAGAGCTGTAACAGCACAAAAATTGTTGATTTTTTTTTAGTATTTTTTTTTGAATGAAAAAATTAAAAATTATCTTAAAATAGCAAAATAAGTAAAAAATGCCGATATTGCAAAAATAACTAATAATAAGCCGATATTGCCAAAATAAGTAAAAAAAGCCCTATTAATTATAGCTCATTTTTCTTGTTTTTTCATGATCCGGATTTGTTTTCAATCAAAAACATTCTATCTTGTAAACAAAAAAATAAGCAATTGCTTTTTTTTGGTTAGCCTAGTTATAATTAAACAATATTTTTCATTTTACTGTTTTAGTTATCAATATGTAATAATCAAACAACATTTTCCACTTTATTAATAACAACATTTTTTAAATTTTTATATAAAATTAATGTACTTTTGTATTATTGTATTATTATGTTAATGTAGTTAAATGACCCGAAATTTTTTTTTCTTAAAAAGCACAACATTCGGAATCGTGTGGTAATGGGGCCAAAATTTGGTTATTGCCTAAATGTACATATTTTTTTTTTAGTTTTGTACTTATTTTTTGTCAAAGCTTTAATATACAAATTCGAATAAAATTAATTTTTCTTCTTTTTCAATGACAAAAATGCGTAGGGATTTTTTGTAGGGGAAATCTTTTCAATGTGTAGGGAAAAGTGGGATTTTTCTTAGCCTGTGTAGGTATTTTTCCGAAAAATCTACTGGCAACACTGGACAGAACTTTCGTTTACAAACATCTGGAATATATTTGCACTGTCGTTACTTTTGACCTTATTCTTTTTTTTCAGAAAGATTTGAATGTTAGAGTTTTCTAAAACAAAGAAAGCCTAAGAGCCCAACTTTAATATGCATAAGCTGGCTTAAGCTACTGTCAAAAATTAACAAAAAGCCTTTTAAAAGCATTAAAAAAAAAAACAAAAATAAAATCAAAAAATATTTTATTCCGTACGGAAAGTGCGTGCGATCTGCTTCGCACTTTGCCTAAGCAAATGTCAGTTTCATAAAATTAACAAAAAAGATTTCTTAAGTTCAATATGGTTAGACACATATGAATCATATGTATTCGCACAATTGCTTAATTGCCTTAGGTTTTTTGTAAAAATTTTGCATTATCATGCGCTTAAACTATTGCTTTAAATTGATTATGGTCTGTTATTTTTTTGGACTGTATTTGTGTATACCAAGCGACTTAGAGACAATTTTTTAGAAAAATAATAAAAAAAAAAGTTGATTTTTTTGGGAAAAAGCAGTTTTTTCGCTGGGGATTTTTGGGAAATATATATTAAATAAACGTTATTACGAGAGAAAGTAATTTCTGCGCTAGAATTAATATTAACCAATTCATGGGCGAATTTATCTCGAAAGTCCATGCAAAAGCTCTTTGTTAAATTCAATTATATTCGACAAAATTCGACAATTTTGTTTTTGTTTTAAATGTAATTATCTATGCGAACGTTAACGTTCGAAATCGTTGAACAGGCTCTTAATTTCACAGTGCAACACGAAAAAAACCATATACGGACAACTCTACGTGATAAAAAACCAAAAAAAAAAAAAAAAAAGACTCGTGTCTCCCAGTTTTGCCCAAAGTCATGCACTTTTTTTTATGGGCCCCCGAAGATTTGGGGCCTCGGAGTCATTTTTGCAAAAAAGTGATAATTTTCTCTGGCTCATATCTTGCAAACCGTTCGGAATTTTGATTTATCTTCTGAGACAAAGTTGTAACTCTTGCCATAAAGAACAAAAATGTTCAACATATAAAATCAAAAAAACTTCATCTTCAAGATCAAAATCGCAAAAAATTCGATTTTTTTACCTTTTTTCCCCTGTTCAGGTTCATAGGTAGCAAACCGTTTAAAATTCCAGGAAACAATCAACTACAAAAATGTACCTAAGATCTGAGTAAACAACTTTTTAGAACATATAATATACAGAGAGTGTTTTTTATTTATGTCTTTTTTCTAAGCATGTTTTTCATAAATAAATACAAATTTTCGTCTTGGAATTTACATTAAAACAACAATAAAAAAACATAAATTTGTTTTCGTTTTCAATATTAATTTGTAAACGAAAATTTTTATGAATACATAATCAGTATTGTGGTTATTTTGTTGAACTATTTATGGTTTTTAATCCAAATTTTTCATATTTTTAATTAGGCTTAAGTTCATTAAATTTAATTTTCATTAAATTATATTTATGAAAAAAGGAATTTTACAACATGAAAATTAATTAAAATTGTTATTGATAATCTTTCATTCTTGACCGTGGCCGGGATTCGAACCGCGGCCGGCAGGTTACCATGACATGTTTCGATCGCAACTACTCGATCTCCTCAGATGGATTTGCCGTTTTACACTCGCAGCCATCGACGACTGCTGACGTCAATAGTCAAACATCAATCCTTAAAAATATGTTGACGATTTATTCTGCATAATTTCTGAATCAGGAATAGAGCAAATATTAGATATTTTTAACTCTTTTCATTCAGATATTAAATTTATAATTGAAAGGGAATCTAATTCAAGAATATCTAATTTGGACACTTTGATAATTAGAAGAGGAAATAGGCTATTAATAGATTGGTATCAAAAACCAACATCTTCTGGTAGAATTATTAATTATTTCTCGAAACATCCAAAGAGAATAATTATTAATACAGCTAAAAATTTTATAGAAAGAGTTCTAAAAATAAGTGATTCAGAATTTCATAGAGATAATAAAAGGAAGATTTCAGGTATTTTAACTGATAACAGCTTTCCTAAGAAATTAATAACAGATTTATTAATACAACATAATAATTGTAGAATAAATAACCAAAATAGTATTACAGAACAAAGGATTTATAAGTCGGTAACATATATACCAAAATTTTCAGAAAGATTAGAAAAATCAAATATATATGATAGCAAAATATACAAAATAGCTCATAAATCTTTTAACACAGTAGGTAAACTATTTACTAAAATGAAAGACAAAATAAAGAAGATGGATATGTCAAATATTGTTTATAAAATACCATGTAAGGGTAATGTTAGTGGACAGTGTAATAAGGTATATATGGGTACAACAAAAATAAACTGAAAACTAGGATAGCAGAACATAAATCAGATCAAGAATATAGAAATATATCACAAAAAAAACAGCTTTATCAACTCATTGCGCTAATCTAAATCATTAACCAGATTTTGAAAATACAACTGTTTTAAACACAGAAAATAATTATAAGCGTAGATTTATGTTAGAAATGTTACAAATTATAAAGGTTCCGACAATTATTAATTTTAAGTCAGGCACTGAAAATGTAGCACAAAATTATAGACACTTAATTTATAAAAATAGAAACGGAAGTTAAAAATTTATTTATATTGCAATAGATCAAGTTTGATTTGAAAAATATTTTTTTGTTTTTTGAATTAAAAATTTTTTAATTTGTCAGTTATTGTTAAATATGTTAAAAATTTATAAATTAAGAAAAAAAACCCTGAAGAAGGCACTCAAGGAAGTGCCGAAATATTGGTTTTTTAAATAAACGTTAAAAGTTTTTTATAACAAAAAGACCTTAAGCTCGAAAATTTAGTAATATTTGAAATATTAAAGGTCGAACAAAATACATATTATATAATTTTAATTAATTTCCATGTTGTAAAATTCCTTTCTTCATAAAAATAATTTAATGAAAAATTAAATTTGATGAACTTAAGCCTGATTAAAAATATTAAAATTTGGTTAAAAACCATAAATAGTTCGACAAAATAACCACAATACTAATTATTAATATACTTATATTTTAAAATATTCTTTTAAAATATTTTGAAATAATTCTTCTCATTTCAACATAAAAACAGAATTGTTATAATAATCTATTAAAAAGTTACTTTTATATTCAAATTTGCCACTTAAATTAACACTTATTGTAATGGAATTTCATTTAATGCTTTCAACACATAAATAAATACAAATAATTTATACACTATTTTTTTTAAAAGAGTTTATTTAATACACAACATAAACCATAAACAATTAATGTTACAAATAGAAAAACTGAAACTATAACTTAATTTTCATTGCCCAAGAGGTGTGTCTCAACTTAAATAATATACACTACTGTTGATTAACATGAAGACACTGCTGGTGACATACCAAATTTATTTATGGCCAAAATGAAATAATCCTTGAATCCAACCAAAACTTTGTAACCAACAACTGGAACATTCATTTATTCATACTTGCACTTGTACATAAAATCCAAAAATAAGAAAATAAAAAATAAATAAACGAACAAAGAAACAATAATTTATGAAGAATAAAAAAAAAATGCGTCTCTCAATGTTGGCCAGTTTCTACATCCATTTTTGAAAAATGAAGAAAAAAAATCAAAATTGCACACGACCTAACCTGGTTACCTAATAAAAAAAATCGTGCCAAAAGAAAAACATGGTTCAAAAAAGAAGAATCATATAAAAAACAGACATCCTTTTAAAGAGAAAAACGGAAGTTCAGCAAGAAAAAGAAGAGAGAAAAAGAAAAAAAACGAGATTTGCCGGTTAGAAGAAAGTCCGCGATGTTGTTGTTGCTGGTTGTTTGCTCATGTTTGTGGTTGCAACTCCAACATGTTCGCTTTGAAAATTTAATCTTGTAAATAGTCAAACAGTGCATGTAAATATTAAAACACGTGACTGTTTTCTTGTTAAAGAGCGATGAAAATGAATTATGCACTGTGGGTCGGTCAGATGGTTTTACTCTCTAGTTTTTATAATTACGAAGCTCTGCGATTAAAATTTTTTTTAAATAGTTTCATATAAAACAGGTAGATGTTGGCCTATATATTACAAAAATAAACTTCGTTTTAATGTACCACGTCACAATTGCGAGATAACGATACATTTATGTTGTTCGATATGTACTTCTCTTTAAGGCGCCATCGATACTGAAATTTTTTATTATAAGGCAAACTATATCAGTGCTCGAATAGTGACTGAGTTAAAGCGGACAAAATCTAACATATTTTTTTAAATTTTAAAGTTTTTCACCAATTGAGTCATTTCAAAAGATGTTTTTTGCCACAATTAACAAAAAAATTTATAGTTTTATAATTTTATTGTACAGTCCATTTGATTACATACAAAAATTTTAAGCCATAATCGACCAAATTGAATAAAAACCAAAAAGATTAATATATAATTTAAATTTACTAGCATTGAATGTCGTGCATAAATTTCTATCAGATAAAGTGCGATATCAATTGGCCATTAAGATCATGCGATTTGACGCTCTAGACTTTTTTTGTAGGGCCACGTAAAATATCATGTCTACGCGGATAATCCACAAACGTTGGAGCATTTGAATTCCAACATTCGTCCAGTTATCGACGAGACATCGCACGAAATATGTGAAAAAGAGGTGGAAAACTACCTCAAAAGGATCGACGCTTCAACCAATCAAGAGGTGGTCATTTAAATGTCATTGTCATAATGAAATAAAAGTTTCATCAAAATCATAGCTTTATGTGTCTTCTATTTAACTTTAATATTGAAACCGAAAAAAATAGCCCGTTAATTGACATTGATCTACTTACACAGAAAAAATTACGACAAACCAATTGTCATATTGAATACCATATTCGTCAATACAATTAACTTTTTAATTGAAAAGGTACCAACAACTAAATTTGTAAATACAAAAAATTATTTTGTTAATTAAAATTGTTAAAACTCAACAAATATTTTTAACAATGAGTTTGTAATATTGAATGAAATATTTGTTAACAATTAACAAGTAACATATTAACAAAATGTTTAGTTGCTAACTTATGGTGTTTTCTTTTCTACAAAAATATGTGACATTTTATTTAAAAAAAATGCAATTTGGTGTCTGTTTCCTAAAAATTTTGCTCCCGAGAAGGGTGGCTTGTTTTATTCTAAAAAACTCATCCTTTTAGGAAACAGACAGTAAATTGCATTTTTTTAAAATAAAATGTCACATTTTTTGTAGAAAAGAAAACACCATTAGTTGAAAAAAAGATGCAATTAAAAGTAGTTTTTATTATTTTTTGTATCAACATATTAAATAACATCACTAATAACATTATACTTTATTTAAGCCACAAATTAAGACGTGGATGTACTGGGAGGTTCATACATTAGCACAAAACGGAATCTTGGCACCATTATCAGTTATATTTCAAAATCTATAATTTATAAAAGAATGGTTAAAATTTATTTATCAATCGTTAGATAATAACGTAACTTACCGAATAGATTGATTAAATTTCGCAATTATCATCATATCGAAAATCCAGATTTTATTTATTTTATATTTTTAATTTTTTGACACAAAATTATTTTTTTCTATTAATTTTCTACAAATGAAACAAATTGTTAATATGACAATTTACAAACACGTTAATTAAGAAAATTGTTAAAATATTAGAAAAGTTTCAACAAATTTTCTTTAATTACTAAATAACTTTTGATATTTTTTTCTGTGTACAATTAGACACAAGTCAGTTCTATATGAATCTAGCAGATCAACTTAAATCAGGGCATCAATCGCAACGTTTTAAAGCGCCTAACATCAACACTTAAATTACATATTTCAATAAGACCGTCAACGTAATGTTTTGAATAGTAATTAATGATTTATCATGCTAAGTAAACCCTTAAAAAAGCAGATATAACCGCTAAATTGTAATAATTAATTTTTTTTTGTCTGTAACAAAGGTAAGAAAAATCCTCTTATTGTTTCTGTCCCATTGTGACAATCCATCATATTTTTTTTCCATTTAGCATACGTTCGTTGCTATTGACGATGCGTATTTCGTTAAAACGTTGTTGTGTTTATGTTTGATGTCTTTAAACTAACATGTTGCAACTAAGAAAATTATGTTGGCTTCAAACCAAAAAGGACATTGTTCGAAGTGAAAGCATGCAATCGAACAAACCAAACAAAGCTACACAGCCAGCCAATGGGCTGTTACAATTTTCCTTTCATTAATGTATCTGGTTGTATCTATTTCATATATATGAGGACAACTTCAGTGAGTTCGATTGTTAGTTGTTAAACGCATTTTGGACAACAAACTGTAAATTTGTGTGCGGAGTTTTGTGTCTTAAAATATATTATCTCTTGACTTTAAGTGCAGGACATTAAATTTAAAAAATGTATTTAAAATTGAGTCAAAATAAATGGTAATAATAAATTTCAAAGTGATAAAATATTAAGTTTAAGAAAGTTGAAATTAAAAAAATATTAAAAAGTTTCACAGAAATAAATTTTAAAAAAATATTTAAAGTTAAAGTACTAATTATCAAAAAACGGAAAAAGTACACACTTAATTAATTAAATTTAATCGTATAAAAAAGGTAATTTAAAAAAAATAATATTAATAAAATTTTTTTAAAAACTAATTTAATATTATATTTGTGTCTTATAAAATCGATATTGATGGTGTTTTTTTGTTTGTTTATAGTTTAAAACTTTAAAATTGCTTTGTGTGTTAGTTTGAGTAAGTGCAAGTGTAGCTGTGTTTGTGTTTAAAACTAGTGTCGTGTAGTGAGTGCATTTGGGATTTGTGTGTAATAAAAGTTGCACAAATTAATTCACGTAGAGCATTCCTTTGTTAAATCTAAATAGTTGCAATATGTGCCGTGCCTGCTTGACTGACTGTCTGCTTTTGTATTCCGAGCAAAGTTTTAATATTGTATTGGTAAAATGTTGATTTTTTTTTGTTATTGTAGCTAATTAACGTTTATTAACCAAAGAATTCATGTTGATTTTTCTACTGAAATTCAAATTATTTTGTAAGGCAACAGACAGCATTAACCTGCTGGTGGCGACGGAGCCGTTGTGGGTTTCCTTGTATCCTTAAATAGTCTTTAATTTTTACATTAAACTAAAATTTCTGGCAAAATACTTTTTAAATTGTATTGAGACTAAAGGAATAAGTCATTCCTTTTTCATCTTTATATATGTACATATGAAGGCACGATGGTTTTTACATTGTACTGTTTGTTTTCAGTTTGTGTATTCTGTAATTAGTTGTAATTATAGTTATTTTGTTGTTGCTGTTGCTGTTGTTCTTGGTATTGATGTTAAAGAGTCCTTAGGAAACCAAAAACATGTGGTGCTTTTCTTTGTTATTGCTGTCGTAGTTCAATTGTGATATTAATTGCGTTGTCTTTAAGAAAAGAAAAAAAGAAAACGCTAGTTTATGATGTTGTTTCTTTTCTGTTTACATTTGTGTATTTTTCCATGATGTAAACAAACTATTTATAACAATTTTCAATGCACAAACTTGCAACCATACAAATTCTCATTCACTGTGTAATCCCAGTAAGCACAAAATTAAAAAAAAATCTGTGGCCTTTTGACAAAACATCTTAAGTCAAATTTTAAAAGTTGAAAAAAATACTGTTAATTATACGAATTTTCCTTCAAAAAACATTTTTGTTTACGATTTTAAAATTTTGTGTTATAAACGAAATTTTTCTTTAATTTCGTTTTATTTTATTATTTGATAAAAATAATTTTTCCCCGAATTTTTTTTAAAACTTTTCTTGCTACCTTATCTCGACTTAAGACGTTTTGTCAAAATGCCACAGAAATATTTAGAGAAAAAATGAATTTCGGAAAAACATATTGAATGCATATAATGAAAATGTGTCTTAATGGAGGTAATCCTACGCAGTTCGTAAGAGATCTTGTCAGCTTATCAGTTTTTCATTAAAATATATAACGAATTCTTATTTTTATTCGGAAATAAGATGTATTATCGTTTGGTAGTTGAAAAATTCGAAAAGAGTTTCTCTCATCTTTTATTTTACTCAGCAAGTATCTTGTCACAAATATTGAACTTATGAATTAACTACTTGCTTATGTTTGCTTTCTTAATGTAAATTGGATATTTTTTGATTCTGAGCCAAAATTGAGTACAATATGACTGTAATGACATCCAATTGCTTGCAGGGTTATAAGATTTATAAAGTATTCAACGACCATCCCAATAATAAATAAATATTTTTTTACATCATTTAATGCCTTCAATGTTTTTGCTGTTCTATCATTTGTAACTTTCTGACATTAGAACTGGCACTTAAAGAGAGTGTGTTTGACATTATGTGCTCTTCTGTATCGATTTCCTATCGATTTTTCCTCCACCTACCTCTTAAAGAATTAATTTCTTTTCTGCAGACGGCCAACGTAACTTGGTCACAACAGGTAAACAGAAAGTTTCGTCAAAATACTTCATTCAGCCATCTTTTTTTTTCTTGTATTGAACATTTTGAGTTTTTAAAGATTTAACGACATAAATTTCTTTATTTTGTTTTTTAACGACGAAAAAGACATATTTTTATATTTCCCTTATCCTTAATAATATATATATGAAACAGTTTACTATAAAAATAATGTAATTCGTTCTCATTCTTAGTCAAATAACAAAAATTCCTTTTAGATTTTATTACATTAATAAACGATTTTATTGTTAGACAAATTCTTAAGATGTTTATTTTAGTAAAAATAACAACACAATTATTATTTCAAAATGCTAATATGTGTGTCGCTTCGCTTGCAATAACCTAAAGTATAATTCCAGGACATTTGAATCAGGAGGTGTTAAAACACATAAGAGTGATTTTTGAAAAAAAATTTTTTTTAATGTTCATATTAATTCGAATGTGTATTCTAAGTGAAATTACAATTTTAAAAGCTTTTATACATTAATATGTAGTCTTATTTCTTCAATATTTTCCAGGAATATTTTCTATGCACTATCAGAATTTTCGTTACTCATCATGTGAAATAAATTCTCAAATTCCGTTTTCTTTTAGTATAAAACACGTACAAGGCCGATTATAGCTTAAGCTTATTATGGGAATATTTTAAAAATACAACATATATGTGCATGTTAAGTCAATAAAGTGGTTGATTTTGATGGGCAGATATCAAAATTAAAGAACGATTTCTGGTAGGTTTAATAAAAAGGTCGGACTCAATGTGTCTATATGTGTGAGCGGAACTAGGGATGGGCAAATCAAAAAAATATATCGATATATATCGAATCGATATTTTTTAAAGAGTATCGATATTTATTATATCAAAAATATCGATATATGGAAACTATTACCAAATTAAATTACATATTTAATGTAATTACATTGTTACTTTTTATTGTTTCATTTTATTTCAAAAAATTAATATAAAAAAAAAAAATTCAATCAAAACAAAATATTCAATTATAACAAAAACAAAAGGGAAGAATACAAAAAAACCATATAAAATCTAAAAAAAAGTAAATTACGAAAAATTTAAATGGAAGTACCAACTTTAACTAGAAATGTTTTTGATTGTTTTAATCAAACCAGTAATCATGCGATATGGACATCAGGAGCACTCTCTGTTTTATGTGCTCTCCTGTCATTCTGTTTCTTGTGTGCCATTTGGAAGATCCCCGAGCAAACCGAACTTCCCAGCAATGGGTGAAAAATCAGTTCTTGAAGCTGACTTTTAAGATCTCCCTTCCACATAGTTTCCAAAAAGTCTCCCCACCAGTTCAGAGCCGATATTCCAGGTGTAACTGGTTCCCGTGCTTCCAGAAATAACTGCAAATTTTGCTTTTGACGAATATCAATTATTAGCTGCATTTTTTCCCCCCGAACCATAAAACACCAAAAGTTGAAATATTCGTAGGATAGACCAATACATGCTTCCTGGTGAATAAGAAGCCATCAAATGAAAAACAAACCTTTTTTAAAAAGTAGATTTTTGAAAAATTTCTTTGCTAAAGCTACGTTCACACCTATTAAATATTTGACGTCCCACACGTTACCCTAGTTTTACTAAACAATTATCTGCTTTTGCTAAACGTTCGGCTAGATTAAACATCATTTAACAGTTTTTAAATTGCAGTATACAATTTTCTTCTTACAAATAAAGTTTAGTAACCAATAGAAATGGTTGAAAATGTAGCTAAAGTTTGATCAATTTATTGGTCACGCTCTTTTAGATTTTTTTGTCAAATATTTGTTAGGTATGAACATATATATTTAAATATACTTTTTCATATAATTTTATTTTTATTTAATATAAAAAACTAATTTTAAACATAAATTGATAGAATTGGTGAATTGGTGAATTGGGTCCTAAATCCTACAACTATTATTTTTATGGGTGTCGCAAGCCAAAAATTATATGGAAAGGATTTCTTTAGAAAACATCGTAAGTCACATTAATTTTCCTAAATTCTAAAGAAAAGTAGGATCTGCAACAATACGGTTATCATGATTTCAGAAAATAAAACAAGAAAAAAAAAGATTCACTGTACTTAATGGATCATTACAAATAGTTAAAATGACTCCCGCACATTTAAAATCTCATGTCAGTAGTCTCTAAAAACATTTTATTTTAAAGTACATATTGCAGAGAGTACTAATTTTTAAAGTATTTAAAGTTAACCGTTTTTGGTAAAATTTTATATAAAAATTTTTGGATGTAACGATCAGCTTTCCACACTGATTGTTGTGATACAGTTATTTTTTAGTATTCTCCCTTATAAACCTGCTTCGTAGTTAGGGAATGCCGTGGCACTTGAAATGTTATTTTTTTATAAAAGTATTTGAGAGTTCTTTCACTTACTATATTGCATTTCTGTATGTCTTATTGAGTAGCGCATAATTGTGCGCTTATTTTTTTAAATGTACCTTTAGTGCTTCGCAAAATGATAAAATTTTTTATTGGATTTGCTTAATTAAATTTTTTTAAATGATTGATCAAAACTACGTCTTCGCAATAATTTATAAAGAAATTTTTTCTAATACAGTTAACAAAAACTCTTTTATAATGTTTCTAAAGCAAAAAGTATTATTATTAACATAATGTACTTTTTTTTTAACAAAAATACCTTTTGGACAACAATTGCATTAAAATTGCTTTTGAACTAAATGCACCTTTTAAACAAAAAATACCTTCTGTACAAAAAGCAACTTTTGAACAAAAAGTACCTTTTGAACACAAAGTACTTTTTGAACTAAATGGACATTTTGAACAAAAAGTACCTTCTGAACAAAAAGTCCCTTTTGAACAAAAAGTAGCTTTTGAACAAATAATACTTTTTAGACAAAAAGGACCTTGTGAACAAAAAGGACATTTTGAACAAAAAGTGCCCTTTAAACAAAAATAGCCTCTAAATCAAAACTACATTTTTAAAAAAGCACTTCATAAACAAAAAGAAATTTTTTAAAAAAAGCAATTTTCAAAAAAAAAAAAAAAAACTTTTTAAGCTTTTTAATACGTAAAACATTTTAAGCTTTTTATTTCATAAATTGTATTTTAAACACTAACTGCCGTATTCATAGAAAATAATATAAGTTTGAAATGTGTGTGAAATACAAATTAACATTAAAAAACAAAATAAGTTAAACGTCTACAACTGAAGCACATTTTTTAAAGGAAACTGTATGTACATTCAATTCTGTTTTATTTTTGTCTAAAACGGTTTGCCACCTATTCACCTGCATGAAGGAATGCCTGAATACACTTGTTTTTTTATGCGTGCAACTATGAGGGTGAATGTCATTGCCAAATGCTAAAACAAAAAAAAAAAAACATATTTTAGCCTGCTGTATGCACGATATATTTCAGTATAATTTATTTTTAATTAGAAAATTAAAAGTTTCTCTAAATACAAACTAAAAATCTTAAAAACCCTAAACATTCTTTGTGTTGTACAAATAAAATAAGACATTCAATTTTAAAACGTGGGTTTTTAAAAACATATAGCTGCACCTCCATTTTTATCTTTTAGATACAAGAACGGCCTTGTAAGTTGTATAAAAAATAAGTGTTGCGTTCATTTTTTTTACCACAGAACAGCATGTGTTTTTTTTTGAGATTAAATGATTTGGCAAAAAAAAAAAAAAAATTTAATAATGTATTATATATAACAATATTAACGATAATGTCGATATTTTCTTGACAGTTTCTGGCAGTGACGACGTAACTAAAAATCACGTGACAACTGAATACATATAAATATTTAAAACATGAATCAATGCCACTTGATATCTCTTACGCACACATGTACACAATATCTTGTAGTGTGATAAATCTACTCTTTCCTTTACATTCGTTTCCCATTTCCTGTACACATGCAATATACAAATGCATATATGTATACACATGTTTGCGTGTGTTTGTGTTGACTTGTTTTGACTGGCTTAACACAAATAAAGTTACAGTTTCATTAATACTCATACGCATTTTTTTATTTTATATCCATTATTTTTTCAAGTGTAAAATATAAAAAAAGGTAATAAGCAGAACTGACTGAATTTATCCGTAATCGTTTATTTATTTCTTCCATTCGAATAATAAATTTTAATGATAATTTTCTTCTACTTTTTTTATGTTCCATTCATATTTTTATTTTTTTGTTTCGCTCATTCTTGTAGGGAGCAATTTTGTGTTTATTTCTACCAGAGTCTTTAAATTCAACTATAAAGTTCTGCGTTTATTTTTTTTATTTTTGTAATTTTAGTTGTTTGTCTCTTTTTGTTATAATAAATTTTTACTACCTTTTCTTTCACTTTAATAAAAAGTTATTTTGTTTTTCTTTATTTAATAAAGTTTAATTTTTTCCTCTGAATATCGTCACTTCCATGACGCATTCTCAGGATAGCCGTCGTCGTACACCTAATCGGACTTGACTAGTTAATTACTTTTTCATTTTCCACTACTACACATAAATAGTTATTTAGTACAAGTCAATTTAGTAGAAAGTTTGTTTAATGGTAGAAAAATACGAGACATATGAAGAATAAAAAAAAAGAATAATTAGGAAACAAAAGGTCTTTTTCGTTTACATACTTGTGGCAAGTTGTGTGGGAGATTGTTGCATTGTGGGGAAGGAGTAACGAAAATAATAGTATGTAGTTTGTAATCACATCGATTGAAAAATAATTAAAGTACAATTTGAAGGTCGTTTCAATTTATTTGCTAATGTTAACGCTATAATCTTCTAATAGGGAAGAATTAATTCAACTAGCAAAAATATTTTTGCCCTTCCATGAAAATGAGGGTCCATTATTGCTAAAATTACCAAATTAAATAAATAGAAATTTGCAACTGTGTTTATTGGAGCTTTCTCTATTATCCCTTATAAAATATGGAAGCTTTTATTTATGCTTAAATATCGGTCGATTAAAACTCTTATAAGCATTAAACTAAACATTTATTTCTACATAAAGATTCACTGTATATTTGAATAATAAATAAAATATCAATCTAAATTGAATTGTTTTAAATTTAAAATTTAAATTTTTTATAGTTTAATTGCAAAACATCATATAAAATGGTGTTCAAGTCCATTAAATATATTTGTTACTTTAGTTACACTTAATTTAATAATGCTTGAATTACTAAACTTTTTTAGTGAATTTTGCTAATATTTCAGTCAATATCACTCATCAATAAATAAACGTACATGCAATGTTTTACCTCAGTTAACTTATATATTTGAAGTATTTATTAAATTACTTCGACTTAGTTTCTATTCTACTTTTCTAGAAGTACAACTTAATGAAAATTTATGAACGCCTTTAACCAGTATTGACAGAAAAATTCTTAAACATTTAACTAAAAGGCAGCAAAGAGAAACGACTAAAACTATGACGTTCATTTATGGGAAATGGTTTGGGTTTTAAGTCGGTTCGAAGCAGAGTTGCCAATGAAGAATTCGGAAATTACACATGACTGTATACCAAATTACACATTTGTAGCAAAATCACACACGCAATCTGAAAAAGTAGCTTTGCTAGAATGAATTCGCCTTGCAAAACCTTATTGATATTCCTTGTTTGCAAATAATTTGTTAGGTTTACAAAAAAAGTAAAGCTTACCAATTGCTGTAGTAAGAAATAATTGTATACCAGCACGTATCCACACGCAGTGTTTATTTCCGAACATAAGCAGTAACGTCGGCGGAAGAACAGCTCAAAAAGGTTTTTGTGAGTGGTTCTGTTTGACACAAAGTTATTTATAGATGTTATTATTATCGGTTTGTTCCACACTATTTAATAAATTATGCAATATAAAAAAAATATATGGCGCAATTTTTTCATTATTTCTAAAATCTCTAGAATGTTTACGCGTTTTTTTTATTAAAAAGTGCAAAAACAAATGTTAAAGAAATTAAGCTGCCCACACAGGAGTAATTTGTGCGTGTGATTTGTTCAAGTACTATTTCTCCACACCCGACGAACAAATCACAATAGCCCTTAACCTCTAAAAGAAAACATGAATTGTGAAGAAGTTGATGCAATTGCACCTTTAACTGAACTGAACTGAAAAAAATTTAAGAAACTTAATTTTTTTAAAGAAAATCTTGACTATCAAAAATTAATGAAAAAATAGAACTTAAAGTAAAATTACAGATGGGCTACACATGCAGGTAAAAATTACACACAAATATGTGTAATTACACATGGATTGGCAGCACTGGTTCAAAGACCGTTTTTTCTCTATCTGAGAGAGATTGTAAAAGTGTTACCACCAGAAAAATTCAAACTTAATGGTTTAACTTCCAAATATTTTCAATTTCGACTTAAAGTTTTAAAGTTTTCGCTTTTCGACCAAATTTTTACTTTAGTTAAATAAAATTTGGTTTCTAATAAACATATGTTAATAGTTTTTAACTTTTCTGATAAATAAATGTAATAAACTTTTATAGTGCTTTTTTACTTAATAGGATAATAAAAAAAATAATTGTTAAATACAAAAATCTACTAAAAGTTTAAATTAAACTCTTTATAAATAAAAGTTTATTTTGTGCTTACAAAAAAAAAACTTTAGAGATTGTTTTAAAAGAATTAAAATCCGGTCTTTGTTTGTAAAATTTTTAGCAAAAAAATGATTGAATAATTTCACAAAATTCGTTCTTGTAAATTTTGAATGACTTATTAAAGTTATTAGAAGTTTTTAATTAAAACTTTTTGCTCAAATTTGAATGTGCGTAAAATCGAAAATTTATGTTTATGCTGAGACATTTTACTCCCAATTTTTTTGTTTTTGTAAAATGTCAACTAAATGTTTCTGCATTCATAGTTTCATGCATTTTTAAAAGTGTATCCGGTTTTTGTAAATATTCTAAAAAGACAAATATTCTAACACTCTACATCTAAGACCGTAAAAAAAGATTTTTAAGCTTAACACAATGTTATTGACCGTGTTTTTTAATACATACAAAGACAAACAGCGGGAGATTCTGTCTTATTCAAACACCTATTCTCCTTAATACTTTAATAGTACATCGTATCCTTGTTGTCCTTTTAAGGTTGGTATTGAATATTGAAGGAATCGTTTTGAAAATTAACTTAATAAAATTTTATACTCATGGCGTAAGTTAAAACAAATTTTTTATACCCTTCACTACAGGCAGTGCAGATCAGATTGTGATTGAGCTTGAGTTTTCTACAATATTAATCCTAGACCCTATAAAGTGTATTAGTTCTGGATCCTTATGGGCAAGTGAGTTGATTTAACGATGACTGTCTGTCTCTCTATGTGGCTGTTGAAATTAATTTTCTGAAGGCCTTACAAAAGCTGTGGACTAATATATTATATATATTTCTCTCACAAATATCTTCAAGAATTGTTTCTTTAAAATTAATCAAGATCGGTTTATAAATGACTAAGCAAAATAAATGAATGTTTCACTATAAAATAAAAAATGTTTGGTAAAATTAAAATAAAATTAATTTTTATGCACGATAGCTGCGATATGAAACGATTTGAAATGACGAAATTTCGGTTGAATTTTTTTATGAAAAATTTGTTATTTATTTAAAAACTGTTAAGTTACAAAACAAAATACGACAACACATTTAAAAGTTTTTAGAATCAAATATTTGAGGCTCATTAATAAAATAAAAACATCTTCCTTAGAATTTTAATATTCGGTTATAAAAAAGTATTGAGAAAAATCTTAAAACTTTCTTTCATTCAAGTTAAAAAAAAGCCGATTATAGCCAGTGTTGCCAAACGGGCAGATTTATCTGCATTTTGCAGTTTTTTTTAGCATTGAGCATTTCTGAAATATTACAATTATTTAAGTTTCAATTTTGTTACATTATTTCCAAAAAAACACACACAAACGGCTTGGGCAACGCACACTTTCAATTAACAAATAAACGGCCCAAGAATAATTAATTAATTTTTTATAAAAAAAATTTTATTTTCCTCAGTTTTTTCAGCCACCTTTATTGCGAACATTACTAAAATGATTAAATTTAGCCCTACGCAGCGCAAAAAGTTTAAAAAATATTCAATATTTCGATTTTTCTACCAATACGATTTAAAAGGTTTGTACAAACGTACAATGTTGACATGTTTGCTAGTCTTTTTGGCTTTTACTTTTAAAAATTTAATTTTGTCTCTGTTTACATTGTATTATTTTTGTCGCTGATATTTTGTTGTTTTTTTTTTTTTTTTTTTTGGAAAGTTGCATTTGATTTTACATTGCGAAATTTTTATTGCAGCAACTTTTAATGCTTGTACATTTGACAAATAAACAATTTGAAATAAAATTAATATTGTATCAAATGAGAAAACACTTGTGCACCTCTCTTTTGCAATCCCTCTCCTCTAGCCTACAAAGTAACGTTTTCCGTATAATACTCCTTTTTTTATTACTCGTATGGAAAAAAAATTAAATAATTCATAATAAGTCTTTTTTTATGTGCAATTTTTCAAGGTAAAAATCAGGTTTTTTTATATGCAGTATTTTTTTTCCAAAAAATTATGGCAACGCTGATTGTAGCACTCTTATTTGTTTTTTTTATATTTAAGTGTTAATATGTAGAAGATAGAGATACGAGTTGAGTAGAGATATTCAGACTAAAACGAAAATCTCTTAGCTTTGTTATTTCACAAAATACAGAAACAATAATAACAGATTGATAGGTAGAAATTTTGTATGAAAAACTACGCAACTTAACTCAGTTGGCAACAATGAACTTAGTTTAATGGAGTTTAATGTACATACATATGTACATATTTACTATTCTTAGATGAAATTAAACTAAAACAAAATTTATTGCGTTACTTTTCAATCTAAAAAAAAAATTAATACACAGCCATAAATTTAAATATTTTTCTGATGTGTAGACGTTCACTTGTTTGGGTAAATATTTGTAACATTTATGTTTGCTTGGCTAAAAGCATATTACATAACTGAAGATTGATGGTTTTTATCCAAATTATGGAGCTAAAAGGGATTTTTATAATTATTTCCTGATATCAGATTTAAAGTACATATCGCAGACGTTGTTCAAAAGTGTCTCAATTCAAAAAACTTAATTTTTCAGAAATTGCAAAAAATAAGAAAGGCATATCTGTTTTTAAGCAACAGTTAACAACAACAAAATACACAGATTTTTTTTTATAGATAAACAAGTGCCATGTGCATAGTTTAAGCTTATAAGCCTGAAAATGAAAATTTTGAAAAATTTCGAGTTGAGTCACTTTTGAACTAGGCGTGCGATATGTTGGCTTAACCGTCATCACAGCGAATCTCCCACGTGAAAGTTACAAGCCATTTTTGACATTGCTTAAGAAATCAAATTTTAGCACTCCAATCAAAGGTTTTTTTTTTCAAAATTACCCATTAAAATG
Source organism: Pollenia griseotomentosa (assembly GCA_963931875.1). Classification (NCBI taxonomy): domain Eukaryota; kingdom Metazoa; phylum Arthropoda; class Insecta; order Diptera; family Polleniidae; genus Pollenia; species Pollenia griseotomentosa. Next base: position 255,831,105 of record OZ007560.1, on the reverse strand, counting down.
GTACCTTTCAAAAATTACATCTTTGTTGTTTTTGTTTAAGATGCTTTTTAACTACATTTTTTGATTCCTATTTAACAATGATATTTTTTGTATACTTTTTTTCCTTTTTTAAAAAATTCTTTAAGAAGGTACTTTTAGTTTATTAAATGCTATTTTTATGTGTTTTACGTGTTCAATTCGGTCATAAAATTGTAACGACAAATAGGAAACACTTCCTGAACCATTAATATGCAAACTCTTTGCGAAATAAACGTTCAAAGACATTTTAAAAAATTCGTTTTTATTGGCCACTAGGATACCAATGGCAACAGCGACATCAGGAGCATCAATGCATGCACGTGTTTGAGTTTGTGTATGTTTGTGCATGGATGTGTTAGAAAGTATGTATAAACTCAAAAATCTTCTGCTTCTTTTTAATATCCGGTTTGACTTTTTGTTGTTCGACTTTTTTAAGCATCTCTCGTTTTAATTAACTCCTGCCATTGTATGAGTGTGTGTGTCTGTTTATATACATATACATATTGGTAACAAAATACATATCGTCAGCTAAAATGCAAAACCACGTAACTAACAAAAAATGCGAAATCGGGTTTTTGATTGATTATTATGCATATCTTTATCATCCATGTCCTCTCCAATTTTTATTCTCAGACAATAAAAATTTGACAGTTTTTAAGCGAAAATCAAAAGTACGTACCTACAAGTGCAAGTACATACTATTTAAACCAAAGGCATGTTACTACATACTTGTTGCTTGAAAACAGTCTGAAACACATTTTTATTTCTATTGAGTCTTAATAATTCACAGTAGGTTTTGAATTTGTATAATGCATTTCTTTGTTTTATCACCCATTCAGATCTGTTCTGATATGGGTGATACTAACGTAGATTTTCGTAGAAGAAAATTTTGCTGGTTACGGCACACACTTCACAAACTACCTGTAGTAATTTCCCAAGAAACTAGAAAAGGAGGACTGCTCATAACCACCTACCGATGATCAACACTACAGGAAATGCATTCCATATCCCATAGTCAGATTTCAATGAAATTTAAAAAATAGATAGATCCCTATTCATATGGACAAATTAACTATGTATGTATGTAATTTTTCAAAAATAGGAGTACGCGGTATTTTAAAAAATAAGAAAAACGTTCTTAATTATTCTGCATTACACGAATGCAAAACAAATTTTCTTTAGCTAGAGCTTAAAAAAATTTCATTGCAGTTACGTGTTACGTAACTACCAACATTCTTTAAAACATTAATAAATTATAGAAACTGGGAATTATCTCCTTTCGTAGGTTACTTTATATTATGAGTAGCTCATAGAATAAATTCGAAAATAAAAAAAATGTTGAATTAATAAATTATTATATTTATTTATATTTATTAAGTGTAAAATTTTAAAAATGGTAGTTCAGAGTTTTGCATTTTAGGTAACGATATATTAAGTTTATGATATCAACTATAAATCTGTATTTACTTATAAAAAAACATAACTATTGTTATTATAGTTTCTTTTCTTTTATTTTTTTCTTTTTAATATTTTATAACACAATGAATTTATTGGTATTGATTTTTATTTTTCTCCCTCACCTACACATAAGCATACATACACATATACATGCTAAGGAACTATGTATGATGTGCTTATTTTTCATGACTATTTAAAGGAAGTAGGTAGGTCCAATTTTTATGTGACGAGAAAAACTGACGACAATAATAAATTTAAGTTTTGTTAAGATTTCACTTCAAATTTTATTTTTTCACTTTACCTTAGAAAAGTTTTCTTGCAATTTGTAGTAGACCGCTCTTCAGCTAAGTCGAGTCAGTTGTCTCAAGTTAAGTCAGTATAAAAATCCAGTCTCATATTTTTTAGACTTTTGATCCAGAACGGCAAATTTTCAAACAGAAATAAGTTTTAATGAAATAATCTGTTAAGAAAGCATACATTTTACTAACTTATGTAAAGATTTTGGGCTGCTCTAATGTTTATGCCAGTGTTTGTACGTATGGAGATATTTGATCAACAAACACATTTCATCGAATTCCTGCTCCAATACAATAAAAATCATTGAAGCAGAGTAAATTTGAAATGAAACTACAATAAATATAACGAAAATAAATTGTTTTGAAAATTGTTTTTCACACTTTTATGACATTAATATGTAATGCCTGCGACAAAGCGTTAATATAAGATAAGAATTTAGAAAAAAAAAAAAAAAATTAACTGGCAAGTGCATGGCTTAAAAATACTAACTGGCAACATGCTTTTTTTTGCGAGAGCAAAAAGCAAGTTGTTTTTGTTTTCATTTTTTTTCTTAACCTACTTACAACTACAATTAATGTTGGAAGAATTGCAACCAATTGTAGTGAGGAATGTAAGAAAAGATAAACTCACTGTTTATTGTTGTTGTTTTTGCTTAAACTTTGATATTGTTACAAGTAAAACTGTTGCTTATACATAATTCTTATTCGCTTAACAATTTTATTTTGTTTAATATCTTTAGTTTTTTCAAAATCTTTGGATGAAGTTTCCTGACGATCTGGCCTGAGCAACCATAAAATGCGCATAGGAATAGCTTATCCCTTCAACAATAAATTTCACTGTTTTTATCAAAAATAAAAATTGGGAATTAAGCACGACAAATAAAATCTTTAAAAAAAATATTTCTTAATATTGCCACCGAAAATCTTAAAGAAAAATTGAAGCACATTTAAGTTGAAGCTTTCTCTTCCCCAATTCTGTTTTAAAAATGTTATAAAATCTTCTTAAACATTATTTTTTATTTATTAATATCACAAGTACTAAAATTTTCGTTATTATGTAAAAGACATTTTGGAAAAATAAAAATAAATTATATTATGAAATCATTCCCTACTCCTTCTACGATTAAAGTTACTTTGAATATAAAATTTGTTTTTCTTTTCAATTATCTTTGCTGTTTTGTTACAAATCTACATTTTTTTACAATTTGTATTTGTCAGTTTTTTTATTATCTTGATACAAATTGTTAGATAAATAGCATCATTTGATTATGCTGATGTCATAAATGAAATTTCAATAGTGAAAATTTAAATTTATCTCCAGTTAAAAAAATTGTGACCTTGTTAAAAACTTAGTTTAATAGGGGACTAACCACACTTGTCTCAATTAAAAAAAAACGATTTTTCAAAAAACCAAATTCATAAGGAGTCTTCCCACTATCTTCCTTTTCAACATTTTGATATCTTCGACCTTGTAGGTTTTCTTCAAAAACTTCAAGATTGCGTATCCATGTATAGCTTCCTAATACATAATCAGATTTAAATTGTTTTATGCGCACTTTTTTACTTGAATTGAATAAAATTTGGTTTCTAATATGTATATGTTAATAGTTTTAACTTTTCTGATAAACAAATGTAAAAAACGAATTTGTTTGTAGTGGTTTTTACTTAAGAGGATAATAAAAGAATATTTGTTAAATATAAAAATCTACTAAAAGTTTAAATTAAACTCTTTCCCCCGTATTCATAAAAAATTAAAATGGATTTTAAATGCATTTTAAGAAACATTTGTACGAAAATTTTGGCTTAAAACACATTTCAAACTTATTTTATTTTTTATGAATACGGCAGTTTGAACATAAAAGTTTGTTTTGTGTTTACAAAAAAAAAAAAGAAAATTTTAAGTTTGTTTTAAAAGTATTAAAATCCGGTCGGTCTTTGTTTGTAAAATTTTTAGCAAGAAAATTATTGATCAATTTCACGAAATTCGTTCTTGTACATTTTTAATGACTTATTAAAGTTGTTAGATGTTTTTAATTAAAACTTTTTGTTAAAATTTTATTGTGTGTGTAAACCCGAAAATTTATGTTTATGCTGAGATATTTTCTCCCGATTTTTTTGTTTTTGTAAAATATAACTTAATGTTTCTGCATTCATAGTTCTGAATTTTTAAGAGTGTATCCGGTTTATGTAAATATTCTAAAAAGTCAAATATTCGAACACTCTACATCTAAGACCGTAAAAAAAGATTTTTAAGCTTAACACAATGTTATTGACCGTGTTTTTGAATACATACAAAGACAAACAGCTGGAGATTCTGCCTTATTCAAACACCTATTCTCCTTAATACTTTAATAGTACATCGTATCCTTGTTGTCCTTTTAAGGTTGGTATTGAATATTGAAGGAATCGTTTTGAAAATTAACTTAATAAAATTTTATACTCATGGCGTAAGTTAAAACAAATTTTTTATACCCTTCACTACAGGCAGTGCAGATCAGATTGTGATTGAGCTTGAGTTTTCTACAATATTAATCCTAGACCCTATAAAGTGTATTAGTTCTGGATCCTTATGGGCAAGTGAGTTGATTTAACGATGTCTGTCTGTCTTTCTATGTGGCTGTTGAAATTAAATTTCTGAAGGCCTTACACAAGCTGTGGACTAATATATTATATATATTTCTATCACAAATATCTTCCAGAATTGTTTCTTATTATATATTGTTTGTTATATATATTTCAAATAGCAAAAATCATAAATTTTGATTAAAGCGCACTTGTTCCTTTGCTGGATTCAACCCTGCATAACACAAGTTTTTGTTTTTAATTTCTTTTATGCAAAGTAATTACAACCTTTTGATAAATTCTTAGAAATTAAACAGTCATCATTAAACTTATACATTTCATTTTGTATAAGCAAAAACAACGTCATTTCGACCACATTGGCAGACAACATTTACAAATAGCCCAGTAGTTTTTAAATTTAAAAGGCACTCTCATTCGTTCGCACTTCTCATTATATCTGGTAACTTGGCTGATTTCAATTCATTTATGCACAGAAAAAAAGAAACATCAACTTTAATTAATAAATTTATTAGTTCGAAATTTGTACTACCAATTTACTTTTGTACAGATTTTCACCCTACAAAGAAATTGATCATATTAATTAACGTATTTGTAAGTTTGGGCTTTTCTTGCTGTTGAGTTTCAATTAATAGATTTAATTGAAATCAATCTTTTTCACTACTGAATGAAGTTTAGATCACCTGCCGAAGAGATTATACATAAAATGAAGAAGTAAAAACATAAAATATTTTAAAGCTTGTGTGTATGTTTTCATGTTTGCAAATATACACGCAAACACTATAATTTTTGATTTTCAATTTAATTGAAAAAATTTTGGTGAAAAATACAGACAAACAGATTTAATGAACTGTACAGACTACGCAAACTACGGAATTAATTGCATTTTCGAGCGGGAGGGATTTCTCGACAGTCTGATAGAAGGATAATGACATTATGTTTTAACCACATTTACTTGAACTGTAGGGCTTACAAGTTGTGTGATGCAGCATGTAGCAGCGGTAGCAATTGTAGTTGCTTGTGTTTTTTATAACTAGGAACAATGAACTATCATAAATTCCTTGTCAGATGTTTCAGCACCAACTAATGATCCTTTTTCTACAAAACTATTTGTTCTTGTTATTGCACTGCATTAAAAAGGAAAGTAGAAAATTGGTTTTAATCAACAAAGAAAAGCGAACTGAACTAAACTGCATACAAATGTATAAATAAAAAAGTTTTTATTGCAAGGATTAAACGCAGAGTCCCAAGTAATACAGGAAGATAAAGGGGCAAGAATTAAAAGTAAAGTTTATTGGCCTGAAAATAAGAAAAAAAGAAACAAAATACATAAAAGTAACTGCCAACCAAAGCAGAAAAGATGGGTAAAAATTTAAAGAGGAGAAAAAATAGTTAATAAACCACTGTAGCCAAAGTTTAATATTTGCATAAATCGTATCATCCCCTTTTATTTGTAGTTGTTGCTGAAATAAATTATTTCAAATAAAGATAAGATTCTCATAAAATTCAACTAGAGTGCGAAGGTCTCTTGCCAAGCATCCATCCATCCATCCACCCAGTTGTTGGCTGAACAAGTAAAAGTTGGTAAAAGGAAATATTAAATAAAATTCATATAAAAAATAGTGCATATTTATATAATAAATGTATTCTAGTTGTGATTTCGCATAATTAAAACTTATAATTAAAGTATTTATTCAATTATTAGTTTTAAGTGGTTGGCAGAACTCCACTCATCGCAAATGAATTTTATTTTAGTTGCACTTTTAGTTTCAGCTATTTAAGTCTTTAATAACATTGTTGAATTTATGAATGTTGAATTAGAAAGTAAAATAAGCTGATCCTTTTGATAGTAAATTAAGACATTTTTAACTCTGATTTTTACCAGCAAATGTTTAAAAAATGTTTAAGTTAATTTATAAGGCATTGTTTATGTCTTCAAGGAATTTTCTAAAAAAGAAATCGCAAACATTTAAACAGAGACAGTTGCTAGCGGCCTGCACAATTCCATTTAATACACATTCAAATTATTGAAAACTTTTCAAACACTATACTGTAGTATCGCTGTCACAAACAAATACTAATAGGGCCCATACACAATACCATCATGATTGCGCAATCAAGTGATTTTGATTTTATTGTAGCATTGGTTTTTTAATTCACATTTGCAGTATTCCGTACTTTTAACTTTCCATAGTCAAGGTATTCTCCCCAAAATATTTTTTCTTTGACAATTATATTTTAAATTTTGTATTTTTTGATGTTTATGGCTTGACGATTTAACTTTTATAAGCTAACTTTACAACAATCATCATGGTACAATCAAAAAAATATCAAACTATTTTTGATAAAGCACCAGCACAATCACACCACAAACTCATATACGGCCAATCAGCCGGCACAATCACTTGATTGCACAATCATGATGTTGTTCTGTATGGGCCCCATAAACAGAAGTGTACATAAGTGTGTGAACGTGTGGAAGTGAAAGCGCGGGTATAACAAATAATATAAAACATTAACAAGGGAAAGAAAAATACATGCAGTAATGGGAGTGGGAACATAAAATACAATGCCGTAGACTACATAATCAAAAAATACAACACAAACACATAACCATGATACCCGTGTACCAAATTATAATTTTTAATCCTTATCAGCTTCACAGCAAAAATATTTGGCTTAAAATCCGTTAAATAAAAATAAAAGTAAATTAATTACATCATTTAATATATTTAATACAATTTTTATTTGTTGATTAATTATTACAACAAAAAATAACTATAAATTAACATAAACACAGTAGGCTAACATAACCAAAAAAGTATCAAGAAAACAAATGTATAACCAGGGTACCAGTGTGCTCCATTATAGTTTTTAATGATTTTACCTTCATAAAAAAATATTTAATTTAGAATCCTTTATTTAAAAATTAAGAAAAAATAATTAAATAATTGTATATATTTACAAGAAATCTTTAAACGGTCTTTTTTTTTTTGCTTATTAAAAAAACTCTTGGGTAGACTATAAATTATAAGTTTTATAAAGTTATAAACTTCCGTAGATATCATCTGAGGAAGCTTATAGGTGCGAAACCACTGAGCCGCATTTCATAAATGGTCAAGAAAAATAAATAAAAAGGCTATAATTTCCTAGATCCGAAGTTCCAATATTCTTTTAGTATTGGTTTTGCAGCAACACAGTTTTAGTGTCGCTAGTGGGTACACGTGTATTTGGTTATGCATTTCACGGTTAATGTAGGATATGTCTGAGTATAATACTGTAAATATTCGAAAAAAGTACTGAAATACGACACACAACTAAACATCAAAAATTCTTCTAGACGGCACGATTCTATTTTCAAATACAAGGTGTGTAAGCAAAACTTTTTTACTGTTTTAAAAGGTTTTGAACGAAATAAGCACGAAATAGCAATTGTCATTGTGGTTGTACACAAACATTTTGCACACATATTTGATTTTTGTTGTGTGTTGGATTTTTATATCTTGCAAACTTTTTCTCTAAGCATTATTTCATAGTTCAATATTTCTAGTTAAGACACTCCGCAGTAAAAAATTACTCTGTTAATGAAGATAATTTTGTGCTGGGTAATAGTTTTCAATTTATATAAATTTCAACTTTTTTGGTTTAAAAATGTTTGCTTAAAATTGTTATGGTTTCATTACAAATTGTTATAGAACACTTTTACCCAAGTCATCACAGCTTTGTATCGTCATTATTATTTAGTACCCATTAAAGTCAATCAAGTCTTAAACAGTTTGATAAAAATGTATGTTATACGAGCGGTTTTTATTTTTGTGATCTCGAATATGTTTCATTTGTTTGTTTAACACCAAAAATTTACTGTAAAAAAAACTACTATCAACATCAAACAGAGACGTTCGCGTGTGTGTCTTCTATACACGAGAAGAGGAACGGAAGTTTAGTGTGAAAGTTGAAAGAGGCACGTGTAGTTTTAAATAAAAGAATTAAAAACTATAAAATATTTAAAAATATGTATGTGTTTTGGTTGTTTTTGTTGTTACTTTGGAAAAAGCAGATAAAGCTGTCTGAAGCAAAATATTCATGTTTTGATTATAAAAAATAAACACGAGATGTAAACTAATCAGAACTAATGAAAACTCTTGTAAATTAAAATTTAAATATTTATGAAAATAATTATACAAGCACTTTGATAATACACAATCCTACATATAAAAATATACAGCTTCGTTAAGTGAGACTGACTGAAACTTATTATGGCTTTTTACCATACACGCTCAAACAAATGAATCGTAAATTATAAACAACTACCACTGTCAACTTTTGTGCTTCCTCTTAAAGCTTTTCCAAAGTACATAAGTGTGAATGTTTGTTGAAGTGTGGGTGTTGTTCGAGGTCTTTATTGCTTTTAGTTGTGTGTTTTCATAAAATTTTTGGTTAATAGTTGACTGTAACAAATAAATATGCACACAATAGTAACTAACCCTGCAAATAATAGGACTAGTCCAAACACGCGTGTAAAGTGTAGCCCACAAGGGACTAGGACAAGTACAAAAGTAACCCAAACGTATGGAAAAAACATGGTCTATTTAACATTACGATGTCCTAGAGCAGGACCTTATAACCCAGTTTTGGACTACAAAGGAGTATTCTTAAAACTACTCCATTGTATAACGAAAACATTTCGTTAAAAAAAGAACTACAAACACTTTTTAACAATGATATGGTCCATGCTTGCATTACACCGGACCAGTCCATGGAGTAATCCATTTAATCAAAATGGATCAAGTGGTCCAATATTATTTGCAGGGAATTAATAAATACATACACACACAAATGAGCGTACTTCGTAGTTAACATTTCTTATAACTACTAAAAGGAAATAAAATAAAACAAAAAATAATAAGTAAATATGTACATGACAGACACCGTGGCGCCAACTTTTGGTTAGTTGGGTTGATAGCCAGTCGATCTAGTAAATAAGAGGGAAACGTGAAAAATATAATTTTGTCATACGTTGTTTTGTATATTATGTCTGCTTAACAACAAGATGGATACAGAAGAAGAGACACACCCATACACACAACTAATGTATCCTTTTTTTTTTAATAAAATAATAAATGTTTTTGGTTTATTTTTATTTTGATAACATGTTTGTACTTTTTTACGATACATGGCCAAGAAGATGATAATGATTATTAAACATGCCGGTTAATATGCATTTTACACTGGAGAAATATTAAAAGATTACAATTGAATGTTTACAATTCACATTAATTACATCATTGTAATAAATATTTATGAGGCATTAGGAAAGAACTTTTTTGCAACTTCGCAACAGATTTTGTTAGAGATATTGATGGAAAAATTAAAATATATTTGTGATATTTGCCAACTACAAGCATTTGATTTTTAGAAAATTTTTAAACTTGAATTTCTTTTAAATATTTCATTTAACTTTAAATATTTCAGTTTTAAGGTTCTTAAAATGTTTGATGTTTTTTTAGATACTGCATCTTGTTGTATTAAGAAAGCTCTTAATATATACAAATACAAAATAGTATTTTCCTCTTTTCCAAGAGCAACAAGCTATGGTTTAAGACCAATCATGCTATTATTAGTGTTAAACATATTTATGTTATTATTAAACAAAACATGATCGGAGGCAACCGTAATATGATTGTGGCTTCTTGATGGACTAATTTAACCATAATATGGTTTTCGGTGACAATAATATCGTATAGTTAAATATAATATGTTTAAAAATTTTCTTCAAAAATAGTTTTGTTGGAGGTGACTATATTTAAACATGTTTTTTCCCTGGGTGTAGACTTAATAAAATGTTTCAAACATGGATATTTTGCAACAATCTAATGAAGTATGTATCCCAAAAAGTATTTCATAAAGAACTAAAAAGCAGAATTTGTTTAAGTTTTTCAAACGTTTCACACCATTTCAAAAAAAAAAAATTTATTTAATGCAAATTTTGAATTTTTTAATTTCTTTGATCAGTTTAGACAATTGTGCATCCATCATCAGTTCAGAAACTAAAAAAAAATAATTTTTATAAAAAAAAACCGAAGTTAGGAAGAACATGTAAATCAATTAAAATAGATAATCATTAAAAAAAGCAAATTTCGATCTGCAAACACTCACAGCCATCGACGGCAAGCCCCTCTGAAGAGATTAAGTGGTGGCAATGGAAACATGTAAGGGTAACCTGTCCGTAAAAGCCTGGGTTTGAGCCCAGCGGCAGTCAAGAATGAAAAATTATGAAATAATTTAATGAAAATTAAATTCATTAAAATATCAAAATTTGGATTAAAGTACACATCACTTTGAGAATTAATAAGCAAATTATTAGCGAAATTCTTATTATTTATAAGACTTCAAAGTTAATTTTAATTAAACAGTATTGTATTAATATTTAAATTTCCAAACAATTAAATCTTAATAGAGTTAAGTCTGCCACATTTCATAACAATTGATTTTCTTGTGTTTAAAAATTTGTGAACAAAAATTTTACCATAGAGATAATATTTTGCATTGGAATGCTGCAAGAAATTTCGCAGTAAAAATTCTTAATTTTTTTTCTTTTTCTGACTACAAAGACTAAACGATCAGCAGTTGAATGAACTTTAATTCAATTTTTGTATGCTTGTTTTGTATCTTTATCAACCATACAAACAAAATATCTTCCTATAACTTGCATGATGTAGTCTTCTCTTCAAGTATAAATAAGTTTAAATTTATCTATAAATTTCTCATTTCAATAATAATAATGTTATTTTGTATTACAATTTAAGATTTATTAAATTTGTTTTTAATATAGTTCAATACATGGCAATTATTTATTTATTGAATATTGTTCATTTATTTTTAATTTACAACAATTGTTTATAGTTTTTTTTTTTTTTTTGTTGAAGAATAAACGGAAATATCCAACCATTTCATTTTTAATTTCAATACAAAAATACACGTTTACAGTCGTGCATATAAATTTTTAATTTCACTCAATCGTATACACGCATACGCTCACATTTGCCTTTATACCTACACCCAGCAAACACAAATAATAACGTTTTAAAAATTTCCTTTTGTTTTTGTTTTACATATATGTATGATTTGCATGAAAGATATACTTTATCAAATCTTCGATTCAAATGTATTGCAAACTTAAGGAAAACTTCGAAATTTGAATTAAATTTTTGTAAATGTCTTTTAAAACATTTGACCTTTGAAAATGTTTTTAAACTGAAATAATTTTCAATTGGATTTATTGTAAAGCGGCTCATGCACTGCAATAAAATTGTTCAATTTTACGTATTGTACAATTATATCGCCAATGTGTATGTGATATTCAAAGGTGGCCAATATGGCAACAATTAAAAGACTTTTGATTTTTATTGCACAACAAAAAGAAAGTGAAATGTGTTGGCAACATTGTACAATGCTGTTTATGTTATTCCTATACGTTGTGTTCACCTTTTTATTGAATGAAAGTTGAGCAATATTTTAATTAAAACCATTGTGAGACTTATTGCATAATATAGAACAATAATATGGCGAATATCATATACAATAATATTGCAAGTGTATGGGCCGCTTAGAGCTTGTGTGCTTGCTGGTTGAATCCTCGTAATAAAATACAATGAAATGAAATTTAAATTATTTATACGTTGCCAAATGAATTGATTTAATGAAAGATGTAATAATTTCATTAATTTTTCCTTTTTTTTTTTTTTTTTTGCCATTTTCATAACAAATGAATTGCCAATTTAATTAAAATTCCAAATGAGTATAAATTTTCTAATTAATGATTGAGTATTGTATATTATGTGCAATAAAAGTGTTAAATTTTTTAAAAAAAAGTTTCATGCACTAAATGTCTTTGGAGCAGATTTATTTTTTCAAAAGTTAAATATGAAGCACTTAAGGCAAAGCTGGAGCGTGGACTACAAAAATTGTTTTGTTTTCTAAAAATTTACTGTTATAAAGATAAATTTGTACACATGCAATTAGTGCATGAAAGGATTAAGATTAAGTTGATTTGCTAGGGTATATATTTCACCTGTGGTAATTTATTTCTCTATAATTAATAAATAAATATTAATAAAATATTAAACATTTAATTTAAAATAAAAAAAAAAACCCTAAAATATTATAAAATATTGTCTATTAACATTTACGCTCTAATTTTTTTCCATGATTTCTTTTACTACACAAAACTGAATTCCTTTATTAGTCACGTCCACAAATACCAAACTAGTATTTTCTGAGCATGACCGAATGATTTTAATCGGCGTGTGTCTGTATATAAGAAAACACATGCTTAACTCTATATTAAATCTTCCTCTTTTTATTTGTTTTGTTGCCAGTTACGAATTCACATGGAAATAATTAGTAAAATATTTAACACACATTGTCAATAAGTCTTAAATACCTAGTAAAAAAAAGTATCTACTTAAGGTATGTTCACACATAACAAATATTTAACGAAAAATTTCGAAAAAAGCGAGACCGCTGTATCGATAAACCTTAAACTTTCTTTTGAAATGATTTTTTTACCCCCCGTTTACACATGCAAGTGCATTCTAGCAAGCACAGTATACGTATTATCCACCTTAAATCGAATCGAAAGATTCGATTGGTTGAAAATACAAAAGGTGTGTGTGCGTGCTACTGACAAAATTTAAGAGTATAAGTTTTTAAAACTTGCACTTGCATTTATAAATTCCAGTTCAATAACTGACCTATATTTTTGAAAAAAAAAAACGCAGTAATTGCAAATTGTTAAATTCAAAATTGAAAAAATGTTTAATAAAAATAGTGGCTACATATGGGCCGTCAACTATTTGTAAAGTGTGACCTTTTTAAATTAACATTCTGCAATCAAAAAAGGCTATTTTTTATTAAAAAAAAAAAAATAAATAACATTAATCATTGCAAATTAAATATAAAAATAATTAAATAAGCTTTAATGAATGATTGATCATAAATAATAAAATTAATAAAAAAGTGTAGCAAAATCACACATTGCAAATTTTTTATGCAAATAAATTTTTTTCTAAAGGCCGAACCCTTTTTTTAATAAACCTTTTTTTGCTGCATATTGTCTTAAAAAAATCAAGATTTATTTTAAGAAAAGTGGCGCGTGGCTATAAGAAAGAAAAAAAAACGTAATTTAATCAAACAAGATCACATGACAGGATCATCAGCCATAAACAGCAGCAGTAACAACGACAGCAACATCAGCACCAGGCTCATCATGATTATAAAATGACGTAACATTTTTTTAAGTTGAAAAAAGAGGTTAAAGATTTTTATAGAACAGATATTTGAGATTTAGTCTTGAAATAAAAAAAAAACTTTTATCACAAAAACATACTTTCTTAAAATTTTAAAAGGAATCTTGTTCCCTTGTTTTTTAATATCAAAAAGTACTTAGATGTTTGTATTTTATTCATTTTGTGTTCTACGTGTAATTTATTGTTATAAATAGTTTTTAAACTAATAATTTCTTACTTTTTTCAGTATTATTTTTCTTGTTGTGTATTATTTTGTTCTTAAAAGCACAACGATTTCTAAAATCTGGGTCATTGTGTGCTTCGAGTACGCAAGTACCTCAAGTTTGTATGTATATGTAAAGGGTGTCCCAAAATGAATGATGGATATGAATTTGCGGTCATTTGTGCAGTTAAGTGTTGGAATTCAAAAGAGCAAAAAAGCCCAATTTGTTAGGTCACACCAATTGAATAGCTGATCGAATATCATCCAGTGGTCTCAAGCTTTTCGAAAAAATGTTATTCATAGCCAAGAAACACATACCCGTATCGCGACAAAGCTTCAGCACCTGAGCTAGTGTGCGGCCTTAGGCTAAATATTGCAAAAAACCAAGCTAATGAGCGAGACCATGCAAGTATTATTATAGTAATGGTGGAGCAACTAATAATATAAGATCCCACCTCACATCGTTTGGAATGCTGAATAACGTCTCGCGATCAGCATTTTTCTCTAAGCACAACGAACTCAAAATCTTTGACGCTAGTGTAAAATCTATTGTTTTGTACTGGTGAGAAACATGGCAAACTGCCACTTAAGCAATAAATGCAGTCCAAGTATTAAAAAATCGGTGTCTACGGCAAATTTTGCGCGTATTCTGGCCTAACACTCTAACAAACGCCACATTGTGGGCAACATCCGAAACTTGAAGAAGTTAATGGAATTGGATTGGGCATACGTCGAAGAAGCACCCATACAACAACAATCGAATGACGCTTGACTGGAATCTACAGGGTAGCCGCAGAAAGAAAGACCTGCTAATACCTACAGGAAACTTGTTGAATCTGAGGGACTAGCAGCAGGGCGTACACGGCGTGAAATAAAAGCTTCAGCATCAGATAAATCTAATTTAAGCTTGTTTGTTGAGGCATTAACAGTAAGAAACATATTTAACCTTGATGACTTCGTTAATCGTCAAAATTGTAAGATTTCGGGTTATTGTAGGTTTGGTGCAGATTTTGAACTGGAGGCATCAACAGATCATTTGTGTTATTTTTTAAGACTGTAATGACTGAAATTTAATAATATTACTGTTCGCTAATGTTCGAACACCCTTTGTAAGTGTTTGAAAAGTAATATGTTTATAAGTGTATGTTTGTATAGTCATGGTTACTTGGTAATCACTTGTTCTCCTTGTTTAATTTTCTATGTTGATACTGTTACACAATTCAAGTTGAATTTTTTTATTATTTTAGACAATATTTTTTCCTTACATTCCCTTAATTAATGTTAAAATAGAAGAAGCTGTCGTTTTTTGTGAAACTCAAGTTTTATACAGAGACATTTTTCTCATTAAAAGTGAGTATTCAAATAAGAGGTTTTTTATCTTAATTTCTGTTTTCATTTATAAATAAATTTTATTGCTTATAAGTTTGGCAAATATTTAATATTTATTTAACCTTTTATTTGTTTAAAAACTGTAGTTTTTTCGTTGTCAGACGACTTTGGAAGTGGGTTAATGTCCTGCAGTTTTTTAACCCTTCTGCCAATATCTTGTCAATACGTACTTATAGTTCAACTTGTTCTAGAAAAAAACTGGGTCAATAGAACACTGAGAAATACATGTTCAACTTAAAGACTTATGTATATGATGTACATTATTCATACATACACATATTTATAAAAATATGCATATACTTACACGTACTGTGTGTTACATACACATTTATCTGTTTTTGAGCAGAACTATTACGAACAAATGTACATCTATACAAATTTATAAGTTTTATTTTAATGGCACTTGTTGTCAATTGGGTTTGGGCATCGGTAATTCCCCTGATAGAGATTAGAGAACATTATTGTAAATTAATGGCTATTTGTTATCTTAAACTTTTTCTTATGCTACACACTTGAATGAGCCCTTTCATTTCAATAGTTTAAGAACATTATTTTAACATTAACCGACATCTCTGTTTGCTGATAAGGGTTCAAAGATTTCATTAAATTTTTGCTGCTACAAAAGTTGCAACTTTAATTAACTCTAAAGAGTTTGCAAAAATTAACAAAATTTGCTTATAGAACGAAAGTCAAAGTTATGATTTCTAATTTATTATGATTTAATGTGAGTACCTGCCATCATGTTATAACCGTACAGTGCTCTAAACACAGAGCGGACACAATGTGTCAACTACCAATACTGTTACTGGACTGCAACACACAGCCAGCAACTATTGTACTTAACCATGCACTTACACCCAGTTTATGAGCTGAAGCTTTTAAACCTTAGCAGCAAAGCTTATTCTCTTGTAGTCTAACAACATACAGAGACATCCGATAGTAGGCCGAATTTTACTCTGGTTACGAGCACAAAACAACCATAGAATTTGTAGGATATCCTATACAAACCACAGTCGTCACATGATCCTTGAATAGATCTCTACAACAATAAGTTCTGGGGCAACTGGTTTCCTTGGCAACAGATTAAACTCTGGACAGCCCCGATTTTGGGAAATTTCTCAGGCAAGCTTCAGACAGCGTAACACCAAGAGAGATGTGACATAGCATGAAAATAGAAAATTAAGAATAAATACACAATGCACGAATTAAACACTTTTTAACAACTTGAATTCAATGGTGCTAGCCATTTTTCGAAATAAGCGCACGTATTCGCGATATTCGCGATAAAAAAATTTAATGCTAATGTACAATAAAGCGATATTTTTTATACTTTTAGTATCATTGTTTAAATTAAATTAATCCAACTCTGTTAAATTATTTGTTTTCTTAACTCTATTGAACACACTAATTAAGTGGCAAAATGTAACAGGCTGGGCACCCTACTGACTAAGATTAAATTTACGATTAAAATTTTAAAGAAGCTGTAATTTTTATTGTGCAAATTTTTTTCGCAGTTTTTTTTTATTAATAAAAAAATTATTAAGTAAAAAAAAAAATTAAAAAGTTGCCACGTCATACGTTTCCGCACGACACCTAAGTCGTCGTGGGGTGCCACGTCGTACGTTTCAGTACGACAGTGATTTTTTTTCTTAGTTTATTTAGAGCCTGTCGTTCATTTATAGACGACATTGAGTGAAATTTGTTGTGATTTTTAAATAAAGAACTCTTTACTGAAAATTTTTGCAAAGGCATTCATGGGTCTAGGATGATTTTTTGAGGTTTTATAAAGTGAAAAATGTATAAAATGTAAATAACACAAAAACTGCTTGGCCTCCTGGGATTGTTTTCGTCAAAACCGCTTGGCACTCAATGTGTTAAAAAGTATTTTTAACATTATTATGATGAAAAATAAACAATGTCGTTCTTTTATTGGAAAAGCTAAATAAACGATATACATATTGAAAATGTTTCAAAATTTAAAATGTTTAGTCAAAAAAATTGTAATAACTTGAACAAATCTGGTGTTCAGTCATATTCTTTCATAAAGATTAACCTGTTTTTTCTTTTTGATTTACATATTTGTTAGATTTTCCATCTCCTTGGGAGTTTCCAAAACATTGAAGTTTTTAAAAGAAAATTTATTTTTATTTCCAGTCACCACTTACGACGACATGTATACCATTTTTGTTAACAAAATTCGGTGGTCCCCAAAAAATTTTATGAACGTCAAACATCCACCAAACATAGCTTTGCCGAACTTTGACACCAAACCGGAACTTTCGGTCGCACCTTATCTATTATGTTAATGAAAGTTCCATCTTAATTTTTTTTTTTTCATAAACATAAAAAGAGGTTACAACAACATGCTGACCTGACCGTATAAAGGACCGATTCAACTACAAATTTAATATAGTTACAAATAGTATAAATATTCTTAACCATATTTTCTAACCATAATACTTACGGCCTTAGTTATAAAAAATAAAACTGGTTTATAAAAGGCTTATGAAAAGAATTTTCTATGAATTTTTTTTTTAATAAGCCTTTTATAAACCTGTTTTAATTTTTATAACTAAGGCAGTTAATATACATATAGTAAATAATATACAAATTCAATCATCCATCAATATGATGAACAACTTTACGAAATAACTTTAACCCAAACCTCGTAAAGTAAATTTTCAAAAAAACTCATGGATTGGAGACTGATAGCCAACTGGCTATGGATATGGTCTCTTAAAGTACCAGTCTCTGTATAAACTTGAACGATAGTATTTTTTTTTAAATAAATTTTCAGCAGCAAAAAATTAAAAAAACCAATCAACCAAATGTTGAAAAACAGAAAAAATGATGAAATTTAATTAAAAGCAGCAAAAAATAAATGTAACTACACGTTTCCACAAACTCAATAAATTAGTTTTAAATGAAAATATTTTCACTTTCCTACAGAATTCTCAAGTAATCCAATTTATTTTTTCGACATTTATTTTCTAGCAAAAAACTCTTTATAACAAAATTAATAAAAAATAAAATTTCTAAATGAAATTTAATTCAATTGTAGTGCAACAAAAACAAAAGTCTGCAAAAAGAAACAGGAAAATGAAGAATGAAGGAGGGAGCTGGGAAGGAATTAATATAAATATTTAGTTCACACAATCTCTTAGTTGAATGACACATTTGTCACATTTATTTGGATTGCGTCAGTTTTGTTTCTTGCTGGGTATCAGTGTCGGTACTTTCATCCTTTTTATACGAGTTGTAGTTATATTTTTTTTTTTTTTTGCAATAAAATATCTTTTTAGTTTTTTTTATCTTGGTGTTGCTTTGAGGGTAGAAATAAAATACATTTTTTATTTGTCTTTAGCCAGGCAAGTGGAAATTTTAAAACAGCTTTAAGCTTAAAGTCAGGCGAAGAATTCATAGTCACTGTATCACCACCACTAGGGTTTGCATTGAATAGCAAATTGTCATAATCGCGATTACGATAAAATTCATTCCGCTTATCGTGATAAGCGATTATTGCGCTTTTAATATTTCTAAATTCATGGAGGAATTACCAGAATATTTATTAATAAAAATTATTTAAGAATTATCTTAAAAGGGCATTTATAAACTTTATTTGAATTTAAATAAAAAAAGACTAATCCAAATGTAGATAATTTAGATTTCTGGGTTGCGATTTTTAGAAATGGCTCTGATAAAAAAAGTGTTGAATCTTAAATCATTTTATTTTTACTGGCAATCATGTTATGGTTATATTGGACCTCCTTATAAAAGGCCTAAACCATAAAAGGGTTTCCTCCGAATACGTTTGTGCAGATATATCATACATATACAGTGTTTAGGGCTTCGCAAACTTTTACCTTTTCATAAGGATTCAGAATATATACACATACATACTTAATTTGGTCTCAGATCAATATTGTAGAAATTATAAGCGGCTTGATAAACTTATATATATTTACTTTTTCTACTTTAAGTGAAGGGTATAAAAAGCGGACCAATGCATTGAAAAACTATTAGCTAACTGCACCAGATTTAGGACTTTAAGAGAACTTTTACAACATTTATTTAAAAATCAGAAGAAAAATTGAGAGCATTCAAAAAATAACTTATTGTAGATTTCTTATATCCCCGTCCATATTATGAAAAATTTGCTGGGAAAAACTTGAGTTTGATAGTGCAAAGATAAAAACGTATGGAAAAGTTTACATTGTTTCGTCTACAAGTAGTTTTTGTTAGTATTTTAAAAGCAGAAGAAAGAGAGAGTCTCATACAAAAAACCTAAATGCTGCGAAACAAAAGTTTCATTGCATGGACGCGAATGCAGTTTCAAAGAGAAGTGAAGAAAGTTTTACAGCAATGTTTCATAATATGGACGAGGACTAATGGAGCATTTGTTGCGAAACATTTGATTTTGTAGGTGAAAGGGGAATGGCGAAAAGTGTACTTTGCTTCGTGTACAAACAGTTTTTGTGAGTTTGTTCTTAAGAGGAAGAACTTTCATTGTATGAACACGAATGCAGTTTCAAAAGCGAATGAAAAAATTTTTCTGCAACAAATACGCTTAATATGGGCCAAAAATGTTAGAAAGAAAAATTACGCCATCCCAAAAACAACGTTAAAATCTAATGACATCACGCGACCTGCATTCCTATTGGCAAGTAATTTCAAGCTGACAAACACAAAATAGTTGTTGTTTTATTGTAGAGTTACCAGCTCTTAAAAATGCGAATTCGCGAATCTTAGCGAATTTAAGACTTGGAAACCCTTGCCACGGTCATACTTCCTCGAAAACACTTAAGTTTCTACAAATCTTTTCCATATATTAAAATCAATAATAATTTCGGCACATCCATTCTAACAATAATATAGGTATAAAAGACTTCTCAAATGACACAGAATTAAACAGAAATAAGAAAATCAAACAATTTAGATCGGTCTACAACGGATCATTGCTATCGCATTGAGTCCTTTTTGTAGGTTATGTAGGTTGTTATAAACCTAAAATTGCAGTTCACTTATCTAAAAATTGTATAAAATTTTTTTTAAGCATAAGCAAGTGTAATCGTAATCGCAGGATTTTGTTCAAATAATCGGGATTACGTCATTAATCGCCTTGCAAACCCTTGTTTTAACATTAAGATAGTGTAGTCTCTTATTATTATTTTAAGGAATGGTTTGTCTGCGTTAGATGTGACTCATAACATTTTCTATTTGAAAGGAAATTAAGTATTTTTTATCCAAGAATGTTTCTTTTATCTCAAAAATCTGTCACATTTACATATTAAAGCTTATTTCTTTTGACATTTTCAATTAAATGTATACAATTTTATCCTTCCTCTAAAGAACAGATTTTGCAAGGTAATTAAATTTTAAATATGCTTTAAGAAAGAGGTCTGCTTAAATTTTCAAGACTCTTTTTTTAGGAAAAAAGACAACTTTTAAAAAAATAATATTTTTCGATTTTAAAATTTCAAAATTGTGGAAACAAGAGAGATAATTATTGGCTAACGTGTTGTAGTAGTGGGTTAAAATAAGCTGTTTTAATCCCAGATAATTTTTTGTTGTTATAAATATAAAGATTTTTTTTAATTAATAAACTTGGTAATTTTTCTATTTATTTATAAAATAAGAGATTTTTGTGCATAAGCCCTTTTTCTGGTTTTATACCCACATCACCATAGCGAAGGATGTTTAGGCGTTTGTGCTGATGTGTGTAACACGAAACGATCGACACAGAATTACTTTCTGCTTCGATCTAACGATACTCTTCCCTTCGCACATAGGGGTTTTTGCCAATCTAGAAATGTAAAAACAACAAAATTCTGCATCGTAAAGTGAATTTTCATGTCTTTTGCTTGAGATTTGTAGTTTTGGGACACTGTTAAACTCAGGAATGTTGTTCATTGACTTTTTACGGCTTTGAGAGGTTTACAATATATTTTAAAAATTAAAAGGTTTTGAAAGTAAAAGCTAGTTGCGACTTTAAAAATATTACACTTTACGATAAAATTTGAAATCTCTACTTTTAAATTAAAAAAACAAAATGTTGCGCGATTTTGCGCCATTTTTATTTTGATGATTTGTTGAAAATTTCACCTTTTTTCTGTGTTTGCTCATCGTGCACAGGTACATATGATTTAGACCATATAAAGCAAGTGAGGATCAAAGTGGATTTAACGATGTCCATCTGTCCGTGTGTCCGTAGCAATGAGGTTTCCGAAGAACCCAGATATGATATATCTATGTCACATATAGTCCGGAATTGTTTGCTATTGAAATTCAGCCTGATCGTTCCACAAATGGATATTAGCCACTAATTTTACCCAAAAATCCCTTGTTGTTGTTTTTTTATTATTTTATTTTTATTTATATCTGGAGAACGTCAGGAGCCAAAGTTTCCAAATTAGGTACAAGCATCATGGTTATCAAAACACAACATCCGACAAAATGCCGTTAGGATTAGAGAAGTGGGCGTAAAACAAAGTTGATTTATTTTAATCTAAATGACGGTATTTATATAACTTTTTATTTGTTTTTCTTTATTTTTGTTTTTTTTTTTTCTTTTCTGTTATTATCGCACCATGGTCAAGGGTATATAAGTTTCGGCATAGCTGAATATAACAATCTTACTGGTTTTTTATTAATCAAAATATTTTGTTTGTAAAGCTTTATTCACAATGGGAGCAAGAGCATGGTTTTTTCTTCTGTCTGATTTTTCCCGAAGTATTTCGTATATTTTCTTAAAATTTTTATTTGAGCAACAATTTGTAAGGAAATGTTTATGACTTTATAATAACTTTTGCTTGATTTATGTAAATGAAAATAATAATTTATATATAAATAAAATAATTTGGGGCGAAATCAGCCAATATTTCTTTTTAATTAATTAATTGTTGCAAAAAAAATTTTTTTCTTATATAGAGTTTTTTGTTGAAAATAGAATTTTGCAGATTTTTAATAACAAAATTTCCAACCGAACGTTCGGGATTGGTTTCGGAGTTCGACAAAAACCTTTGTTCGCTTGATATTCGGCGTTGGGTAAAATTTTCGACGGACATTGAACTTTCTTAAGAAAATGTTGAACATTTCGTCGTTAGTAGTGACTAGAAATAACAATAAATTTTCTTAAGATAGTTTCATGGTTTTGGAAACACCCAAATTAATCAAAAAGAACGCAAATAACAGGTTCATCTATATGGAATGAACATGACTTAGCACCAGATTGAGAAGATCATGAAAATATGTCTGATAGCGGAATAAGAAATTATTTGGCTGAGCTTTTAAGTTTTAGAAATGTTGTTTACTTTTACTTTTGCCAGGAAAAGTAAGAAGTTTTTTATTTTTCATCACATTTAAAGTAAAATTACTTTAAAATACCAAAAATTTTTAATTTTGTTTTTATAAAATAAAAAAAATTACAAAACGGTTTGAATAATCTACCAATGTTCGGGTTCGGCTTTGGCCTGAAAAAGTGAATTCGGTGGAATACTACAAAATTCTTAAAAGAAGTTCTGTTAAAAAAAATTTTAGGCCATTATCAATATTTAGATACTTTAAAACTTTGATTTTTTAATACAAATTGGCATTGGGAAGTTGACTTTTGTTAAGAAAATTCCAGAATTTTTCTACTTTATACCTGAGATGTATTTCACACTAATTTAACATTTATAACTTCAGTTCAAATTTTAACTTATTGTGTACGCCAGCACGTGCATTTTACTACAATACATTTTAATTTTTATCTTTCTGGCAATAAAAAGGGTTGAATTTCTTTTTATTATTTTAATGTCTTTTTTCTTAAATCTCTCGATTTTAAATTCTGCTTTAAAAACTTTTTATCCTTTTAGCCCTTTATGTAATCAAATTCATTGAAATGGAAACTGTTACTGTCACTTGATAAAATGTCCAGAAACAGAAAATATTTGACTGTTAAGCACATTTGATAGACAAAATTTTAATTTCAACAAAAAGATTGATTAAAAATCAAATGGTCTTGTGTGGAAAGGCCCTAGCTTACATAATAGAAACTTATCAGGAATAAAAAACAATATAATAGAAACTGAATGCATCAAAATGTAAAACCTAGATTATGATTTTTGACATCAAATGTTTCTAAAAAATTTTTCGAAAAAATGTGAGTTAGGGCTTTTCTACATACATAAGATTAATGAAATACTTTGTACAAATTATGTATATATATTTATAGATTTAAAAGAATTTTAAATATATAAGAAAGTATGAGAGTTACACACACAAATAAATTAAACACAAATACTGAATATTTAATGTGAATCAAGCGATTGTAATTCGGAAACGTACACGTTTTTATGAAAACATGGGAAATTGCTGGCATTCACGTTCTTGACAAGCCCTGAATGTGTAAATGAGTGAAGGAATGAATGTTTCGAATTAAAGACCAACTTTCACTTAAATGACCGCGTTCTATAATCCCACTAACTTTCTATCAATTGCTGGTCTGTCTGTTCGTTTGTCCATTGAATTGTTTTATTGATTAAAATGCTGTGCGTTTAATCATTTTTAAAATACTTCTTGATAATTTTATATTTTCTTTTTTAAATCCGTCTTGTCAGAGCTGTCCAGTAGAGGGGATTTATTTGTCTTCCTTCATTTCTTTTTCTACTTTGTGAGTAATTTATAAAAAATCCTAAAAATGTTTAGTTTTTTACATTTATTTTTTACTCAGCAACAAAATGCAACGTGGTTTATTTTTTTAGTTTATATTTTTTCTAACGAAATACATTAAAATGCATAATATTGCAAATTTTGTGTGTTTTTTTTTGCAATTTTTTAACTAGATACTTGTATGACATGTGAACATAAAATTCACTTGCATATTTTACATTTTCCATAAAATAACTACGAGATTCTATAATTGTACGGGTATGAGTGAATTGTATTACATTGCATTTTAAAATATTTCACAAATGTGAAATACATTTTTATAAATAGGGGATTTTAGGTACAGAGTATATAAAGTTCAGTGGATTATTTGTAACATTTATTTGAGCTTTGTTTTGGTAACACTCAATATGAATTCTAAGTCACTATAATAGGAAAAAATATTTACTAACAATTTATTTATATATTAAAAACATGAAATAGAAATCAATTTTTTTTAAATATATAATATAAATAATTTAAACTCCGGGGAACTCCTGGGACTCCACTACACACAATTCTTCGGCACTCCAACAAAACACTTTACTTCTTTGGAGCAGAGTCTCTGAGCTATGTTGTATGACATTAGCCCGATTTCGCGTGCTTTTATTAGTATAGACTTCTCACAAGCATTAAAAGTCCTTATCTTTGTATAGCGTGCAATCTGTGGAGACAGCCATGTTTTACTAAGGTATTGAAATGCACCTGTGGCTTTCTTCAGTCAATTCACCATGGATCCCAGATAGCAAAAAGATTTTACACAACCAATTGCTTGGTTTCGTATTTTGATATGGTTGTAATTTAAACAAGAACATGTGCAACAACAATCTGATTACACCTCCTCTGTTTATGTAGGGCTCTGTCGTATAAAAACTGCATTTTTGCATTTAATTTTTCAACGTTTAGTGGCGCTCATTAAAATGATCGTATTACTAAACGCAATTAAAAAAAAAACATAAATTTCTTAAGAAAACATTTGTAATTGAATAAATTTATAAAATTTAATAGTATGTATGAAACATATGAACATATTTATAAAACATCAGACGATACTCGTCACAATAAATAAATTTAATTTTATGTCAGTGAACTTTATTGAAACCAAATAACAAAATTTCCAAAAAATTGTGAAAACTTGATAAATATTTTATTTATTTTTTATTTTTGTACATAATTATTATCTATATCTATATTTTTTTTTACAAAATTCTAAAAAGCCAAGTACAATGTTTGTTCATATTTTCTCTGACATTTGCAATTTATTGATAAAACTTTTCCTAAAAATAAGTATCCAATGTCATAAGCTCTTTAATTTCGTTTGGTTGTCATCCTTGTTTTATTTTTTTAACTGACATTTGGCATGAAAAGATGTCGATTGACTTTCAAAAACGTTTGAAATTATTTTTAAATTTAAATTGATTGTCACAGTGTTGAGTAGGAGGTAAAACAGACTTCTCTTTACTTTAAGAAAAGTATTGAAAGGAAAGAGAAATTAGCAAAATATTTTTAATTACTTTTATATATTTGAAGAAAATACAAATTTAGTTTAAAAAAAAATAAAAAAATAATAATTTGTGAATCTGGTTATACACTATGAAAGTTGTCTTTCAGAAACTCTGAGTTTCATATACTTAAAAATTTCTTTATTTCTTTTAATTCGTAATTATCAATCTTAACTTGGCTTTGTCAATTTCCTCTTAATTTCCATATATTTTTGCTTTAATTTTTGTATCGAAATTTTAATAAAAGAAAAATTTTGTTAAAGTAAACGTGTAAAAAATATAATTTCATCTAAAAAACTTTCAATGCATAGACACTCATAAAAGTTTCAAAGAGAATCAATCAAATGGAAAACTGTGAGCCGAGTCTAATTGTTTTTATACCCACACCACAATAGTACAGATGGTATTATGCGTTTGTGCTCATGTTTGTAACACCACTAAATATTGGTTCTTAACATCTGAGTATACCGATAGACTTAGAATAACTTTTAAAATCGATTTAACAGTCTATGTAAACCTCGTACGCTATTTAGGAGGTAATTTGATGAAATTTAGAAATTTGGTCAGAACCTTTTTTAGAGCAATTTAAATCATCGTACCAAATACTGTTGGAATCGATATATATTAGACAATACTACTCCCGAAAAAGGCTTTTAATGCCATAATTTCCTTATAACTGTTGGTATTAACGCACAATTTGGCCACAATAACTTTTACAATAGCTACTTTGTCATCACAAAATATTGTGCTGAAAGGTCCAAAATTAACCATAGTTCTTCTATAAATCCCCTTTTTAAAATCTCTTAAAGGCAAACCAATCCCATTTAGATGAAGATATCTAAATAATATTAGGCACAAAGTACTTTTATATGAATCCAATAATTTTGTTCTGGAGGGCCCATAGTTGCCAATAGGTCCCAAAAAGGGTACAGACTCGAAAATTGTTTTTAAATACTGTTGTGTAGGGTATCATGTATCCTCTTACTGGTTCTAATTGGTATTGAATGATAGAGAAAACATATTCTTTATATCACAAATTGGATACAAGAGAATAACGTTAGAGCAATGTAAAAAAACAAAAATAAATTGTAGGGTACTACCAGGCAATAAAAAAATCTAAATTTAAAAAATATTACAGGGTTTAGTTAGAATAGTTTTTAAAATATTAAAATTTTGTGGTTTTTTCTTCTCACTTAAAGCTGAAATTTAGCGTGTTTACTAGTTTTCTTCAGTTGAATTTTAGATACACTCAAAAAACTGTCGTCGTCTACTCAAATCATTATTAAAGTAATTTAACCTTTAGAAAAAAAACTTTCCATGCTCTTTAAAACGTACATATGAATGAGCATACGTATATGTCATTGGCCTCATGTAGAAAGGCCCTATCTCACAAATTTGCAACTTTAGAGATGAAGGTAAATACCCAGCAAAAACTTACATTGCAAAGTAATGCGTTAAAAAGCTAATATAACTACTCTTCACTACTTCTACATTGGTATTTTAACTTATTATTTTAACACGGTGATGTCATTGGAGGCAAGTACTTACCACCCTCGCTTACAAATTGGGAGTCATTACCACATTCGCTTACAAATAGGGAGTTAGATAAGTCATTAAGTTTATGATACAATATCGATATCATATGTTATAATTTATATTACCTAGACGATATATAACATCGTTTGGTTGAGACCACAATACTAAGTTCCTAATCAAGTTTTTAATATTAAACTTTATATCAAAATCAATTAGGTATTTAAATTTTTCATATTCAAATTTATTATAAATTGTTCCTCATTTAGTACAAATAAAATCATTAGATTTGAATAAATAAAACCTTAGATGCGTTTTATTATGAATTAATTATAAATTTCGTTAATCAACTCATAAACAAGTACCTATATATCAGATTATATGCCAGCCATTACTAAACTACTTCTATGTAATGCAGATGGTATAAAGTAGGCATTGAAAAGTAAGTTGTTCAGTAATTGCAAGTCATTACCAAGTTTTTGCTGGGTACATAATAGAAACTGTAGATATTAAAATGTAAAATTCATTGTTCAATTGCCTGTAAAATTGTTATTTTTGTGACGAGGCGTATTTGTATTTGGAGCTGCTTAAAAAATTTAGTAACGAAAAAAATCGAGTTAAGGCCTTTCTACATGAGACCAACGATATGTATTTCCAACATGGGAATTTTTTTAAAAGAATGTTCAAAACATTTAGACCGGCCCGGCCATCAATAATTTCTGTACGCATTTACTTAAAAGAATTTAAACAAAACTAAATAAATAAAATATTTATAATTAAATATGTTTGGGTAAATATTCTGACACACAAACGGTAAGGAAAGGCAGACAAATTTTAAAGTTCAATTATTTTGGATTTTATTTGTTTTAAGATCACGCATTAAACAGAACGTCATATGATGATCAATACTTTTCCTTTTTCTTTCCTCCTGCTTCAGATAAGCACAAAGAATTTTTTTTTTTGTTTATTAAAACGTGTTACTCGTTATTATTATTAATTAGTATGAATTTAGTATTTGTATTATTTAAATATTAAACAACTTTAGTTAATGGCATTAAGTTGTTAGTTGTTGGAGCATAAATCATTTTGTGTTCGCCCCGAATTAAATATTTTAAATACAAAAAAAAGTTGTTTGCATTTCGCTTGGGCGTTTCTTTATTTCTAATAGGCAGCGGGAAAACGAAACGAGGAATATTGCCATGCAAATAACAAATAAATTGAAATTTAGTGAATAACAATGAAATGTTTAAATAAATAAAAATAAATAAAAAGTATAAACAACATTACAACTTTTATTTTATATTGTTCCATTTTCAAAAAATTACACTGACCCAATAAATACGCTATTGAGCATTTCGTTGCCGTTGTCGACCAATGTTGCCAATTTAGACATTTAGTGTCTATGTTAAGCTATTTTCCAACTTGCTTAAGACTAGTTTACAATACCACACAGGTCTTACGTATTCCATAATACTTTGTAAGATGGAAATCTAATGAGTTTTGTTGCGACTTTCAAAAATATCATATAACATTACAGTTGTTAAAATGCAACCCTGATCAAATTAAAAGTATTATTGTTTAGAAAATTGTAAAAAGCATTGCCTTCACACTATTACACTTCTACATATTACTTGAGTTTTTGACATTTATTAATACAAAGTATCTATAATAAAATGAAAAAATTTGACATAAGCAATTTCTGTTAACAAAATTTTTTTTAAATTTTCTAAACGTTGTGCCAAAAATTTAAATGTTATGTGCCGTAGAATTTTTCTGAATTCATAGAGGCAAATTTAACTTATTTCATATCGCACTAGTTCCTCTAAACAGGGTTAACTCTAAATTTATAAATTTTTAGTAGAGCCAGGTTTTCTTTAATATGTACTCTAATATTACAAAGAGAAATATAATTTTATTAACAACTCTTAATAATTCAGTTGTTGATTAATATTGATGCTTAAAAAAATCTTAAGAGTTGGCAACACTGCAGTCGATGTGTTTGAGTGGAATTCAAAATCCTCGCGTAACACACACAAACGCGTAAATGTATTCTGTGTCAAAATATGTTACATTTAAAAATAGTTTTTCGGGAAGGGAGGATGTGGACATTTAAATAAATATGAATGATTATTGTTCTTATAATGGAAGAAATAATCCTCTTAATTTCCAAATTATATAAAAAAGGTCACTGTTGTCTTGGAAAAAAATAAAGAAAGCTACTTGTTTTTTATAGAAATAAAAAAAGAAAGCAGCAGCTATTTTTAGCCAATATTTGGATATAAATATTGACAAAACAAATATTAACATTAATTCGGTAAACTTTTACTTGACGTACTTTTATTTTTGGACCAGTTACTTAAATAAAGACACGTTCGCTACGCACGTATGTATCTTGTGGAAATGTGAAATACAAGTGTGCGTTATAAAATTGTGTATGTATTGAGAGTCGAAAAATCACATTTAAATCCATGTGACAATTATGACATTTTATTTAATAAATCTATTGTCTGATTTATTCAATTATTTTAACCTGATAAAGTTTTTATTTATTTATTCGGAAATATTGTTTTTTTAGTTTTTCTTTATATTTTTCAAACATTCCTTATCAATTATATATACTAAACTTTTTTCTTTATTCTGTATTTAAACTGCATAATTTCAAATCATTTAGGCGATAATAAATAAGTAATTGAGTAGTCTAAATGTCTAGAATTTTTTTTAATCGGAAATATAATTAATTAAAATTAAGTTCACACAAATTAAACGTGATCAAAGTTTTTGTATACGTTTGTACTAAAAGAATTATGCAATTTTTTTCTTACATAACTGATTCGTCTCGCAAACGCGTTTTAAAAAAACTTGAGAAATCTAGCTAATGAATAAGACTCATGGTGCAAGTTGTTCTGTAAGAAATATATATATATATATAAAAAATGGTTTAAGCGATGATATATGTATTTGATATAGTATTCACAATACATAAAGCCATTTGAAGAGCAATTACATATTATTAAATACATGTGCAGATATCTACAATGATTTTATAATATTAATATACAGTAATACACAGTTATATCGACTTGGAGGCACCAAGAAAGTTTGCTATATATGTACTGTTCGTTATAAACATAGTTCGTTATAACTGCTGTACGCTAAAACCGTGTTCTACTGCATTTATTTTTATTCATATTATTTATTTTTTGTTACAGAAACCATATTCGTAAGAAAGTGAAAATGTAAAACGAAAAAAATTTTCATTTTTTATTTTAAAGGCAAAACAAAAACGGTACGAATTGGAAAATTCGTATATTTTCACTTTCGTACAAATTCTGTGACATACCTAAATAGAAAAATAACGTGACTACCCAAAATTATAAAACTAAGCTAAACTGTATCGAAAGTGAATCAGATGTTTCAACATTTTTATCGACATTGCATTTTATTTAATATCAATATCAAGTGTTCTTTCCAGTAACGTGCACCAGAGATGCGATTTAAGATTCTCTTTATCGATAAATTTTTTTTTATTTTATTTTTTTTTAAATTTCCTTAGCTAATCCGGCGAAGTTCTACGCTTGTCTGCAGGAAAGAAACCAGAGTCTCTGGCGGGAATCGAACCCGCAACCCCGGCGCTGATAGACTAGCTCACTACCAGCTAGTCTACTGGTAAATTGATAATTGCAAAAACACAATTACACCCAAACTTCAACTTTTGATGATGTAACAGCGTTTCTAAGCGTACACGAATAATGCCTCAACATTTGCAGGTATCTTCATCGACATTTAACGTGGAAATGCCATTTCAAGGTAAAATTAACTCAAATGAAATCAAAGGCCAATTCAAATTATTTGGCTTATTACGTTATTATATATCTTAGGGTATTCAGTAATGTGGCACTGCTTCGGTCTTGAATATTTTAAAATCCAAATGTGCCAAAATAAACTGCTTCGAGTAATCAGAGCCGCTCTATGATCATGCATTAAAAACTCGAATATTCACAAGGATCTCAATGTGTCCTTAGTAAAAACTAGGATCACGAAATATTCAGTAAAATATTTAAAAAGGCTTGAATAGCTCTCAAATCCACTAGATCCAAATAGTTTAAATGTGGCGGCCACATTCGGTTCAGGAAAAGGGATACTGCAGGATTTTTCCGATTAGAAGAGAGCTTAACACCTACGTGAACGGAAACCTTTATTAGAAGATTTTTGTCCAGCATAAGCAGAACATAAAATAAATTATTACAATAAGATGTTAGTTAATATTCCATGTTTGAAGATTCAATAAATAAAAATTTAAAACACATTCTTTAATTTCTCCTAAATCAATACACAAGACTTTTCAGTCTCTCTGTGGCACCTCTCTCGATAAAAGTGTGCTTTGACAAGTCCATATCGGTTAATGGAAACTGTATTGTCCCTCTTGTAACAGTAAATCTTAAATCAATGTCAAAATATATTTTTTTAATTCCTTTTTATATTACGCAATCATTGTTTAAATGTTCGTATTTAGAAAAAGGTCGTCGTAGGTGCATTCCTGTACTTTTTATCCTTTAAAGTATTGAAAAAAGAACAATTAAATAGAATTTTTCATGTCTGTTCTAAATATAAAAATAATTTAATTAAAAATTGCTTAAGAAGCAAAAAAAAAAAACGAAAACAAGTTATTTTGTCAAAAGTTGCTGGAAGAAAGAAACGAAAAAATGTTCTTCTATAATTTTATTTAAGACGACATATTGTCAACGATAAAGTTTTAATAAGAATTTATTAAAAACTTGATTGACTCTCTACTTTTCAAACAAAGTCCCTCATTTTTATTAAGGTTTCAAATCCATCCTAAATGACACAGATAAGTGTCAAAATCTGTCTGTTGAAATTTAAACTAAAAACCAAATGTACACATCTTGAATTAATTAAGGATTTTAGTCAAAACTCTTTTTAGCTTAACACTTGATTGTTTGCTTACTTGAAAAAGGTCTTGTATTTTTATAACAAAAAAACAAAAATATGTAATAATATTTTTGAAGGACGTTTAGTGGCATAATTAAAACAATTTAAAAAACACTTGTGCTTTTATTCACAAGCAACTCAAGTCTAAACAACTATAATTCTATACAAAAGAGGTAAATTGTTGTGATTTAAAACGTGTTTAGCAGCCATGAATAGGGGAGGAAGAGGTAAAAAAAAAAATTAAAATAATAAAATAAAACCTAACAAAAGAATAAAAAATATAAATAACCTAAGTAGAGGCAATAAGTATTCGTGGTGGTAGTGGTAACCGGTAACTTGTTTATAACAACATAAACAAAACAATACAACATTATCATGCATCACAATTCGATATAAAATGCAATTGTTTAATAGAAAAAGACATTTAATACTTTTATATTTTAAATGAACAACACTATTTTTAAAGAAAATAAGTGGTGGAAGGGGGACAAAAAAAATCTTGGAAATCATTGGCAATGACTGGTAATTGTTAGAGTTTCAGCATGTTACAAAAAAAAAAAAAAACTGCTGCACCACCATGGGCAACAACAATGTCAAGGTTTCTAGCAATCTTTCTTTTTTTAATATCTTTTGCCTTTAATTGATGGCTTATAGCAGATATACATGCATTTATACATCAATACTACAGTACAATTGTACATCAGTACGATAATAATAAAAAAATACATATACAATACACTAGTATATGTACGTGAAATGACAGAGGGAAACACTTGTGTTGAAGAATGATTGGATATTTTACTTACCATGCCACTTGTTCAGTTAATAAAAATAAATGTGAAATAATACGTTATAGATACAATACCAACAGCAACTAAATAAAATATAATTTTTATGCACTTTGATTTGCAAAGAAAACTTGTGAACATGTGTACAAAAAAAAAAAAAAAAAATGACACCTGTCGTTGGATCCGGGCTTTCGTAGGCGATACGTTACAGTGCCTTGCAAATTGTACTGGCACCCAGGTTTAGATTTATATCACTGACCAAAGTTCTTTCAACAGACGTCAGTGAATAGTATGTACGACCGCTTTAAAAATAGAATGATATAATTATTTAAAATTGTTTTTTAATCTTTTTAACATTAATCATAAAACAAATTGCATTGCAACCACTGCATACACACATACATAGTATTATTTCATAGCTTCTAACGTATTTTATTGCTCTATTGGTTTTATATAATTTTTATGAATATGATGAATACAATTTTTTGACTGGTATTGTTTTAAAACCCCATTCTATTCAAATAACAAATAGTTTTTCGCTTGGTAGCAAAAGTTCAATAAACTTGAATAAAGTAAAGTGTGCTGAGCGATTAGTTGCTATAAAAAATATCTCATATGAATAAATTTTGCTATAAATTAATGAAAGCACATTCTCATGCAATTAAAATTTAAAAATCGTTAATACAATGTTTAGAACGAACATTTACATTTTATTGGAAAATTTAAGATGTACTTACATATCGCACACTAAATCATAAACAGGCACAATTTAAAATTGACTTCAAGAACATGATTGCAATTTTTTTTATTAAATTGAGTTTCACAAAGAAAAGTGAAACAAGCCAATGAAGCAAACGAAATTCTGGCTGTTTATGATTTAGAGTTCGATATATATGTGTGATGCATAATTATTAAAAATTCGATGGCGATGTGAAATAAGAACTGCAATCTTTTTTTTATAAAAATATAAAATTTTTGTAAAAATTAAGATTTTTTTCTAAAATTACTTTTTTTAAAAAGGAACTATGGTTACGCTGATTATCAGGTCATATGGCTGTGTTGTCATATTAAAAGGAGTAAAATAAATTAAAAAATAAATGTATTTTGTTGTTGTTAATATAACTACATAACCATATATCGTGATAATCAGCCTTCCGTAAATCGGTCTACTGTTTTTTGCAAAATGCATCATTGTTGAAACGCGTTTTGCTACAATACATTCTTATTGAAATATACACGAAGAGCAAAAACATTTTGCAATATGGGCACCACCAACAAAACTATGTTTACCGAACAGTTTTAAACATGTTATGGTTAATTTAACTATATTATTGCCACCGGCAACAACATTCTGGTAAATTAGTCCTCCATCACGAAGCCAAAACTATATTATGACGGCCTCTAAACATGTTATGGTCAAATACCACAATAATTTGTTTTTAAATTAAACAATAGTGTTTTCGACTTTTCTAAGAGCAGCACGCTATGGTTGAAACACAACCATGCTATTATAAGTGTTATACATATTTTTTTATTATTAGCCATAAAATTTAACTATTATATGGTTGCCGGTGACAATAATATGGATAAATTAAGCATAATATGCTCAAAACTTTTCGTTAAAACACTTTTGTTGGAGGTGATCATATTGAAAAATGTTTTTTTTTTCTGGGTGTAGGGTTTAATGTAAAAAGAGTTTTTTTGTTAAAAGAAAGTTTTATAAAAAATAAAATTCTGGAATTATTCTTTCTTATTTAAAGGAATTGGTTATTTCAAAAGTTTGAAGCAAATTGACATTTTTAAAAGTTTTAATATTTCCTATAGATTTTGCTTAAACATCATTTTTAGTTTGAAATAATAGCGGAATTTGATATTTTTAATTTTTTATAAAGGATTTATTAAATGTATCTTTTAAAAGCGTTTTTTTCAAAAAAGGACACTTCTTAAAAGCACTTGTTCCCTTGTTGACATTTTTAATTATATAAAATAGTACTTTTAAGATAAAAGTACTTTGTAAATAATTTATCTTTATTGTAAATAGTTAACATTTATTACCTCTCTAATGAGACATTAAAATTGATTAAAAACTTAATTGGTTTATAATTTTATATAGTTGTTTTTGATAGATTTCGTTTTAAGCAAAATATTTTTTAAACTACTTGACGTCTGAAACTTTTTAGATCGAAAATTTTTCGCCTTTAGGAAAAAAAGTAACAATAATTATTATTTTATTATTCAGTCACTAAAACTAGAGAAAAATAGTTTTATTAGAACCAATAACAATATTTGCGGCTGTTTTATAAATTCATACAACGTCATTTAATTGTGTCAGATGGAATTATTTAAAAGAGTTTATTCTACAAAAAAATAATAATAAAATACAACCAAGTGTCCGTTTAAATTGTACGAATTTTGTCTCGGCAAGTTAACATTGTGCAATTTTGATCTCAGAAATTTATTATGTTATACATGAGAATATATTTTCTGGAATTTCATTTTAACAAACAGATTTGCCACCAAATAAAATTAAACAGATATTCTTGGAAAAAAATTTTTTTAAATAATCTATATATATAAAAATGAGTTGTCCTATGTTCGTCATTTTATAACGCGAGAACCACTCAACCGATTTTCAAATGAGTACATGCGTTGGAAAGGTCTACTTTCACTGATGGTTTATAAAAAAAAACTCCCGATAGGTGGTGCTTTGGTCGTGATATTAAAATTTTTTTTTTGATGGTAGATAGCGCTGGGGTCAAGTTATTAACAAAATTCTCCAGTATTTAATTTTTTATTTTTTTTAGAAAATCCCGAACAGCGTTGGGACCAAACAGCTAGTAATTATATAATTTGCTGTTGTGAAAGATTTTAAATTATGTCAGATAAAACTAAAAAGTTTTTGTGTGAAAGCAAAAATTATGTAATGTTTTTAAATTGTCAGTTTTGACAGACATGTGCAATTACAGATGGATCGTACAACTGACAAAGTTTAATACATGTCGTCTAAAAAGCTTTACAAAAATCGGATGAATAGCATACATTTCTATCACAAGCCTAGTACCCAGTTAAATTCATATCAGACACTCGCTCACAAAACAAGAAATGCAGCCACAAAAATCGTGCAATGTAAACGGGCATCATTTAAAAAAAATGTATATTAAGCCATTAAATTCCAATTGTAAAATTTTATCTTTAACAAATTTACTAATTAAAAGCAATAAATTAAATGTTTATAAAGTTTTTAATACCATATATTTTCAAAATATGTGGTACCAAAAACATGTTTGCATTTGCACTTTTTATTAGAATCGTCTGTTTCGTACGACCAAAACTCATTTATATGCATTTTGGTTAAAGTTTTTGTTGCAATCAAATAAATAATGGCTTTTGGCTTATTTTCATGTTTGTACTTGTTGTTATTGTATAAACTGCACAAAAACAGTAGGTTTTCGGTTTAACGACCATCCGATTCTGCGAACATCGCGTGTAAGAAACAGGTTATCTTTCGGTTCCATTGGGTAAAAACACTTTTTTTGTACTCTAAGTTCAACGAACACATACAATTTTAATATGTAAAAAAACTCAAAAGTAAAAAATATGGGTGCTTTTTCGGATCCTAAAATAGTTTACCCCTTGATTAAAATGAATTTCATTTGCTGAAGTTACACTACAAAAAAGTCTGTTATCACGACTTTTTTGAACACCAGATAATAATTAAAGCATAGTTCTAAAACAATTCAATAAAAGCATTTTTATTTATAAAAAGAATGGTCGAATAGAAATAACTTTAATTAAACAATTTAATTTAGATAAAGAAGCGACAACATTGGCATTAGCAGGTTAATCTGTTTTCAATTCATCTATTCGAGAAAACTGGAAAAAAACTTAAAATTTTCTTAATTAGAACCCCCAAGACAGCAGCAGAAGAGGTACAGCCGCTAACACCTTGAGAAGGCTAACTGAATCCAAAACAACCAAAACAGGAAAAACCTGGTCTGAAATAAAACTAATGGCCCAGGATATATACGGATAGAAGGATTTCGTTAAGCTCCTTTGTTCCAACTTGGAAACATAGGAATCAATGCAAATCGATCAGCGAAAAATATGTTAAGAGGAAATAATTTTTTTGATGAGGAATACGAAATTCCCTTCTCTTCGTTTTAACACCTAGACAAAGACGCAATCAAAGTTTATTGTAGTCGGCCCATATTTGCCATACCAAAATAGCTTTTAACGCTTTACATTTCTTATAAATATTGGTTTTGATATAAAATTTGGCGGCAATAAATTCTAGAACAGCAACAATATCGTGATTTTATTCCCTTACTTGTTTGTTAAACCGGAAAACTACTGTAGTTGTTAAGTATGAATGTTTGTATATATTTCCTTATCTATTGTTTGTATTGTTACTTAAAATGCATTGTAATGAAAACATATTCCCACAAAACCCCATTGTAAACCTCATTACTAGACAGTTGGTAACGTGAACAATAAGAAACTTTATTTTGCGAGAATCTATACGATACAAGAAAGTTAAACTGAATTACAAGTGAAACATTATAATGGCCAATTGTGGCAACTAACAAATGATAATCACATACGGACTCTGATTTTGTTAGTCTATGAAGAGTGTGCGTGTGTGTGTATGTTTTCCAATTACAACAACTGTAGGCTATTAAATATTTTATTGTAATTTTATGGTAAAATTGTGTGTTAGAACATTATCTTTTCAATCGAAAATTTTGCACACGTACACATATTCTTACATATGTACAAACATCCATATGTACATAGTTATGTATAAAGTGTATACATACTAAAATTTCTTATTCCAAATTCGTTGTTAATTAAATTTGAAAATTTAAAAAATTAAAAAAAAAATTAAAATTTTCAAATATTTGTGTGTGTCATGTGATTTAAGTGTGTTGTATTTGCGAATGTGTATATGAACGTTAAGGGTGTTCCTTTAAATACATTTTTTTTTAAGAATATGTAAAAAACGAAAAATACTGTCGCCATCAATTGTGATTTAATCTTAGCTGGGTAGCCAATTGATTGATTGACTACTATCGCTTTAAGAGTTCCCAGACATGTATTAGATTATCGCAAGTAAATATATTTTTTATTTTCAAACAAAAAACATGCTCTGTTTTAAACAAAACTATTATATAAGAAACCTAATGATAAACAACACTACGTGATATACATCTACATATAAATTAAAAGAAACCAGCACGTTTCGTTTAGAAAACCCTTCATTTAAAGTTATGACAAATTTTATGTATATGTATATATATTATTATTAATTTTCTAAAGTTTGAGTTAAAAAAGCGGTTAGTTTCGAACATTTTTAAAAATTTCCAATTCAAACATTTTTAAACAACACCCTTAACTTTGTTTAAATAGTTCAATATAAATATTTAATAGTTTATAAAAAATATAAAAATATTGTTGCATTTAAATTTCACCAACACCTGTGCATTATCTACACTAAATGGTGAAAATAATAAAGACATTAGAAGGTGTGAAAATCAACTTGTCTCTAATCCAACAATTGCCAAAAAAAAACTATAACTTTTCATTTATTCTGTAAATAAAACATTCGATCGTCAGTGACCTTAAGCGAGTAGATCGTTGACTTAAAACAACTTTAATGAAATAATCGTTTCACCTAATATTTTTTCTTTCTTTCATACTTTTAAGACATTGTATCTCTTTTTATCTGTTATTACAAAATTAACAGCAATTCAACTAAAAGGTTTGATTAACACTTTGTAGATAACAATGACAGCAATTAAACTAATTACGAATATTGCATATTAATCAGTTAAATGCGCTAGTATTTCATAATTTGGATTTTTTTCTAAAACGTGTCATTGATTATACTGTTAATTAAGAGATGTATTTCCATTTTATGTAAAATGAAAACTAAATAGAAATTTTTTCCTAAAATTTACAATTTATTTTTAACTTTTTGTACATAACGTTCATCAATTTTCTATCATATCGGTTGCCTTTACACCATCCATTGCAATTAAAAGTTTTCTCTTTTCAATTTCTTTAATTTCCTGTATTTGCGGTAAAAATTACTTAACAATGGCCATTGTAATAAAAGTACAATTGTCCTCCATTAAATAGAATTATATCGTATGGACACAAAAAAAATCAATATTGTTCATAAAACTATTTATTGTTTAGTTTAACAACAAAGAACAAAATCATAAAACTTAATTATAAAAAAACAAGTAAGAATGTAAAGTCGGTTCAGACCGACCATTTAATACCATACACCACAGTATATTCAGACAATTTTTCGAGAGTGTAGCCTACACAGAAAAAAAAAATACCTTGTACCTTATACACAAAATTTAGCCATGATATAGTAGCCATTACAAGATATTGTCACTTAATTTTATATGAATACTAACATTCATAACAAAGCGTCCTAAAGGTCTGTTTGGCATAAATTGTATTAAACTGAGAAGTTTTGACATAAAAAATGCTGGTCGCTCTTAATAAGGTAGCCCAGTTATTTAACCAATTCTCTAGCTTTTAACAGAAGCAAAGCAAAACATACGAAAAAAGCAACAAAGTTCTATAGAGGTCTAATTTAGAAGTATTTGCGGATTTGTTGTTCATATATCATCCCATTTATGGACCTAAATTTCAAAAGCAAACTTTTTCGCACTAAATAAGCTATAAATATATGTAACAACCCATCATATCTGGGATCTTCGAAAAACCCATTTCAGCAAACACACAGACACACGGACGGAAATCGTTCAATCAATTTTAACGAGAACCGTCAGACGAAATGTCATAATTTTGTATGTATACAATTTCCACCTGTGGTGAAGGGTATAAAAAAACTAATTAAAAGAAAACACGCAGACATGTTCATACACTTGGTGATAAAAGTAAATGGTGTCCACATAATATTGTTAAGCCAACATTGTTCTGTTTTTTAATAAGTAAGGACTTAACTTTGTCATCGTCCAATTTGTGTTGCAGCAATTCTTGGTTTTTAAGTATTTGGTACCATATAAAAGGAGATACAATTCAACACCAATATCTGTAACAAATGTGGATCGATGCTGTTTACTTTTTTTGCTATACGCTGCCAAAGTTGAATAATATTTTATAATTTCGAAATATTTGTTAAAAAGTGAAAATCAATACATTTTAATTGCGATTTGAGAGAATTGTTTTTTAGAAAACACTTTTTTTTTAAATGGATCCATCAACTTCAGGTATTTAACTAATTTATTTATAACTAGCTGGCCGTCCCGGCTTCGCTCGGTAGCTGATTACTAATGATCGATGGAGCCGTTTTCTGATTTTAGGTAATTCGAAAAAAGTGGGCGGGGCAAAATCTTCTTTCAGTATAAACCTAAGTTGGACCACGGCGATAATTTTAAAGAAAAAAAATTGTCCAAATCGGTCAAGTCATTCTCAAGTTATGCGATCAGCAACAGACAACATTTCATTTTGATTATATAGATTTTTTGTAAAAAAAATTATTGAGGAAGTATTTTTAATTTTTTTTTTTAAATTGGTCAAAAAAAATGAGTTTTTTTTAAGGAAATGTTGATTTTCAAAATGTTTGTGAGAATACTTGGGCAAAACTTTTTATATATTATTAAAATATGGTATTTCAACTTGCATAATCAAAAAAAAAATCTTGCCCCTTTTTGCCCCATTTGAAAATATTTGAGATTTTGTGAAACACATTAACTTGTTTTTTCTGTTTTTTTCGTTTAAATGATTACACTACGTAACAAAATTTCAACAGTCGTGACCAAATAAATCTGACAGCTAATCTTTATGTAAAATTTTTCCCTGAATGTTAATATGATGTCAGAATTGTCAAAAGTAGAACAGCTTTTGAGATATTCCAAAATAACCGTTATTCGTGTTTTTAAAAAAGATGATGTGACTGAAATGCAAATATCTTCAAAAATTTTATGTTTTTATGTTTTTCTTTCTGTTTAGTGAAAGGTTATAAAATTTCGAAAATAACCATGGATTGCTATTGAAGATTGGTCAAGAAATGACAGAGTTATAGGGGACAAAAGTTCAAGCTTCATTGAAAATGTTATGATTTTGCTTAATTTTGCTCTGTTCAAGTTATTTTTTTTAACCAATGATTTAAAAATGTTAATGTTTTATTGCATGAGACATTAGATTATTTTAATATGAACAAAACATAGATTGGTACAAAAATGAAAAAGCTACAAAAGATTTAGTAAATTAGATAAAAAACTACATAATTAAAATTTACCACAGACAGCACTTGATTTGCTTATTCTGCTAAATATTTCCGATGTTGATGATGATACCATGAAGATTCTGATTTTGATGAAGGTGAAGGTAATTATGAAGGTGATTTTTAATTCCATATTTAAGCAATGAATGTGCCTTGTTTCAAAAAAAATATATTGTTCGAAAAAATTACATTGATTTTTTTAAAGTTTCTTGTTTATTTAATAAAACAAAATAAAAATTCCACTAAAATTTTACAACAAAAGTTTTTTTTTATTAATCAATATACACAGAATCCAAAAAAAAAATGTTGTCATAAATTACAGGCTTCCCTGAATTCTTCCTCGTTTTGCATATGTTTCACCCCACTGTGCAGCGGGAAAACTCAGAACACCTTCTTACTTCAGGCCTTTTTAAAGGCCTTCTTTTTGATTCAATTACTATTCTTATCTAACTGCTATAGAAGGCCTCATGTAAGGCTTCGGCTCTTTGGTATAAAAGATAAGATACATATTCCACACTCGCTTCTATGAGAAGGGAATGGAGAAGGAGTAAAATTTTTTGTATTGTATCGTTTTTTTGCACAAGCAAAGTCAAAAAATTAATATTTTTTTGATCCCGTTACCATTCTTATGTTCCTGTTAAATAGCGACAGCGGAAGGGCTTCTCCGCAATGACAACGTGTGTAAAAAAGATATGAGTGTGGAATGGAGAGAGCAGGCCTTGTATATCCAAAAGAAGGAATACAGAGGCCTTCTAGAAGGCATTCGTACTCTTTCTCTTTTCCGCTGGAATGTTTTGAAAATGCATACATACATTCATGTTGAAACACACACACAACATCTCTTCTGCCTTAACTTCGGAATTTATTAAAAGTCTAAGTCGGTCCAACTAAAAACGTCCGAACATGTCGACTGTCAAAGTACCTTGTTGGGTATAACTTTTCATTTTTTGCTTTTGACGTGACTGCGACGGTTAACAATAAATGAATTAGAAGTAAATGCAACAGTAAAGATATTTTTTTCAGACAACTATTCCATTTTTGCTTTTGACGTGACTGCGACGGTTAACAATAAATGAATTAGAAGTAAATGCAACAGTAAAGATATTTTTTTCAGACAACTATTCCAGTATTATTATTATTATTTTTTTTTAATTGTTGTTTTTTTGCAAAGTTCATCTTTTAACACTACAATTTATAATATTTTTCAATTAAAAAAAAAAAAAAAAAAAATTTATGTTATAAAGGTACTCCTGCGTTGTTGTTTAGTGAGGAGTTGATTTTATGAGTACTTTTAAAGCATTTTTTTCAATTTGGCAATGCCATAAAATGTTGCAATATTTTTGTGCTTTTACTAATCTTGTACTTACAGACCCCGACTTTGCTATTTTTGTTTCGCAATAGTGCAACTTTTGCCGTGAATACCTTTAGTTTGATTTAGTCCAATGAAAAATGTAAAAGTCGAAGAAAAAGCAATTTTTTTTTATTTTGACTGCAGTTTTTCAAACACTGTATTTATATATAAAATAAAAAATAAGAAGAGGAAAGGCAAGACAAAAATTCAAAAATTGCAAGACTAGAATTTCATAATCTGAGCACAAATGCAATTTCAAAGCATTTCGTAACAATTTCAGAAATATCTTTCGTGTACTTTAAATGTTGTTAGTCACTGTACGACTTTAATACCTTCATTTTAATATACCTATAGTAAATAAAAAGTAATTTATTGATAGAAAAAAAAATAAATAAAAAAAGAAATAAACATTATTAAAAGCGTCTGATCGATTTCAATTGATATGGTGGCATAAAAAAAGCTTTAAAAGTTTTCTGCTTTTAACAACTACTTAACA
The DNA here is from genome assembly GCA_963931875.1 of Pollenia griseotomentosa. Classification (NCBI taxonomy): domain Eukaryota; kingdom Metazoa; phylum Arthropoda; class Insecta; order Diptera; family Polleniidae; genus Pollenia; species Pollenia griseotomentosa. The sequence continues at coordinate 255,788,283 of OZ007560.1, read as the reverse complement.
AATCTTTTTGTAAATAAACTTTTCAACAATGAATTTGCAGAAATTGAAAGAAAACGCTAATTGAATTTGGTTGAAATTTATTAAGAACATATGACAAAAAAAAAAAAAGAAAAAATACTTCTTATCTGTTAAATAATGGTGGGTGTTAACAAAAGGAATTAATTGATAAATATTTTTTTTTTTTATTCACAATTTTGAATAATTTATATTTATTTATTAAATTAAAGTTATTCGTTTTTATTATTTTTTTTTGTTTATGTTTGTGAAAAACTACACTATTCTTTTGACCTTATTCTTTTGTTCTACAGACAGACCCCTCCTGGAAATAAGACGTTTCTATCAAGCGGGATTAATATTGACAAGTTAATTCTTGAAGGTGTGTGTGTGGGTGGGTGTTGTGTTGTATTATGGGGGTGTTTCATTAAATATGTGTTAATTACCATAATAATTAACATGTGGTTTCAAGAAAGAACCTGCTACCCTCATTTTTTTAACACAATTTCATTTTAACTGTAATTCTACTAAAGAAGTGTCTAGAAGAGTTTAAGAGCCAGCAGGCAAAATAAAAAGTATCTTAAATATGTTATTTTCTTTTTTTCTTGTTTTAAATGTTTTATAAAAATAAAGAGTAAATAAATTCAAATATAATTGTCATTTTATATAGAATTTGTAATTTGAGTAAACAATAGTGTAAAGTATATATTTGGCCAGTAATACAAATCGTTTTTCATTTTAATGCTTTTGGTTTATTGAACTTATTGTTGTACACGTACTAAGTCTGTCTCTAATGCACTCACTGTATTAGAGACGTTTTCACAGTGGGGTAAATGAACTTTGAAATGCATTATTGCTATTTAAAGGGAACAAAAATTGAAAGGGAAATTGTTTGCACAGAATTTTATTTAACAATTTGTTGTACTTTTATTTATTTAAGTTCAATTTTAATAAAAACACATTTTTCTTAGATTTTAATTACTTTTCGCAAGCTGTTGGTTTATAAAGAAGCGTGATTATTTTTGAAAAAAAAAAATAAAAATCAATACAATATTGTTCATTTTCGTTGTTTATCGAGTACAAATGCCTTGAGAGATTCAAGAAAATATTTTAAAATTAATTGCATTTAAAGCAGAACAAAATTCTTGGGAATATTGTGAAAGTGTAAAAAAATAAAACATAATGAAGATATTTTTTAAAGATTTGCAAAAAAATTTAACCAAGAGCTATGAACACTTATCTGGTAATTTTTAAAAATTCCAAATGAGTGCTTGTTGTTTGTCTACTTTTGGTATAACAATATTCAAGTTGTTTAATTGGGAAAGGGATTATTTGCAACAAAAAAGCCAGAAGTAGTTATTTTTCATTTTTACCACAGGTGGATAAGGATTTATTTAAGTTTGTCATTCCGTTTGTAATTTAAACCATCTCCTTTTTTTATTTTTAATGATATTGTTATTGTTATAATACTATAAAAGCAGGTGTCATCATAATATGATTGTGGTACTAACGAGTATTATTGTTGTAACTATATTCAGTGTTGCCATAAATATTTAAGAAACAAACTGACAGTTTCAAAAAAAATCTGTATTAATGGCAAAAAAATACTTTTTAAAAAAAATCTAAAATCAAAAATGATAACACCATGTCTGTGTATTTTAAATTAATTTTTATAGAAGCAAAAAAACACAGTTTTTTATTACATCATAAATAGAAAAATACATACATATGTACGTGCATACATATATAAATTAAAATGTACAAATATAACATAAAATTAACTAAATATGTTTTTGTTTCGACCTTTTAAATTTTAAATAAATTAAGTAAATAGTCAGGCTCGAGGTCTGTGTTAGTGCAATATTAAATGTTCAACTTTAAAGTTCTAATTTTGAATTATTGTTACTCATTGTTTTATGTTCCTGAAGATGCTTACCGATGGTAGGCGAAATATTGAATAAATAAATAAAATAAAATATTTTAACACAGACCTCGAGCCTGACTATTTATTTAGTTTATATAACATAAAATATTTAATTTTAATAATCCCGTTGGTGGGATAAGCTATTCCTATGCGCATTTCACTGGTTGCTTAGTTCAGATCATCAGGAAACTTCATCCAAAGGTCTTAGAAAAGTTAAAGATATTATTCAAATAAAACTGTTAAGCGAATAAGAATTATAAACACTCAAAATTCTTACCCGTAATAATACCAAAGCTTAAACAAAACAACAACAGCACACAAGTTATAATTTGACCTTATTATATATTGTCACCCGCAACCATATTATGGCTAAATTTCTCCTCCATAGAGAAGCCACAACCATATCATGGCTGCCTTCGAACATGTTCTACTTATTTAGGAGCTGTTTACGGGGACATGCCACTCGTATTTGTGACAAGTATAGATAAGCTTGCGGGGTAGTAAAATTCTCCCGAAAAGCAAACTGAAGCGACAATTTTTACACTTTTCTTTTAGAAATTTCTTTCTTTCGTTATGTTATGCATGCGCAGTGTTGCCAGCTAGAATATTTTTAGCATCTTCTAAATCTAAAGTTTCGACAGCATGTTTAGTTAGGTCCACAGTTTCTTTTTAGATTAAATCAGACATTTTGTTCTTAAAACACTTTTACTTTTGCTTTGTAAATTGTTTTCAGTATTACCTAGTTAGCATATTATTTCTAAATTTCTCAAACTGGCAATTAGTTATTTAATGGCAACCCTTCTTAGAATGAACGTAAAAGAAGCATTGATCAATTTTATATTCAAAAAGGGTTTATGTAAATGCGCGTGAATTTAAGAGGTGACGCAGCGACATCACTCTTAATCGAAATCGGCTCTTAGACAATAGAATTTCATTTTGGCAACACTGCTTACATGATTTCATTGTATATGGTTCTTGACCTCTACTCTAAATAATTACCCTTAAGGCCTTCTGACACTACATTTTAATGCATTGTTTAAGTTTTGGTGAGCAGTGCAAATATAATGTAATAGAAAAATTTACCAAGTGCAAAGAGTTCAGCTGTATGAAGATAAATAGCAAACTGCCAAAAATTTTAAAAAGTGTTATCGATACAAAATGAAGTTATGTCAAAACAAATGTAAAATTGTTCAAATTAAAATTGGTATTTCAAGCTTGAAATATCAAAAGTGTTGCTGAATCAACGGTTTAGGGGCAAATTTAGCGGTTTATCACTTTTTGTTACAAAAAGTTGACAACATTTAATAAAATAAACATCCCTGCAGATAGCGAGACTAGTGCATACATGCATGCAAAGAGTAGTCCATGTAGGAGTACTCCAAAACTACTCCAAATATATGGGTAAAAGGTGGTCCATTTAACACTACGATGTCCTAGGAGGGGACTTATTAACCCAACGAAGTAGTCCCTAAGCTACTCCATGGAGTACTAAAGTGGGTTAGTTTTAAAAGTACTCCAAGTCACTACAGTATGGAGTACACTAAAGCATTTTTCATTTTTTACTAATCGCCTTTTATGACGTGCCCTGTAGTGTGTATTATTGCTATTATTAAATATATTTACTTGGTATTTTTAATTTGTTTCCCTTTTTTTCACAAATTTCACAAACACTCATTTTAAATAAACAATTAATAATGGACACCATCAAGGCTACCAATGTGTAATACTGTAAACTATAGCAAAGTATACATCATGCAGTTGTTGGCAGCACTGCATGTTAATTTCTTTTAATATGGTCCATATTACAGTAGATTGGACCATGTTGTAAGTAGTCTATTTAAGCCACAATGGACCACGTAGTCTAATATTATCTGTAGGGCATAATCATAACAAAAGACAAACTGAAAAAAATTTGGCTTAAACTTTTTATAGTTTGCTCTTTCCAACATTTACTGTTGCTTTCTATTAATTCTACCTATATCAATTTATGAATAAAAAATTTAATGTCATAAGGGCTTTAATAACATCAGGTTTTCTCTTTGGTGTTTGTGTTCTTCAGAAGGGACATAAAGTATTCTGTGTCATAGAAGAGCTCTTTTATTCACACCTGTAGCGCGATTCTCTATTCAATTTTAACATAATTTAAATTGTTAAAAATATTTAACAGCAAAGTTAACGTAACTTTTATTCCGTAACTTTTTTAACAATAACGTTTACTGCTATATTCTATCTTAACGTCAGTAATTTAAGTTATCTTAACGGCAAAATATTTTTCATTGTTTACTTTGAAATTTGTAGTTATTTAAAAAAAAAAAAAAACAAACAAAAATTTTGGCAAATAAAGGCCACATTAACATTAAAATTTTAAAAATTCACGCTATTTACATACATTTTGCAAAAATAATATTAAAAATTTTTTGGGGAATTTATTAAAATCATTAAAAATATTACATTTTAGATACAGCTTATGGAAATAACTAATAGTGTTTTCTTTTCTACACAAAAAATAAGTGGTAGACTTTCCAATCTTGCCGCTGTTAGCAAATTTTTGCGAATTTTGCCTAATTTAGCAATTTTTTTTTCCTTATTCCTTATAGTTTTAGTGACTTTTAAGCAATTTTATGGTTTGTTCGAAATATAAAACAATTTTGCGAATTTTCGTTTTTTTTTGCAAAAAAAAAATTTTATATGTTCCGACAACTTACGTTTTTTTCCAAGTTCGCAATTTTTCGCGAATTTTAGCCATGTTCGCGATATAAGCGATTTTTCAAATAAATTTTAAGTTTTTTTCCAAGTTCGCAATTTTTCGCGAATTTTAGCCATGTTCGCGATATAAGCGATTTTTTCCTGTGGTTCTTTAGAGCTTTAACGATATTTAATAAATAAATTTTGCGAATTTCCGCTAATTTAACAATTTTTACCGAATTTTTGCAATTCCTTATAGCTTTAGCGACTTTTTATGGCTTGTTTGAAATATTAAAAACCTAAATGGGGGTTTGTTAATTTCGAAAGTACTTTAAGTCGTTCCACACGAGAAGTAGTTTGCACTCGACGACAGTGTTAGTTAAATATACTAATTAATTAACAAAGATGCTACTTGATTGACATTTTTTACTATGTAGTTAAAATTGAGTTACTGAATTGCTGTATTGTTACCGTAAGCAATAAACTGTGCCGGTAAAATTAACGTTGACGCTTATCGTTAAAAGTTAGAGAATTCCACTACTGGCTTAGCTAAAAAAGAATTCGAAACACCGCTCGACTATCTAGGGTTAACGATGTGTTTGTTTTTTCGATCATATTCGATTGTCAGAAACAATTGTTTTACCAAAAGAAACAAAATCACTTAAAAACAAGAACTTAATTTAATGAAGAGTACCGTTTTTATTAAAAGAGAACTGTATTACGATTCTAAAAGTTTTTAAAGATTGTTTTTAAATTTATTTAAGAAATGCCACATTCAAGTATAATTTATAAAACTTTAACTAATTTTGTACATCTATTTATTTCGCTTTGAGAGTAAACTTGTTTTAGGATTTCTCCTCCTTTAGGCCCACATGTTATAATTACTTTTAGTTGATTTATTTTACTTCAGTCCGTCTGCGTTACAATCATTAACGTTTAACGCGTTTCATGCATACAAAATTTGCGTCTGAACATTTTGTGTTGTCTTTTTCAATTTCTGTTTTAAATTTTAATTTGGTGAAATGAACGAGATTCCCTCTTATGTCGCTCTTTATGAGTGTCAAAAGACACAAAAAATAAGTGACGTCAGAAAATAAGTGCAATTTATATTTAAACTTAAAAATATTTCAAAATGTTTAAAAAAAGAAATAAAAGTAAGACTCATACAATACGTTAACTAACCGTTTGCAAAATCATTAAATATTTAAAACAACGATTCTTTTAAAATAAGCTTAAATTAAAAAAAAACATAAACAAAAATAAAATTCATGTTTTTATGACGTTTTATCCTAAACCTTAGCAAGTTGGTGGGGAAGAGGGACTAGACGGGCAGAAAAACCCCAATCTTTAGTAGCCAATTATAAACTCAAAGGTCACAATATTGTATTTATTTTTTCTTTCGTATATTAAGTCGGTAAGATTCGCTTTTTTTTTTAATAATTTAAATAATTTGGTAATCAATTTTAAGAAAAAACTAATTTTATTTTGTGTTACTTATTTGTAAATAAGGTGAATGTTAGAATCTGTTTGTATGAATGTACGTACGTACTTCAATATTTACAGTCGAGTACCGAAATAGTTGTTTTAAAAAAAGACAGACGTCAACATTTCATAAACAAGCTCGTGTTGTATTGTTGTGTGTTTTTGTTGATTTTATTTTTTTTATATTATGAATTTTTATTGCATTGATTTTGAGAACTTGTTATTTAAGGGGAATTCCCTTACAATTTACAATACACACCGTGATTAAGAGGAACAAGATTTTTTATTGAACTTTTTGTTTTTGTAGCTTGTGTTCACTGCATTGTTTTGGTGCTGTGGACTACTCTAGTGAACTTCTTTCTGATGCAATTGTTGGCATGTTTTTAAATCAACAGAAATCACAAACAACTGGAATAAAAAAATTAAATAATATTTTCATTAGACTTTTGTTGTTAAAGAGAATAAAGGCATAAAATATTGCAAATCAACACTGGCTAAAACTGAGGGTTATAATTTTGTAGAAGATGCCTTAAACATTGTACACACTTTTACAAGCATACGATAGTGTTTGTTTATCTTGCATACTTAAATAAAATACGTTGTGTAACAAGTCGGTGATTTGTTTATAAAATTAAGATAACAAAAAAAAAAAAAAAAATAAATAAAGATTTTTGGAAAACAAATAAAAGTGTTGACTATTTTGAATGGAATTGGAAATCTTTAGGGAAAATATAAACAAACAGTTTGAAAACAATAGAAATATTTTCGAAATAGGTGCCCCGGTAGGCTAGTTTGTAGGGAGCTAGTCTATCAGTGCGGGGGTTGCGGTTTCAATTCCCGCCTGATACTCTGGTCTGTTCTACTACAATGGGCTGAATGACTATCTTACCATTGCTCAGTTAATTAAGTTAGAATATTATTTGTAATTGCACTTGTGCATTAAAAATAAATAAATATTTCCAAACTATAGAATTATTTCCCAATGGAAGGAAACTAGTTTATGTTACGTAAGTTCTTAAATTTATATTTAATACAAGTTGTTGTAGGAAAATTGGTAAATACATTGATATATCGCACCGGTTCCTCTACAGGGGGTCATATACAAATTTTGCAATTTTCATTTTTTGTAAGAAAACCTTAGTACCCTTTACTGAATATATGTACATTTTGAATTGACCTCCTTTAGAGGAAGCGGTGCGATATGTATGTATGTATAAAACAAGCTTTTCTTCTTTAAAAGTGAACTATTACGAATTTTTATATATTCCCGAATACGAATACCTGCGCCAATATGCGCTGTATTCGACTTTAATTTTAAGCGCCACTTGATATTTAAAATATAATTTAAAAAATCTCCCGTTTGCGTCGATAACAATAATTTGAAAAAAAACTGTCACACTACTAAATTTAAACATTAAAAACTTTGCACCTGAATGTCACTTCTGAACATTTTTAAATTTATATACTTAAGGCTACGTTAAACTATTACAATTTTTATAAATTCATGTCAAAAGCTAAAGTTATGTATATGTAAAAGAGCGATAGTTTTAATGCAATTTGTTATAAAAATGACTAGTATTAGAAAAAAAATTTAACATTAACTTGAAATTTTTTTTTTTTAACTTTTCTAAACAATAATATTTTTTTCATTTGATCAGAGTTGCGTCTTAACATAATCATGTGCAATAGTGTGAATACGTCGCAACAAAACTGATTAGATTTCTATCTTCAAAAGTATTATGGAATACATAAGACTTGAGTGATAGTGTAAAGTACGCTTTAAGTCCGTTTTACACTATCACACAAGTCATAACTATTTTGACAAAAATGCTTTACAGATCTAATTCTTGTTTGATTTTTTTTTTAAAAACAAAAACAACTTATCATAACAGAGTTGTGTTCTTCCAAAATATGTAAGACTTGTGCGATAGTGTAAAGAACCCTTTACTGACATGTTGAAAAGTAAATAAGTAAAAATATGAGTTCGATACAAATACGCATATTTGTAGCATCACTACTAAATACAATGAGCGTCAAAAGTGGGCCAATAGCTGTAAAAATTTATTAACATTGAAAATTTATTAACATTGAAAGTTTCTCAAAATTTAAGTCAATAATTTAATTGATTCCCATTAAACGTAAAATAATTCTTGTGATGGCAGGATTATTGTCGTAAAAAGAAGTATAAAGTTATCACTGATATTGACTTACATTTGGCGATGTGTGTTTATGTATTTATAACAGTTTTTATTTAATATATGAATTCTTTTGGAAAATAGTAATTTCTCACAAGTATTATTTTCAGTAAAATACCATTTTACATTTACAAATTGCCTATTTATAATCAAAAAGGATTTGGTTTACCTTTGTCTTACCAATACCCGGGGGAACAACTTAGTTTTATTTTTTTATACCTGACTTTAATTTGCTTAAGTTAAAAGGGAATTTTTACTCACCGAACAAGTTGTTAATTTCTTTAAAAAGACAGAAAAACGAAAAAAAAAATTTTTTTTTTGACAAACACTTGTTCATCTCCTAAAATTATGTGGCAATATCAATCGGGTAGGTTTCGCTAAATGAAGTAGACGAAGGTTAAAAAAGTCCCTAACCCCCCGTTTCCACATGCAAGTACAAGTTCGAAAAACTCAATACTATCACACTTTTTCACTAACATTCACACAATTTTTGTACTTTCAGCCAATCGGCTGTTTCCTCGATTTTTCGTTGATAATACGTATACACTACTTGCAAGTAATTACTTGCATGTGGAAACGTAGGGTTAATATGTAGTTTTAAAACGGGTGCTTTTATTTTATAAAACTGCATATTTTCACATAAGAAGTAGTAAAAGTACCTTTTTAAATATACGAAGTACGCTTGTACATTCAAATTGTTCATTTTGAAACAGTCCTCTTTAAAAAAGTATGTCGCAAAGTAAATTGTAAGCTTTTTATATATTTTAATAAAATACATATCGTTACCTTAAACGACAAAAATCCAAACTGGATGAATCGCCTTAAGCTGTTAAAAATTTATTTCTCTTCTATTTTTCTTGTAAAACCAGTTGTTTTGACAACTGACAGTGTTGCATTAGGGTGGTCGTTAACTGTATGGAGCATGTTTTTCCATGCTCTCACCCCCAATTCGGTGGGTATTGATAAAAAACGTCACCAAAAAGTCACCAAGTTTAAGGACAATCAGCGAAGGCTAAGCCGTCCCTCACGTCCGCCAAAGTTTGAGAAAAATCGTTAAGTCCGACTTTTATGCCTCATAACTTGGAAAATATTAATTTTACATAAACATCGTTTACAATAAAGATGTTATTAGTGCAGTTTGCAACAACTTTTGTCTGAACAAGTTCTCTCTAAAAAAGAGCAAACAGCAGCATTAATGTGAATATTTTCTTTAGAACAATTTTTTCTTACATACGTCAATTCAACTTCAATATTTGCATTTGTGTGCGTTTGCTTACAAAAAACACCCTACCCGCTTTCTTCATATCTTGAGGGGGCTCCCATTAAAAGTTATCAATACATACTAGAAATATATTGAAGAAAAAGACCCATAACTGCCAAGAAATCACACCTAGGGATAAAAAATGTATGACGGACCTTTATTAGTTTTATGTGCTTAACATTTTCTTAAAAAATACTTGCCATATATCTCCAACCCTTAGGGGGCTCCTTTACAAATATGGCGGCTTAATAAAAATCTTAAATTTGGCCCCTGCAGCGTCTAGGGTGCCCCTAGATGAGTCAAATGTATGGCCGATCCCACTTTATTTTTTATCCCCATCATTTGTTATTAACATACCTTACAGCTATCTCTATTCCTTAAGGCGGCTCACATACAAACTGCCAAGAAGGATAAAATATATGACCGACCTCCATTAGTTTTTTGTTTTTAACATTTTCAAAAAACAAACTTGCCCTTTATCCCCACTTTTTAGGGAGGCTGCCATACAAATATTGTATTTTATGAAATTCTTAAATTGAATGGACATTTTTCGCCTTTTGTGAATAAAATTTAAAAGTTGTGAACAAATTTGAATTACTTATGGCTTTTTTTGTTTGCAAATTTCGTTTTTTATATGTCTAAAAAAATTTGTTTTTTTTTGATTTTACAAATTAAAGAACAAAAATTTTGAAAATTTGCTAAAAAATTATTTATTTTTTGCTAAAACTGCGCATATAAGAAAAATCTTTTGAAGGTAATTTTATTGCGGAATTTCGTTTTTTTAGTTTTTTCAATAAACTAAACCGTTTTTGAGTAACGCGAATATATGTTGTGCATCCTCATCCATTTTCGTAATAACGGTAGATCTTCAAAACAAAAGCTAACCTAAAAAACCGAAAACCACCACTGGATTCAGCGTACCAGAATTAGGTTAAAACACCAGGTGCCCGGCTGGTCTGTTTCTTTTTTTAAATAAATAATAAAAATGGTTTTCAACAAAATTAAAGATACGTGATTCATAGAAAATGCGTTTCTTTAATACATTCAAAATTTTATTTTTTATAGTGGCCTATTCGATATTTTTCAGTTTATTTTGTTTAATAAGATTAAGGAAAAACTTGTTAAGATTAAGGAAAAACTTGTTAAGAACTATTATACAAAATTAATATTTTATAAGTTATGAAACATAAAAGTCAGATTTCATGTAAAATATAATTTTTCTCAAACGTTGGTGGGCGTGAGGGACGGCTTAGCCTTCGCCGATAGTCCTAAAATTTTTTTGCGTTGTTTTTTTTATCAATACCCACCAAATTGGCGGGTCACCCTAGTGTTGCATTCTATGCAAACTGTTAGTTAGGCCTTGACCTTTTTTATATAATCCTGTGTTTTGAACATTTGTGTTGATGTAATACATCAGAATCAGTGAAAAAATCGAATACTATTTTTTTTTTTAGTTGGGGCCTTTTGCGTTTTAGGTAAAGGTATATGTATTAATAAAAGAAAATAAAAATTCAAAGTGTAAATAACATTTTTTTAAAAAGTTGAAATTCAGTCGGTACAGCCGCTAAACCCAATTTATGTTTTTTGAAAAGACCAATGCTCGATAAGCCTCCCCCTCCGCCTAGGATCCACTTGTATTTACTTGTCTAAATCATATTTTCTTAACCTCATGTGCCTTAGTTCAGGAGATTGTAGCGTGCTTTTGTTTGCCTTAAGTTTTTTACTCTGAATACTAATAATTAAATTTACCTTTGTTGTGTTTGTTTAATATTTTACTTCAAAGCACTCCTAAATTATAATTGTCTTAAAGTTTTTTATTCATTTTTCGAAAACAATAAAAAATGTTATTCTTTGCAATTTTTAAGTTGAATGAATGAATATCAACATTTCTTTTCATAAAATAAACTTTAAATAAAAAATTTGCTTTAATTGAATGTATTTTGTAAAATATTTTTTTTGTGTTTTAACTAAATCGCAATACAATAATAATTTTCCACCTAAATGATTAATTACATTTTAATGGGACATTAATATCACAACAACATGACTGATAACCGGCTGACTGACTGGAAGTTTGCAAAGCCGAAAAATAAAAAACTAGTATTACAGTTTCTTCAACTTTTATCTACTTGAACTTTGTTTTCTAGGAATTAATTTTTTAAGTTGTTTATTTTTGAAAACATTAACATGATTTATTATGATTTTTTATAAATTAAGTGCAAATTTACATGTGCAAAATGTTAAAAAAGCGTGACAAACTCGTGTGGAAAATTTATTTTTGGTTAAAGTTAACGCAAAATATAAACTAGAGCGGCATAAACAAATAAATAAAATAAAAATAATACAAATTTGCTGGAGATATAAAAATATAAAACTGAAAAACAAATTCAAATGTCATATTTTAATTACTTGTCTTTATCACATCACACGATGCAATTAAAGAGATGTCAACCAAATGGGAAATATTTGTATAGTTAAACACACAAAAAAAAAAAAAAATCATAAAAGTTTAAACAAAAAAATATAGAAAAATTTTCCCTGTTATAATTTTTATTTGTTTCCTTAAGATAACCCTCATTTATGTGCTAATATTTATTTTAACAAACTCATTTAAAATTAACACTTCTAACTCGAGTTCGCAACACTGAAGCAGCAAATGAATAAAAAAAAACATATTAAAATAATAATTTTTCTAACAGTTTAAGTTCACACTTTAACGCTCGTCTCTCGTTGTAAGAACGTGTGCCTCAAATAAATCTATTATTTTCGTTCCGTTTATTTTTTCTTGTTTGCTCTTGTTTTTTTAAATATTGATAAATTAATGGGAGAATGAATGGATGGATTTTGAAAGTTAAAACGATAAAGTACCTACGAAAAAAGCAGCGTTCAGCGCCCGTATCATTTAAGCATGATGGATGGATGGCTTGACAAATGTTATTGTCATCTGTGTTTACACAAATAATAATAACAATATGCCTGTGCATATCACCACCAATATAACCGTTTTCCTGCTCCATCTCTTACTGCAATCTGCCAAAAATAAATATTGGTATTTTTTAGACAATGTCGTATTAGTTAGTGAAGAACGTCATAGTTTATCAGCGTAATTATCATAAGCCCGCCACAAAAGATATTGTATTTGTGGTTTATTTTAGGGCGTTGAATAATTCGATTTTAATAATCGTAGTAAAGAAAACTATATGTAAATAAAAGTCCCAAAGTGGATTATTAAATGATACATTCCATTTCTGATGCTTTTTGCACTCGATTTGAACGATTTCCCGATAATTTATAAGATATACGACTTTGAAAATCGGCAGTAAATCTTGGCCTGATTTTTATAGCCGCACTACAATTGTGAGGAGGGTATTATAGGTCTGTGCGAATGTTTTTAACAACAAAAAATAATCGTCCTAGACTTACTTTTTGGTATTTTTAGAAAGTGATTCGTAGTCGATCTAACGATGTTCGCCTATCCATGCAACAATGTACGAAAAGACAGGTCACAAGCTTAAAAATAATTTGATATAATTTGATACATACGTCTTGATTGTCATAATGACGAAGCCTATTGAAAATGGTAAAAGTCGGTCCTTAATTTCACGTAGCACCCATTCCTACTTCTTTTTGTAATAATTGTTTTACCAAATTTTTTTTTAAATCGGCCGAAATTTGACTTTTGCTATCATTCAAATACCACTCCCGACAAAGCTTAAAATGCCATAACTTCCATACAAATGTTGGTTTCTATAATAAATTGGGGAAGATACCTTTTATAAAAGCATCTAAAGTATAGTCAAATTTGTACTGGCAGGTAAAAAACTGACCATAGGTGCCATATAAGCCCCGCTTTAAAATAACAAAACTCATGGAGATTTACTTCTTTAGGTAATACTTCGGCAGAAGGAACTTATAATATAATTTTGTTCTGCCGGGTCCATCGTTGACCATGGGTCCAAAAATACGTTAAACTCGCGAAATTTTGTCTTTGGGTATTAAATTGTCGGGCCTGACCGACTATACTTTCATACTTATTCAAAATGATTTTTATTAATTATTTCGAATTTAATCCGCCATTTTCCAAAATTCCCCTTAGACATAAGTATGTATGCATGTTTGTTTCAAGGCTTTCACTTAAGCTTTCTACACTCAAAAATTTATTATTTTGACTAAAATATTCAAATGTTTAAAAATCTTGTTAAACAAAACTTTTTGAATATCTGATCATTGAAAAAATAAACTTAAGCGATTACTCGAATAATACTAGTTTGGGTGAAAACCCCTTATGTATGTACCTACTTTGCAATCGAGTTTCTACTTACATATGTATGTATGTATGTACATCAATAGTCACAACGTCAGAATTTGTACAGTAAGTAAGTCAGGCAGTTGTTTACTTGATGTGTTTGTTGGTTTAAGGAAAATGGGAACAACTGTTAAATGTAAACAAATTCAATGTTAGTGAGAAACAAAATATTACTGTATATACACACACACACACACTCATAAATATTTTTTATTTGCATAAGTATGTATGTATATACTTATGTATGAATGTATGTGCAAATCTGTGAAAATATCTGCTTGAAATGACACCCAAAAATAAAAACTAATAAAATCTATTATTTATTCGATATTTCTCATTGTGGCTTTAATCACTTTTATCCCAGTTAAGTTGTGATAATTGATTTGGTATGTTATGAAATTGATTTTTTTCTATTTATTCTACAAAAATATAATAGTTTTAATTATTGATATTTTGTTGTTGATTTCATTTTCTGCTTGCTTTATTTCAAATGAAAATATATTATTAAAATATGAATTAAATATTGATAAAGTTAAAGTTAGTAATTATTTAAAACTAAAACAAAAAAACTTTAATTAAAATCGTGTAAATATAATGACGATGAAGGTTGTAATAAAAGGTTATTAAATTATAGAGCGGGGTTATTAAATGTCAATGTCAAAAATTACAAGTAATCTCGCTAGCATAACATTTACAAACGGACCGGACCACATGTTTCTTTTTAGGAAGTCAAGGTTATCTTGGGTTAACGCAAAAGTAATTTTTTTAGGAACTGTCTTGTTTTATAAACTGTTTGAACCTGAAAAAGGGCTTCTCATTTAAAGAACTTTGCTTGTGAAGAATTAATAATAGAATTTTTATAATTATTAAGCTTTTTAAAAAAAGACTTTCATATTGTTTATGCATAAACATCCCTGACCCAGTGTGCGTGATGAAAAGCCTCAGTAGATAAATTCGACTTCTAGGATGCACTGTAGTCATTAAAATTTATCTTTTTAAGCCATTTTCTTAAAAGAACTTCAGGTTTACATCCTATTTTTGTTCATCTATTGTCAACTCGCTCTTTCAGAAAGTAAATCGTCATGCGTGTGTGGAGCGCTAAATTTGGTAATAAAAAAATAAATTTTTAAGACTCATCCTATCAATTGGTATTGCCTTTTTTTCGTTTTTGAATTTGGGAATTACTCTACTCATTTTGGTGTAGTCAGCGGTCTGGTAGCCGAGAGTACTAAGGACTAATAAATCAGTGCAAGTTAAACTCTCATTTTGGTTTAAATTGTGTTTAAACCAGAAAATCTATAATTCTATAAACATATAAACCATCTTTAAATGCAGAAAATTAAGGAAAATTTAGCTACAAATACAAACCCCACGAATTTGACAACATTAATATTAGTGTTGCCACAATAATATTTTGTAATAATATATGGGGTACTGATTTACAGCTGTTGAGTTTAATACATATGCATACTATGTACTTTTAAGTGAAGTTGAACTAAACCAGCGTTTAAAAATTCACTGATTTTTAAGTCTTCCACATAAATTCAGTTTTAGTTAAGATTTATTTCTGTTTTAGTTTAGTTCAGTTCTAGTTCAGTTCAAGTTCAATTATACTTCAGATCTAATGTAAATAAATCAAAGCATAGTTTTCATCACTAGCAAAACACTCTTTTTCACATTATATAAACAAGAAACTTCAGATTTAAATTCACTTATTAGTTTATTTTCCGGATGTTTGTTTTTTTTTTTATCGAAAAAAGCATAAAGGCATTCAGGGCTGTCAGACTTGGGGATTTATCCCTAAAGTTGGGTATTTCATGAGAGCAAAAAGTACAAAGAAAGTCATTTGGAGATTGGGGATTTAAAAAAAAATTCTTACTCTTATCAACAACTTATACGGTGTAAAAGGTCCTATTTAAGGTTACCATTTTTGTTAACTGTGTAAAAGGTACTTTATAAACTTATGTTATTTTTCTTGAGTGAGTGTTGAAAAAAAGGAATTTAAAAATAGAATCTAAAACCGTTGACAACACATGAAATTTTTGCAAATATGTATGTCTTCCCCAAAAATAATTAAAAATAAAACACAATATAATAAAGGTTGGGCGAAAGAATGCTGGGCTATTAGTTAGTAGTAATAATGCATCGAACTATTAAATAAATGACGGATATATGTATTTTTATTACTGATTATAAGGATGGCTATTACCGATTCAACAAGCTCCAAATTCTTAAAAATTGGCTCATTCGTATTCAATAACAGCATAATGTTCTGCTTGTAATTCCTCACTGGAATCGCAAAAAAAGGATTGCTTATTAAAATTTTTCTTACTTATTTTTAAAAAAAATTTTAAATTTGGTCAGAAAAAAAAAACAAAAAAGAAAATATTAACTTTTTAAGGGTTTGTTTTTTAATTTGGGGATTTTTGGGGATTTTTTTTTAATTTTTTGGGGACAAGGCAAAAAAGTACCTGGCAGCCCTGAAGGCATTTCAAGTTTTTTTTTTTAATTTAAAAATGAAATATTTGCCACAATTTCATCATAATTTTACATTAAATCGATAAAACCACATGAGAGTTTTCCATCTTATTATTAAAATAATGTTTGCAATTTAACAAGAAGATGTTGCCTTAAAGAAATCCATACTGACATTTAAACGTTAAAAATGTCATATTAAAAGATATTAAACATTTATAATGAATTTTATTGTCTGGAACAAACATTCTTAAGTGATATATTGTGCATACACTTAGGACGCTCACAGTCTTACAGGAGCATAAATAAAAAAAAATAATGGCAATGAGAAGGTAAACTTACAAGAGAAAGTAAAGTTAAATTCTTTTAAAGTGCATTTAAAAAGTTTAAGAAAATGTCAAAATAAAATATTTATTTTCTTGACATTTTAATATCGATAAGAGCACAAAGAAACGCTAAATAATAATTTTATAAGAAAGCCTAAATAAACAATTCTAATTTATAGTTGTTTTTCTAAAACACATTAAAAATTATCAAAACTTATTAAATATTAACATAAACTTTTAGAAATTTGTAAACATTTAACCTTTGTCGTTGTCTGCCAAGTAAATAAAAATAAATAAAAAAAGAATTGTAGCGGTGATAAATAATTGCCAGTATCTTAAGTGCGTTTGTATCTTAGTTAATGAGTCCCTTCCTAGAATAGTTGTACTAATGCAAAAACATGTACATAATTCTCAATTAACGTGCTGACGTTTCTTAGACTAATAGAGTTATTATAAAAAAGAATGTGCTGGGTATCTGCTGTTGATACAGTTAAGGAATAGTTAAGATAAGCTCATCATAACGTGTGTTGACAGACATGTAACGGTAGATAATTACGGGTCAGGTTGGTGGGAATTTTTTTTCAACTTCTCATTATTTTTCCATTATCGTTTTGGCATTGAACTAATGATTCATACATAAGTACCAGCTTTTACTGTTTTGTAATCATATATTGTATTGTACATAAAAAATGATAAATGATTTGTAAACTGGAAAATATTCTTATGGAAAAAAATTCCATTACTTAGAAATGAGAAATTAGTTTTAAGAAGGCGGAAAAGGTAACGAAATTATTGTGAGAGCATAATTAATGGAAATTTACTATGGTTTTCTATTTGAAATGCAAATGGAAACGTTTGATTTACTAGTTTTAAAATAAGTTGTAAATTTTGTATATCGCAACAAAATTAAAATTAAATTTTTTATTGTTACAATAGAACAAGCAATCTTTTTACGGTGTTGCTATAGAGCAGTGTTGAATAGATAATGAATGAAACAAAGAAATTATTTGAATGATACTTTTTTTTAACGCAAATCGTTAATCATTCGTAAATTGGGTGGAGTAGATGTGGGAGTTTACGTGATTGATTTAAATTGATTCATGTTTAATAATAGAAAAGAAACGTTTAATATTTAGATTTTTTGTTAGAAATTGTATTTCTATAAGTCATGAAGTTTATGACTACACTGTGGTAATTTAAGGACATTGCACTTTGAAATTAGCTTTTTTTTATTCCGTTTGGTAATGTGTGTAAGTGGGTGAGTGGTCTAATGCGAGTGAGTGCAATGCATTAACGCAATCTAGCAAATTAAATTCGTTTTCCTGAATTCCAGAATACATCAACAGCATAACGCTTTGATATTTTAAGGTTGCATTGAAATGGATTGCATGTAGATTGCACTGTCTGTACCCAGCATAAATGGCTGCATTACGTTATGTGAAGGGAATTTAAGATCCGGCATATCTGAACATTGCACTCTTACTTGTTTACTGTTTAATATATTAAATAACTCGTACAAAAGTTACACATACATATTGCACGTGATCAACAAAAGGGTATTACCCTCTGGTTTGATTTGAAAATTATTTTCCATATGCCTTTAAAATTAAATTTAAAAAGTGTTTTGCTTCTGCTGAAAAATTTCGAGTTAATTCGTTTTCGTTGATCAAGTGCGATATGCATGTTGCTGGATTAAAAAAAATTAATTTTTTTTGCAAAAAAATGCTTAAATAAAAAAACCTTAAAAGGTCGTAGCAAACATTTTAGTTTTAGTTCTTGTTCAATTTCATTTCACTTTTTTGCTTAACTTAAGTTCAAATTACAAAAGTTCTGGTTCAGTTATTGCTTCTACAGTAGTTTTGACTTAACTGCCTTTTATTTACGTGCACTTTTGACTAAACTGCACAAAATTTATAATTTTTGGCATTATTCTTTATAATCCCATACAAATTCCTTTTTTAAGTGCACTTTCTTTACCTGCACATTTAAGATAAGTGCCCAATATTTTTGGCATTTTTAAATTATTTTCATACAAAAAATTCAATTTAGCTGCACTTTGACTTAACTGCCCAAAATACATATTTTCTGTAATTACTCTTCAAAATCCTTGTTTACGTGCACTTTGTATAGCTGCACATTTTTCATACTTTTGGGCAGCTTTAAAATATTTTCATATAAAACATCAAAGTTAGCTGCACACATGAACAAATCTGGTGGCCACTTTTTCACATAAATATCCAATTTTATAAAAACTAAAAGCAACAAAGTTCAAAATTTCGAATTTTGCGCTTCAACGGCAACGACTACTACAACTACGTATTCTGTTGACACTACTTTGAAACGGCCGTTTTTAACTTTTGACAGCTTGTAACGCTATTCTTAACGTTGTACTACAGCGTATTTTCTGTTCCACACTTTATTGTTACCGATTTGGCTAACGCGTTCTTTATAAAAATGCATAACAAATGACTACAGGTTGTTTAAACGTCATTGTTATTATCAAATATATTAATAAAAACGTTGTTACTCCTCTTTCAAACACTTTACTTTAGCTGCACTTTTATGCAGGTAACCATAATTGCGTACCTGCAGACTGAGGCAGCTAAATACATTTAAGATAGCTGCATTTTTGATTTAGCTGCACAAAAAATCGTACAAAGGAGATTGTGCAGCTAAGTCAAAATTACTGTATTTATATTTTAAGAGTTTTCACTTTTTTTTTTACTTTTTGACAATTTGAATTAAATTATGAGATGTAGTGAGAATAATGTTAAACAGTTTTAAATTTTCTCTTTTACTTTAAATTTAAATTTGATGAAATATAAAAAATATTAAGTTCTTTATAATTTTAAAAGGTTCTCAGAAAACTAAGCTGCCCTTTAGGATTGATATGCTGTTAGTCAAATTCTGGGAAATTTATGTTTATTTTTATTGTTTTTTTTTTTATTTAAAAATAAACTAATTGATTTTATTTTTTCTCTTTTATTTATTTTCAGATAAAACTCAATTCCGTTTTAATAATAAAAACAAAGCCGAAAGTCGAAAAAATGCATACCAACACATGTCTAGACATGATAAACAGTAGAGATTGAAATAAAAACCAAATAAAACATTGTAAACTTAATAACGATGATATTAATGACGTTCGAAACTACTTGTACATCATACGCATTTAACATTAACCTCACACTCACTACACAAAGTACTAAATAAATTACACTTTAAATACAATTGATTTTAAGTTGCCAAACAAAAAAGAAAAAGAAGACAAAAAAGCGGAACCAAAATTTTACACATACAAACGAGCCAACAACTAAAATAAAATAAATCTATTTAAAATCATTGATAAACTCGCAACAAAATTTGTATTTAAATATAAATTGTCGGTACATTCAAATATCACACATCTAAAGAGGAGTTCAGTAAACAGAGCATAAGAGATAACGAGAGTAAGTGGGAAATTGAGGTGAATGCTTTTGAGTTGTATGGAGAGTTTACAATTATGTGATTTACATTAAATTATATCATCCTAATCGAATTTAATGTGTTTCTTCTTATTTTGCTGCTGCCCCTATTATTTTTTTCTTGCTGCTGTTACTGTTTATATTTAAGAACAATCGTGGGAATTTGTGGCAAAAAGAGATTGTTTATTTCATATGTTGCGGTTGATTGAAAACTCAACGCTCTCTTTTAGCTCATGATCCGAATTATAATTAAAAAAACCGCAAAGTCATAAAAAACAAACAAACAAACAATCAGTCGTACGTAAAACCCAAACAAAATCTCAGTCCGCAATACCACAACTTAAGGCCGTTAAATTGGAGGAGAGCTTTTTTTTTACCGAAAACATCAACACAAACCAACGCACACTCAATAACGAATACACGAACACATACAGCCACTCGTACAAACAGTTGTTGTTATTCGCGTGATTTGTAAATTGGCTTTATATACCAGTCGTGTTCTCAAAAAGCCATTTGCAAATGCTCAACGATCAGTTGTGCTTGAAACGCTTAAGAGTTCAGAACGTATTTTCAGACACAAAAATTGGCGCGTTGTAAATGCTTTTAAACCAAAATTACCACACATTTTAACAACAACAAAAATTAAGAGCAAAGTGCAACAAAAACATAGAAAAAATTATAAACTTCAGTTATTTTAAATTTTCTTTTAATGATTTCTAAAAATCTTAATCAAACCAAATATAAAAAATATTGTGTTTTCTTAAACAAAAATATATTAAAATATTGAATTAATGCTGGAAAAAAAGAATTCAAAAAATAAAGTTGAAAAACCAGAATACGCATTCCGTTTTTAAAAACAAAACAAAAAAATATTTAAGCGTTTAAATGAAAATCATGACGATGATATAAAACAACTGTATTTAAAAAATAAATATTTAGTTAACAAATGAAAATAAATAATTAAAGAAACCAAAAAAAGTGTTTTATTAAAGAAGTTCACCCAGAAAACAAAATCATAAAAACAAGAAGTGAAAACAGTAATAAGACGTACTGTGTCCAATTCTCTGCAACAACAAAAAAAAAAAAAACAAAGAATTTCATAAATACACACATTTAAAAAAAAAAAATCTGTAATAGATACTTTACAACTCAAATAGAAATAAAAATCAAACAATAGAGAAAATCTTAACCAAAACAAACTTAACAAGAAAATAAAAAACCAAACGAAAAGCGAGAAAAAATACAAATAAAAACATTGAAAAAAAGATACTTGAAAGCGTCAAAAAGAAGTTTTAGCTTAAATTAAGAAAACAAGAACTACATAAATAAAATAAATAAAGCAGCTTAAATGTATTTATAGACCAACACTTAAATCAATAAAAGTTAATTGATTTCTTGTGCTTTTAAATGAGTCTTAAAGAGAACACGCGCTGTATTTTAACACACCACAAGTATTATGCTTAATAATGGCAATAGACTTTTTGATATTTGCCGTGCTTTTACTATCGTTTATAACTAATTTCTTGGCTTTAGCTGCTTTTTGGGTGACACCCGGTCTGCGAACCACAGCAAATCGTTTTACTATTAATCTGCTCATCATTAATTTGGCTGGTTGTCTTATTTTAGCCCCCACTTTGTTTTTAAGTGGTGGCATTGCAGGCGATGGAAGCAACGAAAGCGGTACAAACGACAGCAGTCTTACAACCGGTTCCAGCCAGTCTGGTTTGAGTTTCTTAACGACCAACACAAACGATGACAGCATTGAGTTTTATTCGAAGGCTGGCAATCACCAAATGACTATTCGACACAATGGTAAATTGGTGGAGCAGGAGGGCATCATTCTTAGACGAAATGTATCGCAGGATGGTGAGAATGGCAAGGGCGAGAATGGCCCACGTACCATTGAGACTATATACAAGTGCAATGCCACATACTGTCGGGAGTTGACCATAGATGAGAATAGTGAGACTTTGGTCATCACTGAGATTGAAGAGGAGGGCAGAAGTCAGTTGTCCGTTGGTGTACAAGAACAGGAGACAGATGAAGTAAAACGTCTGGCTCTACCCCTGCTGACGATGAGATCATGGGCCATAGATATGGCAGCTGCTTTAGGAGCAATGGGTGTGCTTTTGGTGGTAGGAGATACCTGGTGTGCGGTCACAGATCCGTTGCGCTATCACAGTCGTATATCAGGAGTAAAGTCTTGGGTTCTTATAGCGATAACCTGGGCTATGGGCATTTTGTTTGGAGCCCTATCAGCATTTAGAGAAATTGATTTTGAGTCTGAAACCATCATCAGCAAACAAAAACGCTTTGCCGAATCCTCCACCACATTCTTCAGTCTCAACTCGATAAACAACATCTTTGGCATGGCGTTTTCCTGCCTGTACTTTGTGCTCATAATATTGCTGCCATTTGGCTTTGTATGCGGCATGTATTGGCGTATTTTTAGTGAGGCTCGTGAAAATGGTTTGAGAATGCGCCAAAATGGCTCATCGCCTTTGTTACAAAGTGCTTTGAATCTAACCCATGGCCCCTCGGCGACCAACCAACAGTATTCGAATAGTTTATGTGCACATAGAAATTCAGTTTCTTCGACCTCCTCCCAGTATGGAGGTTTACAAATGCAAATCGATAATAACCAAAAAAGAGGCTCTCCCGCATGTTTAAGACGGGACTCGGCGGCCAAGGTTCTCTTGCCGCCTATTTCGGACGACGGTATGTCCGATGAAGCTGATAATTCAAGTACAAACGATCAGCTTTTAGTGATACCAGCTGCTGAAAGTGCGTCAAGTACCGAGCAGCAGCAACAACATCAAAATATTATACTCACCCTTCAAACAGCCAGCGGAGAGATAAAACGTAACTATTCCACCCGCCAATTGGAGCTCTTGGCGACCTCTTCTCAAGATTTGTGTGAGAATGCCAGACTTCAGGCTCTACGCCAAGTCCACTCTTCGCCAAATCTACAACGAAGTGTTACTCTGCCCCAACCTCTTAACGAGAACACTTGCTCACCTCATCTCTTAGGTGGACACCTGCCACAAAATCTGCCCAGTATTCATCTAAATAGACATTCATTTCAACAAAATCCCAACAACAACAGAACTACACACCAAAATCATCAACATTTACACCATCATCAGTCCCTACAAATACCCACCATTCACGCCTCACCCAAGGCCTTAAGCTACATGTCTTCTTTGCGCCATAGACTATCGAATGCCTCTTCTCTCTTCAAATACCGAGACGAGTCGAGGGCAGCTCGTATTAGCATTTTGGTGGTTATAATGTTCCTGGTTTCCTACTTGCCTTTTGGCTTCTTAGTATTACTACAGAGTCGTGTGCCTGCGGCCAACTTTGAAGAGTCTAGCCAGTTAGCCATTTTTATGATTTTACTGGCAAATCTAAGTTCTCCCTTTATCTTTGCCTACCGCAACAAGAGAGTAAGGAGGGGAGTAAAAAGACTAGTGGGTCTGGATGCTTTGTGCCGAGACTCACAACTCCAAAGACGAAGCAGTTCCAGCTGCCGTATGAGTGGTTCCAAGTTTGGCAACACAAATCTGAAAAGAAACAGCAGTCGCGTCTCCACACACTCGACAACATCGGCCAAATATCTAACTCCACAAAGTTCTGTGGTCAGCAATGGCACCAACTCAGTACCCGCCTGTTTTATGAACAATAACAATTGCCCTGCAGTGCCTTTAAGGCCAAACAGCAGTTGCAGCACCATTATAAACTTTACCCTCAACAGAAATCAACAAAACTTCGAAAAGACCTTAACAGAGGCTGACGAACTGAAAAACCAAATGCAACAACAACAACATTCAAATAAAAAACAACGTCCGGTCTTACAACGAGGCATTACAATAATTGAACAAGTGCCGCTTAATGGCAACAACGGTGGCAGCTTCGACAGCAGCGGCGGTAGCAGCCACCCCAACACTCCAAAGTTACCAGTAAAACAGAAATTGTATAAATTGCTATTTAAAAGTTCCAAGAATCTTAGTTGTGCAGCAGCACAGTCATGTGATCAGGGCACTTTAGAAGCTGAACCAACGGAAGTTTAAATTTAACGTCTGTTCTGTTATTTAATTCTTTTTTAACTAATAACTTAAGTTTTGTAAAGTAAGTTCTCTCAAATATTTATATTTAATATTTAGTATAAACAAAATACTTTTTTTAAGTATTAAAAAATAACTTTTTTTAACTGAAAACAAAACAAACAAATAACTAAAATTAAAAAAAAAAACAATTAGAAAGAAATGTTAAAGTACAAGACAGTTTTTAAAACTGAATACAAACAAATTTTTACAAAGAACACAGTTGATAAGCGCAGGAAAGTCAAGGTTTTCATTTAATTTTTCTAAATCAATTAAATAAAATATATAAAATAAAGAATAATTATAATTAAAACTGAATTCAAAATGATATGAATCTCAAATAAAACAAAAAAGAAAAATTTTTTTAATTTTCAAATGACATGATTTTTAAAAATTTATTCCATTTGCTGTTGAAAGAATTTGCTGTTGAAATGATAAGATTGTTAAGTCGGTTAGTCAGACAGTCAATTTAATTATTTCAATAATTTATATAATAATTATATTTTTCTTCAACTAATTATTTTGTGCAAATGATTTTATTTAATATTTGAGGTTAAACTATTCATAACATTTCATGTATAATTTTTCAAATGAGAACAAAGACATATTTAAACAAAAAAAAAAAAAAAAAAAAAAATCAACTTTATTATTTTATTTAAAACAAAACAAAGTAAATCAGCTTTATTTGAAAACGAAATTGAAATTCTTTTTTTTTTACTTTCATTAACATTTGAGTTTAGAGTTAAAAAAAATGGATTTTAATAAACGTAAAGTTTAATTAACTCTTTATTAATATTCTTAAATTTTTATTTTTGCTTTAAATTTAAGAAAACTATTCGTTAATTCGTTGTCGATTTTCTAGAATGGACCTGATTTATTTTTGCCATTTTGAAAAAATACAAATTTTACGAATGTTTGAAGGTATTTCAACATAAACAAATTAAACCAAATAAAACATTTATTTTTATTAATTTTCCACTCAAGTACCTAGAAATAAAATATAAAGAAGTCAAATAAAAATTCAAGGGATTTTTTTATTCTTAAAAAAAAAACTTCAAACATAAAAAAATATAATCGAATATTTTATTGAAATTATAAACAAAAAAACCGAAAATAATTACAATAAAAATAAAAAAATTAATAAACCACTTGTTGTAATACATAATACACACACACAAATACAGTCGAACACTTTTATTAATTTGAGAACGTGTTAACAACATTGTGAATTATTTTTTAAAGTAAAGAATTTTTTTTTATAATTTTATAATATCAATTAAAGTTGTTTAAGATTTTACATGAAATAAAAAAATAATTATTAGTGAACTAAAGTCATAGATAAAATTAACAAAAAGAGAAGGATTCCAACAATAGTACACGCAGTGAAAAAATATTTTTGAATAAGGTCACCTCCAAGAAAACTTTTTATGGTTAACAACCATATTATGGTTAAATTAGTCTTCCGTTAAGCAGCCACAATCATATTATGGTTACCTCCGAACATGTTATGGTTGATAAAAACAAAAATATGTTTAACACTTATACACACGCAATGGGTGCTTTTTAACCATAAAATGCTGCTCTTGAAAAAGAACAAAATACTATTGTTAATTTAGAACCAAATAATGGTAAGTTGTAAACAAATCATTGTCATATTTAGCTTGTTTAAAAATCAAACTTAATATGGGTGTGGGTCCTTGATTAATGATGGACTAATTGAACCATAATATGGTTTTCGGAAATAATCAAGTGATTATATTGACCATAATATGTTCAAAAATTTTTCTTAAAATTAGTTTTGTTAAAAATTACCATATTTCAAAATGTGTTTTCTCTGCGTATTGGCAAGTATGTAAAAAAACTTATGCCAGATAAAATATGATATACACTTTTCTTACAAATTTTTTAATAAAGTTTTTTTTTTGGTTACCATAACGCACCTTCCCTTCTTTTATTAGTCTTCCTTCTTTCAAGCATTTTCGAAAAGTAGACCACAGGCATTTTTGTTACACAAATCTACACACATGTACTTTTCAGTAATATTTAAAGCAACAAAAACGTTTTTGTTAATTTTTTTGTTTTATTTTTCAACGAACATGGAAAAGTTTTTGTCATTAACAGTGTCAGGTAAAACTAAAGGCCAAGTTGTTAAATAAAAAAAAAAAAAACAAAATATAAATTAAAATAACTTTTAAATAATTTGTTTTTAATAATTTATGTTTTTTTAATTGCTTACTTTTGATAATACATACTTAGAACAAAAAGAACTTGCAGGCATTTTAGTGGCAATAAAATATTATTTAGTTTTAAAGATTTGTTTTCTTATTGAGACAATGTATTTTAACTTAATAAGGAAACAATTAAGCTTGTATGGCATTTGTTTGTGTGTAAAATGCTTTAAATACTTGTTTATTTTTATTACTTCAAATATTAAAAAATTAAAAACCTTGTAAGTTAAATTTCTTAAAAAAATTAAATTTTTGTAATAAATTTTAACACTTGAAGTAATTGTAAATGTTAGATTAAATTGTTAACACCAACCAGCATTTAATATAATTTTTAATGTGCCATTAAAAAAATTAAAAATATTTTTCAGATCAGCCTGGAAATTTTTGTTAATATTTGTAGAAAAAAAGCTGTAGTTTTAAAAGAATACGTTTAAAAAATGCTTAAGTGTCTTTAAACTGCAGCCAACTTAAGGACAGTTCTCATTGTTTACATATTTGTCTATCATTTTTGTTTGATCAAACAACTTCAAACCATTAAAGTTTTATTATAAATTCTTAAAAAATGTATTTTTGTTCAACGAAGTAAAAAAATGTTTTTGTTTGTATTTTAACATTCATTTCATTTAAACTAAAAGCTTTAAAATTATTTTACCCAAACATTCTCAAAGCTTTTAAAGTCTTTTATAATTGAAATATTTTATAAATTTTGTTACTTCAGTCATTTCATAACCAAAAAAAGTTTTGTAACTAGAAACGTGTGCTAAACAAAATTGATTTTATTTTAAGTTTCTATTTTTAAGCCATAAGAGTTGTTTTATTTTTATATTTTACTTTATTTTAACATTTTGCACAAAAATTTCTTTATTTTATTTAAACTAAAAAAGCCAAATGAGTATAATTTATTACTAACCATTCTATGTTTTCATATTGAAAACTTTAACATAAAATATAAATTTAAAATAAAAATAAAAACAAAAAACTCCAATAGAAAAAATAATTAATTCAATCAAGCTAAAATTACTTGTTATTAAAGTCAATTTACTAAATTCATTGGTTGCGTGCTGAAAGAATTAAAAAAAATATTAAACAAAAACAAAACCATTGAAATACAAAAATAACAACAATCTATTTTATTTAATTATTTTCGACACAAATTTAAAAATAAGACATATACCTCATTAGTTTTAATTAACCCGAAAAATATCTGAAAAAACGACATTAAATAAAACACAAAATATAATTTATTTACAAACAAAAACAGTATTTCTTTATACAATAATAAATTCTAAAACGAATTAAAAGTTAAACTCAAAAAATGTGCATCTCCTTATAAACAAGGGCGAATCCATATCTTAGTTCAGGGAGGTAGAGGGGGCCGAATCACAAAGAGGACATTTTAGAACATCAGTTCTTGATTGAACCAGAGGGGTTATGACCCCCTGCCTTCTTCTAGAATTCGCGCTTGCTTATAAAATCGATTTCACAATCTCAACAACTGCTGTTTGATTTCAAACCAAAAATATTTTCAAAAAATATCTTCAACACCCACAAAAGCTTTATAATTATTTAAGTTCTATTTTTACCTAAAAGAAACAAAACTAATAAACTTTAAGTTGTTGGCTTTGAGTAAAAAAATTAAAAAGAAACAAAATAATATTGTAAAAGTACAACCACTGGAAGACGATAGAAAATGTTAAATAATTAAGGTAAAACCCAACCACACTAATTAATTAATTAATTAAAAAAAAACAAGGAGTTTAGTAGAAATTTTAAATTAGAAAATGTTGTAGTTTATTTTAAAAATGGCTTCAATTGGCAAATTAATTAAACAATTAATTTAATTAATCTGTGTCTAAAACTAAAACTCGAATTTATTATATTAAAAAACATTTAAAAAAACACACACTTTCAATGACATTCTATGAGAAACATCTAAAAAACATTAATTAAGCTAATTAATTATTTAATTTAATAATAAATAGTAAAATATTAGTTACAAAATAAAAAATACAAAATAAAATTACACTGTAAACCTACCAAAAAAATGTGATGTTGCTGAAAACAAATAAAAATTCATTATTTTTCTATACAATATTTATATTTTCGTTTCGTTTTATTATTTTGAGGAAAAAAAAACAAATTCAATAACAATTAATATCATAATATTTATTAATTGAAAGTTTCAAGTTTCACCACAGGAATTCATTACAAAACATTTTTAGAAAATTTAGTCAAAAAGAAACACTTGAGATAGACAACAAATAAAAAAAAAAAAACTACTAAAATAAAAACAAAACAACAAATAAATGTGGCTTAAAGAAGAAAAAAATAAACTTTAAAACGAATGAAAATAAAAAGAACTCATTGTTTTAATGAACCATTTTGAAAAATAAAAGATTTGTAAGTATAAGAAATCAAGCAAGTTTTGAAGACAGATTTCTGATTTGAAAGCCATTGAAGTCAAAAGAAGTTTTAAAACCGTACAAGCATTCGCCTAAAATTATTACTTCATTTTACAGTAAACCTACCCCTCGATTTCCTCAATAGATGCGTTCCTTCAAAAAACCGTGTAAATCAAAATAAAAAAATTTTGTATGAAAAATCGTGTAAATCGAAAAAAAGACCCATGTACGAATAAATTTCAGTTTTTCTTTAAACTGATAGCTAGAATCTCTGACTGAAATGTTTTTACGATTGTGGAATTGAACCAACTAAAACTTTGTTGCTCTATTTAGTATGTAACTTCAGTCTCTCTTGGCACTTTCTAACCTAAATGAAAGCCAGAACTTATTGCGAAGTTATTTAGCTATCAGTTAGATTACTGATAGGTCGAAAGTTTGGTAACTTCTATAGTTATTTTAGACAGTTTTAGTAGCCCAGCCCTATTCGAAATATCACTGTTAAATTAGAAAGAAGTTTCCTTTTCATCATTGGATCCTTAAAGATCGTAATTTACTAAAAGAATAATAAGTATATTTGGCTGTACCGAAACTTTGATACCCTCCAACAAGTGTTCGAATATTTGAGGAGTGGGATCTTTGAATTATAAACCAATCTTTACAAGAATTGACCTCACAGTATTATAATTCGTGGCGATTTTAGGGGCACTAAATTTAAATAACATATCATATATATTTTTTTTTTTAATATTATAAGGCGTATAAAAGTGATTTTCAGGATCAGACTATATATTGGACCTAAATTATGGACCGTTCATCACAAAATTCAGTAGAGTGATTTTTAGTATTAAAAAAACCTAAATAAGACCAAATTTCAATACAGGAATAGATACAATTTTTTTTAAATATTTTATGCACCTTAAAGAGCTTTTCGGAAAGCCGTTTTGTATGGGGCCTATGAAAAATTATTGACCGATCTTCACGAAGTTTAGCAGAGTAATTTCTATCTACTCTTATGAAACTATTACATACCAAACTTTACTGCAATAGCATTATCTGTTATGATTTTAGGAGTACTAAAAGGTTTTTCGAGAGTGCATTTTTTATGGAGCCTATAGTAGATTATCGACCGATTTTACAAAATTTAAGAATAAGTATAATTTCAAGTCATATAAAGTGAATTTGTGAAAAATTAAATAAGAATCGGTGCATTCTGTAACCAGTTTATGTTCGATTTTGTAACGTTACAGGGAGGGAGCTCGTTCCACATTTGGGTTCAAAACTCTTCCCCTACTAAACTGATTGTAAATTGCTTCGGAAAACATGAAACAATTCGACACCAAAATTATTCGCTTCCGTTGAGTATTTCGAAAAAGACCGTGTTTTCAACAGACGGACAAAGCACAGACAGACGGACATGGCTTAATCGACTTCGAATTACTCAAAGACCCAGAATATATATATATATGTATACTGTATGGGGTCTAAGAAGTATAATAAAAAAAGTTTTACACGGAAAAAGAGCCTAATTCACCACTTGTGGTGGAGGGTACGCAGAAAAAATTCTCCAAAAATATTTACTAATTAAAGCATTCATACAAAATTAAATCAGTTTTAGTTAAGAATTGATACTTTTAATATATTTACTTGTGCAAATTTAATTATTTTTTAAATAAATGTCACAAAAATTATAATTGAAATCAATTTTTATATTTGTTGCTAACAAACAAAATCTTATTAATTAAAAATTTTGTATTCCAGAAAATTTGCGTGCATATTTTCAATAATATCACCGCTAACAAAACTATTTCAACCGAAAAATAATAAAACGTATAATGGTCATTTTCGCTATTGTGTTGTTATACAATACAAAACTAAATTATGGTTGCCTCTGATGATGTATAATAATGCCATTTTAATGTTTCTGGCAAAGTTGTTTTTTAAAATAGGAAAATGTTATTGTTAAACGATACAATAATTTAAAGTAAGCATATAAATGTTTTTATCAACCATTAAATGATTAGAGACAACCATAATATGCTTGCGGCTTTTTTATTAACGCTTTGGTCACTGCGATCTAGTATACATATCCAATTATTTTTAAAAAGAGAACAAAGATTTTTTTTTTTTTTTGTTGGCAGTCGTTTAGTGTAAAAAATATAGTTTTTTATTTTATTACTATTTGCCTACGGAATTTATATAGTAATTTCCGTGCGGGAAATTTGTGTCAATTAGTCCAACGGAATGGTCCTGGGAGTTGTGAAAATAAAACAAGTACACATATCAGATCGTTTTTCGTAGCTTTCAATTTATAAAAAAAATCTTCTTTTAAAATATCATGGCGGAAAATCACACTATCAGGTAAAGTGAGGTATTTCTTCAGAATTTCCATCTGTTTAAATCAAAATTAATCTTCGTTGGCATTTTTAAACTGAACGAAATTAAGTTGCCAAATATATAGATATGAATGTAACTACACATTCACATTTAATGGGCTTAAAGTTTTGGCAGCTATTTAAAGTGATACGAAATTTGGGGAATGCATTAAATCCATTGTTTAGAAAACTAAATATTTAAACATTTGATGGTAAAAATACTAAAAATTCATTGAATTCTTTTAAATTGTTTTACACACGAATGATTTGGCTGTCAAAATATGAATGATTTTTTCCCCCAAATCCAAAGTCTAAATTAAAATAATAGATTTTAGCATGACTGTTAAAAATGTCAGCTTCATAAATTTGCAAAAATTATAAATACTTGAAATTTTTTTAGCATAAATTATGAATGCAAAACATTTTTTTATTATAAAATAAAAATAACAAATATATAATACAAATACATCCACAAAAAATTTATTATAACTGTGTTAAAGCCCAAAATGATTATGTAGACTTTTAGGTAAAGGAAACAATTCCGTCCATATGTTTATCTATTTGACCATTTGTTTTAACCAGTTTGACTTAAAAGATTTAAAAATGTTTACTTTAAAGCAAATTTTTAATCACGCAATGTTGCTACTCCGCCTTGTTTGACTAAAAATGGAAAAAGTCAATTTGTGTTGAGAGGTTCCAAAAAAAGTTATAAATACTTATTGCTGAAATGTTTAAAGAAATCTTTAAGAGACTAACAATTAATCAAAGTTAAACTACAAAATGTAAAACAACAACCAACACAATTGTATTTCAAAGTACCCTACAACGAGTATTTAAAAAAGTCTTTTAAAATTCATTACGTGTGAAGTTACAACAACAAAATAAATATAAGCACGCGTTGTATGCTTGTGACGCATCCAAAAGTGGAAAATAATTATCTTACTGCATGCGTTTGATGCGTATATGCATTCTAGGCGTGTACTGTTTAACTTGTCAATACAATGTCACACTGGCTCTTCTCTTTAAAAGATGCATAAACTTATAAACACATTGAATTCTCTCTCTTTGTATTCTAGACGTCATCTGTAGGGGTGTTGCGTTCTTGACATTTTGGCAAGCAAATGCTTTTTTATAGATTTTTTAACAATTATGTGACAATTTCGGTTAAATATTTAAATACTGAGTTCACTTAGCTAATTGGCTATGCATGCATATCATACTATATCATAGTACATACTATATGTATTTAGGTATGTACATATTAAAGAAAACTAAAAACATACGTATTAATGGATTGAAAGTTTTTGTTTCATTACTATAATGACATTTTTCTTTGTTATAATGAAAATTTAAATTTATGAAGGCATGCTTTTTCGAAATATTTTTAATTATTGAGACTATAGAGTTATTTGAATGTTAAAATTATTTTTTTTTTCAATTATTGAAATATGTTGCTTTTATAAAAAAAATTTTGATTTCATAAATTTAATGGCATATTAAATTAGATGTATGAAATAATTTTATCTTACATTTTTTAATTAACAATTAAACATATTTTTAAGGAAACTATAATTTTGTATTAATTTATGAGTATAGTTATGTTTGTATATTGTTTTCTATGTTTTCAATTAAAATTTTTTGTTTAATTTGGACAAACTTTAGTTTTCATTTATCCAATGAAAATTTTTAACGTAATTACGAAATCCAATGAATAGATTTTAACGAAAATACTTCATTATAACTACGAAATTCCATTTGGACAATGAAAATTTTCATTTAACCAGTGAAATTTTTTTTATGAAAACGATTCATTAAATATATAAAGCATTTTTCGTTCAGTGTAAAAACAAAATATTATCAATCATGAAAAAAGTTTTGCTTAAAACAACAAAAGTTTGTTTGTTGCCATTGCAGGGACCAGCGCAGCTGTTTGCACTGATTTTCTTTGTGCGTGACGTTTGGTGTTTTTTTTTTTTGTTTATTTACTTTTTTTAACCCTAGAAAAATAAGGTACGTCTGCGAGACGTACCCCTTTTCAATTTTGTGCTCTTACTTTCACATTTGTTAACATACAACTTTCTCACGTTCAATAATCTCAGTTGTTAGCAACACCTAGTTGGTGGTGGCAGTTTTTATGTTGTAAGTTATGTATTTTTTGAGAAATAAACACAAATAAACAAAACATATGTCTGAGCGACGTATCGTTATCTTTAGTGTTACTTTGTAGCGAAGATAACTTTGTGTTTTGGTTGAATTTTAAGGTATTGTTTTAAAAATGTGTTGTAAGCTCGGCTTGGGCGACGCAGAAATTGGCACTATTTTGCAAAGCGTGTTGGAGGACTCGGTTTCACTGGAAAGTGTGAGCGAATCGGTAGATGAATTATTGGAGGATAGTGTTCAAAATGATGTAGAAGATGAGCTTTTGACATCCTTGAGCCTGACGAGAATATACCACCGATTCATGAAAATCCTTAAGAACCTGAACATTTTACTACTTCTTTCGATAGCTGCGTTATTACGATTTCTCGACCCACTTTAAGAAGTAAAAATAAGTGTGCTACATCGAAGGGTCAAAGTAATGGCCGAGTTTCTTCAATGAATATACATAGTTCGTAGTGCAGGAGGACCAACTCGGGAATGCAAATTACTGTACGACCCAATTTCATGCTTCGATATTTCTTACAACCGAAATAATTTCGGAAATTGTTCAATGGACCAGTGCCGAAATTTCCATAAATTGTTCAATTTTAAGGCTAGAAATTCCTATTTTATTGAAAACTTTAACCGACAACATTGAGCAAATTTTACCAGATGCAGTAAGTAATGATTGAGGTTGTAGTGGAGAACAGGGTGAATCAAAAAAGAGATAACACGGTGGCTTCTGTCCATCAGAAATTAAACTTATGTCCAAAATGGTATGTGTCAAACGCGGTACACCTGTGCGTGGCGACCACAAAACTTAAATTTGGAAATCTTGCACATAATGTTATTCAAATTATTTTTTTTTGTTTATTTATACAGATAACATTATCTACACAAAGTGCAAAGAAAATATTTATTTAAGTTTTTAGAACCGAACTGATGTCCTTTACAAAAACTCTTTAATTTTTGATAATGCTAATGGAATTTTATTTTTAATTTTATTTTTATAATAATTTTCTGTTTTAAAATTATATTTTTTTAAAAGAAATAGAATAAATAATTGATTTCAACAATAAAATTCATCAATATTATTTTCGGTGATATTCTTTAATGGATATAAACAAGCATACGTCTTTCAGACGTGTCGGTATCTTTTCAGTACAAAAAAATAACGTTATCTTTCTAGGGTCAATATGCATATGCCGTCTCAATTCTAGCAACAAAATGCCTGTTGTTTTTTCTATTGTTTTATAGTTGCTACATACTGTAATGTTACATAAGATTTGTTGACAGTCGCAAAATAACTCATTAGATTTCTATCTCACAAAGTATTACGAAATACTTGGATAGAGATATAGGGGTCGAGGAAATAAAACGTATGCTGAAAAATGTTAAATTAAACCAAGCACAAGGGGAAGACAGGATACCTTACGAATTCTTTGTAAATGGCACTGATGAATTTCTTGAAGAACTTGCCCGTATATACAATAAAATTTTTGAGGATAGATTTATAGATGAATCTTTTAGAAAAAGCATAATTTTCCCTATTTACAAAAAGTGAACCAGCCAATTATAGGAATAAATCGTTTATGGACTCTATCGCAAAAATATTTATGGGAATCTTAAAAGATAGACTTGTAGCATGGATTGACGATAGAAAGATTATGACTGAATACCAAGCAGGATTTCGGAGGAAATGCTTGCCAGCAGACAACATATACAATTTAGCTTCAATTGTTAATATTAAACTGGAAGAAGGAAGTAAATTATATACTTTTTTCGTGGATTTCAAGGCAGCTTTTGACAAAGTTACCAGAAAATCTTTGATCTTCAAATTGTACACAATTGGAGTTTCCTATAAATATGTTAAAATTATAGAAGAAATATATGAGCACACA
The DNA here is from genome assembly GCA_963931875.1 of Pollenia griseotomentosa. Lineage (NCBI taxonomy): Eukaryota > Metazoa > Arthropoda > Insecta > Diptera > Polleniidae > Pollenia > Pollenia griseotomentosa. The sequence continues at coordinate 255,753,026 of OZ007560.1, read as the reverse complement.
AAATCGGCGGTCTGGACAGGAATTGAGTTGTCTGAATACTTTGACACAACATCTGGCGTCAAACAGGGCTGTTTATCATCACCGATTTAATTTGCTCTCTATATAAACGATTTACATGCATATTTAGAAGATGGACTTGAGATTGAAAGAATCAACATCCGAATGTTATTATATGCAGACGATATTGTTATATTGGCCGATGATAAGAAAACGATGGAAAATATGATACGGAAGCTCGAAATATATTGTGATCTATGGAATTTAGAACTGAACATACAAAAATCAAAGATGATGGTATTTAGGTATGGGGGAAGACTAAGTGTGCAGGAAAAGTGGCTCTTTAAAGGAGAAGAAATAGATATCGTAGCAGAATACAACTATCTTGGAGTCATCCTTACTCCTAAAATGTAATTTTTTAAACATTTACAAAATAGAAACGCGCAGGCTAAGAGTGCAATAAATGTTACATGGAAAAACTTTTTAAAAAAGAATGATATAACACTGGAAATGAAATGGAAACTCTTTATGGCAGTATGCATATCCGTTCAAACATATTCAGCACAGGGTTGGGGCTATGGCCTTTTCGAAGAAGTAGATAAGCTACATAGATTCTTTCTAAAAAGAGTGCTAAATCTCCCTATAAACACACCAAATTGTGCAGTAGAGCTTGAAACTGGCATAGAAGAAGACCATATATATACCTTGCAACTCCATCTTTAGTATATAACTAAAACGATGTTTAGCTATACAGATGATAGGTTACCGCACCTCTTAAGAAAAATAATTCTTAGAAAAAAAGCCTTAACGATTTGGCAAATAAGCTAAACACACAATGGGCAGATACTACGGAACCAAAGTAGAACTTTCGAAATAACTTGTTAATACAGAATCTTAAATATGAAATTTTTTTAAATAAAACACAATGAGCTAAGAGAAGCGACACACGTATATATAAACACTAAGATTATAGAGTTGGGGCCATATATTTTCAAAGGTTCAACCAAAATGATATCACCTGGATAATCAAAACAAGTTGTAATCTTATATATCTCAATGGTAATAAGTGTACAGCAAATGAAAGGGATCACCTTTGTACTTTATGTAATCGGAGGGAAGCGGAAACATTGCAATACTTCATTGGTCGATGTCCTATACTAACCTCTTTCCTAATGAACTATTTTTCAACAGCTGTATTGTCAGAAGATGTAATCGAAAGAATTCTAAATGGGCGATTGCATTCAGATTGGACAAACTGAGTTAGATATTTAAAATCATCTCTTAATTACCGAAAACTAATTGAATTTAAATGATATTGTATTACTGTATGAAAATAATAGCTATTTTAAAATGTATCCAGCTGACGACTGTATGATAGCTGTATAATCTTTATTATATATGAAATTATACAAATTAATAATGTAAATGAAATAATTGTCCAAAAATAAAGATTTACTTTTATTATTATATTATTATTATTACGAAATACGTATGACTTGTGTGATAGTGTAAACAAGCCTTAAGCAATAAATATTACTGACAAAAGCTTAAATAAAAATATCGAAGTTTTTGCGGTGGCAGTCAATGTGTTAAGTAAAGCAAATATAATTCTGTATGATCGAACAAGCCATGTGCTGCTTGTACCGTAGGGTACCAAAATATTCATCTTATTTCATTAAAATGAATTTTCTCACTGCTCACTTTTTATTTTTTTCGGTTTGAGGTGTTTATTTCTCATTTTCAGTTTTTTTTTTTACTTTTTATAAAATAAAAATGTTTGTCTTTTCAATGCAACACACACATTTGCTATTTTTGGTTGAAACAACATGCCAAATTAAGTTCAATATTTCCGTGGTTAAGCAGCTTTAGCTTTTGATTTTTTATACAGATTTTTTTTCTTAATTTATTTCTACATATTTCGAAATGACTTTTAAATTTATTTTTTTGCTGATTTGTTACCATTTACAAATGATACATACTCGTGATATCTGCAAAAGGAAATCTCACTTCTTATATTTGCTAAACAGATTCAATTTTTTATTACTTTTTGTTTGTTCTAAGAACCATTTAAAAAAAAAAGAAAAGTTAATAAAAAAGAGATTTATAAACGAATAAGTATCTATGAAAAAAGAAAAATTAATGCTAACTCATTATGTGGGAGTTAAAAAGCTTACAATCTAAATTTATTTAATTAATTTATACCCACCCACAATAATGGAGAGGGCATTATGCGTTTGTGCTGATGTGTGTAAACTAAAAAATATTGGTCATAGACCCACCTTATAGTATACCGATTGACACAGAGTCACTTTCTGAGTCGTACTACTATGTCCGTCTGGCTGGCTGGTTGTGGTCCATGTAACATTGTGCCTATTAAAAATGGTGAGAATCGGTTCAAAATTTTTAGGCCACTATTCTCACTTCTTTCCGGAATAGATTCTTTGTGCCCATAAAGCATTTTATTATGTTGGTATTTGGATTTAATAAGGCCCAAACTTACTCTTCCGCAGTTTAAATCATTTACCATAACTTCCTTATAAATGTTGGTATTGACATAAGAATTGGTGACAATAACTTTAACGAAAGCTCATATGTCATGACAAAATGTTGTGTTGGTAGGTCCATAATTAACCATAGGGTTATATAAACCCCCTTTCTACAAAGAACTTTCTTATGAATCAAGGCCCTATAACATAATTTTGTTCTGGCAGGTCCATGATTGTCCATGGGTTTTAAATAGGGTGCATATTCGAAAATTTGTTTATAAATTTTGAAGCGTAGGGTATCGTATGGTCGGGCTTGACTGATTATACTTTCTTACCTGTGTTATTTACATTGCTGTGTCTGCAAGCAGGAGTCAGAAATACAAAAAAAAAATCAATAATAAATAAATTAATGAATGACATTTATTTATCTGGCTTATTAAAAAGTTGGGTATTAAATAAAATTAAAATTGTCAAAAATATTTCATTTTTAGGAAAATGCAAAAACCAAGCGAAGATGTATTTAATTAGTTATTGCTGTTGTTGTTTTTTCTGCTAGATTAAGTATATATTTTCCTCTCTATTTCAATAAGTGGCTTATTTTATTATAAATCTTATTTTTCTCACGATGCTCAACTGGTATTTTTATTTTATTACCATAATATTGTTTTATTTTCAAACTTGTCGTTCATTTATTTGTATTCATTGTGCGTTCACATCAACATTGTTTTGGTATAAAGAATCAAGTCGTCACAAAAAACACACACACACATACTTGTTGATTTCTTTAATATAAAAACGAGTGAGTATCAGTGTTGCCAGAGCTTTAAGAATAAAAATGGTTAAATTCAGAATTTAAAATTGGCCAACATTTTTTTGATTAATGCAAATTTAGCAACAAAACCAATAAAAAAATGTCTTTATTTATATATTGTATAAATTATAATTGTGTGGTTATTGTTATTGTTCAAACCAAAAATAACTAATATGTTCAACAAAAAATTTATCTAAAAATGGCTTAATGAGATTTGATTATAAACAGTGTTCGAAAATAAACAGAAAATTATTTAGCGTTTGGCTCATACACCCAGGAACGATATTTACTTTTTTAATATTTGTGTAGACGAACACAACCCTTATTACCGTTCGAAACTATTTCCAAGAAAGAGCCGAACATTATATAGTTTTCTGTTCTTCGTTAGTGGTTCTGTAGACAAACATGATATTTTAATGTTCTATAATGTTACTTTTTTACATTGATGAAAAAATGAACACTAACAGCTCGTGTGTGTATTGTGTTTATGTTTTGTTTGTGTAAAATATTTTACTGGCTTTTTGTTTTTTTATTGCATGTGTATTTTGTTTTTGAAATTTTTTTAATTAATTTTTATGTTGTAAAATTCCTTTCTTCATAAAATAATTTAATGAATATTAAATTTAATGAACTTAAGCCTAATTAAAAAATATTAAAAATTTGGATTAAAAGCCATAAATTGTTCAACAAAATAACCACAATACTAATTATTGTAAAAATGTTTAATTTTTATACCAGCCAAAAGGGCGCTCAGCAAAACACAAACGAACGAGCATTAATGAGCTGAACCGAACACAATGAAGTTTGTATTTAAAAAAAAAAAAAACGAACGGAATTAAATGTTCTTTTGTTGAGTTGGATAAGAACAGTATTTTTTTGTGTTCGAAATATGACAAACAGGGAAACGTTATTTTTGTTAATGATTTACTATTCAAACAATATTAGCGTTTGTGTTTTCCACAAATCTACCGAACCGAACACTAAGGAGCGATATTTAGTATTTATTTTCGAACACTGATTACTAAAACTGTCAAATATTAAGCAAAAAGTAGACAGGATAATTTTTTACAATAAAATTAAAAATAAGAGATGATTTCCTTAATTCTTACTGCTTATTTCCGATGTGCGAAAGAATTCTTTCTTTCGTAAAACTACATTTTAAACAAAAACAAATTCTAAAAACCGTGTTCTAGGCTATTAACAATTTTTTATCATAATAAAATACCAATTAATGTGTAAAATGTTTGCCTAAAAAAATCCAAATCATCGATAAAATGAAATTTTTATAGTCATATTATATGTGTACATTAGAGCGACTCAAAAAAAGTGATTTTGTTACACCTCTGAAAAAAAAGCTTGATATGTTTTATGATGATTCCCAAAATATTTCGTTCTAGCGTTGACCATCCGTGAGCTGGAACATTTTCAAAACAGGTCTTTTTTCAGTTTATCGATTTTTTTTTGTACTTTGTTCCAAGACGACATAAATAAAATTTGGTATCATCGAAACGAGTTTTTGAAGCAGCATCCAATGGGATATAAATCTTGACCACTTACGAACTACTTATTGAGATATTTAACAAAATAAATATTTTCGTTTCGGGTTTTCATACAAATTCCACGTATGTGGAAATAATGTTCTGCTTTTCAAACTGAATCTGTTTTAAAATAATGTTAATGCATTTTTTTTTAATTATTCACATAAAACGCGAAAATTGCGATATATTTTATCTCTTTTCATATAAAGTAGACCGACGCACCTTGTATGGAGCTGAAAAAAGTGTTTTTGTTACCCCTCTGAAAATAAAGCTCGATATGTTTTATGATGATTCCTAACATATTTTGGTTCTAGCGGTGACCATCCGTTAGCTGGACCATTTTTAAAAAAAATAAAAAAGGTCTTTTTCAGTTTTTCGAATTTTTTTGTAATTTGCTTCAAGACAACATAAATAAAATTTGGTCATATTGCAAACAAAATGAAACCGTGCAAACTGTATACAAAGATAGAATCGGGAAAAGATTTTTTATTACTTTTATATTTTTTATTGTAATTTTATTTTTCACATTTTGATAAATTGAAAAATAAAACAATTTGATAGCCATATTGCCTATATATCAAATAAGATAAAATATATCGCGATTTCCGCGTTTTTTGTGAATAATTAAACAAAAAAAAATAAATTAACATTATTCTCAATTTGAAAAGCAGAACTTTATTTCCACATACGTAGAATTTGTATGAAAACCCGAAACGAAAATATGTATTTAGTTAAATATCTCAATTAGTAGATCGCAAGTCGTCAAGATTTCTACACCATTGGATGCTGCTTCAAAAACTCTTTTTGATGATACCAAATTTTATTTATGTCGTCTTCGAAAAACTAAAAAAAGGCCTTTTTTAAAAATGGTCCAGCTCACGGATGGTCAACACTACAACCAAAATATTTTTGGAATCATCATAAAACATATCAAGCTTTATTTTCAGAGGGGTAACAAAAACACTTTTTTCGGCTCCATACAACGTGTACATAGATAAAATATAATTATTTTAATAATTGTATGCATATTGTGCATACATAAATTTAAAAAAATTCTACATTTCATACTAAAAAATTCAGGAATTTTTGCTAAGCAAAAAGTCACTAAATAGCTAAATTGGCAACACTGGTGAGTACATCCCCGTGCTCACTGACTATAATATGCATGTTATTCTATCTTGTTTTTTCTGTTTCTATCTCCTATTTAGTGTACTTTTTTATTACAGACCTTTAAGCATTTAATTCACTTTGCAATGAAGTGTGTGTGTTATACATAAAAATGCTGTCTATAGAATCACCATTTAGTATACCGATTGACTAAGAATCACTTTTTAAGTCGATCTTACGATGTCCGTCCGTCCGGCTGATTGGCAGATCGTTCATGCAAACTTTGTACAGGTCGCAATTTTGGAGATACATTAAAAACTCGATTCATGCTCGCAATAAAAACCGGGCCCGGCGCATGTTTTGAGGTTGTTGCTAGTACCTAACATTTACTTCTCGTACGAAATGGCGATTTTTGATAACAGAAGTTGTTTATTTGATAATTGTATTCAATACATTTGTTAATGATTCATTTTTCTTGATTGTTGTTCTATGTACGTGAAAAATATTAGCTATTGGTTTAATAGAATATTTAATTTCCTTAAATATAAGACTTTTCATTAATTGTAAGCTCTGAACATTGTTTCTTTCGGTTTTACATACAACACTGACACGTATAAAGTTCAACTCGTTGTCTGTCTCATAATACGGCGGACGGGGCTTCCCTGAACTTTATTTGATTCAAATTTCGAAATACACGAAAGCATTGTGTAAGTGGTAAACAAACAAACAAAAATTCTGCACTCAGAAATATTTATAGCAAAATGTTGCAAGTAAAGAGGTAACAATTTAAAATGTTGCAAGTACACTCAAAAGAAAAATCAATCTATCCGTAATCAAATCAATACGAAGCGGTATTAATGGTACGGTAAGTACGGATTTTCTTGAATCAAGTACAGAAAGATTGATTCAAGTACGGATTTTCATTCGCGAAATACTTAAATTATCCATATTCAATCTCGATTTCGTATTTGAAACAATCCGAAAATGAGTTTGATTTAAGTAAAACTAAGATTGAAACAATCTCAAAATGCGCTTGATTCAAGTATTATATTAGAAAAAAAAATTATTATGATTGATTTACTTACTCATGTTACACCTTACAGAATGATAAAGCACCAACATAATGCCCGATATGGTTTTTATTTTAGAAATCTTATGTACATATTTAACCAAAACTATAAACTAAATGAGAAGCAAGAGTCCAAATTTACGTTTAAACCCTTCGTGGTACACATGAGTCTGGCCAGACCTTTTTTTGAACGTGTATAGAAAATCAAAACATGCGTAAGCCGGACGGCTAAACACAACGAAAAGTTTAATCCTTTTTCAATTGATTTAAGAGTTTTATACTTATTTCGGTAATCCCATTAAGGATTGATTTGAGGACTTTTTAGTGTTATTCGTACTTGCATTTTTGAGTGTGACTCGTACTTAAAGTAATCTTAAAAACTTGATTTATCCCAAATTTCTTTCTTTCTGTTACAAAATTTGCTGAAAAGTTGCATCAATTTGTTAGTGCATATTTTTGCTTATTTGATCGTTAATGCATTTTTTACCATATAGTGTTTAAGAATGCATATAAATCCGAATATTCTGCTAGATTTGGCGGAAAAAAGCATATTTTTTGTTTTTATTCATATGATTAAATAAATTTTTTTTAAAAATTGAGGACAATAAATGACTTTATTTTAATAACTGTTATTTCGAGCCTTTACCGGAAAAAAAGCTTAAGCGACAAAAACACAATTTTACAGGAAAAGGTGTTTTTTATTTTATTTCATAAAAATGTTGTTTTAAGGTTGGCGCTTAAGCTATGATTGTTTTTCTGTGTTAGTACGTTATAAAAATTTTTGACTTAGCTTTTAAAAATATTAAAAATTTGGATTAAAAACCATAAATAGTTCAACAAAATAACCACAATACTTATTATTCAAAAAAATTTATTTCAAAAGATTGATCAAATAGCTGACGAAGCTACTTGGGACAAATTTTGCTAACACCTATAATAATAATAGGTTACATGGATAAGAAAGAACACCCTCTTACTCAGAAACTTTTTGACCGATCTTGTTGAAAATGTGTCTCCAAACTACTATCCAATAGAACTAAGCTTGGTGCTTCTAAATCGAAAGACATCTATTTAAAAATTGGGTCACTTGACGTGAAATCCCCCATATTAATACTTTCAGGTTCTATGTTAGCAATTTTATAAAATTGGAATTATTAATTAAATTTTTAAGAAACAGCAATTAGATAAGGAGAAGTAAAAAGTAATAAGTCAAATGTGTCATAACTCGACTATAGCTGTTAATGCTTGTGGGCATAGACTTATAGATCCAGCGCAGATGCCACGTCTTACGACGGTTATAATAAATTTCGCACTCAGCATAATTCTACGGCTTTTCAATGTAGTTACTTTTATAAGTGCAAGACGAGCAGAGTATGTGGGTAGGTTAAGAGGATTAAAATCTAATCCGCGAAGGTAAAACCACAGGAATTGTTTTTTGACAGATTCGAAAGCTTCATAGTGGGATTTATATAATGGTATACCCCAATTAAAAAAATTTGAGTATTTGAAGCACTTTAGAGAAAAAACGCATAATCGAGCGCTTCAATAAAAGAGGTCTTACAGGGTAGTAAATTATATAGAATTAGATATATAAAAAGCTGATATTTTAGTGCTGACAGCGAAGAAGGTTTTAATGCGAAAAAAATAAAAATATATTATGGCTTACGAAGATTATTGAAAAAAGGCATTTAAACAAGTAAAGGCAAAACATTAATAAATATGTTAATATAGTTAGCCCTTAAAAAAGCACTTTAGGAGTGCTTTGTTTGCATGTTAAAAAAAGCGCTTATTGTCGGCAGAACATAGTCCTCCAAACCGGGAACACCCCATACAAAAATCAGGCATCCCATCAGCTGGTTTAAAGCGATTTGAGGTATGAATTCATATATAAGATCTGCTGTTTTTGAAGCATATTTATTAGACCCACATACTGGACCAGGACGGTGATTTAATTTGGTAATTGACTTATAAGATGACACTTATTGAAAATAGCAATAAATATATAAATGTTTTCCCCTCTAACAAGTCACTCAAGTTTTTGAGCTTTGTAATATAAATAGGGAGACTCAAGTCATAGCTAGTGGTCCTATAATGGCTAACACTCTAGATATATTTTAAATGTTGTTGAAAACTTGACCCTTTCTTGACAGCGAATTTTTCTCTTTTCTCTTTTTTTCATTAATAAACTAATCGTAATGGAAATGTGATATTTCATTTAAAAAAAGCTTAATTAAGGTTAGAAACTTCGGGAAAGAATTCCCAAAAATTTCTCATCTAAAAAATTAAAAAAAACTTTATCCAGAATAGGAACCCCTTACACACTTTAAATACAGTATACTTTTCTATCTTATTTTGTTGTATTAGTTCCTGTTTAACAGGAGTACAGAACTTTTTTATTAAACTTAATTACGAAAAGTTTGATATCTATAAACTGAGAATATATTAAAATGCTTTGATATCAGAGTTTTTGAACGGGGTTTCCTTTGGCTAATAACTCTCTATAAATTCTGTCTTTAAAAACCATGTACATCATTAAAAAATATGTGAACAATATTGTCAATGTATATTTAATGCGTATTCAAGAGCAGACAATTTAACATCACAGCTAAAGCATTGAACGCAGGTCTGATAATTAACATTTCAAAAACGAAATCAATGCGTTTTAATGTTACAAGTAACTATCGTTTTTCACTAATGGGGAAACAAATTGAAGATGTCACAACTTTTTGTTACCTGGGCAGCATTATTGCCATTTCCGGTGGCTGCAGCGAAGATATCCAAAACAGACTGACTAAGGCTAAACAAGCATTTGGAATCTTGAATAAGTTCTGGAGGTCAGCTAACAGTATCAACAAAAATTAAAGTGTTTAATAGCAATGTGAAGTCCGTATTGCTCTATGGCTCGGAGACCTGGAATTTAACGAGCCTTGATGTACAAAAACTTCAGGTCTTCGTAAATAAATGCCTTCGCCGCATACTAAAAATATTCTGGCCCCAAACTATAACAAATTCAGAGCTATGGTTTAAAACACAACAACCCCCAATTGATCATGAGATCAAAATTCGTAAATACAGGTGGTTGGGTCATACCTTGCGTAAGCCAGCCGATGACATCAGTAAGAAATCCCTTGACTATAACCCACAGGGAGCAAGAAGAAGGGGTCGCCCTAAAAATACATGGAGGCGCCAAGTTCAAGCCGAACTCCAAACCGCTGGTATAACGTGGAATGAAGCCAAAAGTGCAGCACAAGATAGGAATCGATGGAGATCAATTATTGATACCCTATGTTCCTTATAGGAATTTCAAGGATTATATATATAAGAGCAGACAATTGCACTCATGATCAACAAAATCAACATCATTATTATCATTACAAACATTATTATCATTTTAATTTTCAACCGAAAGTATAAAATCTGTTCCTACTTTCTACAATTTCTTGAGAATTCTCCAAAGTGTTGGTAAAAAGTAAAAAAGTGCCATTAAAAATGTTCATACAAATGACTTCTTTTCATTAAACTTCCCCCACCCATCAAATTCTTGTAATGTTTGTCTGTAATAAAGTTTACTTATGTCTAGCAAAAATATGTACATACACACTTTATATACTTAGTTATTACTCTTGTTATACATTTTATTAAATATTTTTTACAGTCACATTGAAATATTCCATGACATACTTGGCATGCCAAGTACTCGCATCGAAATGTAATTGATTTTAAAAATTTCGTTTTTCATTTCATTAATTTTTAATATTTAATTTTTGTTCTTGTCTTGTGCACCTTTTAGTTGAAATCATCAATGAACATTTTTAATTGTTTTGTTCTATAATTTTCGTCTTTTAAGCGTATAATCGATCATTTTGACTGACTGCGTGAAAGAAAGAGAACATTGTTACTCATACGCCATGTACGTGTAAAATATATGCACCAGTGGCCTCCAAAAATGATCGCATTTTGTGATCATTACAGATAATTGTTCCTTGTGGTTTTTAATTAATAATTCCTAGAATTGCAGCGAATTAAAATACACTGAACTTTTCTTTGGCACAAAAGCATTTTCAAGCAGACAATTAAATTGGCAATACGTACGTCAATTTTATTTAAAAGAACTGCTCAAAGCGTTATTATTATTATATTATTAAAATAAGTTTTTTATTTATAACTTTTATTCACTTTTTGTTTTTTTTTCTCTTAAAAAAAAGAAACTGATCTTTCAATTAATTTTGAGTGTTTTCAATTTACACTTGAATCAAATGACTCCCTAATTTTATAAAAATTGTGATCAAATTCTGTTTATTATCTACTGCGACTAACGAGTTTGTTTTCTTCGTTTTTAGTTTTTATAAATTAGAATCACGTTCAAAAAAAAAAAAAAAAAAAAAAAAAAATAAATAAAAACAAAATTTTTCTGATGACTTAACAAATGAAATATTAAACAATTTTATATTAAATTATCTTGATATTTTGGACAAACAATTTATTTTGATAAAGAAACCAACTTTATCAAGACTTTTGCAAGCATGACAACAGAATTTTTATTTTTTTCTTCTTAAAACACAGTAAATTGATTTATTTCGGAATCAGTTTGAGAAATTATTATTTTCCAGACCCCACCAGATTGAACAAGTTTAAAACAGACCTATTTCAATATTTTACTTAATACTTGATCAAATTTTTTCAACTGAATGAGGGGAGTTCCGCTGCATAAAATCAGCATTCTACTGCAAAATTTTAGAGCGAGAAAATTTCCTTTAAAAAACTTTCAGAATTTTTGTAACTTTTAATGTGATTTTAGAGAAAGAAAAATAAAACAATTATTTATCTGTAAATATTTTAAATAATGGCGGCCACACTCCCTAAAGAATAAAAGATACGGCAGAACTCATCCGATTAGAAGAGCGCTAAGCACCTACATATGCATGTGAACAGAAATTATGAAGGAAAACATTTTCGTCCGGCACTGTCAGGACACAAAATAATGTATTAGAATAAGATTTGATTAATTAAGTTCATATATTATATATTTTAAGATTTAATAAATAGATATTGAATAAAAACCGTCTTCCTTCTTCGCGCAAATTGTGCAAATTATGAAACAGCTGTTAAAGTACAAACAATAATTACAACCAAATTAAGAAAATTTTAAGAAAGGTTTTTTATTAAAAAACATATCAAAACACTTTGACGTTCTACTTTATGTGTTAAACAATTTGTCTTTTTATGAGAGAAATTAATTTCTGCTCTCAATTTTACGATTTTTACTTAAAAATTAAGGAAGCAGAGCTTTCATTAGAATTTCTTTCAAAATAAACGAAAATCTTTTTTGAAATTTAAAAGTTTCCAAAATTTTTATTAAATTTAAGCAAAATGTGTTTACAAAATTCGTACGTACACCTGAGATTAAAAACAAAAACAAAAATTATTACAGTTTTCAATTTCTATAAAGTATTTCTAACAGAATATTTTTATTAAAACTTTTTGTCAGACTTACAAAAGAAATTGGTTTTATATTCGTGGTTAATTAATTTTGTCATCATAAACATTTGAATTGGTAATTTAAATATAATTTATAAATTTTATTTATTAATTCTCTATACAAACGATCTGAGTTGATTTTTCTTTTAGTTTTTTTTTTCTCTTAATTTGTTGGCAAACATACAAATAATTTCTTCTTGCACTTAATCTTCTGGGTGTCTGGGGGAAATAGACTGGCTAAAAAGGAATCCCAGTTGTCTTTAACAGATGGATGATCTTGTTTTAAATTTTACTTTTTGTTTGCATTTTTTTAACATTGTGTTACTAATTTCTTTTAATGATTTATGATGGCAACTCAACTCAGTTTGACTCAAAGTGATGAAATACCCAACACTTGTTTTATTTTATAAATTTCTTTTCTAGTTCTTTGACCAGTGTGTTAGTCAACTTTATTTATGGACTGAGTTTTTGAAAGCAAAATACCATTTAAAGAAAACAAATACAAAAACAAGAAATTGTTCATTAAAATAATAAATGAAAACTACAACAATGAATATTGCAAAATAAACAAACGAAACTTTATGAGTTTGACCAGATAATAATGCAAGTGTACTATAGATATCTAACCTGACTGTCTGCCTGTAAAACAGACATTCAAACTAAAATTAAAAAAAATATAAGGAATATTACTCATCAACTGTTTACACTAGCAATGAATAAACATTAATAATATGGGGAGACGATAAAGATAAACGTAATTTCACTGCCTGTTTATCTATTTCCGAACCAAAACTCCGTTCTCTTAACTTACTTTAAAATCAAAAACAATTTATGAAATGTTGTTTTTGTTTTACATGTAAGTTAAGCGAACGAAGTCTTCGTTCGAAATCGATAAGCAGCCCATTAATGAACTAACTCGTGTTCGAATTACAGTTCTAAATTGCGTTCAGACTTATTTTAAGGAAAAAATCTTAAAAAGATAAAATCACGGCCAGTGTAAACCGATTTTGCGAATGATTACAGATGTGCCTTGTAATTTTTAAGGTATTTAGAAAATAAATATTAAACAAAAACCAAGAAAAAAATCAATGTTTCGCTCAATGATTATTACATTTTAATTTTCGATAGCTTTTGTTTTTTTGGAAATAGAGCAAGGAATTAAAAAGTTTGACCTTGTTACTTTGATCCAAATTAATAACTTTTGCTACAAAAAAAATATATTTGATTTTCATCTACATAATAAAAATAAAATTATATGAAGCTTTTGGCTGATGGCACACGAATTTCTTGTGTCGATAAATCAGAAATTCAAATTTATGTAGAAAATACATATATTACATACAAAGTATTTACATAGACAGGTACTTTAGATACATAAACGTGCATAGTATTATATACATAATAAACTCGCAATATTATGAACATATATACATTAGGGTAGTCCCAGGAATAGGCAGCTTTATCAAATATTGAATAAAAGTTTTTTTAAGAACACAACATTTTATGAAAATGTATCTTAAAGTTAAATTATCAGTGTAAGGACTGCCGGTTTTATTCCACTGCTCAGTTAATAAAATAAAAATATATTTTGAAATATTAAAAAAAAAAATTTATATCTTCTCTGCTATGACCCTATTTAATGTAATTTTATTTTTAATATTTTTTTTTATTTTGGACATTGGCCAAACAAAAAAATTTAAATTTATTATATTTGCCACCACACGGGTTTTTATTGTTGCTTTTAATAAAATAAAATTTTACACCAAATATATTTAAACATACATATACATACACTCGCTCACTCTCTTATATGCAGAAACTATCACACAAATTAAAAATTTATTAAATTAGATTTATGTGACAATATTTTGTAATAAATAGTTTTAAATATTTATTTCAATGATAATGACCAAAAACACTGACACTGGTCACAAAAAGTGTGAAAACTGATATTGTGGCATTTGGAATATTAAGCCTCTGAGCTTTGAAATTTTATAAATCTAATGAATGCAAAAGCAGCCAATTTAAAATTTAAAATTGTTCTTAAAGGCTGGCCAATTTCTGTTTGTGGTCAATATCATTTTTTTTTTTGGCTTTGAAGTCAATGTTGATTGGGAAATATTCACAGACACAGAAAAAATATCAAAGTTAAATTAACATGGCGCAATGTTGATTAAAAATCATGGTAAAAGTATGGCAAAAGTATGGAGCTTTTTTAAAATGATCATTGTTTCATATTAATTTCAAATGGTAAATTTTAAAATAACATTGTTCAATATTAAATCCATAAAACCCTGTTATAATTGTTTGTATTGAAACAATAACAACACTATAAAAAGAAAAACATAATTTTTTTTATTTTCATGCTTAAAATTATTTATAAAAAGAAAACAAATTCCCGTATTCTTTTTGTTAAAATTATTTAGTTAAATAGTACATCAAATTTGAGTGAGTTCTTTTGTGAACAAAGGGGAACACAAAAAGTGAAACATGTGTTACAAGAAAATAAATAATAAAATATATAATGAAATGCATACCCCAATCATAATTTCAAACAATTTATCGCGGCATGACAATACATTGATTAACGAGATTTTTGAACGTTGAAGAATCATGGATTGGATTACGTCCACTTACCTTTCCCTAGTTGGTATACTTTTGCAACCTGAGAATAATACTCTCGATCCTTTCGTATTGCTCAACTTTTATATTGATTCTCTTCCCGGCTCTCACAGGGGCGAACATTTGCGAAATTCTTATGGTTATAATAATCGATGATTATGATTCTTATGCATGTTTGATGTTGCTTTGTTAATGCAATTTAATTTAGACGATTTAATGTTAAAGTTCCATTATTGGAGATCGTTTTGTACCTGATGTTTTATTTGTAGCGGTTCTGTGATTAATATAACTTTGCGGTTATTTAGTTTTAAGTGTTATCTAGTTCTACGATGTTTATTTGCTAGCAGGCTTTTGTCCCGCGCGCCACTTGTAATGCCGGAAGCAAGCATTATTAGCATTTACAGTTTAGTACAATGTTACTTACCAGGGCGGTAAGATTTTTATGAGCTCCATGGCCAAACCGAATGTCACAAATCGCCAAACGTCAATTTTGTTCAGTTTTTGTAAACATTTTTGTTTTATATTAAATTTTGCATACAAAAAAAGCTAGTATAATATTTCAGTCAAAAATCGCAAAACGGAGAAAAAATACAAAAAAATCGCCGAAAGCAAATTTTGTTGTTTCTGTTATTTTTTTAAATAACATAAAATGGAGATCATATATTCAGTAAAAAAACTAAAATTAAGTACACAAGTCTATAAGATCGTACACTTCAGCCTCATCGATTTCATTACTGATGTTTTTCCCTGCATATGTACATACTATTAGAATTAAATATTAACTGAACATAAAATTAACTTAAAATGATAACAACACAAACATCATGTGAAAAAAGTTGCCAGATTTTTTTTTTTAATTAGTAATGATAACAAAAAATGGCAAACTGTTAAAAAAAATCGCTGAAATAATATAAATGGTAAAAAAGCCACGTAAATCGCCAGTTATATCAAAATTCGCATTAAAAGTCGCCAGATGGAAAATCCCACCGCCAAACACGTTTCAAAATCGCCACGTTTGTCTTTTAGCTTATTTATATAAGGCATATTATATTTAACCCTTAAACACCTAAGACCGTCTACAGACGGTCATCAGAAAAAATAAGTATTGAACAAAACCTATTTACTTCACGCTGTTACGATGCAAAAATTTTAAATGAGTATAAAATTCTCAGTATAACGGTACCAATTAAATTGAATGATTATGATAGTGTGGAAGAAAAAATCATTTTAGTCAGAAATTTGATGCGAAAAGACAAATTAATTGCAAATTACACATTTAAATTTCAGGTATTTAAGTTCAAAGTTTTTATGTGTTAAACTGCCGATTGTATATCAATATATGTTAAAAAAAAAGAAAGAAAAGACTCAATAAAAATTTTACTTACTTACTTAATTTTTGGTGCTGACACCTGCATCTGAGTGGTGGCATGTTGTATTTTTCTTTTACTGATGTGATTTCTTTTTGGTTTTTGTATGAGAGTTGCCACGCCCACTTGAAAATCTAAAATTGGGAAGTTATTATGACAATTTAAGAAAATCGGTTCAGTAACTCAGGAGTCTATACGAAACCAACAACTATCAATTGTTTCTTATTTTTATATACACATACACTACAAACTGTTTTAAACAGTGAAATCTTTCTAAGACGAATACATGTTATTTCTAGAAAATTCAAAATCAATAAATAAAACAAATTTTTTATTCATTAAATTTTAATAACAAACTAATTAAATATTTTTTTATTTAACATAAAAATTCTGATTATCATTTGCTTTTAGTCTTTCTACGAAATTCTCTTTTTTTTACAACAAAAACAAATTGCAAATAAAAAGTTGTATGTGTTTTGTTATTAATAGATACTTGTATTAAGTAGATATAATTAGCATAAAATTTTATTAATTAATAAAAAAATTTCCTTTAAGTTTTTCTTTTTAATTAATCAACCTGCGGTTTAAAATGCAAATAATCCAGTAAATGTTTAGCAAAATGTTTATTAGTTTAATCTATTCATACCTAAATGTGAATAGGAATTTTTATTTACATTTTACATTGGGCAGTTATTTTATTAAGAAAAATGTTAATTTTTAAAGCAGGTTACAGTCTCAGTAAACGGTTCCCAAATGGAGTGCCGCAACAATATTCAGAAAAACTCGCAAAGTAAATTTGGCTGAGTGCCAAAAACCTTTTAGAACTATTTCGTTTGTACTTTTTTAATTTAATTAAACCATTTGTTGCATAGTTTAACTTAGGGCTCACGAAAAAAATTTTAATAACTCAAGCGGCTCGTGACCCATACATGTGTGGAACCTCTGGTCTAAAGGGAATGATTTACAATTTTTAGGAAATAATAGTTTTAAGTGCATTAATAAAATATCGACTGTTTTTTTTATTAAGGCAATTATTTCAGGGCAAATAACTTTATATGAATTACCTGCTCTGGGATGGGATCGTGTGTTTTTTTACCGTATAATATAATAAGACTGCAATTGATATGCTAACTTAAGTAAAGCTGAAAAAGGTTAAGCAGATTTGGTAACTCCAACAAGTAAATTTGTACATTGGCGACTAGTTTACCGGATAGTTTTTCTAACTCTTTGCGACTAAAAATGGCTAAACATAATTGTTGTACTACAATACACAAATCTAAAATTAATAAAACTAATTAGTTTATGATTCCATGTGAAACTTTTTTAATATTTATCTAAAGCTACGGTCACACTTATTAAATATTTGATCAAATAAGCGTAACCCCTACTTTTGTAAATAGTAAGTGACATTTAAATGGTCTTAATATCACAAAATAAACTAATTATAATACTAGACATAGCAAAAAACAGTTTTTTGTAAGATGTGGCATTTTAATCAAAATAAATATTGATATTAAGCGAAATGATTTTTTAATTTGGTTGTTGGTCCCGTTTTTTTCGTCAAATATTTGATAAGTCTGACCGTAGCTTAAGACTTCATAATTTAACCATGTCCGTCTATTCGTCTGTTGCAAAAGAAAATAACAATATTTTTCCTCAGCTGCTTGGGATTGAAATCGAGCAAAATCGGTTTACTAGGATAAGAGCTATGAATCCAAATTTGAACCAATCACCCTAAAAAATTCATATTTCTGTAAGAAAAACTAAATTTAATTGGTGGCGGAACGCACTGATAGTTATTAGATTCTGCACAAACAAATCCAAATCACATATTAAATCAGTTATTTCTTTTGAGTATTTTATAAATTTTATATATGTATATATTCCTATTATTAACTTTTTTAACTTTTTAATATATTTTTCAATGTTAAGTTTAGTTACATAGTCTGTAAGGAATTTTGTTTTTCCATAGACTGAAATAACTAAATAAATGAACTCGTTTTATAACACAAAAAAAAACACTACGAAATTTTGTGATAATCGGTCCATAGTTTACCATATGTCGAATATAAAGCACCCTTATGGAAAGTACTTTAAAACTCATAAAAATAACACCAGATTCAGACCGTGATTTTAAAATCATGTCTTTTGTTTATTTCCTTTTGAAAGTTGCTTCCAAAAATACAACAGATTTAAACGATGATTTTTTCTCCATGATTTTAGGGTTGATTTTTCCCGTTATCGATAATTCATCTTTACTTGATTATTTGTAAATACAAACAATTTAAATGCACTCCGTGTTTTGTATTGTAAAAAGAGGTTGCCACATTGAAATAAAAAATAAAATGAAGCAACATAACAAAAATACGAATGTGTGCGAAGGAAATATAAAAATAGACTCAGAGTACAGAAACTTTGTTCTCTAACCCACTTCCTTCTCTACACCGTTCGCCTACAAACACCAAAAATCATGTCTTAAAAATCATGAATAAAAAATCATATTCTGAATCTATTGTAAGTCATATATTACATTAAAACCCCACTTCTGAAATATTCTTACTCTCGGTGAAGGGGGTTAAAGATTCAGCACAGCCAAAGTCAGCAGTTTTACTTGTTTTAATTTATAATGTTGATGAAAATACAAATTATTTAGAAACTATTTTTTTTAATCGAAATTTTAAAACCCCAGCTCTGAATGCCATTATTATATTTAGCTTGTTTTTTTTTTTGTTTTGGGTAAATAAGACAACAAACTTAGAACAACTCGTTTTGTTTTAGCTCAAATATAATAATTTTCATTAGCATTAATAAAATCAGGGGTATAGTTACGTTTGGATGGGGACAATATGACTCGGTATTATTTTTAACAAAATTATAAAAACCAACGACCATAAAAATAAATTTATAAAAAAAAGTTTTATAAAACAAGTACAATGAACAAATAACTTTAATGATTGTTTTAAAAAATGAAATATTAAATTAATTTTTTAGTATTTTGTTAACCGACCGTTTGACTTAACAAAAACACACCGTTTAAAACGTGATTAACGATCATGATCGCACAGAGAATGACGTTGCTGAGATAATTGTTGAAAAATGGGTGGAGTGATGTTAATCATACAATAGGAAGCAATAAGGGCAAGTTCTATTGTAGATATAATCACAACTCAAGCATTTGCCCATAAACTCAATACAAAACTTTAAAAAAAATTAATTATTTCCGAAAAGTTACTACTTTAAATCTGATACTGTTGGCAACTGGAAGTGTAATTTTATCTAATTTCATTTTTATAAATTTGCTTTTTACTTACGAATTTAAAACATAAATCAACAGCTAAAGTCATTTTATTTTCTTTATAACTTGTTCACACATTGTGAAATAGTAGAATGATCAAAATCAGCCATCGGCAAGAAAGTGGATGGGGCGGAAATCAGAAAAAACAAGAATATCTGCTTTTTAATGATCTCGAAGTGTTATTTTTATCTCGCAAATATAATCGTTTATTAACTTAATAATTTTTTAACAAACGTTGGGATGATGTAGAATATTTAAACAAAATAGAGGTTAAATAAAAAGTATATTTTATATATTTTATTTTAAATAATATTAACCTTATATAAATATAAGACTAATATGTTTACAAAAGTATAGCACTAGCTACTTGGGCTATCGGCTATGGCATAAAAAGAAAAAGTATAAAAAGCACAAATTTAACACTTTTTTTTAACAAGCTGGAAACCCTACTGGTAAACCTAATTTGAGTACGCTGAATTCAATGGTGACAGTTATTCTTAGAAAATGATATATTTGATGCTTTTGATATCACTGTTCAATTGAAATCCATCCAACTCTGGTAAACACAATTCTCCTTTTTTTTCTGGGAAAAATATTTATTTCTTAACTCTATTGAATACATTGTTTTATTCGCAAATTGTATTAATCTGGCCACCCTACTGGTTAAGCTAATTCGAGTACGATGAATTTTAAGTAAGCGCTCGTATTAATGTTTAAAAATTGTAAAGAAGCTGTAATTTTTGTTTTCCAAATAAAAACTACACTATTATGCTATTTTGTATATATTCAATACCGTTTAGAAAAGAATTCAATAAAGTTAAGAAAAAATTTTTTTTCAAAAACTTTTTTCCTCGAAAAATAAAATATAATGAAAAATTGTATTTAATTGAATTAATTAAAATTTACTTTTGATACCAAAAGTGTCGCGAATACGAGTGCTAACTTTCAAAAACGTTGTTTCTTATCGGTATCTGGGGAAACCCACAAGATTAATTTGAATGTCTAAGTTTTACTTTTGTTTTTATTTGAGTCAATTTTTTATTAGGCTTTAAAACTATTTAACTACACTGGAAGAAAAGGTGCCATAACGCTGATGTCTTTTGACAAGTGTCTTCGTTTTTGACCCTATGACACTTTTCATCATTGTGATGTCAGCCTTAACATCACATGGCCAACCCACCAGGGTCATCAATAGGATGACACATAGGCATAATAGAAATGACGAATTGAAGTGAACTTAGCAAAAACGTCATGTGCGATGACGCCCTCTGTTTACAGAAGAACTCTCAATTTTCGTAATCATTCTACTTTTAGAATTTTATGTATTTAACTAATTAATTTAAACATATAGAATGTGGGAATTGTTGCTTCTTTTTTTTACTTTTTTAACATGAAATTAATGTATGTGTTTCTTCTTGTAGTGTTGTTGTTATTTCTACAAAAAATAAGCAAATCGTTTTTACGTTCTTTCTATTCTTGTTGTTGTTTCTACAACAGACTTTTACAAACACACGTGTGTGCTTAATTTTACAATTTACTCTTTTCGCTCTCAATCTTTTTGATGTTGATGTCAAATGTGAAGATTAAATATCATCAACATGAATGCCATATGTTGTATAAAGTTTTTTGCTTTGACTATGAATGTACATAGATGCGATGCCTAATGTGCAGGTTTTAAAAAATGTGGTTAAACAAAAATAGTGGAGAAGGTTATAACGTTCTTCCTAAAACACGCTTTACAAGCATTTTAACACTTCTTAAGTAGTTTGTGTCACTATACATACTTTACCTGTTAATAATACACAAAATGTGGCATCGATTTGATGTCACTGTTGTCATAGCATAAATTTCATGATGACGTCCATCACTGCATTGTTGTGACTTTTTGCCTCATTGATGCCATTTGTAACAACATCAATGTCACAATTCTAATGTTCGGACATCATCAATATCAATATGCATTTTTCTATGAGAGTAAGTCGCAAACCAGAAAATAGAACAGCAACATAAATGCTCCTGTTTTTGTATACCTAAAAGTTGCCCATTCGCCCAAAAATGTTTTACAATTCCTCACTCTTGATTTTAAATAAGAAATTTCTTTTTTTAAATTTTGCAAACATTTGCCATTTGTGGGAAAAATTGCTATTTTACATAAAATTTTCCAAAAATTCCACATTCAAAGAAAATGTTGAAATTTTCATAACATTTGCCGAAAGTTTACAATAAATGGATAGTTGTTAGTTTTTACAGTAAATTTTTAATGAAAAATAAATTTACGGGAAATTTAGAAGAGGTAACAATTTAAAGGAAATTTTGCAATTTTTAGGAAATTTTGCAGAAATTTGCATCTTCGTTTAAAAGTGTGTAACAAAATCTGATACGTATCGTCTACTTTTTTTATTGAAAATTGGCACTCTATTTAAATTAGTTATAAGTAAATTTTTTAAACTTTCTATGTTGGTTTAACATATAATTTTGCAATATGTTTATGCATAAAGGGCGATTTTTTAACCCTTTGGGTTTAGAAAATTAAAAAAAAAACAAAAAGTTGACAGTGAATGAAATATGAATTTTGGTCGATAAATAAATGCCTGTCATTTACTTTTTAAATATTATTTGATGTAAATGTTGCCTGCTTAGTTGGCAGATATAGCTCCAACTTTGCCATACTTTTACCTGAATTTAGGCCAGGGGTGGAATTGCGACTGGCTTGTCTCCGGAAAAAATATTCAGGTGGATTTAACTCGCATAATCTTGGCGGCCAATGGACTCATCATAATTTACGAAACACATTGCTCGCACAGCACGTGTTTTGATAATAAAATTCAAAGATTTGCAAGCTTTGTTCGTTTTTTAGTCTATTAATGGTGAAATTAAATTTTTTGGCATTGCCACATTTCACGAATTTTTTTTTACAATGTAAAAACAAATACGAAAAAAACAGCCTTTTTATGTATTTGTAATTATTCCCAAAAAAAAAACGTCCGCTCGATGTACTTGCTGCAATTCTACGTCACTTTAACCCCACATCTGTTTTGTTTTGATATTTTGCACTTTTAAGCACACAAATGAAAGTTTTTTAAATTATTTTCTGTTTTGCTACAAATCTTTTATTAAAGTTTTTGTTGAGCTTCAGTGCTTGATATTACCGTGAAGTACTGAAGTAGAACATACAGATCTTTACTAAATACATAAACTATAAAGGTTCAATCGAATTAATCAGAATATTAAGGTAATGCACTTAGTTCTGCTACAATTATTGAATGGATACAAGCTTGTCATTCCGTTTGTAATTTCTATAATCTTAGACCGTTAAGACCGTATATAAGTATACATATTCTGGGTCCAGTGGCGAAGCTGATTTAACTATGTCCGTCTGTTTGTTAAAATGAGTTTTTCGAAGACTCCAGACAAAATGCTCCGCTAAATTTTGCTATTAAAATTCAGCCAGATCGGTCCGTAAACAGCCGAGATTGAAGGAAAAACCTAAGACTTCCTAAAATTGTTGTCGTATATCCTCATGTTGTTGTTGATAGATTTATTTATATCTAGAGATCGGTATTCATGTAACTATCTGTTCATATTGCACTATGGTTAAGGGTATATTAGATTCTGCATAGCCAAATAAATCACTCTTACTAGTATAAGAAGCTTACAGAAAAACAAGAAAACTAGGCGCCATTAGAAATGTTTACATTAGAAATGCTGTAGCAATGAAGGGATGGGTGTTAGCATCTGAATATGACTGTTAGTAAAAGATTTATTTATAATTTCAAATCCAATTTAAACAGAAGTAATTACAACAGCTGCAATAAAAAAATACTACCAAAGCAAAATATATGTACACCTTAAATGCAAACGAACGTACATACAAAAATTCGAGATCGAGTTTTTGATTGATTATGATGCACTAGACTAAATTATCTGCCCAATTATGAATAAAAATTCCCCGGAGTGTTTTCCCATTTTTGAAATTGAATTAACATAGCAAAAATCGGGGAATTTTTATTCATAATTGGGCTGTATATGTCCCTATAAAATTAAAAAACAAAATAAAAAGTGTTGTTATGCCCTCTTGCATTTTAGGTGACGATATATGGCTTTAAAGCTTGCCATGCCTTAATTTCGTTTGCTTCAGTAGATTTATAATACCGGCTTGAAAAATGCCGACTCTTAGTGTTGCATTCTCGGTGACGTCCTTCTTGCCTGGAATTAAAAAGAAACAGCAGCTTATCAGAACCCAATCTAGCACTAGGGAAAATTGGAGGGCGGCCGCTTGGCAATTATTCTAGAGTATCCGAAATCTATGATCGCGATAAGCGACGTGGTGATTGAAAATAAAACGAAAATAATTTTGAACTTTTGACAAAAAACTGCGAGTTTGATTTTCCAGAACACACTTCATCACTAAACCAAAGTCATCGCTGTCATTTCTAATAAACATGCGATATTGTGAGAAATTGTTTAATTTTTTGAATGTCGTATTCTCAAGTTAAGAATAACAAAGAAGAGGAAGGCAAGTAAGAGGTATCAGATATTTCTTTTCAAATCGTTTTTATTACATGCAACAGAAAAAAAAAAACAACAAAATTATTATGCAATTATCACAGTAATGTTACTTTTGTGACTTTAATTATATGTTGTTATTTTATTTTTGTTGTTGTTTACATTTTCAGCGTTTTATGTTATTTTACTTTTACATTTTTTTTCATTTCTTGTTGTCAAGCTTTTGGGAAATATTAAAAATTTGCTCTTCAATTCTTCACCACACGAGTAGAAAGCACTAAACAGTTTTTTTGTGATTACATTTAATTTCTTTTAATTAAATCAAATAAACAACAACAATACGCAATATGGAATTTTTTCGCTTTTTTTAAAAATCCCATCATAAAATTATTTAAAGATCAATAAAAATTCAGATTTTACTGAACATTATGAATAACAATCTCTTATTATTATTATTTTTTTTAAGTATCTACTTTAAACGCAACAATAATTTTTTCTGCAGATTTTAGAAAACAACATAAAAGCAAATTTCAATTAATAACACTGTGCTAGTAGAAAATTTAAAAAAGCTGGGCACCACCCTACTGGTAAAGCTAATTCGAATGCGCTGAATTCAATTGTGCTAGTAATTTTTCGAAGTTGGCGTTCGTATTCTCGATTAAAAATGTCAATACTTAAGTACCAAAACTGATCTTTTTTATACTTTGGGATCATTGTTCAGTTTAAATAAATTTTACTCTGTTAAATACAATTTTTTGTTACATTATTTTTTTTATTTTTTTAGGAAAATTTTTTCCTTTAATATGTTTTTAATCCTATTGAATATATACAAAATAACATAACATTATACTTCTTATTTGTTAAAAGAAAAAATTCTGCGAAAAAAAAATTTGCATTAAAAAAATTACAGCTTTTTTAAAATGTTTAATCGAAAATACGACCGCTAACTCTAAATTCAGCGTACTCGAATTAACTTTACTAGAAGGGTACCCAGCTTGTTACAATTTGCGACTAAAACAGTTTATTCAATTGAGTTAAGAAAAAAAATTCTTTAAAAAAAAAAGATCACGAAAATTTTTTTCTCGAAAAAAAATTCAAAATATCAAACAACGTCAAATTCAAGAACTGTGTAATTTTTACGAACGATTGTTACACTTAATGCTGAGTAATTAGTAATGGTGAAGATACTAACAGAATGAGAAAGCTGCCACTTTTTGTTTAAATGTAATCAGATACAAAATTATGCATTGTTCTCACAGACAAATGTCAAAAGCATAAAAATACGTTGACACTTTGAAATATATAGTTGATCGATCGGATGACATTTTGGATCAATTTGGATCGTCTTCAGTTGGGAGGAGGGTGAAATAGAACAAAAATATCACGTTTTTTGCAACACTCTATATCAGCGGCTTCCAAACTTTCTGACACTGCGACCCACATAAGAAAAAAATAACAAATTTGCGGCCCCCTTATTAGATAAAATATGTATTTTGAATAAGTTGATAAATCCATAGATTTTTTTTCTAAAGAAGACTAGAAGAGATTAATAACAGAAAACAAACATTTAAAAACATTTTCTGCTCCATCAAAAGCACTGTTTGTATCATACCCAGTTTCCTATAGACCCTCCGGTGGGTCGCGACCAACAGATTGGAAATCAATGCTCTATATACTCTAAACTAAACAATTGCGATTATATTGTCGGTCAAGAACGATATCTTAATATTTGCAACCCGTTTAAAAATTTTGAACGCAAACGTTCTTATAGATTTTTATATGGAAATTAATTTTCTAATGTTTGATAGAAATTAACTATGCGAACGGTAACGTACGAAATTGTTGAAAAATCAAACTAACGTTTACGTCCCCTGATATTTATATCTGAACGAAGTCTGTAATGCCACCCACAGACGAGGCAACATTAGTTGAAACACTTTATGGCGCTATTTATTATGAATAGGAATGAGATTTTCATGCACTAAAAAATCGAAAATATGCGCATAAAATATGCACTAAGAACTCCAAGATATGCATTAAAAAAATAAAAAATATGCATTAAAAACTATTTAAAACAGAAAAAAATTAAAAAATTCTATTGTTGTTTTTATTCCATTCTTATAATATAATATACATTACATTCTGCTGGTGTCTAATAATTCATTCATTGCTATCCAAAGGATAGCTAAGGTAAAATGTAACAACAAAATACAATATAATAGTCTGGTAGTGGATAAAAGTCATTCCTAAAAATTAAAGGAATAGAACTATTACAAAAAGCTTTATAAAATACATAACTGAAATTTAGCTCATAGAATAAATTCGAAAAATAAAAAATGTTGAAATTAACTGCCTATTTCACGATGTCAATCGAACGTTAACGTTCGCACAAATAACATATAAAACAAAATTTGTGCGAACGTAAACGTTCGAGTGACATCGTGAAATAGGCAGTAATTTAAATAACTACATAATTTAAATTTTTGTTTGCACTATCAAATAAATACTTTTTTATATCATCAAAAGTAAGCCTTTGTCGGTTAAAAAGACTTGTACATGGAAAATGATCTCTCAAAGTCAACCGAAGTTGAAGCATACTTGAAGGATGCCAATTCATTTAAAGAATTTTTATTTTCTTATTCAGATCCCAAATTTGATTCTAGATCAAAAATAGTTGAAATTTGTTTTATTGTTTGAAATCCCATATTTTTTTTTTTTAAGACGTTTTGGATTTTTTTTTTTAATTTGTCGGGCTATTCCTTCCTTCCACATTGTTTTCCGTATGAAATCAATATTATCGAATTGGCTTCTCATTTCCTCTGCAACTCGACGTAACCCATGTGCCTAGTAGGTCACATGTAACAGTTTTGGATAAATTATGTTAGGCCAATTGGCAGCCTTAACCATGTAAGGTGCTGCATCGGTTAAAAATTGAAGGATCTTTTGTCGAAATCTTGTATTTTAAGCAGAGCACCAAAACAATTATTTATTGATTTAAAAAATTTTTATTTTTTTTATACAATTTTGAAATTTTTTGAAGAACTTTTTTTATAATATCGAAATTTCAAATCGATGCCATTTTAACAATTCGGAAAGATAATTGGTCGACATCCATCTTGGACTATCGACAACAAACATGCATTTGCATGGAAATCGCTTCCCTAATTATGAATTTTGTCTTGGTGGTAAAATTTTATCAAAGTCGTATGTTTGCTAGAGGTTTTTCGTAAGTTGGTATGATGACTCGTTCCGATAATAATATTGTATATGAACTGTGTATTTAAGCGATTTTCGGAATTGTACGTGTCATAAAATCTTTGCATATTTTGTGAACTCATTAACGATAAATTTATAAATAAAATGGTACCTGTATGTAGTACATGTAAAATTTTTAATTAAATACTTTTATTTCACAATCTAACATTAACTAACATTAATTCTTTCAAACAGAAAATAAAAAGAATGTCGGCTATCACATCAAAATTTACCGTGGCTCTTCCGTAGTATTATGTCAGAAATCTATAAGACTTGCCGGCAAAAAAACAGGGATTTTCCCAAGACATGTCTGCCAGAATTAGTGTTAATCACTTTATATATTTTTGAATCAAAAATCTGACAGTATTCGTACACGGTTCCGACATTTTTGTCGACGTTTCTCTCAGATATCTAGAAGACGTCAGCCTATTTTGCTGTCTGGGTTACTATTGATTGTTGGATACTCCAGTGATGTACATATTTCATCTAATTTAAAGTTATTCATCTAATTTAAAAGTTTTCAAGACAACATGACTACGTTAGCTAGGTAATGTGGTGACAATGGATGAAAGTGCTCCAGCTTCAACGGAAAGATCTAAGGATCTTAAGGAAGACATCTCTAAGCAGCTTTTATATTACATTCGGTTTATTGGACTAACGTATTGTTTTAGCCACCTTAGATAGTAAGTTAGTCATGTAAGAGAAAATAGCTTTTCATATAATAAAAGTTTAAAAATGTGGGTCAATCAAAGGTAGATCACGAAATCGTTTTTTGATATACATATTTAAAGCTCAAATATATAAAACGATTCAACAACCATGAGGTTTTGCAATAAATTAAATGATTTAAAGGGTTTTTAAATTAATTGGAAACTTTTGTTTTATAAGAAAAACTATTTTTTTTAAAAAATTTGCCACCTGTCCTTCAACGTTTAGTGAACCTTATCAGAACATTTTGTTTTATAAACTATTCTACATCCGAAAACAGAGTTATGTTGTCATAAATTTGTCAAAATTAATTAGTAATTTTTGTTTGTTTATAATTAAAAAAAAACAACACAACAGCCATCAAAGTAAAATAAAGGCAAAAGTTATGATTTATGATTCTTAGAGAAGATAATCTAAATGGTAAAATTCCAACACTTCATTAAGGTGAACGATCGATTTACGGTGTAGGAGAGTATTTATGAAGTGTTTAAAGTGTAATCTTAAGACAATCAATCTATTTGTTTGTTCTTAAAATCATGTTGTTTGCCACCACAAATAAAGAATAGAAAAACCAATTAAGAAACTTAAAGCAAGAGATTAAACGGATCTAACAAATAGTTTTTCGTACTTAATAGTTTTTAATTTAAAATTTAGGTAAAATGCCTTTATTTTTATAAATTAAAGATGTAGATAAGATGGCATACAAATTTTAAAAGGCTAACATAACGAAATCTTACCTCTCTGCGATTTTAGTTATTTGTTTATTTAAAATCTGCAAAATTTCCACAAAATATAATTTCTTGTTTTTAATATTGGCCTTGTTTTGCTTCAAATAAGGAAATTGATAAAAATTAAAGAAAATAATTAAAAATTTTAAAATAATTTTAAAACTGACAATTTGACAACACAAAATATGTATGTAAATCAAACGAACCACGACAAGCCATTATCATTATCATCACCATCATTATTGTTATTTTTCTATCCCCTACACCACAGGTAGAAGGTATACAAGTTTGTCACTCCGTTTGTAATTTCTTCAATATTAATGTAATACCCTATAAAGTAAATACCCAATAAGAAATTGTGCTTCAAATTGTGCTGTAATGAATAAATGTAAGAGTTTCGCTTACCATATCGCTTACTGAAGGCATGAATTTTATATGGTCAGTTCCCAGTCTGAAGCAATACATTTTTGACACAAAAATCGCTTTATTTAACGCATAAAAAAACTGGTGAGTGTTTCTGTCAGATTTGCACACTGAATGTTAGAAACAAATGAACGGAATTAAGGAAGTGGGCGTGGCATTTTCATTTTAAGACATTATTAACTTCCGTATATATGAGGGAAAGCAAGAACCAAAGTTTCTACATAAAATACAAGCATCTTGGTTATCAATAGACAACATCGAAAAAAATTTGAGAGGGAGTGGAGAAGTGGGCGGGGCACAAAATATATTAATTTATATCTAAAGAACGGTAAGAGAAAAATTGTCCAACACAAATCCTCTATAAAAATATGGGCGGGATTGGAGAGTTTGGCGTAACAGCCCCCGTACAAATAAATAATAGATTTCTATATATCTGGAGAACGGCAGGAGCCAAGGTTTCCAAATAAGGTAACATGGTGAAGGGTATACATAATTCGGTATAGACACTCTTACTTGTGTATTTTATTTTTACTTTTCCACTCATATTTATTTAGCTGTTACATTTAAGTATATTAAATTAATACATTTTGACATTTAATTATCATTTTTACATTTAGTTTAAAAGAAAGACGTCAATTTCTTTTTTGCAAAACATCTTCAATTTGTAAAATGTTTATTTTTTTTTTCTTTTAACTTGCTCCTTATACATTTAAAAAGAAAATTTAAAAGAATACAAGTGAAATTATTTTTGTTTCCAAAACCATAAATAATAAATTTTCCCATATAAAAGATTTGTTATTTTTTTATACATAATTTAAATATTTAATTTTAATTGGCTTTTTATTTCCCTACACTCATTTTCCATTCACAATATTTAGAAAAATGAATGGAGGGACGGACAAACAAACGGACGGACGGCTGGAGAACTTAATATTCATACATACATATTTCCGTAATACTTAAATACGTTCAATTTAAATTTGTTAATGCTGTTAATTTTTTCCCTTTTTCATTCAAAAAATTATTTTGCATTTTAAATTCGTATTCCCAATTCAATTAATATCCCAGCAAAAACTTTACTTACATTTCACCAACAACTTCCTAAACGCATTATCTGTCATATCAACCCAATAGACCAAAACAGAGCAAAATGTAAATGAGTTGTAGAATAAGCTTATCATTAGAGATTTCGTAAAACATGACAACCAATATGATTGCAAATGACTTATTATCGCAATAGTTTTGTAAGTGTTTTTGTGAATGATGTCCCGTTATTTGACGCGTGCCTAAATTTTGTATTACTTAGTTAAAGTTTTCAGTCTTTGCGTTTTGTTCGAAGAGTGAAGTGTTTTAGAGTTTTAAGCAAAGCATAATTTAAAAAAAGTAATTAAATATTATATAAGTAAAAAACTTTTTGTAAATATGCCATATAAAAAACAGAGAGTTCGTAAAGAATTTAATCTTATTATAGATTAGCTTATTCTATAATTAGACTCTTAAAGCTTACATTATATTATAGACAACTAATATTAAGGGATCAGTTTTCATTATTAAACAATTATTATAAGCCTTTTATAATAGTAATCACAACCCTTTCCTAAGCATAAGGCTTATGTTAGTAATCCAGTAACAAGTTCTTTCTAAATCGTTTTGGTTTGTTGGGTAATCTCTACCTTCAACCAATTTTTAAAGTTCTTTGTTTTTGTTCCCATTCGCATATGCACTTAGATGAGTTGGCTAGAGATCAAATCTAAAAAAATCAAGATTCAAGTTTGGAAGTCGATACTCTTCCCCAAAAGGTAAAAATACCGAATTTCAGTGTTCTGAAGTTTAAAATACCGAATTTTTAAATCCTATATTTATAAATTTCGTTAATAAATCCCGAATTAAGAAGCTTTAGTTAGCGAAACCGGTATTTGTTTTACGGTAGAGGAGGATCGGCTGTACAGATAAGCGTTAGTTTGCGATTCAGAATTTTGCAATAGGGGATTTTAGGTATTGGGCATTTGATCCCAACCCCTCATGTTTGAATCCCAAATACAAGAACTCATTATGATTTGTACTTGGATGCAAAAATAATTGTCAACTGCCATTTAAGCACTTTTCCCAATATTTTACGAATTTTAATCACTGGATTTGATTTTTGGTCTGATTGGTAAAAAATCAAATATAAAACATTTTCGTTACATCTTGTGTCTACAATATTACACTTCAAATAAGAGAAAAATATTTGTTGTACTATAATATGTAAACAGCTGTTCAGCATAAAATATATTTACATATTTATTTTTAATGCGTTTTAAATTTTTGGTGTGATTTAAACAGATGGTTAAAAATAAATAGAGAGGAAAAGAAAACAACAAAATATGCTATATTTATTTAACTCCTTAGTCATAAAAAATATTTTAGTTTTATAAGAGGTTTATTAAACAAATTTTCATATAAAATTTATTTTATAACCCTGTTTAAAGCATGAAAGATTTTTTATGAATAAGGCCTGTAGTATTTAATAATATTTATTCTAAAGCTGGCGGCAACTTTTTCAACAGCTATTTTATTTTTTTTTTTTCAATGGTGGAAAAGTTGATACGATCGAATTTTTTTCGTCTTTGTACCGTATTTAACTATTTTTTACAAAAATATGTGGATTTATCTAAAATTTAACAATTTGTGAACAAAATTTCCGACTTCATCCCTGATTTTCTTTCTGAGCTTTTTGTAAAATCAAAATCTTATTGCTTAGAAAAGTTTAAAAGAAATCGTGAGAGCCGCACGACTCTCAAATTTCTTTACGTGTATTTCGACATTTCATACCAAAATATTTTTACACTACTATACAGCTTTTACTTTTGTGAATTTTTCCTATGTGCCGTTATTCTCATTATTATAGTGTAAAAGGGCCTTTTAGAATAAGTAATAATAAGTAAGATTAAAGACTAACAAGTACAGACTGTAGCAGAAAAATTTCTCTCGAAATTTAACATGTGAAGTAACAAGAACAATATAAACACATCATAAAAGTTAATTTTTATAAAGCATCCGTAAATAGCGCAGCGTCAACGCTTTGTAATTGAATTGAAAAATCCGATTTTTACAGCGCGTTTAATGGTGAAGTTGGCCGCTATTGTTAATAAATAATGGCAATTTAGCTCTTTTTGGTCAATCTAGAGGTTTTATCTTAATTTATCTTAATTTTTGTTCTATAAGGTAGGTTTTATTAAACAAAAGAGTTAACACTATTCGCTGACTCTCTTGTTTAGGTATGATATATCAGCGTTAAATCTAAGCGGAAGAAGACGTTCCGCCTTTCGCTCTCGTTAAGGTACGGCTGTTAGCCAAATTGTTTTTATTTTTACGAAAATTAAAAACACTAAAGCTCTCACGTAAACGTCTACGTTACGGATCAACAGACCCGTTTTCCTCACCAAGCTTTTGTATAAATAATTACTCTAACGTTTATGTAAGAGATATTATAGATAAGTAAATAAAAAAAATTCTTCAATTTAACGTGTCAGCTCAAGGCGAATTCATACAGGTGACCGCATCATGGGATAGAGTTATGCCAGCTATCCCTTTATAAAAAATTACTATGTATTTTGTTTTTGTAAAAAGTAAAGTTTTTTGTTGAAAATATAAAAAAATTAATTTATTTGTTTATAAAATATACACAATTGCTTCAGAAGGCAAGTCTTTTTCCTGTATTGCAAATTTATTGTGGATCCACTTTTTTCAAGTATTTCAATTTTTATTGAATTTAAAATTTTAATTAATTTTTTCACAAAATGTAAATAAAGCTTGACATTAAGTATACACACAAAAAAATAAACAATAAACAGATGACTTGAAAATGTCACCTGTATGAATTCGCCTTGTATTAGGTGTTAAACAATTTTCTGCTTTTTGAAAAAGCAAACATTTTTCATCGACTCATACTACGTTTTTTTATAGTTTTTTACAAAACGCATAAATTATAAAAGCTAAAATTCATAAATTTTACGTATTCGGTGTAACCAACATTTATTGAATTTGACCGCAACGTTAACGTGTCCGCAAAATTTACGAGAGAGTAGCGAGGCCTTAAGTCATTTTAGTTAAAATGTAAGTAGTGTATACCGAAATTTCTTTATACAATTTGCTGGGATACTCGCTTAACTTAATAAGAAAATAATTATTCAGTGCTTGTGAAAAGTATTAATTTTTTATTTAACTATGTAGTAGTAAACAAACATTTTATTTTCTATTCTATATTATTTTTCAGTTCTTTTCGTAGTATTTTTTTATATAAAAACAATCAATTTATTTCCATAGCAATTTCTAAGATGCTGACGTAAAAACGCAACTCTTTACAAAACAATTTCATTCATAAATAAATTACTTTTAAGATGAACGGAACGCAATGTATTAAATAAAAAAACAAAAGAAAAACAGAGAAACAACACGCAAATTCATTACAGAATATTTGTTATTAAAGTTAAATTAAATAAAATAGAAAGAAAATTGTTGAACACATAAGTGAAATACACAGCGAGAAATTGGAAAAAACAGAAAAGAGGAAATTAAAATTACACAAATAAATTGAATTGGTGGTTTTGTTTTAGGGCCGACAAAAATTAAAATTCGATAGGTAAATTATTTATGTGGAAAGTTATTAATGCGGGGTACCAAGAGGTCGAAGAAAATTTAAAATTGCAAATGAAAGAAAAACGTTATTCTCTCGCAGAGTATAAAAATTCTTTGAAAAAGTAATCCGCAGTGTACTTTTGTTGTTTAGTGGTGGTTGAACTGTTTTCTAGAGTGTGTTTCTTTTATTTTCATAAAAAACTTATCGCTTTCTAAAGAGAAAAATAATTTTTTAAAGTAAAATTTGCATAAAAAGTTTTTTGCGGAAAATGTGTTTTTCTTAAAAAATAAATACAAAAAATTTTTATTTCTTGCGGCAAACCAGTAACCAACCGATGACTTGTTTAAGTTCTAGAAACAAGACGAATCCGTCTACTAACTGTATTACTATTAACTGGAAAATAAAGTGCGATCGGCTATGCATTTTACCGATCTCGTTACATTCTAGGAGCGGTGGCGGCCAATTTATTACAATATTAAACTTTATAATGGAGCCCCCTTAAGGAGTGAAGATAGGGGTAGGTATTTTTGGAAAAAATGTTGTGTTCAAAAATTATTGGGGGTCGCTCCCACATTTCGTTCCTCTAGGGAATATTATTACGGTAGTTATGGGACATTTTTTGGGTTTTGTCACCTCTTCCTTCAACTTTGACCTTGATGAGCAAACATTTGACGCCACCACATCTCCCACATTTTTCGTCTCATGCATTTTTTCCAAACCTCATCAAATAAGAGGTTGCAGCATTTCGAAATTGAAAAGTCGCACATTATGTCATGTCTAAGCACAAGTAAAAGAACCGGCTAAAACCGGTCGAATAATAATCGTACGGACTCCCAAATTGTAGTACTTTAATTTGCTTCAGATACTCAAATAAACCATTGTAACCGTCAATCGGTTAACCGATTAATTACCACCCGATTAACTGACCGGTTAATTTAAAATAAGCTTTTTTTGATTAACGATTAAACCGGTTAATTTCAGTCGATTAACCGATTAACCGATGTAACAAAATATATAAGTTTTTGTAAGTTTTTTCGGGATGCATCGGTAACTTTTGTACGGCATGTGGCTGTTCTTCACCCCAGATGCGGCAGTTTTGCTTGTTTATATCCATTTAGCCAGAAATGAGCCTCATCGCTGAACACAATTTTTCGATAAAACAGTGGATTGCCATAGAGCTGAATTTTGATAATAAATTATAACGATTTGCAGTCCTTGCTCGTTTGTGAGTTTCTCCATGATGAAATGGCAGAGTATACACAATTACCAACCAGTGCTGCCAGCCCGAAAAACTTAATTCATAAAAAATCACCCTTTAGTATTATAACATATTTTTTAGTTTTTAATTATTTGGTTCGTCTCATATAGAAAAGGTATGTGTTAAGAAAATATTTTTCTCATACAAACAAGGAAGGTGTTCAGTGATCTTAATTTGAACCCATTTTTTGCCGATCGGTGACTAAAATTACAAGCACCTTACTCTTTTTTTTCAATGTTTTTTTATCTTCAACATCAATCAAGAGGAATATGGCGAAAAATGGGTTAAATAAGTGTTTGTTGCCAACACCTTTTTTCACGTACTTTTTATATGTATGTGTTTAGTTATTTGTTTGTTCTCATATCAGTCTTTTAACAGAATTTACCCAAACAATTCGAAGTGTTAAAAATTTTTAAAAAATAAAACAGGACTCTAATGTAATAATGAAATATTTTATATGTTCAGAAAAATCCTGGAGAAGGACTGAGAAATTAGATATTCTGCATTATGGGTTGCTTTCAATTTCTTCAATATCTACGATAAGTGAAAAAAAAAATTTCCAAGTCAAGTTTTATCAAAACTAAAGCAAAGAATCGCTTAAATCCTAAACATTTAAACCAAATACATTTTCTAAAAGATTTGTTTTATATGAAATCCTTTAACTACTGCAATAATTAATAAAATGATCTCACATTACTAATAAATGATATCTGTGGCATTTTGACAAAACACCTTAATTTAAAAAGTTGAAAAAAATGTTGTTAATCATACGAGTTTTCATTCAAAACTCATTTTTGTTTACGTTTTTAAAATTTTTTATTATAAACGAACTTTTTCTTTAATTTTGCTTTAATTTATTATTCAATAAAAATGATTTTTTTACCGAGGTTTTTTTAAAAACTTTTTTTCTATCTTATCTCGACTTAAGATGTTTTGTCAAAATGCCACAGATATGTATTACATATTTATGAACTATTTTTTTGTTTGCTTTTTTTAGTTCAAGAATTGTTATGTTTGTAATGTTATTGTTTAAGTAATAACTATTTTACTAATAAACGCAAAATAATAAATAATTTATGCATTTGTATTTATTAAAATTCTTAATTTATGAAAAAACTTTATTAGTCGGTTAACCGATCAAAAACAAAATTAACCGATTAAGCCAAAACCTCGGTTAATTAATCGATTAAAGCAAAAGCCCGATTAAATGAATACCCTAGTGCATTCACAGAAAAAAATTTTTGCGCCAGTAAAAGAATTAATCAAAAATAAAATCTGTTTTAATTAAATATTTAGTCAGGTGAATTAAACTTTTTATCAAGTGTATTAAATGTTTAATTGACAATATTTCAATTAAACGTTTACAATATTTCAATTAAACGTTTAATTCACTTAATTAAAACTGATTTTATTTTTGATTAATTCTTTCACTGGCGCAAAAATTTTTTTCTGTGTTGATTTGGAATTTAACCCAAAGAGAGTTAAATTCTGCATCAAACATTCCCATTGAGTGCTGGCACTGGTACCCAATTTCATTGCGTATGTACACAGCAAGATCTTGATGTAGATTAAAGAGATATAGAAGGTGGAACAAGGAATCTGAAAATCATGTAGATAAGAGTTTTAAAATACCTGAGTTACACATAAGGCAAAGACATCCAGCCGATGAAGACAAACATGAGCATATACAGAAAAATAGAGAAATATTCGTTCGACCTCTCATCAGAACACAGAGAAAGTTTAATTCGGCTAAGCTGAATATAGCTCACCAACTTGTTTTGATCTAACATAAGTACAAACATATATATGATTCAATACTTTGATATAAGATTAAATCTTTGTATTGGCTTATAAAACAAATAAATAAATAATATTATAATCGTCTTCAAAATATAAGTATGTAATATTGCTTTCGCTATCATATCGTTCTATGGTTTATTGGGTAGAAAGTAGGCAAAATTTAATATATTTCCTAATATTATTGTTTTCAACTAAAACTTTAGTTTTGCATTAGAAAAATGTTAGTTTTCAACATGACACTTGACATCTGAAGTAAATAAAAAATATTTACTTTTCACTGACACACATTTAACTAAAATAACTTTCGTTTCACTTTAACTACCTTTTTGTTTTGCTTTTAAAGTGAAAAATATTGTGTTGGCTCCATTCAACCCCTTTAACGCACTGCCATCGCTGAAAAACGCTTATATTTGGATATTCAACATCTTCTATTAATCCCGAAAACAGGCATGAAACATGTAGATAATGTCAATCTTAAAGTGTTTAGCAAGAAATGAAAAGTAAATTTTTAGTTGAATTTTTATCTAAAATCAACAAATAATGACGCCATTGCAAAATTAAATATGAACTTTTATCTTTAAAAATTATGCACACAAATTTAACAAAGTTTTTCGTTGCTTATTTTAATATAAAAAAAAATAATTTTTTTAATAACTTAGATTTGACAATATTTTTATACCCACACCACAATAGTGAAGAGGGTATTATGCATTTGTGCTGATGTGTGTAACGCCTTAAAATATTGGTCCCAGACCCACCTTAAAGTATACCGATCTACTCAGAATCACTTTCTGAGTCGAACTAACGATGTCCGTCCGGCTGGCTGGCAGGCTGGCTGGCTGTCCATGTAACCTTGTGCGCAAAGTACAGGTCGCAACTTTGGAGATAACTTGATAAAATTTGGGTCATAGGTTCTTATTGGCACAAGGACCAAGCCTATTGAAAATGGGCCAAATCGTAGGACCACGAGGGAAGATAGGGGGAAATTTCTTCCTCTCAGAAACTATCAAACCGATTTTAATGAAATTTAAAACATGGATAGATCCATATCTATATGGACACATAAGCTATACAGTTTTTCAAAAATAGGACCACAAGGGGATGTAGGGGGCAATTTCTGCCTCTCACAAACTTTCAAACCGATTTTAATGAAGTTTTTAAACATAGAGAAATCCATATTTATATGGACACATAAGCATGATGTGTTTTTAAGTACTGTGGTGCTGGGTATCATATGGTCGGGCTTGACCGACTATACTTTCTTACTTGTTATTATTTTTGTTGATTAAGAAATATTTTTGTTAAAGTGTATATTTGTGTATTTACAAAAAAAAATTTTTTTGGATTTTTCTAAATCTTTTCACAATTTAAAAATCTGTCATTTAAATTAAGAAAGTTTTTTTGTTGAACATTTTAGCTTAAAGTAACCAATATGTTCGAGTTAGTATTATTAAATTTCACATAAGTTTTGCTTTGTTTTTTTTTCATATTTATGGCTATTTTTGCCGCAACCGAAAAAAAAATTTAATTTTGTAAATATTTGTCTGCTTGTTTGAAATTTGATTGTTTTGTGTACAGTTTCGTATACAAAACGAAAGAAAAAATTATTTAATTTAGAATTTGTTTTAGTTTCTAATTGCTGTTCAAAAAATGTGTTTTTTACGGAAACGAGCATAATCTTAACCAAAATTTACTTTCATCCCCATCTACTTCTTTAATAATTTTTCACAAAACATCGTACGTCCTTTAGGCGCTTCATGTTTTTAAGTATTAAAGAAAATCTTTTTTAAGGACATAAAATGACTTTTAAGGAAGTTTTTTACTTGTGCTTAAATATTTTATTTTTAATGATTTACTTACATATAAAAAGCCTGCAGATTTTATAATGTAATTTTTTTTTGACAGAACTTTGTACATATTTTGGTTAATTTAAGGAACTCCAATTTAATTTATAAAGGGTGGTCCAACTATAATGCACGGTGTTAATTGTCCGTCACACCTTAACATCAAGTTTTTTGCCCAACTTAATTTGACATTTTCTTGTTTCAGTGTTTGACAAATTCAACCATGAAGAGGTACACAATTGAGAAGTGAATGGTGACACGCCGCACACTGGTTCATATTTTGAGAAGGCGGCCAAAATTATTTTTTTTTTTGTTCTCCGATTTTAAAATTTTTTTATTCATGTGAAAGTAAATACTAGTGAACCTCGGGAGCCAAAAAATTAAAACCCTATTTCAACTATTTCATTGAGAACAGGGTGGTCCGAAATGGACTTTCTCAATATTTGGTTATAGTTTTGAATTTCTGAGTCAATTTTTGAAGTTGAAATGCTCATAACTTTTTTGTTTTTTAAGATTTTTTGACAGAATAAGTTTTGTGTATTAGTTTATTTTATTAGCTATACGTGGTTTAAAGCATTAAACTCTGCGACCTCTAGAACTTTTTAATTTTTTTTTTTTTTTTTATGTCAAAATTTCCCGGAAATTTCCTACTTTATAGAGCATAAGTCCTGAGCGTCAAAATGCGTCAAAAAAAAACCTATACTCTCTTGTAGTCCAGAATCTAACCTACATTTCTATACCCCATTGTACGCACGTCTGGATACGACCTTGCGAACTACAGCAATTTCTGTGACCCAAGGTAAGATATTCGGTTCAAAAAATAAGTCCTGCAAGGAAAAATTACTGAAATTAAAGAAGGTGAATCTTAAAGAATTTTCGACAAATAAAGCAGTTCAGGCCACATAAATTATCTAGCACGTCAGGTTATCAATTAATTTGGAGATGGTAAAGGTATTGCCATTGTTATGAACTTATTGTGGGTGAACGGATGCTGCAAAACGAATAGGCGACATAAATAGACTAACACGTTAGATTTCTGAGTAAGTTAAAAGGTTACACATAAGTAAATAGCCGCAACATAAACTACATAGTTTAATTACCTGAAAATTGCAAATTAATTTAAAAAAATGGAAGAACAGGTAAATGGTAAAAAAACTAGCACGCAGTTATATTTTACGTGAAAATTACCTACATGTTACCAGTTAATTTATTGCCGGTATGTTATCCTTTTAAAAAGTGTGAAAACAGGGGTTTTTTATGTTTCAAAGAAATGCTAATAAAAGATTAAATTTGTATTTAAAAAAGGGTTTTTATGTTTTAAAGAAGCAGTAACAAAAGATCATTTAAAAAAACTTCTATCAAGAGTATAAAAGTGCATGCATTCATAATTTTACCTTCATTATTGTTTAAACAATGGCTAAGTTCAGTTATAAAGTTCTCGCAGATATATATTTTCAACAGAAAGATGAAAAAGATTTTGTGTTACACATAATGAATAATCCATTTTTTAAATTATGCAACGAACAAGAAATCAAAATTCATAAGATAAAAATTAAAAATTTTTCATTAACATTAAGAAAACGGTACCTGAAATGTTCTAGAAACAAGAAAAAGTTTTATTTACACAACGAAAAATGGCTAACAAATGATCTGATTTTTAAGAAGCTGTCAATAACCGCTAAGGAAACTGGAAAAGTGGGTCGGGCCGCAAAACAAATTGACAATTGCAGTGAAAGATCACGAAGACGCAAGCTAGCAAATATCAATGAAGAAATTTCTCATAGTATGATAAAGGATTCATTTCTGCATCAAATTCAACCAACGCAAAATAAGAAAACAAAAATTGCAATAATTGAAAAAATAGTGGAAGCGAGCCCTAAACGCACAAAGAGGATTTTAAAAAGTATGCCTACACCAACTGAAGAAATGAAATTTACTCCAGAAGAAGCATTTGCACTATTTTTGGATTTAAAACTGACAAAAAATCAGTATACAGAACTGCGAAAGCGAACCAATGAAAAAAACTGTGGAATCTTTCCAGCATATCGAGATTTAGTTTCTGTCAAAAAAGAGTGCTTACCTTCACAAACGGCTATTAGTGTAACTTCAAGTTCAGCAGAAGTAAAATTGCAGGCTCTTCTCGAACACACTGCAGAACGATTATTAAATACACTTGATGCTGACTGTTTAAAAAAACTTAAAAATTGCAGCATCACTTTATTTTCTAAATGGGGATGTGATGGAAGCTCTGGTCAGAAACAATACAAGCAATGTAATTCAGAAAACTCATCTGATGCCAACTTATTCATGGTATCTTTAGTTCCATTACGTTTAAGAAAAACTTATATTGGCTTAGAGCCGTCAACCAGTAGAGTTACAGAAATGGATGTATGGAAAAATGAAATTCCCTCTTCAACAAAGTATTGCAGACCAATAAAGTTTGTTTACAAAAAGGAAACTAAAGATGTCATAACTGAAGAAGTTCGAAAAATAAAAGATCAAATTAAAGAACTTCAACCGGCAATATTTAAATTTGATGACCAATGCATTGAAATTAATTTTCAAATGTTCCTTACAATGATCGATGGAAAAGTTGCTCAAGCATTAACCGAAACAAAGTCTTCGTCAAGCTGTACCATATGCCAAAAGACATCAAGTCAATTAAGCCAACCCCCATCACAAGACAATAGTTTCAATGAAGCATACGAATTTGGAATGTCCCCTCTTCATACCAGAATTCGTTTTATGGAGCATATTCTTAAATTGGGTTATGATTTGGAATTTGGCCCGTTAGGCGAAACAGTGAGAAAAAACAAAGAAAATGTGGAAAAAAGGAAACAAACAAAAAAACAAATTCAAGAAAAATACCTTCACCTAGGCCTTATAATTGATCAGCCAAAACAAGGAGAAGGAAATTCAAATGATGGAAACACTGCAAGGAGATTCTTTTCCGATCCAGAAACTGCAGCATCTATCACAGGAGTACATTTTGAATTAATAAGACGATTCCAGATCATTTTACAAGTTATATCATGTAGCAGAAAGATAAATGCAAAAAAATTTGGGCAGTATGCAAATGAAACAGCAATTCTTTATAACAAAAAATACTCTTGGAGACATATGCCAACCACAGTTCATAAAATTTTATATCATGGGGAACAAATAGTTCAACACAATATGCTACCAATTGGAGATCTATCTGAAGAAGCGCAAGAAAAAAGGAACAAAGACTACAGATTCTTCCGCGAGCATAACACAAGAAAAATGTCCAGATGTTGTACTAATGAAGATCTTATTACTATTTTGTTGTGCACATCAGATCCATATATGTCCAGTATTCGACAAAAATGGAAATCAACCTCAATCGAATTAGAGGAAGAAGCTAAACAACTTCTCGAAAATGAAACCCAAAGCTATTTAGAAGAAATTTTTACTAATATTGTTTAATTTAAAATTGTTTATAGATTATAATTTGTTTTTGTTTTAAGTATATATTTGTATTAATGTATAAAAATAAAATACACATACATCTCTAACCAAAAATAAAAGTTGAATTACCTTAAATGTTTTCGATAGCCAAGAATGCTATTTGGGCATTTTTCAAAATATTCCTTTTCAGTTTTATCCTTATAACAACTCGTCTTTCCCAAAAACGCCAACCTTTGGCCCCTGTGAATATTGGGACTAAAAAATTTACAGGGGCCAAATATTGGCATTTTCTGACAGGATCTAAGTTGGACAATAAAAAATAAGTATCAGTTGCAAAATACAAGAGAAATAATGATAAATTATAAAAAAATCATATTTGAAATATTCAACTTTTACACCGAAACTCAACAAAAAAGTGAAAATGCATTTTGAACTCCCCATAACTTTTGCTCCTATCAGTCGAATTTTACGTTTTATAGCGCAAATTAAAGCCTAACATCGCACCTATCGAGCAAAAAAATCGCATAAAAAAATACCGATCCAGTCAAAAGTTATGGAATTTTGACCGCCTTCTCGTAAAATTTCCCACTGTGCGCCGTGTGATTGTTGAAAAGCCGGTGCGTCAAAGAGTGGATGTTTGGTGTGGTTTTTCTTTGAAAATGTGGTCGGCCAAGCAGTTACCGTAAATTGTGTTCGCCATTACGAGATGCTAACAGACTTCTTATAGGCAGATAGTGAGGATATGGCCTTAACGATTTGTGGTTCCAACAGGATGGAGCCATTTGCCACACAGCCAACGAAACAATAGCTCTTTTGCGCGAGAAATGTAATGGCCGTGTTATCTCACGTCGTGGCGATGTTAATTGACCGCCACGATCATGTGATTTGAAACCGTTGGACTTCTTTCTTTGGGAATATTTAAATGAAAAAGTGTACGTCAATAAGCCAGGAACAATTCAAGAGCTAAAGGATGAGGGAATGCGGCACATTAATGATATTGAACCTCATTTATGTCTCAGAGTCATCGGATAGAGGTATGCCACCGAAGAAGTGACGAGCATTTGTCCAACATTTTGTTTCACACATATCTGTCATAAAGCCTTCAATAATAAAAATCAATATTAAGATAATTCTCTGAAGACTTTTTGTT
Organism: Pollenia griseotomentosa; assembly: GCA_963931875.1. NCBI lineage: Eukaryota > Metazoa > Arthropoda > Insecta > Diptera > Polleniidae > Pollenia > Pollenia griseotomentosa. Next base: position 255,709,534 of record OZ007560.1, on the reverse strand, counting down.
TTATTTACAATTAACATTGTGCGTTTTGGTCGGACCACCCTTTATTTTTCATATTTAAGCATTGACTACTTGGCAATGGGTACTGTAACTTATTCAATTAACTGGTCTTTTGTATTATTTTTAGTGCTCAAAAATAAACACTAGTGTTCGGTTCGGTAGATTTGTGGAAAACACGAACGCTTATAGTGTTTGCGTAGTAACTAATGTTCGTCCCTATAGCGGCTATAGCGCTCCAGACCATAATGCGTAACAAACAGTAACTTTTTCCGGATGGAAGGTCTTTTCCACAATCACTTCTGGATTCTCCGAGCCCCATATGCGAAGATTTCGCTTGTTTATGCAACCACCGAGTAAGAAATAAGCTTCATCGCTTTTGAATTTTGAGAAAAATTATTGTAACTTAAGTTAAAGCCTCAATTGGTTTTTATTACAGCACATTTTTATTCTTGTTCAAATAGTGCTACCTGGTAATTTCAATGTCTGAATAGATGAAACTCTAACTTGTAAAAAAATGCTATCAAACATACAAGAGCGAATATATAAAATTTATAAAATATTAACATATGCAGAAATTAGATCGGTTTTTTTGATCTCCTGTCAAATTGTGATTTTGCAGATAGCACTATTTGATTATAAACCCTCGATATGAAAACGAACGAAACGTCTTGTTAACGTTTCTCTGCTACCTGGGTTCGTTTAAATAATGCCCAATTGTGTCCAAAAGCAATAATAATACAAATGAAATGTGAAAAAAATCAATCTAAAGTACAAAACAAAACAATTGCAAACGTTTCGCTTTGTTTATTTTCTTGCTCTGTTTTAAACATTTGCAAGTTTCAAGAATTCAAAAATGATCTGTTATGACTAGGGCCCGGACTTTTATTCCGTTAAAATCAGGTTTTATGCGCATAAAGAATGCAATAAAATAAAAAACTATGCGCTAAAAATTTTAAGAATATGCACTTAAAATTATTTTGAAATTTTTTTGTAGTGAAAAAAAAAACATAAAAATAAGAAGAAAAAACAAAAATAACATGAAAAATGTAAAAATTCAACTCATAAACTTAACTAAGGAACAGTTAACACAAAAATAGAAGTTAAAATCAATTAATACAGAAAAATGTAAAGAAAAACCAAAAGTAAAACAATCATATAAATTAAGTCACTTGTTAGATAGAAAAAATGTATCTATAAAATAAAAATAATATATAAAAAGAATAAAGAACATAATTTTTTTTTAATATTTTCAAAATTAAAGTTTACCGCCTGTTTTTCAAAAAAAAATAAAACGGAAGTGAAAGCAGCATGATTAAATGCCGATAGTTCCTTTGTGGTATATTCATTTTCACTACTCTGTGTTTGTTAAAATCTTAATTAAATATGCCAGCGGTTTGTTTTATTGTTTTAAATCCTTCATTTTTGCTTAAACTTTATCAAGCTTGATACGAATTTGCTTACTAACGTTACCGTCCACCACATACATCTTATTTAAGGCAACATCAATTCATTTAAATTTAAAATTGATATTTCATAACCATTGTTGAATCCTTCCACAACGTCTTTGATTTGGTAAAAGCTTTCAGAATAATATATAATTGCACCACGTTCCCCACCTGGTTGTAATAGGTTGTGGAGGAAGACATTAATCGGAATACTTCTCTTTATATACATCAACATGCGTATGTGGTTTACAAAATATTTTTTTTCCATAAGAAATCAATAAATAAATTTTATCGAAGCGGTCTCTTATCTCTTCTGCACACAGGGTGCATAGCAAAATAAAGCAATAAAAACAAGTTGTTTTCAAAATATGCAACAAAATAATGCAATATCAGCAATATATGCAAAAATATGCATTCAAAGCAAAATATGCATTCAAAGCTAAATATTCACTAACCAATCGAAGCTTTTTAACCCATTAGAAGTCTCTGTACTTAAATGAGTACAGCTGGCATTTTACAAGTTTCTAAGCAACAACAAAGAATTTTTAATCAATGTACCATTATTTCTGTTCACAACAATAATACCAACAGCAGCTAAAAAAGAATTTGTGTTTCTTTTTAATTTTTCTGTGCAAAAGAATAAGTCTGATTTGTATTACAAAAGTAGTGTGAAGGTATGAACACTATTTTAATAATATTGAAAACAATATTGAATTTTTTTTTGGTAATTTTGAATTATTATAATGAAAATCGTATCAAAATAACTCACAGACAAAAAAAATTACTTACATAAAAAAACAATAAACTTAGAGCAGTATAAATTTAACTGTACTCGTTTGAGTATACTGACAACATGCATAGGTAAAAAAAATGTTTTTTTTGTTAGATTTTAACTATGAGTGGATAACATTTTACATCCCAAAAGTGATTCAAAAGCCTTCAAGAAGCTGTTGATAGCATATCATGTGGTGAAGAGGTGTTTAGGAAAATATAACGGTTTCAAGCCTATCAAAAGACAAACCTGGTATTATTAAAGTTTTCGTAAATGTTGAAATTATTGACAACAACGTCAGTGACGATAGTGATAATGAACAGTTGGCACCAAAGAAAACTCGTCAAGACTTTGCAAAGCGATTAATTCATATTTGGCGCAAATACTTTCCATCGCAGATGTCAACCCCTCAGCAGAACTCGGAAATTTGTAAAAGATGAAATAGTGTATGTGAAGAAATATTTAAAAAATCTTTGATCCCAATGTCTTTGATCTTATAGCCTTCAATTGTTGAAGTCGAATCGAACTGGCTTTCTTCTGCTTAGCGGTGGCCAAAATATTCCAAAAGACGAGTCAATACTTAAATATTCTGGATACCATCCCGCTAAGCAATTCATTCGAGGAAAGCCCGTTCGATTCGGCTTCAAAAACTGGGTTGCGGCTATTGCTATAAGCTTTTGCTACCAGTTAGATTTGTACTCCGGAAAAAGCATTTGTTGGTGTTTTTTATAGTTTTTTACTAGATACAATCTTTATGTTGATCTTTGATATTTAGAGTAACGTCTGGGTCAATGTACAAAACCATTTGCGGTACATTTTTTGATATTTTAGAGTTTGTTGGCAGAATAAGAAGTGCTTAAAAACACTTTGCACTGAAAACAATTTTCTGAAAATTTTCATACGTAAGAGGTCAGTGTACTCAGTTGAGTACACCCCAAAAACTCAGTTAAAAAAATTTTTTTTTTTTCATTTTTTCCATTTTATGTTTTTTTTTAATACTTATTTTAATCAATAAATAAAGCTGAAATTTAAAAATTATAGCCAGTTTTGGTTTGACCTCTAATGGGTTAACTGCGAATTTCTTGATTTGCAAAGATATTTAACATATAGTAATCTTAGACTGACGACAACAAATATGCATTTGAATAAAAATCCGGTCCTTGGTTATGACCCAAAATTGACGACTTTATTGTTTTTATTTGATTTTGAAACAAACTGGTTTCTATTTGTTTAAAAAAATTGTTATTTAAATATTTAGAACTCATTAGCTTAAAAACACATTTTCCAAAAAAAAAGCAAATTTAATTTCCATTGTTTTTTTATTTTTAAATTAATCAAGCGATATTCAGCCAACCATTTGGAAACATTAAAAACATGTTAAAATTTTAACGAAACAATTATATAACCATTGACAAAAACTAAATTTCCGCGGGTAGAAAACGAAATTTAAGTTTTTAAAATTGGTACAAAATCAAAAAAGGTAAGGCAAACGCCTTACCTTATTTTTAGTCAACTGTTATCGCTTGTTTTGCGGTACACAGTGGGGTCAAAAAAAGTAAAAAAATATTTAATCTGTCTTTAAATCGAAACTACTGGTTGAATGGAAAACTGATATATGAACGAGTCGCCTAATTACCAAAACTAAACGGCAATTTATGCAAATAAAATAAGCGTAAATAGTTTTAGTTACCGCTTTGGTGTCTTTTGTATCTTTGGCCCCCACTGAAATTTGTCGGCAAATTATTTTAATCCATAAATGTTCTTTTTGAAAGGGCTTTTTAAGTTTCCCGAAAAAATATTCAAGTTGACCAATAAAGGCTAGATTACACTACCTCACATGTCTTACGTATTCCATAATACTTTGTGAGATAGAAATCTAATGAGTTTTGTTGCGACTGTCAATAAATCTAATTTAACATGACAGCTTGTGTTCACACCATCACACAAAGTATAAACCCTCACACATGACATAAAATGCAACCCTGATCCAATACAAAGTATTATTGCTTAGAAATTTTTCAAAAAACGATGAAGTCGTTGGGATGTCAAACTTTTTTCATAATACTTGTCATTTTCATGTCACATTGCATTCACTCTATAACACTTTGTCATATTACTTAAGTTTTTGACTTGTATTAATACAAAGTATAATAGTGTAATCTAGCCTTAAGCAATATAACAAATATGATACTCATAAAATTCTATAATATAACTCTGATAATAGGAATTCGTTCAGACTTTAACTCACTTTAGTATAATGCTCCCTTTAGGACATTCAGATTTATTACCACTTTTTTGCGATTGACCCCACTCTGCGATAGTCGTTTAAACTTGTCGTGTCTAGAAAGAAGTGTATGTTTATTTTTCCATAATTTTTTTTAATTCCATTGTATATTATTTAGTAGTTGAAACAATTATTATTAATGAAATATTTATTTATCTTTGAAAAAAAATTCTCACAATTGTTTTAAGTTATTCTACACACAAAGCAAAAGTGAAATAAACCTAAAAGTGAAAAGTTCTTTAATTTAAAAACTTAAAAGTATTTGTGACTAAAAAAAGTCTTCTAAATATTTTACTTTAATATTTTGCTCGATATTTTTTTCTTTCTCTACTGTATTCCTTTATCCGTGTTTATCCTGTTAAAAACAAATTTATATTTAATTGTTGCTCTCAAACTCAAAATGGGCGTAAAAACATTTTGTAATTTTGCGAGAACGTGTTACGCAAGTCTGGTACAGTGGTTTCTTAACCCTAGTCGAACGGAAGAATTTTACAACGTTAAAAGGCGATACAGGTACAATTGTACCTACATTGAATTTTCACTATAAATTAGATTTTTCACGGTTAATAAGTTAAATTATTGTACACAAAAATTCTTAATTACTTAAAATACAGATAATTGTCTAAAATAAAGTTATAACTTACTTTTATTGTCAAATTTTTTTTAAGCAACCACTATAGAAATGCTTTTGAATTAAAATTTAGTAATGTTAACTTCTAATAATGTTAAAACGGGGGTCACTACAATAAACCTGTGACACAAAGAAGTTGTGTTTTGTTTGTGCAACTCACTTTCCGAAAAGGGGGATAATTAAAAAAAAATCTTCAGTCGTTTAAAAAAAAAAAACACAAACAAACATATGTATTTATGTGAAGTTGTGCAGTTTACTTTACGTGCGCTGAACAGGTGGATTTGATAAGCAAATAATTTACAAAAGTTTATAGATAAAATTGTGATAATTTTCCAAAGCGTTACATCAAATTGTGATAAATTCACTAGTTCACTATGACTGTTATCGAAACTTTTCCTATTACAAGTCGTCATCGTCTTTGTAACTAAATTTACTTTCGATGAAATAAGGCAAATTATTAAACGTTCAGAAGATGAAGAAATATTTGTTGCGCGTAATTATAAAAACTATTTGCCACAAATTGGTGATACATTTGATAAAGACTCAGACATTGAAAACGAAATTGTCATAGAGTGCGAAAAAGAATACGACTCAGATGAGAGTACTGAAGATGAGCAAAGCGAAAACGGTACTTTGACTTGAAAAGATGGAACTCAATGGTGCAGTGAACCTTTAGCAAGTTTACAAACCTTCATAAAATAGCGTTTTTTTAGAAAAAGAAATTTTCAAATCTTTTATTACTCAAGAAATATGTGACATTATGTTGAGAGAAACAAATCGAAAAGCAAGACAACACAAAAGTTTCCTAATTCTTCTGAAACAGTTCCCAAAAAAACATTTCAGCCATTTACCGAAATTTTATGTATTTTTGGGTATTCTTATTGCGAAACATTTGGACTATGATGAATAAAAATTTAAAGAAATCATACAAGTCAAATGAATGCATCACTATCGACGAGCAACTGTTTCCATTTAGAGGCCATACCAGCAATTGAAGAACTTAGGTGCTATAGAAAAGTTACTCAGGAAGTCTATTGCGGCAACGTCAAATCTGGTAGGTGGTTCCAAAGTACCTTATGGTAGACATGGAGCCTCTCCAGTCGTTGGGAGTTGCTATGTTTGCCAATGTGAAAAACGCAAACAAGACTACAAAATCCTGTGTGATCTGCGTGAAACTTGCTTGCAATGAGCACTCAATTCAAAATACAACATGCATATCATGCACACAAATTCAATAAAAATATTTCCAATTTCTCATGTAAATTCAAGTGTTCAAGTATACTAAAGGGTATTTATAAAATAAATATAATAAAATTAGTTTTAATTCGTTTTCTTCGCTTATTTTCATATAAGATATATGAAGGTACAATTGTACCTTGTCAGCCTTTTAAGGGTGTCAAATCAACTTGACGTTATAAAATAGGTAAGACAAGTACATATTTTCCTGAACTTTTGAAAATATTAATCGTTATCAAAAGTTTGAAGATGTCACAAAACTTCAGATATCTTTTATTTGTAGAAAAAAAGTTATTGCAATTTAAAAACGGAAAAGGTACAATTGTACCTGTTCCGTCCGACTAGGGTTAAGTAAAATAATTCCATTGTAAAATTATTAAGACTGTAACATGTATTTTTATATTATATTTAAAATTATTATTAAGCAAGATTACTCAACTAAGAATTCTACTTTAATATTCTTTATATTTCTTTAGAATAAACAATTAAATAACAGGGGCCTAATTACCGCATTCGATAATCGGGTAAGCTATCGTGTCGAGTTAACTATCGTATTTTTCTGCATACGATAGACACTGACGTATCGAATGAAAACTCGAGAGATGTAATGGCTTTGGTTACTCGATATCGAACGCTATCATCGCAAATTACGATACATTTCTTTCGATATCGAGAGTCATGATACCAAAATAAAAAATTTCGATAAATTTTGCTCGATATCGTAAGCGGTAATTAGACCCCAGTTCTGCTTTACGACAATCGAATTAAGACTTGTAAAAACAGTCAGAAAGTATCGAAATCACAATTCTTTTTGAATGTTTTTAATTTTAAGCTCCAGGTAATTTTTTATATAAAAAATATTTATTTATTTAATTATTAACTCTATATTTCGCAAACCTATGGTTAGCATCCTCAATAACAATATTTTTAAAAACACAAAAGAACAAAAGAGGCTTGAAGATAGTCAGCTTTTTTAGCGAATGGGTTGCGGGCTAAATTCCTGCTAAAGGCGTTAGTCTGTTTAACTATAATGGGCTAAAAGATATCGTTACTATTGCTTAGAATTTAAACTGAAATACCACCATAATTTGTATAGTTTGGGGCAAAAAGACTCTTTTCCGGAAAAGTTCAATAGGCTTCATCCCTACGACAATTAAAGATTATTCACCAAATTGTATCAAATTACTTCAAAACTGACAACCCACCAGCCCTGACAGGCATCGTTTGTTTGATTAAAAAATTGATTCTGAGTTGGTCGGTTTATACACCAAAAGGTAAGTCTATATCCGATATTTATATATGTTACATACTTCAGTACAAACGCATAATACCGTCTACTCCTAATGGTTATTATTATTATTATTATTAAATTCCCGTAGTTCCAAGGTGGAACATAGGGCCTCCCGGTTTCTTTAATCAGTTGTGTTTAAGATGAGTAGGGGATTGGCTTTCAGCATCCGATCCTGGTACTGGGGTGCCGATTACGCCCCCAGGCTGGCTTTGTCATTTGCCCTGACCCTGACACGTAACCCTACCTGACATTGGCTTTGGATGCTACCGTTGATTCAAAATAAATTCTTCCGCTACCATTCCTAAAAAAATAGCCGTGGATTAGTATTCTTTATTCCCAACGGCACTAAGATCGTTTATGACAAAATTGCCCATAAACGACCTAATGTCCCATGCGAGTTGGATACCACATCTTCAATTAGGTTGCTCGAGTTTCCAGGATGCACCTCGCTGGAGGTGAGAGTCGGAAATGAGTGAAATTGGCCTTTAGTGTCTGCATACCCTAAAGAGGCACTTCCACCCCATTTGCATGGTGTTGTTGGTATAATGCAACAGGATTGTAACAAATAACATACATTTTATTTGGGAGCGATAGGATTTAAATAAATGACACTGACTAGCATGTCAGTATATATCAGTAGACCTACTTTCGAAAATAAATGCAGTCTATACCTCAAGTTAAGAGTTTTAATTTGCCGAACGCTATTAACAAGAGATACCACGGAACCCATAAGTCTCAAACAATTATTCTCGTGAGCCCTTTATATCCAAATCGAAGGACGGAAAAGCTTTAATACGTCGGGTAAAGGTCTAACTCTTGCCCTAAATCTAGTTCTGAAGTTCTTTCAGCAGACGAATGTTTTTGTATTCTCTTTATAACTAATAGAGTTGCAAAAGCAGTACAGGATCGACGAAAGCAGCAGATTGATTCTAGATTGGTGTTTGTTAATTTTTCTAATACAAAACGAGTAATTCTAGCAGTTGAGTTGCCGATTTTGAGTCAAAGGGCTTTGGTAGACAATTTGTATTCTTTTTTCTTTGGCAATCTTGTGCTACAATTTGTCCGATGTTCTACAACAAATAAGCAGCATTTTTTTACACATTATAAATAACTTTTAAATTTTATACAAATAAATTAAAAACTTATTGGAAAAGCAATATTCACAAACCTTTTCATAACTGTCTGCTGTTTTTATTTAAATTCAATTTCATTAGGGCAAAAGAACCGAATTAATTTAACGGATAACAGATTTGAGTTCACTATCGCTAAACTTGGGTTGGCATAACTTGAAGATTAAACTATCGGTTTCATTTAATTAGTTCTGGTTAGCCTGCATATAAAAGAAAACTGTAATTTTCTGACATTTTTCTTACAAAAGCTATTTTTAATTTAAACAAACGCATCTGTGAGATATACATGAATGCCCTTTGAAAATGTTGCAACTAAAAACATATTAAATCATCACCAATTGAGTTATAATTATATCATCAACAATAACAAAATCGAAATTGGATTTGGATTTGCATTTTCATTTTCCAATTTGCCAATATTTGATAATTTGTTAATAAAGCAAAAACAACAACCACAACAGAAATGCACAGCGGCAATAGAACAAAAACGAAAAAATATTAAATAAATAAAAAATGCATTAAACTTTCAGCACTAAGTCCCGATGGCCATAAATTTCAATGTGCACTGGTGGCAGTTGGCACGTGTTTTTCTCTGTGCTCTTTGGACTGGTACATCAAATGGCAACAAATAGAAACAAAAAAAACAGACAAAAAGTCAAATAACTATTGTAGTTATAGTAAGAGGTGGCAAGAAAAGCAAAACCACTACAACTGCTAAAAGAGACCATCAGCAAATATTTGAATTCCCACGCGGCTTACAAATACAAACAAACGTCATAAAAAAATGCACGGCTGCTACACATGCACTTCAACCCAACCCCCAATCCCTTCAGCAAGTGTGAGTAAATGAAAGATTGTGTTTTTTTTTTTTTTCTTTTCATAATAAAAAAAATATGAACAATTTCTTGCTAAAACATTAGAGAGGGGCAAGTTTAAAAACGATAAATACCGAATTTTCGGGCAAACTTATTTTAATTAATGGCACATTGAAATCCTTAATCGGCAAGCTGTTGTCGAAGTAACAAATTTTCAGAAAATTATTAAGTCCTCAGTATGCCGTTTTAAGCAGCAGGACCTGGTTATTGCCCATATATACTCGCTCATGCATATTTTCTTATTTCTAGAATATGTGACACTTGTGCCATGCCTGTGTCAGTGAACGAACTGGTTGCAACAAAACTGATCTAGGTATTTAAATGTTTAAGGAACAAGAAGGAAAATAAAAACTGAAAAAATAATATTTATTTTAAATGAGAAAATATAAAAAATGGTTGGCAGAAGAAATGAACATTTTATGAATAAATGTTGAATTTCACTTAAATGAATACGACTGAGTTTGTGCGAAATCGTATCTCTCCGCTTGCATCTTTTAACTACAATTTTAAACATAAATATATATTTTTTTAAATATTGTTTTGTATGGTGTATCGCAAACCAAACACAGCCTGCCACCCAGCCACTTTCCACTTTCACTCCACAGTGTGTTGGTTGTGGGGTTGGCAACCACTGTGTCCTTGACATCTGAGAGTTGTACAATAAAAACTGTTTAAAGTTTTCTTTTTTATTATTTTCTTGTAGTTTTCTGTTTATTTTCTTTTTCTCTAGTTGTATTTGCAATGAATGAAAAAAAGAAACACGAATCATGTGAAATGTTGGATGCATTTAAGTAGTATAAATTCCAAAACACATCCTTCCACATAAACTCACTCAATAAAGTTGCATTCTGTAGCAAAAATATTGTGTTTTTTAAGTTTTTCTATATATTAGTTTTTATTTTCTCTTCTTTTTCGCTTGAAGTAAAACTTTTTTTTTTTTTTTTTTTTTTTTTTTTTTGTAGGTATTCTTTTAGTTTTATTTTGCAGTAGACGTGTTATAAAGTCTACAGTCTCAACACACAACCTCCCAGCGGGAAAAAGAAGGAGTAGTGAGGCCTTCTAGAAGGCCTCTGTACCTCTTCTTTTGGATGTGAAAGGCCTTCTTGCTCCATTCCATACTCATATCTTTTTTACACACGTTGTCATTGCGGAGAAGGCCTTCCGCTCTCGCTTCTTCAGCAGGTACATAAGAAGGGTAACGGGACCAAAAAAAAATGGATTTCGCTTTTGCTTGTGCAAAAAAACAATACAAAAAATGTTACTCCTTCTCTACTCCCTTCTCAAAGAAGCGAGTGTGGAAGGTGTATCTTATCTTTTATACGAAAGAGCCGAGGCCTTCTATGAGGACTTCTTTAGCACTTAGATAAGAATAGTAACTGAATCAAAAAATCTTTTAAGCAGGCCTCTAAAAAGGCCTGAAGTAAGAAGGTTTTCTGAGTTTTTCCGCTGGGCTCTTTGCAACTAAAACTTTTATAGACACATACAAACAAACTTTCATACACAAGTACATCATTTGTTGTTGTCCTCATTTTAATATTTTGCAGGTTGTTTACCCAGAGAAAAAACATTTTCAATATGGTCACCACCAACAAAACTATTTTTAACGAAAATTTTTAAACATATTATGGTTAATTTAACCATTTTATTGTCACCCACAATCATGTTATGGCTAAATAAGTCCTCCACCAAGAAGCCACTACCTTATTATAATTGCCTCCGAACATGTTATGGTTAAAAACAACTATATAAATAATGTTGAACAATCATAATTGCATGGTTGTTTTTCAACCACAGCATGTTGCTCTCCACGCAATAGGTAGTGCATTTGTGAGGGAGGACTAAATTTGACCACAATATGGTTGCCGGTGACAATAATATGGTTAAATTAACCACAATATGCTTAAAAGTTTTCGTTAAAAATATTTTTTTAGAGGTGAACATTTTGAAAGATGTTTTTTCTGCGTGTAGTTATTATATTTATTTTGTTTCGGTATCTGAGTGCATTGGTTTGTTTTTAAGTGCATGTGTAAATGAAACCGGATATCGATTATTTGTGCACAGACCGCAAAAACTTTTTTTACACACAATAAACTTTACTTGTAGAGATTTTGTTACCAAAACTGTGTTGTATTCTGCTTTTGATGTTGAAAATTTGTTTTTCCGAAAAAAATTGCTAGTATGTATGATTTACTATTGTTACACTTTCCAAACTAACTTATTGACCTTTTGCTCTAAACAGTGAAACAAATAAAGTCTTACACAAAGACGCCCTTTAATTAAAGACGTTGCAATTCCCCTTGGCTTTATTAAGTACAACAGTTGGTCCAAAATTTACATAAAAAAAATGTTATTGCTGAAAGACCGCTGCAAATTTCAATCAGACTCAGATCAGATCAGATCGCAGATTTCAATCTAGTTAATGCGCATAGGAATAGCTTATCCCACCAAGAAGAAATTTCAGTTTATCAAGAGTATGAAATGGGAATTTAGCTTATTTAAAGGAAACCTTGTTAATCTATTATATTTCTTTCGACTATCAGTTGCCAGCATTGACTTAAGCTTGAATTACAAGAGTGAGATTTTCAAATATTAATAAAATAAAAAGCAGAATGAAACAAAGTTGTATTTATAAATACTCATGACAGTTTGGCAGGAAAATAACTTATGGTGTTTTCTCTTCTGGCAATAATGTTCCATGTATGCTACCATTCGCACGGGTTTTTGTTCTATTCTAAAAATATATGCACAGATGTAAAAAGTTGTCGTTTTCCTCTCTAAATATGCCCTACAGATAATATTGGGTTACGTGGTCCATTGTGGCTTAATTGGACTACTTACAACATGGTCCAATCTACTGTAATATGGACCATGTTAAAAGAAATTAACATGCAGTGCTACCAACAACTGCAGGATGTAAATTTTTCTATAGTTTACAGTATTACACATTGGTAGCCCTGATGGTGTCCATTGTTAATTGTTTATTTAAAAGTGAAAGTTTGTGAAATTTGTGAAAAAAAGGTAAACAAATTAAAAATACCAAGTAAATATATTGAATAATAGACTACAGGGCACGCCATAAAAGGCGATTAGTAAAAAATGAAAAATGCTTAAACTACCGCTTTAGTGTACTCCATACTGTAATGACATGGAGTACTTTTAAAACTAACCCACTTTAGTACTCCATGGAGTAGTTTAGGGACTACTTCGGTGGGTTATATGGTCCCCTCCTAGGACATCGTAATGTTAAATGGACCACCTTTTACCCATATATTTGGAGTAGTTTTGGAGTACTCCTACTCCTTTATGGACTACTCTTTACATGCATGTATGGACTAGTCTCGTTATCTGCAGGGTGTTGCAAAAATAAATGCAAATTTGTTTAATTTCTTATCCCCAGTTATAATTTAGTGTGAGATAATACTATTTTTTGCATCTACGTCAAGTACTTTTTTATGCAAGCAAGTATTTTTTTATTAACTTTTTTCTTGTGTTTGCGTACAATTTGTGTTGTATTTTGATTTTTGGTTAGTGCCGGTTCACACACGTTAAGTTTGACTCGTCAAGTCTTGAGTTTTTAGGAGAGAGTAGAAAAAAATGGCATTCTCTTTTCCCTTCTCTCCTTAAAGCTCAAGACTTGACGAGTCAAACTTGACGTGTGTGAACCGGCACTAACCAAAAATCAAAATACAACACAAATTGTACGTAAGCACAAGAAAAAAACATTTTTCATAATTTTATTTAATAATTCCTTTTTTTTTGGTGCAAAATGTTTAGCAGCAGCTGACTTTAATTATTGAAAATCAGTGTTGTTAACGCTTACTGTAATTCAAAGAAAATTTAATGCTGAAAATCGCTACAACGGTGGTAAATATCGCTTATTAGTACAAACTTTGCATTCAGTATTTAACACGCTAAATGCACATTAGTGTGTAAAATGTACCTATTATTTCGTTTCATTGTAATTTACAAAAATGTATCACTTTGTAAGGGTGCGTGTAACCTAATAAATATATTACACAATATTAATGCGTTATTATTTTTTAGAAAGGAAAACACAAATGAAATGCGCATAGGAATAGCTTATCCCTTCAACAATAAATTTCAGTTTATCAATAGTATGAAATGGGAATGTAGCACATTTAAACGAAACCTTTTTAATTAAAAAATTTTTGAATCCCAAGAAAAACTTTGACAATTAGAGGATATTTATTGTATTTAAAACAATATTTTTTTATAAATTTAAAATCCCGAAAAATCTGCAACATTTTAGGAAAGTTTTGTTCGGTTTTAGTATCTCGAAGAATATTCTATGTGCGCACAGCTGAAGCGAACCAAACTGCAGCGGAATTCTCCCCAAAATTAAACTCTTTTTAGTTCTGTGATGGGCTAAATCAAAAAGTGCTTTGTTTCTAAGATAACCGCGATAGACACAAGTCAGCGGATTCAGAAATTAATGTCAGTTCAATTACTCAACCTCGAAATATTTCGAAATGTCTTTTTTGACTTGGTTCGCTTCAACTCTCAGCCCTCCATTTCATGGACTTTATTTTCCATTAAATCTTTATAGAGGTTTTAAAATAAATATCCAACTCGTTTTGAAGTTTACTCATTTCACTGCGTACACTACACAAACATACTGTTCAGTGCCAGACGTGGCCACTGAACTTGTGGAGTGTATAGCCGGCATTGCTCTTCTCTACTTTCACATTCATCCACTTCCATAAAGCCAATACTTGGGCAAGGAAAGTTGGCGTGTGCAAATTTTGGTTTGAGAAATTTTTAAGGTTGTATCAAAAAGAATGGCGTTTTTGGTTGCTTTTATTTTAAGTCACTCTGTATTTATTAAAGAAGTTGTAAAGGTAGAATATACAACTATTTTTGAAACTAGTGGTTATTTTGTGGTTGTTTGCATTTTCCATTTTTTTTTTTATTTTGAATATTTTTTCCTTCGTTCTATATATTTTGTTTTATTCCAGCCTTTGTATACATATATCATTCGCTTTACTTGTAAAGGAGTTAAGTCCTCATTTTTTTAAAATTCTAGTTTTGATTCAGAGCAGTAGAGTAAGCAAAAATATAATAATAAAGGTTTCAATGCAATGGTACGTAAAAGTCCTAAGTCCTATAATGTTAAAGAAAAAGTAGTATTATGAACATTTATAAGGTAAAATAAGATTAATCGAAATAAAATAAAACTGCTTTTACAGGACTAAAATTGATTGAGAACTAAATATTTTAAACAGTTTTTTTCTCCTCCTCTAAAATTTATTAAATGGGACTTAGTTCTTTTACGACTGAAGGTAACGATGTATGTAAAAGTTTTCCATTGCCTTTGTTTTCGTTTTTGTTCCTTTTCTTCACAAAACTCATTCCCTGGTTTCATTTGTATAATAAACAAATAAAAAAAATTACAACAATATCTGGGTACAAAAGTTGTGAGTTGGCAGGAATGAACTAGTTTGAAAGGAAGCACCTTTGCCAAAATCTAGTCAAATGTTTAGTGTAATTTATGGCCGAAAAAACACGAACAATATAATTTTTCTACACAGTAAAATTAAAATATTATGTCAAGTTTTTGGTTTATGTCAAAGGTTGTTCTTTAAATAAGCCAAGTGTTTCTTCCTGTATTTTACTTTTCACAAAAAAATAACTCTATTGTTGCTTTACTTTTTGAAAACAAAAAACAAAAGAAACGAAAAGTTAATCCGTATTATGCAGCATTTTTCTGTAAAAATCTGTTTCCTCTTTAAAAATATTTGATAAACATTTTTCTTGTACTTCATTTGTCTCATTTATTGAAAAAAATGAGTGTAATTGACAAGGTCTGTCAAATTTAGCCTGGCCTCCCAGTCAACTTAAAAGTTTATTTATATTTAATTTTTCGGAAAGCTACAATCATTTTTTTCATTCAGTTCATTTTAAATTGAACATTCACTTTCATAGCAAAATGTGCATTGTTTCCATTTTCACTTTAACCCTGTTGGTTTGAGGTGTGCCTGGAGGTTTCAATGTAAATCTCTCTTTAATTTAAAGCTATCGAATTTCCAAAAATAAAATCAAGTCTTCATTTCTATTTTTTCTTATTTCCAGGAAATGCAAAAATCTTTCGATTTACATTTAAAATTATTACAACTTCGTAATAATTATAGTAAACACAAGATAATGGTAAAACAGAATCTTTTTCTTTTGTTAAATTTTGGCTCATTATTATAATCTTATAGTAAAATTTAAAAAAGTTAAAATTTTAATTTTAGCTAAAAGAAAATTTATTAAATATATTTAACTCCTTGGTCTTACAGTTTAAAGTCATTTAAAGGGTTAATTTTTTTTCATAGAGCAGTTCATTTCAGCTGTCTATTTATTATACCCACACAACAATAGTGGAGAGGGTATAATGAGTTTGTGCTGATGTTTGTAACACCTTAAAAAATACTGGTCCTACCCCCCGATCGACTTGGAATAATTTTTTGAAACGATCTAAGAGTACCTGTCCAGCTGGCTGGCAGCCTGAATGTGTTTTTTTTATCGTTAGCACCAGCACTTAGGGGATGACCCATAGTTATTGCATTGTGTTGGAACTAGGAGAATAGGTTATGGAAACGAGCATAGGGGGAGAAATGATTGTGAACAATCGATTTTAACTTCTTCATGTTGAAAGTAAGAGGGAAGACTTCCGCAGAGAGGTCATTCCACATACCAACAGTCCGGCCAAAGAACGAATTATCCCTGAAATGCGTTATATGATGCACTGGCCACATCACCCACAAAAGGGTGCGCTCTTGTGAAGCTCATGGTGTAAACTTTGGATTAAATTTGGTCCATACTTGTTTTATTGCAATATTAATCATCCTAGCAAATTTAATTGAAATCGTTCCATATATGACCATAGCCTTCAAATACTACTTCCTTATAAATTAGCGACAATAACTTTAACGAAAGCTTTTCATGACAAAATGTTGGGCTGGTTGGTCCAAAATAAACTCCCATCATAAATGAAGATATCTAAATAATATTCGTCACAAAGAACATGAATCTTAACCTCATAACATAATTCTGTTCGGGCGTGTCCATAATAGGGTACACTCTCGAAAGTTTGTTTCTAAATACTGTAGTGTAGGGTATCACGTGTTCAGCCCTGACCGACTCTACTTTCTTGCTTATTTTCTTGTTTACATTTCTGGCATTTCATGTTTTACATAAATAAAATTTGCATACACTCACATGCATCTTGAAAGTTCGACACTTTTCTGTTGTTATTGTTGTTGTTAAATACTTGTGTCATTTATACTGTCTATTCACTTTTACTTAAACGTTCGTTTTGGTGGGTTTGAGATTATTTTTGAAAATATATTCAATAGGGAGGCAATAAAGAATTTTTTACAATTCAATGACATTTGAAACGAGACATCTCATGTTTAAACAGTTTATTCAAGTTCAGATTTTACTTTTAAGAAAATGTACGATATTTTACAAGGCTTAACACGATTTTGTGATTTGTTGTTTTTAAGCTATTTATTTCTTAATGATGACCCATTTGCAAAATTTAAATTTACTTCGAAAAGAGTTATGACCCTAATAAAAAAAGATTTTTAAATGACTTTGTTGTTGTTGCATCTAAATGCGAATGGAAGGTCCTTATAATGCATCTACACATATGTATGCACATACATACACACTAGAGTAAAAAAAAATTTTAAAAAACCGGTTCTCGAATTATTCGAAAGTATGCTTTTTAGAAAACCGTTTTAGAATACGTTTATAAGCAAAAAATTCTGCAAACCGATTTTTTTGAAAACTTTTTTATTTAGAATTTTTTCTTATTAACCCTTATGGGAATGGCAAAAAAACACATTTAACAGCATTGCAAGGTACCCGGGTACCTATATGGAATTAGTATTGGAAACTAAAATTTTTTGCGAAATATATGTGAATAATCACTGAAAATAACTCTGAGACTTAAAAAATATGTTAATTTTCAGCTATGCAGCGTACTAATGCTAAGATATGCAAGTTTGAAATTTAATGAAAAATTTTCTTTATGCCATATCAAAGTTAGCAAATGTGAAACAAAAAACTTGTAAATATTACTCCAGTGATTTCCCTTATTGCAAAGGTGCAGTAGTTAAATGTTTTTATGTGTATTATTTTAGTCTTTCCAAGATTTTGACAGAGCGAAGGTAACATTTAATGTGTGAAGGTACCCGGGTACATTGCCATACCGTAAAGGGTGTAAAATGAAAACTGGTTCAAAATAATTATAATTTTAAATTTATCAATACTTAGGAGTTCTCAACTTTTTTCTAATATTCGCAAACATTTTAGAAACATAATTTTTTTTGGCAAAAAAAATAATTGTTTTGCAAAATTTCGAAATTTTTGTTTTTAGAAATTTATAAAAAATTGGAAAATGCAGCTATGATGCTAATTTCTTTTACCAAAAAAAAAAAAACAAACCAGACAAGCCATAAATTATTAAAATCTGTTTACATCTTATTCACAAAAGATGAAAAATGTTAATTAAATTTAAGAAGGGGCAAAGATAAAGGGCAAGTATGTTTTGAGAAAATGTTAAGGAAAAAAAACTGAAGGAGGTCGGTCATACATTTTATTCCCCTAGGGGCGCCTCCTGGGTAGTCATGGGACATATTCCTCAGAATATATGAATTTTATTCTTCTTAAGCCGCAACTATAATATGCTTAAGCTAGCTTAAGCAATTGTACGAATACATGTGAATCATATTTGTCGAACCATATTGAACTTAGGAAAACTTTTTGTTAAATTTTATGAAACTGGCAATTGCTTAAGCAAAGTGCGAAACTGATCGCACTTTTAAATATATTTGATAGGTTTTTTGTTAATTTTTGAAAAAAGCTTGCTTAAGCAAACTTATTTATGTTATACTTGGGCCTTTAAATGTTTATTTTTTGATTTTGTCATCATTTCCAGAATCTAATGCAAAAAGTCTTTTAAGCAGCTGCTCTGATCTGGTTTTATAAAATAAATCTGGGTCTTTAAAAATATTTTAAATTGTGTACATTTTTACTCCTTTTTTACCAGTTCGAAATTTCAGAGCAGTAAACACTGTCTTACTCATCAGATTTGAATTTAAATCAATTTCTTGGCATTATTTATTTACAATTTTATCCGCAGGAATTTGCAAAAATTAAATAAAAAATTTTTCCCGAAAAATGTGTCGGATCCCGATATTTTGGTCCCAGGATATTCCGTATGAAATACATTTATTTATATTTACAGAATATTTTAAAATGTTTTAACCTGAGAACTAAGATAAATAATGAAAAAAAACAAATCTAAAAGTTTTGTTGAGGCTGTCAAAAAATCTGCTTTAACATTACAGTTTGTATTCACACTATGAACATACACAGAAAAAATAAAAATTGATTTCAATTAAAAAATTTGTAATATTAATTAAATTTGCACTATTAAACAAATTAATAGTATCAATTAAACCAGTTAATAGTATTAATTAAACGTTTAATTCACTTGATTAAACCTTTAAGTTATTTGATAAAATTTTTAACTAAAACTGATTATATTTTTGAATAATGCTTTTATTGGTAAACAATTTTGGAGAATATTTTCTGTGTAGTTTTGTTAAAATGTAGCCTTGATCAAATAAAAAGTATAATTGCTCAGAAAAAATTTAAAGAACGATGAAGTCGTATGGAATGTCAAATTTTTTTTCGTAATACTTGTTATTTTCATATCACATTGCATTCACACTAGCACAATTTTCCATATTAATTGCTTTTTTGACATGTATTAATGCAAATTAGCCTTATTTTATTCTTATGGTTATTCTTTGTAAATTGTTAAAAATTTAACTAATAAATTTAAAATTGCTAAATTTTTTCATAAATCCGTTAATCGACTACGATAAACAACTCATAACTGATAGGCGTTTTTTTAAGCAAAACCCGGTTGGCCGGTTTCGGTTTCGGTTTCGGATTTTGAATGCTCTAACACAAACGCATTTCATTTGCACATTGAAGGGGGGAATGTGTAATGTGTCAAGTGGCAGTAGTCGTATTTTAAAATTAATTTTTCATAACGTGCACTTACTACTTGACTTGAGGTAAATGGGCACACGTGAGGTTAAATTTTAATAGAGAATTTGTAAAAGCATTTTAAACATCACTTGAAAAAATTTAACAAGAACTGTTGTGGATTTAATTTTAGAAATAAAAACATCAATCTGTATTGGAACCATCAAAGACAAATCTTACTTTCTTTTCATTTAAATTTAAGACATAATATAGAATATAAACATCGTTTAAATATATTTAACTTTGAATTTTTTTATATTTTTTTTTTTCCTTTAAAGGAAAATGGTATTTTTGATGGAAAATTACTTCCAAGAGGTTATTCGTTTGATAAAAATTTCCTTTTAAAAATATAAAAATAATGAATTTCTACCTTTATAGAACTCTTTTAAAAAAGGACTTTTAACATTGAAACAACTACAAGTGATATACTCGGCTGTGCCGAATCTGTCTTACCCTCTACCGAGACTTCCAAGATTTCGGAAGTGATCTACAAATTATAAGCCAACCTTTATTAAACCTAGCCTCACAATATTTTATTTCTCTGCCTAATTTAAATTAAACAAATCATGATTGTTTCCGAGCGTATAAAGTGATTTTCAAGACGGGACTTTATATTGGAATTATCGTAAATTATGGATCGTTCATCACAAGATTGGGTACAGTGATTTGTAGGAAAAAAAACCATATATTTTTAATCGTATTAAAATGATTTCTCTGTGTTGGCTTTATATGGGGCCGATAGTAAATTATGGAGCGATCCTAACAAAGTTTTGTTGTATAACTTCCAGTCGCATTAAACGAATTTAATCCGAATCGGGTCATTTTGTCAGATATTTATGTAAGCTTTTGTAACCAATATAAAAGTTTTTTTGAGAGTTTGTTCCGACTTTGGGTTTTAAGCTCTTGTGGCTCTGTAGCAGTTATTGAGCTTTTTTGTACATTTTTTCCTTTTTGACCCCATTGCGAGCTCGATGAGCGTCCCCTTCTCCAAATTCTACCCCCCCATCCCATTCTTTGGCTCATGCTTTTTTTCGGAACCTCATTAAACTAGGGAGTCTAGCGCATCCAAATCTGTTACTAATAAACTCAATACATCAATCACTTACCCGTAGCTATTGTATGTAAATTTGCATAGCTTTTAAACTTATGGATATCCCATTTCAAAACTTTAATAGTGAAATGAGGACACCGTAGGCTAATTTCGGTAAAAAAAAAAAACGAAAAATTTTTGGACTAAATTAGAAAAATGGTATTGAAATGGTCACTTCCAGTTTTGCGGTGCGACAAACAGGGTCAGTTTATAACGAATCTTTTAAACTAATGCAAATCCCACTTCAAAACGTTTAGAGTAATATGAGTATAAGTTCGAATTTAACGGGTTTTAAGTGCGTTACGAATTTTAAAAAAATTTCCACGACTCTTTAACTTATGGAGATCCCATGCTCAACTTTTTTAGTTTAAAGAGGACATCCTAGGCTGATAAAAAAAATAAAAAAAAAAATAGGTGGAAGTTAGAAAAATGTTAATTTAAATTGGTCATTTCCAGTTTGGCTGATGACATTTTTTATTTATTAATATTGTGGTTATTTTATTGAACTGTTAATGGTTCTAATCCAAATTTTTATATTTTAATCAGGTTAAAGTTCATAAAATTTAATTTTCATTAAGTTAATTTTATAAAGAATGGAATTTTACAACATGAACTGAATTAAAATTTTGTTGATAATTTTTCATTTTGCTTGACCAGGGAATCCAACCCGCGTTCGCATGTTTCGATAGTTACCACACTTTTTCTTTAGAAATCTTTGCCGTTTAACACTCACAGCTATCGACGTCTGCTGGCAGTCAATAGTCAAACATTAATCTTTAAGCCAAATGGTATTTTTACTTGGTGGATCGAAATTGCTTTTTGCGAATGATTATCTATTTAATTGATTTGCATGTTTTTCCTTACTTCTGTTTTTCATACTTTTTGTCAAGAATTCTTCTCAAAGTCCAATGTTTTTTAAAAGGCAAAAGTTCATTAGCCAGATTTTTTTAAAAAAATGGCCAATAATATTTTACAAAATACGAAGAAAAGCCTGAATTAGCTTAAGAAAACTTACTACATACAAAAATATTAAACTTTTTATTGAGTTGCTTAACATGTCGATTCAAATAAAAATTAATTGAATGAAATCAAGTTTTCTTGAGCATTTTCTGAAAAATGTAAAGAAAACCCCATCATTTATTTCTTGATGCAAGAAATGCGATTATATTCTATAAATCAAGAAAACCAGACTAATATAAAAAAAATGCAGCTGGATTTCAGAAATATCTTTCTTATTTTTTATAAAACAACAACTTTTGTATTTCTTGGTTTAAAAAATTTTTGATTATAAGAACCAAAAACGTGAATTTATTCATCATGAGAAAATGTTTCTTTATTTAAAAACGTTTTACTAAATACGAACAAATAAGTTAAAAGCAAAAAATTATTTTTGGATTTTCTTGTTTTAAGAAACGAAATGGATTACTTTAGAAAATAAACTTCTTTCAGTTCACCACTAAGTGGTGTAGAGAGAGACCTTTTCAGAAAGGTACTTCTTTAAAAAAAAAATTGATTTTCAAAAAGTCATTTCAAAATATTTATTTAAGTTTTCATTAAAGAGTAGATAAAGGTACTTTTAGAAAGAAAGGTTCTTTTCAAAAAAAAAAAAAAAATAGTACTTTAAACAAAAATTAACTTTTTTACTTAAAATTTTCATGTGGATAATTTAAAAAAAAAAAAGATATTTTAATTTCTTAGTTGGATTTTACGCATAAAATGTTCTTGTGGTTGGGCCAACAAACATCCTCTTTTTTAAAGGTTTACCAATCAACTTTTTTGGAATGCCTTTGACAAAATGCAATTTTTCCTTGTCATATCGCTCCTTTATTGCAACATAGTTATATCTCAAAAAATATCAAACTTGGCAAAATGCGATTAAAGTTTTCAAAAGGCACCTTTTTATACAGATTTGATAATATATATTTTGCTATTTCTTCGGTTCAGTTTGAGATATAATACTGATTTTTTTACATATAAAGAAGGTATGAAAGAACACTTTTGCTTAGTAAGTAACTTGAAATTTTTGATTTTTTGAGATATGACTATTTTGCAATAAAGGAGCGATGTATATGTAAATGACGAGTTGGAAATTTTGAAAATCAATTGCAATCAATTTTTTGTTTTTGCTAAAAGTTTAATTCTATTTTTCAAAAAGTTGCCTTTTTTACATAAAGTTGCATTTTTTTTCACAAAAAGTTGCATTTTAAAAAGTTAAAATTTTTTTTCAAATATTTCATAGAATTTAATTATCAACTAGCCGCCCTACTGCTTCTATTGTGGGAATGTGTGTGTGTTTCTATATAAGGATGTTTGTTCATTTGTAGTTCCCGCCTGAAAACAATCGCTGTCTGGCTGTCACTTTGATTGCGAGTGTGTGTGTGTTTGTGTGTGTCTCTAAGTTGGTTGGCATTTTATAAGAAACTGTTTTCAATTCACACATTTCCTGCTGTGCATCCATTTCAATTGCATTCATTGAATAAAAAATCTTCTTCATTGTGTGTGAAGGAATGAATACATGACTACGTATCCGGATGCGTGCGTGTGAATGCGCAACTGCTTTTTCCAAGAATTAAAGATAAGAAATTGAAAACTATAACAATAGAGTTTTTTTTTGCTAAGTTTCATGATGAAGTATTGTAAGAAGCCAAGTTAATTTGCTTTTGTATGAAAGTGTTTTATAAGAAAATTAAACAAGTAAATTAGAAGTGTTGCTCTGCCTTTTTATGTATGTATGTATATGTAGATGGTTTTGTTCGACGTAGATATTTGTATTTGTATACAATGAATTTAACCTTAAATGGGAAACTATTTGCAAAAATTAAATAGAACAAGCACACACTCGCCCAGTCACAGGAATCAATTGAAGTTGACATGAAATGTTTTTGTACAACGCCATCAACCTGTGTGCACACAGCAAACACATACACACGCCGCACAGAATGTCAATAAAACATCTTGTGGATACATTTTCTTGTTGCTGTTGTCATCTTTAGTTGTAAATTATATCCCAAGACTTGTGATACCATAAATGTTTTGTGTAGGTGTTGGTTGATTTGATAGTTGATAGTGTTGTTTGTTGACTTGGATGGAGGTTTGTTTTGGCTTTGGTTTTGGATTTGTGTTTGGCATCCTTTTAGTTCTTAGCGATAAATGTTTAAATTGTTCTTTGCTCGCTTATGCTGGGTTACAGTAATCTAATATCGTTAACCTTGCTCTGCATTAGTATGTGGTAGTAAAAAGTTAAATTGATGTTGATGTTTCTGGTTCTGCTCTGATGTTAAAAAAGGGAATTTATTTTCATTTGAATGAAGGATTGGTGCTTGCATTTCACCCAAGTTAAATCTATTTGAGTTCTTTTGAACAGTTTTATAAATGGTGTCTCTCCTTTTAAATCATACTGACTGAACTCAGTTTAATTTAAGTAAAACATTTTTGCTCAGGGCTATTTGTAACACTGCAGGTAACTGCGATCTCCCGCAGCTCTAAAGATTCGCATTTCAAATCATTAAAGGCTGCCTTGGTTTTTAAAATGATTGTTAACTTAATTTTTAATGGTAAACAAACCGGGTCAAACTTTTAAAGCTCTCTCCCTATTCTATTTTAGTAGTATTAGTAAGTCAATAAAATTGCATGGAAAAACTCAGAAATAAATAGTTGTCTCTAGATGTGAAGGTGAACTGGCCGCTTCTTTTTTATTAGCAGCCAAATGTCAACAACCAGTTAAAATAAGATTTTATTATTTTTCTTTATTCGGCTTATTTATTTGCCTATTTTACCATTTATCTTTTAATCATTTTATCATTTAATCACAGATTAAATATAGTATTTGTATCTTGAGAAATCAAATAACACCTGAATTGTATCTGTATCTGAGTATCTTTTGTGTGCTGGTAGAGAATATAAAGTAAGAAAATATTCAATCAATTAAAATAATTTCCAACAGGTCATTGCATGTAAAACTCTTGATTTCAAAATGAAGAAGGAAAAATATTTTAAGATTTAAATAGTAAATTAAAAAGATTTCCTTGAAGCTTTATAAATACGTACTTTATAAATAAACAATCAATCATGATACCTTAATGGAGTTAATGGTCATTGTGGTAAATGATACTTGTACAGTTTTGAAGATTTAAACACATTTTAGCTGGGCAAACGTTTTATTAAAATTGTAAGCATTTATTTTTAGTGAAATTACTTAGAAACATCTGCCTTGCAATAATTCCTAGAATTGCACAGTAAAAATAGCGAAAAGTGACAAGTCCAAAAAGTAGCCAAAAATTAAAGGCAGCTGTAATAAAATTTTAAATTTTGTAAATTTTTTGTTGCTTTCTCTGATTCAAAGAAATTTTAATTTAAAAAAATATTTGGAAATAAATGTAGCAAAAAAAAATTAATAACAACACATATGTAAGATGTAAGAAGAAGTCTTTACTAGGCAGTCAAGTTCGAAGATATTATACCCTACACGACAATATTTAAAAAAAATTTTTCGAAGGCATATCCTATTTGAGACACATGGGTAATCGTAAAATCGCCTTAAAAAAATATTTAATGAGGTAAAGATTTACGTAAAATTTCT
This sequence comes from Pollenia griseotomentosa, assembly GCA_963931875.1. Taxonomy (NCBI): domain Eukaryota; kingdom Metazoa; phylum Arthropoda; class Insecta; order Diptera; family Polleniidae; genus Pollenia; species Pollenia griseotomentosa. The sequence continues at coordinate 255,684,136 of OZ007560.1, read as the reverse complement.
TTGTTTTTTTTAAATTAATTTAAGTTATTGTCTCCAATTTGTATGTCAATACCGATACTAATAAGAAAGTTATGGCATTAAAACCAATTTTCCGTAGGTGATTCAGTTTGCAATAAAATAAGTTTGAACTGAATTTAACTGTATTACCAAAGTAATATGAACGTTTTTGGGCACAATGACTTAATTTCGGAAAGAAGCTTGTACGGGAGCCATGTAAAATCATTGACCGATTGTCACTATTTTTAACAGGGTTGAAACCTATGAACCGAGTTTAATTAAATGATCTCTTAAATTGCGACCTGTACTTTGTTTAAAAGGTTTACATTAGCCTTGGAGCCTGCCAGACTGCGAGCCGGACGAACGGACTTTGTTGAATCAATGAAAAAACTAATTCTAAAAAAAATCAAATTTATTTAATTGAGCTTGAGGTTAATTTTTTAATATTCAATTTTTTAAAAAATAATTCCGATATTTCGCCAATCCATTGTAAAGCATCTTTAGGGGAAAGCAAATTTGCAATCATTTTTAAAACAAATTTACAGTTAAATCAAAAATCCAAAAAATTACAATATAAAATTGGTTAGATATAAATATACTAAAAATTTTAAGAAACGAAAAATGGAATGGTTTTTACTGAATTCTCTCAATTAACGACTTCTAAATTAAAAAAGGGGTAAAAATGTATAGTCAGAAATGTGATACCCTACGGCAAATTGCAAACTTCTAGTATATAATTTTGTTAAGACGTTAAAATAAATATCAGAGTTATTATGAATATTATACATATCCAAACTACACTGAAAGAAAAATGTTTCGTTGCTTGAATAAACCTATTTCAATGGCCCCTATTTATTAATGCAATGACAATTTTAATTACTGATATTAAACTCTTCATTGCAGTAATGAAACTTTTATTAATACAAAAATAGTACTAATTTAGCAAAAAATGTATCACCGCTAATTTCTGATTAATTTCGAAACAGTTGAAAATTTAAATAAAATAATTAGTATTGTGGTTATTTTGTTGAACTATTTATGGTTTTTAATCCAAATTTTTTAATAATTTTAATTAGGCTTAAGTTCATTAAATTTAATTTTCATTAAATTATTTTTATGAAGAAAGGAATTTTACAACATGAAAATCAATTAAAATTGTTATTGATAATCTTTCATTATTGACCGTGGCCGGGACTCGAACCGCGGCCGACAGGTTACCATGACATGTTTCGATCGCAACCACTAGATCTTCTCAAATGGATTTGCCGTTTTACACCCGCAGCCATCGACGACTGCTGACGTCAATAGTCAAACATCAATCCTTAAACCAAATTGTATTTTAACCTTTGGTAGATCGAAGTTTGCTTTTTTGAATGATTATCCATTTTAATTGATTTTACATGTTCTTCCTTACTTCTGTTTTTTCGTACTTTTGTCAAGAATTTTTCTTGAAGTCCAAAGAACATTTTTTTTTTTTTTTTGTTTTTTTCATTTTTGTCTTTCTTGTTCTTGTTGACCTTTTTCAGCACAACTTGAAGGACAAATGAACACATAGAGCTCGTACCTTAGCTTTTAACAATAATTAGTATTGTGGTTATTTTGTTGAACTATTTATGGGTTTTAATCCAAATTTTTAATATTTTTAAATTAGGCTTAAGTTCATTGAATTTAATTTTCATTAAATTATTTTTATGAAAAAAGGAATTTTACAACATGAAAATTAATTAAAATTGTTATTGATAATCTTTCATTCTTGACCGTGGCCGGGACTCGAACCGCGGCCGGCAGGTTACCATGACATATTTCGATCGCAACTAAATTAAATTTCAATTTATTTCGATGACTCAAAGGAAATTGTATTCGTAATCATCTCTAATTGTTTTGGGAAAATCGAACAAATCGATTTTTATCTTAATGAAAACTATACGTGAGAGAACCAATATGTGAAGAGATTTAGATTCACCACGCTTAAATCAAATCCCGACTTTTTTTGTTATTTGCCGACCAGTGTTATTATATAATTTTACCTAAATATAACAAACTACGAACACAAAACAAAATTTGGTGTACTTATTCTGATTTTCAAAGAGGTTTTCCTTTTTTTTCTTAAATCCCCCTTTTGATGCCATTTTTTTTTTTTTTTTTTTTTTTTTTTTTTTTGCTAATATCCTATTGGTACTTTTTGAAAATATCCAACGGTAACGCTTTTATACTATAGAAACCTAACTAATCTGTCAAAAATACTTTTCCCTATGATGATGTTAGTAAGAAATGTGTTTACTACATGAAAAAACTACTTAAATTTCACTTACTGCAGTTCCTTTAAGACTTTGTGGGTTTTGGAAAAAATTATTTTTATATTGCTGTAAAGCTTCTTAGCAGAAAACTGAAATATTAAACAGTTCTGGGGAATTTACTTTTTTAACGACTAATTTTAATATCTTGAAAACTTCAAATTTAATTATTCCTTAAAAAATATTTATACCATTAGTGTTTGTATATAATAAGATAAGAACTATTCTAATAATCCCAAGCTTTTTTATCTAAATAATTAAATCTTTTAGTTTTAAATATTTATAAATATAAAGTAGTTATTTTTAATTAAAACTCTACATTAAATATTCTTAATCAAGAAAACGACTAGAGTTTGTGTCTACTTCTACTTTTAGGCAATTAACACTAATCAAAAATTCTTTAACATAATGAAAATTCTTAGCAGCATCAACAAAACCTTTAAACAAAACTAATGTTGAGGTATTAAAGCACTTTTAAATTTGTTTATAATTTCTAAAGTTTACCAACAAGATTGACTGACAACAGCATACAGCAACACATCTTTAGATCACCGGCAACGTATGAGTAATATTTAATTAAAAGTATGAATTTCAAGGGGCACACATCAGACAAACATACAGACTGATTCATAAGATATGAAATCAAATTAGAACTTTATAATGCATGAATACCAAATAAGTTTTTTAATACACGACTAACTATTGCTAAAGATAATTAAAATCAGATAACAACTTAGACATTTAATAATCAAATAAACAAATCATAAAATCAAATAAATAATTAATTGCTTTATTTTACAAAGTATGAGCCAATTGATTGGTCTGCAAAAAAAATGTTTTGCAATTTATAATTTTGATTTTTTTTATCAGTTAATTGTTTTATGTATCAAATAAATAAATTAAACTATACGGCCAATTTAATCGCAGTCCAATTTTGAGCAAACAGTAAATGAGAAAACAATTAATTTATTCACCGAAAACTGCCATAATTGTATACAAAAGATCATGATACATAAAAGTTTGTTTTAAACAATAATTAAAAAAAAAAAACTATTAATAATTAAAATAATAAGTGTCAAACAGCAAATGGCACGCGTGTAGGTAGATTTACAATTTTGGAATTATTTTTGTTAGCTTTTGAAAAAAAAACCATAAACAATAAAAAAAAAAACAATGAAATAAAAATAATTTAAATAGATAGTAAAAAAATACAAATACAAAAACAAAACCAATAGAATTAGTTTTTTTCTTAGATTTTGTTAGAAAACGCTCTAAAAGTTTACTCACCTTATAATGGAAATTTAAGAAATGTTCACACATAAAAAAAAAATTACTAAAGAAAATCCGAAAAAAGCGTTACCACTTAATTTTTCAACCGGATGCTGACCGATATCAAACTTAAAATAAAACAGCAAAGTTAAAATATTTAAAACCAGCATAAATTATGTGGCAGCCCGTAAAGGATTGTAGGCCTTGTAAGCCTTTATCAACCGCTGCTTATGAAATATAAACCTCAGGTTTCCGACTCTGCAAGTGAATGTGGATATTGCTCGCTCAACACTCGATTGGAATCCGGAGAGTAGTCGCAGGATAGGAAGACAGGCTTATACGTAGAGACGGTGGCATGTCATAATGTCCATGACAACCCAAAAAGTGTAGTAACGGCCATGGATATAATGCAACTTTTAAAAGTGTCATTAAGTCCATGAGCATTGTGACCCTTTTTGGAGTTATTTCACGTTAAAATGTGTCGCAATGTCCACTTTTAATGGCATTAATAACACAATCATCGGTTCCACAAGGCATATGACTCATTTTAGAACATCTGTAGCATGTCTTATGTTAAAATAGCTTTCCTTAATATCTTCCTTATACTTATGGAAATAATTTACCGAATTTAGAAGCTTTAATTAGTGAAGCCGGTGTTCCGGTGTTTTAAAAGTGATATATATCCACGTATGAACATTAAGACACTTTTTTGTGTGTAATAATGTAGACGACTGGTACATAGGTACATACCTCTTTTTTACAAAGCTACTTTCTTTTCTTAAAGTTACTTTGGTTAAAAAAAAAACCCTTTTTTATAAGAGATAATTTAAAAAATACTTTACAATTTTTTAAAGGATATTTTGCTAATTTTTTTATAATTTATTTGCATATTATTAAGCGTTTTATAAGTGTTAGTAAAACTCAAATATTTGCAACCCGTTTTAACAATTGCAATTTTCAAAGCTTCAAATCTGCATGCTATCCATCATTAGAAATAAAAATTTAACGACTCTTTTACACAGAATCGTTTAATACAAGTATTTATTAGTTCTGTAAAATATTTACTAATTCTCATGCACATAAAGATGTAACACAATTTCCAGAAAAAACCCTGTAGTTCTGATGACACACATTCATTTGTCAACTATTTACCCCTGTTAGGAAGCAAACACTAACACACTAGAAACGTTTGAGTTTAAATAGTCCGATGTTAGTAGAAATTTTTATGTCTAAAGATCTGTGAAAGGGACAAGCCCAATTAAAACCTTAATCGTAACATAGTCCAAAAAGTTTAAAACTTTGCCACTATTTTTTTTTTGATGGGATTTTAATAATTACAAATTTAAAAAAAAAACTATCTACATCGAACCTCAGGCTGCAGGAAAGAATCCAGAGTCTTTAGCGGGAATTGAACCCGCAACCCCGGCGTTGACAGACTAGCTCACTACCAGCTATCCTACCGGTACACTCAAAAAAAACACATCAACATAATGAGTTCTTAGATGAAAATTATTTGATCAGATTAGAAAATGATTTTGTATTATGATTAACTACTAGCATAAAAATCATTGTTTTTTGATTTTTACGAATCAATGTAAACGTAGGGTATAACTGCGATATGAAATGAAACTGAACGTATCTTTGCTAAAAAACGTTTAAAGTGACACTTATTTGAAGATAAATAAGCGAAAGTTGTGTGATCCGAATTTTGTTTTCGTGACGGAATAACTTTCTGCAGCAGCCGAAAAGTTGCAAAAACTTTTTTCAATATTTTCTGTGTAATTTCAAATGAGCTTGAGCAATTGTTGACAAACAGCTTTGCATTTTGTTTTTTAACTAGAGGCACCACTGGTAAAATTCTATTTACATGTTCGTTATAAAACTAACAAAAACACAACACAGAACCGCAACATCCATTTCAGAGTTGACCAATTGTATTTTAATGCAATGTAAAATCATAAACAGCAAGAACTCACTCTTGTGGTGTGGGTATAAATAATAACATACAGAGATAATGTATATTGTTGGGATGATATTGTACTAGGGAAACACAAAATATTAGCATAATATCGTTCAACGAATTTTTTTTTTAACAAAAATTGTAGTTTTTTTAGTATGTATTTATAAAAAAAGGTTGCACATCAAAAAAAAAAAAAAAAAAATTAATAACGAGTTTTACAATGGCAAAAAATTGTTTCATGTTCAAAAATAAAAAACCTTATAAAACGAAAGAAAAATTCCCATATTCTATTTTTTTAAATTGTTGAGTTAAATACATGAATTTTAAAAAGTAAAATGATGACGAAACCTGTAGCGGGCCAGATAATAACGGCACTATTGTTGTCGTCTGCTGGTATATTATAATAACTGTAATTTTTTATTAGGCGCCCTATGCATGGTTTGACCTACCGGCAATTTTTAAATAAAAGTTAGTTAAGTTTTCTGAATCGAAACCCTGTTTCATGAAATATTTAATGGTTTCTGAAATATTAAGTATTCATTTGGTCCATATCACCTTTTTTAGAGTGGTTTAAGTATTGTTTTGCTCTACACACCACTGTTCGGCTTTGCTTTATTGCCGTAAGAAAAAAAGTGGTAAAAAGCTAAATTAATGTCAACAACTTAATGCACAGCAGTAATTGAACGTATGCAGCACAAAAGGCCACTTTTCAAAAATAAGTTCAGAAAAGTGGCATATCCCTCACAAAACAACGCTAATGAACATTTACAAAAACTTACATTCTTCTTCAAAACATATGCCAGAAGCAGTGGAGAAAATATAAAAAAGTTCTATCGTACATAATTTTAGAAACTTCATGTAAACCTTCATTTGCGTTTTTCTCCACTACGACTTTTTGGCATATGCGGCAAACCAATAATAAGCTGATGATTTGTAATTTATTTTATTGATAACCAAGGCAAATGCAGTTAAAGTAAAATATGCAACATGATGTTACAAAACATATCTGCACATGTCTCTGGAGCTTCTTTTCTGCTAACCAAAGAATAAATTTACAGTAATTTACTTTGTCTTAAAGCAATTTTACTTTAATTTTTATCTATTTTTTATTTGTGTTGATACTATAAAAAAAACTAGTTACTTGCATATAAATAAACTAGTTTGGTTCATATGGCAACCCAATGTTTACATCGATAGTTTGATATATGAAAACAAACAGATGTACAACTAGTCTAAAGTAGAAAGCAACAAATAAATCTTTAACCACATACAAGTTACTTTATCTGCAGGGATATACTTAGTTCATATAGTATGTGTGCATACATACTGTATTTCTATATTACATGTAACAATACATGTGTAAGGAATTTTACATATTCATTTATGTTTATATTTTGCCTCAGGTTAAATTATTTTTGCTATTTATTTATGTGTGAAGAATGTAAAGTTAATTGTGAAACTACATAAATGAAACTTTTTTATTGGTCTTATAACGGATTTAATCAATACGAACATATGTACAAATAATTCTCAGAAATAGACACACATATGTACATACTTTAGAAGGATTTTTTTGTGATTTTATAGAAATTTGCACACTTAATTAAACCAACTTTACATTTAGGGTCATATTTTTTACACGACTAAAACTGTTTGGTCCTGCTTAGTTTTCTTAGTTTTCTTAGATTTTGAAAGTTATTCCAGTTCATTTTATTGTACATGATGTTGTTTTTTTTTTGTGTGTTTTGCAATACAGTGACGACTACTAAGTTAATTAGAAAAAAATTGTGTTTATAACATGAAAAAGCTATAGAATAGGAGAAAGTTTTTAAATGAAAACTGTCTGTCAGCTTGTCACTTTGTTTATAAATACTCCGACATTGTGCAATAATTACACTGACTCTTGTTCACAAATTAAAATAAAATTCTAACACATACTGTTAAACACACACATATATATCTAAGAAGATTTATGAAATTATATTAAAAGCGTTTGCAGGATATTGTTAAGACTTGGTATGTAAGTATAATCTGTTAACTAAGTTTCTTGTTTTTAATATGACTTTATGGTGAAAATGTAAAAACAAAATAAAGTGACAACTTGAAAAGAGGGATTTGGAATAATTTTATATTTTACTTTATCTCTAAGAGATTGGTTTCACTTAAAGAGGTCCCACTGTTGTATATTTTTTTTTATTTTATTAATCACTTTTTTGTGTTGTAATTAAAAAATGTTTGTTTAAAGTTTGTCCATTGATATTGAATGCATGTTTGTATGTTGAGTGTAAATAAGAATGCATATATAGTGGTTTCATTTAAATTCCTTGTGGAAAGTAAAATTTTGTTAATTTTTCATCTCTGCTCTTTTCGAGGAACATTCTACACACATACATATGCATTGCGAATGATTGGTGGTTTTGTGGCGCTAAAGCTGTTGATGCGAATTTTCTAATTACAATTCAAGGTTGTTGCAGTATCTTCAGTTCTTATATTTCCATAATTCGCACATATTTGAGGCATTAAAGAGCGATAACATTGCATTACCCAACAAGGGAAACTTAATTTTTTGTTTTCTTGAAAATTTTCGTCGTTATTTGTGTTCTATTTTTTCTTTAAAACATTTTATTTTTGTTTTTGCCAAATAAAAGTAACAGTTAAAAGGAACACTTGCAGTGCTTATGAGGCGTTAAGTTTATACCTACTGAAGGAAATCATGAGGAATAATTAATTCAGCATCTTGATATGAAAGCAGCATAAATTTTCTTTCATCAAAGTTATTTAAAGTGTTTGTGTTTGTAAATTTTAGTTCATTTTGACAGCGAACAGGCAACAGGCTTTAAAAGTTTTGACAAAAATTCTTTTCAATGACAACTTTTTTAAAACATAAAACATCTGCAATGTATTTTAATAGCGACACTCTCACATCTAAGTACTGGGCTTAACGCGTTCTTACTTTTAGGGATTTTTGGTTTTTAATTAAATTTAAAATGACTCAATGCAAACAAATAAAAAAGTATTAAAAAGATTAATTGTTAAACTTCGCTTTGATAAAATTTTAGAAAATTTATGTTCGAAAATATTTTGTGAAAATGATTGAATACAAATTTTTTTGTTTTCTACAATCGATACTCTGAGAAAATGTTCAAGGAAATTGGTAAAACTTAATATAATTTGGAATTTCTTGATAAAATACAAGAGTAATATACAGTAATAGACACAAAAAACGACACAGTCATATACAGCGATAGGCAGAAAAAAGATCTTATATTTTTAGTGTAAATTGCCAAAAATTTATAAAATTTTTGAAACTTTAAAAAATTAGCGAAAAAGGTTTAAGAAAAAATTGAAACTTATTTATTTGGCTGTAACGAATCTTATATACCCTTCACCATAGTTTAAAAAAGCCAATTGTTTCCTGGCTTATTATTATTTCGGAAGCATATTTGTGTCATAGGTTAAATAATAGGTGGATTTCGCTGATTTTCAAAACTAAACAAATCTCATTTTTCAGAATATTTGTGCTCAATTTTATTTACCAAGCTCGTTTTTTATCGGCCCAATCGTACGAAAATCTTTATATCGGGAGGATACTTGGACCAATTATCCTGGTTAGTTTTTTTTTTATATTTTGTCAATTGAAGCACAGCCGCGAATAACGTTTTAAGTTACAAAATAATTATTTTTCAGGAGAGCAAAAAACGTTTTTAACAGGCAAGGTTATTAATTTTTTATTTTTTTTCTTTAGATTATTAAAAATAATGGCAATAAGAACTTTTATTTAAAATATCAAAAAATTTAAAATTTAAATTACATGCGAATTTACAGTTTATAACCTTTTTTTAGTGGAAAAACGTGGAAAAACGTTTCATATCCACAATCGCGATGTCATTTAAAACGTTATTCCACGTTTCAAAACCATTTACTTTGTATCATTTTGTAAGTAACTTACAACGTTCTTCCACTAGTTGATTCTTTGTATGTCACTTTGAAGGCGTTAGGGTGCATAATTTTGGGTGATTTAAGGTTTAAACAGTCTAAAAGGGTAATGTTAACGGTTATCTGCAAAAAAACAGTTTTTGCAAAAAGTGGCTTTTACAACGTTATTCGCGGCTGTGCTTCAATTGTATAATTGAATTGAAATACACTGTTTTTAAGATCCCAAAAAAATTTAAAGTTTTAATTCTGTTCAAAACAAGATTTTTTGAGATTAAATTAAAGTCTAGAAGCTGTCTTGTAAGTAACACAAGTAAGAGTACTATATTCAGCTTTGACGAATCTTTGATACCCTTCACCGAGAGCTATAGCATATAAGGGGGTAGCTCTTTATGGGGCCTGTGGATTAAAACCCAATCTGCAAAAAATTTAATTATGTCTATGTTCTAGTCTTATACAACTATGACAGATCAGGTTTTACAACAACATCATTATTCGTAATAGTTAAAGGCGACTCTAGAGTTTCAGAGATTGGACTTAATATTGGGCCTATGGTAAATTATGCACCGATTATCACGAAATAATTTCTAGTCATAAAACTTAAATTTTTGCAAACTTGAATGTAAGCCCGTGCTTTCTGCCACCCTTTAGTTGATTTTTGGAACAAAATTATCAATTTTTTAGAGAGGTTTTCACAAGGTTAAGTTAATCTGAAAAGAGATTTGTGCCGCCATTACCAAGTTAGTATACAACATTTTGACAGAACGGCTTAGTTCTGCTTAAAATGTTGCTCTTTAAAGAAGCAATAAAAAAATTACATTTCGCCATTAAAATCCGTGTTTCAGACCACGTTAAACTAAGTTTAAACGTTATCCACATCTCAAAAATCCGGCGTCAGTGTAAGAATTGCTGCATTGAGGTAAAAAATGGAAAACATTTTTTATGTATTTCCCATTTGTAAATTCTGTTTGTTACTGTTTTACACTGAGTATTAGTGTGACCGCAAGTTATATGGACAATTTTTTTTTTCGTTTTTTCACTTGGGAAACCCCTTAGATTGATTCCAAATTAGAAAAAAACAATATATATAAAATTTTAGATCGTTTGCATAGTTATTAGGCGTGCCTTGAGCCCACAAAGTTTGCTAAAAATGCTATTTTTCTCACTATGGGTGGCTTTAAGTGTTTATAACTTCAGTAATATTTATTTTAGAGAAAAACCTTATTCACAAATATTCTAGGGCTATATCTTATGAACAATGTTGCTCTGTATTAGTTTTCTTTAACATTAATATTTAATCCAGAAAAAACCAAATTAAAAAATAACACCGAAATTTTCACATATCTTCGCATTCTTTGCCTGGTGATTACACTACGTGGCAAATTTTCAATAAAGTCGTGACCAAATGAATCTTTATGTAAAACTTTCCCCTGAATCCGAATATGAAGTCAGAATTGTCAAAAGTGGAACAGTTTTTGAGATATTCCAAAATAACCGTTATTTGTGTTTTTAAAAAAGATGATGTGACTGAAATGCAAATATCTTTAAAAATTTTAAACGGACTATGTTTTTCTTTCTTTTTATTCAGAGGTTATAAAATTACTAAAATAAGAATGGGTTGCTAGAGAAGTTTGGTCAAGAAATGACAGAGTTACAGGGGACAAAATTTCAAGCTTCATTGAAAATTTTATGATTCTGTTCAATTTTGCTCTTTTCAAGTTTTTCTTTTTAATCTAATGATTTAAAAATCTTAATGTTTTATTGCATGCGACATTAGAATAATTAAATTAATTAAAGTGGGTTAAATCAATTAATCTTCTGTAACCTTGTAATTTTTGCACCGATCTGGATCCTATTGGACTTGAATAGGCTAATGTCGTAAGTCATAAAACTTAAAAAAATTTTATTTTTTGGTTTAAAAAACAATAACTTGAAAAGAGCAAAATTGAACAAAATCATAAAATTTTAATGAAGTTTGAAGTTTTGTCCACTAGTTAGTTAGTTAGTTAATTGTTCTTTATTTTGAATTCATTTTAAGTAATCAAAATTGAACATACGACTATGACATGACGTCGTCTGTCGGAAAAGGTTGTAATATATTTTACAAATATTGTTTTATGTTACATAAAAATTTTCTGTTACGATAGTTTTTTTTAAAGTTTTGGAATCTTATTTGTTCTAATATAGGGCATTTGGCTATAAAATGCAGAATGTTTTCGGTTTTGTTTAGATTACATAAGGAGCATATACAAGGTCAATTTTGCTGAATCCTTGTTCTATTCAACTCAATTAATCACATCTATATATAGCTTTGAATATATAACTTAATTCTGTCATATTTGTGATTTCCAAATAGGATTGCGGCTCTATGTACTTTTGTCCACTATAACTCTGACATTTAATGACTCATCTTCACAAACGAATCATGGTTATTTAAGAAATTTTATAACCTCTCAATAAAAAGAAAGAAATACATAGTCCGTTAAAAATTTTTGAAGATATTGCATTTCAGTCACATCATCTTTTTTAAAAACACAAATAACGGTTATTTTGGAATATCTCAAAAACTGTTCCACTTTTGACAATTCTGACTTCATATTCGGATTCAGGGGAAAGTTTTACATAAAGATTCATTTGGTCACGACTTTATTGAAAATTTGCCACGTAGTGTAATCACCAGGCAAAGAATGCGAAGATATGTGAAAATTTCGGTGTTATTTTTTAATTTGGTTTTTTCTGGATTAAATATTAATGTTAAAGAAAACTAATACAGAGCAACATTGTTCATAAGATATAGCCCTAGAATATTTGTGAATAAGGTTTTTCTCTAAAATAAATATTACTGAAGTTATAAACACTTAAAGCCACCCATAGTGAGAAAAATAGCATTTTTAGCAAACTTTGTGGGCTCAAGGCACGCCTAATAACTATGCAAACGATCTAAAATTTTATATATATTGTTTTTTTCTAATTTGGAATCAATCTAAGGGGTTTCCCAAGTGAAAATACGAAAAATAAAAATAACGGTCACCCTACTGAGTATGTACTACGAATTAAAACTATTATTAACCCTTGCAACAACAAATGAATGATTAAATTTGCCATTTACGCCCGCCCGGCCGTAATATTTTGTAAACACCTATTGTCAATTTTGTGTTGAAAAATAACCACGATTTAAATACAGATTTCTAGAAATAGAGTTAATACAATAACTTCATTCAATGTTAAGTTTATTAAACGATAGTTGCATAAATTTTGAGTTTTCAATTTCCGCTGAATGCATTTTGGTAAAATACCAGGGTTAAACGCATAAAAAGCATTATAAAAAAATATCGTAAAATGAATTTAATAATAAAATACATTCATGTTATTTATTTATTCTTTTTTATTTTATTTGATTTCATAATTTTTTGGTGTGGTGCGAATTTTGTATCTTTTAGATACAATCGCTCACACACACCAAATGTGTATGTATCTTTTCGATGGAATTTTTTTTTTAATGAAAAGATTATTGTCGTATCGTACTGAAAAAAATATAATGATGATGAAAATGATGATGTCTGTTATTGTTGCTGATGTTGATGTTTAATGGTGACATTTATGAACAAACAAGCGGCGACCGACCGTTTTTGAATAAAATGTAAATAAACTATTGAAATAAAAAAAACAACGAAATAAAGTGTCCATCCAGTAAATTTTGCAATTATATTTAAAAAAAATTTTCAAAGAACGAAAAATACAAAAAAAAAACAAGTAAAAAGGTATAGTCGGTCAAGTCCGACCTTACGATGCCCTACACAATATTTAAAAACAAATTTTTAAGAGCGCGCCCCAAACGAGCCAAAACAAAATTATATTACGAGGTTAATATTCAAGTAAAAGTTCTTTGTGCCGGATATTTGTTTGGATATCTTCGTCTATATGAGATTTTTTTGCCTTTAGGTGATTTTAGGAAGGGGATTTTTTTCCTAAGCTAATCCCGCGAAGCTCTACGCTTGTCTGCTGGAGACCAGAATCACTAGCGAGAATCAAGCCCGCAAGCCCGGCACTGATACACTAGCTCACTACCAACTAGCCTACCGGGGCTCTCATATGGGGTACTTTATATGGGAATATGGGCTAATTTTGGACCTCTCAGCACAATATTTTGTCATGACATAGTAGCTGTTGTAAAATTTATTGTCGCCAAATTGTATGTCAATACTAACATTTTTATGGAAGTAATGGCATTGAAAGCTATTTTCGGGAGGGGTATTTGTATGGGAGCCATGGTCAAATATGGACCGATTCCAATAAAATTTGCTTAGATTAGATTTGGATTGCAATAAAATAAGTTCGACTAAACGGACTAAATTTAAAGCACAAATGCTCTATTCCGGAAAAAAACTTGTATTACGCTCTTTGTCACGTAACGCCACCAAGCAATTTAGCTTGTATATATTTTAGATCCATGTTGTGTAACATTTTCCTTTCTTTTAATAAATGAAAGTTGCGCTTTACACCAAAATACATAAAGTAAATAGAATGCATTTTCTTTAGAAAAAATTAAAAATGCTTGGTGGCGTTACGTGGCAAAAAGTAGATTTTCTTTGGAAATGCCCATATATATTAACTTTCATCAAATAATTAACATCCAGCCAGACAGCCCGTTGATCGATTCAAAAAGTGATTCTTAGTTGATCGGTATACTAAATAGTGGATTAAGGTGCTACAAACATCAGCACAAGCTTATAATATTCACTCCACTATTGTTGTGTGGGTATAAAAATGATCGCATGCAATTGCTGTGACTGGCACAAGACATTGACGCCGGTTATTTCTAAATATTTCTAATAAAGACAGGCAGGGTCTTTGAAGTAAAATAAATAAAAATACAAGGAACCCCCCATAATAAACACCCATAAGTTTAATGCCAATGTAAAAAACTACACATTTTATAAATTTATTAAAAACAATAATTCATCTATTAAAAATGGGTTTGCGCATATTTACACGTGTTCAATGGATGACAAGATAGACTTTTTGGCTTTCATGCCAAATGTTTTATTATACATATGTATGTATGTATATTTCTTTTGAAAGTCTACAAAATATTAAATCATTCTGTCACTACAATGAGAAATCAATTTTTTTTTGTTCCAAGTCATTCAAGACATCGGAGGTTTTTTTTAATTAAACTGTCATTGACACCAAATATCTTAAGAATAGCTTTAGCTGCTTCTAAAAGCTTCTGGGTAAAAATATGACAACGAAAGCGGAACTAATTTTAAATAATTTTTTTATTATTCACAACCACTGTTGCCAATTTTGCATATTTAATGCAACTCATTAAGCATGAAAAAAAGGCTTCTAGCATAAAGCACTTCTTTTTAGAATTTTTCCAAAATTCTTAGGCACTTTTTTAGATTTCTTTTAGTTTAAGTAATAAATTTTTAATTTTTCCATTTATCAACAGCTTTTTACTAGGTCATCGTCCAGACTTGCAATTTTTTAATTAGTAATAGTGGCGAAAAGATTGGGGAGGGGTATTTAGTTTGTCATTCCGTATAAAACTTTATAAACATAAAGTATATATGTATATATTTATATATATATATATATATATATATATTCTAAGTCGATTTTGTCATGTCGTCTGTCTGTGCGTCTGTCCATCTGTTGAAATATTCAACAGAAAAGAACTATACTGGTGTCAAACTCTTTCTAGTTGAACAGTTTGGAATTGAAATCTAGTATAATTGGTTCAGTAGAAAAAGAGTTATTAACCCAAATGGGAAACAACCTTCCTAAAAAATTAATTTTTTGTGACAATAAATAACATAAATTGCTGACAGAATGCACCGATTCTCATTAAATTTTGCAAACATTTTTATTTGACTGGAAATCGCACCTAAATTTTGTGAAAATTACAATAGGCCCCATAAAAAGCGAAAAGCATTTAATTCTAAAAAAAAAATTATAACTGTATTGCAATTCGGTTCATTTCAGGTTTTGTTTATATTTGTGATAAACGATCCAATTAAAGTTATAAAAGACAATAAAGTACTACTTTATGTAATTTTTTTTTAAACATTTTTTTCAGCTTTTTTTCAAAAATCTAGCATTTTCTCTTTATTAAGTTTTGGCAGCACTGTTCAGAACCAGTAAAGTTCAAACGCATTCAAACGTGTCTTGCAAATACTAAGTGTTGGAAAATGCTTGAAATTGATTGATGGCATTTCAATAAAACAAAAAAAAAAACTTTTATTTCACTATGGAATTACGTACATTCGCACCAAATGCACCTACATACTGTTAGAAACAACAACATGGAATGATTTTACAAGTGCAAATGTTACAACAACAAATGACTGTTTTATATGTGTGGCAAGAAATGGTTTTGACCTTACCACAATGTAGAATCATTTTTATTTCTTTGCCAAAATGTCATAGTTTAAGGTCAAATAGTAAATATTTGGTCCTCTTTTCTTTTTGGAATACAAGGCCAGCACAAATGCCTTCTTTTTGTATCTGTATTTTGCCAATGTTATTATTTTCCTCCAGGATACCTCTCCAAGTGTTGTCAATAGTGCGTTTCTGCTTAAGTGTTTGGGCTAAAAAACTAGTTTTGCTACTTTCTTTCGCATACATTTTATATGTTCGAAATACTCAAACAAACATGTCGAAATTGTCAGTGCAACACAGTATTGTTCTATGATTATGAATACAACATTGGGTTATCAATTAATAGTGATTGACAAATTCGAAAAAGGGCATATTCGGTTGTTAGTCGCAATTTACACCATGGTCATTTATTGCCGGACAGAAAAAGTTTGTTGACGACAGACGCAAAAAGTAAAGTGTGTCACGCATACAGCGTCCCCTCTTATCAAGGAACTTTTTCTGTCCGGCAAGAAATGTCCATAGTGTTTTTTTTATCAAAGTAACAAGCCACATTAAATTGGTCTATGTGTATATCGATACCTAAAACGTAAAAGACTGTATATCACATTTTGAAAATTTAATTTTAATAAAAATGATAAATTACATTAAACTGTTAACAATTTATTTTTCTTCTGTTTTGCTTGTAAAATCTACCCGTGTAAGGTTTTTTAGCGATTATCAAATAATCTCTTGTAGTTAACGCCGTTTG
Organism: Pollenia griseotomentosa; assembly: GCA_963931875.1. NCBI lineage: Eukaryota > Metazoa > Arthropoda > Insecta > Diptera > Polleniidae > Pollenia > Pollenia griseotomentosa. Next base: position 255,667,551 of record OZ007560.1, on the reverse strand, counting down.
TTTTTTTTTTGTTAAGAAATCGCTTTTGTGGACATTTGTGTTGATGCAATACATCGGAATTAGGGAGATCGATCAAATAGTATTCGACTGGCTTTAACCGGTTATTTTAGCTTTGCCGAAGTCGAATATCTTAAAATGTCCATTTTTCGAATATCGAATAAACCGGTTATTTTGGTAAAATAAACCGGTTATTTTTGTAAAGTGTAATTTATATACGTTTTTCTTACTTTTGTTATAAATGTACCCGTAATTGAAGTATTTTTTAATTGAATATTGGGCAAAGAAACTTTTTATGAAGAACGTCAAAACAAAATGTAACAAAAGTCAAAAAACATTATGCGCAATGTAAATACAAATCGCTTATATGAGTGTGTATTCTCGTAACAAAAACCAAAAACAGTTCAAAATACTACATACAAAAAAAAGTTTAGCTTAAAAAGCAATTAGCAGTTTGACATTATTCTAAATATTAAATACTTATATTTGTATAAAGATGTCATCTCTGGTGATATTTCGTACTGATTTAAAAGACTAAGGAGCTTAAAGGGCCATAAAATAATAAGTTGCAAAGATTCTTCAACGTCACGACTTCTTAATCACCTTTAATTAGTCTAAAAGCTTGACATAAATATACGCCAAGTAAAACTTAAGTCTGTACCAAGTAGTTCTTAAGAGACTGCAAATAATACTTAACTAAAATATGCTGCCAAAAATGATTGGGTGAAATATTAGCCTGTCGTGTTACCGAAGACGGTTGGTCCGTTAAGGCACTAAAAACTCTTAAGTAGTTCTACCATATCCTTATGCTTAAAACTAAAACATACCGGCCGATCAACGAAATGGGAAAATTCATCAGTTTTATTTATTAAAACACCAAAAACTTCAAACAAAATCGAAGGAATCAAACAATGTCATGGAAGGTCTTAAATTGTGATCGTCGAATTGACAGATATTTCATACGAAAAGCATGTTTATGCTGTGTTGTTCATGTTGTGCTTAACCACCAACAAATTAAAACTCATTTAAAATAAATTTGGGAGAATATAACAAACTTCTTAAATTCCTATAATATTTTAAAACCAAAGTTTTTAAAAAATTTTACATCTACGTTCACACCTTTTAATTATTTGATGTCCTACACGTAACCACTAGTTTTGTAAAAGAATGGTTTGCTTTTGCAAAACGTTTAGCTAGAGCAAATATTATTTAACAGTTTCTAATCTAAATTACATTATAAAATTATTATCTTAGACATAGAGTTTAGTAAACAAATTGAAATTGTTAAAAATAAAGCTTAATTTTAATCAATTAACTGGTCACGCTTTTTTGGATTTTATCGTCAAATATTTGTTAGGGCTCAACATATCTTAAAGCTATCAAACTTATCAAATATTTGACGAAAAAAACGGGACCAGCAACCAAAATAAAAAATCATTTCACTTAATATCAATATTTATTTTGATTAAAATACCACATCTTACAAAAAACGGTTTTTTGCTATGTCTAGTAGTATAATTAGTTTATTTTGTAATATTAAGAACACTTTAAATCTCACTAACTATTAACAAAAGTAGGGGTTACGCTTAATAGATCAAATATTTAATAAGTGTGACCGTAGCTTAAGTCATATCTACGTAGTTTGTTGCTTCCTTACCATCGTGAATTGTTTTGTTTTTATTGAAATTAAATTTGTTTTATAAAAACTAATTTGATTTTTATGTATTCGAATTAAAACCGATTTACCGGGTTTTTTTAAAATGCTTAACCGAAAACCGTTTTTTTAAACAGCAACTATTCGGAATATTCGAAAACCGGGTTTTGAAAAAAGTCGAATAATCGATCTCCCTAATCAGAATCATACCAAAAGTCGATTTTTGATTGTTGGATAGTAAGGGCCTTTTGCGTTTTAGGTAGCGATAACATAAATTTGTTTTCTCTCACATAAGCATAATTCATATTCGAATAATCGAGGTTAAACTGTATTTCAACACCACATGACGCGTTTACGCATTTTTTGTAACTAGCAACAATTGAAGGCCTTTATTTATTTGACAGTTTCTTACCCACCCTCCCCATTTTAAATTATTATTGTAATATTTCATTAATGCCTAAATTTATCTGAAGCAAAATATTTAAAAAAACAATTCTTCTAGTTCAAGAACTGTAGACATACATGCTGTAAATTGTGAGAAGAATCCATAAATACACTGAACGAAAAGTTATTCACTGATGTACAGTAAATGTAAATGAAATGTGCTCAGTTAGAAAATAGTTTATTTTAGGGCAACTAACAACAAGAAGCCGTTAATTATGTGTAATAACAATTTAGATTCGTCCAGTTTTCTTCCTTTTCTAAGGCCAAATAAAACAAATTCTAAAAACAAAATTGTTTCATATTTATATTTTTAATAAGTTAACTTTTTTTAAAGATCTATCTTAATGGTTTTTTTAAAAACTATTTTGTTTACATACTTTTGTCCCCCATCATCCAAACTTTATTATTGTATTATTATATGGTCACTTAAAATGCAAAAAGGTTTTACTAAACTTTTTAAATAATTAGAAATATTATATATAAGATATGAGAATTAAAATAACGCATTTGGTGTTTAACCTAAAACAGTTTTCTTTTGATAAAATTAACGCAACGAAAATGAGGAATCTCTCGCAGTTTAGGTGGCGATATGAGTTCTTTAGTATTTATTTTTTTGTACAATTTTCAATTGAAAAATATGTTTTTATTTTTTGTTTAGTTGGTTATTTTCATGCGTTATTGTATTTGCGCATGTGGGTTTGGAGGGGTATGTCTGTTTGCGTAATTAAATTCTTCATTTACCCAGACCTGTCACTATTAATGCATAAACTTGACTTACAGCAGCCAACAATGTTTTTTTTTTAAATTTATTCCGCAGCTCTCTTGCCCATGATATTCTGTAAATATTAGATGATTTGGTTTTAGTGAATAGATTCAATTGTTAAGACTCCAGAAGCTAGGTCAGGCACGTCAATGGTATTAATTGTTGTCAACATCATTATCATCATTGCTACCATTGCACAGTGGGGTGGAGTTAAAGTTTTTGGGAAGCAAATCTGATGTCTTCAATGGTAAGGCCGATTAACTTGAAATTTAATATGTATATATATAGCAGTGGATCATTTAACTTTAAGTTTTGATGATGGACCCTGCATATCCCTCTGAAGTCGAAATATGGGGTCTTAAAGAAGGACACAAGTAGAAATTTTGTAAAAATATTTATCGCAAAGAAATTTTACGCAAAAATAACTTTGATGTGATTGAAAAAAAATATAGCAGAAGCAGATTAAGTAACCCTTTGATTGCAAATTTTGTTCAGGGCTGGAAAAAGCTTTATACTTTTTTGTGAAAACATCGCGGTTTATAAAAGTTCTTATCGTTTGGAAATCTCTACCTTAAAAATTTGAGAAACAATAGGCATATTAGATATTTTGATATAAAATGGGTCAAGCTTGAAAGGGCCTGTTTGGGGTCCCAAATGCTAAGAGAAGCCATATTATATAGTTTTTCAATTCGTTTATTAATTACTTCTAATCAATAAAATAACGGTCTCGCTAACAAAAGCTTCTCTGCGTAGCCGACCGGGGATAAGGCCGATTTAAGGAGCTTCAGTTAGCGAAGCCAATTTTTGATATACCATAAAGAAGAAAATTCTTGCGCGCGACCGAAGTCCCAACCATGCGAAAAACCAAACATTTACTTAATATTGGGATCTTATTTTATTTCAGTAATTGGGGTCTTATTTCAGGTTAAGCAAGACCCCAAAAATTAGGATATTATTTTATCTTTGTTGGGGGTATTTTTTCATTTTATTGGGGGGTTTATTTTATTTCCAAAGCTAGGGTTATTTATTTTATATGAAATAAGGCCTAACGCTTTGGGGGTTATTTAATTTTTTTTTTTAGTTAATTCTTGGGGGGTTATTTCATGCCGCCGGTACAATAGTATGTTAAATGTTTAGTCAAATCCATCAAGCCGCTAAGAAATATCCAATTTTGTATCTAATAATATTGTTTATATTCCACTGTGCATTGCAGCTGCTGTTGTCGTTACATTCATCGATGTGCGACAACAAATAGTTTCAGTTGCTTCTGATGAAGTTGTTGAGTGTTTGTTGCTGTGTTGTCTCGTTTATTACATTTCATTGTTGTTGAATTCTTTTAAAATTTGTCTTTATTTTGTATTTTTTTTTTATTTCTGTCTAATCAAAGAATCAGTTTTAAACGGTTTTAATTGCTTATGAACATCATGGCAAACAAGTTTAATTCTTTAGTTTTTTTTATATAAATTTTTTTTCTTTTAACTATTTTTAAACACTTTTATTAACATTTGTTTTGTTAAATATGCTGCTTTAAGTTAGTTAATTTATTTGTTTTGCTCTGAGTATGAATTCTTGTTTGAAGGTTGCTTCACATGTGAGTCCATAACTCTTTTCATACCAAACTGCTTGTGCTGGCAAACTATCTCAGGCTGCTTAGGTGAGCTAGAGTCGTTCGGACAGTAGAAGCGAGAGACTTGCAGACAGACGGACTTGGCTCAGTCGGCTTAGAATTACTCAATAGTTCTGGTTGTTACATTCGGAATGACAAGAATACTACAAATTTATTTAAAGTTCATATTATGTTCAACTAACTAATCGCTCGAAATATTAATAACATTTAAATGGAAATTTCAATCGATATCGAATGCATTAATTTGCCCCCCGATTTAATTATTTTGTTTTTGTATTGTATTTAGTCAATATTTGTATTATAATAAACCTTAATCTACAAAGTTATCAATCAAAACTTTTTATCATATTATTAAATATTTTGTAGAAATCTTTCGTAACTGCCTAAAAAAATGTTTCGATTGGCCATAATTTTAATTAGAAATTTGTTTATTTACTTCATTTAAAATCGGTTTGGGTTAAAAACTATTTATTAGAGTTAAAATAAAAAATATGCTAATTTTTTTAAACTGAATAATTCTATTACGTGGTTTCTTATTATAAGAATTTTGTATTTTATTTTAATAAATTTTTCATTTATTTCATAACAGTTCAACTTAATTGTCTTCAAAATGTTTAATGTGTATTTCATTTATATTTCAAGTCATTAAAATGTATTAGAAAGTTTGCGGAATTAAATTATACAACTAATTAAAAAAAAACTATGGTTTTTAAACTAATAACTCATTCTTTGGTTTTATTTTAAAATGTTTTTTTATATTTGTAGTATTGTAATGCATTTTTCCATAATATTTCTTAATTTCTGCTAATATTTATAACGGCTTAGCTGAGGGTTTTGCATTTGGAAAAAGTGTCCCAGAGAAAATACCCTTTAAATCTCCCAGGAACTTTAAGACCAAAAATTGTGAACTTACTTAGCAAATTTTTAGACTTAAACTAAAGATTTTGTAACGAAAAATCGTACTTAGTCTGGGTTCACGTTATGAAAGTTTTTTTTCAGAAATTATAAATTTATTGCTGAGAGGGGAAGATAACATGCTTTTATTCTGTCCGCTCTCACTTATAAACTCAGACTTTCTGAAAGAAAACTTTCATACTGTGAATCCAGACTTACAATTAGTAACCATGAAGGAAGGAAAGCTGTTATATTTAAAAACTATATTCATTGTGTTTAAAATAATAGCTAGCAATACTTAAGACTTAACAAAATAAAGCAATAAAAGTTATTATTTAGAATTTTTGTTTAGAACTTTCTGAATAGAGCTTTTTCCGAAAGTTTTCAACAATATTTTCCAATTTTAACCAAAAAGTTAAACGATTTGAGCTCGAATATCTCTCATAGTTATATCTCCTTATTACCATCTCGATTTTCATCTTAAATCTTGGGAAAGGCGAGAAACGAGTAAATTAGAAATTTTTTGTTTCCATTGTGTTCTGAGTTTGTGTTCTGCAAAAATTTCTGCAGTAAAAATTTGTAAGTACTCAGTCAAAAACTGTCACTACTTAAGCTGAAGTAGTCATCCATCTTTCCAATTTGGTGTTTATTATTTTTATTTTTAAGTTTTTAAACAATATTTTTCTATTTTAATTATATATTTAAAAGGTGTGAGCTCAAATATCTCTCATTCCCACCTCGATGTTCGTCTTAATTCTCGGGAAAGGCGAGAACCGGGTAAACGTTTATCAAGATTTAACACAAGAAATTTCTAGAATATAGTTTTTATATTTTCTTCAAAATTATACGTTCGTCTTTTCATACTTATGATTTATAAATTACTTACACTTAGAGAATTTATAAATGATAATAAAACCAACATCCTGTCTTGACAAACGATGCAAGTTTAAGCTTCTTTAATTGGGTTCAGATGCAATTAGTACCATTTAATGTCACAAAAATCTAAAGTCGAAAGATTTAGGGACGAATTCCCAGGTATTTCAAAAATATTTTTCCATAGAATTTCCGGTATATTTTTTCATAAATATGTCAAGTCTCGCGGAAGTAAATATTCCCACGGTGAACAGTTTTAGCTCGGGACCATACTCTGGGCATTTGAATTGATAACTGGAAGCTAAAGTAATGGTGAGTTTTAACTGAACTCGGCCGTAAATCTGTTATTAGTAACTGTAAAAGCTCGTTTTTAATTGTTAAGACAAATCGGCGTTTTGCTTTTTAATCCGTCTTTGTAATCATTTTCTTTCTGATTTTTTCTGAATCCTTTCTTTGATCTTTTTAGTGCTGCTCTAAGTTTATGTTTGAAAGTGATTTAAAATCATTTTTTATACCAAAAATATATATGAATAAAAAAAAATTGGTCAGTTTCAATGAATTTTGGAAGGTTTTATAGACAAGATTGGTCGGATAAAAATTTTTCAGTGGCAACGCTGTTTCTCAGAAAAGTATTCTCAAGTCAACTTTTTTTAAAAAAGTTTAACTTTGTTCTTGCTGTAATTATTCAACCGAAAACAATCAATAAATTGTGTGAAATGTTTAACAATTTATAAATATATTATTCAGAGAGGTAGTTTAACTTCTTTCAAATTGTTCGTATTAATTAAAAGTGAAGCAAAAAAGGTTATATTTGTTTTTAAATATTGAAAAAAAGCAAGCAAGAATGCTGTATTCGGCTGTGCCGAATCTTTAATACCCTCCGCCGAGACTTTAAATATTTATTATTATCGTTAATTATGGACCGTGCATTACAAGATTCGGTAAAGGGATTTCTAGTATTAAAAAACCTAAATTAGACCAAATTTTTTAGAATTTAAATGGCAGGCTTTATATTGAGCCCAAGGGAACTTATAAGCCGATCTTCAACTCAAAAACCAAAATATATATATACTTCAGGGCGTCTAAGATAAATATTAAAAAAGTTTCACATGGAATAACAAACTTTGTGTACCCTCATTCACAACTAGTTGTGGAGGGTACAAAAACTATGTTTTTAGTATACTACAAGCAACTGATGGACAAGGTTACTAATGCTCGGTTAAATTATAAACGAATTAATTTTGTAATTGTACTTGTTACTCTTGAACATAAATTTATTTGTAATACCCAAGAACAAACACTTAAACCTGTTAAGCCCCCATCGTCAGACTACGCCTTTGATTGAAACCAAATTGTTCTTTTTTGTCAATTAAATATTTAATTGCCCAGTGGTAACTGGGTATTTCTTGTTAAATTTAAAAGCAAAAAAGTAGAATTAATATAAACGATAAAATTATTTTTTTTAATTAACTGAATAAAAAATTGTTTAACATGCATGTTAAAAAAAATCAACTACGTCGTTATTATTAAACTACATTTTAGTAAAGTTTAATTTAATATTCAAAAAAAAAAAAAAAAAAACAAATAATGAAAAATTTTATTTAAAACTTTTATTTGTATATAAATTACATGTTCTTATAAAAAAGATTTGTTAACCATTTAAAGCATAATTTTTAATTACTTAAAGATTAAATTTCAAGCCAAAACAAAAATCAATAAACAAATACAGTTCGTATTCGAATAAAAGAAAAAACAATGCAACGAACTCCGACAAAAATTTGTGTTTGTCCTCAAAAAAAAAAAAAAAAAAAAAAAAAAAAAAAAAAAAAAAAAACATATATTACCGTTGATATATTATATTGGGTTCAAAGCTGCCTTTAAATCGAATTTTGCCCTAAAAAGAACATCTGGCTGACTTCGCAGGCCACACCTACCCGAGCCAAATACCTTTTTAATGTCCTGGATATTTAAGAGTGGATATGATTGTAAAACAAAATATAAAAAAAAAATTTATTATTTAATAAAATTGTTTTTTAAAATCAAAACAATTTCTAATATCAGAAAAAGTCCTTTTTAAACACTACCAATGTAAAAATGTATATGGGCAATTCCATTTTTTTGCGATTCGATAGCATTTGGGTAGATGTATGTTTAGTGCAAAAGATGGATTTCATCGAGTTTAAGTTTTCATAATAAGAGTCACGAACGTACGCAAAATAGAAGTCAACTTTGGCTGACGTAGTAAAATGTAAAAATCTGCGTAATGGAACGGAATATTCAAAAGTGATTAATTTATTTCAAAAGTGTATTAATGAAGGTCTCTATAAAGTATTTACAAAATAAAATATCTCTTTTGGTTTTTGTTTAATTGGCTTATGTACCGGTCGCGAACGTACGGGTCGCGAACGTACGATTTTTCCATATGTTTTTTTATTATTATCACCATGCAGATTCCCATAAATATCTTCAAATTTCCTTAACAAGCAACTTAATACTCAATTTACAATTGATTGTAATGAAGAATTATGAAGAAAGAGTGTAAACATAACATATTTTTTGCATGTAAAATAAGTACATAAAAATGTCTTTCGAAGTAGAAAATATAAGAAAATATAAAATTTTCCAGTTTCCAGCGCAATTTCCTCAAGTAAAACAGCTGAGATATGCTATGAAAATATTGTTTTATAACAACATAGATTTTTTTATAATAATAAACAATAAAAGACGATGATTATCAACATTTTATTTTTTCATCCTGGTAGACCATTCTGGGGAAATACCCATATCTAATATTTAACAATCCTTAAAATCTACATTTGTCTTTAAGCCTAAATAGTACACATAAATAAGAATGTATTAGTGATGAAAAGGAAATTTGCGAATACAAATACGAGTATCTGCGCCAATATTCGCTACGCACGAATACGCAATCTAAACTTAAGTGCCACTCGATATTTCAAATTTAATTGAAAAAATCACCCCTTTTACGTTTTTAACAATAAAAAAAACTGTCACGCTACTTAATGTATTTAACATTATCATGACATTGCGGTGACTAAATTTTGACACGTACATATTCACAAAATATTCGCTTGAATTTAGCGAATAGGAACTTCATAAAATATCCGTATACTCGATATTTAGAATACGAATAAGAATATTTGTAACTCCACTAGTATGCATGTATGTATATCTTAGTGTTTATAAAAAAAACTTTCTATAAAGGAAGTCTGCAATTGAAGGAATATGTTTGCACTAGTTGTGTTAAATTTAGTATGGGTTTCACTTCTTTAAATGTGTAACTTACTAAGCACATTTTAATGTTCATGTCAGTTTGTTTATTTTAGTTTTTTTTTGCCATTTTGCAATGTTCCCTAAAATATCGGCTTGTGTTGATTTGTGTGTATTTTAAATTTAACTTAAAAAAACATACATTTCTCTTTCGTCAGCAGTTAAAGTTTGAGAGAGAAAAATTTTTTTCATAGAAAAAAACTCTTTTAAGGAAAATATTGGGTGTATATCTAAATAAGTGCGGTATTCACAACAGATATTTTAAACATGGGTTGTGTCTTAAAAAACGTATATGACACTTCGGTAAGTTAACATCTGTCATTTATTCACACTGATGTTTTCAGAGAGATAGAAAAAGGTCAAAGCGAAGAGTATCTTCTTTACACTTAACAAATATTTGACAAAAAAAATCAAAAAAAAAATCCTTAATAGATTCACTTTAAATTTTAGTTTTAACAACTTTTGTTAATTTACTTCACTTTATTTCTGGAAATTTTATAGAAGACTGTAATTCTAGCAAACGCTTTGCAAAATCAATCAAATATTTAGTTAACAAAATAGTGGTCAAATGAGGATTAAGTGTGATCAGGGAGCTAATTCTTGTAGTCGTGATTGAAATTGTTGCCGAGCCGAAATTTCTATAGTACTCCCTTTTTAATTCTGTCAGTCGATACTTAACGAATCGAAATTATTTTGTCAGTGGTGTGAAACTTTAAAAAAAATATTTTACAACACTGAAAAATGTTTAGAAATTGTAAACAAATATATATGTACATATATAAATTGTTGAACAATTCAAAAAAGTGAAAAATAATTTTTTAAGTAAAAAAGCAATTTAAAAGAAAATTTAAAGGGGAATGAAAATCTAAACGTTATTCGGAAAAAATAAGATTTACCATCAGTGATGGAAAATTGAAAAATTTAGATGGTAATGACCACCAAGCAAAAGAGTACTTTTTTCAACATTTTGGTACTTTTTTCAAACATATTTTTTTTATGAAAAATAAACCTAAAAATCAATAACTAAACAAATATTTTTTTTCTCATATCTCAGCTTTTTATGGACCAAGCTGGCTAAATTTAACAGCAAAATTCTGATGAGGATATCTGACATTAAAATATACCAACAAGCAGTGCTGCCATAACCGTTTGACAAGAATTTTGTGTAGGCAATGTTGTCAACAGGGCTGTGGAGTCGGAGTTGTAGAGTTGGTGTTGAGGTATTTGTACCGGAGTCGGAGTCGAAGTACCCACAAAAAATTCTCGACTACGACTCCAACATTTTTCGGCATGAAAAACTAAAAATTTCCAAAATAAAAATACTTCGAAATTGGCGATGCAATAATCCAAATATTGATTCGAAATTTTTAATCAATCATTTTCTTGATTTATTTAACCATTAAAAATTTACGTACTTTATTAAAAAAAAGAGTGTAAAGTCAAATAAGGAACAGTGTAATATACATACATTTAGCATTAAAGTTAGATTAGGAGTCGGAGTTGGAATTTCAGCTGTTGAAGTCGGAGTTAGTTCCCTAGCCCTAGTTGTTAATGTTAAAAAAAATATCAACGCTAAATTTCTAAACAAAGAAGCATAACCAGAAAAGAGTACTAAAACAGACGTAGGTGTACCGTGGTATTTTTGAAAGGAAAAAGTACTAAAAATAGTACCATAGTACTGAATTTTCCATCACTGTGTACCATAGATCCCTTAAGTTTGTCAAACGAGTAAGTTAAATCAAGCTGATAAGTGCAGATTAAAAAAAAGGTTAAAGTTAATGTTATCCTAAAAAAAAACTTTAAATTTTTTCAACACTTACAAAAAAAAAAAACAGACATATCAGTATATATGGCAACTATGCCTATTAGTTACAAAAACTTTTTACACACAAAAGAAAAGAACAAAATTCAAAAAGATGTAAAAATTGCCAAAAAAAAAAAAATATACATACCTATCAATTTTAGTTTAGACCATAAAATTCGAGTAACATTTGTCAACGCATCGCAATTTGTCGTAAATAAAGAAAAACTATGAAAAAAACTATAAAAAAACCCACAAAAAGTTTAGCCAACATTCAATAGAATAAATATAAAATGTAAAAAGAAAAATAAGAAAAGCGCTTAGTTCACATACACGTTCAAGCTCAAGGCAAAAATGCATTGAACGCACGTTCGGAGACCAATGAAAAAAAAAAATAAAACAAAAAAAAAATAAATAAAACATTTTATAAACAATTTGCTTTAAAGATTAACAATATTATTTTAAATCTTATATTTGTTATTTTTGTTAAATGTAGCTGTTATTGTGGTTTTGCTTTTAAACAAAATGTGTGTAAAGACAATAAAAAAAGTAAATAAGTTATTCGTACGACTATGAACCAAAGTTAATAAATTTCACATTAAGAGATATTTATTTAATTACAAAAAAACAAAAACAATTCTAGTCGTATTCTTATTTATAATTGCCGTTGCTTATTTATTCTGCACTTAATATTTTACAACAATAACCAAATTCAACAAAAAAAATTAAAAATATTTAAACAATAAAACTCTGTTTGTATGTCTGATGATGTTGAACTTAGGGAAGATGCTATTAATAGCTCGAAAAATAAAAAAAAAATAACAGAGATTACGCTACAAATAGCAATAAAAGAATTTGCCACTAAATTCAAATGGCGTGATAAAAAGTTATACAAATACAGTCAAGCTCAAAAAAGTGGGACGTAGCTACACATTTTGCTTAAGTAAAAGAAGTAATGAATTTTTCAAATGTGTTCACTATTTCTTTTATTCGTCAATAAAAAAGTTGAATGAAGATGGAAAAAATTTATCCTTAAAATATATCTTTATTTTTCTTCCTTCCACTTGGGAACATAAATTTTTTATAAGAGATTTATATTAGGATATTATTAAAGCATATATCGGGAGCTGTTTTAGCTTCATAAGAACTATCGATATCGATAACTATGGTTTGACGGCTAAGAACGTCAAACCGTATTAACATTTCTGTTCAGTAAAGTTTGGCAAGTCCTCACTAAAGCTAGAAAAACACTCTAAAAGCTTATTTCTGGTAAACTACGTCAATAGGCAAAATGGTCGTAGTTGGAGAGAAGACAATCCTCAAGCCGTTAACAAATAACCATTACATCCATTAAAATTTACTGTGTGGTGGCGTTTACTCGAAATTAGCAAGGAGCTGCAGTTACGGTGAATGGCAAGCGCTATCGAGCCATACTGACTGAATTTTTGTTTCCAAAAATTAAACACTACCTAATGTGTGATCATCGTGAAGATTATCTCCAAGCAACGAGCATTTGTGTTGAAGAGCTAAATCGAAACATAGTAATTTCATCCTTATACTCACCACCTAGATTTGCAATATCAGAAAGCCAATATTATAAATATTATAAGTCATTGGGGCCCTGTTTCCTGGCTGCTGGTGGTTATAACGCTAAACATAACTTCTGGGGGTCACGACTAATAACACCAAAGGGTCGTGTTTTATTTAATACACTCTCTAAAAGGAATTTGAATGTTGTCGCAAGCGGACAACCAACATTTTGGCCTGCTGGTCCGCAAAAAATTCCAGATGTCATCGATTTTGGCGTGGTTAAAAACATCCCCACAGAAACGATTCACGTTGAAGCTTCCTTAGAATTATCCTCTGATCACTCACCTACAATTGTTACTATAACAAACACCAATAGAATTGTATCTCCGTCATGTTACTTAGCGACGACAGCTACGCAAATAAATTTGTTAAAATATAAAAAATATCTCAGTACCCATTGCACAGAAAATATTCCGCTTAGCACACCGGAGAATGTGGATCTCTCAATTGTCAATTTTGACAGTTATCTTAAACAAGCTGTTCAACATTCCAGCAAAACCCTCAAAAAAACCAATAATAATAAATTATATTCTACAGATATCGAGCGCCTCTTAAATGAAAAAAGGAGAGTTCGAAAATAGTGGCAATTGCACAGATCCCCTCAAATTAAGAAGTTATTAAAAGAGTGTACAAAAGGCAGTCTCAAAAAACGGCTTCCGTTGAAAAATATCTCAAGGACCTGGATGCAACTCCACAATCAGACTTCTCATTATGGCGTGCAGCTAGAAATCTCAAAAGGCCAGTTATATCGAAACCACCATTAAGAAACCTGAATGGAAGTTGGGCAAGAAGTGATAATGAAAAAGGAAACCATAGCACAATTGAACAAACCCATCGGATAGTAAACGCCATAAGAAAAGCCTTTGAAGAAAGAAAATATTGCTCCGCTCTTCATTGATGTTTCTCAAGCTTTTGATAAAGTCTGGACTGAAGGCTTGTTACATAAATTGAAGCAAAATTTACCAGCAAACACGCACAAGCTGTTAGAAAGCTACTTAGTCGGTCATCAATTTATTATAAGAGAAGGAAACTTCTTAAGTTCACCTCAGCCAATTGGCGCTGGAGTCCCACAAGCCAGCATTCTGGGCCCTCTATTATACTTAATTTATACTTCGGACATGCCAACAAACAGTTTCATACAAACTTCAACATTTGCAGACGACACAGCCCTTCTAAGCGTGCACGAAAACCGTCATGAAGCATCACGTTACCTACAGGATCATATATTTCAACTTGAAATATGATTAAAACAATGGAGGATAAAGGTCAATGAGCAAAAGTGCGTCGGGAATCATGCCCCCCTATTAAAATCAATAATCAAATAATACCTCAAAACGTGGAAAAGCCATATAGAGGCTAAATTAACTCAAATGAAACTAAAAGCCATCCAAATTCATTGGCTTATTGGAAGAAACTCTGTCCCCAGTCTTGACTGCATACTTCTACTCTAAAACTCCATCTTAAAGCTAATCTGGTGCTATGGTATTCAGTTATGGGGCACTGCTTCGGCCTCTAATATCGAAAAAATTCAAAGGTGTCGAAATAAGCTTCTTCGAATAATCACAGCTGCCCCTTGGTATGTTAAAAACTCAAATATTCACAAGGATCTCAATGTTCCATTAGTTAAAACTATGATTACGAAATATGCAGTAAAATACTTAAAAAGGCTCGAATTGCATCCGAACCCACTAGCTCGAAATATTTTACATGAGACACTGCAGCACTTACGCAATTAGATGAGCGATAAATACCCATATATTTGAACAGAACCCGCGATGAAGAAAATTTTTGTCTGGCACTGGCAGGACATAAAATAAAATATTAGGATAAGATTTGATTAATTATTGTTAGTTCATATTTAATATATGAAGATTCAATTAATAAATAATGAAAAAAAAAAGAAAAAAAATAAACAGCTAAAAATCCAACAAGACGGCGCAACAATCGTTTTATAGTAAAATTTAATTTTGTTGCAACTTTATTTCCAAAAGTGATCCTGTTTGATGGCTTCCTCGTTTGTAAGATTTAACGCCTCTGGATTTCTTTTTATGGGCTATGTTAAGTCATTGATTTATGCCGACAAACCAACAACTCTTGAAGAATTAAAAACCAATATTCATAACGACATACGGCCAGATTAATTAGAAAAAAGTGGTCGAAAATTGGATCGAATGGACCATGTAACTCGTAGCTGCGGCGGGCATATGCCGGGAATCATATTTAAGAAATGAATGCCCCATGTAATTATCTACCATATTATAACAAAAAAAATTCATTCTAACAATATTTCTGTCTTGTTATATCATTTTAAATTCTTATGCACCTAAAAAACACCCTATAGATTTAATTTCGTCAAATTTTATGTTGTGTTTACGAAGTTCATTCAATACCGTTCTTCTTTCAGGTATTTACATGTCGTCTGCGACGTAGGCTACCTTGAGGATTTTATGTCCTTGTGATACTATCTCTTGGTTCTTGCTAAATATCTAGAGAATTTTACAATATAATAACTTGAAAATAGAATGTAAAAGATCTTAATTTGCGCATAATTTAATCTAAAGAGCACTCTAGGTGTGAAACTAATTTATTTAACACTCACTAAATAAAATTAATATATCGGACTGGTTCCTCCAAAATTTAAAAATTTTCAGTAGAGACAAAAACTGTTTTCTTTTTATATGTACGTACTCTTATAATACAATTGTATTTTTTTTTTTTTTTGCAAAATACAAGAGAAATTTATCTAAGATTTTTACGACCACTTTACATCGATTTCTTGCAAAAAGTGAAAATTAAAAAATTTATTGAAAAATTAATGAACAATTTCGACTCTCTTTAGAGGAACCAGTGCGATATGTTATAAGATTTTCGGTTTCCAAGAAAGTTATAAGCATAATTTTGGAATGTTGGGCTTAAGTTTCAAACATTCCGTTTTCAAATTGTTGATATTCTTATTCGTTTAAGAAAAATGTAATTTAAACAGTCTCTAAACTTCAAATTCATATCGTTGTTTATTTGCTTAAAATTTAAAACTTTTTGGATTTCTAATATCGAAAACTTTTAACAATAACACAGTGCAACACATAAAATATGCACTTCGTTCTGACTTCAGTTTCAGAGACTTGCAAAAACCTGTCTAGTTTTTACTTGCTTAGCTCAGTTTGAGATTTTAAAACACTACTTGCCATTTTATTGAATCAGTTTGTATTACACTTTTTTGCACATATTCCATACCTACCGAAAACAGGAAAAAATTTCCAATCGGTTAACGAGATATAGCCGGGAGAAATATTACGCTTTCCTTGAAAAAATGCTCGAAATTAAGTTTAAGTCAAAATATTCATGATAAAATCTAGATCCGAGCTAAGACAGAAAATTCAGGTCTGTCGCAGTATCGTAATACTAGAAATCACACCGAAAAATTTTGTAAGGATCGCTTCATAATTTATAATAGCGAATTTGCCTAACGAATAATGCTGTAGTAATAAAATTGGGGTTGTCACAGTTTTAAAAGACTAGATATCGCACTGCAAAATTTCGTTCTTTAGAATGCGCACTCCTTTTACTTGCTACGAATAATTACACTGTTTCTACTTTCTTCACAGAAGCTTTTGTTCCTGACTTCATGGCGAAATTCGTAAATATTTTAGTACCCAGCCATAAAATTTATTCCTTCCACAAAACAAAATATTTCAATTTATAAATAATACTCAATTTGTCTAAATCCCAGGAATATAAATTATAAGAAATAGCTTGACAAAAATAATATTCATACGTACGTTTTTTTTATGATAGCAAAAAATATTAACATGTCATTTCAGTTAATTATCAATTAATCTACTTGAAGTGCCTAAAATTTTATTTTCTGATATTTACTATCGAAATCAAGTTAAAGTTACTCTTCAACATTTAATTATCATAAATTAAATGGAAGCGAGCAAATAGTCAGCCTTACGTTGATACGAAAAAAGAAACAAAAACGTTAAAAAAGAATTCTCGTATTTGCTCGTATTAAATCTTTAAAGTCCAACGCCGACAAAAAAGAGGCGTTTTCATTTAATTTGTTTGGGAATTCTAAATGAATTGTTAAAAAGATAAAAATAAAAAAAAACATTAAAGAGCATATATTTATAAATATATTAAAAGAAGCAATTAAATTAAGCTTCAACAAGTAAACGAGCTATATTCGGCTGTGCCGAATCTTTAATCCCCTTCACCGAGAGTTCGAATCTTTCAGAAGTGGGAAAAGTGTTCTTTATATTATAAGCCAATCTTCATAAACCTGACCACTTACACACAGAGTATTATAATTCTTTGCCTAATTTAAATAAAAGTTTAAGATTTGTTTCTAAAATAGTATTAGGCGTATAAAGGTGATTTTCAAGAGGGCATTTTACATTGGATCTTTGTTTAATTATGGATCGTTCATCATAAAATTCGGTAGAGTAATTTCTGGTAAAATAATAAAATAAATTAAAATAAGTAGATTATTCGTAGATTATTTTTTCTCAAATTGTGCAAACACAAAAAGTGAAATAGTCAAATTTTGAAAAGAATCTCCCGATTTAAACTTTGTGCGGATCTTAAATGAATAGTAAAAAAGTTTCATACGAAATGACAAACTAAGTATACTCTCATTCACCACCAGTGATGAAGGGTATAAAAAACAACTTTAAGTTCAGACATATCTACAGTGCCACACTTTTGTTTTAGAAAACCTAAAAGTGTTTGCACCAGTATAAATGTGTGTTTAACAGTTTGAGACTAGCAGTCACTTGCTTACAATAATATTAAATTTGATTTATTGTTTTACTAAAAATTTTATTAACTACAGCTATCTTTTCGTTAAAGTTTTGACTGTATCTGTTCTTTTTTAATTCATTGCCAAAGCGGTAGTTATTTATATATAAAGTTAAATTATTTAAATCAAAATTGATTGTTTTTTTCTTTTTGTTTGCGTTTTTGTTTTGGCTTCTTGAATTAAATTAAATAACAATAAATATGCGCAAATTCAACGGTTAACCAAGAAAAAAAAACTGAGGTTAAAAACCAATTTAGCAACAGACGGTTTTGAATTATTTATTCTGCACTATGGCTAATATTTAACCATATTTGTAAGATTTTTCAATAAAATTGTATGTTTTTTTTTTAATTTTAGCAAATTTTTGTCGATTTTTTTAATATATTTCGATTATAGATTTATTTGATTTCTTTATTTTATTTAAAATTTATTCTTTAAGCTTCGTTCGCAAAAGGCAGCAACATTTTCACTTGTGTTTAAAATACAGCAACAATTTTTTTCAAAAACTCACACATTTTGCATTAAGAATCGGTTTGCAAATTTTGCCCAGAACAGTATTACTTACTTATTATTATTTTTTAATACATTTTGTTAAAATTTTCATTCAAAACTAAATAAAATTATTGTAAACGTAATTTTCAATTTCATACAAATTGTTGCTGAAGTAGAAGTAGACGCAACTTCTTTAAAAAACTTTAGTTACATTTTTGTTCGAAAAATGAAAGGAAAATATATGAAATACTTTGGGAAGAAATAATGGGCCGCTAATACTTGAAATTTTGAAGTTGAAACTAGCTTTGAGGTGAATAAAAATTTGAGTTAAAGCAGTACTTTATACTGACTAGTAGAAACCAGTTCTTCCAGCGTTGACTCAAAAAATTTGTGAATAAAAACGAGTGAATGAAGACTAGTTTTTGATTAATTTTTTTAAGGGGTGCTTGAAGTTTGTGTTTTGCTACAATTTTTAAATAAATATAAATTTTTTTAAATATTTATTAGTATGAATGTTTAATTTTATAAGCATCCTCAAGATTATTTCAAATTGTATATTTTTCGGAAAAATACCTAAATTGGTAAAGTCTCTGTAAATTTCACAAATACATTTAAATATGTACATATGTTACAGTTTACCAAAGCCATTTTACTTAATTTTTAAAATATTTTATAAATTTTGTAAAACAAGCTAAGCTAGTTATAATAAAAAATAATCATTGACTTAGTTTTTTTATGATATACCCCATAAAGGTCGGTACAGACTTTTGCCATAGAAAGTCTATGTTGCATTTTTTAAATAAAATTAAAATTTTTTTTAAAAAGTAAAATGTATAAAAAACAGATAAATATATAAAAATATATTAATTTTTGTTCGCATACAAACTAAAACATTTACAGCGATTTTTTTTTAATATCAATGTACAATGTATGTACTTGTTCAACGATTTAAGACATAAAAAAGTAAATAAACATTTTTTTCTTATATTCTGTTTTATATATTTATATTTTTACAAATAAGTTTAAAAAAATTTTGACATTTTTGCACTTTGTAATTAATTTAATTTAATAGTCTCTTTTTCAGAGTTTGCTTCC
Organism: Pollenia griseotomentosa; assembly: GCA_963931875.1. Lineage (NCBI taxonomy): Eukaryota > Metazoa > Arthropoda > Insecta > Diptera > Polleniidae > Pollenia > Pollenia griseotomentosa. The sequence continues at coordinate 255,648,229 of OZ007560.1, read as the reverse complement.
TCTTTTAAGCATTAGCTATCAAGCACTATCAAAGAATTATTCACACTTTTTGTAGCTTAAACTGTTCAGCATAGCTAGTACTGAAAAGTAAAAGCTAGTGCTAGTACTTAGTACTATGTAGCATAAACTACCTTTTTTATTCACTCGACCCAATATAGAAGAAAAAACAAAATTGTTGCTCCCATTGTGAACAAAGCCTTAAGTTTCTGCTTAAAATTTTGATTACGATTTCTTTGGTTAACAGTCATCATTAGGAAAGTAATGTTTTTTCCTGAAATATTTAGTTGTGTAATGCTGGATTGCCTTAAATTTTAGGATAGCAAAACTTTAAAAAAAAAAAATTTTTTTAAAAATTATAAAATTTTTTGAGCGTGATTTCACGAGATCTAGGGAAATTAAAATTGTCATAAAAAAACAAATGAAAAATTCTTTTCTTTTTTATTCTTTTGCATATTTTTTTGCAAAATTTTAGAAAATTTTCTTGTGCAAAATTTTTTAAGAACGCTCCCTGTGGTCTTATTTAATTAGACATGTTCACAAACTGAAATAATTAAAACATATGACTGCCGCGATTATCTACTAACGCTGTTGTTTAGAACTCATATTCACTTCAAATGCACCTATTTTCAATAACAGCTGCACAGACTGAATTTTACTTCCAAGTTTCTAGCTAAAATTAGCGCCTGATCCAATATGTTCCTCCTTCCCCATTATTTTTATACAAAAAATTTAATTTGGTAGCTGAAAGGTCCTGGAGCTAATGATTACATATATTGTTACCAGACTTTACTCTAGTCTGCAGCAACCTCCCACCAATTAGCGTATTTTAAAACCCAGACACGCAGAGGGACATTTAGGCAAAAAGTAGTATTATTTTGCTATAATAATCAAAATTACAATTGTTGAAGCTTCAAATTATATGATTCTAGGTCTGCTGGCATTAAATGGCGTAGCTAAATCTTAAATATCACTCGCGTGTTGTAAATTTAAAATAAAGTTTTAAACATGTACTTACGTATATTAAACAACAATGACCCATAGTGATTTTTCTTTTGGATAACTTATTATTAAAACTTTTTGTAAAACGGTTCATAATCGCTTGTTTATATTGTTTTTGTTGCTGTGTTATGGCTTTGCCTTGTTTGTTTTTTCCTGCTGTCGTATATAAATTTTTAATTCTATCTTTTGTCCGTCTTTTATCTTAATTCGTTTTAAGGGCTTAAATAAGCATAGATGCTCTTTTTATTTTGTTTCACCTTTGGCTTATTTACATATCGCACTTGTTCAACAACAGTGTATTAACTCAAAATTTGTATTTTTTTGCTCCTTGTAAAAAATTTAAACGTACTATCCGCTGTAAAAATATCATGCTATTTTGCCTATTTTTTGGAAATGAAACGGTTGGTTTAAAATTGTATTTTCATATGCCTTAATTGTTAAATTGTTCTTCTGAACACTTTTAAATTTTGAGTTAACACAGTATTGTTGAACAAGTGCGATATATTTTTTTATTTTTCGAGAGATTTCTTAAAATATCTCTTTTGCATACTTTTTTGATTACTTTCAATTCTGTCCATAACTTTTTATTTTAAATAAAAGTTTATTTATATATTCATTGGCTATTTTGTTTACTTCGATGCTATGGATTTTAAAAAGAATTTAAACAGAGATTTCGCTCAAGAATAACTTGCAAGATTTTAAAACAAAGAAATTTTATTTCAACGCTTCTTTGTCGGTTTTTTTGTTTTTATTTAAGCCTTTTTTGGTTCGTTTTTAATTTTGGAACGCATATTTTTGTTTTAATTAAATAATTTTGTGCACACCGAATTTAATATTAAATTAATTAAAACTGTTTATTTTTAAAGTTTTTTTTGTGTGTGTGAGTAATGGTAGTCTGTAGACCGGTCTATGGACCGGCCATTTAAAATAGTCTATTTTAATCGGAGTATGTGAGTGCGTTTTTTTTTTAATTGATATCGTCTGGATTTGTTGTCAGTTTCCTTAAATAATGCTCAAATTTTGTTGACATACAGACCTTAGTCTGTATAAAAAGACTGTTGAATAAAGCAAAATGACATCGCGTACAGGTTTACAAAAAGTACGATTATAATGGCTTAATAAATTTTCAAGATTAGATATTAGCAATTACATTAGCATCTTGGTAAGTTACACAGATCAAAAATTTTTAAACATATTATGGCTACTTTAACCATATTATTGTCATCGGCAATCATGGCATATTCGGAGGCGAACGTAATTGGTTGTAACTTCTTGATAGAGGACTATTCTAACTATAATATACTGGTCGGTTGCGATAAAATGGTTAAAGAAGCCATAATATGTTGCAACAATAGTTTTGTGGGAGGTGACCATATCGTAAAATGTGTTTTCTTTACCTTATTATGCACAGCAGTGACGAACAGGCCCGCATTTGCAAAAGCAGTAATTATTAATTAATTATATTAATTATTGCCGAGTGTTAAACAAATGCAGTACGAACAATAATAAAAAATAAACTAATAAAACATTAACTATCATTAGAGCAGTAGTTAAAATATAAGTTATAATTTAAATTAAATTATTATATAATTTAATTAATTTAAATAATTACTTTCCACTTCTTTATTGGTAATTTATTTTTTACAATTTTTTATTAAAGTGGTAAAAAGCTAATGAGTAGCAATAATGGCCAGTTTTTGACTTCGTACTCAAAAACATATTAAGTAAATTTTTATTATCAAAGTATTTTCTTTTGGGAATATATTCCTATGCGCATTTCACTGGTTGCTTAGGCCGGATTGTCAAGATACTTCTTTCAAAGATTTTGAAAAACTAAAGATATTACACAAATAAAACTGTTAAGCGAATAAGAATTATAAGAAACAGTTTTACTTGTAACAATATCAAAGCTTAAACAAAAACAACAACAATAAACAGTAAGTTTATCTTTTCTTACATTCCCCACTAAATTGGTTGGAATTCTTCCAACATTAGTGGTAGTTGTAAGTAGGTTAAGAAAAAACAAAAACAAATTGCTTTATTGTTTTCGCAAAAAATAAAGCATGTTGCCAGCTTAGTTTTTTTTAGCCGTTCACTTGCCATCTTATTATCAAAGTTATTTCTTTGGGAATACAAAATTTTTAATTCACAAGATTTTGTTTGTCGTGCTTAATTTCCAATTTTTATTTTTGATAAAAAAAAAACACTGAAATTTATTGTTGAAGGAAAAGCTATTCCTATGCGCATTTTACTGGTTGCTTATGTCAGATCGTCAGGAAACTTTATCCAAAGATTTTAGAAAAACTAAATTTTTATTAGAATTTATGTTGCATTTAACTTCAGTTTTAGTTTTTAAGTGCTACTTGATAAATCTTATTTAATTAAGACAGTAGTATGGTAGCCCTACAAAATATCAAAAAAAAAAAAAAACCATAAAACAGCTTAAACAGCTGTTACCTGTAGTTTTTGTATTGTTGTGATATTTTAGTTGCTTAAAATAAAACACGCTCTTAAAAAATCCAATTAATTATTATATTATAAAAATCTAAATTTTTTTAAGTTCAATAATTTCAAAGCTGCTAGTTTATTTTAAATTTATTTTAAACTTGTATAAAGTAGATATTCTACAGTAGCACCACAATATTTAGGTCACCTTATCAAGTAAATGCACCATGGAAACTTTAAAAATCATTTAAAATATATAACGTAGGCCATTAAGAAAATATCATTAAAAAAGCGATGGGAATCTTAATTTTGTATTTAAAAAGAACTTAAGATTACAAAAAATTAAATACGAAGTCAAAAACTGGCCCTTTATGTACGAGTATCAATTAAGTAGGCTGATAATACATACAAAATTGTTGTCGTATTTGTTGAATGTTGTCCGTATCAGACGTTCGTAATAAATCTTTATTCCGAATATGATTACGATGAAAAAAAATTATTTGTTTCAAGAGATATTCAATTGCTACATCACATTTTACTTATTTTCTACACCACTTTCTATGTTATTGCTTCATCTCTTGTTTGTTAAATTCAACTTAAGTTTCTATTGTAATATTTTATCAAGGTGGCCTTAATATCACGACAATACAACAACAAGAGGCAATAACAATCAGCTGTTTTATGAGACCACCTAGTAAAAAAATTTACTTGTCCTGAAAATTGGGCATTAAATTTTATTTTTCTGCTAAGACTCCAACTATTGCAAAGACAATGTCAATGCAGCAGTAGAATAGTAGTGAAAATAAGGCTCCAAGTTAAATATTTACATCTTTATATTTGTAGTCTGGTTTTTTTAAGCACTGCTATAAATAAACAAAAACGTTTAAACCGTAATCGAAATTTAAATATTGCGTTCATATTTAAATGCATTAATTAGTCATGTCAGTCAAGTTTAAAGTCCAGTTTGACTAAATTCTCGTTTGTTTGTATGGCTTGTTAAAATTTTGATAAGACTTGGATGTGTGTTCTTTATATTTTTGTCATAATTTACAATAAAGTTTATTTATTATTACACTGAAAGAATTTTCTTCAAAGTTTCAATGGATTTTGACATTAATCCATGAAAAATTACATTAAAATTCAACGTATGTAACGTTTAATTGGATTAATGAAGAATGTTACAATTTAATTTGTTTAATGACAGAAATTCATTTAATTACTGATTAAATTTGGTAATTTTTATGACCATATATATATTTATGTTTATTTATTTCAGCCATTTCAATGTGCGTTTTGAGTTGTGATTTTTTTTCCTGTTTCAAATCATCAAGTTATATTAATTTTAGTTCGTTTATATATTTCTGTTACATCATGTTATGTTCTACTTTTATAAGATTACCTTTTAGTAAATTGTATTTAATTCATTTTCCAGCCCGGGACGACCTTCATCTTGCTTCTTTCCATTTTGCTGGCTTGTACTACTACGTAAATTTTGTGTATTAAAATTAACAATTAAAGAAAAAAGAATGTGAGAATTGTTTCCTCTTGTTTTTTCTTTCTCGTTGTATGTTCTTGAACATATTACTAACATTTAGCTAAATTCAGTGTTTCGTTATCGTTATGAATTTTTTCATTGATGTTATGAAACATTGAAATTTACAATTTTTTTCATATATTTTCATGTCTATCGCTTAAAATGGAATTAAAAATACGTTTTTACAGCAGTTATAGGAAGAAAATTTTTTCTAGTTATAAGTATTTTGAAGTTAGAGAACTTTATCTTGTGTTCATTGATTTAGTGACATTTTTCATGGAATATGTGAAGTTATTTGAATATAATTATTAATAGTTCATTTTAATCTTAAAAACCTATTGAAATAATGTATAACAATTAGTTGAATTTTTCTTTTGAAAGAGATATTAAGTTGTCATTAATTTAATGAAATCTTTTACCAAATAACGAAACCCAATTTTGTAGTGGTAATGAAATTGCTTCATTATTTCTGTAAAATTTCATTCCCGTAATGAAATTTTTCATTGGATTAAAGAAACAAATTTAATGAAATTGATTCATAAGATTTATAACTTGAATAACTTATTTAAATTTTTAAATACGTTTGTTTTTAAAACTGCAGAGATTTTTTTTTATTTTAAATTTTAAAATCGTTGAAAAAGCTGCAGTTTTTTTTTGTAAATTTAAATTTTTTAAACAAGAATATGCTTACCAATAATAGTTTTAAATAGGAAGGACGCCTTCAGAACGTACACATTTTATTTAAATGGTACTTTTTCAATAAAGGTTCTTTCCTCAAACATTTTTTTATTTAATTAAAAAGGGGTATTGTTAAACATTTGTTACAAAGTACGAAAAAGGGTTCAACTCCTATTTCTTCTTGATAAGCTCTATTAAGTTAATTTTCCTAAAAATTAAAAAAATGTTATTAACGTTAATTTTAAACCACAATTGCAGGAGAAATCGAATTGAAATAAAAAATTTAAAAAAAAAATATCTTAAATATTTAAATATATTTAAGCGAAAGAGAAACAGAAATTAAGTCACGATCTCTCAATATACACGTTGTGTGGTTAAATATGACGTAAATTATACATTCGGCTTTAGAAATTAATCTATTTTTAGCAACTTTAAATAATGTTTCTATTGTTTATTAACAATTAAGAACATTTTATTTCAAATATTCTGTATGTTTCCAACTGCAAATGAGTTTTAAGAAGTTAATTTAAATTAATTCAATTCTAAAAAATAAATAAAGCTGATGGAAAATTTTGTTGTTCTAACATTTTAGCATACTTATTTGTATTCCTATTTCGAATTAAGCAACTATTTGCGAGCTGTGACCCTTTTCTTTAATTTTATTAAAGCCACATTTATTAATAACAATTAAGTCTTTTATTTATTACTTGATATTGTTATTTCTATTTAACTTAATGACTTTAAAGAAGTTTTTGCAAAAAGTAGCTTATAGAATGATATTTGTGTTTTTTTTCTCTTCTCTTGGTGAATAATTTGTAGTTACCATTAAACGCTGAATCGGTTACTGAGAGAAAAGGGGAGTCTAATTAATAAAACGTGTATTATAATTTTGGTTTCAATAATGAGTTTTAGTTTTGTGGTTCCTTTGCTGGCCTATCTATTTCTGTTAATCTTTCGTAGTTGTTAAATCTTAATTAATTTAAACATGTTTTGGTTTAGAAAATTTTTATTAAAGATTAATAGTGGGAGTTTCCATCTTTTATTAGTTGAATAACACTTAACAGAATAAAAACTTGAAGAGAAACTACAAACATTTTTTGGAAGATCATGGTCTCCCTAGATTGGCGGTTACGGCATTAATTGATTGTCTACTTATATGGAAAATTGCCTAAACGCTAAACATTCAAAAGCAATTTGTCAATAGTTTTAAAATTTTTTTTAAAACTCAATCAAGCATTAATAATAGCAAAAATAAACACGTCATCTCGCCACCCCATGGGAAAGGGACTTTGAAGGAATGTTTTCATATAATATTGAAAAACGAAAAAATAAGGCAGTACAAAATAAAAAATGTTTAAATATATTATTCTGCATTCATAAAGCTGCTCTAGGTGGGGAAGCAGCTAGCACATCATTGTCATTATTTTTAAAAGCAAACAGGTCTTTGTCTGTAGCCCGCCTTAGTTAATGGCTTGGCATCGGATAACTATATCAAGTAACGGTTCTTCGGAGTTCGTGTGATTTGGATAATAACTGAATTTTATAATTTTACTGGTGAAATACAACATGAAGAAATATTTTAAGGCCGCTAGTAGTAAAGGGTGTTTTTTTTTTGGAGTGATATAACTTTTAGTTGGCATCACTGCTTTATTTGACCATCCATTTACCAGCTGATAGTTGCTTTTTGTTTAGTTTGCTTTGACATTTCATTATGGATCGACTTACACCAGAGCAACGCCTGCAAATTGTGGACATTTTTAATCAAAATAATTCCACGCATGGGCTGAAGCACAAATTTTTATTGATTTTGAATTTCCATTCATAAAGACCGTTTTATTGATATCAAAAATATATTACTATGTTTTATTATGATTTAAACTTGTATCCCTTTATAAAAAACACCCTTTATATTCTGGCGAGAATTGGCGACGGCGTAATGTATTAAGCTTCGTACTGACGGTGGGCAGATCTTACATACAATGTTGTCATTAAAATTGACTAAAAATGCTTTGCAACTGTGTGAACATTGTAAGCTTTTTTCATTTGGCAGATGTGTTAAATTAATGCATCGACAATGGCGCCATTGTCAGAAAAATTACAACATTGTAAGATCTGACCATCGTCTGCACGAAGCTTTAATTTACAGGCCAAATAGTCCTTAAATAAATCAAATCGGATTCTTCTGTTTAACGCAGGGCTGTGGAGTTGCAATAAATAGTTCTACATCCGACTCCATCCGTTGGAATTTTTCAAGTACAACTCCAACTCCGCCATCTACTCTTACCTTGGTGCTAAATGTGTATGAGACTGGTCCTTATTTGACCTTAAAGTTATTTTCTTAATGCTGTACCTTTTAAATGGTTTAATCTAGCAAGACAATGATTCTGTTAAATTTCAAATCGATATTTTAATTCTAACACGCGCCGCATTGAGCTTTAATACAGCTATTTACATATCGCTCCTTTATTGCAACATAATCATATCTCAAAAAAATCAAACTTCGCAAAATGCGATTAAAGTTTTCAAAATGTACCTTTTTATACAGATATATAAAACACTGATTTTTGTTTTATGTATAGAGAAGGTATGAAGGAACAGTTTTGCTTAAGTAACTTTTAATTTTTGGTTTTTTGAGATATGACTATTTTGCAATAAATGTATGTAAAGTAGACTGGTCCTTATTTTCGGACTTCAAAATTTTTAAAGCAGACCCTCTTAAAATTTTTTTATTTTAAATTAAGGTACCCACAAAGTTTTTGTGGGTCCTTTGACTCCGACTCCGGTACAAAAACCTCAACTCCGACTCCGACTTCACAGCCCTGGTTTCAGGTATATATAAAAACAATTCACTATCCAGCAAAGTTATTAAAGATATTTTTACTAAACCAATTTGAAAAAGTAAGAAAATGCAGTCGTTTAAGCCGCACCATATGATGACCTAAATCACTGTATTTACTTGCCAAAAAAAATTATGTTATCAGGTTAGGATTCATATACATAATATTTCAATAACTTTAAATTGACATAAAGGAGTTATTGTATTTAACGTGGTATTTATATTGGAGCTATCGGAAAATATCAACCGATTTCATTAATATTTAGGTTGCGAATATATGTTTGTGCCAATTTTAATATAAATACTAACCTAATAAGATAGTTTATGGGCTTAAAAACTCTATTTCGAGAAAAAGTTTGTATAGTTGCTATGTGAGAAAGTGTTCGCCGTTTTTAACAGCATTAGGCCTCGTAACAATAAGAGCAAACATATGTACAAAATATCATTTAAATATCTCCAAAAACTGCAACATGCACTTTGGACACAAGGTTTATATAGACAGCCAGCCGGAGGAACGGTCGGACAGCATTAGATCGATTCAGAAATTAATTCTGGGTCAATAGTTTTACGATAATTGTGTATATAACCAATATTTGTTAAACACATTGGGGTGGGTACATAATAAACAATGAAGTAAGACCATTTGCACAAGTTTGTGAATTGCGCTATTGTTTTTTTTTTTAATCCACTGTTCGTCGTTGAATTAAAAATTTTTAAAAGAAGATATTAATACAAGCGTTTTAGGTTATTAGTTCTATAAAATAAAAAGTGCCGTATTTCGCGCAAAATGTTGCGAACTCAATATAAAAAATTTTTGTGAAATATTTACTTATGAAAAAATGTTTTACTCTGTTTATATTGCGTTTTGTTATATTGCGCGAATTGTGGAGCAAAACGATTGTGTAGTCGGTGGGTAACTTAACAGTGATTTTATTTATTTTTCTTGAAGTTAATCAATTATTTTAAAGCTCTGCTTTGTGAGTAAAAGGTATATTTTGTCAACCATCGAACCAACCAGCTAGTAAAAACAATATCCGCCTTCAATTATTGTTTAAATACAAATTTTAAATTTTTTAGTGAGGAACTGAATAGTCGCTAAAGTACAACGTGACGATTATCGCTACAAGCTGTCATTAGTCATTTCACAGAAGAGTCTACAGAATAAGTAGTTTTAGTAGTCGTTGCAGTTAAAGTTAAAGCGCAAAATTCGAACTTTTTAACTTTCTTGAGCTACAGAGCATTCGTCAGTTTCAGCTACAACTACAACTACTTTATTCTGTTCCGGGCCTTAAGCCCCAGTAAGCTGACAGCAACGTTGCAAATCAGCTGCTTCATTTTGTTGTATGTAAAGCAATTAGAACGATTAGAGTTAGAAGTAAGATGTAACTTAACTTCATCGTTTAAATCTGAAGGAAATTAATTGTTCTTACTTTTTTAAAGTACGGTTACATTACTGTTGCTGTCAGCTAACTGGGGCTTTAAGACGAAAGGCTTAGTTAGCCAGGAGTAAAGGCTCAGCTATCCGGGTGTAACCGTAACATTGCAAATCAGCTGCTTCATTTTGTTGTATGTAAAGCAATTAGAACGATTACACTGTGCTCAAAATTTACACTTTTTTTTGACAAGCTAAGTACGTGTACATTTTTTTTTTTTTTTTTTTTGATACAAGATTTATTTTTTTTTTTTTTTTCAAAAACCACTGCTCATATTAAAAAAAGTTTTACTTTTCTAGATAGAAATTTTATTGCGGAGTTTCGTTTTTTTTAGTAATTTTAATAAACTAAACCGTTTTTGAGTTACGCGAATATATGTTGTGCAACCTCTTCCATTTTCGAAATAACGGTATATTTCGAAAACAAGAGTTAACCTGAAAAAATAGTGGGCACCATTGGATTCAGCGTACCCGAATTATGCTTAAGCGCCATGTGCCCGGCTTGTCTAATTTTGCAACTAGCACAGTGTTATAGATGTTGCGTCTCAATCTGTAAGAAATAGATTGGTCTTACTTTTTTACGTTAATGTTAAGTTACTGTTTCTCCCGGCTTAAGAGTAACTTAACGTTACCGCAAAAAAGAAAGACCAATCTATTTCTTTTTAAGACGTAACATCTTACTGCTAACTGTAATCGTTCAAATGGCTTTACATACAATAAAATGAAGCAGCTGATTTGCAACGTTACTGTTACTCCCGGCTAACTGAGCCTAGGCCTTTAGCCGTCCGATCTTGCGTTTTTTTGGAGAGAGTGAGAGAGAGAAAAAGAACTGGCATTTTCTTTTTCCTTCTCTCCTAATAGCTTAAGACTTGACGGCTAAGACTTGACGCGTGTGAGCCGGCACTAACTAACAAAAATGCAAATTTAACGTACATACATACATCATTACAGAAGTTATCAAACGTAAACATGTAAGTACATATTTACATCACATAAACCAGCTGAAATTTCAATTCCCATCATATCATTTGTCACTTCAATTAAATTCAAGTGTAAAAGTGTATTCAATACTTTCTTGAAGTTTATTTAGACACAAGCATTTACGTCAGCTAAATAACTGACTTTTTGACGAATTGTCCACCGATTCGTGCGTTTTTAATTAAGTTACTCATGCCTTTGGATACGTTTTTGTTTTATCATTCAGCCTATGAAATGAAAATTAAATCAGTTCATAAAATCCGTTTAAGCCCAATTCATGCAGTATCACAATACCTCCACTCAGCCCACAGTCCACAGCACTTATTTTCCATTCACAGACATCCATTCATTAATTCACCAACTCTATTTAAGATAATTATATGCAAAGCACGTTATATGTTAAATCTTCTTTGGGTGCAAAGTGAACAAAATTAAAGATTTGAAACAAAATGAGTTTTAGAGAAATATGAATTTCATTATAAAATATGCATGAAATTTAGGAAATTGTCTAAAGGTAACAACAGATGATGAGTAATTTGCTTTACACAAACTGAAATTACGTTTAAAAGTATTCAGCTACGCATTCGTCATGTAAGCACAATGTAATCTTAAAAAATAGATATTAATACTAAATTAATATTGTGTATATTCCCATAAAAAATTAGTTCACAGACATTTTATGTTTTTATACACAAATTTATTTGTATGAATCTTTCTTTAACAAAAACGAAACGTTAAAAATTATTTTTCCCTTTAACTTAATGTTTCTTAATTTAGTTAATCACTTTCTATTTTTTTTCATATGCAGTTTTTTATTTCCTCTCTTTATCATTGCCAAAAGGGCTGGACTGCTGGTATGTTGATTAAGTTAATCACAATGTAACACACTTAAAGTTAATCCCCCATAAGCTGCAGGTCAATACCATGCGTCCTATGCGTTATTGCGTTGAATGCATTCGTCAAAAAAGTAAAATCAGTCTTTTTGGATGTGATTAATTACACAACAAAACGCGTGGAATGCATTTCGTCGGCTTATTATTGGTATGACCTACCGACCGTTTAAAAAAAATTTAGTTAGGTATGGACTATATGTATTTTGAATACCCCCTTTCTGAATCTTAACCCTGTTTCACGAAATTTTTCATGGTTTCTGAGATCATAAGCATTCATTTTTTTACATATTAACTATTTTAAAGTTTATTAAGTATAAGAATAATTGTGATTTTTAGTTGAACTGGTCATTTTTAATTTTTTTTTTTTATATTTTTTTTAGTAAGGCTCGAGTTCATTAAATTTAATTTTCATTAAATTATTTTTACTGAAGGAAGGAATTTTACAACATGAAATTTTTTTATTGAAATTTATTGATAATTTTCTTGGCTGAGCTGGGGTTCGATGTAAATTGTAAATTTCAAAAATTCAACCCAGGTTCGAACCCCAGCTCAGCCAAGAAAATTATCAATAAATTTTAATTAAAAAATTTCATGTTGTAAAATTCCTTCCTTCAGTAAAAATAATTTAATGAAAATTAAGTTTATTAAGTATTGTTTTGCTCTACACGCCGCTCTCTTGCTTTGCTTCATTGCCGTAAGAAAAAAAGTAGTTAAAGCGAAAGCAAAATAAAATGTCAACAAGAAAATAAATTTTACTTTTGCAAAATAAAATGTCAGCAACTTAATACACAGCTTTCAATAAAGTACTATTAACTTCTAAGTTCGTTATCGAAAGTTTACAATAATTTGAATTTTTCTTCAAAACTTATGCCAGAAGCAGTGGTGAAAATACAAAAAAATTATTATGGCTATATTTTCAGAAAACTTCATGCAAACCTTTATTGTCGTTTTTCTTCTCTTCGAAATTTTGGCATATGCACCAAACCAATAATGAGCTGACGATATAACTTTTAAACGCATGAAGTATGTTTAGTTTTTACTTATGTCTTGAAAAGAGGTCAGCTGTTGACAGCGAATGACGACAAATTATATTTTTTTGATTACAATTTTATCGATAAATATGTTTGTATGGCTGATTTCTTTTTCCCAAAATTGTGGCTATTTGATAAAAATATTTATGTTACTTGAAATTAGAAACGTATAAAATGTACAAAAAGTGTGAAACGCATAGAACGAGTAGTGTGAACCTCCAGCTTAAACCTGCTTAAGACCCAGATCTCAAAACAAGAGAGTTATTGATGTTCTCCTAGGCAGTGAGGCCTTAACTCATTAGTGCCCAATGATCCCATTTAGGAACAAGCACAAGTACATAATTAAAAATTTAATAAATACAATCATATTTTTCGAAAATAGCTAACAATCTTTAAAATCAAAATTGGGCGCTAATGGGTTAAAAGACTATTTAAAAATTCAGATTAGGTTGATTAGTTGTCAGATTAGGAGATTTATCTCCAAACTGAGGATTTAACGTTTGTTATTAACGTGTTTTATTGGGCGGCATGAAATAACCCCCAAAATATAAGCCCCCAAACAAATAATGAAATAACCCCCCAAAGTTTGGGGCCTTATTTAATATGCAATAAGCCCCCAATTTTGAAAATGAAATAAACTCCCAAGAAAAAGAAATAACAACCCAAACAGAAATGAAATATACCCTAATTTTGGGGGCTTATTTCATATGAAATAAGCCCCCAATTTCTGAAATGAAATAAGACCCCAATCTGTATAATACAATTAATTGTACAGTTTTGGTTTAAAGAATCATGCGATAGAAAGCATGGTTGAGCGCAAGGATTTCCTCCTCTATGATATGCCAATCATCGGCGCAAGGATTTTCTTCTCTACGGTATATCAAACACTGGCTTCGCTAATTAAATCTTTTCTGCATAGCCGGCCTTGGGCCGGGCGCAAGGATTTCCTCCTCTATAGTATAACAAATACCGGCTTCGCTAATTAAAGCTTTTCTGCATAGGCGCCCTTAGACCTATCGCAAGCCCAAATTTAGAAGCTTTACTTATACCATAGAGAAGAAAAATCTATCTGGCTATACAGAGAAGCTTTTGTTAACGAAGGCGGTGTTTGTTAAACCATGGAAGAGAAAGTCCTTGCGACAAAAAACGTTTTCGTAATTAATTTAAAAATGAAATAATCCCCAAAAAAATATATTATTTCATTATTTTTTGGGGCCTTATATTTTGGGGGGTTATTGCATGCCGCCGTTTTATTGTGTGCGCCACCAACACGCAAGTAGTAATTTAAAGTGTATGTACATGTAATTCGGCAGAATTATACACTAGCTCTAGCTCTCTATCAAGCGTCCGCTGCTTGAGAAATAGTTGGAATCATCTGTTGAATAGCAACAGCACCTTGTTAGATCCACCAAATGCCGAACTTTCCCACAAGTGGTGAAAAATCAGTCGTCGAAGTAGGATTTCAGATTTTTTTCCCAACGACTTTGGATACAAACCGCAAACGCCACGTGATCCCCGAAGGATCCTCAATTATTGCTAAGAAAATCAAAAAAATACACTAAGGCAGGCTCGCAAAAAATAAACAAAAACATTTCAACATCTTAGTCCAAATCAACAGTATTCTTAAAAACTCGCAAAGTTTTTAGAAAAAAGTCGACTAAGTCAAAGGAAAAACTGAAAATTTGCGAAAAAGTAAAATTAAAAATTTCGAAATTTAGAGAAACGAAAAATTTAAAAGTTACTTAAATATATACCGCTGTTTATACAAAAAAATGCCCAGCAATCTCTTAAATTGCCAAAATTAAAATAGAATCTCTGATATCACAAAATTATATATATAAAAAAAAACGCCTGAAAAGTGCAGTGTATGTCTTAGTTTTTGGGTATTTTCAAATTCAGATCCCTTTACAATAAGTGAAGTTAAGGACGTCTTAAGCTGTTAAAAACCCCTTTTTTGCGAAATAATTTTCCTAAGAAACTTTAATTAATTTAAATTTGTTTATTTCATGAGAAATAAAAAAAGTGTAAAATAAACGTTACATTTCGAAAAACAGTTATGAACTTTTTTTAATTATGTTCAAAAAGGGCAACATTTTTAATTATAATTTTCCACCTGTTGCCACCAATGGACTAAACTAAATATGCTCTTATTTATTAATGTAGGGTGTTACATGTTGTAAGCTTTTATATAAATATTGATTTTTCGTCAAATCCCTTTGTTAAAATTATTTTAAAACCAAATTTAATCGCAAATTAATAAGAAAAAAAATAAATATTTAGTATTCTGGTTATTTTTGTTAAACTGTTTATGGGTTTTAATCCAAATTTTGATATTTTCATCAAATTTTTTTTTTCGAGCCCAGTGGCAGTAAAGAATGAAAAATTATCAAAAACTTTAATTAATTTCATGTTGTAAAATTCCTTTCTTCATAAAAATAAATAAATTAAAACTAAATTTGATGAAGAAAAATAAATTTTGAAATCTTCTACGGCGAGAGTTTGAAAAAAATTTTCTTTGTAATCGTTAACAATAAACTTAAATTCAGTGTGAATATTTTTATTATTTTTGTTATCATTCAGTACGTGCACTGCTTTAGAAAACACAACTTTAATATTCAATGATAACCAAAAAGGGTTGTTATTACATTTCCAATTTTTGATATCTTTTAGGCGATTTTATTAAAAAACGAAAACCCACAAATACAATTCAAATAGTGAATGCAGACAAATAAAATTGTATTGCAAGATATTTACAGTGAGACTAATCTACTTCAATGTAGTCATTCTTAAGCGTCGTTATGTCTGAGGTTGAAGGTTAATACACATATGTGTGTTGTTTAAATAGGATTAGAAAATTTTGAATTTAAGAAACTTAAGGTAGAAGTACATAAGAGAAATTAGTGAGCTGTAGATTTTTTCCAGAAAACGTTAAGTTACTGTTTTTTCATAGAACAACATTTTAAAGCGTTTGCAGCAGAAAGTTGGTTTAATTTGAACTCCTTAACGCGTTGTGTATTTTTCACAAGTAATCAGCTGAAAATAAAAAACAATGATTTAAGCCGATTTGTGAATCATGAAGGAATAACCTATTCAAGATTTCAAAAACATAAAGTATAAAAATGGAAGTCAGGACTACAAAAACAAAACAAAAAGGAGTCGAAGCTAGGAATTTTATAAGCATACCCCAAACTGGATATTTTATTTTGAAAACGGGGATAAAAAACTGATTTGGGGACTTCGGATTTTTTCTTATTTTCATTCTATTTTGTTTTAGTAAGCAACAAAAACAATCTATGAAATGAAGATTTATGACTGGCAAATTTTCACTATGTAATGACAGTTCTCATGTTGCCTGTATTAAGTGAAGACGTAACAAAAGTAATTAAGGCGATATAAACAGATTCATGCTACTTAAGGTGCGTTTCCGTACATACCGTAACAGGTGCCAAAAACGAAATTCCAGACGAAAGTTAGCAACAAAACGGCGTCGATAAACAACAAAAACTACCAATTTGGGCTCGGAATAAAAACAACATCGGGTAGGTTGTTTTCGGTGCTGTAGCGAAGAAATGTCATACCAAATTGCATTATTGTGTTCGGAGTTGTTCTATTGTTACAACAAATTCAATTTCCTATTAAAATTTTCAAGAAAATTAATTTAGCACAGTTCGAGGAAGGAAGAATAATGTTTTGGTCAATTTTGGTTCAATGTTCGACTTCCAAGATTCCGTAACATTGATGCAAAGAATCCCTTGTGATTAAAATTTTTTCCATCCAAATGAGATTTGATAACTTCAAGCACAGATTCAAAAATGAAAATATTTTTTAAATTTCGTACACATAAAAAAAAAATGTTAAATTATTTCAATTAAAAATTTGTGTTATTAATTAAAAAAGTTATTAAATTTGCACCAGTAAACAAATTAAAAGTATCAATTAAACTTGTAATTCATTTGATTAAACATTTAATTTACTTGATTAAATTTTTAATTAAATTGATTTTATTTTTGATTATAGTTTAATTGCTGAAAAGTTTGGGAGAGTTTTTTTGTGTATCATCATCCATCATATATCGATAAATCAAGTTATTGTGTGTACGTTCTCTATTTTGTTTTCGCTTTCAATAAAACATCTTCTTTATATTGCTGCTGCACCATGTTATAGGCTGCAATTCCACGATTTACCTCTCGTTAATTTCATCGACATTGTAATTTTCCATATTTTTTTAGTATTTAACTAATATTTTTTTTATGTGCAATATTTCACTTCACAATGACAACTAAACAAACTCCGCACAATAATTCCGTTTCAGTTTCTGTTTATGCTGCAACGCTCCCTAAGATGCTGCTTGACCAGAGCCATTTGAAGATTTTGCCAAGTTGGTATTAACACTGGTTTGTGTACCAACAATGAATGTTTGTTTAAAACGGGTATTTTCGGCAGCGCACTTACACACAAAATAAGAAATAAAATGAATTAAAATGTGGACTTACATCGCTTTTATTTTTACTTTTATTTTTTTTATTTTTGAAAGTGGTTTAAGTCCATTTTTTTAATGAAATCTTAAGGGTGAACATTGTATAAAACATCACTCGACTATAGTCGAGTTTCAATTGCTAAAATGTGTTACTGAAACTCAAAATTATTTTTTTCTGTGTAGATGAACGTTCGCCAATATTTTTAAATTACCTCAAACGCAATCCCTTAAATATCTCGATATATAATAAATGGACTTATACCACTTTCAGATATAACAGCTCATTTATTGAGTTGATGTATAATTTAAATAAAACAAAATTTGCAAATGAAATACAATTCAAATTAAATACTTTATGACAAAATTCAAGACTATTTAGTGGGGATTCTTAGAGATGAAAAAATTATTTTTTGGGGCTTATTTGGGGATAAACATTTACAATTTGGATATAACATTTGAAAAATATCTGAAACCGCTTCACGCGTTGTGTATACTGTCATTTTTCATGCGCTTAAGTTTTTTAACAAACTATATACTTATACCTTTAAAAGAGTGTTGGATGCAATAAGTATTTTAAATAAACTATAGCTAATTTAATTTAAAAATTCATATTTTAATTGGCTTTAAAACAAATTCAGCCCTTCAAAAAGGTTAGCCATTTGCAAAAACAATAACTGTGTCAGGTTATTAAATAAATGATTGTTGAGATCACTTTATTCACTCTTAAGTTACTACCATTGAATACCCACATGTTGGCTGTAAATCAGAGTAAGTGGCTAAATTTAATTGTGTAGTCATCGCATCAACAATTTTTTTGTAGTTGTCTTTAACTTGATTTCTTTATAATCACTATTTTAGTTGACTGATTAAGTGGTTTTGACCATTTGCAGTTTATATTTGTGTTCACTACGAATACGTAAAAAGCTTTTTTTTTAATTTTAATTCATTTATTTCTTTAACGTTTTTGTCTTACAGTATTTTTCCGAAACTGGGTAAAGGGCAAAGCTGCTGCTACCGCCACTATTTGAACTGCTTCTGGCGCTGCTGCCTGCATAACAACAAGCCATGCAACCAACCACCAATCGTCCGTCATTTTGTTGACCAAACTGTATGATTTGTTGAATCGAATGCGGAATGCATTCAAAACTGGTTTTCTGATTAATAAATAAAACACATTCAACAAATATTGAATGCACATGGGGCGACACACCGACAGAGAGGCAGACTGACATACAGCTTATGGATAAATAAGCAAAAGAAGAAACTATATGTACAATAATAAATAGTTAAACATTAATTCAATGCATCAACGTTCATATTTTTAGATGTCTAAAAATAGCATACGCATATTTTAAGGCAGAAACTATTTTTTTTTTTGTAAAATCGACAGTGTTAAGTGCCCTCCCTGCCTACCGGTTTGTTAAAAGCAATTCGAATATCAATATTGAACATTTTCAAATGAATTATTCGTAATAAAATATACAGATTAGTTAAAGATTTATAAGATTAATTTTGTGTAAAGTCAGATTCACAATGATGGCAACATTTTCACTGGGTGTTCACAATGTAAGCAAATGTTTATCCAAACAATATTACCCATTAATTATTATTTTCAAAACAATTGTTACAACTTTATTGTTTTCAAAACTTATAAAAAATTTTATAGACGTCATTTACAGTTTTATGCAAATTGTTGCTGAAGTTTTTAAACGAAGATGTACCCTGGACCGGTTCAACCTCCATACAAAAACAAAAGTTGTGCCAGTCACCCCCTAGAATGAAAAATATGTAAATAAAGTTTCTCAAACAGGAAAAATAAATTTTCTGCCACGCCCTTAAATACAGCCCTCCTGGTTTTTTATATGTATCGATCTCTTCATATCGTATATCGTGACTTTTAGATCCAACTTCAAATTGTGGGCGCCACTTATGTCATCTCGGATTTTTTTCAAATGTCAAAAAAGTCCTTCTTTTTTATTGACCAGAATATTAATCGGTTTAGCGAAAAAATTTTAGATGTTGTTTTCCTGTAAGTTTTCTGATTCGTTACTTTGATATCATGCGCTGTTAGTAAATTTTTGCAAAATTCCACTAACTTAGCAATTTTTATAGCATTTTTCGATTAACTTTTAATTAATTTTATGATTTGTTTGAAATATTAAAAATTTTCGCTATTTTTGCAAACTTTTCCGAATTTTCGCCATCAAGGAGCTTTGTTGCTCTTTAAGGCAATCGCTCGAAGTCACCAATTCCACAGGGCACTATGGACACTGTCGATTTTTACGGGAAGAAAAGTGCAATATCTTATGCCATTAGTAGCGTGAATTTTTTAGAATAACACATGCTACCATTTTAGAGAGTAAAACATTTTTAAGAAACAAACACCAAATTGCATTTTTTTTTTAATAAAAAAAAACATTTTTTGTAAGAAATAAAACACCAAAAGTAAGTAACTTGCACAAAATACATATTTTGCTTTTCATTTGAATTCAAACTTCAATCAGTGCAATCAGTGTTCACGTAACTCTCTTTAATTATCCTGTACGTTTAGTATTACCTTTGTCATTACTATTTGATTTTCTTCGAATATGAGAACAAGTTTACTGTTTAATTACCACAAGATTTAGAAGTATTTGTCTGCTTCTTTGAATGAGTGTAGAATGTAAATGTTGCATTGATTTATTTATGTGAAACGTTTAGATTTTATTGGTAGGTAAATAG
Source organism: Pollenia griseotomentosa (assembly GCA_963931875.1). Taxonomy (NCBI): domain Eukaryota; kingdom Metazoa; phylum Arthropoda; class Insecta; order Diptera; family Polleniidae; genus Pollenia; species Pollenia griseotomentosa. The sequence goes on along the minus strand of OZ007560.1, from coordinate 255,628,205 downwards.
GAAATTTCTAAAACCAGAACAGAAAGGTTAATACTAAACGTTTTTATGTTTTTTTATTTAAACTGGCTCATCCCGAACAAGCCTCTTAAGTAACTGATTCATTTATTCAGTGAATTTATTCTTTTGGAAATAAAGCTGTCACCAAATTCATTTTGTAATAAATCGATTGTTAAGCGCTGATCAATTTTTAGAAACAAAAATTCAGTCAGCATGTCTCCATAGCGCTCGGCATTCACTGTAACAGCAGATCCTTGCTTGTTGCGCGAGAAAGTAAGCCGCACCAAAGAGTCAATTTTAATGGAAGAAATGGTTATTCTTTAACGGCTTGAGGATTGTCTTCCCCCAAATAAGTGCTCTATGAAATTCGCGAACAGATTTATTTTTTTGATAAAGTTAATTGCTTGACGTCTACTATTATCAATTAAATATCAGATGACATAAGTCCGCGAAATTAATGTGTCAAAACATTGCGAGTTTTATGTTTTTAGTAATTTTGGGACTTTTGTAGAGAAAAAAGGAGTTTTTGAAAAAAAATTTTATTTTTAGAAATAAGAAGATTTTTTAAAATATATGGCAACGCTGACGGAGTTTGAAATTCTCAGCTGTCAAACCATAGTTTTTTATATATAGATTCAAGGTACATGAACACAAGGTAGACTCGTTGGCCCATATGTTTGTCAGCTGTTTACCCCAGTTAGAACCCAATTGTCAAATTTCGTGTATATGAGCCAAAATTTGTACATGTGTGTGTTAAATTGTTTTTATTTTATATGAAGATAATTTTGACAAGTCGGTTTTTTTATAGAGATGTCTACACTTCCAAATGAGTCCTCCTTGTTTGTGTTAATGTACCTTGTATAGTTCTCAATCAGATTAAAAAAACACCCGATACAAAACGGATGGGCACAGGGCTGCCAGATATATTTGTGAGGAAATCGACAATCTCCTGAGAAAAAATAATATATTCGTCTTTTACGTTTCAAAAAATCGTCAAAAATATCGGACAACTTATAATTTAGTTTTTTTTTAAACAATTTTTGTTCGATTTTTGTAAAAAAAAAAAAAACATTTAAACAAAAACATAACGACTTCATACCCAGCTAGCATTTTCAATCGTGTAACAGATACTAGGAGTCTCATGAAGAGCGTCTTAGATCGTCGATGACCGCATTTTTTAATCGTAGAAGAGTCCTCACACAGGAAAAACTGTAACACGACTGAGATTCTACCATAGTACAGCGAAAGGCGCTTATTCAATCGTTTAAGACGTGCATAAAGATTATCTAACGAGCCTTTCATGTCAAGAATCGTATGAGACTCATATTATCTTACTACCCGTGAAATGTTCGCCGTATAATTTTTAAAAATATGCTTTATACAGAGAGTCGTAAAAGGTTCACTCGATGATGGTTTGACGAAAGATAAATAAAGTGTAAGATTGTTGTTTTTGTACTCTGAAAATAATCATTTAAAGATTATCTTAAGACTTGCATATTACAGTTCTATTACAATTCTAGTTTTTGAATAGAGCTGCCTCAACGCTTTGCAATTGGAAAACCCGATTTTGACAGCTCGTTTAATAGTGAAGTTTGCCAATATTATTAATTAATAATGGCAATTAAGCTATTTTTTGGCCAATCTAGCGTTTTTATCTCTATTTGTATTTATAATTTGTGGGTTTTATTTAACAAGAAAGCTATTACTACTATTCGTGACACAACGTTGACGCCCTTGCTTTGTTATGGCATATCAGCGTAAAAACTAAGCGAAAGAAAACGTTCTTCCTTAAAAAACGGACGTGTCAGAAAATTTAATGTTTTATTCAGAATTTGGAGACTGAAAAAAAACCGTCACTTTTAAGAAAAAAATCAGCAAATCGGTACTTTGCTAATTCCGTAACAAAAAATTGTCAAATCTGGCAGCCCTGGATGGACATTAAATTGTTAGTTTATCTATACAAAAAAAATTCATATGATCCATTTTATTAATATTATTATAACCAGCCCCAAAATATGCTTCAATAAGTTTGACTTTACAACTAGTTAGCAAATAAATTAACCCTATTTTCTGTTAAAATACCATGTCATGTACATATTATTAAAGAACAAATTTTAATCAATAAAAATAAGCCGTCTGGCGTTTTTACAACATTTCAACCTCTTTTTACTTGAGGGTTACACGATCAAGTTTTGCCTATCAAGTTTTAATACACTCACACTTTTTTACCAATACACTCATACTTTTAAAAATTGATGCGAACTTGCCTTTAAAATTCTCATGCCAGTGAGTGTTTCAATTTACGTTCAAGAAAACAGCTGATTTGAAGGTTATACTACATTTACACCTACGCAAAATCTAGTACTTACGAGATTTCGAGCCAAATCTAGTTGTTTTTGACTAGATTTCCCATACAAAACAAAATCTACTTCGTGACAAGATTTCGACGAAATCTACTCAAAATCTAGTAGTACTTAATGATGCAACTATGGTTTTTTACAATATAGCACTAAAAAATATTTCCCTGCACAAGAAAAAATGACATTTAAAAAAAAACAAAACAAAAATTGTTAAAAAAATATTAAAAATATTTATAAAAATTGTAAAAAAATTAAAAACACGAATAATATTGATAAAATAAATATCGTTGATTATTAAAAAAAGGTAATGCAAATTTTTTAATGTATATTTCTTTTTGTGTTTGTGTGTGTAACGAAAAAACTTCAAGTCAGCTGTTGTGTTATAAAAACAAAATCTCGCTAATGTCAAAAAAGTACAATGTAAACGCACTAGATTTCGAAGAAGATTTTAAATCAAATCTACAAGATTTCGGCCTAATGTAAATGTAGTATTAGTGAGCAAATTTTTCGTTTCTCTTTATAAATTTTTTTCTTGATGGCATCTTGAAAGTAAATTGCTCAAAAATTGAATGCAGCCTACGTCACAACTATCAATTTTTGGAAATTTTGACAAATAGTATATGTAAAAGACTATCAAGAACAACTTGACCGTGTGGCTGCACTGTTAGAAATTTTTTTCAACAAAAATTTTAAAAGTAAAAAAAAACTATATCAACATTTTTTAATCGCAAATTTATGTTTATACTTAAAATTAGACTTATTCACAATGAAAACAATAATTTGGTTTTGTTGGTTCTCATTAATTAATTCTTAATTCTTTTTATTTTTGGTAAAAATGTAACTTTGGTCTTCTTCTACAACAGCAACAGTTTGTATGAAATTGTACATAAATGACGGTTTTGAATGAAGGGCTGACCAAAATGTTTTAAAAAAACACAGCCTTGCAGATATAAGATGTATAAACAATTTTTTTAAAAGATTAATTTGTTATTATGTTTGAGTTTGTCACACCGTTTGGGTTGTTTAATGCTTAATTGTAAATTAAAAAAATTTTCTGATTCTGATACATCTTTTATGAAGTAAATGATAAATTATCGCATTATAATAGTATTTTGTCGGTTTTTCCTGAAGGAAGTATCATTTGAAATATTTACTAGATTAGTAAAATAATTTTTTTATGCAACAGTGCTACCAACCTTTTAATACCTATTGCATATAAAAAATGCGATATGTAATTTCCTATACGATAAAAACTGTTTCCATACATTATTTCCAAAAAATTTTGTTCAAACATTTTAATTAAAAATAAAAATATCGTTTTTCAAATATTTTTTAAGAAAAAATAGATTAAAGTGACACTTTTACAAAAAACGACACTATCATTGACGACAACGACCACCGTAATAAGGCTCATTGTAAAATGAATTTGTGTGAAGTAATTAGGAAGAATTTAACGTTACAACACAAACAAGTTTTAGTTCAACTGTGATACATCAACAATAACCTGTGATATTAAATTACTTTTTTATTTTTATTTTTTATTAATTTTAAACAACTTCGGGTTTTATGTTGTAAAACTTGTGTGTTTTTATTATAAAATGTAAATTTAACTAAGATTAAATATTTAATAAACTGAAAATCCCTGATGAAGTTGGAAAATACCAACGAAACGTAGGATGAAAATATAAATAAATAATCTTTTATTTAAATACAAATGACCTTGAAAGCCTATTTAGATTAAATCTAAGAAAATAATAATAAAGTAAAGAAAAAGGTCGATTAATAAGTAATATTGACAAATAATGCAGCATTTAAAACATTTTTCGGTCTAACAATTTTAAAATCTGGAAGAGAGTTCAGCTAAATAAAATGGCTAAATTGATTTTTTCATGGCTAGACGAGATAAAAATGGCTAAATCTAGCCACTATAGGCTAAATTGCAACACTGACACGTAATAACAAAATATCGTCGGCTTAATATGCAAACCTAAATCCACTTTTTAAGTAATTTGAGATTTTGATGCCGTGTGGTAGAGGAAGATACGCCTCGTTGACGAGCATGTAGTTTTTCTTCAATTTGAGTCTTGAAGTGTGTTAAGGCAACTATATTTTTGATTCTCCTCTCAAGCTGTGAATATGAAATATAAAAGTTTTTTGTCTCTCCTGTTAAATTTGCTGAAAGGGAGTTGGCAGGTTTGCATAATATACTCTGTACGTACTCTTTTTTAGTTCGATTTTAATTTGAATACAAATTAAATAACATTAGCATTAGACAAATATTATTTTAAATACATACATTAATTTATTGAATTAAGAATTATTTTTCAAAAGAGTTTTTTTAAATAAATTCACAAAATCTTTCATTTTTAATTAGGAGATGGTAAATAAATGCTTCAAATATTTCCAGGAAGCAACACGTAATATAAAATTGAAAAAATGATAATTACAGCAAAATTTGAACCACCAGTACCACTGGTTAAAGATTAATGTTTGGCTGTTGGCTGGCAGGCACCGCAGTGGTGCAGAGGTTAGAACTCAAAGAATTCTGATGAAAGAATCTGGAGGTTCTTAAACATGTAAATTCATTAGATTAGGGAATTAAAAAAAAAAATCACAATTGTTCTTAATATTTCATAAATTCAATTTTCGGTATGTTTGCGAATTCATTGATAATAATTAAAAACAAAAAATATTAAAAATTTTTAAAATGATTTCATGATTGTTTGAGGTGAATTTGACTTTTTATCAAGGACTTAATTAAAACTTTTATTCGATAAAAATTGCGAATAATTATTACGAATACATTTTTATTTTATTTATTAAGAATAATTATTTATAAAATTTTTATTTTTAAAAATTTATTTTTTAATTATATTTTTAAATTAAAAAATGATGATTTTAAATGAGATCATATTTTTAATTTTACATGCACACATATGAATTTTAAAAAATCTTATCTTGCTAATTGTTGACTTTGTTACACCATATTGCTTCGCTGAAGCTACCGCACTTGTACCCTTTTCTAATTAGTCCAAAATATTTGCCTTTTCTTGTAATTTAAGCCCTTTCGGTTGTTTTAAGCTTATTTTGGTAATAAAAAGACAATACCAAAGTGCGTACAGTAAGCTGTAAGTTCTTTTTTACTCTACTTATAAGGGGAATCCCCAATTTCCGAAATTATTTCATAAAATAAGTGTATGTGCACAAATGTGTGTATTTTACTGCTGCTAAATTCAAAATTTTGTGTTATTCAGAGTTGACGTTTTAGAGCTTTGTGGTTGGGTTGACGTTTTAGAGTAGGCAATGTAAAAAAATAAGGGTTGACGTTTTGGGATGTTGACGTAAACGAGCGTTGACGTTTTCCCGAGTGCACTGTATTACTAATTATTTTTAATAGTTATGAACTGGGCTGCCAGATTTGACGATTTACCGTCATTTTTACGATTTTTTGTTCCGGAATTAGCAAAGTAACGATTTGCTGATTTTTTCCTTAAAAGTGGCGGTTTTTTTTTAGTCTCCAAATTCTGAATAAAACATTAAATTTTCTGACACGTCCGTTTTTTAAGGCAGCACGTTTTCTTTTACTTAGCTTTTACGCTGATATGCCATAACAAAGCAAGGGCGTCAACGTGTTGTCACGAACAGTAGTGATAGCTTTCTTGTTTAATAAAATCCACAAATTATAAATAAAAATAGAGATCAAAACGCTACATTGACAAAAAAAATAGCTAAATTTCCATTATTAATTAACAATAGCGGCAAACTTCACTAATAAACAAGCTGTCAACATCGGATTTTCCAATTGCAAATCGTCGAGGCCGCTCTGTTCAAAAACTAGAAAACGCGTGACTGTTTTGTTAAAATACGGCTGCAATATGCAAGTCTTAAGAAAATCTTTGATAATTTTTAGAGTATAAAAACAACAATGCTACACTTTGTTTATCTTTCGTCAAGCCATCATCGAATGAACCGTTTGCGACTCTCTGTATAAATCAAATTTTTAACAACTATACAGCGAAAATTTTACGAGTTGTAAGATAATATCTACATGAGTCTCCTACGATTCTTGACATGAAAGACTCGTTAGATAGTCTTTACCCAAGTCTTAAACGATTCCCACAACGATTAAAGAAGCGTCTTTTGCTGTGCTATAAAAGAATCTCAGTCGTGTTACAGTTTTTCCCGTGTAAGGAATCTTTTACGATAAAAAATGCGGTCATCGACATTCAAAGACGCTCTTCATGAGACTCCCAGTATCTCTTACACGATTAAATATACTAGCTGGGTATGAAGTAATTATCTTTTTGTTTGAATGTATTTTTTATATAAAAATCGAACAAAAATTGTTAAAAAAAAAAAACTAAATTTTAAGTTGTCCGATTTTTTTTGACGATTTTTTGAAACGTGAAAGACGATTTGCTCACAAATTTATCTGGCAGCCCTGTCTATGAATAAGAAATACAATACCAGTTATAACTAATTTTAATGTACATGCATAATCTGCAAAAATAAAACAATTAATATCAAAAAAATATTCAAAATAATTATTATCGTAAATAAAAACGATAAAAGTCTTTTGTAATAGTTATCTGTAAGAGAAAGAAATATTTATCGATCGTTATAGTTATGAGCCAATGTAAAAAGATAATTCTGTGGTTTTCACGAATAATCGCGTAAGTCGGTTTTTACCGAAATTGAGATAATGATGTCAAATTGCTACATTTTGCATTAGGTTTTTATAAGTATTAAGCTTTTTAGAATATAATGTAGTATTATTAATTTTTTTCTGCTAAAAACAACTTAAGTTAACTGTTTAATAAAATATTTTGCTATTATAACGATTTATGTCGACATACATCGCCAAAAATTGTAAAATTGCTGAATATGTTTCCAAATAAAAAGCATATGTGATGTTATGTTGTTATTCGTGCAAAAAATATGAAAGTATTTTTTGAAAATTTTTCTATTAATAACAACTTATATGTACATGTGCGTTTATTGTTGACTTCTTTAGTTGTAACAACAGCAGATGAGCGGTTGTTTGTAATTTTAAGTCCATACGTTGTGCTATAAGTATCAAAAACTCTGAATATGTCGCCAACTTGTGTGCTAAAAATAACAACGTAAGTCGTCATGTGTGGATTAAAATGATAACATTTATTTTCACAAAAAAGAACTTATGTGGAGATATGATGTTATATTGCACACACTTAATGAGTCAATCAAACATATGCATTTTTAATCCTTTTACAGATTGTGATCCTGTGAGGATTTTTTCATAAAAACTATGTATAATACGTAGAAAGTCACTGTTAAGAGGATAGTAAAGAAAAAAGTTTAAAAAAGCATCTACAGAAGCCGCAATTGAAAAAAATAATTGTTTTTGCTCTCCTGAAAAGTTTGGTTTTATAACTTACGCGATTATTCGTGAAAACCACAGAATTAGTCTTGTATTTTTTAACCATGTTGTTCAAATTTTTACTCTCTTTCACTAAATGTAAAGCTAGTTGCGCTTTACACCAAAATGCAAAACAATTAAAAATGGTTGGTGTCGTAACGTAACAAAAAGTACACTTTTCTGTGGAAATACCCATATGCCAGATTTTGAATCAGCCCAATTATGTTTAAAAATTCCCAGGTAGTTTTTTACCTTTTGCCATTTTTACAATTGAATTAACATAGGAAAAATGGGAGAAGGGAGAAAACTCCCGGGGAATTTTTATTCATAATTGGACTGATAAATTAAAAATAAAAAAGTTTGGCCCATAATCATAGTCAAACGCTAAAGTCGGTTCTTTTTAAAAACAACTTTAAAATAAAAACATTATTTTAATTATTTTTCTACTATAGTCAAAATTAAAGTATGTTTTATATTGAACCGACTTTAACTGGGTGCCACCTCAAATGTAGAAAATTGTTTCACACAACTTACAAAAAAATATAAGCAAGGGGCAACTCTAAGCAGCTGACATTGAAAATTAATATATAAAAAAAACACTGCATATCTTGCGGAGTTGAAAATTTTTAGCACGCAATATGAATTTATGTAAAAAGCAACAACAAAATTACAAAATATTTTGGCTTCGTTTTTGCTTTCAATGTAATTTTTGGCGTTGAGTTTTACACAATTAGTGCCTATACTATGTATTTTGAGTTTCTTTCCATAAAATTTTTTCTCCAAATCATTAATAATTGCAAAATATCGCCCAATATCTTGTAACATAATCATTTTTAACTTTTTGCAAGTACTTTTTTGTTTGGCAAAAAACAGCTGATGTTGTTGTTAAATGAGTTAAAAACAACTTCAGCTGGTTTTAAAATTAACATCGGTTTTAACGTGTAAAGTATGCTTTAACTTGTCTATAGTAGATCAAAAGCATATTTTTAAGAAAAGTTTACTTTAGAACTCTTAAAGTATGCTTTGTTTATGACTATAGTTATGGGCCTTTGTTTCTTATTTAAAATCATTAAAGACCCAATTATAATATGCTTACGTTGGCTTCAGCAATACATGTGATTCAAATATGTCGAACCATATGGAACTTCAGAACACTTTTTGGTTAATTTAATGAAACTGGCCTTTGCTTAAGCAAGGTGCGAAACAGATAACACTTTCCGTACGGAATAAAATATTTTTTGATTTTATTTTTGTTTTTTTTTAAACCTTTTTTTAATTTTTTTTGTTAATTTTTGACAGTAGCTTAAGCCAGCTTATGTATATTATAGTTGGGCATTAATTCTAACTTGAGTGCTACAAAATTAACCAACAACTTAAACGACATTATTTATAAATTTTTTAATAAAAGAATGCTTTATTTGCCTTTAACAACATTGATAACAATAGTTATATGTAATTTACTCTTATTTTTTATAAAAATATTTATTGATGGGATTTATTTAACATCGATATGGTAGTAAAAACTGACACATATTTTTAATTTCTCTTTTTAATTCCATTATATTTTTTAACGAACATAAGCATTTCACAAACAGGTGCCTCTTTTTGTATTGTGTCTATTATTTAATGAAAGCATTCTAAATTCTTTTAATAATTCTTAATAATACAAAATTTGCGTGAGGTACAATGTTTTATTGTTGAGAAAGAAAGACATTTTAAGTTTTTGTTGATTTTTTTATGATTATTTTTTTTATTATTTTTTGTTATTGATTTTTTTTATTTTGTGCTTAACAATTAAAATATAAATAAATTATTTAATTTAATAATGTTGTAGAGTTGTCTTCTTAATTATGCTTATTAATGATGTTGGTTTTTTCTTTTCTACAATAATAACAATTTTTTATATCTTCTTCATAAAAATTACTGTTCTAAGATTTGTAATTTCTCTTTTTGGTTTTCCTTAATAAATAAAATTGCAATAAGCAATTAACGTTTCTGAAACTTTTGAATTTGAATAAATTAATAAGCATGGTTGGCAACGAACAAGGTAGCATCGGCACCAGCGCCTACAACACTGCCAGCAACGTATTTGCCAACTGCGGCTTCACCGTTACCCTAAAAAGGAACATGGGAAAAATTGGAATTAAAAAATTGGTTTAAAGATGCAAAAGATTTCAAAAGAATAAATTTCACATAATTTTTTTTATTAACATTGTGAAATTCATCCTGGGGTGTAAATAATCACCGCATATGATATCCAGCAAAATTCATCGATATATTTTGTTTTGGTATCTTAACTCGAATCGACTGAAATGTATCGTAATTCGAGATGATAGCATTAAATATCGAGTAGCCGAAGACATTACATCTCTCAAATTTTCATTCGATACGTCAGTATCTATCGTATGCAGCAGAGGGCTAATTCTGGCAGTCGTGTTCGAATACTTTTTCGATTTGAAAGTAATTTCATTTTCAATTATTTCAGCCGATACTGAACGAATCGAAATAATTTTTTCAGTGTTGTTAAACTAAAATAAATGCTTAACAACACTGAAAAAATTATTTCGATTCGTTCAGTATTGACTGAAAGAATTTGAAATAATATTGCTTCGAATCAAAAAAGTATTCGATCACGACTGCCAGAATAAGCCCCCAGAAAAATACGATAGTTTACTCGATATGATAGTTTATTCAATATAGAATGCGGTGATTAGACCCCTAAACTTCTAGTATTTTACAAAATATAATTAGTTACGCTGTATTTTAACTCATACTTAAAATTAATCTATTGTAAAATATACTAAAGTGTGGTTTATTAGAACACGAGCGCCTTACTCGTCCGTTCAACTTACATTTAAAACAAAATTTCAAAAATTGTTTTTGTTTTAAATGTAAGTTGAACGGACGAGTAAGGCGCTCGTGTTCTATAAACCACACATAAATAAAAAAATGGTTGTTTTGTTCATGTTCTGGAAAATGTATAGTGTAATTAAAATAAAAGTTTGTGCAGTTCTTTTAATTTTTTTTTTATTTTTTGGCATTTGTGGCAAAAGAAAAAATGTCTTAATGAAATGAACTTTGAAAGCAGGAAAAATTCGTTTCATTTTATATTCACTTAATTTCATTTCCAGAACACGGAAGTAAGTGTTTTATTGTTTTTTTTTTTTTTTTTTGTAAATAATAACTTTTATTATTGCCAATTAGAATTTCAATCTATTATAACAAGAATTTAATAGTTAAAATATATTAAAATATAAAGTTTAAAGACGTAATCAAATACATAATAAAAAAAGAATACAGTTATTGAAATTGCACTGGTTCTTCGTAGGTTTTTGTTTTAGTTTTTTTTTACAAAACCAATTTTCGCATTTTTTCTATTATAAATATTATATTTTTGTTTCTACAGTTCCAATTGTTTTAACTTCGCTTTGACACTTCAATTTTTCGTTTTTATTAATAATTTTATCCAATTAGTCTTATGAGTTTGTGCTTAAATAAAAATTCTAATATTTGTGCGAGGCAACGAACAAGCTGGCATTAGCAGCGTAGGAAGGAATAGAGCCAGCTTCATATTTGCCTTGGCATGCAAGTGCATTAGCCTGCATAAGGTTTTAGAAAACAAATAGATTTAGTGATTAGAAAATATAAGAAAAAAAGAGTGGTGATGTTAAAGAAAATGCGATAAAGTAATTAAAATGTTAAAACATAAATAAAGCAAACCAATTTAAAAAAAAGTAAAAATAAACAAAATGATAAAAAGAAAAAGTATAAATAAAAAACAAATATTTTACTACATCTTTAGACAGTTACAAATTAAAATCTTCTACAAAATAAAATAAATTTTTTAGCGATTATAATTGATCTAACGAGTACTTTCACACCCATTTAAAACTTTCAAATACTTTGTTTGTTTTGTGAAGCAATTGTATTTGGAACTTTGGACAGTAAAGTACTCAACTAGGCCAATTTTTCTTTTTATGTAGTTGTTATAGCAAAAGTTGATGATTAAAATGTAGGGCAATAAATTTTATTTTACCTTACAACTAAAATGTTAATTTTCCAAGCTGAATAGAATTGCAATTCATTAGTATAAATTTGGCAAACAAAATTTGATATTTATGTATGTAATTTGTTAGTTAATGAAATAATTTTAAATACATGTTAATATGCGTGATCTTTAAGAAACAAATTAGCAAGAGCCGCGAAACCCGTAATGGAACCAGGGACGTATACACCTTTACTTGAATCACTATTAGCCTAAAATAAGTTATTTGTTTCAATTTAATTGCAAAGACCTCATTTTTAAAAGCATTTATTTTGAAAACGACTCAATTTACAAAAATTGGGGTTTTTCAAATTACCATTTTTTGTACATCGGGTTGTTTTTAAAACACTTACTGCCTGTTTTTTGATGACGAGCACAAAGCTCACTCGTTTAACTTGCAATTAAAAAAAATTCCAAAATTTGGTTTTGTTTTATATGTAAGTTAAACAAAAGTGAGTTTGCTGCTCGTTATCAAAAAACAGGCAATTATTTTTCAGAAACGAAAAAGTTTGATTTTTCGCAAACTTTATGAAACAAAAAGAAATTATCATAAAATAAGTTTAATTAAGTAATGAATAACAGATACGTATTGAAAACAAACTAGTTTGTGTTTAAGTGTTAATTTGGGGGTATAATTTAAGATGTGATAAAATACCATTAATTTAAAAATTATGAATTATCATATATAAAAAGTAAGTGATAAAGTTCCAATTTTTTTAAAGTTTCAAAAAACTGGTAAAATTTTTCTGACACTTTAAAAATGGAAACATTTCGTATTTCTGTGTTATCTCAAAAATAAAGACATAAATACCCAAAAAACCATAATTAGTGTTTAATTAATCCCAATTTTATTGTCTCAAATGAAGAAAAAGGACAACTTACCTTAGCACGCTTAAGCAATTCGTTTTGGCCAGCAGCAATATTTTCCTTCTTGCCACCCCAGGCGCGGAGTACGGAAGCTTGCAAAGCACGTCCATAGGAGAAGGTCAAAGCCCAAGGCTTCAACAAAGGAACTTGGTTAATGGCGTTCAAGTGAACGGAGGCTTCTTCTTCAGATTGACCACCAGACAAGAAGGTAATGCCTAAACATACAAATTAAAGAAATAGGAAATTGTTTTTGATTGCAAAGACTTCATACAAACTTACCGGGAACGGCAGCGGGTACGGTTCTACGCAAAGCGACAACAGTAGCCAATGCAACTTCTTGGGGTGTGTTCTTTTTGGGGCAAGATTGACCAGCGGTAACCATGTTGGGTTTCAACAAAGTACCTTCCAAGAAGACGTGGTGATCGTTCAAAGCCTTGTAGACGGCGGCCAAAACGGTTTCAGTGACCTTTTGGGTACGGTCCAAATCGTGATCACCATCGGGCAAAATTTCTGGTTCAACAATGGGGACAATACCTTGAGATTGGCAAATGGAGGCATAACGAGCCAACACATTGGCATTCTCCAAAATGGATTGGTAAGATGGAATGTTCTTGCCAATCTTCAAGACGCAACGCCACTTGGCGAAATCGCAACCGTCCTTCTTGTATTGAGCGCAACGAGCAGCCAAGTCATCCAAACCTTGTGTGGTGCATTCATCTTCAGAGCCCATCAATGGGACAACACCCTTATCGACCTTAATGCCGGGAATGATACCACGCTTCTTCAACATTTCAACGAATGGAGTGCCATCATCAGCCTTTTGGTACAAGGTTTCGTGGAACAAGATAACACCAGAAATGTTGTCGGCGAGTTTGGGGTCAGCGGAGAACAAGAGTTGACGGTAAGCACGACGGTTATCTTCAGTGTTTTCAACACCAATGTCCTTCAAACGCTTGCCCATGGTGGAGACGGACTCATCAGCAGCGAGAATACCCTTGCCGGGGGCAACGATGGCCTGGGCAATGCGGATAAGTTCCTTTTGCAAATCGGCGGGAGGGTAGCTGAAGTGGGTAGTCATTTTGAATAAGATTCGCTAAACTGGAAGGAAGAGAAAATGCTGATATCAGTAGAAAAAACACGTTTTAAAACTTTGAAAAATTTAAATTAATGGTTATTTTATTTCTGTGGAAAAAAGAAATAGTGCTTAAGTTATTAATGGTGTTTTCTTTTCTACAAAAAAGTGTGACATTTTATTTAAAAAAATGCTTTTTGGCGTCTATTTCTTAAAAATTTTTCTCCCGAAAAGGATGAGTTTTTTAGAATAAAACAAGCCACCCTTTTCGGAAGCAAACTTTTTAAGAAACAGACACCAAATTGCATTTTTTTTAAATAAAATGTCGCATTTTTTTGTAGAAAAGAAAACACCATACGATCTTCACGTTCAAAAGTACACATGGGCAGAGTTTCAATTATTTTGTACGATTTTCAAAAAGTTATAGCAAAATTACTTTTTGCTTATCTTTTTTTTTAATGTACAAAAACATTTGGAATAAGAACTTAAGTTTACTTCCGATCTGTGACATTGGGAATATTTTAGAATAAAATCATACATCATAGAATAAGACAAAAATTTGTAAAAATTACCTTTAAATTTTAAAATTAATCTTCAAAACTAAAAAAAAAAAAAACTTAAGCACTTTATCTTATTGCCACAGATTTAAAATGAGTTATTTTTTTAATTTAAAGTTTAACAACTCAGTAAAAAGTTTTGTGTATGTATGTTCTTTTTTAAATAGAATCAATTATGTATACATAAGTTCCAATGTGTTCTGAAAATTCTATAAAAGATTTTCAGTGACATAAGTATTCAATTTTGTTACACAAATTACTATTTTATTCGATTAAATTAATCTAGGTGTGCAGAATTTAGTTTTTAATGAATAATATTATCCGGATTATTTCTATCTCCAAATTTCTTCCTGAGATAGTTCAATTAGCTGAATTAATAATTAATCTTTTTTTAATTTTTATTTAAAAAAATATCAAAATATTTTGCCGTTACATACTCAGATTTGTACTGTCAGAATGTTTAGCAACAATGTTGACAGCATTACAAAATGTTTATAAGGCAAAATTAGTTTCTGCCTGCTTAACAATCTGAACGTTGACTTTCGTATAGAAATTGATATGAAAAATATTTTTAAAACTGAGTGTTTTTTCATAGTACTTTTTTATGCGAACGTTAACATTCGAAATCGTTAAAGAAGCAGTTAAACTTATTAAAAATAAAATTCGTATGAATGAAACTTCTTTTTTTTTTGCAATAAATAAAATATACTTTAAAATAATTTGTTTCGTATCACAAGAATTGTTAAAAAGTTTTTTTTTCAGTTTTGTGTTTATCAATCTTATCAGTAAAAGATCAAGATTATGGAAATGACTTGTTTCATCGTTGTTGTTTTGTTAATTTAAATAAAAAGTACATACACATTATGTATGTATATTTAATTGAATTTTTCGAAAACGATCTTTGCAACATTAAAACAATTTAATAATATACTTTCATCTATTTATTTTCAACTATGTACCTTAAAATGCTGTATTGGAATTTTCTAAGCAATACTGAACCTTTCGGGTTAATGTAACTTTACTGACTGATGTAACAACTAAATGGGCAACCTAATAAGTTTCTTTTTTGTATAAGAAACGTAGGGAAAAGTGAGAAAACATTCACGTCTGACGTAGGTGGTTGCTTAGTAGGATTATGTACATCATCAAGGAAGTAAATTTATTTTACTAGCAACAAACTTTTACTTTCACTCTTAAATTTTGTGTATTTGCATGTATTTTTTTTTAACATACACAAAAAACGGCACATGCGCTAAAAAAATTCTACGTTTCTTGGTAAATACATTGACTGTATGTATTCATTATAATTATAACTAAACGCTCTTTTTACACATACATTTTTAGAATTTGTGAATCATTAGTTTAAATCATAGAGAGAGAAAAATAAAACTTTGCACATCATTCAAGTTTGAAAAATATACAAAACTACGTAAAAACAAATAATGTGCGGTGAATGACATTGACAAAGGTCATATTTATATATAAATGTAGCAGAAACATTTGCTGAATAATCCAGCAACATTTAGATGCTTTAGTTACGAAATGTTGGAAATTTTATATTAGATAAATTTTTTAAAAGTGGGAATAGAAGTCTAATGCTCACGCGTTTTATTGATGCACACGCGTATATTAAAAAACACGATGGGTATTCGACAGACGAAGTACTCGTTAAAACTCTTTAATGGAATTTCCTTTTATTTTTTAAACTTTTTGACTTCCTTGACATTGAAAGTAGCGAAATAAAACGGCATGACAATATTACTGTTTACCTATACTAAAGATAAACATTCAATTTATATTTAAGATGTGTAAAAATCAAGTTGATCACTCAAACACGAACTGACGTATTGTACTTTTCACTCTGTTTGTTTGTGCACTTATAAAAACTTATCTCAAAAATACTTTTTAAATAAAGAGGAATTTGGTTTTTTTAATTGTTATAAATTTCACACACACCTTGTTTGTTGAACGGCCAAATTAAAACTGTTTTCAAAATAATTTCGTCTATACTTTTTCGTCGTAGAAATTAAAATAGAAAAAAACCAAAAACCAGTCGTTATCAATAAAAAGTATTTGGTGATATCAGGAAAAAAGACAACACATTGTATTTTTTTAAAGGAATACAAATAATAGCGCACTGTTGATAAAAATAATAAAAAATAAAAGGGAAAGAATAATTTTTTTTTATAGATTTGTGTATTTAGATTTGTACATAAAGAATACATATTTATGTATCTGCGTATTTAACATACACATCTCCACGTTGTTATCTGCGTGGCATATTAAAATTCGTAGGGAAACGAGCCCCCTAAAACAACACCATACGTTTTTTATGGACTGAATATTTAATATACTTGGATACACACTAAATAAATGGAAAAGGTGTGTTTTTTGAGTTTAAAACCAGCTTTGAAATTGAAATAGATTCTCTTTGTAGAATTAGGTATCTCTTATTTTTTGTTTGTTTTGAAAAATGTCAACAATATCACCTGATGACTGGTGATACAGGTTTTGAAATCTTGATTATAATTATTCTGAAATTGCTGTAAATAACCTTAAAGGTGAATAGAAACCTTTTTTTTTTAATTTTTAATTCAATCAATTACAATTATAAAATTGTTTCAGTTTTATTATTAAAATTTGGTTAGTGTTTGCCAAGTGGTCGAAATTCGACCATAATTATTTATGCAAATACGAAGAAAACATACATACATACATTGTACAAATTTTTTTTCGTCTTAGTGGATCGTTTTGGCGAGGGAGCAGCCTCCGGTCCATATGTTATCTTCCACTTAAGTCCGTTAATGTTTAATTGAATTTTGTAAGTTCAATAATATTAAAAAAATCAAAAAGTACCAATTGAAAATCAAGAAAGTACCAAAAAGGGTCTTC
This sequence comes from Pollenia griseotomentosa, assembly GCA_963931875.1. NCBI lineage: Eukaryota > Metazoa > Arthropoda > Insecta > Diptera > Polleniidae > Pollenia > Pollenia griseotomentosa. Next base: position 255,611,017 of record OZ007560.1, on the reverse strand, counting down.
TTATTGTTTCACAATCATTCTGGACTCTTCATGTTGAATTTTATTTTTCCAGGTTCAGTATTAATAAAAATTCAAAAAGTACCAGTTCAAGAAAAAATAATTTACCCACAAAAAAACTTTTTACAGATTCTGATTCACTTAGGACCCTGTGTGTTAAATTTTATGTTTCTAGGTCCAATATAATGAAAATTCAAAAAGAACCTGTTGAAGAACAAAAAAGTACCAATCTATTTCATTTTACAGGTTCTCATCCACTCCCTGCACCTATATTATATGTTTCTAAGTTCAATATGATAGAAAATTCAGAACATACCATTTGTAGAACGGAAAAGTAAAAGAAACACTTTTGATTTGCCGTATTTCCCCTTTTCGATACTTTTTTCTCCTCATTGAAGTATCAAACATTTTAAAGCTGTAGTGGGAGCACATAGTTTAATATGTACATATATGTCAATGAATGGAGAAATTTTTTTTTTTTTAATTACCAAACAAAGGTACGGATTTTCACCCCTTAACGTTCGAATTTCTAAAAAGAACCAAATTTATATTTGTATTTTTTAGATAAGTTACGAATTTGATATAATTTTTATTTCCGTGTTTATTGGTTTAAAATTTCTTTTAATGACTAAGATGACTAAGAAGTTCCGAAGTACAGGTGATAACTTGTTACTCTCAAAAGGGCCGAATTTTAAAAAAGTACCAACGATAAGATCTTTTTTTTTGTATCTCTTTTAGTTTTGCAGATATGAGGTTTTGGAATTTACCGTTAAGGTTTTTGCACTGGAGTCGAAGTACCCACAAAAACTCACAACTCCGACTCTAAAATTTTTTGGCATTAAAAAAATTTTCCAGAATAAACATTTTTCGAAATTGGCGATGCAATATTTAAAATGTCGATTTAAAATTTTAACAGATTAATTTTCTTGCTAAATTTAACCATTCAAAAAAATACTGCATATAAAAAAGAGTTTAGTCAAATAAAGACGAGTCTCATAAACATTTAGCATCAATGTAAGAGTAGGAGTCGGACTTAAAAAACTTTAGCGGTTGGATTCGGAGTCGGAATTTGATTTTTTTTTTTACGACTCATTTTAATAAAATATACATATATTGTGCACTCCTGTAAGTTAATCAATTTCAAATGCTGTATTTTTTGTTAAAATCGATTGACAAACAGAGAAGGAAAGTGTTCTTAACGGTTTTGCTTTGCGGATTTATATATTTCAATAAAACATCAGGGGCCTTTTTTATAAAAAATATTTTTGGTGTATAAGAGGTTTAAAAAACATATTTTCTATTAACATTTGTTTAATATAAATTTTATAAATTCAAAATATTATATTTACGAATAGGAGGATTTGAATTTTAATAACTTAACATAATAACTTAATGTATCCGAATTTATGTAACCGTAAACTCAAGGCGAATTCATTACAGGTGATTCTAAAATAAATTTTTTTTTAGCTTTATAATTGTTGGATTGTTTCTGTTTTTGACATTGTAAAATAATTTTACAAACACAAATTGATTGTGGTTTTTGTACGAGTTGTACCGAGAATACCTGTAATGAATTCGCCTTGGGTAAACGGATGATTTTTATTTTTAAACGCACACAATTAAATATTTGATTACAAATTATAACCGATTTAGAGGTTACAAATAAAGTATAAAAGTTTTCCGTAATTGTGATTATATTTCAAAAATAAACATTTTGTTCGATGGACTATTATCACTTTCTATACATGTTATTTAAATTAATCTAAAAAGTCAAAACAACAAATTAAAAATACAAACAAATTTGCTTTTTAACGGACCATTTTTTATAGATAAAGATTTTAATTGTTAAAATGTTATTTTTAGTCTTGCTTTTTTTCAAATAATTTAGATTCAATTAAAAAAACAAAGTTGTTTATGCTTTTGTTTTATACACACGCTTATTTTTGTTTCGCAATCGTGGGACTACGATTCAGAACAAAACTGGCAAAATAATTTCGTCAACAAATATAACACTCTTGACAGCAATGATCATAGACAATGTATTTAAAATAAGAGCAAAAATCTAATCAATTAAGAAATTTAATTAAACCAATACAAATTTTTTCCAAGATTTCATTTCTTTTTCCGAATTTTGAACTTTACAACAGCAAAACTGTAACACAATTTTTTATACTAATTGTTGAATGAAAATTGTTATTAAAAATAATTTTTAAAATTGAATTTAATTCTTTGATTATTTTGGCCTTAGTAATTTATATAACTGAAGTATGATGGATAATAAATTAAAAACGATTGAAACGATTTTATAGTTGTATTCAAATCTTTTACAACTTTAAGTTTTTATTTATATGTAACTCATACATTGAATAAAGAGTTTATTTGTTTTAGAATAAATTTTACTTTAATAAAACTGGGTTAAAATAATCATCCCTATTATATAAATCATTGTCTATGTCGACATCAATTTTAAATTGTTGTCACATCAAGTCGAAGATTACATCACTTCGACGTTAATTTTGTATTTTCTAAGAATGTTGTCGATTTGTATCGACTTAAACTTTCATAATAGGGGTGAATGTCTATAAATTTAGTCGTTTTGAAAAACTATATTGTGTTTAAGGTTCATAAAAATATTTCCTTTTGTACACCTCATGTATTTGCGGACCACTTATCTTTACCAAAACTACTTTTAAAATCAGGACAAACGATCGATATCAATATCAAGTGTTTTCAATTTGCAGAACATATCCGATTATGATAAAAGCTAATTTGGTTGGAGAAAATTTTAATTACACTTTGTCACAAATTTTCAACAAAGTCGTGACCAAATGAATCTGACACCTGATCTTTATGTAAAATTGGTAAAAAAAAAATAACTTGAAAAGAACAAAATTCCAAAAAATCATAAAATTTTTCATGAAGTTTGAAATTTTATCCAATGTCATTTCTTGACTAATCTTTACAAACGTAATTTTATTACCTTTCACTTTCATCTTTTTTAGAAACACAAATAACGGTTATTTTGGAACATCTCGAAAACTGTTCTATTTTGACAATTCTTATATTCGGATTCAGCGCACAATTTTACATAAAGATTAGGTGCCAGATACATTTGGTCAAAAAACTGTCACGTAGTGTTTTTTAAACATTCGTAATTGACTAAAAGCTGGCTTTCTTTTTGGTGTAAAAGAAAAAAAAAATTGGAATGACAATCATTCAGGTATGTGATGGAAAACGATTTTGAAAACAATACGATTTGAAATCGATACTGTCGTTTTTAGTATCTTTGAAAATTGTTTAATAATACATTTCCTCTTTTTTCCTGTCTATATTCTTTTGAATTTTATATAATATGTAAATGATAATTGAACTGTATTTTAAACAAAAATTTAAGACTTTACTTCAGAAACGGATTTTAAAATCGGTCGAAATTCATCACACCTACAAAAAATGATAGTTTTAAAAAAGATACCAAAACAAATCTTTTATTTTGTTTAAGGCCATTTGTCTATACCTCAGGGCTGTTTAAATATAAACTGACATTGACCTTTAAGAGTTTTTACGAAATTTATCGATTTAACAACTCATTTGTCTAGATCGTGTTTACAAAAAAAGAAATTAATTCAATTAAATTATTTTTAAAAATTCAATGATGCTGCTTTCACTTTTATTCTGCATGACACAGGCATAATATAAATGCAATGTAACAACAATAAAAACTAAACAAAAGAAATTGTAGGTATAAGAGAATTATGTATTTAAATAAATCAAAAAGGAGAGAAAACGAAAAGTTAACATAAGAGTATAACAGCAAATCTTTTGAATATACTAGACGAATGTGGGCGCAATAAAAAAAAATTAAACAGTGCATTAAAAGCTAACCAAAAAATTTAACTATTTTTAAAAGGCGGTATCACTCTTGGAAAAGTTTGGGAAATAATGCGTTAACAAGTGTCACTTTAGATGTCACTTCCAACTCTTGCACAAAATAAATATGGACTGTAAAGCTTAAAAAATTTATTTACTTTTCTGTTTGTTTAAACATACAGTAAAATAATTTAATCCCAAAGTTTGTAACTGTTCCATTTATACAAAAACTTCTGCAACTTACAGACTGCACTTTTGGTTGAATGTGGTTACGAAATAGTTTTTTTTTGTTCTTTTGATTTTTTCTGAATGCACACTTCTTTAGCTATTTAAAGAATTATTAATTTCACAAAATAATCACCTTTTTCACATTTATACAGAAACTGGAAAACTCACCTGCAAATTCACAAAAATTTAGATTTTTTATTAAAACAATTCCCGGAGTTTTACTGCTGCTTCTCTTCTGGAGGGCTAACAAAATACGACTTATTTCCAAATAAAATCTTAGCGAGTAAAAAAAACATTTGATAATAACCAAACGTCAAAAGGTTGTTTGAAGGTCGTTGACGGTAGGCACAAATAACGAGTAGGAATATCAAAATGACAACAGATTGAAACAGGGTTGTTCAATGGACAGCTGTATAAAAGACTTAATACTTTTAATGAAATTTTAAGCATTACCTTAAGGCTCAGTTAGTTTTTACTTTTTGTTTCTGTTCTGTTCCGTGCCGTTCTGTTACGAAATTGTAATAGTTACTTTTTCTGTAGAAACTTATCAGCCATTTATGACAAATTTATTAGTATTGCACTGTCCATTGTTTTATTTCAATAACTTTAATGCACATAAATTTGAAGAAATTAAATTTTATGAATTCTTAAAATCAAAAAATAGTTTATTTCAATATAAAAATTTATTTTTTAATATTTATTTTGCTGTCACTTACAATTACTTAACAAGTTTTTGATTTTAACAAACTGAACCGCAACAGAACAGAAAAACTAATCAATTTTACAGGTTTTTTAATAACAAAAACAAATCAGCTGATTCGTAACAGAACAGAAAGTAAAGACTAACTGAGCCTTTAAGTTTTAAGATTGTTTAAATTCATAATTAAGGAAATATGTACATAAAATTTTACTTAATCTTTAAAAACTAACGGCCTGTTGATTGATAACGGACGTTAACGTTCGCATAAAAAATAACATTTAAAACAAAAACCAACTTTAGAATTTTGTGGTTGTTTAAAGTATTATTTTCTATGCGAACGCTAACGTTCGAAATCGATGAACAGGCTGTTAGTTTTTAAAGATTAATTAAAATTTTATGTACATATTTCCTTAATTATTAATTTAAACAATCTTAAAACTTAAGGTAAAACTTAAGTGTTTTTATCAATAATAAAAACTGGGAATTAAGCACGAATAACAAAATCTTTTGTAATGCTTAAAATTTATTACTATACATTTATTTCTATATACATATATATAGTGTTAACCGTGACATGTTACGCTTACGGTCATCGTTTACTTCTTGATGGTATAAATTTCTTGTGTTATCAAATACTTATGAGATAACACAACAAAAAATGTAAACAAAACATGTACGTTGTACGTGGTGCATTCTTAACTTTGTTTTTGTTTTGAAAAGTAACCAATGAAAGAAATTAATATCAAAGGTGACCTTTGAAGCAGGGGGGTTGTTAACGCGCGTTGTTTAAAATATTTATAAACGTCATTGCTTCAAGTTCTTGACATTAATCGAAGGTAGATGCGATATTACAACAAATATGTATATAATAACCCTGCAGATAACGAGACTAGTCCATTCATGCATGTAAAGAGTAGTCCATAAAGGAGTAGGAGTACTCCAAAACTACTCCAAATATATGGGTAAAAGGTGGTCCATTTAACATTACGATGTCCTAGGAGGGGACCATATAACCCACCGAAATAGTCCCTAAACTACTCCATGGAGTACTAAAGTGGGTTAGTTTTAAAAGTACTCCATGTTATTACAGTATGGAGTACACTAAAGCGGTAGTTTAAGCATTTTTCATTTTTTACTAATCGCCTTTTATGGCGTGCCCTGTAGTCTATATTGCTATTATTAAATATATTTACTTGGTATTTTTAATTTGTTTACCTTTTTTCACAAATTTCACAAACTTTCATAGAAAAGTATACATCATGCAGTTGTTGGCAGCAGTGCATGTTAATTTCTTTTAACATGTTCCATATTACAGTAGATTGGACCATGTTGTAAGTTGTCCATTTAAGCCACAATGGACCACGTAACCCAATATTTTCTGTAGGGAAAGGACAACAGAGCTTTTTTTTATTGTTGTTATGTGATAAGAACTGTCAAACAGCAGTCAAGTGTAATGAAAGAACAATTAAAAACATGTGGCGTTAAAAAGCTTGCTGTCTTTGAAATTTTTAATCAATATTTGTTTGTTTTTACAATGTTTTGTTAAGGCCGCTATTCACTTTCCTACCCAATCGTACGATTTATTCACACAAAAATCTGACAGCATTCTATCAGACACAAAAAAATATCTGCAAAATCTGTTGTCAATGCGACTGTGGTGCATGGTGGCACAACGTCTAGCCATTGGTTTTAAAGCCCAAATACAACAATCAAACTTTTATATTATGTATATTTATTTGAAATACATAAATAGCGTTGCCGCTTTGGTTACTTTTAACAAAAACTCTTAAAAGTTTTGTGTGGTATTTGCGCAACCAATACTTAAAAAAGATTAAACTTTAACAGACTATATCAACCTAACCATATGTCTATACTTTGAAGTGTAGATAGTCATTATCTGCTAATTTTAATTCTTCACAGGTCGAACTGAAACACTTTTCTAGACAAACGATAAGGGCAAAGGCTCTTCCGATCCTATCACTTTTAATAGGATTATATTTCCACCGCGCAAAATGCATCTTCATATATATAAAAGATTTACCGCATAATTTAGTAAATTTTTTACCATAATAACTTGCAAGAGCTCTGTACCCTATGTTTCCACATGCAAGTAATTACTTGCAAGTAGTGTATACGTATTATCAACGAAAAATCGAGGAAACAGCCGATTGGCTGAAAGTGCAAAAAATTGTGTGAATGTTAGTGGAAAAGTGTGAGTGTATTGAGTTTTTCAAACTTTCACTTTCATGTGGAAACGGGGGCTCATATAAAAAGGTTAAAGTGTTAACTTTGTATGGGAGTCCACTAAAAATTCCGAAAAATTATACCAATAGTCTTTTGTTCTTCCCAGACCATCGGTAATATACTGTTAAAATTTATAAAAATCGGACCAGCGGTTTATGAGCCTACAAGATACAAACAAACACAATTTCTTCTTTAAGCGGCCCATACACTTGCAATGTTATTGTATATGATATTCGCCATATTATTTCCATTTTATCCCATATTATGCAATAAGTCGCACAATGATTTCATTCATTCAATAAAAAGGTGAACATAACCTATAGGAATAACACAAACAGCATTGTACAATGTTGCCAACACACTTCACATACACATTGACGATATAATTGTACATCATGTAAAATTGAACAATTTTATTGCAAGTGCATGAGCCGCTTTAGATATATTTTTCAACTGTATAGTATGTACATTTGATATAAAAAAAATTTTGGTTACTTTTCTTCGATTTTAGTTACATTATTTAAATACATATTTTGGTTTAAAATTTTTTTGGTTGTGGCAACGCTATACATAAATGCTTTTGTTTGAATCACTTTCTAAATCTATAAACAAAACTTTTTAAGTTTTAAATAAAGCTTTTTATGATATTAAAAAGGACTTTTGTGGCTGGTTCGGAGTACGGATAAACATTTTTTTTAAGTCATTGTAGACATCCATCTTTATGTGCTTTTTCATAAGCTTTTGTTATAGCAATACATACATAAGTGCAGCAGAAACATACATATTCCACAATGTCTATTTTCAATATGCCAAAAGCTTTATTTTTAATTTAGGGAAACGTAACGTAAAAGCTCTTTAAAATAAAGAAAAGTTTTAATCAGTGTTGCCGGTGAAATTTCGAGAAAGATACATTTTAGTTTCCAAAAAGATACACTTTTTCCCAAAAAGATACGTTTTGAAAAAAATTTTAAAATCCATTTTTAACGTTTAACGTTTATCAACATAAAATTTTTATTTCATATTTTAATTCATATTGTAAAGAAAATGATTTCGTATAAATTCATTTTTATATTTATGTATGTATTTAAGTCATAAATATTAGGTACATATGTAATTTTTAAAAAATACAGTAAGCAAACTTTAAAATTAATTATATGTAATTATCTTTGGATGTTATCAAAACAAATTCATTTTTGTAAAAATTAAGATACGAGTTAAGGCGTTTATACTAAGGCGATTATATTGAAAAGTTCATATAAATTTCCTGAAAATATGTAAAAAAGATTTTCATATTTCCTCACTGGCAAAACATAAAATAAAGAATTAGGATGAGATTTGATTAATTATTGTTAGTTCATATTTAATATATGAAGATTAAATAAATAAATAATGAAAAAAAAAAATATTTCCTCAGAACAACTTCGCACTACTAGTAATCATCGATTTAGGTGGATCGTATGTTGCAACCCATATGGTGTTTTTTTTCGGTGGTCGACTTGTCAAAGTGTGTATGCAAACTAGTTTTTTTATGTAAACTAACCTTTTTTTACTAGCAATATTTTTGACAATCCGACCACAGAAGCAGTGTTGTTGTAGAGTTGACCTCACATTCTAGTCAATGCGCCTTGGCTGCTATTGTATTAGTATTGAGTCGGTTACGATGAACAGCCTTAATAAGTTTTAGTTGGCTCAAAGTTCTCGAATGTTTTGTTTCTGTTCATTTTGCGTACAGATTCAAAAGATACGAGAAATGTCAGGATTATACATGATACTTGAAGCAGTCAAAAGATACGAAAAATGTATCTTTCGTATCCTAACGGCAACACTGGTTTTAATATACCTATATAAAAATTGACTTTATATGTATGTACATAAAATAAATCATTTTTTTTAAATTCTAATAAAGCTTTCATTGCGAGCAGTGCATATTAAGGTGGGTCACTGATTTGTAAGAAAAAAAATCATATTCTAATAGCAATATTTTTTTGTCTCAGGTTAAAACAAATAAAAATTGCTAAAAAAACACATCTTGAGCCCGCGCCGCACAGTGGCGCCATTTAAGTTTTTTCGTTGCAAGAATCATAACTTTTGAATCAAATTATATAATCAAAAAATTTAAAAGGCGTATGATAGATAATTGATCAACCTATGAAATGGGTGTTTGTAAAGGGTTCTTAGCCTTTTAGGTGCCTACTAATGGGTTAGCAAATTTGAATTTTGTGGAAAAATCAATTTTATTGGAAGTAAAAAAAAGATTTTTTTTTTAAATTTTTGATTTTTTATGTTTACTTTTAAAGGCTTTTATGATCTAAAATCAATACAAAAAAGATATTAAAAAAATTTTATTTTTTAATTTATTTTTAAATTTTTTGTAAAATATTGCTCACGTTAAAGAAGGTATGTATATCTAAAAGACCAATCATTCGGGTGGGTCGACTTTTAAAAACAAAAATTTTCGAGGCGTCCAAATATCAATTTTTTGATTTTTCTCAACTTTTATTTTTAAGGTTTCCTTCGTAGGTAATAAAATTATCGCTGATTTAATTTTTGTTATTATTTATACATATTACCTTTCCAAGGTAAAATTGTACGCTAAAAACAATGGCGATAGCCGCTTCTCCAAAAAATGTTTTTCTTGGGGTTTTGGACGAGTTTTTTACTCGTGAATTTTTAAGGTTTTTTAGAAGGTATGTATGTTAAAATAAATTCCCCGATTAAACTTTTTAAATACATAAGTATATCCTTTTCAAGTTAAAATTGTACGCTTAAAACGATGGCGTTATCATTTTCTCAGAAAAAAATGTTTTTTTTGGGTATTTAGATGAGTTTTTGTGGAAAAAACGCTTTTTTCAATTTTTTACCCTTTTTTGTGGTTAAAAGTTAAATTTTGAGAGCTGTAATAGTACCTATAAATAAGATGTATATTTTTCTGAAAACCTTGGAGAAATTGGCTAAAATTGGAAATTTCGCAGACAGTAAACTTGGACAGTGATTTGACAATGATTTGACATTTTTTATTTGTTCGCAAAATAAAAAAAAAAAAAAATAAAAAAGTATTGTGGCAATCACTTATCTGCGGCTATAGTTTTTTTAAATTTTTATTCCCTCATTGGTCGGAAGTAAACTTAAGTTTTAATTCCAAATGTTATTGCACATTGAAAAAAGATAAGCAAAAAGTAAGTTTGCTAATACAAACTTTCTTAAAAAATCGTACAAAATGATTGAAACTTTGCCCATGTGTACTTTTCAAATTTAGCACTTTTTTTTGCTACTGACTGAATAATAATTATATTTAAATTAATTTTATATTGAAAAAGTTATTCTGACATTATTTTTCTATTTTTCCTCTTCTGAAGTTATTTTGTATTTGACAATCAATATTTAAAACTGCTAAATTTGAAAATCGTTCCCGAAGCATTCCACTACGTAACAATGTTTTTATTCTACGCATTCTATTACAACTAACTAACTAAAACTAATAGTTAGAAAGGCTTATTGCTACTTGTAAACGCTTGTAAATGTTTGGATGGACATACTTGTCAATTTTAGATTTTATCTTATGTAAAAAAATGTCAAACGAAAACAGGAATTAAAATCAAGGGAAAAAGTTTGGGGTTGACAGAAGCGGGTCTGGGTAGGTTTTACTCCCCGGCCCATCCCCTCTATCCCTATCTACGCCAATGGCAACAATATTATTCTCTGTTCTCTCTTTTAATAGCAACAATGTACATTAATGTTCGTCGACCGAACTCCAAAAGAAAATAAAAGTGAAGTTTCTAAAACAGGAACAATTTTTTTTGCCACGCCCCCAAGTACAGTCTTTTTATTCTTATATATAGCGCTGCCATTTAATGTCCGATCTCATCATGTTGCATATCGGTGTTCATGGCTTGACAGTGGCTTCATTTTTGCACTTGGTGAGTTTTTAGTCCGACATAAAATTCTGGTTGCCACTTATGCCATCTTTGATCCGTCCCCTAAATGTCCAATTTTTTGCACGTGCCAAGAAAGTCTTCTTAAAACTATGTATGTCCAGTTTTTTACATTAAACCACGTAAAACCCAATACAAAACAAAAAAAATTTCCATCAGTCACGCCCTTGAATGAAAGGTATATGTATTAAGTTTTAAGAACTTAACTAATTTTTTTTGACACGCCCTAAAATACAGCGCTTTTTGTTTAATATTTATAGCATTGCCATTTAAAGTCCAATCACATCATAGCGTACATCATTGTTAATGGCTAGAATATGGCTTAATTTTTGTATTTAATGCTTTTCTAATTTTTTAAAACTCTAGATGGCATTTATGATATCTCGGATCCTTACTCCTTTAGAACTTATTTTTGTATTCGGTTCTACGTGGTTTAGTGTAATATTGCACCAAAGTGCAATAACAACATAAAGTTATATTAATACCCTAATTTAGATATAAATAAATCTATTTCCTGCCACGCCCACTTCGCCAATGCCGCCCACATTTTTTCGGTTGTTGTATACTGTGTATACTGATAACCAAAATGCTTATATATAATTTGGAAACTTTGGATCTTGCCGTTCTCCAGATATACCGAAAAACAGATGAACATTTTAAAATGAATTGCGTTATATGTACATGTTTATTAGGGATATAACCATTTGCATTTTGTTGCAAATATCAAAAAGGACCTATCATAGTGAGATAGTGCTAAAAAAATTTGAAGAAATGTGCCTTCCTTTTTTCGCGAGCGTTCAAAAAGGTTCGGCACCGATCGCGATGAAGTTTTAGCTAATAATTTTTTTCAGTTTTACAGGAAATCCATAATTCTAACGTCGAAAGCCATGCTGGTCTTTGCATTTCGTGTTTTTTTATGAAATGGCGATTCCTTGCATTCCAAAAAAAAGAAACCAAAAAAACGGTACAAGGGAAGGATACCCACCATAAAAATTTATATTACAATTAAAAAAAAAAAAAAAAAAAAAAATTTTTGTTGTTTTAGAAATTGCATTCGGTGCCGAAGGTTTTTGGACCGAAATGACCCCTGATATCGATTTTTAATATCAGTATAACATTGCCCATACCGTAATGATAGGTTCTTATTTTGGTTATACCCCTAATTTTTTTATTTGTTATGTGTAAAAAAAGAAACTAAAGTCTAGGCATAAAAAAATATTTAAGAAAAAACAACCGAAACAAGGTAAAAAATATTCTTATACCTTGTTAATTTCGGTGATAGGTATAAATAAAAACAAATTTAAAACGTGGTTTTATCATTTTTTAAGGAGCAGTTTTTTCCACAAGAAACGTTTTTCTGTGGAAACTGTCAGTTTTTCCAAAAAAAAAAAATATGGGAAGACTGCCCACACCAAACTATTATCTATGCGTTAGTGCTGATTTGTGTAACACCCAATAATATTAGTCCTAGGACCCTCCTGTTAATATACCGATCCACTCAGAATCTCTTTTTGAGTCAATCTAAAGATGAACGTCCGTCAGGCTGGCTGGCTGCATATGTGCACAAAGTACAGGTCGCAAATTTAGAGATAATTAGATGGAACATGTGCGCTTTAATTGTTATAAGGACCAACTGTATCAAAAATGCTGACAATCTGTCTATAATTTTACATAGCCGCCATACAAACTTCTTTCCGGAATAGAGTCTTTGTGCCCATAAGCCATCTTTTTATGTTGGTATTTAAATTAAATTTAGTCCAAACATTTTTTGTTAGCATTCTAAATCATCCTACCGAATTTTATTGGAATTGGTCCACATTTGACGATAGCTCCCATACAAATCCCACTCCCAAAAATAGCCTTTAATGCCATAACTTCCTTAAATGTGCCGATACTGACATACAACTTAACGACAATAACTTTTGCGGTGGCTTCTACGTCGTGGCTGGTAGTGCCTGGATTGGCTAAAGGTTGTATAAAAAGCACTTCCCTAAATATATTTTAAGGCGAAAAATATCTCATAAAGATGTTAATTTTCTAATTTCAAATATTTTAAGTTTATAATGTATAAGATTTTGCTTGTCATGCGTAGTTTACAATTTTTATTCTTGATAAAAACACTGAAATTTATTGTTGGAGAATGTATCCTGATAATCTGGCCTAAACAACCTGTGAAATGCGCATAGCAACAAGCTTATGTTGCTATCAAGAATAAAAATTGGGAATTAAGCCCGACAAACAAAATCTTTTTCATTAAAAATTTTGTATTTCCAAAAATTAATTTGATAATAAATTAAGTTTATTTTATTTTTTATTGTTTTCTTTGATTGAAAAATGGTCTTGACTTTATTTATTTCAAAACACTCATTAAGAAATTCTTTGCGAACTTTTGTAAGTTTCTTAATTTTTAAAGGTTTTACAAGGAATTACAAACTTGGTTTAGCCTCATTCACTACTCTTGGTGGAGGGTATAAAAATTATGTCTTATATAGTTATGTAAATATAATTCTAAAAAGTGACAAATCAATTCATTAAAACTGAAGTAAGTGTGTTTCCTAGTTTTTTCTTTTGAAAATTAAGTTGTTTTTTTTAGAAATAAGTGCAAACAAATGTAGTAAGAATGACTTTTTTTATCCAACCAGATACATTTGAAATGTTGGTCAGTAGTGGTGTTTGTAAGACTGGCGTACGCATACAACTAAAGCTTTATGTGTGTGTGTGTTTGTTTAAAGTTCAGCTGTCAATCGTGATTAAGGACCTTAAAAGAAAAATTTAACACAATTTTTGTTAAGGCAGACTACAAAGCGTATACGTTACGAATTAACAAACAGCTGATTTTTCAGAGCAAAAAAAAAAAAAAAAATAAAAAATGCTTTGAAAATAAAATTTCCCTATATTTCTAAGTAATAGAGAGTCAAAATGTGAGAGATAACATTTAGGGATTGAGTAAAAGAGAACGGAATTTCAAAACGCAGGACTCTACAATTTATTGAACTTAATGAAAAAAGTTATTAAAAGTGCATTTTGATTTATTTAAAATAACTTTCATTTAAAGGAAAATGTTGATCAAAATTGTTATTTTTATAAAAGAATATAAAATGGCCATATTTCGTATTGTTAACAAATGATATTTTCTGATTCTGTGTTTTGTCAAAATTGTTTTTGTTATAAGATTGTTGCATTTACTGTTAAAAGCTTTTGGCTGCTGGTTGTTGCCTGCCCTTTTTCTGTTTGTGTCATTAGCATCAATGTTGAAGCAAAATTGTTACAAAAACAAAGAAAAAAGTAAAAATACTTTCGTTGGATTTGGCCCATATTACTAAGTGCCGTTGCCTGTTGTTCTTGTTGTTAAGTTCACAACACATTCATTTATACATATACATACATACACAAATATTTGCTGATTCTTCTCCATTTAATGTACGAGTGATTATGTGTGCGTATTATTATTGTTGTGATGAGGCAGAAACGAGTTGAGTCGGTACCATACGATTTCACTTGAGTTTAGTTTCATTTCAAACACAGAACGGTTAAGTTGGATACGTTAAAAAAGCTCCGCCGGAAAAAATATAAAACAAAATCTAACACTAAAAATACAAATTGTATACTTCCTTCTCAAGCACCATCATATAGCGAGTAACAAAAACATAGAAGTGAACAAGAAAAACATAAAAACAAAACAGAAATAAAATGAAATCACGTAATGTCCCAACATAAATTTCTATACATGTAGGAATACGAATTTGAGCACGAGTCTTGTACCGTGTATCGATATCAATAAACAAATCGATGTAGAGTTACTGTTTTTTAACAATAATACAATACCAACCAGATCAATATGTAATAAATTGCCAATGTTTATGTTTCTGAAAAATAACAACTGCAACAACACAACCAATACAATTACTAAAAATAATAAACATGCCAGTGTATATGTTTGTTTGTTTGTGTAACTATGTGTGTGTGTGTTGGAGTTTAATTTAAACTCTTAAAAAAAAACAATTTGCGAAAAAATTTACATTTTTGAAGTTTGAACTTTGAGTTTTATTAAGAAAAAATAAAAATTATTTAAAGTGTTTATGGATCCATATAAATGCAAACACAAAAGAATATTAAGATTTATATGCCATATAAAACCCGGAGGAGTGCTTTATTCGGCTGTGCCGAATCATTAATACCCTCCACCGAGAGTTCGAATACTTCATGAGTGGTCTTAATATGGGATATATAAATTAAAGGCCAATCTTTATAAAACCTGAACTTCTGGTATTAAAAAAACCGAAATTAGACCAAATTTCAATACAGTCAACCATATATTTTTTAATATTTAATGCCCCTTCAATTATTTCTCGGAAGGACGCTTTTTATGGAACCTATTGTAATCAAAATTAAAGATTTTATTGGAAGGTTGTTCTATATTTCAGTTCACAGCTCTTTTCCTACTGAAACGATTGTGCTGGATTTCATCCCAAACTGCTTAGGAAAACTAGAAAGATTTTGACTCCAATGTTGTTCTTTTCCAATGAGTCTTTTAGAAGTGATTGTGTTTTCAACAGATGGACAGACGGACATGGCTAAATTGACTTAGAATTACTCAAGAACCCAGAATAAAGCAGAATTTAGAATATAGGAGCAGTAAATGCTGGTTGTTATTAGCAGCTCCTTAAAGTATGCAGTATTTCTTGAACAAGTACGTGTGTTTTAGAGATTTTCTTTTATTTTTATACGATTCGGAATTAATTTATTTTTTAAAAGAAAATCAAGCAATTAATAAATTGGAATATTTATGGGAAATATTATTATATTTGAAAGTGGAAAAATTTTTACTATGCGTGAGTTTTTTCAAGTTTTGTTCCCAATATACAATTCGAAACAAATCTTTAAAAAAAGTCCTGCAAAAAGTTGCTAATAGCTTTTTTAAAAGTTTATTTCAAAATACATTATTTGGAAAATATAATTGTAAATTTAATATTCTATGAACATGGATAGTAGTTATATATGGATATGGAACTTGTTGACTATTGTTTTTTAAAGAATTTTTTTAAAAATAATAAAATTTTTAAACATTTAGAGAGTTTGGAGTAAAAATTTGAGATAAAATTAAAAAAATTTTAATATTTTTTTTTTTAATATCTTTATACATTTGGTATAAACTTGTTGACAACATACATATGTTTTTACTTTTACAAGCCGGTAACATTAATTTCATTTTTTATGTCACAAAGAAGAAATCGATAAAAAAATTTATTTAATATGGTCACAAACGAAATTATCTATTTTCATAGATTTTGAAATTATTATTAACATTTCAAAATAAAAATTTTAATTAAATTATCAGCCATTTAACTTAACTTAACTTAACTTAACTTAACTTAACTTAACTTAACTTAACTTAACTTAACTTAACTTAACTTAACTTAACTTAACTTAACTTAACTTAACTTAACTTAACTTAACTTAACTTAACTTAACTTAACTTAACTTAACTTAACTTAACTTAACTTAACTTAACTTAACTTAACTTAACTTAACTTAACTTAACTTAACTTAACTTAACTTAACTTAACTTAACTTAACTTAACTTAACTTAACTTAAATTAACTTAACTTAACTTAACTTAACTTAACTTAACTTAACTTAACTTAACTTAACTTAACTTAACTTAACTTAACTTAACTTAACTTAACTTAACTTAACTTAACTTAACTTAACTTAACTTAACTTAACTTAACTTAACTTAACTTAACTTAACTTAACTTAACTTAACTTAACTTAACTTAACTTAACTTAACTTAACTTAACTTAACTTAACTTAACTTAACTTAACTTAACTTAACTTAACTTAACTTAACTTAACTTAACTTAACTTAACTTAACTTAACTTAACTTAACTTAACTTAACTTAACTTAACTTAACTTAACTTAACTTAACTTAACTTAACTTAACTTAACTTAACTTAACTTAACTTAACTTAACTTAACTTAACTTAACTTAACTTAACTTAACTTAACTTAACTTAACTTAACTTAACTTAACTTAACTTAACTTAACTTAACTTAACTTAACTTAACTTAACTTAACTTAACTTAACTTAACTTAACTTAACTTAACTTAACTTAACTTTAGATTAGATTTGTTAATAATATTCGAGTACGTGAACATATTTCTGAATATGTATGTTAAACTTTTCCTTGGCTATTCCTTCCATAATTTGATACAAAGTCGAAATTTTATATGTTTTTACAGGGTAATTAAAACTGGGTTGCCTACGCCACTCTGCTCTAAATTTAGCTTTTCTCGTTCTACTAGGAACCCGCAGGTTTTGATTCCGAGAATTAATAATGGATTCCATGAACATTCGTTTCTAGTAAGAACTGCGCGTAGTTGGAACAGGTTGCCTCTAGAACTTAGACTATTTTTGAATTCTAACAATGCTTTCCGCCTAAAACTTAATAGAATACTTTGTAATTAGCTTTAAGGTTAATTACTGACCGTTTTATTAGATGGACATTTCACTTAATTATTGTAATAAAAATCATTTTTTATATATGCATTTGTTTGTGTATTATATATGTATTTACAAATGTATAATAAAACTTGTTCCTATAATTTTTTTGTTTTACTAATGCTTTTTACGCTGCTGGGATCTTTTGTTTTCTGTGTTTTCTTTTTTATTGGTTGGGGAACCGAACAAACTAAACTGGTTTGAGGACTAATTTAATTGAAATAATAAAATCATTTTTTTTCTCTATTTTATTATTTATATATATTTTTAAAATAATTTTTGTATTATTAAATATTTTATAACTGTATTCAGGCAAACTGCTTCGTAATATATATTATAATTGAAATAAATAAATAAATAATTTACTGTGAAAAGGCAAAAGTGTTAATTTGACTAGAGAAAGGACACTATGCATTTCATCTTTTAAATTAACTGTTATTTAAACTAAAATAAATCTTGTAGGAACAAACCCCTATTTTTGTTCCCTTTTCTTCATACATCTATCTTCTTAGAATAATGAAAGTCATTGCAAGTTGTTATTAAAATCTTCCAGGTTAAGACCGCAATTTTAAGACATACTCGAATGACGCAGCACTTTATTAAAAAACACACGCAAATAAATGTATTTAAAATTTAAAAACTAGAGTTTAATAAACTTTAATTGAAACCAAATAAAAAAAAAAAAAATTTTAAATAAATTTAACACAATTTCTAAAACGAAAAAAATATGTCGCGCTTGTACAACTTAAACAAACCGTAATCTTCCTAAAAACAAAACCTACAATATAATTAAGTGAATTAATAATAAAACAAAAAAAATTAATTGTTAAAGCTTTACACAAGAAAAAAGGAAAAATTTAAATAAATGTGGTGATAAAAACAAATCCCAAAAAGATGTCAGAAACCCACTGTAGTTTTGGTAAGTTTTTTGTTTGTTAAACTAAATACTCTAAATAACAACAATTTTACTTTGAAGCTCAAAACAAAAACTCCTTTTTAAAAAATTTAATTAAACACACAAAACGAAATACAAACATTTAGGCAAAGTCAGGATAATAAATAATTAAATAAATAAAACAATGTTGTAAGCAAACTAACAAACAATGGCTGCCAGTCGGCCATTCAGTCAGTCAATGGCAGTAAGAGAAAGAGACTCTTTTAATTGAAGCTAATACTCATTGTACAAATTAGGCCCTTAAAACATTTATTATGTTTGTCGTTGTATTTGGTCTCTTTATTAGCTTCACCTACTTTGTTTTCTAATTAAACACGGCCAAGCCGAACCGAACGAAAAGCAGGCAGGCAGGCAGGCAGGCAGGCATTCTGACTGCCAGACAACACAGAGGCTGGACTGGCAAATCATGTTAACAAAGTTTATTATTTTTTCTCTTTAGTATTTACATTACTGACAATAACAACTCATTAAGTTAATGAGTGTCATCACATCGCATTTCATTACTTCGCTCGTATTTAAAACGCATCGCATCGCATCTCATTACATTCCATCGCATTTCATTATACAATGTGAAAAGTAAACATTAAATATAATTATTTAAATTTTGAAATTAAATTATTTAAACGCAGTAATTAAATTATGTTTCTTTTTTAAAACCCACACTTGTAAAATATTTATTTACCACGTTCATGGATCTTTAGAGAGACTGTTTAAATAATTTTGTGAAAATTCGTTTTTCAACGTTTTGAAATTTGAATTGTTTTTTTTTTGTTGGCTTTTTGTTTTTATGAAGCATCTTGACGGTATATTTTTTTTAGCAGAATTAAAAAATATTCCGAATTTAATTTTTGATTACATTTTGTTAAATGTGTTAATTATTATGGAATATTAAAGTTCTGTCTTTTAAATTTTTTTAAACATATCGCTTATTTGCTGCAAAATCGTCATAACTCAAAAATATTTACACATTTACACACAACATAATGGAAAAAGAAAATTTAATTATTCTCTCAAGAGTTGAGTTTACAATCAGCCTTGTTACGGTTGTCGTTCTCGTAAACGATTAAGTCGTGTTTTTGTAGTAGATTAAAGAAAACAGGTTGTGTATTATTTAAATCTATTACAAAAAACGAAACAGTCGTTTACGACAACGACAATCGTAACAAGGCTGAATATCTTCATTAAAAACATTAACAATATCTTCCAAGGAATGAGAATTTTGACTTATGGCTTTGTTGTAGCAAATGAGCGTTATGTAAAACTTTTTATATAAATATTTTTCGATGTTTGTTTAGTGTAAACCAAACGCATACTTGATATTTTTGCAACCTCATTAAGTATACGTATGCTAAACAATAATATTGTTTTGAAAAGGATTTTAATACTTTTAGAAGAAAGATTTTATTTTTTAAATGCGAAATACCAATACCAATTTCAGACGGTAATATATACGAGGGCAGTTCCAAAATTAGCCGACCTGGTGTGTAGATTGCGTCAGTAGGTTAATAAAATTACTTTGTTGAAAAGGGGCAACGTTATTCAACATATGTTTTAAACAATCTCAGTGAGTTTGTAAACATAAAAAAAGTATAACAGTTAAACAATTCAATACGCACTCAGTCTAACCAGTATTGAAGTCGAGCTGTTTTTTATTTCCAAACTTGAAAAAACGGCTTGTTGTTAAAAGACTTGCCGATAATTTAGAAGTGAAGTCTGCGGTTAATGGCAGTTTAAAGGAGTTCTTACAATAAACATGATATCGAAGCTTTTAAATGTTGCTGAGAAAAGTGCATCAAGCTGAAAAAAGCTAATGTTGATTTACAATATCAATTACGCGGGGTCGATAGCGAAATAAAGATTTTTTATACCAATCGATTTACCGTGATTTACTTTATTATCCGGGATTGCTAGACTTGCATCTATTTTAATTCTGCATCCTCGGCCACTACATAACAAGATAAAATTTGAATCTACCGTGTCCAAGAGAGCTTTTGGCAGAAGAAGAAACAAACCACATTAAATTATTTTTTTTAATAATTACATAATAAATAATTTAATATGTATTGGTATATATCTTGTAAGTGTGTATATTGATTAAATAAAATGTTTATTTGTAAAAACGATTGCAAAGTTTTAATTAATTTACGAAGCTCTGTATTCCTCTTTGCCAGCGGGAGCTATTTGATTTCACTCCCACCACCCATACCAAATCGTTTATTGCCGCTATAATATTTTTCCCAGGCTATTCGCTTGGCAATACACATGGAGTACTTCTGTGTTTGTCGGGGTAACAACGCAGTGGTATAAAAAGAAGCAATCGCCACTAATGACAGGCGAAATAGTTAGCACTTTTACTCAATTTTTACTAGTGACTACTGATGTGGCATTCAAATCATACCTACATCTTTCCCTGATCACCAATATCTAGTGTTGACATGTTAAAATAGGTAAAATACAAGAACGTATGTGTGTATCGTTAAGCAAATATTAAAGTTCGTGCAAGCTACGCGATAATATACCAATAAATGCCAATAAGAACCTGTGCCAATGATATGATCATATGACAGCCAGTGTTGCCAAATGGCTTTAATATAGAATATAGAAAAAATGACCCAAGTAACGGCACTATATAAAAGTAAAAAATAACAAATATTGTAGTATTACAATATTAATAAAGTAAATTAATATAGTGAACTTGCAAAAACGTGAATATACGAAAACATGAACGACTGGAAAACGCTAAGGGCTAATTAATCAGAGCAAGTTAAACTCTCTTTTTGGTTTTAAATGTGTTTAAACCAACAAATCCAAAAATCAGTAAACATATAAACCATCTTTAAACGCATAAAATTGGGCGTTTTAACTACCAATACAGACCATATGAATTAGACAAGATTTACCGTAGTGCTGCCACGTGTAATACATGGGACACTGATTTTATAAATTTCAACTAAACCGGCATTTAAACATTCACTAATTTAGACGTCTATTTTTATATTTATTCTGAAAGGTGAACAAAATTTTCTAAGTTTTTCTTTTTATTTGTTGCACTCTTTTTTTAATTTTGGGAGGGCCAGCATTAAACACGGCGAAAATTGACGAAAGTGAGATAAAAGTGTTTAAAGATCTTAAAGAAAAGTTCGTACTAAGGATGATCAAACAAAATACATCCAAAAAATTAACGATTTCCTTCCGCCCTTTAAAGTAATTTTTTATGTGCATTTTTTAATTCGTCATAATTTTTATTATTTTAATTTTTATTATTTTTATTATTTGTTTTTAAGCAATTTCTATTCAGTTATTTAGAATTACAAACAAATAGTGAAACGAAGTGTAGTAGTAAAAACAAATGCTTCGTGTATAAAAAATACTCTCAAAAATTTACAAGGGAATGAAAAATTTACGCTGCAATTAGAGTGGGAACAAAAAATACACACATTCTTAATTATTTTAATGTGAGTTTTGGATATTTGTGTCCGAATTATTTTAGATGTTAATTTCTTTTATTACATTGCAACAAAATTCTTTGCAACAATAATTCTTTGTATGCGCACGCCACGTTCAACAGACAAATAGACAAATACCCGCGGAATGCATGAGGTAATTTTCCAACACTAGGAGAATAGGCAACATAGTTTTACTGCATTGAAAAGATTTGAAAGAAAAAATTACTATCATGAGTGTATTTCGTTGAATTTTGATTTCTTGTACCATTACAATACTATTCAAATTATGCGACGAATAGTACCGCATAACATATCGCTCATTTGCTGCAAGACCGGCATAACTCAGAAAAATCCATTTCGAGATAAACGCATTTAAAGTTTTTGATTTGCTCTAACTACTTAGAAAAAAAGAAGACACATTCTCTTCAAACTGTGAAAGTATAAAAGATATAAAGATGAATTTGATACACAATATAAAGAAAAACAAAGCGAACAATTCTCCATCTCTAACTCCAAAATTTAATTTTTTGAGTTATGCCGGTCTTGCAGCAAATGAGCGATATGTATCTCACACAAACGTTTTTTAATCACATTTGATTTTTGTTGTGTGTTTCAAATAGATTTATGAAGGCCTTTAGTTATTAGTTAAGGAGACATTTTTTTAAAACAACTTTTATTAAAATTTTTGGGAATAAGATAAATGTTAAACTTAAAGCTAGGAATAAAGTTTAACTGAACTCGTTCATTTATATGAGCCAAGTAAGGATGCAGACATCTTGAGTTAAAATCGGTGGTGATTTATTGGATTCTATTTTCTATTTGCCATTTGCAATGATTTCTTATTTAACCTAATAAAATTAGAATTAAAAAACTAAAATTAAAGTTTCTTTACTAAAAATCATTTCTTTGGAGTTTTTTGAATTTGTTCTTCAGCCGATAAATTTGTCAATATTATCAATTAAGTACAAAATATTGTATCGTATAATTTTAGAAATACATACTTCCTTGAGCCAAACAAACTTTAATTCCAATTTCCTAAACGTTTCTTTAAAACCTTAAAGTGGTTCAAATTTAAGGCACGTGTTAGAACTAGGGAATGGTAAATGGATTCCAAAATCGATTTTCGATTTTTCGATCGACTTTTTTTATTACGGTTTTTGAAATCGATTAATCGAACGTCAAAATCGATTTCAAAATCGTTTAAGACTAGTTTGCAATCTTATACATTATATCACAAAGGGGGATACACCAGAATTTTTTTTGGCAAACTACTAGAGAAATTGAACTGAGATTTTTACAGTGGGTAGATATGACTACTTTTTACAATTTTCCTGTAAAAAGTGAAAATGTGTAAATTTTGAGATGCCCTTTAGAAGAACAAGTGCATGTACATTGCACATATATATTCAAATTGTTTTCTTGTGTAGTCAATCAGGCCTGTCACATTAATTGATTCCGATCGAAAGTGGAAGTGATTTTGTATCTTGCTTCACATAAAATGAAATCACTTTTGATGGGAATTGATATATGTGACAAACCGGAATGTATGTTTAGTATTTCAAAGGATTATGACAATAGTTCCTGCTCGGTGGCGACTGTTTTTTTGCTATCTTACTATTAAGTTAGTTTTAGAAAACAAACGTTTGCATATCATTGATGTCAGAAAGATGCAGAGATAATTTCCTGTAATTTCGTATTTCATAGGATAAATTACACACTTTTTGTTTTTTCACTCTGTTTATAACAAGATTTAAATATCGCTCACACACTGGTCTGTTTGAATATTAGCATATTTCCACAGGAAGGCCATGGCTGACTTTCAGTGTTTGGTTCGATACGATATGTTAAGTACTGTTTTGTTCACTGTCCATTGATGACTTTAATTTCTGAAGAACAAGAGACCTTATATTAAAGTTGGAAGTATACCAAGGGTACTAATAGATAAATACGTAAAACTACAACTTTAAACTTGGAAAACTGCATAAGCATACCTACAGACGTATGTATGTACGCACAAAAAAAATAAGTTTTATTGTGCATGCCCATAAGTTATCGATTAAATTAAGATTACAATTAAAAATTGCCAAAATTTTGATATAAATAAAAAATCGATTTTAAAAGCCCAATAATCGATTTCAGTATAAAATCGCATACGTAAATTCGATTGCAAAAAATCGATTTTTTTTACCACAAAATCGATTTTCGATTGGAATCGAAATCGATTTACCATTCCCTAGTTAGAACCAAATTTTACAGAAAAGATAAACTTATTTTGAAAATGATTCTAACAATAGCCCAACAATACGAAACTTTCTTATTGTTAAGCTTGTTAGGCCTGGAGTTTTATTGTAAATAAAACATCAATTTTATTACAGTTTTTCCCAACGTTTCGTAGAGTATGTTTCTACTTCTTCACGGGGGCGTAAATTTTTTGATTATATTGCATATGTATAATATTTGATTTTATGCTGAAAATTTTTGAAAAACGAAAACAATTCACAAAAATACCTTCCAAACACATCCTATTCTAATATCACGGTCTGTTAATAAAGGTTCCCCTAAAAGTTCAATTTAGAAGCATGTTGTCGTGGGGCAAATGTTAAGCAGAAATATTCAATAAAAATTAAAGCAATTAAATTTAAACAAAAAGTTTAAATACTTTAATAAAAATTCAAAAATATGCAAATAACATAATTTTACAACGTAAAACTGTGGGACTACTTGTCATTCGCAGGAAACTCCTTTAACTTTTAACTGATGCCTTTAATACAACAACACATGTGTACAAGTATGTTTATGAATATTAAAATATATTCAAGGTTACACAATTTTTATGCAACATTTAACACATACAAATAACAACTAAACTCCCAGGCACACATATAAAAGTACATAAAATTCAATTTGTACGTTTGTCACCCCTGTTCAGTGATGCCAACTCTTGGGACACGAAATGTGTGAAGACTTAAGAAACACGGGCTAAAAAGGTCTCAATTGAAAAAGGAAAGTTTTCAGTACATGTTTTTAAAAAATGCGCAAAAAGGGGGGACAATTTTTTTGTTTTTTTGGAAAAACCAAAAATTTTAAACACAACAATTTAGTATAAAATAGTATTGAGTATAGGATCATTTAACATTTAATTCAATTAGGATACTCGTACAACTGATGCTTAAAGTGCCATTAACAATAAATTTGCAGTTCTTGGTCATTCTCTAAATCACTATCTATATGATGGACTCTTTATAAGTTTCGTTAGAACTTATTTTTAAACATAACTCGTCAGGTAATTTGTAGCTTGAACAACAACTATTATCTTGGTTAAGTCCTCTCAACGTTTAATAAGGAAATAATAATATATTTATAGCAAAACTATAAAGTTGAGAGAATAGATTGCTACCAATTTAAAACTTATTTAAAACTTATCCGTTCTTTCGCACTATTCGCACTTTTTTTTAACTTTTAGAACAGTTTTCACACTCATTTATCCACTCCATTAAATTTTTTCTTTTATCCAATGAAAAATTTCTTTACGGGACTGAAATTTGCAAATTTTATGAAGCAATTTCATTAACACTACGAAATCGAGTTTCGTAATTCTGTTAAAATTTTTTGGATTAATGACAACTTAGTATTTATTTTAAAAGAAAAATCCAACTATTTGTTATACATTAAGGGCTTTCACGAAGAACCTTTTTAATTTTTGTGTAATTTTAAGCAATTAATGTCAGTTTGTAAGAAACGTCAATACAAAAATAAATTAAAAAAGAACATTCAAAAATATGAAAATAAAAGTTACAAATTGTGAATAATATGAGAAATTTGTTTTTAAAAATGCACAAAGAAAGCCAAAAGACTAATTGGCTCAAATTAGTGCTAGAATTTATTGTTTGTGATTTATTAACACTTGGATTTTTCATTGAAAACGACATAAAGATCTATTTGTTTAAATGCACAATTGAACAACGCAAGTTTACGAGTCAAAATTGTTAGGAAAATTAACGAAGTTTGTGTAAATAAGTTCTCAAACAATTTTTGACAGTTCATTTGCGAGGGCGTAAAAATGTACAGTTTGCACAGATTGCGAGACTTTTAAGCGATATCATGAAAACCCTCATTGTTCTAGTAGATATTTTTCAAATTAAAATGAAATTTAAATTAAAATATTCAAATATTTTTAAATTACTGAAAAAAATGAAACTTTTGTAACTTCATAATTTCAATGAAAAATTTAACTAAATCAATACAAATAAAAAAAGTCCAATTAATAGAAGCCGGGAAAATCAACAAAGATAAATTCATTGCTTATTGTTGGGGTTTTGTTTAAGTTTGATATCGCTGCAAGTAAGAATTGAGTGGTTGTAACTCTCATTCACTTTACAGTTTGATTTGCATCATATCTTTAGCTAAAATGTTTAGAAAAATGTTTCCTGATAATCTGGCCTAAGTAACCAGTGAAATGCGCATAAAAATTATTTCAGAGTTTAGTCCAGAGTGCGAATTAATTTGGAATTTAGTACGTTAAAATAATAACCAGAGAAACCATAAATATGCTCTAAAAAACAGGTTTTATGCGCATTAAATATGTAGTAAAATCTTGAAAATATGCCCTGAAAATTGTTCAAAATATGCCCCAAAAAATTCAAAAATTTCTAGTTTAAAAACAAAATATTCAACAATTTAATAAGAGTTCAATTTAATAAAAACAATCCTAAAATGTTTACCGGTAAAGCCCGAACACTATAGTATTAACAGACGAATTTTCGAGATTTTACGCTATTTGGATGGACACGAAAAACAGTAATCGGCTAACAAAACAACGCTATGTTAAGATATTAATATGCATATGAGATTTTTGTTTTAAAGGGATTTAATGCACGGTCCCTAAATTGTTTATTAATGTTAACATTTAAAAGGAAGTTAAAGCAGATGTGAACTGATTCGAAAATAATTTGATTTGCAGTAAAATATTTTTGAGGCGAATTAAAGCTAAATAGCAACATAATAAGATGGTTTATGGACATAAAGAGTCTAATTTGGAAAGAAGTTTTTATGGGGAATGTGTAAAGTCGCACCATTTACGTAGACTTCTTTCTTAGTACAATTAAAATGTGCTTACTAAATTTGATCAAATTATCATCTACAAGATTGCAACTTGTACTATGTGCACAAAATTATCATGAACAGGCAACCAGCCAGACGGACGGAGAATTATCGTAAGGTCACTTGAAAAAGTGATTCTAAATCGATCGGCAATTTTCGAGCAACACGGTTTACAGATAAATATTTAAAACAGAAAAGCCAAAATTTCGCAAGAATTTTGTTTTTGCTGCGAAAGCTCTTGCAGGCTTCTAAAAAAATGTATCAAAAAGGCAAAATATGCGCTAAAAACTTAAAAACTGCTGCAAAAAACCTCTTTAAACTAAATAATGCAAAAATGCTGGAAACGGTAAAATATGCAAAAATATGCACTAACAAATCGATGCCAAAATTCATAAAAAGCTCTAAAACGGATAAATATATTGTTTCTGCCTTCATTGGTCGCCCAGGGCAAAACATGCAATTGCATATTTTTGGTTTCTGTGGTAATAACCGTAATAATCATTTAACTAATAAAAGATTAAAATAAAAATTACAAATGTTAATTATAAACTTAATAAGTTTATACCAATGAACATATTAAAAATTTCATTGAAATACAAAAACGTATTTATTGAAATAATTAAAACGTTTGACTCTTTATATTTATGTTAATGAACATTTTCAAATGTTCAAATGTTCGCAGTCTAAATAAAATTTCTTGCAAAAATAATAATGCAAAATTTTCATCGATATTATAGAGCTTTTGATTAACTAAGGCTAATGAAACATAGGTTAAGTTTAAATTTAGTTTTTCATTGGATTAATGTCAAAACTAATTGCATGTGTTAAGAAAATTCTTGGAGTGCACAATCATAAAAACAAAAAATTGACTAAATAAAAATAAAATAAAGGATACAAGTTTAGTTTAGGGTTAAAGATTTTTTTATCGCGTTCCAGGTACTTTAAAACGGTCTTTGATGGCATCACTGCCACTCTTAGCTGTTCTTCTTGTTGTTGGTTGCTAATAGAGGTGGTTGTGTTGTTACAAAAACTTCAGTCAGCATCACAAAATTGAATTTTTTTAAATCTTATCACACTTGACAATATAATTTAAAATTGTTTTTTTTTTTTTTAATATGCAAAAACATTTTGAATTTTTTTGTTGTCTTTAAAAATGTTTGTTGCCGTTGCAATGAAATTATGTTGGCAGCTGTTACTGTTTGTCGTTCTTTTTTTTTAATCTTCAACAGAGTAGAATTTTATTTATTTTTAATTAAAAACTAGAACAAGTAGTACTAGAGGGCGAGACATGTTAATTAAGTCATTTTTTTTTTGTTGCAAAATTTCATACCAGTTTGTTTTTGTTTAAATTCACGTGTTTTAAATTTTTCTACTGTTGCCACATTTTCAATTCCGTTTAATGTTAAAGTTGTAAGTGTAATTAAGTTTTGTTGCCTTTTGTTTAAGTTATTGTTTTTGTTATTATGCTGTAAATTCAAATAATAAAAGCCGACAAAAGTCTAAGTTCTTTGAAAAGGAACTTTTCAATTCACAAAAGTAAATTTAGATTGAATAGAAAGAATAATACGACTTAAAACTTTAGACTCTATTGAAAAGTAGTAGAAAGTAATTTAAGCAAAAATGTTAAATAATGTTTCAAACAAAAATCCAG
Source organism: Pollenia griseotomentosa (assembly GCA_963931875.1). Lineage (NCBI taxonomy): Eukaryota > Metazoa > Arthropoda > Insecta > Diptera > Polleniidae > Pollenia > Pollenia griseotomentosa. Next base: position 255,582,391 of record OZ007560.1, on the reverse strand, counting down.
ACATTATCCTTTGTAGTAAAAAACACTTTATTTTTTACACAAATGGGAATGTCTTTATAGTGAAATTATACAAAAAATATCATGGCGGAAAGTTAAATTTTTGAATAAAAAAGAATTATGATAATTTCATGTATACAAATTTGCAGATTATTAAAATATCCTTCAAAAAAAAACAAAAAAAACCTTTCTATCTGAATCATACATTAATTTTCTTTTTTAACTTAAATTATTTTACAAGGTTTCGTTTAAATGTGCTTAATTCCCACATAACAATATTGATAAACTGGAATTTTTTGTTGATGGGATAAGCTAAATATTTTCATTATTTGAAAGTAATTTTGAATATTCATTTCACATATCAAGTTATTTTCTCTACAAAAGAAATTGTGTAGTTTACCACCTTCTTATACGAACACCCAACAAACACGAGGGTTGGATTTTAAATTGAAAATGATTAAATTAAAGCCATTCTCAAACGACAAGACTTTAAGAATGATTGGAAAAAAATTTGATAGGCAAAGCCTCTTCAACCAAAAGTGGAACATATTTTAAAATTGTAGAACTTATTTATTTTCAACTTGCTTTCAAACGTTATTCTCAAATGTTTTCCAAATGTGAATTGTAGTACAATGTTGAACAAAAATAAAAAATGATTGTGTAAAGCCATACCTAAACAAAAGCGCAAAGCACAACGTTTTCTTCTGTTTAGCTTTTGCTTTGATATTGCATACCTACACAAAAGCGTCAAAGTTGTGTCACGAAGAGTAGTGTCAACTTTTAGTTTAATTAAACTCCCATAATAGAAATAAAAATGGACATAAAACCGCTGGACTGACCTCAAAATAGCTAAACTGCCATTATTTTTTTTATTTATTTATTAACAATAGCGGCCAACTTCACCATAAAACGCGCTGTCAAAATGGGATTTTCCAATTGCAAAGCTATATGCTTTTATTAACATGAGAATTTTTGACAGCTAGAAAAAGCTTTCCGCTCTGGTTAAGGTATGGCTGTTATTACAATAAACTGTCAGCTTTAGATTCTGCACCATTGCTGCTGCTGAAAAACCTTTCTCTCCGTCCCTCAACTTCTTACAAGACAAAATCCTCCTCTTGATTGACTTGACTCTGCGAAACACCTCGACGATAAAAAAAAACTAATAATTTCTTCACTTTATTGTTTTTTTTTTTAAAGTTATCTATTCAATTTTACACTATTTCCAATTACTGTATTTTTGTGTAAACATAAACATAAACAAAAATAACAAAACATGACTCTCATTAAAATAAATCTTGTGTCATTCGAAAAGATCTTGTGTACAGCTTTGTTAGTGCTTGTGTTTTCAAAACAAGTAAGATAACAACAAAAAATCTAGCAATTAACTCAAAAAAACGGTAAATCATAACAAAATAATGTACGATCTATCATAACCGGTCTTCCAGTTTGTCCACAATGGTAAAAAGTTCCTCAGAGAATCATACAGTTTACATATGTTGTCCATACGTTGCACATGCTTTCACTTCTGTAGTATTTCCTATTATTTTGCCCTTTTACAGTACAATAGAACACATACAAGAATCGTAAAAATTTTAAACAGCAGAGTAATTAAAGATGAAATTGGGCTTAGGACAGCTTAACCCTGCGTTACTATCGTAGGCATAACATTCAAGATGTTTTGAATGTTCTATTTTAGTTTTAATATTCTAATTTTTCATTGTTCTGATTGAGCCTTGTAGTGTTGTTCTATTCTTTAATAAGAGAGTAATATACACTATTGTATTCATTTAATCGGGCTTTTGCTTTAATCGGTTAATCTTTCGATTAATTAATCGAGGTTTTGGTTCAATCGGTTAGTAATCGGTCAATTTTGTTGTTGATCGGTTAACCGGTTAATAAGCTTTTTTCTAAAATAAGCAATTTCAATAAATAAAGATTAAAAATTATTTATTATTTGGGGCTCAGCGAATAAAGGCCTAACGAACTAACGCCTAATTTTTCAAAATGAAAGAATGCCTAAACAAGAACGCCTAAGAAGAAAGTGAAAGAACGTCTAACTTTAAAAATGAAGGAAAGTCTAATTATAAAAATGAAAGAAAGTCTAAATTGTTAGGGTTTCTTTCATTATGAATTAACACCTAATGAAAGAAAACCTAACCTAAGAATGTTTACAAGATAGTGTATGCATTTTGTAAAAGGGAAAACCAATTGCTTTTATAATTTTAAAAACTAATAATTTTCCCTTTTACAGAATGTTTACAAGATAGTGTATGCATTTTGTAAAAGGGAAAATCAATTGCTATAATAATTTTAAAAACTAATAATTTTCCCTTTTACTGAATGTTTACAAGATTATGTTCAATGTTCAATGATTTTTTTTGGTTTTTGACACACGTCATTTACTAATTCAACCTGTGCCTTGCATTTTTTATTTAAACATACATAATACTTTTTATTTCTTATTAATGTTTTAAATTTAAACAACTGTTTTTCTGATATTACATAAAGTAATTTTGAATTAATCCTCTTGCCAGAAATAATTTCGTAATCCATTTTTTATTATAATATAATTTTTAATGTCCAACACTTATGAATGACTTGCTCGTAGTGATAGAAGTTTAACGAATGACGACAACTGATAACAAATTGCCTAAAATATTAGACATTCTTTCATAATGAACAACCGCCTAATTCCTATATAATTTTTTGTTGCAATTTTTAGGCATTATTTCATTTTTTTTTAGGCGTTAGTTCGTTAGGCCTTTATTCGCTGAGCCATTATTTGGAGTTTATTAGTAAAAAAAAACATATTTTTTTATTAATACATGTTATGTATTTATTAAAAAAAAAATTGTGAGATAATTTTATTAATTATTTCAATAGTTTAAGGAGATCTTATAAAATAATGTTTTAGAAAAATAAATTGGTTTAAATGTTATGGATTTAAGCCATTCTTTTCTTTAGTTTTAATAAGACTTGACTTGAAAAAAATTCTTTCAGTAATCGAAGATGTTGGAGAAATCGAAAGCAACCCATAATACATATTATCTTATTTTCAGTAATTTACCTGGAGTTCTCTTAAAATATAAAATCTTCCGTTATGCCACTAGAGTCCTGTATAATTTTTTTTAAATGTTTAAAACATCTAATTGTTTCGGTTAATTCAGTTTGTGTGTTACTATCGCGAGTTTCTTCTGTTGTCGGGTCATCATCTAACTCATCCTGTAGTGCGATTCACTATGCTTTTTAAGCCACAATTGTTTCGTTTAAAAATGTTAACCACAAAATTAACCATTTTGCTATTCACTAACACTTTTAACGACATCTGCTGTTGTTTAAAGCCAGCTGTTTCAGTCAGCTGTTATTTTTAACAAAACAAATTGTGGTTTATTAACACCAACATTTTTGGTGTGGTTAAATCCGCTAAGAAAAAAGTTTATTTTTCGTTGTACCTATAAAGTCGATGAATATTATGGCTTTGGGGTACTTAGCCTAAAATTTATCCACTTCTTGTCACACACCAATTTTCCGTAGAGCCTCTTATTTTTTTATCCTAAAACCAACAATTTAACTCAAATAAAACTAAAAATTTAATTTAATTAAAATAAAAATTAAAATACTCAAATAAAATAATTAATAAAATAATAAAAATTAGTAATGTTTTACGCACTTTGCACAATATCATTTAAAATCTATAAATTAAAAGGTTTTTGTTTTGTTTTTTTTATTTTCTCTTTGTTATTTTATCCTATTTTGATGTTTCTCTTGGCAGAGTTGCCACAATATATCAATTTGCATAGAGAGAAAAATAAAACTGTTTACCATTGTTATAAATAAGTTAGTGAATCACATAGTGGTTAGTGCAAACATCAAAATGTGTGGTTAAAGTTAACACTTTTTAAAGTGTTAAAAGTTAGTGAATCGCACTACTGGCAAAGCTCAGCAACGAACATTCTGCAAAAATGTTTAATTCCGAATTTCTGTTTTTGTACTGTATTCTTAAGAATGTATTTCTAGAAGAAAATATATTGTATGAAAAAATGTTTCTAAACACAACTTTTTTGGTGTACTTTGGTACAGATAACATTGTAAAATTCTGCATGGTTGCATTGTAGAATGCATTTAAAAAAGCGAGTTGATTTGCAACTGACGTTTCGGAACTCATCCATAATTAAACAAATTCAAAGTTTTGCTACATCGGCCAATCGGTTAATCGACTGAAATAAACCGGTTTAATCGTTAATCGAGAAAAGCCAATTTTAAATTAACCGATGAGTTAATCGAGAAAAGCCAATTTTAAATTAACCGATCAGTTAATCGGTTAGTGAATAATCGGTTAACCGATTAACGGTTTACCGAATGAATACCCTAATATACACGCACCTCCCGGCAATAAATTGCGAAAAAGGTTATCGAGTTTGGAATTAAGCCTTTATTGCGAAATTACTTCTAAAATAAGTTACCATACTAATTATTTTAACAAGGCATGTGACTAAAATAAGAAGTTGCTAGGAATTGATTACTTTTTTAATATTTTTAATTTTAAAAGAAGTTAGTATTAAATTTTTGGTACAAAAAAACGAATGTACCCAGTAAAAACTTCGCCTACTTTTTCAAAATGAATAGCTTCTTTCACTCATTATTTAGTATCCTTTTTCTATAACTACTTTTTTCTTTTCTTTTCAGAAGAATTATAAGTAATGTTTTTCTGATTACTCAATACATAACTTATTTTGTAGGCGAAGTTTTTACTGGGTAATAAACAAATTCTTCGAGCCCCGGCCACGGTCAAGAATGAAAGATTATCAATAACAATTTTAATTGATTTTCATGTTGTAAAATTCCTTTCTTCATAAAAATAATTTAATAAAAATTAAATTTAATGAACTTAAGCCTAATTAAAATTACTAAAAATTCTTATACTTTCCTTTTTAACTATTATTTTTACAGTAAATATTTTTAGTCTTTTTAATATTAATTTAAAAATTAGTTCTTTTACTTCTTCGAATTTTTAAAATCCAATGTAATGCGGTTGGTAATCGAGTGATCCAACTTGGCATGAAAAAGTAAGTCATGTTAGGGCAAGCAATTTTTAATGAGATAAGCCATTTTTCTTGTGCTTGTGTAGCTTTTTTTTAGACACTATTTTTTAAATGTTTATATTCAAATCATTACGAATTTGAATTGAAATGTTTTAAATAATCCTTTGAAAATGGGTTGAGAATTGTGCTTGCTATCCAATGATAAATTCATTTTATACCAAAGACTTGACTTTGTGTTTGCTGGGCACATACGGCACATATACGTACCCAAAAACAACACATGTGTGTAACACACACTATGTATGTATGTAGTTTCAAATATGCTTAATTTATTTATAATTTGTGTTTGCTTTTAGTTAGTGCTTCGTTGCTTTCTATTGTTGCTGTTGTATTTATTTGTTGTTCTATAGAATTTCTTGCCTCAAAGTGCTAAATCATTAGTAACCTTGGTTGCAAGTTGTGTGTCTCTGTTGATTCCTTTAAATGTGTGTAAGTGTGTGTTATTGTACTCGTATTAAGGTACATAAATATCACGTTTAAGGCTAAGTATACTCGTGCAACAACACATTATAATTTTAAGACATGCGAACACCTGTTTCAAGAGAAAGTTAGAATAGATACATACTAAATTCTTAGGAGAAGAACTTTGTGTACAGACTTTGGATGATAGTAATAAACCAGATAATTCTCGTACCAGAACAATAATGAATTTGCTCGTTTATCTATTGTGGATTTCTAGTTTAAACTAAGTTAAAGGTTTATGTATATTTACGTGAAATACTTATTTCATGTTGCTATAAAATGTATGTTTATTTGTCTACTTAAAAGAAAATTATCTTGCTTTTATCGGCTTTATTTAAATATTTATTTAAGATTTTTAATTATGTCTACTTTATTTAATTTATGGTCGTGTATTAGTTTTAAAAGGCATTTAAGTTACTGGGTTGAAGGAATGGAATTTCGAGCAATAGTTTTCGAATATTTGGTTAAATAATTTGTATCGGCTAAAATGAATGTACGGAAAATTAAAATAAAATTCTAGAAGATCAGTAGGTTACAGTGGTAAAAAAAAACTATTTTTGCAAGCTGCATTTCAACATATGAAAGAATATTCATAAGCTAGGGCGAAGTTGGTCCTGTTGGAAAACGGTTAGTATTCAGCAAAGGCTTAAAAAGCTTTGCAGTTTATGTGAGATGGCTTAAGTACCTGGTTCTGATAGTCTTGGACTGATATTGCAACCTGTGTGTAGGTGTCCTCATAGCAAAGCTATGTTTGACTGAAATCCAAAAATAGTTGCATCACTAAGTACAACTAGACTTTCAGAAGATTTCGTCAAAATCTAGTCACAAAGTAGATTAAGTTTTGAATGGGAAATCTAGTCAAAAATACTAGATTTAGAAATCTCGTAGGTATCGATTTCGTTATTGTGTAAATGGGCTCAAAAAACTGAGTGCTTTTCATATAAATTTTACTACACGTTCAATCACTTGTGTTGTGAAAAACCACATTAATAAATAAAATCTTGAATTGACTATAACCCCCACATAAAGCCTGTTATTGAAAATTTCTTTCCTTAAATTCGGTATTTAAAAATTTAAAACATCTGTGATGGCCAGCATCTTACGAAATATGGCAGGGAATAAAGAGCATATTGGTACTTTTGATAATCACCACAAATATATATAGCATTGAAAAATTGGCGATGAAAACTCCATCCGCTTTCCTAACATTGCAGTGCTCCTCGCTCTCGGGCTAAGTGACAATCAGTTTGAAGTGCATTATACATATTTGGAGGATTCACAAGGTGTGCTTTTAAGTCATATCGTTATATGTTTCAAACAAAATAAAAATGTTAGTGCTGTGTTCATTGATTCGTCATAACTGTACAGTAGAAATCTAAATTATAAGCGGTTGCCCACAGCAGTCGTATATATTTCTTGTAATTATAACAAGACTTATGAATTAACAACTTGATGACTGCCATTTGATTCCCCCAATTGTCTTAATTGATGGTAGGACATTTAACTCTCGCTCTTATTGATGAAAGGTCGGGTTTTAGGTTAGTTTTTGTTGCGGATTTATGTCAAGTCAACGGTGACATCAATTTAAATTTTATTGCTTTAATTTAGTCACTTTTGTATAATTATACATTTTAAATTTCGTATTTGTTACAACTTTGCCAATCCTGGCTTAGATAACAAAACTCGGCTCGAGTAATCTTGACAATCGTTCACTGTAAAAGCCTCTCATGCTTCTCCTTGTTGCTCAATAAAATTAAACAACTTTTAACACTTTCTCTTAAAACTGGAAAAACACACAAAACTTCTTGCTTAAGAGCCAAATAGTCAATTCCATGCAGAAAACTCAGTTTTTTTGGTTTAGTACATTTCACAATTTGGATTTTCAAATATTTGTTTTCCCCTAAATTAAGTTTCTAATGAAGTCATTTAAACTTATATTTGTGTGCTTGATTAAATATTTAGCATTATTTTCTCAAGAGATTTCACTTTTCAAAATCTCCCCTCTACTAAAAATTCAATTTAAATATTTGATGAATAGTTTTCAAAAAATGTCTTAAAATTTTAATTCAAATTTACTTTATAATTTTGCTATGTAGAAAGTATTATAAAATATTGAAAGCTAAATAGAAAATAATAATTACACTGGTCTGCAAAAAACAAGAAAAAAAATTCGAGACTTTTCATAAAAATATGTGTACTATAAAAATGTTTAGATTCTTTTCTATTATCGGGCTCAGTTTCGGCGTTATGCAGGAATTAGTGGCACTTAATTTTTGTTAAAAAGATTAAATTTGTTAACATAACCGCCTTACTTCCTGTATTTCAAACTAAAAAAAAGTTTCGCTTAGAAATTCATATTGAAAACAATAACAAATTTGAGTTTTTTTTTAATATAAATTCCCAAGCGAAAATTTTTTATTTTATTTTGAAAAACAGTCAGTTAATTGGGGCGAAATATAAGTCAAGCTCATAAAAAGAAAACTCAGCCCTACAGAAAAAAAAACTGAAAACGGATTTAAATTTAGCAATTTCAAAACTTTATATTCCATGCATTTTTATTTAAAGGCGATTTTTGCCGCAGACCAGTGTTATTTATATGAACCATTGAAAAGTTAATTTCTTTATTTTGACTCTTATGGAGAAGTATTTTCAAGAAAAAAAAAAAAACAATAACTTCTACTGGATTATATACAAAATATGTACACATTAATATATATACTATTATTACATATGTTTGTTTACCTCTTACATATGTATAATGTACTAAAACTTCTACAATAAATATTTGCATTAATTTACTTGTAATCGCAGTCGTATTTATTAATATTTATTAGTTTATTTCAATGTATTCGAGAATTATTTTGAGGACTTAATTGTTTAGTTTTGTGCTTATTTAATCTAAATAAAATTGAAACAAAATACTGCTATGATTAATACTAATTTTAATTAATTAATACTAATAATTTCATTAAATATTGTTAAAAAAAATTATCAATATATTTGGTTTAAATAAATTTTAAATAACATCCCAATTAAATAGAGCTATAAACGTTTAAGGCTTGTAAGGGACAAACGTAAAAGTATCGCTTACCAACCCGCTTACGGAAGACATGCATGTTATGTTGCGAGTTCACATTTTGAAGCAATAAATTTTTATTCAACGCATATTTACGCTGATGATTGAAACGATCAGCGCACTTTTTTATTGTTACTGTTTTTCTTCATTTATTCCTTACTGCCGGCTCACACACGTCAAGTTTGACTCGTCAAGTGTTGAGCTTTTAGAGAATGCCATTTCTTTTCCCTTCTCTCCAAAAAGCTTAAGACTTGACAAGTCAAACTTGACGTGTGTGAACCGGCACTTACAAACCAGTTTCGCAGGCCGAGGCTCTTTATATGTGAATTACTTTTAAATTTTTTTTAAGAATTCATTGATTTACCTTAATGAATCTCAGCATGCGTTATTGCTTATTAAAGGTCAAAATAAACTGTACAAATATTTTGGCAAACACACCCTTTGTTTCCGTTTTGTGGTCGCCAATAAACAAGACAAACATATTTCGTAAAAACATTAATTTTTCATATTCACGAAAAGAAACAATATGGTTCGTCATATGTTTATTGTAACAATATATTGTTGTCGTACACAAAAAATTGTTATTTTTATTTTACATCAGCGATATTATAGTTACTGTAAACATATCAATGTTTATCGCAATTATAAATTTGAATATTTTTGATAATCAGACTTGGGGATTTATCCCCAAAGTTGGGGATTTCATGTGAGCAAAAAGGACAAAGAAAGTCATTTGGGGATTGGGGATTTTTTTGGGGATTTAAAAAAAATTTTAAGGGAGTTTTTGGGGATTTTACACTTATTTATTATTAACACTTATGTTTCTTTGTTTCGTATATAAAATATGAAAAAAATAGCAAAACTTTTATCTTACTCTTTTTTAACTAATTAAGATTACAATTTTTGTTAAGTGTGTAAAAGGTACTTTATAAACTGGTGTATTCAAAAAAAAAAAAAAAAATTATAAATATAATCTAAAACCGTTGACAACACATAAATTTTTTTTTTATTTTTTGAAGCAAATATGTATGTATGTCTTCCCAAAAATAAGTAAAAATAAAAGACAATATAATAAGCTGCAAATTCTTATAAATTGGCTCATTCGTCAATAATGCCGAAACCGGTCGCTACAAACAAAAATTTTCTTTTTTTTGACTACAAATTTTTTTTATTACTATTTTTCTAACTATTTAAAAAAAAAATTAGATTTTGGTCAGAAAAAAAACAAATATTAACTTTTTAACGTTTTGTTTTTTGGGGATTTGGGAATTTGGGGATTTTGGGGATATTTTTTTAATTTTTTCGGGACAAGGAAAAAAGTACCTGGCAGACCTGACCACTGCATGTAAGTTTAATGTTATTTTAATAGAAAAATTATAAAAAATGATATAAAAGAATTTATAAATAATTGCGACCTACGACAAACGATAACGACGATATTTAAATAACCTAAGATTATAATATGATTATAGTAATCAAATATAATTATTTCAGATATGTTATGATTACTTTTAACCATAACATAATGATGTTATGATAACTTCTTAACAAATTATGATTAACATGATAATAATATGATTTCTTCTTAACTTATTTGTGATTAACATGATAATAATATGATTTAGGGAAAAATATTATGATGTAATATTACGAAGATATTAAGTCATAATATGATTTAATAATAATCGTAATATGTTGACTACAATCATGATTCCTAACATAATATATTGCTCTTAGGATATGTTTACTACAACCATGTTTTTTCTTTGCGTGTTTGGTTTTGTTTTCAATGAATGCAGGCGATAGTGCTGCGGCAGTTTTGCTCGCTCTTTGCTTAAAATGGAGGAGAAATATAAAAAAGAAAAAGAATTTAATGTAGAGTGGATTAAACAATGAGCTATTTTGTGGCAAACAATGCTGATTAAAGAATTTGAATTTAGGACTGAAAATGATGTCAATGCTTCTTATTCAACGTCTTCACGCTGCAAAGTTTTTTGACAAACTTCCAACATGTCTGCCAAATATTAAAAACTTTTAATATTTCTACAAACATTGCTTTAAATGTAAAACGTAAAATTTTCACATGTTTGCCAAGCTCTTTGGTCTTAAGAGAATTAAAAAAAAGTTCAACTAAATTTCAATTGCAAATTGTTTTATAAACCATAAGAGAAGTTTATTCGTTCAAATTCAAGAGTTAATAGTTGACAGAACATGCACTTTATTAGTTTTAAAAGACGGTTTTATTTGTTTTACGACTTTGGAGAAATATGTTCATACCAAGTAAAAACTTCGCCTACAAAATAATGTGTTGAGTAATCAGAAAAACATAAGAGCACTACTTACAATTCTACTGAAAGAACCAATGAATTGTACAAGGGATGTCCCAAAATGAACCCATTCAAAAGCAAGTCATTATTTTTTTAATTTAATACATCCAGAAAAAAGTAGTTATAGAAGTTGTTATAGATGTAGTTATAGAAGAAAGCTACTGAATAATGAGTTAAAGAAGCTTTTCATTTTGAAAAAGTAGGCGAAGTTTTTACTGGGTACTGTCCTCCACAGGTAAAAAGGGCAAACGTAAGTTTTGTAATTCCATTTCTTATTTCTTCAATCTTAGAAAGCATATCCTGAATTCATATAAATAGCAGAGTCAACGATATTTGTCTTTCCTTGTGTGGGTTATAATTATTTTGTCAAAGATATGGTGGACTAGGTGTTTTTTATGGATTAAGTGCTGACAAATTTGCGGTTAAAATGCAGCCAGATCGGTTTACAAATGCCTGTTACTTTTATTTATTCAACTCTTTCTGTAAATATTTTGTAATTTTGTTGTTGCTTTCTACAGAAATTCACATTGTCTTTTAAAATTTCAAACAAAATATTTATGACTTTGTTTTTGCTTTCAATGTAATTCTTTGGCGTTGCGTTGCGTTTTATATAATGAGGGCCTAAAATAAAATAAGTCGATTTAACGACATCCGTCCGTCTATGTTTATGTGAACCGGAATTTTTAAAATAAAACTTTGGGCATAGTTTTTTCTTGCTAAAGCCAGAAATTAATGAAAAAAGACCTTATATAGTTATTTTAGTAGAATGGGCGTTAGTCTTAAAAATCTACTAAAATATACTTTCCAGCCAAAATTTTTCAGAAGTAAGTTTTTTGTATAATCTACACCTATATACCCATAACATAATGGACTTATTTTAGAAAATGTCTTTCTCCTTCATAAATCCAGTGACGGTAACACAGCCAAGTTTCTAACAAAAGTTATGTTTAGGACAAATTGGCATTAGATATTAAATGAATATTGCAGGGACCGTAATAGTTATTCTTTTTTCATAAAAGTCAGATAAAAACAGTTATTTTTTGATTTTTATTTTTTTGAACAAAAATAACTGTTATTTTTTGATTTTTATTTTTTTGAACAAAAACCACAGTTATTTTTTTTATTTAATTTTTTGAACAAAAATAACAGTTATTTGTTGATTTTTATTTTTTCGAGCCAAAATAAAAGTAATTCTTTAAGGAAAGTATTTGTAATAATAATTTAGGTGACTTTAAATATTAATTTTAATGTGCATAAGAAATCCCAATGGTTATTACTAGGGCAACCAAAAATAAGCAATTGCTTTTTTTTTGTTTACAAGATAGAAAGATTTTGATTGAACAGAAATTCCGATCATAAAAAAACAAAGAAAATGAGCTATATTTGTTAGGGCTTTTTTTTGCTTATTTTGGCAATATCGGCTTTTTTTTAGTTATTTTTGCGATATCGGCTTTTTTTTACTTATTTTGTCATTTTAAGATAATTTTTCATTTTTTTCATACGAAAAAAAAATTATTTAATAAATTTTTGCAAAAATCGTTGTTTTTTTTTTTTTTTGATGTGGCAACTTTTTTTATTTGTACTAACAAATTCACCTTTTTGTCAAGGCGAATTCATGAAATCGCCTTACTTTTTGTGCTGCTACAACTCTGGTTGAAAAAAAAAAACGTTTAAATCAAAGTAGCCAAGTTTTTACTGTCAACAAATTTACATTTTAAAAATTTCATTGAATTGTTGAAAGCATAACATTTTTAAAACTTTTTAAAGTTGTCTTAGTTTAAAAACAGATAAAATTACCTTCATAGCCTCTGCGTTTTGGATGTAAGTATAAATTTTTTTTAATTTATTAAAACCTTTGTTAAAATTGGTTTATTGTTTTATTATTTAGAAAATGCCTAAAGTCAAGGAAAGCAAATCGGTTTACTTGAGCAAGCTAGTCAAACAGTATCCAGATTTAAAAACTGATGGATCAGCTTTAGTGTGTAACGTGTGCTCAAAACCTTTATCTGTTGATAAAAATTACAACATAAAACAACACCTGGATTCAAAAAAGCACAAAGATCTAAAAGAAAGAGAATCAAAAAAAAATTTACAACAAACTTTTCTACAAAGTTCTACAAGTTCATCGGCCGCCGATAAATTTTGCATTGATCTCTGTGAAGCCTTTGTATCAGCAGATATACCATTATACAAAATTCGACATTTAAAAGTACAACATTATCTTCAAAACTATACATCATTCCATATTCCATCTGAATCGTCTCTTCGAAACAAATATACAAAAATAGTTTATGAATCTACAGTTAACAAAATAAAGGAAGAAATACAAAAACATTTTATTTGGGTCTCTATAGACGAGACCACCGATGCGTCGAACAGATTTGTGGCAAACGTTGTTGTGGGTATACTGCATGTGGATGAAAATATTTCAGAAAAAAGATTTTTAATAAAAACAGCTGTATTAGAAAAAGTCAATCATTCCACTATTGCACGTTTGTTTGATGATTCAATGAAAGAATTTGACCTAGATAAACAGAAAATTTTTCTTTTTGTAAGTGATGCCGCACCATATATGGTGAAAGCTGCAAAAGCCATTGCTGTATTTTACCCACATATAACTCACGTAACCTGTCTTGCACATGGAGTTCACAGAGTTTGTGAACATATAAGAGAATACTACTCAAATGTAGACAAATTTATTTCAAATGCTAAAAAAACGTTCCTTAAATCTCCTGCAAGGGTTCAAATCTTACGAGAAACAGCACCAGATATACCACTACCTCCACAACCAGTGATAACTCGATGGGGGACGTGGATAATGGCTGTAAATTATTATGCCAAATATTTTGATAATTTCGTAGAAATTTTTTCAAATTTAAACTCTACAGATTCTTCAGCAGTGCGTATATGCCAGGCTTTAATGAATGAAAATAATTTGCGCAACCAAATATTGTTCATTTCTGTAAATTTTGGGTTTTTACACGAAGTAGTAACCAAATTGGAAACAAAAAATCTTTCATTGGTTTCCCAAGTGAATATAGTTATGGACACCGTAAGAAAAATTTCCGGTGTTCCAGGGGATATAGGCGACAAAGTGAATAAAAAATTTGAATCTGTTTTATTAAAAAATGAAGGATTTTCGGTACTAAAAGATATTGTGGATATACTGGGAGGCAAGCGGCATTGCGAGTTCAATCGTATAAAATATACCTCAGAGCAAATACTCAATTTTAAATATGCTCCCTTAACATCTGTAGACGTAGAAAGAACTTTTTCTATGTACAAAAGCGTGCTGACTTCAAATAGACAGGGGTTTCTTTTCGAAAATTTATCGCATCAATTTATAATTTACTGTAACAACGCATTCAACGAATAAAGTGGAAAATAAACCATAAATTTTAATTGCTTTTTTTTTTATTTTAACAGCTTATTTTCATGTTTTTAAACGCTTTTTTTAAGAGCTTAAAACTGTTTTTTAGTGCTTATTTTTGGTTGCCCTAGTTATTACATATTAAAATAAACATTTTAATGGCAAATTAAAGAAATTTGGTTTTCTCAATGTCTCATTTGCTTCTATTTTGTCGCAATGTTAACCGGCACTCATCTGCCAATTGTTTATTTTCCTTTTATTTGCCGTGCAGATAAATTCAATCAGCTGACTCCCAACTTTTACATGTACTTTGAGTGGTGTTGCCAACTCAATCCAATGTTTTTTGTCGGTATATTGAGAAACCCATTGAAAAACCCAAAAATTTATGTTGACATTAAGTAACAGACAGTTTGTCGATACATTGAGAAAATGGCCATAAGTCAACTAAATTATTATTACACGTACATTTCTTTACAGAACAACTTTTATTTTTGCTCGATCAAAAAGAATATGTTTAAAAAAATGTTAAAAAAAATGTTTAAAAGAATAAAAATCATAAAATAAGTGTTATTTTTGTTCAAAAAAATTAAAATCAAAAAATAACTGTTATTTTTGTTAAAAAAAAAATAAAAATTAAAAAATAATTGTTAATTTTGATCGAAACAATAAAAATCAAAATTGTAAAAATCAATATATTTTATCATAAACAAGTTCATAAGGATCGAAATGGTATACTTGAATCAGTTTTTCGACATTTACTTCTATATGCTTTTTTTGTTTTAAAATTCCAGTATAACTGTTATTTTTGGTCCCTGGAATATTGAGTTAATTTGCTGTAAAAACTTAATATAAATTAATTTGATGACGGCCTAGCCCAATTTCGTAGGAAAAAGCACATTTTCGTTAATCCCCAAATATGTAAGTAATAGATTGTCTATATGCCAAATGGAATGGGAGTTGTATAAACCGTCATTTAATAGTGTTTTATGTAAAGGGGAAAACAACTGTAAAATACCCATGTTGTAGTATTTTTCGGTTGAAGGTTAGATGTTTTACTGATAAAATATGTGGTGTGAGTTTTTTGGTACAGTATTGCTTCACAATCGATACCAGACATCAATCCAATTTATTTTTTTTTCTTTTTTGTGTTAAGTGTTGTATTTAATTTATTTTATTGATTTCATAGCGATGATTTGCTGATGGGTTTCCTTTTTTTGGGTAAATAAAAGTTTCCTTTTTTTATCTTTTTTTCAAATAGAAAACTGTGACATTGACTTGTTGTGTTTCAGTTTGCCTTTGTAAACTTTACAGTAATTCCATTGAGAATAAAATTTTAACAATAGAAACAATATAAAGGGAATGTCAAGATTGTTTTATATATCGTGGTATTGTTTCTTTTAAAATTTTAGTTTTTGTTTAAACCAAAACTACTTTAAGAAAAACAAACAATTTAAGCTAAGCGTTAAAAAATTTCGAAATCTATTTCTTAGTACAGTAGAACCTCGATAAGGTGTAACTGTTTAGGGGGTTTCCTTAAAAACATAAAACACATAAATTTTTATTTAAATCCATTATATTTTTATTTGCATAGAATTAAAATTTATTTTCCTAAATAAAACTTGTTTTAAGTTGTCTCGTTTATGAATTTGTATTGTCGATGTTATACAATTGGTAGTTTTTAGTTTAAAGTTCTTATTTCTTGTTGTTTTGTTTTATTTCATTCATTTTTTGGTTTTTATTTTGTCTGTAGTTGTAAAGTTTTCTTCTATTTTTTTCGACGAACTTTTAAAGAAGATTCCTTTTAAACAATTATGGAATTGACGGGTATGACGTGATTGACCTAATTTTTAGTGAATGTTAGTGAATTTTCCATTTGCTTTTCATATCTTTTATTTTATTTTTGTTGCTGCTGATGTTGTAGTTTTTTTTTGTATATTTTTATTTTATTTAAAAAAATATAGATTTTAAAAACTTGTTTTTTCATACAGTTTGCCAGGAAAATTAGTTGTGTTTCTTTTATATACTAGCAGAATGTGTGTGTGTGTGTAAGCTTATAGAAGTTTTATATACATATATAGTTGTATGTGTGTATACATCATCTTTTACTGTTATACGCAAATTATACATTGAATAGAAAATAAGAGTATATAGTTTACAAAATAGAAGAAGCACAAGAAACTTAAAAAAATATGAAAAAAATCTTAAGTTTTCTTTGTATTTAAGTGTGAACCCTACACTCAAGAAAAATTTTAAGTAAAAGATTAATTCTTTAAAAGCTAAATAAACTTTAATATTCATAATATTAAAAGTATAATTAGACACTTTCTCAGTTTTTTTTTTTATTAAAAAGAGTTAACTTGTATAAATTTAAAAAAAACGTATAAACAAGAAAGATAATTTTACTTTTTATTCATTTCGAGTGCATCATCTTTTATTGTTTTTAACAAACGCAAATTAACAGAGCGAAAACTTTTAGAAAACTTCTCTTAAACAAAATGAAAATACAAAAGGATCCATACACGCAGAGAAGAAACGTTTTTCAATATAGTCACCTTCAAAAAACTATGTATAACGAGAAATTTTAAACATATGATGGTTATTTTAACCATATAATTGTCACCGGCAAACATATTATGGTTATTTAAGTTCTCCGTTAATATGCCACAACCATATTATGGTTGCCTCCAAACATGTTATGGTTAAATAAAAGACAATAATTTTTTTACCGCTTTAAATTAACAATAGCAACATGCTATGGCTGGAAAACAACCATGCTATTATAAGTGTTCATCATATTTTTGTTATTTTTAACCGGAACATTTTCGAAGGCAACCATAATATGGTTGTTGCTTCTTGATGGAGGACTTGTTCAACCTAATATATGGTTAAACTAACCACAATATGTTTAAAAATTTTTTGTTAAAAACAGTTTTGTTGGAGGTCACAATATTGAAAAATGTTTTTTCTCTAGGTGTAGTAATGCCCTTCTTTTAATAATATAAAATTCAAATAAAGTTTGCTTAGTTTCCAAAATTAAGCAAGACATTCATTAACAGTAGTAAGCAAGATTTATATTCATTTATTGGAATAAAAACTTTTATTTTCTAAACTAAACAATAATTTAAAAAAGCGTTAAAAAAAAAAATAACATATTATGGTTATTTTAACCATATAATTGTCACCGGCAAACATATTATGGTTATTTAAGTTCTCCGTTGATATGCCACAACCAAATAATGGTTGCCTGTAAACATTTTATGGTTAAATAAAAGACAATAATTTTTTTACCGCTTTAAATTAACAATAGCAACATGCTATGGCTGGAAAACAACCATGCTATTATAAGTGTTCATCATATTTTTGCTATTTTTAACCGGAACATTTTCGACGGCAATGGAGGACTTGTTCAACCTAATATATGGTTAAACTAACCACAATATGTTTAAAAATTTTTTGTTAAAAACAGTTTTGTTGGAGGTCACAATATTAAAAAATGTTTTTTCTCTAGGTGTAGTAATGCCCTTCTTTTAATAATATAAAATTCGAATAAAGTTTGCTTAGTTTCCAAAATTAAGCAAGACATTCATTAACAGTAGTAAGCAAGATTTATATTCATTTATTGGAATAAAAACTTTTATTTTCTAAACTAAACAATAATTTAAAAAAGCGTTAAAAAAAAAAATAACATATTATGGTTATTTTAACCATATAATTGTCACCGGCAAACATATTATGGTTATTTAAGTTCTCCGTTGATATGCCACAACCAAATAATGGTTGCCTGTAAACATTTTATGGTTAAATAAAAGACAATAATTTTTTTACCGCTTTAAATTAACAATAGCAACATGCTATGGCTGGAAAACAACCATGCTATTATAAGTGTTCATCATATTTTTGCTATTTTTAACCGGAACATTTTCGACGGCAATGGAGGACTTGTTCAACCTAATATATGGTTAAACTAACCACAATATGTTTAAAAATTTTTTGTTAAAAACAGTTTTGTTGGAGGTCACAATATTAAAAAATGTTTTTTCTCTAGGTGTAGTAATGCCCTTCTTTTAATAATATAAAATTCGAATAAAGTTTGCTTAGTTTCCGAAATTAAACAAGACATTCATTAACAGTAGTAAGCAAGATTTATATTCATTTATTGGAATAAAAACTTTTATTTTCTAAACTAAACAATAATTTAAAAAAGCGTTTCAGAAAAAAAATTTTCGAAATAAAAATTAATAGCAAATGAAAGAGAAAATGCTTTCCAAACTATTTTCTTATATTATCTGATTGTTTTTAAAAGTTTTTTAATAAAAATTAACTTGGATACACTTATAAAAAAACCACTTAAAAAGAAATTTCATTTTAAAAATTGAAGCAATGCAGAAAAAAACTGATGTAACAAAAGCAATAAGAAACATAAAAAATCGTTTAATTCCGAATTAAAATCTAAATGATTGCAGTTCTAAAATGCAATGCCCTAAAGCAAATGCTTTTAAATTACAGTGGCAAACAAAATATGATTAATGGAGGCGGAATGAAAAAAATATCCATTAATTATTAGAACTAAACTTATTTTGAATAGATAAAATAAGAAAAAGAGACATGTAAAAAATTTATGGTATTTATATTAAATTTTTCATTTCAAAAGACTTTTTATTGTCTTGACTGTATAATCATAAGAAAGCACAGATAGTTGTAAAATAAAAAAAAAAGTTTTGAAATTATTTGTATTTTTTGTTTTGTGTTCACTTTCAGATCTCAAAGTAATTACGACGCCACTTTAAAAAGGCAATGAAATCGCGGAAGCTTCCCAAAGGCTTCGTGCTTTGTGGCTTAAATTGCTTAACTTTTGTTTACTTTCCATTGGTTTTACCGATAGTGATATGCTCGGCCAACGATTTCGACTATCGTCTGCAGCGAGTGAAAAATGTATTGAAGGAAGTGCCATTAATAGACGGGTAAGTTTAACAACCAACAGCAACTACAACAACAAAAAGTGTGAAAAACAAAACCCCACAAGCATTTTTCTTTTTCTTTTTTACAAAATATATAAAAATCGACAGCAACAATAACAAACAAAATGTAAAATAATGAAAAGGGGGAAATAAAGAGAAAAATAGAGAAAAAAAAAATAAAAAAACACTTAATTAAACTACCAAAATACAGTTAATGTTGGTTGGCTTTTGTTTGATTTTTTTTAACGCTCTTTTTTTGAGACTGTTTTTGTTTTCTCATTAACCCTTCAAAATAAACTTTTCAGACTTTTCTTTGCAATATTATTATTATACATATTTAACGTTTATTTTTACAATTAAACTAACTAATTTCCTTGTAATCAGACACAACGATTTACCCTGGAATATACGAAAATTTTTAAAAAATCAATTAAAAGATTTTCATTTTGGTGGAGATTTAAGACAAATACAACCATGGGCGAACAGTGCCTGGAGTCACACAGATCTGAGGAGACTCAAAGAGGGAATGGTGTCAGCACAGGTAATAAATGTTTTGGTTTAATTTTTAGTTGGTTTATCCAAATTTATAAAAACATATTTATTTATTTTGAATATTTTACTTGTGGCTATTTTCCTTTATTAAATTTAATTTTGTGATAAAAGTTTTCCAATTGAAAATAAAAAACTTTTTGCTTTTGGAGTGTTCAGGCATAAAATGATTTTTTTGAATAAATTATTGAATTAACAGTTTTGAGGTCATTTGAAATTTTTTATAAAAAAAGTTTAAAAGTTTAACAAAAATTTAGTTGTGAATAGTTTTGAAATTTAATAATTTTATATAAGAAGTAAAATATTTAAAAAGTTTTCAATAAAATTGAATACGAGATTGATTTTGTGAATACATATCTGTGAATACATATCATGTATTAAAGTATAGTCGGTCAAGTGCGATCATATGATATCCTACACTTCAGAGTTTAAAGATAAATTTTCGAGAGTTTAAGAGTTCTATGTGCCAAATATTATCTAAATATCTACATCTATCTATCTGAGATTTTCCGCTCTTAGGAAGGGGGTTTATACAGGACCTAGTTCAATTCAGGACCTTCCAGAACAACATTTTGCCATGACAAAGTAGCTCGCGCACCAGCAAAAACCAAAGTTTTGGCAAAAACCTATTTTTGGGAGTGCTATTTGTATAGGAGCTATAGTCAAATACGGAGCGATTCCAACAAAATTTGATAGGATAATTTAAATTGCAAAAAAATGTTAGGATTAAATTTAGTTTAAATACCAACATAAAAAGATGGTTTGTGGACACAAATATGCACCGACACTCAATATTTTCAACAGACTTGGTCATTGAAACAATTAATTTTAATTAATTAAAAAGATATGTTTAAAATTTCATCACATTCTTTTCAAAATCGCACTTTGCGCACAGGGTCTACTTAAACAGCCAGACGGACGGATGGGCATCTTAAGATTTAAAAATTGATTCTAAGTCGATCGGAAAGGAGGATCATAGACTAATATTTTTAGGTGCTACAAACTATAGCATAAGCTCATAATACTCCCTCTACAATTATGGTGTGGGTATAAAGATTAATTGTATGTCTCTCTTTACAAGTAAACCTTAGAAATTCCTAGATTATATCAAAATCCGTAGGTGAGGTTAGGTTTAATTATCAGCCGCAATCCAGACCAGCTCACGAGGTTCAGTAATTAGTACCTGTTGTATTACCATATTTCACGGTCTCCCAAGGATCCTGTGTTACCTGGCCGCGAATACTCTCACTGACCCACACGGTTAAATCAATGAAGAAGTGGATCCTGATCAAATAAATATCATAGATACAAGTTTTGTCCCTAAAGGTTCTTTGACCAAACAGTCTTAGATCTCTGAATAACAAAGAATATGTTCCGTTGACGCCTCCTCCTTCTTGTCGCCGCAGTTTCTACATAGGTCATTGTAAGTGGGCCCTAGCCTTTGGGCCAGTGACCATATAACCGCAATTAGGTTCCAGACGTGATGTCTGGGCAGATCTTATGCCCGACGAGTCGTTTTTATATCTATGATGGGCCAGATTTTCCTGGTTTTTTCATAGATGGCTTAATCATGTCATCTCTGACTAGCGATAAGATAAAAATTGTGTGCAATAACTCTATTAGTCCTCGAAAGTGAGACATCTATATCATATTTTAAGGCGCTTCGATTCAAGGTGGTACCTGCATGCATAAACGAGCCAGCAATACAGTTTCCATGTATGTACCCACTTAAGGGTAACCACTGAATGTCTCGCTATATCCTCTAGAGACATCCGGAATTCCATTGAAATGGTCCGGCAGCTCGGAGTATATCCTAGAATCGACACCATACAGTGTTTTAGACCCATAAGGGAATATCTGTATTGATACGCGGGAATTAGTAGGTCATCATTGTGAGCCACGTTATCCAAAATAGTTAAGGTGAAGCCAAGATCAAAGATTGGCTCAGTTGTCATATAATCAAGCTTCAAGTGCCAGTTTATTTCATACAGGACTTGAGCATGTCCGATGTTGTAATGCCTCCTGACAGCTAGAGCCGGGAATTCGCAGGACAAGAAGAAGACGTTACTTCTTCTTCCCTGTCATTACAGCAGAAATAGCGGTCGTTGAAGGGAAGTCCTAGTTGACGTGCATGCCAGCTTCGCATCTAATACTGCCAGAAACCTTGATATACCCCTTCTATTAATTGTGGGTAACAAGCTGCATTATGTGTTATTGAGGCTTCTTTTATTTAGCTTATAATTATCTGTTTTCAACATCTTGATTCAGCAAAATTGTTACTGACACAATTTAGTTCGAAGGGCGTACCCTATAGAATTTTTACACAGAAAAAATAAAAATTTATATTTATTAATAAATTTGTGATGTTAATTTAAAAATGAATTAAATTTGCAATTAAAAATGTTTGATGTTAACAACATTGTTGATATAATATAAAAAAACACGAGAAACGCCAACCGCATTATCTGACATTTTGAAAATCTTACAGAAGAAATAAAAAACTATTTCAAATGATAAATTGCCTTAAACTGTTTATAATTAATTTTTCTTATAAAAATTAATTGTTTGGTAGTAAAACCTACTAGTTGTTTTGATAATTGACAATGTTGCATATTATGCAAACGGTTAGTTGGATATTTTAACATTTATCAGATAATCACTTTTGTTAATCAAATAACAATTTCGTACGCAAGATTCCAATAAATTTGCAATACATCGGAATCAATGAAAAAGTCGAACTCCTGATATGTTAGGACTGTTTGCATTTTAGGTAACGATATGTAGTTTAGCACTATAATTTCTTTAGACTGTCGAGCAATTTAAAGAAAAAACTGTATATAATTGTTAATAATGTAAAGAAGTTGACGCTTACAGCCAAAATAAATATGTATAACTCTTATATTCCAAACAAGAATATTTGCTGTCATTTGCATATAAAAACTTTTTTCTTCTACCACTTAAAGAAAGCCAATATCAACGTTTATTTATGCCCAAAAGTATAATTTTTTTGTGGATTATTTAAAATGTCCATTCACAAAACTGAGAAGAAGGACACATTTTTTGAAGATTAAATGAAATAATTTTATTCTCTTTCTTTTTTTTCAGTTTTGGTCAGCGTATGCCCCCTGTTCGTCTCAACATCTGGATGCTGTACAGCTGACGTTAGAACAAATAGACCTAATAAGACGTTTAGTAAATCTATATCCGCATCATATGTCTCTTGTAACAACTGCCTCAGGTATGAAAAAAATAAATTTAGTGGAGTAAATGATAAATTTAAAAGTTGCTTCTTTAAAACTTTAATGGTTTTCAATGAGCAAAAATGACTGTCGTCATTGACATCAGTTTAGGTCTAATTTTATTTTTAAAATACATACATATAAATATATTTATTTTTTGTTTTGTAAGGAATTTATGTGAATTGGGTTTGAAAATCGTGTAATGCCATGTTGATAGCAGAATATTCCAAAAATTTTTTATTGATTTTCTAGGAAACTGTTATCATAAATTATTAAATCCTCCAAAATAAAAACTGAACTTGTAAAAGAATCATTTTCATTAAAGTTTTAAAAAAAAAATTGTTCTGAACAGGAATTTCGAAAAACACAAAATTGGACAATTCGTGTTTAACGGCATGGCCACATATCAAACTGGCTCATAAAACTTACTTTTTTGTAAAAAAAACCCACACGTTTGGTTTGATGTGAATTAGACGAAAATCAAAATGCTTTTGATACTAAAAAAAATTTGACGCAAGTTTGCTCTGTGTGCACGTAATTTTTAAAATTTTATTTTTATGATAAATAATTTAATATTTTCCGACAAAAAATCAAATTTAATTTATTACTTCAATAACTTTTAAATGATGTTTGATGATCCGAATTTGATGTGTGGCTGAGCAAAGCAAAACAAAATATTACCAACACATACGTAAATTTGATGAATCAGTTTGATATGTGGCCATATCGCTTTATTATCCATTTCATTTTTCCCACTCTCTTTTCCCACTTCCCACTGAGGGTTTAGAAACTCCTCCATGTAGCGTTATATGAAAATAAACGAATGGTCCTCAATTTATGTCACTAAAGTTGGGAGTTTAAATTATGAACCCACAATACGTGTCGTAAACCCTGTTTTCTTGTTTTAAGTTTTAAAATCTTTGTCGCAGTTTGGTAGATTTTTAGATTTTAGGAGAAATATCTTAAAATAATTTTCATAATCTTTAAACTTTTTGCCTATTTATATTCTTTTTTAGATCTTTAATTTAACAAGTAGTCCAAGGTTTTTAAACGTTTTAATCTTTTGTCTATTAGTTATACTTATAACTTAGGCCTTACCAATACCCACACGGGAGACTATTTCGATTTATTTCTTTAAGTGTAATTTACACTTCGGCCCTATGCTTCTTGTAGAAATTAAAAGGAACAAATATTTACATATATAATTTATACTATCACACAAGTCTTACGTATTTTGCGGAAAATGTAACCCTGTAATGATAAGTTGTTATCATTTTTTTTTTTTAAATTTCAAACAAAGTAATTTTTGGGAATGCAAAAGAGTTTAAGAGTTTTGCCTGTTTAATATCTATAGTCTTTCTAAAATCTTTGGATGAAGTTTCCTGATGATCTGGCCTAAGCCACCAGTGAAATGCGCATAGGAATAGCTTATCCCATCAACAATAAATTACAGTGTTTTTATCAAGAATTCAAATTGGGAATTAAGCACGACAAACAAAATCTTGTTAATTGAATTTTGAAACAATAATTAAATCAGGGAAGAATTTTCACCCAAAGACGTAAGACTTGTGTGATAGTGTAAAGTACCCTGTTTTAAGATAAAAGGAGATTTTTAATCTTTGAACAAATTGTTAAAAAAACAAAAAAAAAAAAAAATAGTTTTACGAAAACTTGCTTGTCACCTATAAACAAATGTAAAGTCCCACCTGGGTGGGTATACATAGGTAAAGGGCATCAGACGAGTTTTACGTATTTTGAAGAAAATATAACCCTGTCGTGATGGGTTTGTTTTTTTGTTTTTTAATTTTAAGCAATAGTTAGATCAGAGATGCATTAAAGATGCATGTAAAACTTTTGTGATAGTGTAAAACGGCCTTAAACGATGTACATAAAAACCTTTGGTAAGGAATAAGTTAAAATGTTCGCTCAATTTAACGTTGTTAAGATGACTGTTTACGTGGACATTAATAACATGACATATTCTATCAGTATCTTTTGAATATAAAGATAAAAGCCACCCATACTACTTGTTCGATCTGTTGTTTTTTATCTGCACATACACTGACATACAAAAATCTTCATTTACATAAAAATTGATTTTTCCTGTTCTATGACAGGAGAGCTGAAGGGGACGAGGCACATATACACATGAATACGTGTATTTTATGTTGAATTTACATCAAACAATTGTTGTCTTTTTTTTTTGTTTTATTGAAAACAAGAAAACACTTATAATTCATTAACCATGGCAAATACAAGTATCGGGTAAACGTATTAAATGTATTTATTATGCACTCTGTGAAATTTTTTGAATCGGTTGTGAGTGGTGACGATGATGGTGATGAGAACTACAACAACAATTTGGATAATGACAATGATTGTACAATTGTTAAATTTTTTATAACAATTAAAACATTTGTTAAATCAATAAAAATTCGTTTGATTAAAAACACATGATGATGACACAATATGATACAGGAAAATGATGTTTTTTCAAGACATGAACATGAACACTCACATAGCATCTGAACGTATGTGAACCAAAATAAAATTAAAGAACTCTCCCTCATTCTGTCTCTATCTCTATGTCTCTTTAAAGGAATAAATAAATCGCTGACAAATTTGTTTGTATTAAATGTCAAATACATAAGTGAATAATGCATGAATGTGTATGTGCGAGTTGGCTTGTATAGAGGCTGCTTGTCATCAACTTACAAGCACACACACACACACACACATTTACATCTATTCGCTGTAGTATACACATTAAATACTAACTATGTAAAGCCTGGTATATGGCCTAATTGTTATTTCAGCAGCACCGGTTGGTGATGCCAGTGTTGGTGTGACATAAACTTACACATACAGAAACAAACAAGTTGGCATGTTAACCAACCTTATTGACACCTGACATGATTGATATGCATTCTGTGTCACTGACTTCAGGAACAATTAACATTTGTTGTCACAATAACTACCAACACAACAAATTTATATATGAACATACATCCATACATACATACATTTATTGTTTATTCGTCCTTTTTTGTTTGTTAACATGCATACATACATATTTTTATATTATTTTAATGCATCCGCTGTACATTTTTATGTTTAAATTTGTTATTTCTTATAGTTTTAATAAACCACTTTCGTACACATACATCATTAAAGTTTGTGTGTGAGAGTTTTCGTGTGCAAAAAAATGGCATTATTTTTATTGTAATCTATCGGCTTCAAGTTGACCACATTTGCTTGTTTTTTTTATTTTAATTCATTCAACTCACAATACCTCGTTTTCAACATCGTTTTAATTTATTTCCAGTTGTTTAAAAACGCCCGTAACTTTGGCATGTCAATTTTATTGAAATTAGTTAAAAACTGATTTATATGAGCTTTAAAAGAGTTCATTATTAGCCAGAGCTTTGTTTTTAAATTTCTCTTGAAAAAAAATTTATATTTTTGAAAAACATCAGGTAGCGTTAGAATTTTAGAAATATAGTCAAGAGTGGATTTTTTATAGGGATGCTAGAATTTCTTTTATCTTGAAGCTAAATATTTTAGCTTAACGAGTATATCAGAAAAATAAAAATTAGGGTTTTTGTTTCTAAGTTAAGGGGGGTTATCGCGTGTTTCGATTCGAAAAAAATAATTTGTGTAAAGTGTAAAATAAATTTGCTTTATTACCGTAAGAAAAATGTAGTTAAAGCGAACCCAAAATTAAATGACAACAAGAAAATAAATTTTATTCTTGCTTCGCTTCAATGCCGTAAGAAATAAAAGTAGTTAATACGAAAGCAAAATGTCAACAACTTAGTACACAGTAGTTAGTATACAAATGCAGCACAAAAAGAAAAGTGGCGTATGCGGCACAAAACAATAATTTTCATTCTTAATAAAGTACTATTAACATATAAGTTCATTCTTGAACGTTCACAATAATTTAATTTTTTCTTCAAACATATGCCAGAAGCAGTGGCCACTTTTTGTTTTATTGCTTAGGGCCAATTTTTAGGTTTGATTTTAAACCGCATTTATATTTAAAATCGTTTTGAATACAAAATTCTTTTTTTGACTAAACACTTAAATTAAACTTAATTCAACAATCGGTTACATTTAAAATCCGTTTAAGTTTCCATTGTATATAACTTATCAAGTTAGCCTCAATATCACAACAATACAAAAACCACATGCAAAGCAAAGACAGTCAGCTGTCTTATGCGACCACCTTGTAAATTGTTGCATTTGTTATGATATTTTTTTTTATTTAGTAGTGCTACCATACTTTTATCTTAACTTAACAAGACTAATTCAATAACAATGATAAGACCAAATTGTATTTAAATACGATTTATGTTTGTTATGGAAATTAACAAAATATAGATTTAAATTTTATCCTTAAAATTGGAAATTAATTCAAATAGAACAGTTTGATATGCAAAATTCTTTTTAATTTTGTGGAACATTTTGTAGCAACAATCTTAAGCTAAATCTAACCCCGCGAAGCTATTCGGCTTGTCTGCAGAACTTTGACAATTGAAGCAACATCTGTCAGATTGTCTGTTATTTATACCGTATGTTTTGCCTAAATCACCATTAAAATATTTAGCGTTCAACAACATGCGTTCAACAATATAAAATTTTAAAAATTAAGACTGACTCGAATTTTCATTAAAAAAACTTCTTTTTAGCGGACGAATGGGTACGTGAACAAACTGAAAAACTTTGTGCTTCTTGTTTGAATATCTCTAGCCGTTACAAAAAAAAAAATTAAAGATCAAAGCTAAAAATTGGTATTTATAACAAAAATTTAATTATCGAAGGCAAAACTGTTTCTATATCTTTAAGGGCCGCATCTTTGACAACTCGGCTTTGCAACAAAGCGCTTTTTGTTGTTGTTTTTCTTTTAACTATTTATTTAAGAGCTGTTTCAAAGCTTAGTGAATTAAATATCAGCTATTAAATGGTATTTTAAACTTTAAAGATAAAAAAGGCAATTTTTTGTTGTTGTAACAAGAAGTCTTATGTACTTAAAAGTTTAAGTTTAACGATTTTAAAACTCTCTATAATAAAGAGTAGAAAAATATACGTTTATCTTTTTCTTTCGCTTATTCTTCTTTCTATTAAATGACTTTATTCTTTGTGTCCTTTAGGAATAGAGAAAACTCACAAAAGTGGCAAAATAGCCAGTTTAATTGGAGTAGAAGGCGGCCATGCAATTGGCACAAGTTTAAGTGTACTTCGAATGTTTTATCAGCTCGGCGCTCGCTATTTGACTTTAACACACACCTGCAATACACCCTGGTAAGTCTAAAATTTAACTTAATGACTTTATGAAAAAAAAAAGAAAAAACGTATAATAGCAAATATATGGCTAAAATGTTCTAGTTTATTTTTATACTCTTCGATAAACACACATTAATGACGTGTTTTCTTTGTTGTATCTTTGAAGTGGAATGAGTTTAAGAAACGTTATACAAATTCTACTTCAAAAAGGAAGAACTAAAAATAAACAAGAAACGAAATCAACACAAATTGTAGAAAAGAAAAATCTAGGATTTTTAAAGTGTCATTTGGGATTTTGTCAACAAGTGAAGCGAGTACCGAAAAATGGTTACTCGTAGCGATACCAAATAGTATTTGATATATTGTGCAGGAAAAAAGAGGTGGATTAAGGATGTTTTTTTCTCACATCTTTTTTGTGTAATTTATTAGAAAATTGGGATTTTTCTTTCACATTTGCAATTCTAAATATATATTTTTTTGTCTTTTATTTTAAGGGCGGATTGTTGCAAAGTTGACGAACCTGGCAAATATCCCCATATTGGTGGTTTATCAAAATTTGGCAAGGTAAGAAAATAATATGTTTTTTTTTTTAACAATGAAAGAAAAAAAAAAAAATATGCTATTCTAAAATGAAAATTTAAAAAAAAAATTTGGTATTATTGTTAAATAGTTAAACATTTCTTTTTCTAATAAGTTGTGTTAAGCACATTACCAACAGCAGGCTTCATAACTATACGACTTCAAAAGCTGCTGGCTGTAGTTGTTGTCGTGTAGTTAGGTACTTAATTACAGCTGAAGTTCTATAAGTCGAACTTCTGTAAGTCGAAAATTCTTTAAGCCAAAGGGAATCTCTTGGCAATAGCGGTAGACAGGCCAATTCACATGATTCTGTTTCTACAATTAAACTCTTGAACTTCTTTATCTTGAATTTATCTATAACTCAAAGTAAAGTATTTGCACCACGCGTGGCCACACTTGCCAAAGTCGAATTTTTTTCCAAAAATTTTTTGTCATCTTAAATTTTTGTTTTATTTAAAACTAATTAGCATTTAAAATATGACATTCATCTTTAGTTAAATAAAATTTGATAAATTTAAATTAAATTTAGAGTTGACAAAAAATCAACCAATTGTAGTCGGGACTGTAAGAAAAGATACTCACTTTTTATTGTTGTTGTTGTTGTTTTTGTTTAAGCTTTAATATTGTTACAAGTAAAACTGGGGTTTATAATTCTTATTCGCTTAACAGTTTTATTTGTATAATATCTTTAGTTTTTCTTAAATCTTTGGATGAAGTTTCCTGACGATCTGGCCTAAGCAACCAGTGAAATGCGCATAGGAATAGCTTGTCCCTTCAACAATAAATTCCAGTTTGTCAATAGTATGAAATGGTAATTTAGCACATTTAAACGAAACCTTGTTAATTAATTTTTTGAATCCCAAGAAAAACTTTGATAAATAATTCTAAATTTTTCAAATTTTGCATATAAACACTTATCAAATCACACAATATTTCATTAAATGAAATCTTTAAATATGTACATATGTATTTGTACGAAATAAAATTAAATAACATGAATACCGAAAGAATTTAATTTTTTGTTGTGCATTTATTAAAAAGTTCTCTAACTTGAAGTTTCTGCAAGTCGAACTTTTTTGTCGGGATAATGGAGTTTCGAGTAATAGAAGTTCAACTGTATTTCGAAAATGACATCAACAAATAAAAAATCTAAACAGCTGTTTAGAGCTAAAGGTTTCAGAAAATTTAATAAATATCTCTTTAGGTAAAATCTAGATCTCAATAGTATTCGTAACATTGGAAAGTTCTTTAAATTAAATTTCACATGATGCAAAGCCAATTGCAAAAATTAACAAATCGTCGCGTTTCTTCTTAAACCACGTAAGCGCAATTTTTTCGAAATTGACCTTTTGGTTTTTAAGGTAGATAATATGGCAAATCATTCTCATCTCAACAACTCTGTTTGAAAAAAAGAAATTAAAACCA
Organism: Pollenia griseotomentosa; assembly: GCA_963931875.1. NCBI lineage: Eukaryota > Metazoa > Arthropoda > Insecta > Diptera > Polleniidae > Pollenia > Pollenia griseotomentosa. Next base: position 255,552,021 of record OZ007560.1, on the reverse strand, counting down.
TTTTGAAAACCTCGTAAGCGCAATACAAAATGAAATATTCCGTGTAAAATGAAATGGTTTTTATAATTAAATTTCGAAATTTTAAAGTCTCACCCACCAATTTTTCTGTTTGTGAGATAAAAAAATAAAATACAACTATTTTTCCTGAATGCCAAAGCTCTATCTCGATACCAAAACATGGCTCCCGTACAAAAAACCGTTCTGGGCCGAAATTCGTATATTGACCCTAAGGGGTTAACGCGTGCCCTTAGGGGGTTATTTCTAGGACCGACCACAAGAATTTTTACACAACCAATATTTCTTTGTATGGCTTTTAAGCTCTATCTCTGCTCCTAATAGTAGCACCCATACAAACCGTCAAATGTATGAAAAAACCTGACATTTTTCGAATCTTTGAAGTTTTTCGGAACCGAAATTTTTCACGTTTCGATGCATAAGACATACATAATTTATTTGAAGGAAAAAGAGGATGTGACTTCTTTTCCTACTTTTCCTAAAAACTCAAGACTTGACGGCTAGAGAAGAATTTTTTTCTTCTTCTTTATTTAAAACTAACTTCTCTATTGAATGCGCTGTCAAATCGAGTTTTCCATTTTCAAAACGTTGCCGCAGCGTTATTTCGGTATGCAACAAACATATAGGGCATCAGAATTTTTGTCAACTAGAAAGCAATTTTCGCTCTTGTTTAGGTATGGCTGTAAGTCGTATACAGCGGCAAAAGTAATCATGTAGCTGTGCAGCTGTATTAGTGTGAGAATATGCAAACATAAGTGTTCATATAAATACGTCTGTTTTATTTTTGACAGAATGCAGCCGGTCTATGTATTTAATGCATATACAGTAGTTTTGACTTAGCTGCCTTTTATTTACGTGCACTTTTGACTTAACTGCACAAAATTGATAATTTTTGGCATTATTCTTTATAATCCCATACAAATTCCTTTTTTAAGTGCACTTTCTTTACCTGCACATTTAAGATAAGTGCCCAAAATTTTTGGCATTTTAAAATTATTATCATACAAAAAATTTAAGTTAGCTGCACTTTGACTTAACTGCCCAAATTACATATTTTCTGTAATTATTCTTCAAAATCTTTCTTTACGTGCATTTAGTATACCTGCACATTTTTCATATTTTTGGGCAGCTTTAAAATATTTTCATATAAAACATCAAAGTTAGCTGCACACATGAAAATATATGGTGGCCACTTTTTCACATAAATATCCAATTTTAGCTGTTTAAAAAACAAAAATCGCAAACAAGTCAAGTTGTTTGCATGTACCTACATTTATGCATATGGGTTGTGGTTACAGCAACTTTACCATAATTATATGAAAGGAATAGCAAATCTTAGGTCTGGAACAGAATAAAGTAGTTGTAGTAGTATTTGAAGCGGACAAATGCTCTCTAGCGCAACAAATTTCAAAATTTCGATTTTTGCGCTTCAACGGCAACGACTACTTATTCTATTGACACTACTTTAAAACTGCCGTTTTTAATTTTTGACAGCTTGCAGTAACGTTGTACTACAGCGACTTTTCTGTCCCACACTTTATTGTTACCAATTTGGCTATCTCGTTCCGTCTAAAAATGCACAAGAAATGACTACAGGTTGTTTGAACGTAATTGTTATTATCAATAAAAAAACGTTGTTACTCCTTTTTCAAACACTTTACTTTAGCTGCACTTTTATGCAGGTAACCACAATTGCGTACCTGCACATTAAAGCAGCTAAATACATTTAAGATAGCTGCATTTTTGATTTACCTGCACAAAAAATCGTGCAAAGGAGATTGTGCAGCTAAGTCAAAATTACTGTATACAAATTTTCACATGTCTAAGGAAGTTCTTTAGAATTATGTAGTTGTAATATTTGGAGAAGCAATTTCATATTTAAAAGAAAAACAATTGGGGAATTCATAAGGTAGTCATAAAGTTGTAAGGTCATATGTCTTAAAATAATAACAAGGAATATAAATGACTGCTGTGGGCAGCCGCTTATAATTTGGATTTCTACTGTACAGTTATGACGAATCAATGAACACAGCATTAAAATTTTTATTTTGTTTGAAACACAACAATATTTTTTTTAAACAATTGTAAAATATTTTTTAGAACATTATGACGATATGACTTGATAACACACCTTGTGAATTCCCCAAATGTTGAGAGAGCAAAAAAAATATATAAATATTTAATTAAATTTTGAAAGAAACAAGGCGAATTCATATAAGCTGGTTATGATTTTTGCTTATTGAAAAGGTCAAAATAATTTTTTTGTTTACATTTTGTTACGGAATTTGAAATTTTCCACTATTTTTATAGAATTGCTACTACATAATATGAAATTGCCATGACATGCTTATTAATCTTTTTATATTTTTAAAATATTTATAAAGAAAAAAAAAATTATATTAAATTTTTTCAATTTAATAGTAAAACTAAAAAATGTCCCCTCTTCTTTAATACCGAAAATGTTGTCATTCAATGTCGTTTCTTTGATGTTCATTCAATTAAATAATTTCTAGTTTAGTTTCAATGTATTTCTTTTGCTGCATTTTACTTTTTACATTTTGTACATTTTTTATACAAAGAATCCATTAATAACTTTTTAAAAAATATATAAACTTGCAGTTTTTCCTTTTCTTATTTTCTTCTTCGACTTCAGTTGTAATTGTAATTTTTTTTACTAACTAGCCAAACTAATACAATATTATGCACTTTGTTTTTTTTTTTTTATTAAATTTTTTTTAACGAATTTTCCGCTTCGAAGGTACAAACATTCCAGCAGCATTTTCTTGAAATAAATACAAAAAAAAAAAAAAAAAAAAAAAAATGGAATTTACATTAAGTTTTGCATTTAAATAGACAATTTTAGTAATTTTTCTTTTTTTTTGATATTTTCGTAGAAGCAATTTCGTTAAATAACAAACTTGTGTTGTTAGTTTTAGTACACTGTTAGAATTTTATGAAAATAGGAATTTAGTTAATGTTTTTTTTTGTTTTTGATATTTCATAAAATATTTCTGTATTTTTTGTGTATTTTCATAAATTTTTCTACTTCCTTCCGTTTGAAAAGTGGGGGAAATTTTATGAATGAATGTATAAATAAGGTATTCAGAACATTCATTTATAAATAAATAAGCAATTATTATGATTATTGTAGTATGTGTGTGTGTGTACATGTGTGTTTAAGTATGTATGTATTTACATACAAAAGTATATAAATTTAGTTGAGTGAATACCCAGTTATCATTTTAAAGGTCATTTTAAAAAATAGTTCACTGGAATAAGTCCTTTTTGAAGACTAAAAATTGAAAATTGAATTGAACTGTAACAACATGTTTTGTGAAGTTGTTTTTTTTTTGTAATATTACAAAATGTGTAGCAGTCACAAAACTAGGGAAGGACTCTATACACTACCAGAATACGATAGTATGGGCCCCTTAAATTTTAAGAAAAGTGCCGATTAATATTTCATACTATATTGAAGTTATAGTAAATATTATAAGCGAATTTAGGAATTAAAATATTTTTACAAAATACAAGTAGAATGTGAAAAATTTTAATGAAAATTCAAAAAACTCAAGCCAACAAAAACTAATACGACAAAAAACGATAGAAAAAAAATTTTCGTACAAAAATAGAGAATCAAATGGCTGAGCATTGGCCAGAAAAACGGATACTAAATGACTTATGAAGAAAAGTCGCAGGTAACAAAGCTAGCGTTTAGGTGATAATTTTTTGTAAAAATCACCTGAATCATCCTTCTCAGATCACTTTTGCTGATTCATTGACATGTCGAAATAATGATTTCTAAATGTTTTGAATTTAAAAGTTATTTATCACTAGAACAACTGAAAAAGGATTAACTTATGATTCATTCATATACTGAAATAATAATCAGAAAATTGTATCACAAATGAATCTCTAAGAGGATTCGTCAGTAGGATACCATTTTTTTTTTCTTTCACGATCAGAAAATAAGCTTATTAATGATTATTTTAATCCTGCAGATAATAAAAAAAATGGACTTTAGACGAAATGTATTTATAATTTCTTTTTTCAAACGTTCGTTTTTAGTTTCATCTGACATAACCTAAAATCGTTTATATTTCCATTTAAAATTAATTGTATTAAATTTAATTAACCATTTTATTTGTTTAAAAATATGAGTAAACAAATAGATTTCAATGTATTTTTGACGCCACAGAAAAATTACTTGCAAAACAGTTGATGTCAGATAGTTTGTCAGTTCAAAATCGAACACCCTCCAATTGAAAATCTGTACAAAGCTAATTCAAGCTTACAATTACAGAAACAAAATGTTTTTGCTTTTACACGACACTGCTAAATACATGTTGTGTAAAATCAACTTTACTTGTGATCACTAAATTTATAGAATGTTGACTGGGTTGCTGATAAAATTCCTTCACAAACATTTATATTTCAAAAATATATGCTTAACCAAGGCGAATTCATTTTTCAGGTGGCGTTGAAAACACAGCTGTGCTACTTTTTTTTCTTAATTAGAGAGAGAAATGTCAAAAGTTCCTTGTGATTTTGACATATGGATCAACGAAAGCAACAAAAAAATACATTGTTGTGTTATTGTTGTTGTTACTTGTTGTAGTATCGACACCACCGTTTACATGAATTCGCCTTGTGCTTAACCTTGCATTTTATTGACAAACGAGTTTTTATTAATAATTTCTTTCATTCATTTTATTCGCAATTCTCTATTAATTCTGAAATGAAAATTGTCAAGATTTGTTAAGGTATTATTTCGTGAGTTTACAAAAAAGCTTGACAATGGTTGTGTTTAGGATTATCGAAGGTTTCTGCATTTTAATTTCGAGAAGTTTGTAATTACAATTTGTCAAAATGTTAAAGAAATCTTTAGAATAAGATAAAAATTGGAAAATCATTTTATAAACTATAGTTTATTGTTTTAGTTTAGTTTTGTTATTGATTAGTAAAAATACTGGACAAAATGGGTTAGAATCTTACAATTTATCTTAAGTGAAGATTGAAATAAAAAAGTAAAAAATTATTTAGATAAAATACTGCTCTAAAAGAGTATCGATGACGCATCAAATTTCATTAACAATGTTAAAAATGCTGAAGAAGTCCACCATCAAAATTTAAACACGAATGCAGTTCTGCTTTGTGACGTGCATTTTTATTTGATTAGTTTCTTCTTCTTTTATTTGTAAGCCAGTATTCTGATTTTAGCCATCATAGAGTCTTTTAAGACCAAAAATCGTGCAATGTATGTAAAACGGGTTTTCGAAAAATTCAAAAATTTCAAGGACCGGAATTTCGAAAATCCGTTTTACATATATTGCACGATTTTTTGGTCTAAAAAGACCCCTAGTGAAATTGGATTCATAAAATATTTGTCAAACATTTTATCCCTCTAAAGTGTCGTTTTAGTATACTTGTGTGGGAAAGTTTGTTAAAGGAAAGAAATTACCCCTTAAAATGAGTGTTAGAGGGCTAATATATCCTTAGAAAAGAATTGCCATACAATTCTACTGAAGACATCTGAAATAGTTTTTAAGATGAGAGGTACATTTAGTAAATTTTTTTGACTTATACGAAACCAAAAAACTTTAGAGGCCAAAATTTCGGGAATCCGAGCCAACTTTTCAAAACCCTTTGGCAGATTTGCTTTACCAATAGTCTTGTTCCATTTCATGTTGCAATTATTGAGCCTGGCGGCGATGACTCGAATTTTGTTGCACTGTGTTATAAGGAGTTGTTTATTTTTGACAGCATTTAGAAAACTTCTTTCATCATGGTGACCTGCCCCTTATTGAATGTTTCTTATCCATTTTTTTCTTCTCTTCCACTCGGCCGTCTTCTTACGAATTTAATCTGGACAATGGCTTGGAGAATTTTGAATTTTCCATTTTACTATGAGACTTAAATAAGATATTTTTTCGAGTTTTCACAGTTCTTAATATTTTACGTTCGTTCATCATTCGAAACAGTCCATGGAATCATAAATATTCGCCGGAAAGTCCATATCTCAAACGAGTTTAATGTCTTTTCTAACCCAAAAAATATCTAAGCTCTAAATCCTTTATTATTTCTCCTGGCGACGAGAAATTTTAAAGCCACGTTGGTTTACTTATACCATTAAAGGCATATCTAACCTAAATAGCGGCATGGTGTAGTGATTAAAGTGTTTGCCTACAAGACCAAGGATCCCAGCTTCGATCGCTGGCAGAGTACGAAAAATTATCATGATGGTTTCCGTGTTTTAAAAATTAATTGGCTTCAAACGCCCTGCAAACAATATATCCAAGAAGCCCCTGGCCAGCCTGGAAAAGTACTACAACAAATACACGAAGCATCGACAGATGCTAGGCGCATTATCATAGGATCTGCTACAGCGGACCAATCATCTACTAAGCTGGAACAACAACCTGTTAACGAAACTGATACAAGGCAAAATAATGATAGACTGGATCGAACTAAGACAGTGCACTCTTACATAGGAAGACGCGAAAACAGCTGCCACAAATCGTGCAAGATGGATATGCTTTGTGGAAGCCATATACTCCCAAGAGAGGTAATGGAGAAAAAAATCCTTACGTCAACTAATCTCAAATAGCCTCCGAAATTTCCCCTGCGTAATTTTTTGCTAGGTTTGTTAGTGTTTTATTATATATGCAAAGAAGGCGTTTCAATTAGATTAGTTTCATTCATTCATAAATTCATAAGTTTATGTATATTTAAATTAAATAAAATTTAGCAAATTTTACGAGTCCGCGCCACTGTGCCATAACACTGATTTCCTTAAGTACTAAAATTATTCTATATTGCTCTCATTTTGAAGAAAATTTTCTTAACAGTTTGTTCCTTTAAACACTGATGTTGTCAGTGTGCAGAATTTATTTTGTTGCTGGGTCTTTGTTGGTTGTAGCTAACAGGAATTTCCGGTGAAAATTTATTAGCTTGTGCTTCAGTCTAAAGATAAAGAAAATAAAAAAACAAAAATATATAATCCAACCTATTTATATGGATGAAAGTAATATTTTTGTGCCGAGTCTACAATATTTTGCAATTTTATAAATGTTTCGGTTTATTTTATTTCAGTTTTTTATTTTTTAGCAAAGTTAACTTTAATACAAGTTGACGATATTTTTCCATCAAATTCTTTAAATATTTTTGCCATTTTTTTCCACCATTTGTTTTTTCATATGATGCCTGTCGCCTGCCTTGCCACTGCTTCTGCTGCTGCTGCTGTTGCTGCCACTAATTTGTGCTGTGCGTTTGGGACTATGAACGACTATTAATATTACTGCTGCTGTTGAAAATTGAAAAGCTGGTCGTACAAGAGATGAATCGTTTGGGTATGATTGTTGACTTGTCACATGTTTCAGTGCCCACGATGTTGGATGCTTTAGGTTCCTCAAAAGCACCCGTAATATTTTCACATTCTTCCGCACATGCAATATGCAACAGTTCGCGTAATGTACCCGACCATGTTTTGCAAAGAATTGTAAGTTGTTGGTATTTGACTATTTCATTTTATTTTTATTCTTTTTTTATTTTTTTCTTTCTGCTTTCTTCTTCTGTATTTCTCTTCGTTTTTTTTTTTGAAATTTCATATTTGAATAATTCCAAGGCTATAAATGGTGGCTTAGTGATGGTTGCATTTTATCCGCATTTCGTAAGTTGTTCTGGACAAGCAACACTACACGATGTCGTTGGTATGTAAATTATTTTAATACAATACTGTTAAAAATTCAACTTGTAATTGAATAGATATTTCCAGCAAAAAATAACTGTATACATATTTACATACATATGTAAAACGAAAAGAGGAGCAGGAAAAAATTGAAGAATAATGAAATATAAAGTTTCCCACAATATCTTCTAGAATAGAGAAAAGTTATTAGAATGGAAATGAAAAGTATTTATTTTCATCCTAAAGATTTTTTTGCGAAGAAAGAAAACATATTTAAAAAGGTCCTTTTATAAAGTTGTTTGAAATAATAATAAGAAACTGTTTTATGGTACTTCTTAGAAGATGTAAATAATATATTCAAATATAGAATAAGGAGAATGCTTTTCTCTGAGTATCTAAAGAGTGATGTGAAAAAGATTTTTATGAATACCTACCGCGAAGGACTACTCCATGGTGGATCGCAACCACTGAGTGACAAATAGTGCGTTTAGCAACCCCCTGCTTGTGAGAACAACCAACATACACAGGTAGCAATTTCAGAGTACAATTCGGCCAGATTCGGCATTAGAATAGTCGGCAGCGTTTGTTGGATAGCAACAGCATTTAGGGATGATCCGTTCCTAGACCGAATCCACGAGTTGTAAAAAATCGGCCCTTTAGTAGGATTCTCAAGATCCTCTCCCCTTGTAAATTAAGTAGCGTTCTTAGCATTCTCTTATAATAAGCAAATCTCTAAGAGTATATTCATTTTTCCACTTATCGACAATTTACTGTTCTCCAGTCATTAATCACTCATGCTACGAACTTTGCTGGGGACATTCGATCATTCACTCCTCACTAACTCGCCCCATCCTTTAAACTTTAACCCCTCAATATTCATACTCAAGTTTGGTTACTCCTTATTCTTCATGCTCATCTTTATTCAACATTCATTTCCCACTTAATTTTTACTCAGGATACTTTGTTGGGCGCGATCGATCTTTAACTCTTCACTTACTGGATGGGGCGGGCCTCCTTCATACAAAATCTTCTCAACATCCTACTTCATCGTACTCGAGTGTGGTCGGTCCTATCTTTTTTTTCACCCCACACTTAATATTCCCTTTCACATCAACACTCAATCTCACCTTCACTACCCATTTCCGACAACTTAAAAAAAGTTTGTCTTAATCTTTCACTTTGTTTATAAAGTATGTATCCTTTAATTTAAATGTTAGCTCCTTGCAAAGACAATCTTTTCGAAAGACAAAAAAGCATTTCCTTGCAAAAAGTACGCCTTCAGTTCATTGTCAGACTGGTGTCGAGACATCAGGAGCAACTGACTCCTGTGGAGCCAGATTGGATCTCTGGTTAGCCGCAATATCAAGAGATCTGTTAACTTTGAACTTTGCCGAATTTCTGGGTTTGGCTGCACCTGATTTCTACGAAGGATTCAACATCAGAAGGTGAAATATCCTTAAGAAAATCCCCACATACTCTCTGGGGGAATTCGCCTTAAGATGATTGAGGCTGGGTTGGATGTTGGTTTCTTTATCGTGATATGAAGGATAAAGGTGCAATTTCTACTTAAATTTTTACAAAGATTTTCAAGGTTTTCCTATGAAAAATGTGTCTTAGTTACAACACGCATTTTCCTAAAATATGCTTTGAAATTTTGTTGTGTTTCCTCAATCTTACTTCTTGTGTGCTATATATTTCAACGCTATTGTATAGTTTTGTTAGCTAAATTGAATAAACCCATATATTTACATATGCATGGGTATAGTACGAGTTTATATGCAATTCTTTTCTACTCTCTTTTCCCAGTATATGCAATTGTTTTATTCATACAATATAAATTTATAATAAATAATAAAAAGCTTGTTTATTTATTAACTGGTTTTTTCCCTTTTCTTTCTCTTTTTCATGATTTTATTCTATTTTTTTGTTGTTGATATTATTAAAGCTCATATAAATCACATACGAGAAGTAGCAGGCGTGGATCATGTTGGCATAGGGGCCGGTTACGATGGTGTAAATCTGTAAGTTTTTTTTCTCATTTTTACAAATTTTTTTATTCTAAATCTGGGTGTCGTTATACCTTTTTTCGGGTGCGATTTTTTTTTAAATCGTAATGTTGTATGTTAATGCTTAACGGATTATTATTTTTTTCAATATAAAATTTTATTTATGGCAAGCTTTTTGGTTTAACGTCCAGTGACTTTTTGTGAAATTTTCCTTCTGCCTCTTAAGCAGTCTTTTTAATAATATCAATTTAAATATAATATTTTAGGATTTTTAGTTATTTTTTTTCCATAAATTTGGGAAGTCAGTTCGGTTTTTCCTATTTTTTTACTTTGCATTGGTATGTGTATCGTAAAGTATTTGTTTAATATACGTAAATAGATTTTTGCTTTATATTTTCTTTGATTTCTTTTTATTGTTATTGTAGTGTACCCAAAGGACTGGAGGATGTTTCCAAGTATCCTCATCTTTTTGCTGCATTACTAGAGTCTGATAAATGGTCTGAAGAGGATATTGCTAAGCTGGCAGGCAAAAATTTAATACGAGTATTTAAAGAAGTTGAAGCGGTAAGTCACAGAAAAAAAAATTAAAATTCCAGATTTTTTTTATTTTCTTTCGTTTTGTATACTAAGCTCTCATGCAGATAAATTGTAAGCAAAAAAGTAAAAAAGAAGAAATAACGTTAAGAAGGGTTTAAAATTCTAAGATATTTTTATGTTGGCCATAAAATGTTTAAGATAACAGCAGCAAGTGGGAGAGAAATAGAATGAAAAATTAAAAAAAAACATGTTGAGAATGAAAACAAACATTTATATCTTTGTTAACATTCTTAAGACTTGAAAACTATTTTCACTAAAACCTCTTCAATGTCTACAACTTAAAAAGTCCTTTAACACTAACGTCCACACACACACACACAAACACACACACACACACACACACCCAAACACACTAAATAGGCAGTTTTCTATGAGGGTATCATATCCAACTTGACAAACTAACAACTGACTGATAAATTGTTAAATTAAAAACCATAATAATTCCAAAGCCAAGTTGGACAAAAAAAAAAAAAAAAAAAGAAAAAAAAAAAACCAGAGAATAAGAAAAACACGATGAAGGAACACGGCAATGCTTGTTAAGGTAACAAATGCTTGCCAAGAAGAATAAAAATTTACATACATACATCCTTTTTTGTGTGGGTAAGCTGGTAAGAATGAGGCATTTTCCATCTATACATCTTTTTAAATATGTACATTTGTATTAATATTCATCAGCATGTCTGAATAAGTAGCTTTTATTTTACAGAGTTTTATTATGATTATAATTTAACAACATGGCTATGTTGCAGTACTTTTAAAAGAATGAATTCTTTTGTTTAGATTGGGGCGGGGCTTACGTATAAATTTATCGAATTTAGAATATTGGAGCCAACAAATTATTACCTTTCAAACTCTTTTCTAGGTAAAATAAATTAACTGCCTGACCTTGTACATTTTTATCGCCAAACTACTAAATCGCCTAACGCATATATCTGGCAAGTTTCAGATCTATAGATCAGCCCTAACTTGGATGCCACACGAACAAGTTTTGCCTTTCAATTTGCAATTGTACAATGTCCCTTTTTTTAATTACACATCCACACTTTTAAAATTGACCACGAGATTGCTTTCAGTTTTACTTTTCCATTTGTTTGGCAATATTAAGTGTAATTTAACAGCTGATCACAAATAAATTTTGTCGCTTCCTTTATAAAAACCATATTTCTTCAAAAATAAATGTGCTTTATTAAAAAAATTGTGTTTTTAAGAATTCTTGTGCTTTTTAACAAAATACATGGAGTCAAGCTCCTATTTTGAGTTGTTTCTTCGTCGGGGGCATTTTTAAAATGAAATTGATTTTCAAATTGAGTGTAGCCACAACTGTCAATTCAAACAAGTTCTGACAAGCAGTTTATGTCAGTTACAGTCTAATTAACTATCAGTTATAGCTGTCAAAACATATTGTTAACTGGAAGTTAAAGTAATAGTTAGTTTTAACTGAACTTGGTGAAATTGGGGGTTATAGTTAAAAAATTAAAAATTGTTTATGAACACGGGTACCGTGTACACGTACACGTACCGTATTTTTTGCACATTTTTTGCGACTGGAATAACTTATATGGCCTATTGAAGAGTAAAACTATGTCATTTATTCTGAAGAGTTAAACTGTTATTTATTCTTACCGGTCATTGAGCAGAATTGTGTGAACAACAAAGATTTTTTTGGTTCGAAAATGCTTAATTTTGTGCTTCTTAATATGCCATAACTTCCGAAAGTTTTGCTTAAATGCTTCGAAATGGAAAAGAAACAGTGAGGATGAACCATATCGACTGGGCACCTAATCTTTTCCTAAATGTGTTCTATAGATTTCAAAGTGCGAGAGATGTTTCGAGCATTAGAGATGTGGTAATTTGTATACAAAGCCCTTTGGGTCAGCCGAAAACATGCAGAAAGAGCAAAACAAGTGTTTGCAAACAGCAGGATTCAACCAAAAGTTCGGTAACACACGAGTTGAAGATAATAGACTTAGAAAGACGATGTAAAACGGATCTATTATGAAAACCCGTTGCTCGCTTAATCATATGAAAAGCTCGTCATACCAGCCTAATCAACGTCAAAGCCGAAACACATGATACTAATGTTTTAATGCTGGTACTTGGTGGGAACAGAAGGGCCCAATCTATTATGAGATGCTGAAAAAAAATCTGGCGATCTCAGGGCCCATGTACCAGACAGAATTAATTCAATTAAAGTGAGCATTGGCCGAGAAAAGCCTGGAATATGCGACAAGACATAAAATTGGCATACTCGATCATGGCAATGTTCTACCACATGTTGCAAGACCGACTTGTAACTATTTAGAACTTTTAACCGTGACTTTGCTTACGTGAAAATTAGAGCAAGTCTTATAGAAAAGACGTTTTATATTATAAAAAATTACAAAAATGTTATGTTGTTCTAATTTATCTTAATTAATTTATGCTTATTTTATGCAACATTATAGGAATTATTACCAATATTTGAATCACACCATACACACGATCAATACGTTAGGCAATTATTGCCGTGACCGTTGTTTTCGCAACTTCCCGTCTCAGAGTGATCTATCCTAGCTCTTGGAGTATCGATACAGTCAAAGTAGAAAAACTGCCATTTCTTCTACTTCTTCATTTGCCATTGACCAAACAAAAACTATTGCTTTTACTTCTGATTTATTAAATGTAAACAGTCGCTGTTAAACCAACTCAAAAAGCGAACAGTTGTTCAAAAATTTTCGTTTTTTGTTCGACGGTTTTTGGTTTTGACTTCAGTTTTTTTAACCCTGGGTTGTTGTTCGAGCTAATTAATTTATCCAATTATTTCATTATATTTTTAGCGCTCGTCTTGTTCTTCGCTACGAAAATAACACACAATCTGTCTTTAGCATAGTCTTTATTTAATGTTCTTAAACATGTACGTGCTCGCCACCTCAAGATATGAGCTCGAACATTGGAAATTTGACGCAGTTATTTTGCCGGTGTTATTGCTCGTGTTGACACATCTTAAATTGTTGTTGTGTTCGGCACTTTTATTATATTAGTAGAACATAGTTTTGGCAGTTGTTTCGATCCACGTTGGCAAGATCTTTAGTTCCATCATTCTAAATTTTGAAACTCAAAAGGTTATGATGATTTGAAAACCTTTTGTCGTGGCAATCAATCTCCACAAATATTCTTGTTAAAATTTAAAATAGGAAAGATTTCCGTATGACGTGCTAAATTCAAAATTTTCCATAAATGATAAATACACTAAAATTTATTGTTGAGGGAAAGCTAGCTTCTATGCGCATTTCACTGGTTGCTTAGGCCAGCTCATCAGGAAACCTTTTCCTAAGATTTTAGAAAAGCTAAAAATATTATACGAATAAAATAAGAATTTTAAACACTCAAAGTCTTACTTGTAAGTAACAATATCAAAGCTTGAACAAAATATCAATAATCAAATATATATCCATATTTATATCAGATCTACTTTTTTTTAGTTGCAGATAAAAGAAACATTTTACAAATTAGTTTCCTCATGTAAAAGTCATTGTTTTGCTACTAAATTTTTAAAAGTGCTTGTATCAGATTATGTTTAGAGCATATTTCCAAGAAAATATTAAAAAAATCTTATTCTAATTATTTAATTAAATCAATTTGGATTGTAAATCTTTTTAAATTAAAATACATAAGGCTTATTAAAAATGAACGGATGAGAATGCCCAGTTGGAATTCATTCTTTTGAAAATCCGCCTAATAATACAACAGCAATAACAAAAGCAGCAATAATAACTAGAAAATGGCTACAATAAAACGAAAAAGGAACAGGACATTTTTTGTTCTTTGAACAGAAATTCTTTCAGGAAATTGTTAAGAGTTGTTGAGTGTACAAAAATGTTTTCTATTCTGATTATATTCTCCTTGTTTTCCTTCTTCATCGTATTCCTTGGTTTTAGTGTGTGTGGTCTTTTATGAAGAATGTCCGTCTGTCTGTCCATTCTAACATTGTTATTATTTGTTACATGCCTCTTTACATTTGCAATATTTCGGAAAAGGTGGTTTTCTATGCTGCTACTGTGTGAACGAGAAGAAAAATTATACAATCTTTATAATTTTTGTCGTTGTTGCTGCTGTAGTTGGGACTTTTCCCTTCCTGTTGTCAAGCCTGCAATAAAATGATGAGTTGCTGTTGCTCATGTTGTGTTAGGGATGTCATTGTTGGTGTAGTTGTTGTTTTGGGGGTTTTTTTTTTGTGTATTATAAATATGTCTACTTTGTTTTGGTTTTAAAAGCATTTAAAAAGGCATCTTACGTTATTATGTGGGGTTTTCATGACATATTTAAGATTTTATTGGATTGCAAATAAGAAAGAACAAGAAAACACAAGAAAAATACAGAAAAGAAATCTTAATGGATTAAATGGAAAGTCCTTTTAAAAATAAAAAGTAATGGCAGTACTTAGACCCAGGTTTGTAGTGTCGCAAAATAAAGAAATAAAATAAAAAATTGTAAAAATATTACTTTAAATTATTTTAATTTGAAATATTCTTAATGGTTACTGACATTAAAAGACCTAAAAATGTGAGTTATGTTGAAAACAAAATTTCAAATATAAAACATGTCGTCGGCTTAATTTGCCAACCTGCTAAATCAGCTTTTTAAGTAAATTGGGATTTTGATGCCATGTGGTTGAGGAAGATACGCCTCGTCGACGGGCAAGTAGTTTTTCTAAAATTCGAGTCTTGAAGAGTGTTAAGCCAACTATATTTTTCGTTTTCCTCTCAAGCTGCGAATATGAAATATAAAAAGTTTTTTTTTTCGCTCCTGTAAAATGTGTTGAAAGGGAACTTAGCAGGTTTGCATATTAAGCCAACGATATGTAAATTTAAATTTAAATATGAAAATGCATTCGTAAACCTGCTCTGGTTGGGGAAACAGCTCGCCCGTTATTGTTATTTTTAATTAAACTGCATTGGCTAATAGTTTGGCTTGGATATTGGCCATATGCATTTGATTAAACCAAAAACTTTGCATCGTGCCGGTGGAGTACCAATCAAAAGTCTCTTTTTTGAATCATTGTAAGGACAAAGAGTAATCGGGCCTTCCCTTTTTATCTGTCCTTGTGCGCTTTCCTAATAGTTTGGCTTGGATATGGACCATATGCATTTGATTAAACCAAAAACTTTGCATCGTGTCGGTGGAGTTCCATTTAAAAGTCTCTTTTTTGAATCATTGTAAGGACAAAGGGCAATCGGGCCATCCCTATTTATCTGTCCTTGTGCGCTTTTCGAATAGTTTGGCTTGGATATGGACCTTATGCATTTGATTAAACCAACCACTTTGCATCGTGTCGGTAGAGTACCATTTAAAAGTCTCTTTTTTGAATCATTGTAAGGACAAAGGGCAATCGGGCCGTCCATATTTATCTGTCCTTGTGTGCTTTCCTAATAGTTTGGCTTGGATATGGACCATATGCATTTGATTAAACCAAAAACTTTGCATCGTGTCGGTGGAGTTCCATTTAAAAGTCTCTTTTTTGAATCATTGTGAGGACAAAGGGCAATCGGGCCGTCCCTATTTATCTGTCCTTGTGCGCTTTCCTAATAGTTTGGCTTGGATATGGACCTTATGCATTTGATTAAACCAACCACTTTGCAGCGTGCCGGTGGAGTACCAATCAAAAGTCTCTTTTTTGAATCATTGTAAGGACAAAGGGCAATCGGGCCGTACCTATTTATCTGTCCTTGTGCGCTTTCCTAATAGTTTGGCTTGGATATGGACCATATGCATTTGATTAAACCAAACTTTTTTCATCGTGACGGCGGAGTTCCAGGGGATTGAATTTGAAAGCCTCTGCTTCCTGCATAAAGATGTAGTGTAGTGTACGTATACTTACGTACAACACTGTAAGTTGTTTTTATATGAAATTAATCAACAGCTCAATTCTATTATGTTTAATGACCACAAGTGCAAATACACTGTATGCAATCGTCAGCACATTCAATGGCTATTGATCCTTGCTAACTGTGGAAAATAATTAATTATTAAACATAGAGTTTCATAATTTATTACAGTAGGACTTTCAACAGTTTGGGACTTTGCTGTTGCAAAGACAAACCAAAAATAAAGTTTCCAAATGAAAATGCGAAACGTTCTTAAAATAATTTATTCCTTTAATTTTGTGTAAAACTTCAACATTTAAAAAATTTTTTTTTTTAATATATCCTTATTTGTGTGTTCCACTTTTTTGTCTATCGAGAGCCTTTTAAAGCCCACTGATTGCCTAGAATGCATATAGTAAAAAGTCTAGACCAAATCCTAATGTAGCCGTATCTTTGATTTTTGGCCAGTCGGTGAAGAATTAAGAGGCAAAAGGGAGGTGGAAAAATTAAATTTTTAAACATTTAAGCTTATATAAAAGCTCCCTAATGACATGGGAAGGTAAAACTGCCTAGCATATAGTCCTAATAATGGAGCAAAGCCTGAAGTATACGGATCTAAATTTCTCAAAATTTTTGACTACGGGCGGAGAGTTGAGTGGGAAAGGGGTGAGGCAAAATTGTGTTATTTAACATTTTAGCTTATTTTAAAGCCTCCTAAAGACCAATAAGCTAAGAATTGCCAAGCATATGTTACTGACGTTAAGGCCAACCTTAAAGTAGTTTTCCTTCCTGCCTGGTAGGGACAGGTTAAACAGTTAGTTTTCTAATAATTTTCTTATTTCTTAAAAATTCATTGAAGAAACAATACTAAAATATTTTTCTCTCTAAAAAAATGCCAATGTTAAAGAAATAATTGTCCAGATTCAGCCACATGCTGCTTTAACTGAACAGAAGCAACTGTGAACATTAACGATGTAACTAAAAAAATAAATGACAATATCACTATCATAATTTTAATACTTTTGTAATGTAAAACAATCAGGCTTATAGAAAATATCTGCAATGGCTGGCCTATTAAGAAAAAATGAAACGATTAAGAGGAAAATTCCATGAAATTACAATATAAAAATGAATGACTTGAAAACTGGAGAAATTTTTTCCCTTTGTTTCTTTTTTTTTTTGTGGCTCTTACACTCTGAGTAAATATGCAAATTATATTATAGAACACATACAAAGACACAAAACAAAATGAAAAAATGGCTTTTACCGCATCAAGACATGAAACAGAATTTTAAAAAAGGAATATGAAAAACAATGACAATTTTATTTCTTCAAGCTGTTTAAATCTATTTGATTAGCCACACTGGGCCTTTGAACAGAAAATAGAAGATTAAAACTTAAGAATTCTATGTCACACATGTATAAAAACATTTCCAAGTCCCCGTTCAAACTATGAATCAAGTACTGTGAAAACATTTGGATTTGATGGTGAAAGAGGAAAGACGAATGAAAAAGTCTACTTTGTTTCATGTACAAGCAGTTTTGTGAGTTTTTTTATTGAGATAGACAGGAAGACAAAGAGAGAGCATACAAAACGATTAAATGCTGCAAAACAAAAATTTCATTGTGTGAATACGAGCTACCAAGTTTGTATACAAACTTTTGACGGAACAGCTTAGTTTTGTTTTAAATGTTAGCCTTTAATAAAATAAAAATAAAATCACATTTCGCCGGATAAATTCGGGTTTCAGGCTACGTTAACTAAGTTTAAACTGTATGCTTACGAAATGTGGCAAACATAAAATGTATCACGCATAAAACCGTGTGTGTGTTTATTTTGGAAAACTTTTCCAAAAGTGTAAATGTTTGTTAAAGAATTATTGTTTTTGTTAATTATTTATATTTTAATTTGCTCGATTACAAATTGAGTTTTCCCATTGCCCCCGATTTTTTAACAAGTTAAATACTTATGCAAATATCTTAATTCCTTTTGCAAACAATCTCAATCTACAAAAACACAGTGTGCAAAGAAAGCCGTTTGCAATTGTTAATAGATTCACTTTTTTATATTGTTGGTGATAATTTATTTCGCAAAGAAATTAAAAAGAAAATAAAAAAAAAACTGTAATGACATCTTTAATGCTTAAAAGTTTGAAATTAATAACAGGCGTCTAATGATTATTGTAACGAGTAAATGCCAAAAAGAACTTATTAAAAGGGGGAGCCAGGGAGTGACATGAGAAATAATTAAAAAGCAATATGATGAAAAATATTTTTTTTTTTTAAGTTATAGGGTAAAAAAGTCAGGCATTAAGAAAAGTTCTTAAATTTTTTATTGCTTTTCTTAAAAAAGCCATACGGGATTAAAAATTTTAAATCAAAAAATAAATATTTGTAGAAAAAAATGTGTTGTTGGAAGCAAAAGCTAGAGTAGGTTACAAAGTCAGTAGAGCAGTGAACATTAATTAGTTTTTACCACTTGCCTTGGTAATAAAAGCAATAAATTGTTTTAATTTTTTTCGGTTTTTGTTGAAGGCAAACTTGGTAATAATTAACTGAAAACATGTGGCAGCATTCAACCCCTTTTGCCAAAATTAAAAATCGAAAAAAAAAAAAAATAAAAACGGAACAAAGCTGCCATAAAGCTATACATTTTTCCGATGCCCTTCACATTAATGTGAACTTACCATCACTGTGTCTATGTGCATTTTACAAAAACAACGCAAATAAATGAATCTTTAGTTTTCTCGCACACACAGACAAAAGGTCTACGGTACATTAAAGTGAAGAATTCGTGTGCGAGAAACGACGTGGTAAAGAAAAACAGCCAAGTTAAAAAAATACTAATTCATAAATTCGTAATTAAAAATGTAAATACAAGAAACACAAAAAAATGCATAAATAATACTTACCATCATAGTCAAAGAGCAAAATACAGGGTATGGTCAAATAAATGCAAACAAAGAATATGCAATTAACTGACAGGATAACAAAAAACCGATATTTCGAATGATTTAAAAATAAGACGAATTTTACGATGTTCATAAACTATTAAAAATAGAAATGCAAACCAAAAACACAAATCAAAATTGGTACCTTGTTGTAATATTCTCTTTGGTCTCTCGAATTCTATTGTGCTAATTCGTATACGACCTCTGATATTTTATTGCGAGCTCTTCTTTTGTACGTGTTTATTCTATGTTTGTGTAAATTGTTGCTTACAACAGTGCCCAAACGAATTATTCAAGACATAACACGAATTCTATTCAAGTAAGTTAGCGTGTGTAAGTGTGAACTGCTTTGGAACTCTTATGTTGTAAACAGTTCTATCAGAGTAACCCAAAAACAATTTCCAAAAAATAACACAAAGAATTAGTTATGATTGCACTGAAAGAAAACAAACGGTGATTACATTATTGTGTGTTTCTTTTTCCACTAAGTGAACATTTTATTTTCTAAGGAGAAGTGAAATTCTAAAAAGATAGTGAATGCTAACTGACAGTGGATCATTTACAAAAAAATCCCCATCTTAACATCCTTAAATTTTGAAGATAAATTGTTGAAAGTTTTATAAGAAATCCTTTATTATAAACCATTTTATACACCGTTGATACAATTATGCTGAACTTGCACTCACTTTTTCTCGCCACTGTATATGTTCTTTATACAATCCTCAACTACTGAACCGATTTTTACAGTAATTTTATGTAAAATATTTGTAACTTTTCAAGCCGTCGTGACACCTCCAATACAAAGACAATAAAAATAAGCGAATCACACCGGCTTAAGGCTTAATCCTTTTTCTGGCAAAGGATTTGTTGGATGGTTGAACTTTTATAAATTGAGACCAAGGAATCCAAGGAGTTCGCCGTTTTTTTGGATTGGATCAAGTTTTCAAGATATTGCTATTTTTATTTTTTTTTGGATCCATTATTCATTAAGGGTTCTGTGAACTCCATCACAAAAAGGCATTGACAAGTTTTATTTTGGAATATAAAATAAATAATAAAAATTTTTACAATAATTCCTTTGTCCCTCTCCACAAAAATAAATCCCCGAAAAATTTTAGGACAAATCTTTTAACACTGCTTACTAGCCACTTGCTGTAGCTTTCGTCTATCGTATGCACTTTTTAGAGAATTTTTGTGATTTTCGTGTTTGTTATCCGAAAACTGTTGACCGACTTCGTTATCTTGGCCATACCATTTTTGAGTGCTGACTTGGATCATGAAAAAGCCATCGGTATCAAAAGAACTTTTGATTTCAATAATTTCGTGTGTCATAAGATGCCGTCACCCTGTTCTTCGCACTTTGTATGCTCCGATTTACTAATTATGATGGTGTTGATAAAGAAGCAATATTTTTTTTGTTTGTAATTAAACATTTTCGTACTCTGTTCCTTTCATCTAAAAGGGGCAGTTACACAGAAATTTTGCATCCTTTGCATAAAAAGTAAGTGTCTCTCTGTACACTCAAACACACATACACATGGTCATACGGCATATGCAGTACTTTTGGAAGTGTTGAGTATGAGAAAAGTTAAAAATAAAAACAAGAGTAACACGGTTTTGGCTCTCCATTATTAAAATCTACTGCAGTATGATGACTTTTTCTGTCCTCGTAAAGTTTGCCTTGAGTACATTTTTTTTATGTATTTTTTATTTTTGTTCATATATGCAATCTGAATTTTATTTACTTTTTTCCCAGTTGTTCGTAGACATAAAAAATGGTACCGAAAATTTATTTAAGTGTAAATTATAAAACATGTTATGAAATTTAAATGCATTTTATTATTTTAAAACATCGTAATGAATTGAAATGGAAAAAGGAAATTCGTTATTTTTTTTTTTATTGTGTGTTGATGCAAAGAGATATTCTTTCGTTTTTATTCTATCTTTCCTTTTTTCTAATTTTATGGATTAAAAATGTTAAAAAGGATGAAATAAAAAAATTTTACTACTCTTTGAAGTAGATTATTTTTGGGGCAAATTTTGGGGTTTGATAAGAGCGAAGGTCAGAACAAATTTTTTTAACCAACAAATGAGAGGGGCAATGGGGTTATAATAAATGTAAAGTAAATGTGATTATTTGATAATTCTAGTTTATCACTCTTTTTGTTATTTCGGTATATACTAGCTTCGCTTCGCTGCTCCAATCAAAATAATATTAGTACAGTGAACTCGCGAAAACGTGAACTAATTTTTACCAAGAGTGTTCACGTTTTCGATTGTGAAAATTTTAGAAAAAGTTAAGCTCGAAATAATAACTTCAAACAAACAATTAAATATCAGATATTAATATTGGATAAAAAATTAAAATTTTTCATTTATTCACTTTACAAAAATAAAATAAAATGTTTATACTTTTTCACTTCTAATTAAAAATACATATGTATGTACATACCAGCTAGCATTTGGCTGATTATTTTTTGTAAAAATCACCCAAGTGATTCTTTCAGATCAGTTTTGATGATTAAAAACTGATTTATCACTTCAGTGATTGAAGAAGGATTCATATATGATTCATTTATATGTTTAAATAATGATTTAAAATATTTTGAATTTTTGTTTTTGACAAATAAAAAAATAATAATAGAAACTTTAATGTTAGCCAAACAAATAAGAAGCTTGGCTAAAAAAGAAGTCCAAAAATTATTGACAATTTATGAACCGATAACTTTTGTTTGGTTTAAAATAAAGCTAGCTCAACTAATCAAAAGCCATAATGGAGCTGATTTTATCGGAGAAAAAATAAAAAACATGACAGTTAAAAATGATATGAAATATAATCGAAAACTATATAATTTACGATTGAAAAATGAGTCGAAAACGACTCAATAATGATTATACAAACTACCATTAAAAAAAAGGAATCAGAAAATTGTATCACAAATGATTCTTTCAGGTTATTCATCGGTAGGGTACCATTTTCTCACAACAAAAAATGAGCTTGTATACGGTTATTTTGCTCTTGAAGCTGATTCCTAAATGATTAGATTATAATACAAAATGCTAGCTGGGTATTCTCTGTAATTCTTAGCAACTGAACAAAAATTGATTAAAGTAAAAAAAAAAAACGCTTTAAAGGACGGGTTTTGCGTTCTTTTAGTTTTTGCACAAAGAAATCGCTTTTCTTCTTTTGGTGTTTTGTTTTACCATTGAGATTATTCAAAACCCTTATTTCAGTTTGGTCAACCTTTTTATTTTCAACCCATTTAAAGGCTTTATTTAATGCTTCCACTACTTTCTTGTGCTTTATTACGATTTCTGGCTGTTCTACAATAGAAATACTATCTTCGTCACCTTTAGATTCATTATCAATTTCAATAATTACACATTTAAATTTTTAAAGAAAAATAAAAAATTTTCTATAAAACAAACCTGAGGACATACAACGTACATACATATTATTTGCATGTATTTGTGAAAACAATCAACGTAAACAGTAGAATGAGTTTTGGGATTCCCAAAATTAAAAGTAAATTCAAAAAATAAAACGAAAAAAACTATGTTCACGTTTTAGAGCTTTCAGACTTTGTTCACTTTTTAGAGTAGTCAATGTAAAAATAAAAGTGTTCACGTTTTCGAGTCGTTCATGTGTAAGAGTGTTCACGTATTCGCGAGTTCACTGTAATACATTTTCTTCAGATATTTATTCTTCTCCAAATATTTAGACATGTATACTGTTTTTGTATGAAAGGTGCCAGATGTTTAGTAGTTTTTTAAAAAAGATCTCCTGTCTGGTTAACGAATTTCGACTATTATTCTTCTCCAGATATTTATACCATTAGTTTTTCATTGTATGATCACTTTTTCAGTTAAGCCCTGTTTTTTACAGATGTTTTGTGTTGATAGCTGATTGTGAAGTAGGGTGTATTTGGTGTCTTATCATGTGTTGTAACTACTGATTGGTTAGGATGCTGCCATCTTCTGTCGAATTTTTGCACAATTTGTTTGTGTGATTTATTTTGCTGTCTTTGTAAGTGAGAGAGAGAGGTGCCAGGCCCACTTGAAAATTTACAAATATTTATAGCCATTTTAATCAGGAAATTACCCCGAAATCGGTTCAGTAGTTTAGAATGTATAGGAAACAAAAAACAATCAAACAAACGCATTTTCGTTTTCAAATAAGTATAAAGATTTTTGTTCATAAATTTGTTGGAAAATTAAATACCCTTCTTATAGAAATTTTTTAAAAATTTCTACTGAATTCGGCTGTAAGGCTATACTTCATCAAATATGTACAGCTAGGGATTCCAATATCGAAGGCTTTTCAGTATAACTTATGGAATAAAAATATCTAAATACAAAGCACCACGAATACAACAATTTTTTTATTATATTTTATTCAATCCAAGTAATTGTTTATTAATATCGATGGCTTAATATAAAAAAAGGCCTAACTCGATTTTTTTAATAAAAAGCTTTTTTGTTTATTCTGTAGCTAATGCTGTCTAATGTATCTTGATTTAAAATTTTTAAGGGGCTGTAGTACAACATTTGGCGGATATTTTAATTAATAATTGTATTATCAATTTTTTTATCTAACATTTTACGGATTTTATTAGGTTTCATTTTCTTCCCCTGTAAACAAACAAAAAAATCGAGTTAGGCCTTTTTTACATTAAACAATCGATGTCAGTTATTAAAAAAGACGAGACAGGTCAGTATTAAAAACAAAGCAAAACAATCAAAAATTAAATATAATAAGAAGAATTGTGATTTTAGTTGAACTGTTATTTTTTTAATTTGGATATTTTTTAGTCAGGCTTGAGTTCATCAAATTTAATTTTCATGAAATTATTTTTACTGAAGGAAGGAATTTTACAACATGAAAATTTTATTAAAATTCATTGATAATTTTCTTGGCTGAGCTGGGGCTCGAACCTGGGTTGGATTTACATGTTTAAGAACCACCAGATTCTTTCATCAGAATTCTTTGAGTTCTAACCTCTGCACCACTGCGGTGCCTGCCAGCCAACAGTCAAACATCAATCTCTAACCAGTGGTACTGCTGGTTCGAAATTTGCTGTAATTATCATCCAGGAAGCAACATGTAATATAAAATTGAGATTGAATCTAAAAGCAAGTCTTTGGTGATTTTTGACATTGACAACCTTGCTAGATACTATGACTGTATGACGTTTAATATCACTCATACAGGGGTGTGCTGGAAATCGTAAACGTAAAGCACATGAATCTTAAAAGTAGTTTTTTAATAAGACGAAACTGCTAAGTTTGGTCATAATTAGTGTAATTTAACTTGTATTCTAGATTACAAAACAGATTAAAATTGCTGTAAAAGGCTACTTTTATATAATTTTTAATAAATGTGACTATATATTTAAACAAGATATGTTGCAGCAATTTTTCAGTCTAATGTTGAGAGAGGTGAGAAGATTGTGGAGGGGTACTCAGTTTCATGTACTCTGCTATTCTGCTTTGTTTTGTAATTCTCACACTTTTAAACTTAAAGTTGGCTGTAGGTATTTACATATGTATTTATATATAAAATATAAATAAGTGCAAAACTAGAATTTCCAAATCTGGACACTGATGCCATTTCAAAGAAGAATTTTAGAAACTAAAAAAAAAATCCCGGTATTCTGAATGCGGTATTTCGGTACTCGATTTTAGCCGGTAATACCGGTATTTCGGTATCGGTAATACCGGTATTGGAATCCCTATGTACAGCGTATGATTGATATTTTAAATTTATTTGAAACTTTAACTCATACTTTTATTTTATTATTTTATTGACATATAAGTACTTACTTCTCTAAAACTTTAAATTACATGAATTAAAAATGCATACATGTTTTTAAATATAAATTTCTGTTTATATTCAAAAAATTTTTTGTTGTTGAAAATTTTTACATAAAAAAATATTTATACAAATCTTAAGCAACCGGTGTCTAAAGTGTTTATGAGTGTGAAAATTCTTCTAATAAAAAAAATCCTAAAAAACTGCTTCAATTTAAAAAACCATTTGAAATATGAATATATAAATAAGTAAAAATTAACGGTTAAGGCGAAAAAAGTCCCAAGTACCAATTTTAAAGAAACATATTTATACATACATATGTATGTTAGTCTCTTCGAAAAGGGATATTCTGAAAATTCCATTAAAGGCCTGATTTTTCACCACTTGTGGCAGAGTTCGTCCCTAGGGAGGAGGTGCTGCTACTATTCAATATTTCCAAAGGAGGTTAGATAGCTCCAGCACCTAATATAAATGTTGAACTGGATAATCAAAGAGGAGGCCTAATTGAAAAAAGTTATAACTGATAGAAACTTAAGTTTGATGAAAAATTGCTTGAAAAATAGTAGCTAGTGCAGCGAACGACCAACTGGTTTATTCAACGCAATTGTACGATCAGTTGCAACGTGTAGGGACCACATAAGAGTTGTAAATAAAAGCAGTTTATTTTGCTCGTTCGTTGTTGAAGAACATGTTACACTTCCAGTGATTTTAGGTTACATTAAAAACTGTAACATTTATAAAATGTAACCTTCATATTTTTTAGAAAAATAGTCGGCATTAATGTTAGTATTGGAAACTGACTAGTGTATGCAGTAACAAAAAAAGGCGTTTAACGCGATGATCAAAAATATTGCCTTATAAAAAAAAAAATGTGTCCGGAGGTTTCTATTATTATTTCGGTTTACCATATCTTTACAATTCTGTAAAATGTTAGAAATTGCTCTTAAGTCGTTTTGACATTTTAATCATAATGTATGCAAACATACTTAGATCTCATTCCCACTACTTTTCAATTTTTACATTTTTGGTTTCCTTTTTCATTTTGCTCTTTTGTCAAAAAAAAAAAAAAAAAAAAAAAAAAAAAAAAAAAAAAACTACTTAAGAGCATCAACATCGTCATCATCACCATTGTTATCATCTTAGACCACTTATGCATGTGTTGTCTTCTAGTCTACGGGTCTTTACATAATAAAACCCATATAAAAGGAATTTTTTTAAATAGAATTTTTTTTTGCTGAATATAAATGCAGCAAAGCATGGTGGCGAAAGAATACAGTAAAACGTTACCACAGTTCTTTTACTGGAAAACAAGGCAGGGGAACAATTCTAATTTGAAATCTAATAAGAACAAAGTTGCCAGGTTGGCATGCATGAGTTAAATGGGAATTTTAATGCTGCAGCTTTATTATGGCTTTCTTCAGCTTTTCTTTAAATTAGCTTGTATTGTTTAAAAAACTACTTAAATTAATTCTGATCAAGATACTTGGAAAATAAATAATTTGTACTATTTGAAACACCTTTCGAAAAATGTGTTTAATTTTTTACTAAACCAGCAAAAATTCTTTATAAGTTTTTAATTTCGAAATTAAAGTATTTAATATGAGGTTTGGGCAGTGTTGCCAAAACTTGGTGACCAAAAATGGCTAAATTTACGGAAAAAAATGGCTAAAAATGGCTAAAAGCTTTTTTAAATAAAACACATTAAAATTCAATAACAAAACAGAAATAATTCATTTAAAGTTGTTTACGATGAAATTGTAAGTTAAGATCAACTTGATAAATAAGAATAAACGTAAATTAATATTTTGATAGATATTTAAAATATTAAATCATCGATAAATTCGTTATTGTTCATCTCATAGGAATTAAATAATTTAAACGTAAATCATAATCACGACAATATTTACCCTACCTTTTGAGTCCAGATCGACAATAAAATACAAGTAAGAAAGTATAATCGGTCAACCCCAACTATAAGTAGGGTATATTCAAATTAGAACCTTTGTACCAAATTTTATCAAATAATCTCCAAAATTGCGACCTGTACTTTTTGCACAAGGTTTACATGGACAGCCAGCCAGCCAGCCGGACAAACATCGTTAATTCGGCTCAGAAAGTGATTCTGAGTCATCGGTATACGAAAAGGTGGGCTTAGGACCAATATTTTAAGATGTTGCAAACATCAACACAAGCGCATAGTACCATCTCTACTATTGTGGTGTTGCTATAAATATTTTATTGTTATGGTAAAAATATTTACCTAATTGATAAAATTGAATTAACGGTTGCTAAATGTAACCTATTTCTCAAATTACTTTTAACAATATTTACTTGGCTAAATACACTCTCAACTTAAGCATTAGACCATGGAAATGAGAGCAACTTTATAGTCAATTCTGAAATTTCTAAAAATTTTTGTTGCCGCCTGCATCTCTTTATTGAAATCCTTGCAACCAGAAAGAAACTCCGACGTTTGTGTTGATCCATTTTATAAATTTAATATTGGAATAGTTTTCCTTTTTTTTTGAAAGATTTTTCATAATCATAGTTTATAGCGATTTTCAACATTGTAAAAGTTGTGATTTAATTTAAAGGCGTTTTAATTGTTAAAAATGTTTATTTTACTTTTATTAAATTATATATTTATATATTTATAAAAAATTATTCTTTTAAAACGGCAAAAAAAATTTTTATGGCTAAACAAGTTGAAAAATGGCTAAAAAAATGGCTAATGGCTAAACTCATTTTTTAATGGCTAAACAGGGTGAAAAATGGCTAAATCTAGCCACTAAATGGCTAAATTGGAAACACTGGATTTGGGGTAAATAAAATATTTCATGGCCTCTAATGAATTCATCAACTTACGTATGTGGCAACTTTGGTCTCTGCAGTAATAAAAATGCATACGAGATACTGCAAAGAATAGAAAAGAAACTGGCATAACGAACAAAATCCCAACAAGCGCGCAAACAATTCACTTAGATTCTTCCTTTACTTTCTTTTATTTCTGTTTTTCCTCGCATAAAAGAAATTTTACTTTTTTAAGGCTTGCAAATCATATAAACACTACGGATGAAAATTATAGCACTTTATGGGTTTTTTTCTCATAACTGTCTACCTTTAATATTCATGAAAGAAAAATAATAAAAGTATCAGCATCCACAATTGTTGGTCGTTATCTTTTATATGTTAAATAAAAGTTTATGCTATACTTAATGTTTATCGCACATACTGTAGAACAGGCCAACGCACGCAATGCAATAAAATCATTTATGGCCAACTCTTTACTCATAGTTTATGTATTTATAACTATTTGTGTGTGTTTGTGTGTAACAAAGAGCTTAAATTAACAAGAGCAGTAGACATAAAAGGAAGAACAGAAGTAAAATTGCTATATT
The DNA here is from genome assembly GCA_963931875.1 of Pollenia griseotomentosa. Lineage (NCBI taxonomy): Eukaryota > Metazoa > Arthropoda > Insecta > Diptera > Polleniidae > Pollenia > Pollenia griseotomentosa. Next base: position 255,523,712 of record OZ007560.1, on the reverse strand, counting down.
TGGCTATACCGAATCTTATATACCCTTCCCCATGGTACGGTAAGAACAAGACGGTAAGACAAAGTTATATAAATACTGTTCTTTATATATTTACAAATCAATTTGGCTCTTGCCGTTCTCCAGATATACAAAAAGCTATATTGTCTTTGTATGAGAATCGACACGCCCACTTTTCCAATCCCGCCCACATTTTGTCGGATTTTGTGTTTTGATAATCAAGATGCTTGTACCTAATTTGGAAACTTTGGCACCTGCACGTTCTCGAGATATTATTAAAAATAAAATATGTTAACAACAACAAGGGATTTTAGCGTACATTTTTAGGCAGTCTTGATTTTTTGCTCATATCTCAGCCATTTGTAGACCGATCAGGCTGAATTTCAATATCAAACAATTCCGTATTTTATTTGACATAAATATGTAACTACCAATAGACAGTAATATCTGGGCTCTCGGAAAACCCACTTCAACAGACACACTGACATCGTTAAATCAACTTCCCTCCTCATAACGACTCAGAATATATACATATACTTTAGAGGGTCTAAGATCAATATTACAGAAATTACAAACGGAATGACAAACTTATATTTACTCTTTTACCTTCGGAGAAGGGTATAATAAATGCCATAAAAAAGAAAAAAATATACTTGTCTCATTTTTCCTAAATTTACATATTCGTTCTCATTTGCTTTACTTTATTCATTCATCTTACACACTGTACTTGGAGCCTACTTCAAGTGGAGTGCAGTTTGTTAAAAGTGTGAACAACGTAAGAGTAAGAACTAGTAGTTCTTCATCTTTCTCTTTAATTTCTTCCATTTGTTTATTTGTTTAAATTCTTCTTTGATTGTTTATTTTCATTTTTATTGTTCCAAGTATTAAACAATAAACATCTTTTCCAAGAAATGGCTTGTAAGAGTTGTGAAGAATAGCTTTTCTCCTTTACGTACAAATATACATATATGTACATGTTTGTATGTACGTAGTAGCTGTTTACTTTTCGTTAGTAAATATACACTTATGCTCACATTTATTAATAAAGTATATAACAACGTTCTCAGTTAAAAAGTAATCATAAAGAGCAATCGCACATATGTGACCAAAATATTATGGCCTATTTTATAAAGCTTTTTTTTTATTTTAATATCAAAATTACTTTGTGTAGAAGTGATCCCATAAATTTTAAATATATATTTATTTTATGTTTAAGAAAATAGTTTCTCTCAGTGCCATCCCCTGCCTCCTTCTGCTCCACAAATAACTAAAAAAGAAGCAAGTAAGAGGTCTATATTCGGCCATGCCGAATCTTATATAAACTTCACCATTGTGCGACTAGAACTGGAAGTTATATAAATACCATTACTTAGATTAAATAAATCTATTTTGTGCCACGCCTTCTTCCTTACTCACACCCATATTTTGTCGGATGGTATGTATTGATAAGTAAAATGCTTGTTCCTATTTTTGAAACTTTATCTCTTGGCGTTCTTAAGATTAACATAAATCCGCAATTTCTTCTTACAAGAGGTGCCACGCCTACTTATTCAATAACAAGGGATATAAGCGTAAAATTCCAAACTTTAACAGGGTATATGAGTGCCTCGGTAGGCTAGCTGGTAGCGAGCTAGTCTATCACCGCCGAGGTTGCGGGTTCGATTCCCGCCAGAGACTCTGGTTTCTTTCCTGCAGACAAGCATAGAGCTTCGCGGGATAAGCTTAGAAAATTAAAAAAAAAAAACATAATGCTATGAATTTATAACAACCTAGTTCAAATCATATCTGGCGACTTCGCAAAACCAATTTCAATAGACACACAGACAGACGGACGGACAGGCGGACATCGTTAAATTAACTTCGCATATTATAAAGACCAAGAATATAAACATACTTTATAGGGTCTAAGATCATTAATATAAAAATAACAAACGGGATGACAAGCTATATATGCCAGTTTACATTCGGTGAAGGGTATAACAATTGTCTTCCTTATTGATTTTAAGAACGAATACTTTTCGATAAAGCCAATTGCGTTAGTAAGCCACAATAATCCATCTTGGCAATAAATTAGCAAATGCTTTTTACCATGGATTTTCTTTATTATTTCAATAAATATTTATTTTCGCTTTGTTGGCTGTGAGTTTATGGTACATGACATATTAACTTTCAAGTTAATTCCCAAAAGGTTTATGGTTTCTTATTGTATTTTTTAAACGATGAGATAAATTTGTAACACATGGGTTTTTAAAATATTTTAGTTTAATATATTTTTGATTCATATGGGATGACTTAAATATTAACAGATTATAACACAAAATATTAGGAATTCAGTGAATTATAAATTTAATTTAGCTATTTATCAGGTTGGTCAATTAGCCCTCAATTCATGTCTTTAAAGTTTCAAAAAAACATTTCTTATCTGTGCTTTATTTCATGATTATTCAAATAGGAATAATTTATTATTCAGTGCATATAAAAGTTTACTATAATGCAAAATTACCTGAGATCCAGTTATAGTACATATTTTTTTTTAAGGAGTTGAAATCAGTAAAAGTTAACCCTTCTTTGCATGGTGATGGAAATTTCCATCATAACATTTATTGAAGAGGAAAACGCACACAAACTAGTGTACAGTAAATTGGTTGCTGTTGACATCATTCCTTATGACCATTCTATACATTGGATCATAGCGATAAAAAAAAGAAGAAGCATAACATTGAAATTTATTGGTTATGTCTCGTAACTCCGCTGTTTGTTAAGTTAGAGGAAACTTGCATAATTCAAATTATTTTTTTAAAAGCTGATTTAAAACTTTTTTCTTAAATAAAAGGGGGTATGAGAGGAAAAATGGATTGTTTTTAGTGTCTTAGTAATAATCTGCGCATTTATTTTGGTTTTTATTTATTTAGTACTGAGCTTGACAGGCGAATGTGAAATTTCCACTATTTTGTTTTTAACCTTTTTTATACTATTTATTTATAATAAAAATTTTTTTTATGTTTTTCCTTAATCTAGAGCTTGAATTACATCTCTGCGATTAATTTCACAAAAAAAGAAAAAATCATGCAAAGAAGGGTTAATTTCAGTTTTATTTTTCAGAAAATATTGTAATACTGTGTCCAGCAGGAAAAAAGGCCAATCTCAAATTTGTAAGTCATATATTTATTTAGGAACTTCTGAAAGTGAATTTGTTGAAAAAAAAAACGGTATTTCATATAGAAGAAGCTGTATTGAAACATTCTTACTCTCCTTTTGAGATCCTTTTTGTAAAAAAAACCTTTATTCCAAAATGATGAAAATACCAGTCTCAGATTATACGATATAACCCTGCAATAGTATTCGTATTTTCGTACACGTTTAAACGTTACGTTGTTTTGTTGCAAGCCACAAGCTACAATTGGAGGTTTAAGTATTAAATATTAAATTTCAAAAATTTATACATATTTTTTTAATAAGGAACATCAAATTGTAGCTTAATTTTACAATTCGTGCTTTATTGATCTTCTGTTAGTTAAATATTTCTGTGCGACATGTCGCAAAGTATGCAACAGGTCTGATTTATCAAATATTAAGTCTAAAAATTTAAACTCCTATAGTGGGGTGGTAAGTTGGAGTCTCAGCTAAATTCTAGTCCTCGGTGGTATTGTATGACAGCTATCGTTCACACATTTATGTTGGTTCCTAGTAAAAAATAGGCTGGTTTGGTTCTATCTACGTAGTCTTTTAAGACACTTATTATTTCATTAGTGTTTGCTACCAGGTCTTTTCTTAAATATTTATTTTCTGCAATTTTATTTAAATAAAATATGCAATTTAATGTTCGAATAATTTCGCTTTATCAAAAATTTATATGAATGTTACTGCATTTTAGTGCAAACTAATGCCAGTAGCCAATAGCTATAGAGACATGACACCTGAAGCTGTGGCACAATACACATTTCATTTTCAAGTACCAAAATAGTTGCAGGGAAAAAGTTCAAATTAAAAATATACTGTAATCCAACTCTATTGTTTAAGCAGTGCGTATGGTTGACTGAAATATAAAAGGGAGAAAAAAAAATGTGTATATTAACATTCGAGGGTGGTAAATTTAATAGCAGTTTCAAAGTTTACATTATAAAAAAAATAGTTAAATTAATTTTATATAATAAGTTCTAATATTCGAAAGTGGGAATTATTATTCTTTTGACTCTTATGGCTAATAAATTAGTGAATGTTTAAAGTTAAACTCAACTTTAACTTATATGTAGTTTAAACTCATCAACTATAAATCAGTGTCCCATGTATTATATGTAGTTAAAAATTTATTTATTTATATGGTTTGTGTTGGTAGTATAAACGCCCAATTTTATGCGTTTAGAGATGGTTTAAACTTTTACTGACTTTTAGATTTTTTAGTTTAAACTCAGAACAACAAAGAACTTGCTCTAATTTATAAGCCCTTAGAAGCACATTCGTAAAAAATTTTTGATATTATTAAAATGGCTTGAAACCTCTTGATTTTCTACTAACCATACTTATGAGTTTCTGAAAAATACAAAAACTTTTTCAAACTTTTACTTTTTCATAGCGTTATCAAGGTAAAGGGCTTTTGACTTGTTTTTCTATTACAAAAAAAAAAAATTTTTTTTTACATTCAAGCAGAAAGTAAATAAATAACAACAAAAAGTAAAGTTTATACGACAAATAAAAAATCTCTATTCTCATTTCGGTTTATGTAGCCCAGATTTTAGTACGTTTTGAACTTTTTTTTTTTGGGGAAAAAGAAGAATACAAATGAAAATAAAACTGAAAACCTTTGAGTTCATTGCTTTTACTTTGTATTTGAATAGAAATCGATTGTTTTGTAAACAAAGTTGTTGCAGTTTTCTCTTTTTTTTATTTATTTTCTGTAACAAAGCGTAAACTCTTAAAAAGAGATACAAAACTTTTTAGGGTCTTTTTTTAGTTAATATGCGTTATAGACACAGTTGGAAAATTATTAAACGGATTTAAACATAAAATGCAGCTCAAAGTACTACAAGTACATAGTTAAATCTGAACAAGTTAAAGTTGATAATGTCTGAGTTCTCAAACGTTAGTTGCAAAGTAATTTGGTTTTTTTAAATGCAATCGTATAGAGTTTTGCTATATTATCTGTCCGTAAGTCCCCATGGGAAGTAAGAATCATATTAAGGATATTTCATCTTTTGGTGCTACATCCTTTGTGGCATAATCAAGTGCAGTCAATAGTACCTGAGGTACGATAAAATCCAAAACTGTCAGATCTCTTGAGATCGTGGTACTACGGGAGTCCCAAAGTTTCTGTCTTTCAGGAAGACTGTATTTTCGAAAGCTTTACTTTTGTGGTAGAAAGCTGCCTTTTATAGATGTTGTTCTCCGTCCGATGGGGAAGTGCCTTTTTCAAACTATCAACTCACACAGAAAAAATAATTTTCATATTTGAATACGAAAATTGCATATTTGATAAAAAACAAATTTTGAATTTGCGATGACGATTTTTGCGGTATTGATAAAAAAGTTTGTAGCTATAGTTATTGAATTTTTAGTCAACAACCAAGTTTATTGAGTCAATAAAATAAGTTTTTGCCCAACAAATTTTTTTTCAATAAAATGTTTACGTGATTTGTTTAAATAAATTGTTGGAATTGTTGAATTAATCAAACAAAATGTTTATCGAATCTTTATTTATTTATTTATTAATGATGATGTGCTAAATTCCCTAAACACGCTAAAATGTATTATGGGGGGATAAGCTTGTTCCTTTGGCAAACTAAATATATTATACAAAAAAAAAAAAAAAACTGTAAAGCGAATGAGAATTACAAATGGAAAAGAGTTGTGAAAATACTGTATTTACTTTGATTTCATTATTAAATATGTTTAAATGAGTGCTATTTTGCAAGGTGTAAATTTGATAAATTTTTTCACTGAATCAAACAAAAAGTTTGTTGACCTAAAATTTTGTTTTTAACAAACTGTGTTGTTAAAAATTTTCTTGAGATATTTTTTTCTGTGCACAAAATGGTGCAACAGAGAGGTACTTTTTGATGAAGAGATAGTTTCGATACTAACCCAAGATCGTGGTAAGGGAGAATCACACTTCAAGCATTAATTTTAATACTTGTGGGAGAGTTCGGCCTATGGCGATTTCCCTAAGGTGCTGTTGCTATTCAAAAAAACTACTAACATTTTTCCAAAAGCAGTGGAAGTTAAATTTCTTCAGCTCCTAAATAAAGGACGAGTGTAATACACTCAAATTGCTACTTGTGAGTGATGGTAAATGCATTATTTGTCACCAAAGTGGATAAGACCCACCATGTGAAAAGGCCGACACCGCAGGTGCTCATGTAAATCTTTTCATCTGCCTGAAAGTGCACAAAAAAGTTTACTTCAAAGTATTATAATGCTTTGGAACCCAGCCAATATTTTAGTGTATGAAAAGTTTAAAAAAATTTATTTTTTCATAATATTCAATTTTAACATGCTTTTAAATAAAACATTCGACCTTTTCTAATTTAAGTTTTTACGTTCTTTCAGATACGAGATCAAATGGAATTATTGAAAATACCACCTGTTGATCAGTCAATTCCACAAGAAGATATTATGGGCAGATCATATTGTCGTTATCAAGGACCAAGAACGTGATTACATACATTTTTTTTATTACAAAAACAAGAAAAACCACAAATACTACATCAACCAAAACTGCAACTGCAACATCATCAGCATCATCATTATCACTATTATCAACATCTTCAACGTCATCCTTATCATCAGTACTTGTCTTTTTTATTGAATATTAAGGCCATTGAAATACTTTCATATCTTTGTATTTATATTGAACAAAAAACAACAAAAACTAGCAAAAATCCACAAAAAAAAAAAAAATTGTTAATATTTATTTATATTGAAAATAATTGAAAATCTAAATGAAATTTTGTATATTGTACATAAAATGAAAATAATATTTAAATTGATTATAATATAATTATAAATAATTTAAAATAAACTTAACTTAAAATAAAGTTAAAGTAAAATTAACAATGTTCATAATTAAGTCAGTTGTAGACATAAAATATACATAATTTTGAAAACGAAAATACAAACAGAAAAACTTTTTTTGCAATAATTGATTTTTAATGTTAATTATCCTTTAAATAAAGAAAATGGAGAAAAATCACATCCGTTACACTTTTTATTTGTTTCTAATTTTAATTAAATAATAAAAATAATTTGCACTTTACGAGTATCAGAGTCACATTCACAAAAGAGATGGAATTTTAGCACAAACCATTATTTTTTTTTAATATTACAAGTACACACGTATTGTTTGCTGGAGTGGAATACCCCTGAATACACATGTTTAAAAGTAAGGCAAATAAATACTAACTACACAACAAGCTATTTGAATAAGGTAATAAAGAAAAAGGGATAAGAAAAGGTATAATTTAAACAAATATTGATTCATGATCTCGGGTACCTTAAATTCTAATGAAGTTCACCACAGTAAAAACTTCGCCTACAAAATAATGTGTTGAGTAATCAGAAAATTAAAAGCACTACTTACAACTCTACTGAAAGAACCAATTTTACAAGGGATGTCCCAAAATAAAGGCATTTAAAAGTTAGTCCTTATTTTTTTACCTATATACATCCAGAAAATAGTAGTTATAGATGCATTTGTAGAAGTATTATAGAATAAATCTACTAAATTATGAGTGAAAGAAAAAGTAAGCAAAGTATTCAAAATGGAGTCTGTCCATAATTTCATATAGCCCTAATAAAAGCTTTTTTCCGGAATACGGTCTTTGTGCCCATAAACTATCTTGTTACGTTGGTATTTATATACAAAATTGGTCCTAACTCATTTTATTGCAATCAAAATCCTTTTCCAAATTTTATTGGAATTGGTTCATATTTGACAATAGCATCCATACAAGTAGCATAGATGGAGGTAGTGCACTCTATTAGCAGTTTCAACTCACACTTAGTGATAGTGCAAAAATATTGCAATCATTTTGTTGATGTTAAGTGATGAATTGAAAATTTGCAGCCGCACTAAACATGAGTGATAGGGTTGTTACAAAATTTTGCACTAAAAAAAAAAAGAAATTTATTTAAAAAAGCAATCATCAGCTTATTGCAACTCTTTCTCTTTACTCATTTGAGTGCAACTTAAATTTTAAAATTAAAAACTAGTTTTTTTATGATTAAAGCCCATAATGAACTGTTTTTGACAAAATTACATTTTGTTTAAAGTTTTTTACTTATGCATATCCTCAAAAGAAATCAAAAACCATGCACATAAAAAGTTAAATTTTTTAACTTCAGTGAGACAATATTTGTATGCAGCTTTTTTGATTGCATGTCCAAGTTTTGCACTATTTGATTTGAGTGCAGATTTTTGCATTCTACCTGCGTTTAGTGATAGTGAAAAATGTGCACTATCACTTAATTTTTTTAGTGGTAGTTAAAAAATAACATTCATCACTAAGGGTGGGGTTTTTTATATGGAGATTAGAGATTTAGTCATCTTTAATCTGTGTTTTTAGTTTTTAAGATGAGGGTTAATTTCTTTTATTTGCCAGTTTAAGCGGCCAATGTTGGTGGTTTAAACTTAATCATCAAATGTCAACACATACACATGTATAACAAAAGCAGCTATAAAACATTTTTTTTAGAACACAGAAAAATGGATTATTCTAGTAAAGATGAACCCTTAAGTGATTCTGAAACATATGAAAACCTAAATAAAATAATCATAAGAATTAATTTTCTTTTTATATGAATTAAAAGGGAACAATTCTTCTTCGTCTGTATAAAATGCTAAGTGGATTGTGCCATTTTTAAATATGTTGTTGCCATTTGTTGTTATTCAGTATGGCAATGCCGCGAGGTTTAAGCTACTTCTTGAAAACGGCAAACACAATTAGTACTCAATTAAATTTATTCTCAGATTAATTACTTAAAGTCGATGTTACAAACCCACTCTAAAGCTGGTAAAAAAGAGTGCAAACTAATTTTTTTGCAGTTTTATTTGGTGATAGTGCACTGCTGATTTAAATCAATATTTAGTGCACTACCCCCAGCTTTAGTTCTCCCTAAAATTGTTTTAAATGTCACAACTTCCTTATAAATGTTGGTATTAACATAAAAATTGACTATAACGATAGCTACTATGTTATGACAAAATTTGGACATAGTAGGCCCAAAACTAACCATAGTTCCCATATAAACCCCCCTCGTAAAATCTCATATCGATGAAGATATCTAAATAATATTCGGCACAAACAACTTTTACATGAAATTAATCTTATAACATAATTTTGTTTAGGTGGGTCAATGGGTTCATAGGGTACACTAGCAAAAATTGCTTTTTTAAACTGTGGTGTAGGGTATCATACGGCGGGCTTGAGCGACGATACTTTCTTACGTGTTTATTTTTATTTTATAATCGTCCTTTAGAAAGAGCAAATGCAAAAAATTGTAGCTCTTATTCTTTATCTATAAAGAAAATGCGTAGAGTTTCCATTAGATTCCTTAAAAAAACTACAACATTTTTCCGCCGTTTAAAATTGAGAAAAAGGTAAATCTTTTAGATATGCGAGAACTTTTTTTAAGCTGCACAAAATGGTATGTTAAGTTTGATATTTGCAAACAAATCTAAAAAGACTTCACCCTAATGTAAAGTCATACTTATAATTGCGATTGAGATTTAATGATGTACGTTTTTATTTATGTACCGATTTTTTTTCAATTGCAATATTTTCAGGCGTCAAACTGTTTCCAACTTCCGTTTCAAAGTCATCGTTTATACTTGAAATTTTTGTTGCAGCAATTTTTAAGTTTATTAGTGAGAGGGGTGAGAAGATTGGGAAAGAGTACTCAGTTTCATGTACTCTTCAATTTCGTTATGTTTTGTAAATCTCACACTTTTTAACTTAAACTTTATAAATAAAATAGAAAAAGCAGAAGAGGAAAAACAAGATAAAAACACAAAGATTGCAAAATTGGACACTAATGCAGAATTTTAAAAAATTTCCGCAACAAAAATTGCTAGTCTGGATTGCTGTCTATTTCTGGGCATTCACACAACTAACATACATTACAGCAATAGAAAAACCACAAGATTTTTGGTCTACGATGGATTTTACATCTATAAAATATATGAAGTAAAATTCCAACGAAGCTAAACAACACCTTTTACGTATTGATGTACAATCGATGTCAAATTAAATCTAATTCAAACTTACACTGCGATCTTATAAAATTGATTCGCCTTGACTTCATTTTTAAGTAAATGCTGTTGACAAAAAAACTTAGATCCCGTTTAGATCAGAATGTACATATAAAGGGACCGCAGTAACGCAGCTGTTCTCAGTGTTTTTCTTCGTGTAGTGATGTTTGGAGTCTTTTTTTTATTAATATATTTTTGTTTAGATATTGGAAATTAAAAGACAGAAAGACGAAGCTTGAGCGCCAGAGAATAAAAAAAGGAAATGCCCAACCATTATGTGCATAAGCTGGCTCAAGCGAAGCTAAGAAAACTTCTTGTTAAGTTTATGAAAGTGTTATTTGCGTAAGCTAACTGATCGCACATTCCGTTAGGAATCAGATGTTTATAGATTTTTTTTAATGTATTTAAGAGGCTTTTGGTTAACTTTTGACAGCAGCTTAAGCAAGATTATGCATATTACAGTTGGGCCTTAAATTGTGTCTTAGAAAAATCAGCAGAAATGGTTCATTCGTCTAAATTATAATAAAAAAAAATAATTTTATTGGCAAAATATACAAATCGTAAAATATTCGACTGAGTCGGTTTTTTAACTAAAAAAGCCGGACTAATTGACATTTGAAAAAACTAATCGTATTTCGGTAAAATACCAGTTAAAACTCACGTCATGAACTGCTTTATATATGATTGCGAACATTATGTAACTGGTTATAAAAGTATTAAATTAGCTGTTTAAAAAGTGTCTGTCTGTTTTGGACGATATTGAATTTTTCCCTGCGTGTAAGGCTTCATTCACATTGTCAACAAAAGCTATTCTCACCCAAAACACCAACTTACTTTTCCATTTTGTTTTAATTTTTCTTTGTTTTTATAAAGTTCAGATTTTTTTTATTTTATTTATACCAGGTTACGATAGCCAGTGTTGAAAGTTGAACAGGAGGCAAGAACATTTGTTAGGAAAATCTAAAAAAATATTTTATATAAATAAATTTAATTATATATTTTCTTAAGTAAATCTAATGGTTTATGTTTTAAAAAATATTTTTTTATTAAATTAAATAGAAAACAAAATTCTGTTTGCCGCCAGTCACTTCAACATGCACAACATATTTGTATAGAAAATAAAAATTTTTATTCAATTACCTCGTAGCATAATAAAAAAAATAAAAATTCAATTTTGTCGAATACAAGATTGTTTAATAAAAAACAAAACAAAAAATTTACTTAAAACTAATTAAAACAACAATTCGAAAATGTAATATGAAACATATGTGTAACGTTTACATTACAAAGTACCAGAAAACAAATACAAACAAACAAACAAACAACAAAACTTTTTATACATCTTTACACAAGTTTATGTTTACATCTATATACTTACATACTTGTGCTTGTATAAATTTATGTGAGTGTAACGGAAGAAGTACACATGTTGCATTAAAGATCACCACTTTGAATTTATATCGATAAACACTCGTGTAAGTATTTATTACAATAAGCACACACACACACTTACCTACAAATATATTTATAAACAAATATACAGGTTGCCACAAGTACAGTGTCGGAAAAAATAATAGGAACTCACATAATTTTAAGCAGTGTCTTAAATTTTTAATAAGTTTTTCAATTCGAAAATATTTTGAGTTTGAGTGATTGAACTGCCATTAATTTCAAAAGCCATTGACTTGGGCTTAGTACCGTACGTAATCTTAAGAACGAAACACTTTTTGATTTATTTCGTTACAGAACTAGAACTGTAGAATTTCGCACCAGATTTGAAATACATCTATGAATTATATTTTATGACTTGGTTCGGCTTAGTTTTGAGCCCATGTATATTAAAATATAGTAACGTTATGATCGGCAAAAGAAAAACCACTGTTGGACAAGCTGTGGCTCCATTTTGTTAGAACCACGATTCTGGATTGTTCTCTTCATTGATTGTTTCAATCATTTCCCGCACAGAAAAAAATAAAAATTAATTTCAATTAAATAATTTGTAATATTAATTAAATTTGCACTAGTAAACAAATTAATAGTATCAATTAAACGTTTAGTTCACTTGATAAAACGTTTCATTCGCTTGATTAAACTTTTAATTCATTAAATTAAATTTTTTATTAAAACTTTTTTTATTTTTGATTAATGCTTTGATTGGTGAAAAATGTTGGAGAATTTTTTCTGTGCGGTATTAAACGCCATTTACATTAACAGCCGCTTGTTTATTGTTTTAGAAAAATATGGCCTTAAAGTTATTGCCCACTATACTGTGCATGTAAGTGGGTGCATTTGATGTTCAACAATCATTCTTGGATTTTATGTGCCCCATTTTTTAATAAGTTGAGCATTGAGGGGTTAATCAAGAATTATCCTTGTTCCTAAGTTTACGTCCTGCTAATGCGGGAAGAATTTTCCTTTAATCACGTTGGATGTTTAAAGCCCTTCTGATCGGATGAGGCCTCTAGTGCATTTTCTCATTCCATAATAATATGAAAATTAAGAAAAAAGTTACAGTGCAGCTGTATTCGAAAAAGGTTTGAAATTAAAAAATATATATGGTAAACAAAAAAGACACATTTTAATTTGTTTATTTTTATTTTTTTAATATAAGGAAGATACTTCATTCATTTTAATGTCTTCTTTACATCTCCGCTTCATTCAATTCACGAGATTGACGCAGATATCCGGGAAAATTGAGTGATAAGTTTCTTTAACCTTTTGCCACATTCCCTGCTGACTTGTCGATTTATTACGTTCCAATATTATTTTTTTAAATTTCCCACCGTATATGACCTTAGAATTTATTATAAGGGTCGTTGAAAAATCCATGATCTTAAACAATTTTTAAGGAAAATCACGTTGGTTTTTGCCTCTATTTGCAAAACAGATGCAAAAGTAATAAAATCACATGTTCAAGATTTCGTACATATCTTTGAATCTCAAAGGAACCCTTATTCATTTCCAGTTTGCTAAACTTAGGCCACAACCCTGTTTAAATTAAAGATCGGGTATCATTCACATACCACAAATCAAACTGTAATTTTTATAATTTTTTTTATTTAAAAATAACATACAGTTCTAATATTATTTTTATGTAGGTATGGACGATAAATTTTTTATATGTATGTCTTAAACTAAACTTGAGTAAAATAAATCCTAGATAAACACACAACAAATTATGTATATATTTCTCTATTATACACACAGAAACATGCTTACAAAACTTGTTTAAAAAAAAAAACACAATGTAAAGTTTTCCTTTCAAAGCTCCGCACCAATACTGCTGAAACAGTAGCAACAACATAAACATTGGTTATAACAAAAGTTACACAAAAACATACTGACAGATAGGCTTTATACTCATTCACACAGGTATAGATACATACCCTGCAGATAACGTGACTAGTCCATACATGCATGTAAAGAGTAGTCCATAAAGGAGTAGGAGTACATACTCCAAAACTACTCCAAATAAATGGTTAAAAGGTGGTCGATTTAACATAACGATGTCCTAGGAGTGGACCATTTAAGCCAGTTCTGTATTACAACATGTTCATACCTACAAGTAGACCAGTTTTGAAAATACTCCATGGTTTACTCCGGAGAATAAGTTTTAACTTCGTTTAAAAACGAAGACATGTCGTTTCACTACAAACTCTTCTTAACAATGATATGACCAATTCAGGTAGTGGTCCATTTCATCAAAATGGATCACGTAGTCCAATGGTATCTGCAGGGCATACACACACACACACACACTATTTCAACATCATCAGGAAGAGTAAACACTTGACACAAGCACTGCATTAACACAAAGAGGTAAAGCAGTAAAGTATCTACAAGTATTAGTCTACAAGAACACATGATGTATCACACATGAGGGCATAGATCAGTCAAATAATAAGTATACCTAAACTGTGGCGATTTAAAAACGCAAAATATATTTTAATTTCGGCACGAAAAAAAAGTAAAAAAGAAACATTTTTTCGATTTCCGATGTCATTTTAAGATTGAATAAATACCCACTAACGAAACATTATGGTTTACCCTCTATAATTTTATCATTGCCGAAATTATTTATTATTTCACCACAATTGCATTTGTTTTTGCTGTCAAGTTGGTATGGCCAATAATAAAAAATAGGTTTTATTTGTGTACCGATTTGATCGATTTCTTTCCTCGATTTTTGTTTAATATATCTGGTTGCATTTTTACAAAACATCTTAAGTCGTGATAAGATAGCAAAAAAGTTAAAAAAACTCGGTGAAAAAATAAATTTTGTCAAAAATTAAAATAAATTACAAAATTTTTTAAACGTAAATAAAAATATTTTTTGAATGAAAATTCGTATGATTAATAATATTTTAAATTTGACTTAAGATGTTTTGTCAAAATACCACAAATATGAATTTCTATGTATCCAAATTAAAGCCTGCATGTGTTTTTATGACATTATTTAGATCACATGTATATTTTTTTCTGGCATTTGATGTTGTCGGAAGTCAAAGAACATAAAATTTTTTTAACATTTTGCAAACATATTTTATTTCAATGCTTTTCTTACTTAAGCAGCATTTATTTTATAAATATATACATATTTTTTCTCTTAAAAATCCCAAAAATAAATGACCAAACAATATTTTACCCTGAACTGGGTCATAGTCATACCACTGTGCCTGTGGTGGAGAAATTAATACAAACCATCATTACGAAAAGAATTTTAGTTGTTGTTTTAGTTTATTTTGTTTTTTTTTTTTTGCTTAGATGTTTATAAGGAAAACTTATTCCTACTGCACACACATGCATGGAAAATCTTTTACATATTTTGTGTGCGTATGTGTGGTTTAAGGTGTCTGTTCGAATGTGTCTGTCGGTAAGTGAAAAATTTCATTTGCAATAATTGAAATAAAAGTTTTTGGTTTCCTTAATAGATCTGTTAAAACAAAACTTGATGGATTGAGATACGAAAAGAAAAAAAGCTAGAACGTGAGTTGATTAAAATTAAGATAAAAAAATGATTTTGATTCAGTGGAATCAAAGTCGCTTGAATAACTTAAATTTCTGAGAAATAAAAGCGTTAAATCTATGTGTTGAATATATATAAAAATTTTAATTTTTAATTTAAAAAAACATTTTTCTATAGAGATTCAGATCGAAATTTGCAAAATCATAACGAATTTAAAAATTTTGGTTTTTGAATCGGTTTACTAAATATATTTAAAATTAAAACTTTTTTAGGAAAATTTTTATAATTTACTGGTGTTTGGGAATAAAAGCTTCTACAAAAAGCCCTTTTCTAAAATGTTTCGTAGACTTTCCTGGGTGTAAGTTGTCTTAGGCTGTTTTTGAGATCTCAGTAAAGTTAAGTTTAGGTAACCTAAAAACAGATTTGTGCCACCGTTACCAAGTTTGTATACACAATTTTAAAGAAACAGCTTAGTTTTGCCTGACATTTTTGTCTTTAATGAAATAATAAAAAATATCACACTTCCACATCTCAAAAGTTTAAGATCGACTTATTGGAAGTGGCAAATCTTTTAGAATAATTTAAAACGAAGCCATTTCTAAACTTCTTAGAGTTTAGGAATATATAAAAATAAAAAGTTTTCTTGAGCTCGGGAAAATATAAAATATAAAATTCTTTAACTCATTCCTTGATTACAATATCCGACGGATATCGAAATGATGTATAAAACATATTTATTTTTTACAAATAATTGGCCTCGAGAAAAAGTCGAAGGAATAAAATTTAATTTAGTTTAACTGCCTGTTTAACGATATCGAACGTCATCGTTCGCATAGAAAATTACATTTAAAACAAAAACAAAGTTCGTACAATGTTCGAACTTTGTTTTTGTTTTAAATGTAATTTTCTATGCGAACGATGACGTTCGATATCGTTAAACAGGCAGTAAGAATAACATCCCTTAAATGCCAAATATTTGGAATTTAAATATTTTCAAATGATACAAATTAAAGAATGATTGTGATCAAACAAGTTCTCAAGTATCGAACACTTAAAACTTGGAACCAAATCTCTTTTCATATATCAAGTTTTTTCTTTGCCAGACTTGAGCACTGAACTTGTGAAGCGTATGGCCGGCATTAGTAAAAATGTGTCTACTTTGTTGTTGTTACACGTACGGAATTTTAAGAGATACTTTTATATAGTCTCCGTTCTAGACAATTTTCTATGTAAAAACCTTTTCTAGTTTGTGGAGTCTTTAGCACATTTGGCTAATTCATTTTTATTTTAACATTTTTACCCTGAATGTCACAGTTTTAACACTTATGAAAAATCTGTTTTATTTTTATAAAATTGTAAAAACTATTTAACACCATTTAATTTTTTTTTCATTATTTAACTAATGTTCTTTTGTTTATAATAGTTCGTTCTATTTGTTATATAAACACAATTAAAATGATTTACAGAAACAAACAACTTTTATTTGGTTTTGTTAAATTTTATCTTTATTATTATTAAATTTGGGGTTCTCTCGCATCCATAAAAAAAATAAAAGTTGCATACATTTTTAGTTAAATTTTAGAATTTTTTACAAAAACAGCTTTCTTAAACATTCCTAGTACTTACCAAATATTAAATTTCTTTTTTAACTTAAATAAAGCAAAAGTTTGAAAAACCCATAAAATTTCCTTTCCTTTATTTTAACTTGACATACACTTGCAAAAAAAAAAAATTTATAAAAGCTAAAAGTATTTTTCTGAGTTTTAAAAAGTTTTTCTAAAATTCACCGCTAGAATTTGTTGGAGAACTGACCTTTTGAGATGAAATTATGTGTAAAAATTGTAATTTAAAATAAATTATTGTTTAAACTCTGATCAAAAGTTGAGTTTTTTTTTTGTAATTTTTAAAATATATAAACTATTTAAAAAGAATAAGAAGTAGTTTATAAGTGAAATTTTTTATGTAAAAATATAAATATTTGTTTGTAAGACAAGCGCACAAAATTAAAATAAAAATACAAAAAGAACTAAAATAAGAAAAATAAAAACTGCACAAGTTTAGCAACGAGTCAAAATAGTAAAAATCTTAAGAAAAAAATAAAAATATATGAAACAAGTAACTCCCACAAATAAACAAATATAAAGAGGCAATGGGAAGAGGAAAAGAAACAGAAATAAACTTAAACAATTTATTTTACTTTTTTTTCATTTTAGAAAATTATTAAAAAGTTATAAACAAAATTGTTTGATATTTTAGAAGTTTATGAAAGTAGAAATAAACAACTTTTTTTTGGTAACAAACTTTAAATTTAATTTGTCGAAATCAATTTTAAATTAACAAAAAAAAAAATATATAGAATTAAATTTCATTTAGTTTTTTATTTACCTTTTTTATTATATTATTTTAGAAGAATTTTTAAATTTACAACCTGCCAATTCCGGAAAAAAATCTCCTAATCACTGTTCTGGTTCACATAGTTTTAAAGCGCTCTTCAAATACGATAAGAGCTGCATTATCACTTCTTCTTATAAATTGTAAATGATTTAAAGTGATTCAAAATTATAAGTAATTGTTTTCCACATCCGCAAAAAGATTATGAATAAAAATTCCGCGGTAGTTTTTTCGCTTTTTTACTTTTAAATTTAAATAGAACAGATGGTGGAAGAGAAAGACCAGAATTCAGAGTTCTTAATATACTAGCGCTTATATTTACTCATTCATGAATTTGCTCATGAATGATAAACTATAGGGTTTTTTACTTTTTTTTCACAGTCATGACCGAAACTTAAATTTTTAGCTTATTCATTCTTGATTATGAAGAATAAAACAATTTTACTTTTGCTCACTCATAAGCAATGATCATGTAAACATTTTTCATATGAGCATTTTCTAGATGTGAGCAATTACGATTAAAATATTTTTAAACTCTTCATATTTGAGTTCTTCATAAGTGAATAAAACGTGAGCAACACTCTTTATTCATAATGCTGAAGTTGCTCGGCCATTTGCACGTCCATAGCACGAATAGTCTGTGTGTGCACATGTTTTGTTTTTGTATTTTTTTTTTTTTTTTTTGTATTTACCAATCAAACTGTGCGTGTTGTTTTTCTATCGTTAAAAATACATTTGGGTAAAAATTATCTAAAGATTACAAAAAGAACTCTCGTTTTTAAGCAATTTATGTGTACACTGATAGAAAAGGCATCTGTACCAGACAAAAGTGCCTTCGATTTTGAACCCATGACACTTTTCATCATTGTGATGTCAGCTTTAACAAAGCTTGGCCAAATTGTCATCAGGGTCAAACATTGCAATTATGTTATCAATGGGATGACACATCGGCATAACAGAAATTACGAATCGGTGTCAGTCTGTTTACAGAATAGCTCTCAATTATAAGACACTAGCAGCATGCCCGATATGATTTTTGGAATCATTCTACTTTGAAAATTTGATGTATTGAACTAAATAATTTAAACAAATAGAATATGGGAATTTTTTCTGCTTATTTTTCTTTTCAAACATGAAAATATGTAAATAATATACAAAACGTAGCATCGAATTTATGTCACTGTAGTTTTTGCATAGATGACGCATAAATTATGGCAAAATTTTATGATGACATTCGTCATTGGATTGATGTCACTTTTTAAGGGCATCAGCAATATGAAGATGCATTTTTCTAAGAGTGTATAAACAATAATAGGAATAGGCTTGTCCAATGCATTTACAAATTTTAATGCTTCATTTTAATTTTCTAATATTCGAATATTTCCTTTGTGTCATTTAATTTGAACTAATAGTGGTGGGTATATAGCTTCTTTACTTGTTTTACCCTTTACCACAAGTGGACACGGCATAAAAGTGGTATCTTATCTTACTTTGTCGTTCTGATTTAAATTCCTACATCTAATACCTTATAAAGTATATCATTTCAGATCCTTATGAGCAGTCGAGTTAGTTAAAACACCTCAGAAATGTTGGTATATATTTATATCGCGTATAGTCGGAAAAGTTTGCTATTGAAATTTAGCAAAATTTTGAGGCCTTCTTTTTATTTTCTTTCCTTTTCACTTTCACCTCAAATGAAGTAATTTTTTAGTCTCAAATAAGACATTCAGTAATTTTTTATTCTCAAATAAGACATTCAGAATATTTTACGATTCGATTTAAAAAAAAAATATTTTTAAAAATATCCACTTTTGGAAAACTTAAATCTTTCGGAATCCAAACAAAAAGATAAAAAAAAACAAAAAAAAATAAAAAAAAATTTAAACTCTACAAAATTGCAATTTTTAAACTTCTCACTTATTTTCTTCAGTTTTGTAAATAATTTTGAATTTATGTTTTATTGTTTTTTTTTTTTGAAATTTAAGCACTTGAAGTCATATCGAATGTTGAATTAAAAATATTAAACAAAAGAAAAGGAACAGAACCAATAAAACTTACTAACATTTATAAAATTAAATGAAAATTAAATTTTTACTATAATTGATAATAAATTTAATTATTAATTTGTAGATAGTCAATGAAATAAAAAATAAGAATTAAACAAAAAACTTATCTTAAAAAAAAATTATAAACTTAATTGAAATTTTTTTTTTATATTTTTTTTGGCGTAATTATTTCTAGTAATAGTTACTTAATTGTATTTAAAAAATAATTGTTTCGAAGCTTGTGGAAGGCATTCCCAGATAAAATGCTTAAAAAGGTACCCTTTTTTGAATAATAGAACTTTTGGCAGATATATCCATGTAAAAAATACTATAAAAATTAGTTCTCATAAAAGGTAGTTTTTCCATTAAGCGATTTTTTAAGGCACGAATTTGTTTAAAAAGGTACCTCAGTTTTTTCAATAAAAAGACAAACTTTTGGTTCAAATATAAGGGGTAGTAGAAGTATACAATTTTTGACGATACGGTCTTTGGGAGCCGGTTGTAAAAATTGGGTTTGTCACTTTAATAAAAGTGGTTTTGGTGCTGACTACAAAATCTTTCGGTTCGTTCGTTGATTGATAAACCTCCTCTGAAAACCTAAAAAGATCGGAGAGAATTATTTAAAGTAGAACAACTGGCTATTTGTTTTTAGAATACGAACGAACTAACCTATACTCCATATAACCATAAACCTCAAGATGTCGCATGTCGATTTTAAGTCCCCTGGGGCTTGCAGAGATCATCTTAAGGATAAAGCAGATGAAACCGATAACTGGGTTTCCGCCAAAATCTAAAATTGAAAGATCACAGGAGATCTTTGGGATCGCGGTAGACAAGAAAGTGAGCAGGCACCGGCCTGACTTTTGTTTGAGTCCTCCGTTAGTGTGCTTATTGAGGGATATGCTTCCTGTCTTTCAGGGAAATTGTCTTTGCGAAACTTTTGCCTGTTCGCTGATAGGATACTTTCAGAGATCACGTGGTAGTCGCGGGAAGAAAAAGTCCAAAACTCCCAATAAAAGGCTAGTTTTTCACCACTTGTGGGGGAGTTTGGCTCGGTTCGGTACAACACATCAGTCGATCTTAAGAATGGGAAATGTTTCTTAAATAATGAGAAAAGATATGTTTCTTAACTCCAAGTAAACGCTGAGAAGAATAAAAATTAAATTTAGCCGAAAAATAAAGGCCATTCTGAATTTTATAACGAGGTTAACAAGCCTAGGAAATTATTTTGACTTGAAGTTAAGAAGTGTTTTGTATTTTAGGTAACAATTGAAAACGGCGGTGGAAAGATCTTGACTGATTGCATCAGTCGACCAGCTAAAAGTATAAAAAAATTATTTTGATTTGTTTTTGGCATCAAAATAAATCAGTTCTTTGGAGTATAAGTTGAAAGTTCAGAACTCATAACAAATGGTATATCTTTAACACATGGTTTGTGCTTTAATAAGTTTACGGAATTATACAGGGTTAACTCCTGTCTTTATATTTCTCATTTAGTTATTGAACAAACCTGTGTAAACATCGAATGTCATGCCAAATAGCATCATATGCGCTTCGTCGGTAAGCACATCGAAAGCTTACCGACGAAGCTTTTGCTTATTATACACCATCGTTTTTAATGTGCCAGAGATGGTTTGTGCCAAAAAGACCGCCCAGGTCAGTTGAGAAAAGTTTTATCATTTTAAAATCATTGGGAGACTTGAAAGCAGTAAAAAAATACTTGCAAAAATCAGAAGTTGTTACCTTTAGTTCTTTAAAAATGTAGTTCTTTAAAAAGATTTTTCCAAGAATAGAACTTTCTTTAAAAAAAATTGCAAAAGTCAAAATTTTCTTATAAAATGGTATTTTCAAGCCCCTAAATATTGCCATAATTAAATACAGAATATTTAAAAAATATAAATACGTTAAACTACAAAATAATTACTTGTCCTGCATGACTTCTCTTGGGACGCCTTCGTTACAAAAATATTTCGAAAACATCAATTAATTTGTTAAATTGTTCAATTTTAATTTGTGAACACGTTTTAGTGTTTTTAAGTTAATATTTAAATAAAGAAACAAAAAAATTATTTACCTATATTTATATTAAGCAAAGAAAGAGCAACAACAAATGAAGAACTTGTTCACAAATCTACATGGATTAATTATTAACACTAAAAAACAACAAAATGAATAATTAAAAAAAAAAAACTAATACATTATTACATAATGAAATTACTACAAAAATATGTTAAAAATGCAGAGCATTATTTAACTGAATAAAGAATTAAAAATAACAACAAAAAAATTTAATTGAATGAACCCTGAACATTAGCATCATTTAATTTAATTTACATTTTTTTTGTAACATACAGCTCTGATCAGCAGAATTTTAAATTTATAAAAAAGAAATATTCTAATAAAAACATTACCATATTAAAAAAAAAAAAAACAAAATACGGAAAATTACTAAATAAATATAAAACAAATTAACTCCCGCCAAATAAAAATTAAAAAATATAAACAAAATATTTCCAATATGTAAATAAATAAACATATTAGATTTTCGTTTCTCTTTGTTTTTCTGTTTTTGTTAATTTACACTTTGCAACAGAAAATTTTTACACATGTAAAAACTCGATACACACAGCGTACATGGTCACTAGTTATGGGGAAGTAAACGACTTTTCGATTACGAAACTCTAGGGAGGGAAAAGGAAATAAATTGACAAAAAAAAAGTCCACAGCAACCACAGAGTCACTTAGAGGGGTAAAATGTAGGACCGACCCTCCTTAATTTTTTCTTCCCGACATTTGTGTATATACTTATCTTCCTTAAGGGTGCTCCTATACAAAGTTTAAAGATTTATGATATTATATTTACCATTTTTTTTTTATTTTTTTATTTTTCGAATTTATTCTTTGAGCTTAACTCTAACCCTCCGGCAAACATTTTACCTCATAGACTCCGGGAGGGGGTCACCGGTGACCCGTGTGTATTTTGTATGGCGTTGAGTGCATCGTTTTTAATCTCTCTCTCCATTCTCATTCTTGTTTTTTGAATTAAGTGCGTGGATGTTTTTATTCTCTCTCCATTCTTATTCTTGTTTTTTGAATTTAGTGCGTGCATGTCAGTTCATGTTATGCTTTTAACATAAGCAGTTGATGATTTGTGGTTCGTGCACATAAAATAATTTTATTCTTCAATAAAATGCCGAAACGTGGTAGACGTGAAATGGATGTGGAACATTCTGGTGAATGTTCAGATTCTGCTGCGGCTGGAGGTGAATCTTCAGGTGCTGCTGCTGCGGGACAATCCACTAGTTCGGGAGAACTATTATTTGGGTCGTCAACCTGGTACTGAGAGACAAACTAACGTTGGGCAAAACATAGTTCTGAAGTTAGTAAATGCATACAAACAGTCAGGGTTGAACGTAACAACGGATAATTTCTTTACGTCGTTACCGTTGGCCAGTTAAAAACCCGAGGCATGAGTATCGTTGGAACCCTTCGTTCGAATAAGCCGTATATTCCCGGAGAATTTTAAATAGTACTGCATTTTTAATTTTTTTTTCTCTTAACCACTAAGACCGTCTACAGACAGTAAGTAGTTGGCTAAGAAAGAAAACAATTTGTATAAAATTTCGTTAATATAAGCGTATAAGTAGTGTAATTACGTAATTAAAAACACTTATACGATCTATATATATATTTATTTAAGATTTAACAAATAGAAACTGGGAATTATTTCCTTTCGTAGGTTACTTTATATTATATTCAACATATTTAATTTTTCGAATTTATTCTATGAGTTACATTTCAGTTATGTATTTTATAAAGCTTTTTTGTAATAGTTCTATTCCTTAAATTTTTAGGAATGACCTTTATACACTACACACTTTATACACTACTACTATTGTATTTTCTTGTTACATTTTACCTTAGCTATCCTTTGGATAGCAATGAAGTATATTGTATGTACAGAAAAATTTGCAATTATTAGACAATATAAAGTAACCTACGAAAGGAAATAATTCCCAGTTTCGATTTATGATATTGTTAAAACTTTAACCCCACAGCTCTTTAGATGCCACTAGACGGGTAACATGTATGACTAACCCCACAGTATTTATCATTCCTAACAATTGTTTTTAACATACCTTTTCGCTATCGCCATTCCTTTAGCGGGCTCCCATACAAAATTTTCAATACAGACTATAAAAATATTGAAGAACAAGTCCCATAACTGCCTAGAAGTACTCCCTAGAGGGGTAAATTGTGTGAATCACCTGCATTCGTTTTTCGTTCTAAGCTCTCATACAAATATGGTGGTTTAATGAAATTCACAAATTTTGCAAATCCGAAACTTTTGCTTATCATTAATTTATGAGTATGTATGAAAGTTTTAAAAGCTCGCTTTTATTTTAAATAATAAATTATTCTTCTTTTTTAATACTTGAGCTTAAGGTCACTTTTATTTCAAATAGTTCGTTTATTTTTTATACATCGATATTTCGATTTCCTTTGGAAATCTTCTTCAGGATATTATATTTATAAAAATTAATAAAAATTAACAAAAAATTGTGTTTGACAATTAATTAAAATTAAAATTAAATTAAAAACTTTTTTCAACATTCAACAATAACATTTCATAAATTCAAAATATTAAAAAATTAAAAAGAGGAAACAAAAAACAATTTTAAAATATTTTCCTTTTTCGTCAAAAAATGTATTTCTACAAATCTAACATAAGCCATCTAAACTTTATTTTAGAAAACAACCAAAGATCTAAACCTATTTCCATTTTTGTCAACCTATTTATTCTTATTCAATAAATATCTATAAATTTGAGCTAAACGTTCAGTATCTTTTTTTAAAATTAATCCTTTCTTCAAATGGAATATTATTTACTTGTAACATTTCTAACATATATCTTCTTTTCTTAAAACCTTCCACGTTGAAAACGGAAGTGTTCTCAAAATCTGGATAATGATTTAAATCCCTGCATTGAGTCGATAAAGCTGTACCATGTTCTGAATTATAATTTCTATATTTTTGGTCATGTTTATATCCTGCTATTCTAGTTTTCAGTTTCGTCCCAGTTGTTCCTACATATATTTTTGCACATTGTTCATTATTGTTGCCACCACAAGGTATTTTTTAAACTAAATTTGACATATATAACTTTTGTAATCTATCTTTCATTCTTGTGAATAATCTACCAACATTATTATTTACCTTGTGTGCCATTCTATATTTCCCTTTGTCATAAATATTTGAGTTTTCTAACCTTTCTGAAAATCCAGGTACATAAGTTAATGATTTATATATTTTAAGTGCTAAGATCTCACTAATATTTCGAGATATATTCTACCACATTCTATTTTCATGCCCAGAACATCAAGAGTTCCTTATTCCTCAATAATTATACCATACATATATACAGATGAGCGACCTTGAGCCATAGTGCATTTATGCGTCAGCATGCAACATTGGATATTTCGGGCATTAAAATCGGTTTTATTTGCACGACCACATTTCGAGATTGTATCAAGGTCTCGACCAAGAGCATGTTTTGCTTCGTAGCTTCGTAACATCGGATACGCTTGGTCTTTAATCAAATGAATACGAATAGCTAAGATTGCTCTCCTCTGCAAAAGAGTAGATATGATTAGAAGTTTGACATAGGGGGTCATTTAGAAAAATAAGAAAGTGGGAGAAATGATGGATCCTGGCGCAACCTCTGAATGAATCTTGTAGACTTTTGACGCAACGCCATCTATAACAATTCTTATAGTGCGATCTCTGTAAAAGCTCGTTATAAATCGACCCCAAATGCAACAAGTTTTGAAAAGGATGCACCATGCTAACCTCTGTCAAACACCTTGGATATATCTAAAGCAATCATTTTACTTTAGCCAAACTGGAGAATGGAACGGCACAATTTTTCCGACAAAAGGGTCAGTGAGTCTCCAGTAGAGCGACTTCTACGGAAGCCATACTGGCGGTTGTTGACTCTGATAATTTGGCAAGATGGTGATTTACCATACTCCCCATAACTTTACCAGCCGAAGTGTATGTGTTTTTTCCGTTGAATTGATAATCAAGTTAACTCATACTGCAACAGTGGGAGTAAGAGCGTTACTGACGACTTTTTGACTTGTGTTTGAAAAATGATTATAATCAAAGAAACATAATTATCAAATACATGAATGAACAAAATGTTTTTTTTTTCATACACAAAAGATTTTGAACTCTGATTTTTTCATTTCATTTGATGTCAAAATCGATATAAAAATAGGCGATTTTTTTGAAAGGACATCCGATCTGTTCATAAAAAACGACAACGCTCTTTGTATTGTGTATTAAGGGTCTAGTTGTACCATTGTATATCGACTTCTCCATGTGTCAAACTAAAATAATTTTGAAAAATTGTTGCACGGTGTTCAATTCACCTATTAAATATGAAAAATTATAAGTTTTTTAATTCCAAAGTGTGATGATAAAATTGATACACAAAACAAAAAAAAACCGCAAACAAAATAACAAATAAAATTTAACTATATTATTCATAAATAAATTTGCATTACAGATTGTAATATTTTTTTCCAAACAAAAAAAGGAAAGTAATTAAAAACTAAAAAAGAATAAATTTAATTAATTTAAAAGAAAAACAAAAAAACAAAAAATTGTGAATACTAAAATAAATTTGAATTACAAAATATGGTAAATAATGTTATATAGATATATAAATTATTATTACTAAAATAATTAAACGAATGAATGGATTTGGAGTGCAATGAAAAATAATGAAATGTAATAAAAGAAACCTATAAATTGTAGGAATATTTATAAAAATAAATAAAATAATGAAACAAAAAACAAAAACATATTAAATTTCATTAAAACACATTATATTTTATTATTGAAATGAGAAAGTGGTCTGAATTACAAGAGGAGGTGAGATTTAAATATATTTCAAATTTAAATTTTCAATTTTGTGGAACAATCAATATAAATTCTTAAGTATCGAAGATCACGCATTTGGTTTCTAACCCCATCATAAATCCTTTACAACAGGCTAAAGCTGTTCTAAAATTCTGTTTCTAGTGCCAAAAAAGTATAACAGCGATTATTTTTTTAAGAAAATCTTTTTATACCAAAACTAAATAAGTTTGAAAAATTGGACATGAAATAAAACATTTAGAATTCAAAAAGTTTCCAAAGAACGAACATTAACAAGACTCAGTCTATTAAATTTTAGAATGGTTTGACAAGTTTTTGTTTTATTAAACGACTGCGCATATTAGAAAAAGGTAAAACCTTTCTGAAAGGAAATTTTATTACGGAATTTCGTTTTTTTAGTTTGTTTAATAAACCAAACGCTTTTTGAGTTACGCGAATATATTGTTTTCCTTTAATAAACGCGTTTGAGTTCTTTTAACTGCAAATCCAAATAAACACACACACACTTATTAAACTTAACAAACTTTATTGGAATTATTATTTTGTTTACAATTTGTATCCAATATTGTTGGTTACGAACAGAACCGTTCAATGTCTCAAAGCAAACTCCACAAACATTTACAAGTCAGCCTGGGGCCTAATTCTGGCAGTCGTGACCGAATACTTTCTCGATTCGAAAGCAATTTTGTTTTTAATTCTTTCAGTCGATACTGAACGAATCGAAATAATTTTTTCAGTATTGTGAAACTAAAATCAATGCCTTACAACACTGAAAAAGTAATTCCGATTCGTTCAGTATTTACTGAAATAATTAGATATTTAATTGCTTTCGAATCGAGAAAGTACTCGATCACGACTGCCAGAATCAGCGCCCTGAATTTATAGTCACTACAGGTGGTATTTGTAGACTAGTAGATTCAAGAACCTTCTGTTCGAATCCGAAACCCTACAACTAGCAGTTTCAAGTACTTTCTAGTGGATTCCAGACCATTCTATTCGAATTCGAGATTCTATAATTAAATCTAAGTTCTAAAATACAGTGTAGCAAATAACAATTCAAACTAATACGACATAAATTAAAATTTGCAAGACAACTTAAAACTATAACTGTAAATAATTCTTAAACAAATCTTATTTCGTAACAATGTGTTGTGCCACCTCCTACATTTTCAAAAACGATTATCACTACCCGATTCAGCATACCGGAATAAGGTTAAAATGCCAGGTGCTCGCCTTGTCTGTATAACGTATGCGGAATGAAGTATGGACGGATTTTCAACCATCAGGGCAAAAATAAAACAAAATGTAATATAAAAACAAAACATGAAAAATGTACGGCACTTTCCCTATAACTATTTGGCTAGAGATCAGTTCAATAAATTGATAATAAGTAGAAAAAAATCATTTAACGAATTAGAAGGTCGTAAGTTGGTTTGTCAATTTTGTAAAAATAATCCTTATAAAAGAAAATTTTAAATTTTTCGCCACTTTTTTGAAACCAAAATTAAAATATCTTTTGTTAATAAGACAGCAAAAGCCTTGAAAGTAAAAAACCGTTAATAGAAAACGACGATCCGGTAAAAATTTTTAATACAATGCAACCAAACTCGAGCTATGTTGAAGAAATGGAATAGAGGAAATTGCCGGATATACTCCAAAATCTTACCATGCGTTGGCAAATAAATGAAGAGTTAAAAATTAGAAATACGTAGCACATATAAGAGTAGTCAAAAATGCAAAGAAAACCTTTCCAGCAGTCTCAGAAAAGAGTGGCTGAGAGGCTGGTTATGAATCGTATCATGGATGATGGGAGCTCCTTTACAATAGAAGCTCATGAATGGACACCAATTCAAACTTTTTAGGCGAATTTGAAAAGAAATTTCTATAAATCGGGATAGGAACCAAGAAACCTAGACTTTTTAATCACTCAAATTAAATGGATGTTATAGAAAATGCACACAACGGTGGTTCAAGAGGCTATCCGTAGGGTGCCTAAAAATATGAAAAAAGCCCATTGATGTGGCTAGATATCTTTCTGTAAGATAAGTTTAAGTTGTGTATTTTAACAATTGCATATTAACTTTGATTTTTTTAAAACTGACTTAAATTTATTATTACTGCTAATGTGTTAGTCCAAATTTTATTCCGCATACGTTAGTGTTATTGCGAAAAATTTTGATTTTAAAAATAAAGTACAAAAATTAAAATCGTTATCTCTAACAAAATGTTCGATAGCAAATACAATTTGAATGTTCGGGAGAAATCTTTTAGCTTTCGGTATCTCAGACCACAGGTAAAAATTTGCTCTTGGTATCATAAAAGGATTAAAACTGTATTTGAAAAAAAAAAACATATAAAGAAAGATCTGTTTAGACCTAACAAATTAATTTATTTAAAAAATTTTTTTTTGGTTAACTAAAATTTATTTGAAAGCAGATTATTGTAAAATGTAATTTAGAAACTGTTAAATGATGTTTGATTTCGTAAACGTTTTGCAAAGGCAAACAATTTTTGAATAAAACTTGTGGTTACGTGTAACAAGGCAAACATTTGATAGATGAAACTAGTGGTTGCGTGTGTTATATCAAATATTTGATAGATGTGAACAAAGCTGAAGTAGATTTAACAACGCTTCATTTATTCTAAAACAAACTATGTTTTCCATCCCACAAGTTTTCATTTCACTATAACAATGATTTTCTATTTAATAGCTTTATACTATGATCCTTTATTGAAACATATTTGCCGTTTAATCAAATATTTGTCTTAACTCTGCTAAAAACATGTTTTAATAGCAAAATCATGTTGGAAAACGGCTAAATACCACTTTATTTTTTGCACAGCAAGAATTTAATATACAACATGTTTAATCAATAAACATCATTATTAATATTAGACTAAACTGTATAAACACACACACACACACACACTTTAACTGCACTTAGCTCAATTGAAAAAACTAGATTCGACTATAAAAAGCTCCAACACAGAGAACAACCACTAAAAATATATAATAGACATTTTAACTAAATCGTTTACAAATCATAAAACTGCATTTTGGAGAAATATTTAGTGCAAAAAAGTGTTTAATATAAAATACTGTTACAACCATAAAAACCGCAAAATACTACAAAAAAAAAAAAAAACTACTAAAAGCAACCAAAAAATGTTCAAACCACCAAAATGATTTCCTGTTAAAAAGGGATTAAATCTGCCATCCACATTAAAATTGAAATTAATGTATTAAAAAAAAACTGGATAAATTGTTTGTATGAAAGAGCCAAGTAGATATTGGGAGAATGTATGTACAATACATTTGTAGGAGTATGTGTTTTTGTAAAGTTATCAGGATGTCGATGATGACGATGCTGGTATTAGCGAGTATTTAAGGTATGACATGTTTGTATATGCTTTCAGAAAATGCTTCTTTTTTGGTTCCGCACCATTTAAAATGTCAGAACGTTAAACGCCGTAATGAATAATTTGTAGTTAAAAAAAAAAACACTTATGAGAGTGTAAAATACAAAACAATTTTTTTTATAAAATTATGAAAACCTCACACATGTCAACTTACGTATACGTAATATTTATTATGTATACGCAACGAGTGATGGAAAAGATTAGTGAGGAAAACAAAAGGGAATGAATGGGACTATAGACTCTTGCTAAAGCGGCTCATACACTTGCAATAAAATTGTTCAATTCTACGAATTGTACAATTATATCGCTAATGTGTATGTGATATTCGAAGGTGCACAATATATTGGCAACAAATAAAAGACTCTTGATTTTTATTGCACAACGAAAAGAAAGTGAAATGTGTTGGCAACATTGTACAATGTTATTTATGTTATTCCTATAGGTTATGTTCAAATCTTTATTGAATGAATGAAACCATTGTGCAACTTATTGCATAATATAGGACAAAATGGAAATAATATGGCGAATATCATATACAATAATATTGCAAGTGTATTGGCCGCTTAAAAGCTTCAATCAATTCACTATGGGCGGGAATTTGCTAAAGTTTGAGGAAATTTGACTTTCTAAAATTTCTTTAAGGTCTAAAACTTGAAATAATCTTCACAATTGCAGTTTGAATAAAAATGTTTCAGGAAAAATGTCGGGTTTAAAGTGTAAATTCGTGTAGCTTTAATAATCTTTTACGTGAAAAGGTTAAACATAATATTATTGATACTTGTTTCAGACTATGCGACATGTCCCTGCAACATGTTTTCAATATTGCAAAAATTTTACGTCTAAAACTTTGTTCACAATGGTAGGAACATTTTCTTTTTTTCTTGTATCTTATTTTTTCTCAAAGCATTTCATATATTTTCTTTTAATTTTTCGAACAAAAATGTAACAAACAGAAGTGATTGAACGTGTAGTAAAAACACACAAAAGACTGAATGCTGTTCATACAAATTTACTACACGTTTAATCACTTTTGTTGTGAAAACAGCTCATACATTTTTTTTTTAAAGTTGAGTCTTCTTCCGCAACAATTTGTATAAAGTTTTAGATAAGGTTTATAATAACTTTGTTGAGTTTTGAATGAAAATTTTAACAAAATGTTTTAAAAATGTATAAGAAATTCGTAATATTGTAAAAGTAAAAATGTTGCTGCCATTGTGAACGATGTTTAAGTCTTAAATTCAAATTAAACTTTACAATTTAAAAAATTTTTACGAATCATATGAACGAATTCATTCATATTCTAATGAACGAAAGGAAAAATTCTTTCGCAAGTTTTTAGAATTTGTTATTTTTTTAAATGTAATTGGTCGAAAGAAAGAAGGCTATAAATTTATTTTACATTTCGTATGACATTGTTAACCCTTCAAGCATCTCTATGCCCTTTGTCTCTAATCTTCTGTTTCATGAAATATTTTTGTGCTATTTGTCCCATCATCTGAATCATGTATAAGTCTTAAAAAATGTATTAATAAGAAAAAACTCTTTTAAAACTCCAAGCACAGTACTCTGATGATTTGCAGCATCTTTTACAATCCAATACAAGACCTAATATTAAAACATCTTTTTTAACAGTTTTGAATTTAAAACGTTTAAAGTTTAAAACAAAACAAATTCATATTTTGGATAGCGAAAAAGTTTGTCTTGTCTTTGAGTTCCTAACTAGGAAATTTTTAACATCTTCTTCTGTCATTCTTCTCTCTCACTGGATCATAGGGTTAACATTAATTAGGACCTTGTTAAAAGCACACTAAAGTTCAAATCTAAGTTGTTGTTTCAAAGTAAAGAAAAGTTAAAGGGTTGCCAGAAACCAAACTTAAACTAAATGGACAATTTTTGATATTCTTTAATTAGGCTTGAGTTCATCAAATTTAATTTTCATTAAATTATTTTCACTGAGGGAAGGAATTTTACAACTTGGAATTTTTATTTAAATTTATTGATAATTTTTCTTGGCTGAGCTGGGATTTGAACCCGGGTTGATCTTTACATGTTTCAAGAAACACCACTTTCTATCGTCAGAAGATCCTTGTGTTCTACCCACTGCACCACTGCAGTGCCCGTTAGCCAACAGTCAAACATCAATCTTTAACCAGTAGTACTGGTGGTTCGAAATTTGCTGTTATTATCACTTAAATTTCAAATTACATGTTGCCTCCTTTTTCCTCTGTTTTTTCGTATTTTTTCTGTCAAGACTTTGTCTTGAAAACCTGAATACATTTGTTTTATTATGTATTCATAAAAAATTCACCTGGATTTTGAAAAAATACACTTATACTCGTACGATGGTTCAAAAAGTTAAAATTGTATTTAAACTAAATAAAGATATAACAAAAAAAGACAAGCAAACGTAAAAGCTTTACATCAAATTATATATCGTCACCTTAAATTAGGGTATTCATTTAACCGGGCTTTTGCTTTAGTCGGTTAATCGCTCGATTAATTAACCGAGGTTTTGGTTTAATCGGTTAATAATCGGTTAATTTGGTTTTTGATCGGTTAACCGATTAATAACGTCTTTTTTATAAATAAGATAATTTCAATAATTTAAAATGCGTAAATTATTTATTATTTAAAGTTTATTAGTTAAAAAAAAACAAGAATAACAATTCTTTATCTAAAACGAGCCAACAAAAAAAAAAAAAAAAAAAATAATACATATATGTATATGTGATATGTATTTTTAAATTAATACATAATCCGTGGTGCTCTGGAAATCGAAAACGCGAAATGCAAGAACTTTTTAAGCGTCGTTTTTTAATAACAACTCTGTAGCAAAAGAATTTTATTGACAAATATGCAAATATTTTAATATTTTATAACAAAAATTATAAAAATAAGATTAAAAGTATATTAGAAACAACTTTAAAATTCTTTCGTTTTGCGTTTTCGATTTCCAGAACACTCCTGAATAAGTATTTATTTAAAAATAGACTGTGGATCATTTTATTAGTTATTTTAATAGTTTAAGGAGATCTGATAAAATAATTTTTTGAAAAAAAATTTTAGTTAAGGATTAAAGCGATAATTTTTTTAGTTTGGCAACACTTGACTTAGAAATTTTTTTCACTTATCGTGGGTGTTGGAGGTGTCAGAAGCAGCCCATAATACAGAATATCTAATTTCTCAATTCTTTTCCTGGATATTCTAAACATATAAAATCTTCCATTATGCCATTAGAGTCCCGATTTAATTTTTAAAATTTTTAACACTTCTAATTGTTTCGGTTAATTCTGTTTAAAGAGTGTTTGTGTTACTATCGAGAGTTTATTCTGTTTTTGTACTGTATTTTAAGAATGTATTGCTAGAAGGAAATATATTGTAAAAAAAAATATTTTCTAAACATGTATATGAGACGAAGCAGTTAATTAAAACACAAAAAAATTTTTATAATATTACAAAAAATTAAAAATTATGTAGCATCGGTTAATCGGTTAATCGACTAAAATCCTAAAGTTCATTAGTAACAAAAAAGTTTAAAATCGCCTTTTTTATTGTTTATGATGCAATTAAGTCTCATTAATATTTTAGAAGTTATAAGGTTTAAGTACATTCTTTTTCTTCTTGTAAGTATAGATTTTTTTAAAATAAATGTTTTTTTTTATTGCATTTAAAAAAACATCTTATCGATTGACATATCTTTCGACTAATTGTAAATTTGTGTTTTATATTTAGTATACAATTGGTTTGGAAAATTAAAGAAATTATTTTTTAACTGGACAAATTTTATTTTAGCTGGTAACTGGACAGGACCATCCCTATATCCTTTAGTTCATCATGATTTAACCCAGTGCCATCCAAACCCACCATCTTTGATATTTACATTTGAGGCAAACAGTTTCGAAAGCTCTTACAATTTATGGTTGTTACTTTGCAACGATCTTACAATTTGCTGTTCTTCGCTTGCAAAGTAAACAGCCAGAATTGTTGTCGCCAAAATCTGATTGGCGGTTGTGCTCTTGTCGGTTTGAAAGTGATAAGCTCTTTTTTTAAAACTCGCACATTATGCAAATGACTTGGATGGCACTGATTTAAACCTTATTAATTTTACTATCTGAAAATCTTATTTTTTTTTTAAACTTTACAAACACAAAGCAGTGATATAATTTTAATAAGAATTTGTATACCCACACCACAATAGTGGAGAGGGTATTATGCATTTGTGCTGATGTGTGTAACGCCTTAAAATAGTGGTCCTAGACCCACCTTAAAGTATACCGATCTACTCAGAATCACTTTCTGAGTCGAACTAACGATGTCCGTCCGGCTAGCCTTGTGCGCAAAGAACAGGTCGCAACTTTGGAGATAACTTGATAAAATTTGGGTCATAGGTTCTTATTGGCACAAGGACCAAGGCTATTGAAAATGGGCCAAATCGTAGGACCACAAGGGAAGATAGGGGGAAACTTCTTCCTCTCAGAAACTATCAAACCGATTTTAATGAAATTTAAAACATGGATAGATCTATATCTATAAGGACACATAAGCTATACAGTTTTAAAAAATATAGGACCACAAGGGGAGAAAGGGGCAATTTTTGCCTCTCAAACTGATTTTAATGAAATTTAAAACATAGATAGATCCATATCTATATGGACACATAAGCTATACAGTTTTAAAAAATATAGGACCACAAGGGGAGAAAGGGGCAATTTTTGCCTCTCAAACTGATTTTAATGAAATTTAAAACATAGATAGATCCATATCTATATGGACACATAAGCTATACAGTTTTAAAAAATATAGGACCACAAGGGGAGAAAGGGGCAATTTTTGCCTCTCAAACTGATTTTAATGAAATTTAAAACATAGATAGATCCATATCTATATGGACACATAAGCTATACAGTTTTAAAAAAATAGGACCACAAGGGGTGATAAGGGCAATTTTTGTCTCTCAAACCGATTTTAATGAAATTTAAAACATAGATAGATCCATATTTATATAGACACATAAGCTCTACAGTTTTTCAAAAATAGGACCACAAGGGGATGTAGGGGGCAATTTCTGCCTCTCACAAACTTTCAAACCGATTTTAATGAAGTTTTTAAACATAGAGAAATCCATATTTATATGGACACATAAGCATGATGTGTTTTTAAGTACTGTGGTGCTGGGTATCATATGGTCGGGCTTGACCGACTATACTTTCTTACTTGTTTTTCTTTTTGTATTTATTTAATAAAAAAATAAAATGAGAAAATGAGAAAATTTGCGTTTTATTAAATTTAGAATAAGAACAGAGATCTTGAGAGCTTGTATATAGGTAATTATAGAAAATATAAAAATATCTACAATTTATAAGATTTTTTTAATTCCACACAACAAGATATTTAAATGCCGTGCCTTTTATTTTGCAAACTAACGACCCATTGTGCAAAATAGAGTAGAGTTATCCTAATTATTGTTATTGCTTTCTGAGTTGGAGAAGACTTTTAGTTTTGCATCTACTTTTATTGCTGTTGATGTTATTGTAATACGTACAAAGCATTCTTGTCACGCTGATGAGCACCGCTTTTGACGTTTACGTTGACAGTTTGGTTATATAGTGATTAAGCACTTAATTGGATCCATTCTATACATTAACATGTTAAAATGAAATACAAAATCTTGTTATTCTATACAGCCATACAGACGCACACCTACACCCCCACTACATACGAATAACACTTGCCTGCTAAAACAGAGTTTTTATTTGTTTATATGCAAGTTTAACGAAAGGAGTTCTGTGCATAAATAAGTGAGTGTATGTGTGTCAAGTGTAGATAAAGCCTTTATAAATAAACATTTTCTCCTTTGCACACACATACGCTAACATTTCTTCTCAAACATAAATTGTTTGATTTCAATGCTTTTATATTCCAAGTGCTGTGAACATTAAAGGCAGAGATCGTGCCCTGAAAAACGGCTTTTAGTGAAAAAGAAAGAAAAAAAATAAACAATTTTTGTCACTCTTTTGTTTTGTTGTTGTTTAATAATGAGTATAAAAACACATTCGTTCTTTGCTTTAGTTTACTTTTATTT
Source organism: Pollenia griseotomentosa (assembly GCA_963931875.1). NCBI lineage: Eukaryota > Metazoa > Arthropoda > Insecta > Diptera > Polleniidae > Pollenia > Pollenia griseotomentosa. Next base: position 255,487,623 of record OZ007560.1, on the reverse strand, counting down.
TATTATTTTATTTTAGTACTAAGCAGCCCTAAAATACATGAGGATGTATTAAAGGCAACAACAACAAGTAAACCAAGTTATTGTTTAAAAGGCTTTAGCATTGTTTATGTTTGTTGTGTTTCGCCAACATAATTCACATAAAATTACTCATACCCAAACCTCCAGAACACATTTAGAATTTATCAAACGTTTTTCCTACTCCCAAATACATGAGCAAAATAAGCATGTATGTACGTGTGTGCGTTAATGCATGTGTGTATGAATGTATGACGGGAGCCTAAGAGCCGCAAAAAGTGTTTTTGTGTTTTAATTGTTTTTTTGAGGTGGGGATATACACGCAAGTATTTACGAGCATGATGCTTCTTAAATGATTTTTATTTAAAGTTTATTTATCTCATTTTTTCGTTCCCTCTATTCTTCATATATTTATTGTGAGTTTCTCTGTTATTGAAAGTTGAATAAGAGTAACAGAAGAAAAAAATAGTAATTTTTTAGCACTTAAGGGGAAAATTGATTATTTTTATTATAATTTTGATTATAATTGTTGTTGTGTATGTGGTGTTGATGATTATGATGCTGATGGTGATGGTGATGTTGCTGTAGATGTGGTACCATCATCTGATCGGTGAAACAAGATAAAAATACTACGGAATATTTGAAATTGCTTGTGCGTTTATGCTTCCATAAACATTTGCGATAAACTATTCTTTATTATGTTTTTTTTTTGTCATTCAACTTTCTTTAGTTAATTAAGATTTTTTTTGAATAGAAGGCAATTGATAAGTAAAAATAAACGTTAAAGTCAGAATGGGTAACCAACTTAATTGTTTCTTTTACCTCATACTGGTAACAGATAATAGTTTTTTTTTGCTTATAAGTATACATTTCTCATACACAGAAAAAAATAACAACTGTTTTAAGTTATTAACATTTTTTTTAAAAACTTTAATAACTAATCGTAAGGCGTTGTCGTTAACGCGTGAGTCGTTTTACTTTTATCTATTACAAAAAACGACTCGCGCTTTAAGGACAATGCCTTACCCAATAAAGCCGCCTTTCCTTAATTAACATGTATGTTAGTTTTCATAGTAACAATTTGTTTCAGTTGAAGAAAACTTTTTTTATTCAAAAAATTCCAAATAAAATATGCAATTTTTTTTTTTTTGGATTAAACCACTTAAAGCAAAAACGATTACTGAAAACTAAATTTACCTAAGGGGTAAAAAGCGTTTATAATTATTTAGTGATTCTTAAACAAAATTGAACGGGTCTTTTATTTATTCTAGTTTTCACATTCTTGTGGATAATTGTGTATGTAGATGCCAGAAACTCAAAGTGTATCCAGATCTAAGACTCTACTAACAATCAATCTTTTGTGTTATGCAGATTTTATTATTTTTAAATAAAAAAACGACTTAAAATAGTATTTTACATGAACTAAATTTTTTGGAATATGAAAAAAATTAGTTAGCATACAAATATTTTGCTGATATGACAAACTCGTAATAAAAAATAATATTTGATTGTAAACAAATATTTCAGTCTGTATTGTAAACTCATTGTTAAAAATACTTTTTAGAATATTTACAATTTGAACTAACAGAAGTATTTTTTTATTTACAAGTTCGGTTCGGTATTGAAGAATATGATATTCAATATGGGCATTTCCGTCAAAAGGTCCACCGTGACCGAAAATTTAAAAGTTATTAAAAGCTTATTATTTTACGATATTGTTATAGAAAAATATTTAGATTTTACTAATTTTATAAATTTACCCATAAATTTGTTCACTTAGATAAACAATCAGACTGCAAAGTTGTGCAAACGTAATTTCTTATTTGTGAGAATGTTTTATTGCATGTTTTCCTTAATATTATCTTCCTTAAAAGAGGTGATATTTGATGAAAATTATTCCAAAAAAATTTTCTTACATGGTCTGTAATCTAAGGAAGAGTTCGAAGAGAAATATGTTATTCGGATTAACGGTAAATTTTTATTTTTTTTTAATCATTATTCAGTTAAATTATTATGGAAAAAATGTCACGTTCGAAATGTCACGTATCGAACCAGATTTTGGTTTAAACACAAAAAAATACAAAAAATTTTATGAATCAAACCAAAGACATTTAACTGTTACATTGCTACGTAAAATTCCGAACGTAGTTTGACTTGAAATTGTGCAGGTTTCGCTGAACTACGCCTTTTTATACACGGCCACAAAAACTACTTCTATTTTTTTCACGTTCGAACCGCTACTTCTTTTGCCATTATCTTTGATCTAGAATCGCGCCCCCCATAAGATTTTGCATAGATAATAGTGCTTTCTTAGTGCTATGATTTAAGGGTTAAAAGAACGTAAAAATATTTGTTATTTAAAATGTTATTGAATTTTTGATGCGTACGACTGTCACGTTCAACACTTTGGAATTACCCATATGAAAATTGATTTGTCGTTATTTTTTTCTGTGTACATGTTTTAAATAAACAAAATTTAAATTAAATTTTATAAATATGAAATTCAATATCACTATGAAGTTTTTCTCCAGGCCTTTTTATTTTCCGGAAAGAAATCCTGAAGTTTTTGGGACCCTGAAAAGCAGTGTTGCCAAATCTTATTGAGGAAAAAATGCGAGATTTTGTTAAATGCTTAAAAATGCTAAAAAAAATTATATGAAAGGGCCAATAAATTTTTTATAATATGCTGCATATTGTTCTTCAGGTTCAACGACGAGCCGTCAAATTGCCTTAAATAAACGTTTGCCAGATACTTGACAGGTGCAATCGAGCTATGCACAGCAAATAAACTTAATGTCGCTTCTGCAGAACTTTGTAGCAAATTTTTCGACAGGGATTGAATTGTTTTTAGTTATGCCCGTAAAAGTTTCGTGCTTTCTTACTATTGCAGTAATTGCAAATAGTTTTTTCTAAGCCATCTGTTCCCTTCACCCATTCTTTACTAATTTTTTTAAATTTTCTCCTTTTTTGATTTTTAAATCAGTCAAAGATTAATGAGCATACATTGTTTCATTTTTTAGATCTAATTCAATGTTGGAATCTTCCGTTTTTTCTTATATATTTGTATTAAACATTATAAAAATGGAAAATATTTAAAATATCACAAGAACTAAAATATTTGTATTTGTATTTATTATTTGCTTTTATAACACAACAAGATACAATATCTTCTAAATTACAGCACTAGAATCAGATACGTTATAGGCCATGGTTTAACTTTTAAATTTTTTATGACTTAAGAAATAAAAAAAAATTAAACATAAAATTTAAAACAAACTTATATGTAGGTCCTAAATGTTCTAGTTATTAGCAAAGTGAGTTATTAACAATTTTTTGAATTTTATTGCGTTGCGGGTAAGTTGTATATCAGTGGGAAAATGGTTCCAGAGGTATATTGTGGATATTTAAAATTGGTTATAAGACGCGCTCTTGCGAAATCTAAAGGTGCGGATGCTATTGTTTCTGAAGGATGAGGTGAATGTTAACTTGTTGTAGAGATATTTAGGGTCTTTAGTAACTATCATTTTATGCAAAAAGATGAAACTTTTAAACTTGAGGTAGTCATCACGTTTGGAATACGGAGATACATGATCAAATCTCTGTAAGTCGCAAATGTAACGCGTGATGTTATTAAATGTTGTAACAAGCTTACGTTTGTCAGTGGCATTGCAAACAGCAAAGACTTCGCAGGAATACAAAAGTGTTGGTATTAAATACGATTTGGCTAGCATCATTCTTATCCTCTGTGAAGTAAAATGTTGACTACACCAAAGGCTTCTTAGCATAGCATATGTTCTGCCACATACTTGGTTAATATGACCAAGTAAGGATACGATTAAAAGTAACACTTAAGTTTTTACTATGTGTACTTGTTCGATTGGAGACATTTTGATTATAAGACCATTTGAATTGTTTGGATTTAGTCGTAATCCATTTGCGGAAGCCCATTGAAAAATCATGTACAGATCGTGGTTAAGTTTATTCACTACAGGACGAATTGATGTTCTGTTACAGCTCAAATAAAGTTGGACATCGTCCGCACACATTTGTATATACGAGTATTTTATTTGCAAGGGAAGATCATTAGCATACAACGAGTACAAAAGTGGACCAAGAATAGATCCCTGGGGAACACCTCTCAATGTACTCAAAGGCCTAGAAAAGGTACCATTGTTGGCAACTATCTGCGATCTATCACCTAGATATGAAGCAACTAATTTTGTTGCAGTTTCTGAAAAGTTAAACATTCTTGCAAGTTTCATAATTAACATCTTGTGTTCAACGGTGTCAAAGGCCTTTGAGTGGTCGAGTAGAATCAATAATGCTATCTTGTTATCATCCAAACTACTTCGGATGTTTTCAACAACTTCGGTTAAGGCTGTAGTACAGCTATGCTGAGGTCTAGGAATTTTTAAATAATGCTAGAAAAAATGCTACATGAAAACGCTAAATTGGCAACACTGCTGAAAAGTCTCGCTATAAACAAAAAGTATATTGTTTATTTACTAAAGCTTCGTACGGGCGGTAGACAGATCTTACAATGTTGTCATTAAAATTGCCTAGAAGTGTCTTGCAACTGTGTGAACATTTTAAGCTTATTTTCAATTGGCAGATGTGTAAAATTAATGCATCTGACAATGGTACCATTGTCAGAAAAATGACAACATTGTAAGATCTGACCATCGTCTGTACGAAGTTTCAGAGTTACAAATACAATTACAAATTGTATTCTAACCTAATTAACCGAGCAACATTAACTAAAGCTACGGTCAGACTTATCAAATATTTGACGAAAAAAACGGGACCAACAACCAAACTAAGAAATCATTTCGCTTAATATCAATATTTATTTTGAATAAAATACCACATCTTACAAAAAACTGTTTTTTGCTATGTCTAGTAGTATATTTTGTTTATTTTGTAATATTAAGACTATTTTAAATCTCACTAACTATTAACAAAAGTAGGGGTTACGCTTATTTGATCAAACATTTAATAAGTGTGACCGTAGCTTAAGACCTTCAACTAGGGTTGCCAGATACCAAGATTCAAATAATGGGACAATAGAAAAAATTCACCTGGATTTTGAAAAAATAACTGGACAATTTTATAATGCACTTAAGCTTCGTACAGACGATGGTCAGATCTAACACTATTGTAAGCGATATTTTTCTGACAATGGTGCGATTGTCAGATGCATTATTTTTGCACTTCTGCAAATACAAATGAGCTTACAACGTTCACACACTTTTAAGACATTTTAGCCAGTTTTAATGCAATTTAAGCAACGCTGCTTACCAATATTGTAAGATCTGACCATCTGTACGAAGCTTTAGCTGTAAGAAAAGTAAAATTTTACTTCAAAATTTTTTACAGTAAAAAAAAAACCTAAAAAGCAAGCGTAACATTTTAAATTCAGTCTTATGTCATATTACAATATTCACTCCAGGTGGCAGTGTTGGAACCCATTTATTATGGTTTCACAATGTTTTGTTTAGAAGTGGTTGACATTTCGAGTCGTTAACACTTTCAATGCAATGTTTCTGTTGTTTAGGTATATATTAAGAAATCGAAATCGAGTAAAATTAAAATCAAATGAGATTTCCCCTTGTATTTTTTAGAAAATTACTGTAGTTTTTCCTGATTTTAAGATTAATAGTTCTAATGAAGATAAGCTGTACCTAAGTCCTTTCACAAAAAGTATTGCTAATTGTTATGAATAATAAACGAGAACTATTTATTTATATAGATTTTATACATTATTTTTATCGCATTTTTAAAAACTAGAATGTCATTCGGCAAATTAAAATGTTTTTCTTTACAATTTTTGTCTTAATATACGAATTTGTTCTGTACAAAATATTAAAAAGTAGTTTTTCAAAATTAAATAAATTTTTTTAATTAGATAAATTGTATTTTAGCTTGGACAATTCAGGCCATTCCAGGCCGTCTGGCACCAGAAACAGAGTTTTAGCGGGAATTGAACCCACAACCACAACAAAAAAACTTTGACAATTTTTAAGGGTTTTAATTTTTTTTTTGATCTAGAATTCCAGGAATATGTAATTTGAAAATATTATTTTTATTTTAATTAAAAATTATTGTGCAAAATTGGCCTCATTTGTACCTGCAATGAATCATATGTGAATATTGTTTACATAAAAACTTTTGGAATAAAATATATCAAATTTATTTATATCAAAATTTTCTCGGATTTATTTCGATTGGTCTGAAAATTATTTAAGTATTTCAAAAAACTATTTTTCAATTTAAAAAAAAAAAGAAATACTCATACATAGTCCAGCGTTTCAAAAGGATTGCTAATGGAACTTGAGAGAGACAAAAACAAAGTTAAGGCATATGCATTTGTGTAATAAAACCTTTTTTAACATTTAAATGAAATATTACCGTGATACCAGATACGACAGTGCAACAATGTTTTAATCTTTTTAGATATAAAAAATGTAATCCTTGGCACTGAAAGAAAAAAAATCTATTCGAACCAGTACTTCTACCGTAATTCGAGTGAGCCAAGCAGAGAAGGAGACTAATATATACATATAAGTTAGTGCGTGCAAGTTGTTTAAAACTCAAGATTAAGGAAAACTGATGTTCAAACACATATTTATAATTCAAAATGTAACGTTTATGTCTTGATTTTTATTTTTGCATCAGTTGAATGGTACTTATACAATCATGAATTGCTAAAACTGGATTACGAAGAAAATGAAGAAGAAGAAAATGCAGCAAAAAAGGATGTTAAGGAAAAACAAGTAAAATTGCTATATTCGGTTATGCCGAATCTTATAAACCCTTCACCGTGGTGCAATATTAAGAGAAAGTTATGTAAATACTGTTTATAAGACAAACAGATATACTGATAACCAAGATGCTTGTACCTAATTTTAATATTTTGGCATTTGCCGTTCACCAGATATACAAAGAAAAAAAAAAACAACAAAATTAAGAAACTTATGGCTAAAATTAGAGGCCGTCGTGGTTTTTTTCTCATATCTCAGTTATAAGCGGAACGATCTGGCTGAATTTCAGTAGCAAACAATTCCGGACTATATGTGACATAAATGTACAACATCATATCTGCGGCCTTCGGAAAACCCATTTCAACGGACAGACGGACTTCGTTAAATCAACTTCGCTCCTCATAAGGACCAAGCATATATTTACTTTGTAGGGTCTAACATTAATAGTGTAGAAATTACAAACGGAATGACAAACTTATATACACCCTTTTACCTTCGGTGAAGGGTATAACAAAAAGCCGGAACCCGTAGCAGTAACGGCACAAAAAGTCTGTATCGCTCCCAAAGATACACATGCAATTTTTACTATAAAAGATTTATTTGCTTGTATGTGTGCACATGTGTATATGTTTGCAAGTTTAGTAAATTGTTAAGATTGTGAGCTGTTGAAAAGTGTGTGCCAGGGTGTGTAGATCCTGTTTGTGCTGCAGAAGCTTGTTTCTTTTATAGGAGATTATTTTATGCTTTTCATCATGTTATAAGTGCTCATTGGAGAATTTTCAAACTCAATGTTTGCTGTTGTATTATATTTTTATACTTATTTTCATTATAATTCTCAGTTATTGTTGTTGCACGCTTATGATGGAATATATGATGTAAGTAATACAGATGAACGGTAAGTGTAATGAATTTTTTACACATTCTCAGCTACAACAATAACAGGAATGACTGCAAAACTAACACTTACCACAATACAAGGAGTGTTTGGTATTGTTAAAACAAAAACAACAAAATATAATAATTTAAAACATTTTATAAAGTTACTTCGTATTTAGTTTTTTATTCATTCTTTACAGTTTCAGCAATGCCAATCTTATGTTTTTATTTTGTCTTATTTGTGGTTGGTGAATGAATGCAGTTTGTTATCCTTTTAGTTTTATTAAATTCCATTACAAATTCAAACCAATACATCTAATACAAATAAATACTTACATTATTTTTTTTCGAGTTGTTTATTTAACAAACACAAGGTGCAGGCAGCATTCATGAGCCAACACAAACTTAAAAAATTATAATAATTTATAAAAATGTATTTATTGTTTTATTTCTCCCTTAACATTTATTTGCCAAAACAAGAACAAGTATTTGTCTTGATATAAACAAGTATGTTTGGCTGGAGGTGTTTTCTATGTATGTGCAAATAAGTAAATATAAAAAAATTTATTACATTTTTCTATGCATTTTTTTTTTTTGTTTGTTTGAATTGTGAGTGTGTTCATAATTGAAAATTGTAAACTCAATTATACATCGACACTAACACACTTGAACACCCCTACTAGTAAATTGCATTCAGAAAACAAACAATAAACATGAAGAGAAATTAAAGTTTGTGTATTTGTGTATACATTTTTCGTTCACAGATTTAATTAAAAGTTATTTTCTTTATGTTTTATTTAGTCTTACGAAAAAATCTATTGTATTTACTTGTTTTATATTTTTATACCCTTCACCGAAGGTAAAAGGGTTTTTATGAGTTTACCATTCCGTTTGTAATTTCTACAATATTGATGTTAGACCTTATAAAGTGTATATCGTCACCTAAAATGCTAAAGGTCCTACTACCATTTTGAAAATATAACAGGAGAAGCAAAAAACTATTTTATATGATAAATTGTTAAATTACATTAAACTGTTTATTATTAATTTCTTTTTTATTTTTCATGTAAAACCTACCAGTTGTTTTGACAATTAAAATGCTAGTTAGGTCTTTTAGCGTTTATCGTATAATCTTTTCTTTTTTTGTCAATAAATGGATATTTGTGTTGATGCCAATACATCAGATTCAATAAAAAAGTTAATTTTTAATTTTTGGTTAGTTAAAGTCTTTTGCGTTTTAGATGACGATTTATTTTGGGTCCTTGTAAGTAGCGAACTTGATTTAACGATGTCCGTATGTCTATCGGTCTGTCTGTCCGTTGAAATGGTGTTTCCGAAGACCCCAAAAGTAATAGGGACTCCGTTGTTGTATATTTTGTTCGAACTTAGTCCGGAATTGTTTGCTATTGAAATTAAGCCTGATCGGTTTACAAATGGCTGAGGTAGAAGCAACAAATTACGACTGCCTATAATTTTACCCAAAAATCTCTCTCTCGGCAAAAGCCAAAGTTTTCAAATTAGGTACAAGCATATTGATTATCAATTCCCAACATCCGACAAAATTACGGCAAAATTAGACAAGTGGCACGCCAACAAAGCACAAAGTTGAATTTATTATATTTAACGGTATTTATGTAACTTTATGTTATTTTCGCACCATGCTGCAGGGTATTTAAGACTCGGCATAGCCGAATACAGCACTCTTACTTGTTTTTTAAGCTTAAGGTTTTTTATATTTATTTTCAATATGCACACGAACACACGCACATATTTATTATACTTAATTAATTATACACAATCACTGCTGTGAAAAAATTTGTTTTGGGCGTTGTGCAAATTTTACAATTTTATTTCGACTAAACATAGAAATTGGAAGCTTCTTAAAGCGTTCGGATAAGTTTTAGTTTTTGCATTTTAAATTAATATTATCAATCCATATTTAATTGCAATGCTGTATTTTGATTGGATTTAAAACTATCCAAAATAACTTTGAAATGTTTTTTGCGTGGATCTCTCCTCTTTACATATCTACTTTTGTAATTGTGTAGAAATTTCTTAAAAATAATGAAGAGTTAAAACAATTTTGATTTTTTATGAAAAATAGCTGAATATCCGTTACAATGAAATTTTAACTCTTGCGTAATAAAATGCATAGAAATTAATTTCAAAATGCAAGCCCCACTAGGAAAAAACTAGCATTGATACGGTTAAACAAACTGTTGGAACCATGAAAATATTAAAGGATTTTTCAATAAGTTTATGTTGAACGAAAATACCATAAACTTTGCGAAGATAACCCATATTCATAGAAGGTTTTTTAGATTTTTGTGCCTCGTTTAAGCAAATTTGAATTGCCGTAGCTTCAAGTACTGAAGCCTGTTTCTGTATTTTTCCTCATTAAACGAGTGATTTGAAAGAAAAACAGTGTAGAATGAAAAAAAAAATATTTTTCTCACACAAGTGTTTCTGTATCTTTACTTTACCAGAATTGTTTGTCATAATTTTCCACGGATTATTGAAAGGATGTGGGTAAAAGCGTGTCTGTAACAATATTTTGCGAAAAGTTTCTCACAAGTCGTATTGCAAATTGATGCGAGAAAAACAATCTTTGCTTATAACTAAAACTATAAATAATTCTTAGATAAATCTACTTTCGTAACAATATTATTAACCATGGGAAACTTTAATTCTCCTTCATGCTGAATTGTTTCAGAGTTCAAATTTCGTAATGTTGAGTTTTCAGTTACTATTCGCCCTTCCAGAAATTATATATCTCTTAGACTTCAATACTCTTATTCCCATTACACAAATGAGCTCTGAATTTGACAATGTTTATACGTACAAATATTATTTTCTATGATATTATTGACATCAAAAATAACTTCTTAAGTGTCTTAAAACAACAATAATCTTAATATGTTCTTGCTCAGCATAGACTTCGTGAAAGTTACATATTTCAACTATTTTAAAATTAATATTTCCAATCAAGACACACAAACGTAGGACCGACCCCATTTTCTTTTTTAAACTTTTGTATTCTTTAATTTAGCGCATAATATTTGGCCCTGGGTCAGAAAGACTTTTCTGGTTCACATGGCCAGAACAAAATGGTGTCGGATTTTTTTGCTTTTGATGGGAAGGAGGTATGCTCTATGAAGTAGGAGATTTTCAAACAATTTGAACCTTTTCAAAAATGTATAAGAAACAAAACCTTTTTTCTAACACAGGTCGACATTGAAGAAGTTTATTTTAACAATTTCAATTTCTGGCGTGCTAAGTCCGAGCTTTGTTTCCTACCATCACAACACATTTATCAGATTACGTTCTATGTGTGTTTCTCTCAGCCGCCTTTCTAAGTCAAAGTCTGCTTCGATTTAAATGGATTCTAGCGCAGCAACTGGACCTTGATCTAGTTGAGTTGGATGAACAGAGCGAATAAGAGGAATAGAAAACTAATTTATACATACTCAAAACTGTCAAAACTGTCTTCTGAACATTGCGACAAAACATTGGCTGCAGAAAATATATGTGGTTTGATACAACAAACCCACATAGACTAATCCACACCAATTAAGACAAGTCAAAAACGAAAAAAGACAAAAAACATTGTCGCATTGCTGGCTGATTACCGGTTGTCTTCTAAGACAAAACCTTGATAAAAAGTTTTTTTTGGTGTGGCTTGGCATCAAACAAGAGTCTTTGACTTTTAAGTAAAAACCTTTTGTCTCTTGTTGATGTGGCTTCAGCCTAAAAGTAAACAAAGTCACACTGTGCCTTATATTTAATGATATAAAAATTTATATGTGTGTGTGTGTGTGTGTGTTATTAAGAAAATTACAAATCAAACTAAATAAACTTCTACGATTGACGTGTTAGAAGAAATACAAGTTTTTAGTTTTTGTAATCTTTGTTGGCTTTTCAGATTATACTCTTCAAACACATTCGCTTAGTTAGTGAATGAGATTGTGTACACAACACATTGTGCGTTGTAAAATATTACAGTCAATTTTATTTTTAACAAATTTTACACTTTTTATTACATCATCCCAATAAATAACAACTAAACAACATCACCTCATCCCACTATTCTGTTTTCCACCTTAATGACAAAAACACAAAATGAACCTGTGTACTGAAGATACATGACAAAAAACATGATATGAAAGCCAAGCATTCGATTTTTTCTTGTAGGTTTGTTCGTTTTCTGTTCCATTTTATGTTTCCTGAGTCTAATACTAAACACGCTTGTACCGCTGGTGCACACTATAGACAAATAAAAATAGATGACAATGACTGACGACGATGAACGTGCTTTAAATGTTGTCTATAAGAAACATTAGAATTTCCTCTTTTAGAAAATGTACAGACAACCTACTTTGCAATAAATATCCCATATAAAAGTCACTGTGTCATGAGGTGGTTTCATACCTCTTTACATGTACAGCACTCACTAGTCAGTCCTAAGTAAGACCGTTTCTTTAGAAACTCTAAAACATTTTGTACCTTCTTCATTAATGGCATTTGGATAGCAATCTAAAGGTGTATTCGTACAAGTATTTTGTATTTATATGGTGCCACTAGGGCAAGCAGTTTTCCAAAGAATACCCAATAAACTATTTAGGGGAAACTAACACAATTGCCAGACTTAAAGGATTTAATAAAAAAGTGCATTTGCTAACAAAAAATTATTAATAAAATGTTTCACTGGGTATTCGTTGGATTGTTGGGAGTAGTGATAGCACGAGTATCTTTTTCTTCTTAAAAAAAAACAGACTTGATAGTAGAATTGTTATTATACGAGGAACTAGTGTGTATGGTGTGTAGTGATTTTATGCATTTTATTATCAGCCTAAGTCACGTTTCAATTTACGGCCCATTGGCGGTAACAATTTGCAATCACGTTGCCCAACATTCATACAACACAAACGAAAATAGCAACAACAAGTACAACAAAAACATGGCAACTAAATTACCTACCACAAGACATAAAACCTACAGACTGGCAGACAAATACAACCGTAGATATTTACATTCAACATTGGTAGAATTATTGCCAGGATTCTGCTACAGTGCATACATATGTAACAATTCCAGCTACATTTTGGGGGAAAATATTCCTTCATTCGCCCAAACTACGCTTTTTTAAAAAAAAGACTAAAACAACTACAATTACAGCTTTGACAATCATCGGTAAAAAGATGTGACAGTGGTTCGAGGAAGAAAGATTTATGTCTAAAACTTTTTTTACAAGTCTTAAAAATATTTAGGAAATGTTTCTTGAGTAAGGAAATCAAGTTACTCATTCAAATTAGAGCTTATTTGTTGTTACGGAAATCAATTATTTTGAATTGGATTGTTTTTAATACCCGGTTTTCCGGGAATTTAATCTGAGATTTCCGAAAATTGTTTAGAGTAAAAATAAATAAAAAAATAAAAAATTTTTACTTCTGTATGAATCCAGACAAAAAGTATTAATTATTTATTTAATTTACATTTGTGAATGATTTTATGTTATTTACTGCACATTCAATTTTTATTTCTAAAAAGCAAAAAAAAAAAAAAAAAATTCCAAAAACTGGACGTTAATTTTTAATACCACTACAAAAACAGATATAAGAACATCTCTTATAAGAAAAAACGCTTTTAAGAAAGTATTTTAAAAGCACCGTCTCTTTTTCCATATGTACAGGGTATCCGCCGGGAAGGTATACTACTCGCAGTAATTTTATTTTAATCCTAGCTGTATGCGATGTGGAACCGTATTGTTGATACCACATGTTAACCAAGCCCAAAGCATTCAGTTGTGGCGTTAAAAAGTTTTCAATCATATCACGATATCGCTCCCCATTCACAGTTACCTTAACGACTTTTTCATTTTCAAAGAAGTAAGATCCAATGATTCCTCCTGACCAAATTGCTGATGAATAATTTGAGGGTTTTCCATTGCCCAGAACCGACTATTTTGTTTATTCACATATCCATTCCAATGCAAATGTGCCTCGTCACTCATTATGATTTTTTCATGAAAATCGGGGTTGTCATGGGCGAGATGCAACATCCTTTTGGCATATGTACGGCGGCGTAAATGGTCTTGTGGAAGAAGCTCTTGTGTCAACTGAATCTTAAATGGAAACAAGTGCAAATCCTTGTGCAAAATTGTGGCCAAAGTTGTTCTTTGAAGACCAAGCACAGAAAAAATTATTTTTCCAACTCAAACAAAAAATTTGTAAAATCAAAACATTTTTTGTCTGAAATCGGTCCTACAAACAAATTTGCATATTCAAACAATTTATTTGCATTTCGTTTATTGAAAAAAACACTGATTTTTCAAACAAATAATTTAACTGAATCAAACAAATAGTTTACTGAAAATCATATAAATTTCAAACTAATAATTTCGCTGAATCAAACAAAAAAGTTTTGCACAAGCAATGATGCGCACACAAGCAAGCACTGCAGGAGACGATGAAGGCAGAGCAGAGCGGCGGCTGGCTTTGAGACACATTTTTTGTTGGAATAATTTTTGAACCGTCTTGTTTATTTACACAATGTTCTTCTTCTTCACTCACTGTTGCTGTTTCCTTTCCTTGGCAGCGGACCGACTCGCCATGTTTTTCGTCATGATTTTATTTTTGTATTTGATGTAGGTATTTAACTAAACAGTTTTAAAAAATTGAATACGGGATTTGGTTTTTCATTCTTTTTTACCAACTTTGAAACCAACCAAAAATTTATTTTGTTTCTTCTTATGTTGCTGTTGTTTCTGTTGTTTAAAAAGAGTGAAACGTTTTTTTACCTACTATTGTTTTTGTTTTTTTTTACTACAAACCTCGCCACGCTATTTTATCATATTTCTTATTGTTACTTTTGTTAAAGTCCAAAAAATAGACTGTATGTGTTTTTGTTGTTGTTCTTATATTTCACATAAAGAAGTGTTGCTTACGATCAAATAAAAAAATGCAAAAAACGACAACATTTAAGAGCGTTAAATATTTCATACAAACAACATTTTTGTTGGTTAAAATAAAAATCAAACAAAAATATTAATTGAATCAGTAAAAAAATTTGTAGAAATTAAAAAAAAATTCAGACAAGCGTTTGTTTGAAAATAATTCAGCAATAATTTTTTCTGTGAGCTCCTGAGCACGGCGTCGAATTGAGGTAAATGGATTGTTTTGACCACTTTCTTGAGCAGCAGTAATGTTTATAGCCGATCTTGCTGTACGTTGTGATCCATGTTTGGGTGCATTACCTGCAGAGCCTCTTTCTTCGAAATCATTCCCTACACGATAAATAGCGCATTTTGTTGGCTCGTTGTTTCTTCCAAAAATTTCACGTAACTTTCTCATCGTCACAGTAATCGATGATTGATTTTGGTAAAATGCTTTAACGATCAAAACCCGTTGGCTAATCAAATATTTTTCCATAATAAATTGTCCACGTGTCTACTTCACGACTTCCAAATATGAACTTTCAAGATTAATGTTTACCAAAATGGCGCAAAATAAAGTAGTATGTATACCTTCCCGGCGGACATAAAACGAAAACTTTTTATAAGAAAAAAACTAATACAAGAAATACATAAGTATATTGCCAAGCACTAATAAAAAAATGCGTACAAAACATACTTTATAACAATTTTCAAGTCAATTTTTTGATATAATTACAAAATCCAGTAGATCTCTTTAATCTCTCTTTCTCTTTCATCCTTTCGCTCTAATATATATAAAGTTCAATTAATATTTCTGCAAAATAACAATTTAACTTTACGTAGGATTTTATTAGGAATTAAAAAAACACTGTGCAAGTACTTTAATTTTATATATATAATGAAATAATGAAATTGGTTGTTCATTGTAATGAACTTTGAGGCTGGTAGAGGTGGAGTATAATAGACAACGAATGTTGTTGTCTGTCTGCTTTGTTACATTAAACTGTATGTACATGAATGTTTCTAAATCAACATATGAGTGTGTGCGTTTATTTCGTTTTAAGTTCTAAATTTATTGCAATGTTGTCGTTTTTGTCTTTTTTTCTTTTTGCTAAATCGTAAAAATTATTCTCTGTTCTGTTTTTTTTTTTATTTCTTGTGCCATAACAAACTTATATAAATGGCAACAGCAATGTCTGGTTCCGTTTCCTTTAAGCAGAATATACCGTTGTAGTTGTAACTGGTGTAACGACATAAATGAAGAGGAAAGAATAGTAAAGAACAAACGACAGAGGATGAGACAAATAAACAGCCATACTGTCCCGTCGTCTTTGTCCATTTATTAAATATATATATTTCTCTGCTCTGTTCATGACTACTGTGAGGCGCTACAATGGGGTTATATGCCTCCTCGCACTCATTCATTCATTCATTCAGTTGGTGAACTGACTTTGATTTCCTTATTGCCACATTGTATTAGTATTTGTATTTGTAGTTGAGTTTATGTTATTATCCTGGACCCTTACAATACAATATTTCTAACTCAGCTAAAACTACCACTCGAACGAACTTTTACCTTATGGTAACAACTACAACTGGTAATAACAATGTTGTTACACCTGTAGAATATTTTAGCTTTCAGTTTATTTTCGTTTAATTTTTTTTGTTCTTATATTTCCTGAGACTAGAGTATTTGGTGTCGTACATTTTTGTGGCCTTAAGCCTGTAACACGTTCTCATATTGCCAGATGTTTTCCCAGATGTTGTGCACGGGGTGGTTGAGGTGACAAGAGTAGGAGGATTGTTGGTAATCGTGATGTGCTGTCTTGTCTTTTGTCTTTGCTGCTGCTTCAGTCTATCTTTATTATTTTCTTCTTCATTTCGTTTTTTTGACGAATCGTAAATTTCAGGTTTTTATTACATAATTTCTGTCATTACGACATTGTCTTACTTCCCATTTCCTGAACTATATTTTGTTTATGGGATCGTGTATGTGTGTGTGTGTGTTTTTAAACCAGTATATGCCTTTTCCTGATTTTTCTTTTCTTTCAAATGTCCTCTTTTGTTAATATTCATACATCTTTTTATAATGCTTGTTATAGTACTTGAACGTTGGTTTGTAAGCTTTTTTTTTGTAGTTTATTTAGTCCAAAGTAAAAGGTTTTTACAGTTTTCATACTCAATTTACCCCTAAGATGAGATGTTTCCTGAAAACACGTAGAATATTATACGGGTTTTATGGCAGGACCACAATGTGTGGTCTTTTGGTAGTTAAGGAGTTATGTTAATTTCTAATGAACCTTTCAAATTTTAATGTATTTTAAGTCTTGAGAAAAGGTAGCCAGCCAGCTCTAAACTTTAAACACCATTTAAGCAGAAAAGAAAACACACACACAGACACACAGCCTTATTTAAAAAACGTATTTCAAAAAATATATTAATATGGTGGGCTGGATTTTAAGTAACTGCTAATAACAATGCAATACTTTAGTAATAGAAAATAATATGCAGTAAAGTTTTTGAAGGATTTACCACCCCCCCCCCCCTCCCGTGAGTTTAGAATCATTGAATAAAATTTTATATTTTATCGATATAGATACAAGTTCTTGCAAGTATATTTGGGGTATTCACAAGGTGTCACATGTCTTAAAATAGTCTGTGTTCATACGGCTCATGTTTTAATGACATGATTGCTACTTTATAGGCAAAAGGGACGAGGGGATATGAAACGAGTACACAGATGCATGTACTGTCAGTACGCTTTGCTTTTCCATTCGCTGTTTAATTTTGTTTTTGTTTTCAATATCAAAAAAGCACGACTATACAAAATAAAAAACCTGTCGTCAGCATGACATGAATCATTTGAACGCCAATTCATGTTCAGACATAATAACATGAAAAAATACGACTGTTGTGAACAACTAATTTAGTGTGCTATTTTGAATTTAAATCAGCTGATTTAAGCAAACGTCAGAGTCCTAAGCCGATCTAATTTGATGCCGCAAGTGTTTTGTTGCAAAAATTGGTAGCCACAGATTAAATTCGGATTTTAGCCGGAAAAAACTATACCACCAGTGGCGACGGCTACAAAAACTAATGCGGCTCGGCTTAGCCGCTCACTTTTTGTTTACAAAGCAACAACAATATTTTTAAACCATTGTTAAATGTTAGAACATTATGACAATATAACATGATAGCAGACCTTGTGAATACCCCAATTATAAATTCCTTAAATTAAATTCGAAATGAAACAAGTAAAAGGGCTATATTCGGCAACGCCGAATCTTAAATACCTTTCACCATGGTGCGATAAGAACAGAAAGGTAAATGAATACAGTTTTTTAGATATATATTAATCTATTTTGTGCTCACTCACCTCTGCAATCCCGCCCACATTTTAATTAATATCACACATTTTTTAATTGAAATTCCTTTTTAATTTTTTTATGTGTAACAAATGATTTTTACGTACAAACACAAATCTTTAAATTTTTTTAAAATTGTACTGCTCCAGTTGAGGTCTAAATTTGGGTACCTTCTGCGTTTGCTGAATTTTTTTATAGCTTTGCGCTAGCCGAGTGAGCTACGTGCATATTATACGTTTGCATTAAGTATTTGAATATCAAACACATAACCAAAATAAAATATCTGTTCAAAATATTTGTGTACAACCACATTGACAAACGCTATGTGGTACTGCTTTTTTTATTATTTATTTACAATTATTAAATTACATTTGGACTTAATTAATTAAAAAACTACGAAGCCCGAAAATGACTTGTCGCGCAATTTAAATAGTGTTGTGGGGTATACGAATGCAGAACTTCATACAATACTTGTTTCTCTCAAAACCCTTTACTACAGTAAACCTATACTCTTAGTGTTTTGAAAATTACCTCATGCAGTCTGCGAGAATTTTTGATGTTTACTTGTCTGTCGTATGTGGAATACGCACACAAAGATTTTTTTTTAAAAAAATAAATGGTTATTTTTTTTGTCACTACGTTAATCCCGAAAAGCTCTATGCTTGTCTGTAGGAAACCAGAGTCTCTGGCGGGAATCGAATCCGCAACCTCGGCACTGATAGACTAGCTCATCGGGACACTCATTCGTACACACATGCCCCAAACTCAACATTAAAAGAATTAAGAATGTGTGTGTTTTTTTGTTCCCACTCTCATTGTCTTCATTCCATTCATTCTTGAAAATATTTGAGAGCATTTTTAATACCCGTGCTTTAACTATAGTGAAGCATTTGTTTTTTGCTTCGACACGTTCATACACATTCGTAAATTGGTCGTCTGCACTTTTCTTGAGTATTTATTTGTAAGTAAAGATTTGGAGAAATGATTGTTATGTGTGTTCAAATGGAATTGTACAGGCCTGTAGTGCATTTGCCAAATACTGTGTACATTACAAGAAAGTACTTTATTAATTGCTGTTTTGTAATGAGTTTATTAATGATATTGCAGGCAATTCGTTATTTAACCTTAAAATTTACTAAGTGAGATACTACACATTACTCTGTAACCAATTGTACAACTACCAAATATTACCTTAGTTATAGAAAAGTTTGCTAAGGAACTTTGTGCCAGACATCAAAATAAGCGATTTTCAGCCTTTAGAATGAAATTTTCGTGAACTGTTTTTTTTTATTTCATTATCGATTGCACCACTTTCTTTCTCGCTTTTGGTGTACTTAACTCTTATTCTTTTTTATGTGCGTTCTCATTTAGGACTCAAGGAACAAACGAACCGACCATTAATTAGAAATTGTTAATGATTATAACGTCATTTAAAACACACTTTTATTTCATAAATTTTATGATCATTATACAAACTAAAACCCACATTCAAACAATTCCTCCTTCCACTTCCAGCCTTTTCCTTCGTCTACTCTGTATGTGAGTGTACGAAAGTATGGGAAGGGGAGTAGAAATTGTTGCTTATTAAAAGTTTTTCCTTCATTTAATGCAAAATATTGAAGAATATTTTTAAATATAAACTTCTTTTCATGTGTTTTTTCAACCATTTTTATTTCGGGTTTGTTAATATTGTGTGTTTGTAGTTTTTGTTGTGATTCCTTTTATGTCGGGTAATTTCTTTAAGTTATTGAAATTAAGATGAAGATGGCAATAAAGAAAATGAGTATGAAAAACATAAACAGGGTGGCCCAAATACGACCTTCCACTGTTAAAGGTGCCCATCGTAATATTCGCATTGAATGCAACGTATAAGCTGTGCGTCAGATTGGTAAAAATGATCTATCCCAGTAAAAAATTTTAAGGTTTCCTGAAGTAAGAAAAGTACTTGAGCGTTGGTAAATGCGCTGGCTGTAACTTAAAAGCAGCAGAAAAGCGAAAACTTTTGAACTGAACTTTTAATTTGAGTAAAAAAAGTCACTTACATATTTTTATAGCGCAATCAGTCATCAAATTGTTTTTTTTTGCAGGAAGGTGGGAATTCGCCATATAACATTCATGCCTTTTGCAAACGGGCTTGTAAAGAGGAGCTCTGCTCCTCTGCCTTACAAAGCTGCTTATCAGTAAGCTCTATTTTTGTTTCCAAGCAAACAATGCAGATAATTTTAAAGTTATATGTAAAGATGCCTCTATGCAAAATTCGATTTTAATAGGTCTTATTTGGGACACCCTTTTCACTTAATTTAAACCACAAAGACTAGAAAGAGGGTTCTAATTTGTTGTAGAAGAAAAGCATAACAACTACAAGTACCAGCCAAGTATTTATAACCATGACAGTACCAGGAAAACTGTTTTAAATATTGCCAAGTGCGTATTAATCGTATTTGTACGAAAGAACCAGTTTGTGTACATGAGTTTTAGCTTGTTTAATAGTGTGGGTGTGGAAATTGCTTCACAAGCATGTAAATATATACATTAGCGTGGCCGTTAGTTGTATGGAGAACTTTTTTTTTTTGATTTCTTTTACTCTCCCCCTCCAAATCGGTTCAGTTTTATGTAAAAAAAAATACAAAAAAATTTCGTAGCGATAAGTTGTGTTTTAGGGGGGGCGTCCGTCCCTCAAAGTTTGCCATCAAGCCATTTATTCAAATGTAATTTGTTGCGTATGACTATTTTCTAAAAACAGCATTTTACAAGAATATGATATATGGCAATATTTTAGCTCTTCTAGTCAACAACATAAGCCTCTAAGAAAGTATTTTGCTAAAATCAATATTTTAGAAAATAATTAAGAAAATAAAAACAAAATACCAAACATTTTATATACGTTTTATATATATAAAAGGTGGATTTAATGTCAAGTGACCCAATTTTGGAATCGATGTCTTCCGATTTGTATGAAATTTGCACCAAGGTTAGTCCTATTAGATAGTAGTTTACACACAAATTTTCAACAAGATCGGTCAAAATGTTTCAGAGGTAGAGGGGGTCAAAGTTTGCCATACAGGTGTTCTTTCTCATCCATGTAATTTATTACCTATTGGTGTTAGCAAAATTTGTCCCAAGTAGCTTAGATAGCTATTTAATCAATCTTTTTTAAAAATATTTTTTTGTTTTTTTTAAAAAATTTTTTAATATTTTTTTTTTAAATTTAAAACTTTTTTTTTATTTTTTTTAGCCAAGTGTTAAATTTAAAAAAAAAATTTAAAAAATTTTTTAAAAAAACAAAAACAATTTTTTTAAAAAGTTTGATCAAAAAGCTATCTAAGCTACTTGGGACAAATTTTGCTTACACCAATAGGTAATAAGTTACATGGATGAGAAAGAACACCTGTATGGCCAAAATTTCAAACTTTGACCCCCCCTAACTCAGAAACTTTTTGACCGATCTTGTTGAAAATTTGTGTCTAAGCTACTATCTAACAGTACTAAAATTGGTGTAAATTTTATTTAAATCGAAAGACATCTATTTCAAAATTGGGTCACTTGACATTAAATCCACCTTTTATATATATAAAACGTATATAAAATGTTTGGTATTTTGTTTTTATTTTCTTAATTATTTTCTAAAATATAATTTTTAGCAAAAAACTTTCTTAGAGGCTTATGTTGTTGACTAGAAGAGCTAAAATATTGCCATATATCATATTCTTGTAAAATGTTGTTTTTAGAAAATAGTCATACGCAACAAATTACATTTGAATAAATGGCTTGATGGCAAACTTTGAGGGACGGACGCCCCCCCTAAAACACAACTTATCGCTACGAAATTTTTTTGTATTTTTTTTTACATGAAACTGATAAGAAATCAAAATAAAAAAAATAACGGCCACCCTAATATACATATATGTATGTAAATGTGTGAGTTTTTAGTTTCTATTATGATTATTATGATAATAACCATAGACGATGGTGATGGTGTAGGCTCAACTTGTTTTAATGGTCTAACCCAACATTAATAGTCTAATTTAGTTTCATGTTTGTTTATGTGTATTCCTCAATATTTTAGTATTTGTTAGATTGCGAAAGTGTGTGCTAAGTTCAGTGCGTGTTAGTTTATGTGAGTGTGTGCGTTTTTAGTGTTATAATACCAACATTATCTTTTAATTGAATCGTCAGATGTTTTCATTTTCACTTTAGTTTACATAATACGAAAGCGATTTTTCTACAACGAAAAGAAACAATAGAAAAATTATAAAACTTTTGATAAAATATTTAAAATAGTTTTCCTAGGGTGAACAAGGTTATAAGTACTGTGTGTATGCATGCATGAGTGTGCATGTGTGTGCATGTGGTCTGTGGAAAAGTTATTGACTTTTGTTTAACTAAATAATGTGATGCCTTTTGTTTTACCTGAGATTTTCCACTAAAACATGCTTAATAAAGTTTTTCTTGAAAATTTATGTTTACGGGAAGACAGAATGAAATGTTATTAATTCCGAAAAATATTGTGTTTAAAATTTTTGAAAAGAGGAGTAGAAATTTAATCATTGCTTATGCTGAAAAGAGTTAATTAAAAATTTTATAATTAAGTTTCATTGGCTTGGGGAAGTAAAGTAAAAGGTTTCCCTTTTGTCTTATAAAGATCAAATTCATAAATTTTTTCCTAATCTGATCTACAAAAAGAATAATCGAATCTAAATTTAGAAAATTAAAAAGTTTCGAATTTCATAAAGTGTTTTGGGGCTTTGTGGTAACTTATTCTTAATACATATTGGTTCGAAATTCAGGTCATGTTTTACTTTTTTTGAAAACTTTAGTAATTGGCTGACTAGAATCCATGTTGGTTTGCATAAGAAAGCACTTTCGAATAGACAAGACGCATGTCACTGGATTTTTTGAGGTAAATGTGCAAGTGTCATAAAAAATCTAGCATATTTTATAGCAATTTGAATTCGATGGTCCTGAACACACTTGAATAATTTTT
This sequence comes from Pollenia griseotomentosa, assembly GCA_963931875.1. Taxonomy (NCBI): domain Eukaryota; kingdom Metazoa; phylum Arthropoda; class Insecta; order Diptera; family Polleniidae; genus Pollenia; species Pollenia griseotomentosa. The sequence goes on along the minus strand of OZ007560.1, from coordinate 255,464,691 downwards.
AAGCGAATAATTTTTGTTCTATCAATCACGCACGGCTGTCAAATTAAATGGCATAAAATCTATACGTATACCACTGCAGTGTTGCGAAAACTTGGCGACCAAAAATGGCTAAATTTACGGAAAAATGGCTAAAAACTTTTTTTAAATAAAAACACATTACAATTCAATAACAAAACAAAAATAATTCATTAAACATTTTTTACAATGAGATTGTAAGTTGAGGTTATTATTTTAGAAACTAATATTTTAGCAAAAAAATTAAATCATCAATAAATTCGATTTCGTTATGGTTTATCTCATAGGAATCACTAGTGCCAATTGGTTTTTAATATTTTGAAGGTAAATAATACCCATGATAACATTTACGCACGCAACCTCTAATTACAATAAAAAACAATTATGAAAGTATAGTCGGTCAAACCCGACTATGTGATACCCTACACTAAATTAGAACCTATTTACCAAATTTTATAAAATTATCTCCAAAATTGCCTACCAGCCAGCCGGACGGATATTGTTAATTCGACTCAGAAAGTAATTCTGAGTCGATCAGTATACTTAAAGGTGGGTCTTAACCCTCTCCACCATTGTGATGTGGGTGTACATATTTTATTGTTATGGTAAAAATTTTAACCTTATTGAAAAAATCGAATAAACGGTTGCTTAATGTAACGTTTTTATACGAGACTTAGTTTATTGAAGTATTTAAATTAAATAATATTAAAGTGTGTTAAAATTTAAAATAGTTTTGTGTTTTATTTATTAGCGTGAGTAAGAGTCTAAATCAAGTTAGCAGAATTTATACTTAGTGATTGATTAAGGTGTGTGACAGTGATGCAAATTTGGGGTACTATTGAATATTCAATGGCCCTGTGGTACTTTCTAATCTATTTTGGCCATTTCAGTAAATTTTTCAATGCTATTTTCTTTCTGTTTTGAAACTTCTTTCATTAACAACAAAAAATTCTTTAAAGTATATCAAGTAAATATATAAAAAAAAACCAGTAGCTATTAAAAAAATTCTGGACACATACATACATAAAATTTTCCATTGCCTTTGAGTATTGGCTTTTGTAAAATGTAAACTTTTAGAATTTTAAAAAAATTGTTTTCAAATATTTTAATTGCTTCAAAAAATTTTCCCATCAGTAAACGAAACAAAAATACTTTTAAATAATGTCAAGTGTCATAGGTTGAATAACAGCATCAAAAATGTTTTGAAATATGTAATATACCCGATTTTTAACCGAGTGACATATTCAAAAATTATTACCAATCAATAAAATGGTCAATGTATAGAATTTCGGACTATGGACAAATATGAAATTCCAAAAAAATTTGGTGAGCTGTTTAAGATTGCCATTAAATAAGTTTAGAGGAACTTTAATCTTAATAAATATCAACACAATAAGATGGTTTGTGGGCATAAAGACTCTATTTCGGAAAGAATTTTGAATGGGGGCCATTTGAAACTATGAAACGACAGACTTTGTCCCTCCGATAATTAGAACCCATGTACAAAATTCCATTACATTATTTTCAAAATAGCAAGCCAGCCGGACGGACGGATATCTTTAGAAAAAGATTCTCAGTCGGTCGGCATTTTTAAACATGGGTCTACTTAAGGTGTAAAAAACGTCAGCACAATATCCTCTTCACAATTGTGGTGTTGGCATAACTACACAAAAGAAAATAACAAATGATTGCAATTAAAAAATTTGTCATATTAATTAAAAAATTTAATTTGCAACAAATTAATTGTATCAATTAAATTTTTTTATGCTATTAACAACGTTTTATGTAGTTATGTTGTTGATAAAAGTTAACGTTTAAATCACTTGATTACATTTTTAATTAACACTGATTTTATTTTGGATTAATGGTTAAATTGAAAAACAATTCGTGAGAATTTTTTTCTGTGTATGGGCCTGCTCGTCGATTTCAAACGAAGACTTAGTTCGCTTAAATTACATTTAAAACAAAAACAATTTATAAAATATTGTTTTTGGTTTACATGTTAGTTAAGCGAACGAAGTCTACATTCGATATCGACGAACAGGCCATATGAAGAATATTTGTTAATTTATATTAACAAGTTATTTGAATTATGTGAATTAAAAAGTTATTTGAAATTCCTTTTATAGACTTGGCTGTCACGATTGCATATTTGTTTATAAATATTTACAAATAATAAAGATGAGTAAATACATTCATAATAAATTTTAGTTTTAGTACGAGAGTATTTACAGATAATTTGTTTGTGCTAACTGATTTGCCAACATCTTAAATAAATTTGCTTTGGATATGTTAATATATTAAGTATAAATTAATAGAAATTAGTTTCGAAGTTCTTTTAAATGTACAATTTAATTGGAAATTATACCAACCAATTAAAAAAAAATACACAGCCAATAATATAAATATATGTACTCTGTACTATAAACATTTTTGAAATATGAGTTTATGTACACTTTGAACTCTTACACAAGGTAAGAAAGGTAAATGTTTATTGGCAACCTTTGGGAGTGTAAGATAACCTATGACCTAAAACAAAACATGAAACTTAGAAGGCAAATCGAGTCAACAATTGATAGAATAATAAACGTTATCATAATTAAAATGAAAATGATGATGATGATGCCAAAATAATAAATAATTAAGTGAAATTCTATGCAGATGATTTAAATAAGGAAAATTTCATTTAAATTCATTTCTCCCATGACCACAATCATACCCCATCTTAATCTAAGCATCCCTCAATATAACGGGATTCCATACAACTAAATGACAACTTTTAGGAATATTGATGTTTTAGAAAAAACCTTAAAAGAAAATTAGGAAAGTGATGAGACTCAAAATTAAATTGACCTTATTATAACCAGCAAAAAAAGTTAAGATAAATAAACGAATTACATTCAAAAATTCATGAAATTTATATAATTTATGATTCCCAATGCAGCCATAAAGTGTGAAAATTCACACACACACAAACTTATACAATTCAAAACATACAAATACACCGATGAAATTTAAGATGAAGAAACAAACAAACTGCCAGATAATTCGTAATTTTACTGTGTACTCGAATTTACATACATATTCAATTCAAAATTTTCACATAAATAAAAATAAAAGCATATTAAATTTATGGAAAATTGCAATAACACAAGTGCTAAAAATATTATAAAAGACATTGTGAATTAATGCCTTAATAATGGCACCATTAAGAGCTCAAGAAACTGAAATTTTGAGAAACGTTTTAGATGCAGTGACTTTTCCATTTCATCTTTAATTTCTTAAGAGACATCAATAATTTAAGTTGAGTACTGCCGTAATCTTCTGCTTCAGTAGAATGTTGTCATATTTTATGATACTGTCACACAAGTGACAAGTCTAACTACAATTGTCAACGTAAGTTAATAAACATTAATTAGTCATATGTATGACCATACACTTATACAAGCATACACGTTCGTATTTACTTACATGTTATCGAATATCGATGTGGCTTCCAGCAAACACTTGCATGATTTTCTTTGGAAAATTACACTTACAAAATTACAAGACAACCAAAAACAATGGCAGCAACATTTTAACTTGGTGTTTAGAAAACGTTTGCATAGTAATAAAAATTGCGAATTTATTATTAATTTTTTTTAAAACATTTTGTTAATGTTTTTATTCAAAATTAAATTTTCTATAGATGTAAAAACGTTTGCGCCCGGTATGTGTTCCTTAAACTCAAGAGCCGCTGGACCGATTGACAACAAACTTGGACAGCAAATAAGTTTAGTCTCGAGCCAGGTTTCTCTTAAGTTAAATAATTTTTTTTACGATTTGGCTGAAATTCACAAAATAAATTTTTTAAATAAAGAAAAGTTTCCTGATAAAATTTTAAACTGGTAAATAGTGCTGGGGTTAAATTATTAACAAAATTCTCCAGTATTTAATTGTTATTTGGAAAATCCCCAGCAGCCCCGGGACCAAACAGCTAGTATTATTATAAACGTCATTTACAATTTCTAATAACTTTGCTTTTGTTTTAAATGTAGATGTACGAAAGAAAGAATTCTTTCGCCCAACGGAAATAAGCAGTAGGAAGTCGATTGAACACAATATTTTTACCCTTTTGCAAGGTGTATTGTTTTGTTAACTGGGATGTGTCAAAGAAATTATTTTGAATTGAAGTTTGTGTATGTCACTAAATACTTGCTACTTAATATGATATTGTACTATAAACTTACAATAGAAGTGCATTAGGTAATGTAATAGTGAGGTCTCATTTTAAAAGCAGTACAGTTGTTATAGCCTTATATACGATTTTAGCAACTGAAGAAGTTCGGAACGTATTAAAATATATTTCTTCTTGGTCCCACACTTTAAAAGTGAAAATAGAACAATTTTCTAACAAAAATAAGTTGCGCTTCTCTAGAAAAGGTGTTGAAAGGTTTTGCTTTCGATATTTACATTTTTCTTTTATTCTAAAAATACATTTTTTTTAGTTCTTTTATGAATTTTACACTGGAAATATCTTTACAACAAACTTTAATATTTTTATAAAATTATTTAAATTATTTTTTTAATCCAAATTTTTAATATTTTTAATTAATTAAAATTGTTATTGATAATCTTTCATTTTTGACCGTGGCCGGGATTCGAACCGCGGCCGGATAATCATTCAAAAAAGAAAACTTCGATCTACCAAAGGTTAAAATACAATTTGGTTTAAGGATTGATGTTTGACTATTGACGTCAGCAGTCGTCAATGGCTGCGAGTGTAAAACGGCAAATCCATCTGAGGAGATCGAGTGGTTGCGATCGAAACATGTCATGGTAACCTGCCGGCCGCGGTTCGAATCCCGGCCACGGTCAAAAATGAAAGATTACCAATAACAATTTTAATTAATTTTCATGTTGTAAAATTCCTTTCTTCATAGAAATAATTTAATGAAAATTAAATTTAATGAACTTAAGCCTAATTAAAAATATTAAAAATTTGGATTAAAAACCATAAATAGTTCAACAAAATAACCACAATACTAATTATTATTTAAATTATAGTAAAATATTAAATAAAAATTACGCGAAATATACATGACATAGAGAAAAGTTAATATCGATAATGTTTATTGGTTAACTTTACATCCTACACTCTGCACTACTTTGTTTAAAGTCAATACCATCGTAAGATATAACCCTTTCCCATCCTATTAGTTCCAGACCAAAAATGGTGCTAATTAAATTAGACCAATGGCAGCATTCTGCAGCGTTGGAAACAGATGGTTTTAGCAAAGAGCATAGTCTGGATAAGGTATTGTTTAAGGTGGGTAAAAAACTTTTAACTGATATTGCAATATGTGGCTTTTAGTATGTTCGACTATTGCAAGCGTTTTGCGGCCTTTTGAACGTCTGGCACAGTTTCAGCAGCCCTTCTGTGCCCATTAAATACTAAGTATACCATGGATATTCGACGATATCTAGAGCTTCGGATTGTCGCAATGGATCCATCTTTTATCTTCAGTAAGAATTTAATGCTCACTTACTTTTGTAGGCAGTATTTTATATATGAAAGTCTAGTTTTAACGTCTCTTGTCTTAAACTCGCATACTACCAGATTTCCTTACTTTTGGATGAAACCTTGTCAGGGTTTAAAAGCACCCATCAGCTGGATCATTTTTATATTTGTTTTTGCCACTGCTATTGAAATTTTAAATTTTTTTTCCAATAGCCAATGTTTTGTTTTTCGTTTGTGCAAAAAAGCAAATCTCCTATTTTGTATATTTTTATTTTTTGACAATTGCTTTTTTACCAGCCATCGACAAAAATGGACAACCACCTAAAAAGCAAAAGCTAAAAAAAAACTATTTCGCCTTTTGCTTTTTTACTTTTTCGTAAAAGAAGAGCTAGTTAAAAAAGACAAACCAAAAAAAATCTAAAATTCAAAAAAACAAAAATTCTTCTCTGGCTGGCAATAACAAAAAGCCTATTCAATAAATTAAAAAGCAGCTAAAGTGTGTGCTAAAAGCAGTCTGAGCAGAGCTATTAGCTCTGCAAAAAGGCAGATTACAACGATAAAATACATATCAGTGTAAGGTTGAAATGTCATCATTACTTACATTGCAAATAGGAACAAAATTACAAGAATTTAAAAATTTGTTTTACTTTTCGTACAAATACCGTTTGTAAAAGGCAAAGCACACAAATTGTGACGTTGATTTGATTATTTTATTGTATAGAAATCAATAACAAATTCTCGTTGTGTTTGTTTTGCATGAAAAATATCACTTGTCGTCGTCGAGTATTTTTTTGCTTTTATCTTCTTTTTTGCGGCTATTAGCATGCATTGGTTTTTGATTTGGCGGCTGTTTGACAAAAGCTGTTTGTTTCATTCTTTTTCCTACATATTTTTTCATACAACATAAAAGTGATTGCCATTGCTTTTTGAGTTCCATCAAATAAGAAATTTTTGCTATTGTTAAAAAAGCAATAGTTGGAAAAAGCCAGTGTCCATTAAAAGGTTACTTTTCAAAAACAGTGTGTTTATTTTGCTGCTGCTTTTGAAAAGTGTGGGCTTTTTTAGCAGTGGAACTTGTCGGCTTTTTATTTTTTATTTTTTTTTTTTAATAGGAAAAAGGCAAAATTTGGCTGCTTTTGCTAATATGGCGATAGCATTTTAAACCCTGAACCTTGCAAGTGTTGCTGCTTTCTTTTAATGATTTTTCAAATAGTTTTTGAGTTTAATAACAAAAACCGTAAAGCAGTGCCTCTATTTAATCATATTTGAACATCTATAGTTTTCTTCCTTTGTCTTTTGTCTGGGTTACACTTGACGAATATTTGATGGCCTACACCTGAAAAGTATTTTTATTAAATATTTGTTTGATATAACATAAATTTCGTTTGATCAAATAGCATTTAAAGTTATTTTATTTAGAAACAAAGTTAAGTAGATTAATAAAAATTGGCAACGCCAAATTTAATGGTTGACCAATTTAGTGGTTACGGTTTTTTCTAATTTTTTCGCTAAACATTTATTAAGTGTGAATATAGCTCATAGCAAACAATAATCAAGTTACATCCCTTATGTTCAAATGTATGTAACTAAATAGAGTTTAATTGCAAATGGTTTTTGTATATGAAAATGCATTACTGAAGTCATCTTAAATATATAATTAGTGAGGCAATTGAAAATTATGTTCAAATTCTTGTAAATTTTTATTGTTTTGTTATGTTCTTCTATCCATAAATTTAGCATACAATCTTTAAGGTTTTAATAAAATGATCTTAAAAGCTTCATAAATTTCAAACAGGAGAAAGTGCTGAAGCCGACTTAAGCTAAATTTGAGTTTATGGAACCTTTGTACTCTTCATGTTTAAAAGCACCCATGGACAAAGTTTTAATTATTTTGTGCAATCTTATTTTTTCTGGCGCCCTATGCTCCAATGGGAGTTAGAGGAACACATATGGGGGATTTCATGTCAAGTGACCCAATTTTGAAATCGATGTCTTCCGATTTGGATGAAATTTGCACCAAGGTTAGTCCTATTGGATAGTAGTTTAGACACAATTTTTCAACAAGATCGGTCTAAAAGTTTCTGAGTTAGTGGGGGTCAAAATTTGACATTTTGGCCATACAGGTGTTCTTTCTTATCCATGTAACTTATTACCTATTGGTGTTAGCAAAATTTGTCCCAAGTAGCTTCGATAGCTATTTGATCCATCTTTTGAAAAAAATTTTTTTTGTTTTTTTAAAAAATTTTTTTTATTTTTTTTTTTTAAATTTAAAACTTTTTTTTATTTTTTTTTTAGCGGGTATGTTTTTTTTTTTTTTTTTTTTGTTCAAAAGAAAGCTTATGTCTTTTCCTTTAAGGTAGTTTTGGTCCCTTTTTGGGATGCGAGCGGCTTATGTATAAAAAAAAATAATTTCTAACCCTAGACAAGGGTTTTTCAATTTTTAGCATATGCAGTGTTCTTTCTCATCCATTTAACTTATTACCTATTAGTGTTAGCAGAATTTGTCCCAAGTAGCTTCGATAGCTATTTGATCAATATTCTGAAAAATTTTTTTTTTGTTTTTTTAAAACTTTTTTTTTTAAATTAAAAATTTTTTTTTTAAATGTAAAATTTTTTTTTTTTATATTTTTTTTTATCCGGAATGTTTTTTTTTTTTTTTTTTTTTGTTCAAAAGAAAGCTTATGTCTTACCCTTTAAGGTAGTTTTGGTCGCTTTTTGGGATGCGAGTGGCTTATGTATAAAAAAAATTATTTCTAGCTCTAGACGAGGGTTTTTAAATTTTTAGCATATGCACTATTTTGAATTTTTTCCTATTTGTGTTTAAGTATTTCTAAAGCCTTAAAAATAAAACGTTTGCAAAGAAACTAGACAAATTAACCTTTCCGACGGTATGTTACAAACCCAATTACTATTTTATACCTTCGATACTATAATGCCTACAATATGGTAATCCCAGGAATAAAATCACTTTTTTCTGTAGCCGCTCGCATCCCAAAAAGGGACCAAAACTACCTTAAAGGAAAAGACATAAGCTTTCTTTTGAACAAAAAAAAAAAAAAAAAAAACATACCCGCTAAAAAAAAAAATAAAAAAAAGTTTTAAATTTAAAAAAAAAAAAATAAAAAAAATTTTTTAAAAAAACAAAAAAAATTTTTTTCAAAAGATGGATCAAATAGCTATCGAAGCTACTTGGGACAAATTTTGCTAACACCAATAGGTAATAAGTTACATGGATAAGAAAGAACACCTGTATGGCCAAAATGTCAAATTTTGACCCCCACTAACTCAGAAACTTTTAGACCGATCTTGTTGAAAAATTGTGTCTAAACTACTATCCAATAGGACTAACCTTGGTGCAAATTTCATCCAAATCGGAAGACATCGATTTCAAAATTGGGTCACTTGACATGAAATCCCCCATATATATATTATTAGGAAGTGCCATGACATTTTGAATAAAAACTCTATACGACTTCCGATCTGTGTCATAAGGAATATTAAGGATTAAAAACTTAAAAAACTATAAGCGCAGAGATTTATTATTAGAATAAAAATTAATTTCCAAAAATCACCTTTAAAGCTTAAAGCTGCTTTCCTACAAAACTAAAAATATAGACTTGCGTACTTTTTCCTTATTGCCACAGAAGTATTTAGCTACATACATATGTACATATTTGCAATAAACAATAGCATACGACAGATAAAATTAATTGAAGGGAGCCCGGGGGAGGTCATAGGTTTGTTTTTGTAAACATAGTTGTACCGGCGACAAACAATAGTCCAAATATGTCAGTATTTTATGACAAATGAATTGGTTCCATCTTGGTTATTGTCGATTTACAAACAGCCAGTTGTTGTCGTTGTTAATGTTGTTGTTGATGCTGTTGTTGTTGCCATTGCTTATCAAATGTTGGCATTAATACAAATGCTGCTGTATTTGACATTGTTACAGCAAAAACCCAACACAGTATGTAGTTGAAATTACAACGACAACAAAAACAAATCCACACAACACTCACAACATTTGACCACTTTGCAGTCATAACTAAAAGTAATAACCAGACAAATATCAACACTATCCAATGAACAAAACAACAAAACGAGTTCTAGTCAACAAACACATGCACAAATATATGGAAATATGAAATGCATGCAAGTGCATGTACATGAAAGGGTTGAATGTAGAGCAATCACTGCAAAATTTTAAAGACCATTTGCAGTTGGTTTCAAATTTATTTTTGTGTCAACGAGAAAATATTTTAACATAACTTTCTATTTTTGGAAAATCTTCTTTTATGTTTATGTAGTCCAAACTTAAGACTAACATTAATGTATGTACATCTTCAAATATTCTTCTTCTTCGTTTACAGAAACAGAAGCAAAACGAACACACTTACAGAGTTGCAAATACGCACGAAAGTAAATGCATGAAGTTTATTTTTTTTTTTTTTGAGTTGCCTGCCTGCCAGTTGTCATTTGATGTCAATTTTAATTAGATCAGAGTTTTGTGAATTGTAAGTATGTTTGTTAAAATCCATACAAAACTACAATGGTAAGATCAAAATTATTCACAAACACTAACACATCAACAGACATACATATAGAAAGAACTACATCCACATCTTAATAAGCAAGTGTATGGTTATTAGTACATGCGTGCAGAATTGTGTATTTGATTGGTTTTACATGATTTAAAACAACCCAGCGGGAAAAAGAAGGAGTAGTGAGGCCTACTAGAAGACCTCTGTACCCCTTCTTTTAGATGTGAAAGGCCTTCTTGCTCCATTCCATACTCATATCTTTTTTACACATGTTGTCATTGCGGAGAAGGCCTTACGCTCTCGCTTCTTCAGCAGGTACATAAGAAGGGTAACGGGACCAAAAAAAATTGATTTTGCTTTTGCTTGTGCAAAAAAAAAACAATACAAAAAATGTTACTCCTTCTCTACTCCCTTTTCAAAGAAGCGAGTGTGGAAGGTGTATCCTATCTTTTATACGAAAGAGCCGAGGCCTTCTATGAGGCCTTCTTTAGCAGTTAGATAAGAATAGTAATTGAATCAAAAAATCTTTTAAGCAGGCCTTTAAAAAGGCCTAAAGTAAGAAGGTCTTCTAAGTTTTCCCGCTGGGAAGTGATAACGTATAGCCGGTCAAGCCCGGCCGTTTGATAAACTAGTCAGTAGCATTTAAAGGTAAATTTTAAGAGTGGACCTGGCAAAACAAAACTTTGCTATGAGGTTGAGATTCGTATAAGAGTTCTCTGTGATGAATAATCAAACTTATCGTGGTTGGTGAATTTAAAATATGCCTGCGACTGTTTGGTAATAGATTAAAGGAAATAAGTTCAAGTTCTCTTTAATCTATAACCAAACAATCAAAGGCGTACTTTAAATTCGCCAACCACGATTTAGGAGATTATTTAGATATCTACATCTAGTATGTTGATGAGATTGTTTTCGCCTTAAAGTGTGCTAGAGTCTATTCTGGACCTACCAGCATAAAATTGTTGTGGCACAGGCCCTGTGTTGTATAAAAACTGTTGGTATTAATAGCTTTTTTCGGGAATGGTATTTGTGTGGAAGCTATTATTAAATATGGACCAATAAAACTTTTAAGATGATTAATAACATATTTTAATGTTAATGGATACTAAGACATTATTCTGAAAAGAAGAATGTATGGGAAATATGTGAAATTATGGACGGATTTTCATAAATTTCAATGAGCTTCGTTTCTATGACAATTAAAAAGTACGAATGTTTATATAAAAAATATTCTCAAATTATCTCCAAAATTGACAGCTGTTCTTTGCGCACAAGGTTTACATGGACAGATAACGATCTGGAAGGATGCATATCGGTAGATCAATTTAGAAAGTCTAGAACAAATGTTTCTGCGTATTACACGCATTAAACGCACAAACGCAAAATACCTTCTTATAAAAAAAGCCAACTGAATATGATGGCCACAAGTCCAGAGACAAATGCACACATGTGAACTTTATTGTGTACTTTTATGAAAAAATATTTTTAAAGTCAAATATAGTCTTCCAAAATATTAGTGCTCAAATAGAACTGCGCCGAGACCACGTTTTGCATTTGAGATAAAAATTTGTCGTGAAATTAAATCTATTTTATTTTGAAAGCGTTTTTGCTTATGCTTTTATATATATAGACACTTATTCTCTCTATAAAGTTAGAATCGTAGCGACAAAAATCACACAACAGAAACAGGGACTTAATAATGCTACTATACTTTCATTAAATTTGGAAACAAAGATAAATAAGAACAAAAGTAGAATAAATAAGAAAGAATTTGTAGTTACTGCCGAGGATTTAATTATGGGCTTTGCGATTTTTGCCAATGTTGGAGACTCACTTCTGTTTGAACACTAACGCCCAATTTTCAGGATAGTCTTTAAATCTATATTACGTTAATTTTCATATAAACTTAAATCGTATTTAAATACAGATTGATTTTTTGAGTTTTATTTTAAAAGTCCTATTTAATTAAGATAAAAGTATGGCAGCATTACTAAATAAAAACAAAAATATCATAAAAATTTGTATTTATTTACAACAGCTGCCTGTTATTGCTTTGCAATTACTTGTTGTATTGCTGTTAAATTAAGGCCACCTTACTAAGTTATTACAATGGAAACTTAAGTTGAATTTAAATGTGCCAGCTTGGTGAATTAAGTTACATTTAAGTGCTTAGTGAAGAACAGAATCTTGTATTTAAAACGATTTTAAATATAATCGTGATATAATATTATACCTAAAAACTGGCCGTAAGATGCCCTTAGCTCTTCAAACAGATGTAACTTTCAGTTTTATTTTTAAAATTTATAGATTTAGCATGTTTTTGCATATGTTTTTACCTGTGAGTGTGAACAATATTTTTTAATAATTCTTGGTTTAGTTTTGTATTTATCTCGAAAACTTTTGTCCTGAATTTATTTTTACTATTTTAAATTTGTCTATTTTTTATAATAAAGTAATGCGATATTTTTTTGTTAAAAAAAAAACAATTTTCTTACCAAATAATGATCTTAAGACACTCTCTTTGCGGACCAATATATTTGTTAAGATTTATTAGGCATACACACACATGTATAAATATTCTTCGTTCTTTCCATACAATTTTTTAGAAAATTATATTTTACGTGTGTTCATATGTGTGTTTTAGCAAAATATTGAATTTTATATCAATATTTGTTAATTTTGTATTCTGGCAACAAGTTTTCTTTATTTCTATCCTGCAGTTAAAATTCTTCCAATTCTTTTTTTTTTTTTTTTTGTTTAATCTTTTGTGTTGGCTGGGGTTTTATTATTTTCATAATATAAAATATTAATCGTTATTGATTTATTAACAAATGCAATAAGGGCATATTTAGTGATTTATTATGTAAATGTTAAAAGGGAAGTACATTTGACAATACGGATATTGTTAAGGAAATTAGGTCATACAAGCCAAGTTCATACTTAATAGGATTTTATTGTGCTAATAAATTTACGAAGAAAATTCAAAGCTTAAAATCGTTTATTATTGTGTGGGTCTTATTATAAAAGTAAGTAGTTATATTAAAACAATTTTAAGAAAGTTTGCAAATAATTTGTACACATACAAAATCCTGCACTGTAATTATAAGACTTAGTTCTGTTGAGCAGGAAATCACAAATAAATAAATAAAATAAATGCATTGAATTTTATATTTGGTTTACGATTTAGTTAAGTGCTAAAAATTACTTCTTTCTTCATTTTATTGGTATTTAAATAAAAAATTTCAAAGGGCTAAATGAAAGACACAAGAAGTTTGACAACCTGGATAAGATGAAAAAAATTTGCTTATAGCCAAATAAACCACACAAACGGTTACACAAACATATAAAAAAAGTATGGAGCATGTTTGTCTTAATTTGGCCCATTAGTTTACTTTTGTTTGTTTGCAGTCAAATGCATCTTTCCCATCACTGAATTAGGATTATTTAAAAAAAGCAATTACAAGACATTATTTTGATTTACTAAGTTGTTGTAACTATTAATAATCATTAGCTTAAGGATTTTTAAATGACCTCAAGCGCAAAAAAAAATACTTTTTTCAATTTGAAATGAACACAAAACTAAAGCAAATTAATTAAATTGAAATAATTTAACTGCTACATGTAAAACATTTTTTTGAAGACATTTTATTCTTAATGATGATTTATTTAACATCATAAATCATAATAAAATTCAAATATCGCGTTGCTTTGGCAGATAAGTAAATAATAAAAAATAAACCGTCCCCTTTTCTAAGAAAAACAAATATTGACCGAATAATGTTTATTAAATTTTTTCTCGTAATATTAAAAAAATGTTAAGATTTATAGATTTCATTAAAATTATGAAATTTTTTGCCCACAAAAAAAAAAAAAAAAAAAAAAAATATATATACATTAGACCGACTTACCTTGTATGGAGCCGAAAAAAAGTGTTTTTGTTACCCCTCTAAAAAAAAGATGATTCCCGAAATATTTTGGTTCTTGCGTTGACCATCCGTGAGCTGGACCATTTTTAAAAAATATCTTTTTTTCAGTTTTTCGAATTTTTTTGTACTTTGCTCCAAGACGACATAAATAAAATTTGGTATCATCGAAAAGAGTTTTTATAGCAGCATCCAATGGTATATAAATCTTCACCACTTGCGACCAACTTATTGAGATATTTAACTAAATACTTATTTTCGTTTCGGGTTTTCATACAAATTCAACGTATGTGGAAATAAAGTTCTGCTTTTCAAATTGATTCTGTTTTAAAATAATTTTACTTTATGTTTTCTGTTGTAGTTATTCACACAAAACGCGAAAATCGCGATATATTTTATTTTATTTTATTTTAAAAGTGGTCCAGCTCACGGATGTCCAACTCTAAAACCAAAATATTTTGGGAATCATCATAACACTTTTTTTTTTGAGTCTCTCTAATATACAAAATATTATTAAATATCTCTTGTAAAATTTATTTTATTTGCTATTTTTTTCTATTTTAGTTTAGAAAAATATATTTATTAAATATTGTCGCCCATTCTTTCCTATATGTTCTCTCTATTATAATATTTTATCTTTATAAAAGTTTAAAATCTATCAATCATTTTACTTATTACAAAACTAAACCCTAGTGAGTATTTAGATTATGTAAAGAAAAAGAAAAAAAACAACAACAGCAACAAAAACATGTAGAATCTCTTTATGTATTTAGTATCTAATAAAATTCAAATAAAGTTTAAGCCATTAAACCCCTCAAACAACAACAAAGAAAAAATTGAAGTTGGGTATTAGGAAAAAATTTAACAAACAACAAGCATTTACAACAATATAAATTTTATGGAAAAAAAGAAGACAAATCAGCATGTAAGTAATTACAGTGGGAATCCATGAATAATACGCGCTGTTTTTGCGCAAAATTAAAATTTGTAGTGTTGCTGGGCTACAGCAAAAAATATCCTCAGGGACTATTTAAGAACATAGAAAAAAAATTGACTTCATTAAAAAGTTTGTGATATTTATTAAAAAATTAATAAAATTTGCACCAGTAAACAAATTAATTGTATCAATTAAATAGTTTTTGATATTAACTGCAGGGTTGATATAAGTAAGCGTTTAATTTACTTGATTAAATTTTTAATTAATAAAATTTGCACCAGTAAACAAATTAATTGTATCAATTAAATAGTTTTTGATATTAACTGCAGGGTTGATATAAGTAAGCGTTTAATTCACTTGATTAAATTTTTAATCAAAACTGATTTAATTTTTGATTAACGGTTTAATTGAGAAAAAAATTGGCTAGAATTTTTTCTGTATATATAATTACATCGGATTGAAAATTTTGCAAAATTTGTCAAAACTCTGAAAGTAACTAAATTAAAAAACTAACAAAAACATATTTAGTTACTCTGAAAGTACCTTTTTTAAAATTAAACACAACAAATGCAATGGAATGGCCTAAATTTGTTTTTATTATTTTTAAAATATTTAGCGTTTAACGTTTGAAAATTATTTTTGGCATATGGCCTCCGCGACAGCGCCTAATGAACGCCATCCTGTCGGTCAAATTTCGCACCACTTTTTCAAACATACCCGGACTTATGTCATCAAAAGTGCATCAAATGTTGTCTTCTCAATGATGAATCGTTGATGTTTTATCAGCATAAACAAGAGATTTGACGTAATCCCACAAAAAGGAGTCCAAAGGTGTCATATAGCACGAGCGAGGTGGCCAATTCACAGGCCCATTTCTGGAGACAGTTCGATAACCGAACGTTGGGCTCAACAAATTGATGGTTTCGCGCGCTGTATGGCATGTTGAGTCATCTTGTTGGAACCGTTTTTCTCCAAAAAATTTGCAATGGCATTAGGAATTAAAAAATCACGAATTATTTACCTGTGGCACCGAATTCGGATTTTAAAATAAGTCGGTCGAAGACGCCTTCGGCACATAAGCCCCATATTTGAGCTCTCTCCAGGAAGACAGTTCTGCTTTGTCATACACCTGTTTAACCAGAAATAAGCCTTATCGCTGAAGATAATGTGACCATAAAAATCTGGTTCAACTTCAATTTGATTCTCAGCCCATTCACCGAACGACAAAATTGATGGTCTGGTGGCTTTAATTCGTGCACCAGTTAGATCTTATATAAATGTAGGCCAAGAAATTTTCTCAAAATTTTCCAAGTAATGGACGGGCAGAGACCGAGTTGTTGAGAACAGCGTAGAATCGATGAATTCAAGTTCTCTGTCACACTCACGCCTACAGTGGCGATGGCTTCTTCTTTACGCACGGTACAGGCTCGATTTGGATCAATATTATTCAAAAGAGTAAATGTGCTCATAAATCCATAGTATTGCGTATTAGCTGCTCAGATGGACGACTTGACGAAGTGCTCTATTGTAAACGTCTACTGTTAACGTAATTCTGGTGTAATTCTTTGAATGGTGATTTGCAAAATCAAACACACAGTTGTCCCTATTAGAAGTTCTATACATCTATACATTTAAGAAGCAACAAGAACGAAGTTAGAATCTGCCAACTTTCTACAACAATTTGTTTGTTTTGTTTGACTTATTTTACCTTTGCAATTTAAAAATCGTAATTATATTTATATATAATTTCTTTATAAGATTGCGAAAAAAATATTTTTTACTGTTTTGCATATGTGTGCTTATAAGAGTAGAAAACTGAAAATTTCGCTCCACTGTCTTCTAAACAAATTAAAGTTTGAAGATGTCTCTTCCACCAGCAAATACAACAACAGGACAACAAGAAAAACTTAAAAAGGATGTAAGTTGATTTTTATACAAGCTTAGCAATAGCAACAACAACTTTAACAACAAAAACCACAATGACAAAATATAATAAAACGAAATCTATAAAATGCCAATATTTGTCTTTAACTTTTTTCCCTTTTTATTATTTTAGAGCATAATTTATCATTTGGCATGAGAGATTTTTTTTTTTTGTTCGACTAAAAACCTTGTAAAGACAACAAGACACATTGATGCAAACATTTTGAAAAAATTCCCACATATGCTGCAATACACAAACACACACGCATCACACACAAACCCAGCGGGAAAACTCAGAAGACCTTCTTACTTCAGGCCTTTTTAAAGGCCTGCTTAAAAGATTTTTTGATTCAATTACTATTCTTATCTAACTGCTAAAGAAGGCCTCATAGAAGGCCTCGGCTCTTTCGTATAAAAGATAAGATACACCTTCCACACTCGCTTCTATGAGAAGGGAGTAACATTTTTTGTATTGTTTTTTTGCACAAGCAAAAGCAAAATCAATTTTTTTTGGTCTCGTTTCCCTTCTTATGTACCTGCTGAAGAAGCGAGAGCGGAAGGCCTTCTCCGCAATGACAACGTGTGTAAAAAAGATATGAGTATGGAATGGAGCAAGAAGGCCTTGTACATCCAAAAGAAGGGGTACAGAGGCCTTCTAGAAGGCCTTCCTACTCCTTCTTTTTCCCGCTGGGAATACGTACACCAACACAAAAAAAAGAAATAAAATTTTGCTGTAGTTGTTGAACAGCATAAAAAAAACTTTTATGGCGAACAAATTGTATAAAAGTCAGAGAAAAGATTAAAGATAAAAATATTTCAAGAATACGAAAAAATGTATACATTTTGTATGTTTAAAGTACGTTTGATCTCTGAATGTTGTTCACACACACAGACAAAAGAAAGAACAAAACTATGGGTGTTTGCAAAAATTGGTATGCAATATCGATATCATTATAGACACATGCATTTACATACTCTTTGTGCCAGGATGTCGGGTTATTTTCAACGGAAAAAGAATTCAAAAGAATGTGCTTGTGCTTGCACATTTCATATTTCAGATTTTCTCTGAATGAATGAGTTGGTTTGCTACAGAACATTTGTGGTGCAGCAAGTAAGAAATGGCAAGACAATCGCAGCAAAAGCTCATCGTATGCGCTCACAATGAGAAACAAATACCAGGAAGGCTTAAGCAAATTTTGTTTACCTTTACCTTTTTCTTTTTATTGTTTTTGTATAATAATATGATTTTGTTGGTTAAGCAGATTCTTACGAACGGGTTGGATGAAAAGCAGTCTAAGATAGGAGTGTTAGCACTTCATAAACTAACATATTACAATGTATTAAGTGGAATTAACTTAAATTATTTTCCTAACTTTTTCCTTAATAATATCAAATGATTTATTTTAATACTAGTAATTTTTTTAAAAACTTCTTGAACACCCTTCCTATTTCTTTACAAGGAAACTTAAAAAAAATGAAAAATATGCAATATAGACATTCATGTTTGTGCCATCAGACTTTGAAAGTAAAAACGAGAAATCTTTAATATATCGTAACAAAGTGATAACGTTTGTTTACTGCCACCAGAGAGTGTTGCACATACACTCATAAGTATTGATAAACGTACGTGTTTGTGTGTGTGTGTATATGCAAGCATGCATGTTCCAACTCAATGATACTTACACCCCTTTTCTGACATGCTCCTTTTATGTTCTTACTAGAATTTTTTTATTATTCTCTGTATCACAGCAACAAACATCATCGATATTGTATCGATTTTCATAAAAGGAAAAAATTGAGGAAATTGCAGCACGCAATCTATTTGCTTTAAGAAGTAACAAACCCAAAGTAGAATAACAACAAAAAAAAAAAATTTGTAAGAATTTTTCATTTCTAGTCCAAAGTTTGATGTTGCATAAAAAATTTCAGAATAGATACAAACTGCTGCACAAGCGTTGGGTAAAGACGTGTCTTGTTGACTTTAATATGCTTCAATTTTTCATGTTTTTGTTTTGCTTTGTTTGTATTTCCAGCTATTCTGCATGTTTCGTTTGCCTTTGAGTTTTTTATTTTGCGTTTTTTCTTTTTTTTAAGATTTAAAATGAAAACATATTAAAAAAGAGAGAAATATTTTTTAGACATTTTTAAAATTGTCATACGTAGCAGAAATAATAGAAAACTGAAAGCTTTTGTTTCCCTTATTTCCACTGGGAAGGAAGGCATTCATTTGTGACATCAAAAGAAAGTTTTTTTTTTTTAAATATTTTGTTAAACAATTGCTGAAAATTACTTAAATTCTTGCAACCAAAAAAAAAAACTTTTTTGAAAAAAAAAATTACTTTATTAATCAAAGCTGAAATCTGAAATCTATATTATCTCATGAATATCGCAATTTTCTAAAAATTTCAAAACTTTCGTTTAAGCTAAACTATTTTTAATTTTGTATATGAAAAATAATTTTTGAACCAACAAAAAAAAAAAGATACATGAAAAAATAAAAATGTTTAGTTAATCACGGTTGTTGAGTAAGTGCGATACAATAACTCTTATTATGTAAGTCGATGCAGACGTCAATTTAAGGTTTATGTTACATCAAGTCCAGGACTACATCAGTTTTTCCTTGATTTGGTATTTTCTAAGAATGCCGTATCGACGTCGAGTAGTTATCGAAAATCTGGCAGAAAAAAATTATACGCCTGTTCAACCATTTCTAACGTAAACGCTCGTATAAAACTTAATATGGAAAATATTTTCAAAACTGAATGTTTTTCATAGGGTTTGTCTATTCGGACATTAACGAACGAAATTGATGAACAGGCAGATGATCTCTAATAATTTTTTACTTTTTTTTAGGATTTTTTTTAACAATTCATTATTAAAATAAATTAAATTAAAAAAGATTGTTGTTGAAAAACTTTAAGAAAGGAATTCCTCCTATTGGCTTTAGTTATTTAAGTGTTAATTGATAGTGGACATTTAGCCAAAGTCTATCATCTTAACCTCTTAAATATGGAAACACACACACAACCATACATATTTAAAACTAGTTTAAAATATTCCGAATATTTTGATGTTTTAATCAGACTAAAGTTCATTGAATTTAATTTTAATTTTTTTTGATAATTTTTCACTCTTGACTGCGCTGGGAACCGAACGGCCAGGTTGCCCTTACGTTTCGATTGTAGCCACTCAATCTCTTCAGAGGGTTTTTGCCTTTACCACTAACCGTCACTGACGGCACTCAATAGTCAAACATAATAATAATAAAAAGAATAATTTTTTCCATAGGTTTTCTTTACCATGTTTTATTTATCTTTAATAAAAATACATATTTACTTTTTGATTAAAATTTCTTTAACTTCCGTTTGTGTTATCACAAAATTTCCTGTCGACATTTACAGAGTCAGTTATACTTAACGTCGCACAGAGCAACCAAGGCAGTGAAATCCGATTTTTTTTCTCCAAATTATTTAATTTTTCAAATTTAACTCAAAAGAGTCACATTAGAAAATATTATTTTTTTTTATTGGTCAATATTCATAAATATAAAACAAACAACGATTTAAGAAAAAAAAATTGTTAGGCTTTTTTACTTACTTCATTTCACTAACTTTAAAAGTATTATTTAACTCATAATCGCCATTAAAATAATCTTCATTGTAATCATCACCATTATCATTTTTGTGGTGGTGAAGAATAAAAACTACAATGCAGACTGTGATATTTGCCTTATTTTCATGTTATAACTATAATTGAAAAAAAGGATCCGAACTTAAAAGAAATCTATTAAACACGTCATCGATTGGTTCCTGAGATTCTTAAGTTAATTGACCAAGGTGAAAGCGATATAATTTCTGGCCCGTGAATAAAGTATTTATGTGGAATGGAAGTCATATAATCCCATGGATAAATTTTAACAAATGACCTGATTAATCCAATTTTTCTCTCTAAATTCCCTTTGAATGCGATTAAATGCTATCAGCACATCTATTTCAGCATTTTTTAATCGGAAGTTTATACGACAAGTGAATTAAATACTCAAAAAATCTTATCCAGCCATGATGGACAGATAAACCAAAATCAATGGTATGCACATTTACACGTTTTGCAAACATTTTATTATTATCGTTGAAGACTTTGCTTGTGGCGCCACATCTATAGCACTTTTGGGTGGATTTTGTGTCTGTAATAGCGTTATAGATATTACGGTCAATCATCACTAGAATTTATTTGTGACTAGCTTTCACTAATCTTTCTCCAACTAATATTACGAAATCGAAAACAGCCTTTTTTCAGTGTCCATTCTTTCTTTTTTAAATTTAATATTATTAGCTATTTCATTCATAAATTAAATTTTTAAACGCCTGCAAAAAAAAAAAAAAAAAAAAAAATTGAAGACCGTAGAAGATTTTGCTAAATTGTTTTCATTTCATAAACTAATTTCAATGGTACAATCGATGTTATAAAAAATTAAGAATCCAATGAAAGGCTTGCTTATATGAACTATGTCCGGAACTTCGGCCAAAGACCCACTTAGGCCGGGTTATTGAGATGTTGATTAAGTAAAATCTCGGATTTTTCCGGCGAAATATGATTAATTATTTTCTATTATTTCATGAAAAACCAACATTGCAAGCAAAACTAATCTGTTTTCAGATTAAATGAACCTAGTTTAACTTAGATCTCAGAATTCGTTTTCCATGTCGATTAAAAAAAATTATATGAAAAAATATATTTAAATATGAATTGATATTTAAATTTAAATGAAAATTAAATTAAGTTGGCCGTTAGTGTATGAAGTTATTTTAGAGAGTTCTTCATTGTCTTACGAACTTAAATCAGAAGTTTTAATGAAAAAAACACTTAATGAAAAAAACTTACTCACGTAGTCAAAAATTACTCACGAACCCATCTCTTATAAACACCATACTCCTTAGCTTTGACAACAGCTAACACACGGAATATAAAACAAAAAATAATAAAGCAGCTTGATTTTTGTTTGTTTTTTCCATATTGATTTTTTGCAGCAGGAGTTCTTAAACAAAAACTCGGAAAAGTCAAAAACCGCAAGACTCTGCAAAATTATATTCCGGGGTTTATTAGTTAAAATCTAGTTTTCTAGAGCATATAAGCGGATTTTCCTGGATTCACCCAGAAAACTGTTAAAATTTAATGTGTTTTTTTTTGTTTTTAAAATGTTTCCAATACATTTAGCTTAACAAAAAATAATTTATTTTATGCTCAAATACCTGAAACTTTTATTTTTAGAAGTCTGAAAAAGAAAAAATAATCACTTGAAATATTAAAATTTTCGCCTTTAACCAATGCTCGCAAGAATAATAATTATTGAACTCTAAATGCACACTGCACATGAAATAAATATTAAAAAGTATAGAACTTATAACAACTTATTGTTCCCAGCATGTTTCAACATATTTTCCTTTGTCATAACATTTTGCAAAAAGTAAATATTTGTTTATCAAGTACAATCACATACTTTCGTCTATAAATTGCATTACATTAAATCACTGAAATGACAAATTTCCATTTATTTAGTTTTCACGTAAATTTAACAATAAAATATATCAAGCAATCAGTTCGTATTTTACCCCCGATGGCGTATAATTATTGCTTATAAGTGATGAGAAGAATACATTTATAATGAAGGTTTTTTATACGCCACAGTGGTCGTGGCACAATCAAACAAAAAAAAAGAAACAAATAAACAATAATATTATGGATTTCTCTTAATAATATTTTCTTTTCACTTTTATATATTTGCTATAATAATGTATGCAAAAGAGTAGGGCGGTACGTAAATAATTTTAAAACTTTTGCGGCCGTTTTCTCAATGTATCGACAAATTTGGCTGTTACTAAAAATTGTTTTCAGTTGGCAATAACTCTCAAAATAGATGGGAAGTTGAGAGCCCTGTCTTGAAGTGACAAATTGTTGACATAAGTTAACTGTGAAAAGAATAACTAAAAAAATAAATGACATAAAAACAAGCAATTACTGATAACAAGCAAGGTGGAAACAATTTTATCACTGAAGAGGAACTCCTGCTTGTTGAAATTTTGACGGTGATCACGTACCAAGAATAGTTTTGGATGTGGTCTGCGACAGCCAAAATCTTTTGCAAACTTCTCCATGTCTGCCAGGTAGAATGACCTGGCATGATAGACTTCTTCGCCATTCACTTGGAACTCATGTTCTTCGAGTTCATCCTCAATGTTATTTATGTGAATTCCGCTATTAAACATCCTTTTATGTTTTTTATTTTTATGTTTTTTTTCACAAAAACAAAAAAAAATATTAGCAGCAATATTAAATTCATCTGTATCTGCAAAGAAATAGTAGGCAGATGAGAGCGGGTTAGCTTTGCGACAGAACCGCGTTCTCAGGATGGGGGTATTTCACCCAAAAAAGTGATTTGTTTTGTAATTGGGGATAAACATTTCGTAAAAGGCAAAGAAATAATTGTTGGATGAGAGTGGATTAGCTTTGCGACAGAACCGCGTTCTCAGGATGGGGATATTTTCCCCAAATATGTGATTTGTTTTGTAACTGGAGATAAACATTTCGTGAAAATCCCCACAAAAGGCATTATTATAAATGCCTTTTGTGCAATGGTAAGACTGATTTGGTTAAGATATTAATACAAATTTCAGGGGGCATTTATACGATGTCTTTTCAGGCATGAATATTTTATTCATTCTTTTGAAAATGATTCCAAAGACCTTTTGCATTTTCACGATGTCTTTCCAAAAATATCTGTTTTCATGTATAATTGTCTAATCTTCTTTTTATACATATCGAAAAAAATAAAAAATCATATAAACAAACATGAAAACTTATTTCGGGACTGTTTGGCAACCTCTCTTTCTTCTCTAGCCCGATTGCCTACAAACAAAACAAACGAGTTTGTTAGACATGTCTGAAAAGACATCGTGTAAGCGTCCCCTAAGTCCTTTTTGGTCGTTCGAAACCTTGCTTGCCGAAATAGTTTTAAACAGGGTTTAAAAAACTGCAGTCGAAACCAAAAACTGTTGAACAAAAAACGAATATGTGTGTACCACTTTTCGATTTTTGAGTTGGTATGACAGCGACTGTTTACAATATATGAATCAGAAGTAGAAGAAACTGTTTTTTTTTTGTCCGATGGCAAATGAAGAAGTGGAAGAAATGGCATTTTTTCTACTTTGACTGCAGTTTTCTAAACGCTTGTTTTAAATATGCTTTTGTACCAACTAGTAACGCTTGCAATGACCGAGTCTTTTCTATAATGAATACAACCAAAAGTTCCCCACAGAATGCGGTGCGAGTTGTTGAAAGCTCTTCTTAAAATAAATAAACACTTTTAAAATATTGCAGTTTGCTGTGAAAAATACATTCCATCTTCTCAAATGCGATTTTTGAACCAACAACATGTACAACAAAATTGCATTGGCTGATGAATCAGAAGTTTTTGATTCTTAAGTGTTTGAGATGATAAATATTGATGCATAATTATTTTTCTTAGATATGTAGACCTCAAAGTATAAATAAAATTAGTTTTAATTATTTTGGAAAAATGGATTTAATTAAATAAAAAAGTGAATGCATATTTTTTATTTGGCATAATATTATTTAATTTTTAAGGATTTGTGGGGATTTTTGGCGCTAAAAAACAGCTATTTTGGGAGATGAAAAATCGCCAATTGGGCGATATGGAATAAAATAAAGTTAGGATCCCTGCGACAGAAAAACCAGAAATGAGACATTGGGAAAACCTAATTTCTTTAAGCTGCAGTTTTTCGTTGGGAAGAAAGACAATCGCTAATGAGGTTATTAGATTTTAAATATAACTTTATAGACGTTGTTGGCAATTATTTTTTATTCTCACATTTAATAATACATTTAAAATTTTAAGGCTTAAGTCTTTTCTTTGGCTCTCAATTTGTTGCACAAAATTATTTAAAGTTATCTATAGGGCAACCAAAAATAAGCACTAAAAAAACAGTTTTAAGCTCTTAAAAAAAGCGTTTAAAAACATGAAAATAAGCTGTTAAAATAAAAAAAAAGCAATTAAAATTTATGGTTTATTTTCCACTTTATTCGTTGAATGCGTTGTTACAGTAAATTATAAATTGATGCGATAAATTTTCGAAAAGAAACCCCTGTCTATTTGAAGTCAGCACGCTTTTGTACATAGAAAAAGTTCTCTCTACGTCTACAGATGTTAAGGGAGCATATTTAAAATTGAGTATTTGCTCTGAGGTATATTTTATACGATTGAACTCGCAATGCCGCTTGCCTCCCAGTATATCCACAATATCTTTTAGTACCGAAAATCCTTCATTTTTTAATAAAACAGATTCAAATTTTTTATTCACTTTGTCGCCTATATCCCCTGGAACACCGGAAATTTTTCTTACGGTGTCCATAACTATATTCACTTGGGAAACCAATGAAAGATTTTTTGTTTCCAATTTGGTTACTACTTCGTGTAAAAACCCAAAATTTACAGAAATGAACAATATTTGGTTGCGCAAATTATTTTCATTCATTAAAGCCTGGCATATACGCACTGCTGAAGAATCTGTAGAGTTTAAATTTGAAAAAATTTCTACGAAATTATCAAAATATTTGGCATAATAATTTACAGCCATTATCCACGTCCCCCATCGAGTTATCACTGGTTGTGGAGGTAGTGGTATATCTGGTGCTGTTTCTCGTAAGATTTGAACCCTTGCAGGAGATTTAAGGAACGTTTTTTTAGCATTTGAAATAAATTTGTCTACATTTGAGTAGTATTCTCTTATATGTTCACAAACTCTGTAAACTCCATGTGCAAGACAGGTTACGTGAGTTATATGTGGGTAAAATACAGCAATGGCCTTTGCAGCTTTCACCATATATGGTGCGGCATCACTTACAAAAAGAAAAATTTTCTGTTTATCTAGGTCAAATTCTTTCATTGAATCATCAAACAAACGTGCAATAGTGGAATGATTGACTTTTTCTAATACAGCTGTTTTTATTAAAAATCTTTTTTCTGAAATATTTTCATCCACATGCAGTATACCCACAACAACGTTTGCCACAAATCTGTTCGACGCATCGGTGGTCTCGTCTATAGAGACCCAAATAAAATGTTTTTGTATTTCTTCCTTTATTTTGTTAACTGTAGATTCATAAACTATTTTTGTATATTTGTTTCGAAGAGACGATTCAGATGGAATATGGAATGATGTATAGTTTTGAAGATAATGTTGTACTTTTAAATGTCGAATTTTGTATAATGGTATATCTGCTGATATAAAGGCTTCACAGAGATCAATGCAAAATTTATCGGCGGCCGATGAACTTGTAGAACTTTGTAGAAAAGTTTGTTGTAAATTTTTTTTTGATTCTCTTTCTTTTAGATCTTTGTGCTTTTTTGAATCCAGGTGTTGTTTTATGTTGTAATTTTTATCAACAGATAAAGGTTTTGAGCACACGTTACACACTAAAGCTGATCCATCAGTTTTTAAATCTGGATACTGTTTGACTAGCTTGCTCAAGTAAACCGATTTGCTTTCCTTGACTTTAGGCATTTTCTAAATAATAAAACAATAAACCAATTTTAACAAAGGTTTTAATAAATTAAAAAAAATTTATACTTACATCCAAAACGCAGAGGCTATGAAGGTAATTTTATCTGTTTTTAAACTAAGACAACTTTAAAAAGTTTTAAAAATGTTATGCTTTCAACAATTCAATGAAATTTTTAAAATGTAAATTTGTTGACAGTAAAAACTTGGCTACTTTGATTTAAACGTTTTTTTTTCAACCAGAGTTGTAGCAGCACAAAAAGTAAGGCGATTTCATGAATTCGCCTTGACAAAAAGGTGAATTTGTTAGTACAAATAAAAAAAGTTGCCACATCAAAAAAAAAAAAAAAACAACGATTTTTGCAAATATTTATTAAATAATTTTTTTTTTCGTATGAAAAAAATGAAAAATTATCTTAAAATGACAAAATAAGTAAAAAAAAGCCGATATCGCAAAAATAACTAAAAAAAAGCCGATATTGCCAAAATAAGCAAAAAAAAGCCCTAACAAATATAGCTCATTTTCTTTGTTTTTTTATGATCGGAATTTCTGTTCAATCAAAATCTTTCTATCTTGTAAACAAAAAAAAAAGCAATTGCTTATTTTTGGTTGCCCTAGTTATCTAGTTCTTAAATAATCTCTTTTTTTCCGGCACCTTATCTTTTATCTCTAGAAAAAATAAATGTAATTCCCTCAAACCGAAATGATTAATAAGTATTATTGATTTCCCCTAATGCACTATGCACCCTTCGTAAGATCATAGCAGTATGTTTTTCTTTGGTTACACGATGCGGCTTTTACTTGACTATAATGAAGCATTTTAGCACAAATCAAGAGTAAAGAAATCACTTTAACTTACACAAAATACACATTTAATGAGAATTTTGCAACAGCAGCAACAAGAAAAGCGGCAATGAGGAAGAATCTTCGCCAACATTGTTATTGTTGTAACATGCAGCAGGGAGTAAAAGGCATTGTAAGCAAATAATATAAACATTTAATTGTAAAATAAATATATAAAAAAAGATGAAAATAACAATAAGAAGTAAAACAATTTTTTTTTGCCCAGAAACAAAAAAAAAAAAAATAATAATAATACAAAATAAAACAAGAGAAAGAAATATCAAATTTCAATGAATCAAATTCAATTTGTACGTTTTTGTTTTTCCATTACATGGTTGTATGCGTTGTAACATTTTTTCCCCTCTTTCGTTACTGAAACTGCTATTGTAGTTTGAATTACTCTTTTAGCAAAAGAAACAAAACAAAAAAAAAAAAAAAAAAGAAACACATTCACTTAAAAAAAAAAAACACATACACAAATTACTCATTGCACAGACACTGTGCAGCATGGTAAATTTTGGTATGAACATTTCACTATTCCACTACGGAATATGTTTGTATTTTCAGTTGCTGCTGTGCTACTGCTGCGGCTGCTCCTAAAAGTATAAGCTCAATGCGAGTTCCATGTTTTCATGTTGGGAGGTTTGATCTAAACCGAACCAAAAAGCGAACAAAAAATCCACAAAAACAATAACTTGTGCACCAACAGACAGGAAAATGTTTCAAGTAAAGAAAGTAAGTATTTGTTTAAGCAACTTAAGAGACACTGTTACATTACACTACTTCAACATACAGTCACTTCGCTACTCGTAAAAATAGAGCAACATATTAAACTGAAACAAAAACAAAAATACATACATCCCAGCGGGAAAAAGAAGGAGTAGGAAGGCCTTCTAGAAGGCCTCTGTACCCCTTCTTTTGGATGTACAAGGCCTTCTTGCTCCATTCCATACTCATATCTTTTTTACACACGTTGTCATTGCGGAGAAGGCCTTCCGCTCTCGCTTCTTCAGCAGGTACATAAGAAGGGTAACGGGACCAAAAAAAATTGATTTTGCTTTTGCTTGTGCAAAAAACAATACAAAAAATGTTACTCCCTTCTCATAGAAGTGAGTGTGGAAGGTGTATCTTATCTTTTATACGAAAGAGCCGAGGCCTTCTATGAGGCCTTCTTAAGCAGTTAGATAAGAATAGTAATTAATTGAATCAAAAAATCTTTTAAGCAGGCCTTTAAAAAGGCCTGAAGTAAGAAGGTCTTCTGAGTTTTCCCGCTGGGATGTTATTCCTTTTCTAAAAACACACACACACATACAAAGATACACTTATTTTTCTATGTATGCATCTAATTTTATTTGTGTATGTGTGTGTTTGTATTAGAATAATTGTTTATATGTTATGGATGAGGTTTCATTGCATGGTTGAGAGGATGAAGCAGAGTAGTTTTAGCACTAATATTAAATATAGTAAATGGCTTTTAGATTATTGGGTGATGTATAAATCGGGTTTACTAAATAAAATAAATATATCCCTACATAGATAAAATATATTATTATTTTTATGTAAAAAAATACAGGCATATCGTTCTTTTAAATTATAAAAGGCGTATATATATGTGTTCCTCTAACTCCCATTGGAGCATAGGGCGCCATAAAAGGCGTATCTAACATATAATTTTTTTTTTTAGGATTTTAAGTCTACAGAATAAACAGCTAATCACAATATTCGTGGGACACATAGAAAAATCTAGTTTGGAACTCAAAATACAAAACTTAATTCTATTAAATAATTTTCATTTGATATACAAAATTTTATATAAATTATATTATTTGAATTTAATCCAGGCCTACATAAAATCATTAACATAAAGTATCTAAGCTAAGTATTGTTATAAGGTGTCCCACTGAAAGTGTGAGTAGCTGTTTATTCATGAACTTTCTTTATAGTAACACTAGCTGTTTGGTCCTGGCGCTGCTCAGGATTTTCCAAATAACAATTAAATAATATTTTATCAGGAAACTTATTTTTGTTTAATAAATATATTTTGTAAATTTCAGCCCAATCGTACCATAAATAAAAAAATGTAAATATCACGACAACAGCGCCACCTATCGGATTAAGGCTAAGAGAAACCTGGCTCCCGACTAAAATAATTTATTTTCCAAGTTTGGTGTCCTTCGGTCCAGCAGCTCTTGAGTGTTAGGAGCGCAGCCGTGTATGTTTTTATACGTTTTTATTTTTAAAAAGATGGTTTTTTCAATTTATTTCCCCCAACAATTTAACAAAAAAAAAAAAAAAAGTACACTTATTACATTGCCCCTACCTAATATTTAGCAACACAAAAACTAAAAGCATAAAGTAATTGAGAATCAAGAAGGATGGATGGTAAATGGCACTGCTTGCTATCAAATAATTTAGTTATGATTGTATTTGTGTTTTTGATTGTTATCACAATATATTTTATGTGTGTATAAACAATTTATTGTATTTCACTTTTATACTCTGCAAATTCAACAACTACAACAACAAATGTAAGAAGAAAACATAAAAATGAATTGTAAAAACACGAAAGTTACTTTAAAGCACTGGTTGTAAAAATAATGATGAAATAAACTTAAAGAATTAAAAAAAAACCAAGTAAAAAATAAACAAAATCAATAAAAAGCAACAACAAATAATAAAAAACTATAACAAAATAATTTTACACATACATAGTATGTACATACACGAGTACATATGTACATTCATTTGTAGTAGTTAAAGAAACAACTACAACTATAACAATAACTTGAACTTAACTGTAACCAACGCAATTGCAGTTCACTAAATCTCTCTCTAATGCTTACATGCCATGCCATTAATCGAACCATCAACCATCTACAATAACAATAAGAGAGTAGCAACAACAAAACCAGCAACGGCAAACAGCATACTTCTAGTTGTATTCAATATAAATACCGTTACAGGAACTCAAATAAAAATTTTGTAGATATAAAGAAAACAACAGAATAAAAAAAATTAAAACGAGTTAACAAATACTCAGCAAATCCATCTGTGCACAAATGTGCATACACACATGAACCATTGCATTTGATAAAAGTAGTACGCGGAACGTTTTAGAGAACAGAATCTCAGATACAGTCCAATAAATTACCCTCAAAATATCACTTTAACCCCGTTTTCCGGGGTTAAAGTGTATAAAAAGTGTCCCACTATTACAACTTCACTTTATTGTGCTGACTCAGATCACTTTCCGAGTCGATCCAACAATTTTTATCCGTCCGACTGGCAGGTTGGCTGGCTGTCTATGAAAAGTTTATGCGCAAAGTACAGGTCGTAATTTTGAAGATAATATGAAAAAATTTGGTACATAGCTTCTAATTGAACCAGGGACCAAGTTTGTTGAAAATGATGAGATTTGGTCAACAATTTCGCATATCCACCATACACGCTTCTTTCTTAAAAAATACTGTTTGTGCTTTCAACCATCTTATTATGATGCTATTTAGATTAAATTTGTTCTAAACTTATTCTTTTAGAATTTTTATCACCTTACCAAATTTTATTGAAATCAGTCCATAGTTGACCACTGCTCCCATACACATATTACTTTCGAAAGTGGCTTTAAGTGCCATTACTTTCTAACAAATTTTACGAAAGCTTCTATGTCACGAGAAAATATTGTGCTGGTAGGTCCAAAATTAAGCATATGTTCCATATAGGCCCCCATTCTTAAGTAATTTAAAGGCAATCAAATCTCATATAGATGAATGTATCGAAATAATATTGGGCATAAAGAACTTTTTTATGATTCTTAAACTCATAACATAATTTTGTTCTGTCGGCTCCACGATTGCCCATGGGTCCCAAATTGGGCACAATCTCGATAATTTGTTTTTAAATATAATTATATTATTATTATCAAAAACTACCAAAGTATAAGCGAAAAATATTTTGCTACATTTTAAGCAAAATGTATCATATTGTAATTTTGTTTTTCAATTATTTATTGATATTAGAAGAAACGTATGTATTGTTAACTTTATTATATTTGTGGCATTTTGAAAAAACATCTTAAGTCGAGATAAGGTAGCAAAAAAGTTTTTAAAAAAATCTCGCTGAAAAATAATTTTAATCAAATAATAAAATAAGCCAAAATTAAAGAAAACTTTCGTTAATAATACATAATTTTAAAATCGTAAACAATAATATCTTTTGAATGAAAATTCGTATAATTTACAGCATTTTTTCAACTTTTTAAATTTGACTAAAGATGTTTTGTTAAAAGGCCACCGATATGTACAGTTACTCATACTACAAGTGCGACCTATAGAATAAATTTTATGTTGAATTTTCATTAAATATTAATTAATTATCCCAATTTAATTCGAACCACATGAAATAGTTAACATAAAAACTGTAAGTTAAGTTTTTTTATGAGGTGTCCGACTCTTAGTGGAAGTACCAGCATATTCAAATTATGTACAATAAATGAGCATCCGAATTTAAAAGTGTTTAAAGTTAAAAAAAGACTAATAAATAGAGAAAATTTTATATTAAAAGTTAGCTTGACAATACATGGCTTAAAAAAAAAAATAATATTGATCTGTGCCCATGTTCTGTAACTCTTGCGTAGAGAAACTTTTCCATTTAAATGTGTGAAATGAAACAAACAGCTGTTTTTCTCACTAAAATGTGTCTGTAACTTTTTTGGCGAGTACTAGCTGTCACGTAAGGAAACTACTCGCCAATTTACAGAAAAAGTGTGTCTGTAACATTTTAGTGAGAAAAGTTCCCGCTTTGAACTGTCAAATAGACTCACGAATAAAAATGGGGCGAGATACAATTTTAACCGTAGAAAAACAATAAAATGCAAAATGCAAAGAATAATAATAATATTTGGTTCTTGGCACATTTTTTCATTGTTTAATTATTTTGCTTTTAATATTTTTTTAAAATATAGGAATGTTTTCAAAGCTCGTTTGCAAACAACAAACATTCAAGTCGCACTTAATATTATTTGGTATAGCCGACCGTTTAATTTTCGCCGCCGTCATTGAAAACTTTTCAATTTTAGTAATTTTTGGTCGCCGTCAATGATATGTGTAACTGGCGTTCTCAACGCCTGCAATGTCACATCGGCTTTGAGTGCAATGTTATGACATTTATAACGTAACGACGTAATCTCTTTTGATAGTTTTCGACATGAGTAACAGACACACTTTTTTCTCAATTTTCGAGAGACGATGGAATATTTTGTTTCACATCTTTTCGATGCGAGAAGTTCTCACTAAAGTTACAGAACATGGGTACTGATTTATGATACGAAAAAGACTCGCAAACACTTACAGATACAGCTCAATACGAAATTGTACTGACAAATGATCCGTTAGAAAAACTCACAAACGGTTACAAATAAAATTGAAATAGTCTCATTAATGCTAAAAATTCGACTTAAAAGCTGGAAGTCAAAAAAAAAAATGATCGTAAAAAGAAGCGTGTGTTTTATGCCCTGCAGGAAATGAGCTCATTTTTGATTATTTCTATCGTAAACAGGTATCGAAAAAGGTCCATTTATGATCATTAATACCACAAAGTGCTGACTGGGTAAATAACATTCGGTTTTTTTTTGTTGTATAGATTTCAGTTGTACTATAGTACAAGTTAAAAATAAAAAGGAAATGCCTTTTGGCTTTTATTGTTGTTTTTTCTTTTTTTACTTTACTTGCTTTTATACCTCGTTTACACCCAGAAAACATAATTTAGACGTTTGATAAAAAAATATATTTTTAATTTGATCAAGGGTTTCCAACCTATTTTTGAGAGTTGTTGAGAAATCGTGAACTAATTTCCCCTTTTGCTTTTTATTTTCGAAAATTTTATCGTTGAAAATGGATGCAATTTCAGTTATTTTTAACCTTATCTAAAGTGTTTGCTGGACATATAATCTATTTCTCTCGTATTGTAAGTGTGTATGACTCAAACCTTGCTTATAAATACTTTAGTTTTACTCCATATAGCGCAGCGTCTATGCGATATTTTGTTGCTGATATTGATGTTGTTGTTATTTTAGTAGATGTTGCTGTTATTATTGTTGCTTTTATTGTTAAGTTCATTTATATAGACGCTTAAGGACATAATTTATTTGTGGCTGTATTTTATTGTTGTTGATTTTGTTATCAATGAGGCAAAAGCTCTAGTTTGTTTGTGTTTACTTGTGTATTTATTTATTTATTTGTATGTATGTTTTATTTATTTATTTAATGTAGATATATTTGGACGTTTCGACATACTTTTGTAAGCCGACAGTGAGCAACAAAGGATATAAATTATTTATGTTTTAGGATATACAAAATTCTATAAAATTCATTTATTTGATCTGAAATTGTAAAAAATATTGAATTTTATTTATGTTCAATATTCGTTACTCCTTTGTGTAACCTCCTCAGGTAATAAAATTTAAATTACTGACTTTAATCTCGAAAAAAAGGAATGAAAAGAATGGAAGGTCGAATAATTTATGATAATTTTATTAGTTTAAAATTTAAGCTGAATTTTAAATTAGAATTTTAGTGAAAGAAATATTGTAGATAAACTAACTTTCCTTAGAAGTTTTTTTATTTTATTTCATTTGTATGAAAAGTGTCGCTTAAGCTAAAATTGTTTTTGCTATAAAATCGTATTGGTACCTTATGTGAACATGGCATTTTAGATAATGATGCAAATGTTTATTTATTAAAAAAAAAAATTAAAATTGAAATTGATGTCGCTTAAGCTATTTTTGCGGTAAGGGCTCGTTATTAGGTTGTATTTAAAAGTATCATTTTGAATTTTTACTTAAAACAAAAATAGTCAACTAAATTTTCTGTGGCCCACTGTCTTCATTTGTAAATATAGTAAGTGTACAGAGTATTTGCTGTATTTATCTCATTATATGTATTTATTTGTGTCTATGACTTCATGCATTTGTTTGTACTACATTTTTCTCACTGTGTGCATTTGCAGTTATTTCATTTTATTTTTTTGTTTGAGTTTTTGGAAAATAATAATTTGGCAACAGAAAACCCATTATTACAGCAACAACTATGACAACTTAACAGCAACAGCAGGAATAATGGCATTATCAAAATATTTTATGTTTGTATTTATACATATCGCTCATTTACTTCAAGAGTGATATAACCCAAAAAAATTCTTTTTAAGATAAACGAGTTCAGTGTTTTTGTTTTGCCTGAACCAATTAGAAAAAGGATCGACACAATCTCTCCAATCGGGGAAAGTATAAAATATATGAAGGTGAATTTTATACACAATTTAAACAAAAACATTGGGAACAAATCTACATCACTAACTCCAAAATTTCATTTTTGAGTTGTGTCACTCTTGATGTAAATAAGCGATATATGCAATATATATGTAAAAGGATTGTAGCATAACCATTATTTTGTGATGTAGAAAAATGTAATCAATGACCTCTAAAATAGTCTTATTGCAAAAAAGAGGTCGAACTTCCGTAAAATAGGCAATACTATTTTATTTCTTATAAATGTAAGTCTATAATAGATGCTTTATTACTATCTATGGAAGTGGCCAAATATGTACAAACATACTTATATTTATCGAGTAGCTTTGCAGAAATAAGTTTAAACAACTTATTGGTGGTTCCTTATTTTTATTGAAAAAAGTTTCTAAATATATTTTTTTTAGTACATTAAGTATTTTATATATTGCTTTTTAAGCTCCATTTCTATGGAACTCCCCTAACATGTATTTATTTGGCATTTAAACTTTTTACATAACCATTACATAATTATGTAAATATGACTAAATAAGAATTGTATGCATAACTACACACACATACATACATACACCCACACACATTTATGTACAAAATCATTATAATAAAATACACATAAAATTCTTGGAGATGGGCTCAATTTGGCTTTGTGTCTATATTCAGAAACATCTTAATACACTTAAAACATTTATGGAAGAAGTACTTTAGAAAGAATATAATTTTGAGGGCTTTTATTCCAAGCCAACAAGAAAAAAATTCCTGTAGTCTTGTAAGTAGAAAAGTCCATAAATAAATGAAACGCCTTTAACAAACAGGACGACGAAAATAAAAATAAAGGCAACATTTTTAACAAAAATTGAAATACAAAAAAAAAAAAAAAATATTTCAAAGGTATTCCTTCACTTTACTTCACCTTCAGTGCATTTAATGTTTTCATACAATATTTTGTTAATTTTCTTTGCTCTCGAAAATATTTCTGCACAAACATGTAAAATATTTTTGTTTCAAAATTTCCATGAAATCTTGTTTTATTTAAATAATTAAAATATTATTTCATAACCATTCTCACAGAAAAATATCCTCATGAAAGCTTTGGCAAAAATTATAAGTAAGAAAAAGTATAAGTTTTACATTAAATCGATTACAGTAGATTCCCGATAATTCACAATCGAAGGTACTGACTGCTTTTGAAATCTCTTCAGACTTTGTATTTAAAAAAAAAAAATACGAATAAACGAGGGTACCAAAGTGTTTGAGATTTTTGCAAACTAAGCACTTTTTTCTCAATTTACGGGGTACGAATTATCGCGGATTGGCTGTATTTACAAATTATAGGCGAACTTGAAATTTTCTATTTTTATTTTTAAGCAAAAATATTGAGGATCACAAAATAAGTCTTTTTTTCATTTTAACGCTTACTTGTGAAGTCATAAGTGATTTAGGTAGGTAGGTAGGTAGAAAGGCTGGTGTGAAGTCCATTGCGACGCCTTAATTAGAATAGAAAGGTGAAAAAAAATAAAAGGTAGATGAAAAAGAGAATGACAGAAAATAGATAGAGAAATAAGTAAAGACCAAACCAAAATTCACCCTACGCGCGGACAGCGCCCCGTCTCCTCTCGCGCAGCCAGGTCATCCCCATTACGAATCCTATAAGACCCTCGAGTCCACACCCCGAGACGTCCCCTAACTCGCCCAGGAATCTACTGCCCAGCCACCTCAGCCTGCTGTTCTGGAGCCTGGGACAGTGGCACAGAATATGCTCAACCGTCTCCAGCTCCTCCGGGTCCTCACACAACCCGCACACATCCGACAAGTCGGATCCCATTCTCACCGCCATCCTGCCTATCATACAGTGGCCCGTGATGACCCCTATCAAGGTCCTAACACAGACCCTACTCTTGCCCAGCAGCAATTTCGAATCGGACTTCCTAAGCACCGGCCATAATGCCCTTGATACCCGGCAGTCCATAAGTGATTTAAATTCCACTTGTCTGCATGATTCTTATGTAAAAAACCTACTTTTCCCTCCTCACCCATTTTTTTCGGGGAAGGCTACCACGTACATTTTTTTTAACAACTACCGCAATTTGAATTCAGAGGAATAAAGAATTATTTTAGCCGCTAAATTTCTCCATAGCTGCTTATGCATCTCTCGCGATCGTAAAGTCAATACCAAAGTGTTCCGGGCGATTCTATGTTATTATATTGTCTAAAGCATACAGTACACGGAATGTAAAATGCGCATGTGGCTCTGACGTAATTTTGACGTCACTGCAAAGCCACAATAGCAAGTTCGTGATGTGGATGACGACGAAATTACTTCAGAACCACATACGAATGTGGCTTTTTACATTCCGTGTACTATAGGCTTAAACTAATGCTGGCGAGGTAGTGAGTAGTGGGTAGCGAGTATCGAGCATTTGCTCTATTTTTTTTAGTACTAAATGCTCAAAAGTAATTACTCAATATATAGTGGCCCTATACTCCCCAGAGGAGTAAAAGGAACCAATAAATATATATATATATATATATAATTACTCAATACTTTCAATATTGAAAATTTTTGCTCCGGTATTTTTTAAAGGTGCATTGCAGTCAAAGACTGTGAATTGTTCTGTACTATTTAACTATTCATCAAGATATCACTTAGTTTTAGCAAAGACTTCCTGGAAAGTTGAATGCTAGCTAGCA
Source organism: Pollenia griseotomentosa (assembly GCA_963931875.1). Classification (NCBI taxonomy): domain Eukaryota; kingdom Metazoa; phylum Arthropoda; class Insecta; order Diptera; family Polleniidae; genus Pollenia; species Pollenia griseotomentosa. The sequence continues at coordinate 255,427,448 of OZ007560.1, read as the reverse complement.
TTGGCAAAATACTGCTGGTCTGTAGTACGAAAAACTTCAAGTTCAGGATACAAAAGGAAAGCAAGCATTCATTTGGTGAAGATGAAGACTTTAGAGCCGAAATATTTTGAAAAATAAATGTAGTTTTGAAAGTTTAACAATTATTAAATGTTTAAAAGTAAATAAAATGTTTGCTGACAAAAGGAAGCGGAGGCCATGTCCGGAATCAGGATGTTATTTTCCGCAAGAATCAGCTTAAATATTGTAAGGGCTCGATACTTGTTTTTTTTTTTGTAAACCAGTACCCATGTTCTGTAACTTTGGTGGGAATTTCCTGCAACGAAAAACTGTGAAAATATATATATAAATATAAGAGATTACTTCGTTACGTTCTAAATCTCATAATAGTTCACCAAAGCCACATACCGTTGATGGCGACCAAATTTACTAAAACTTAAAAGTTTTCAACGACGGCGGCGAAAGCATAGCTGCCGGCTCTACTAAATAATTTAACGTAAATGTAAATAATGAAATTTAATGATATTTAATTTTTAATATATTTTTCAGTTTTAAAAGTTTTTCTTATCCCGTTTTTATTGGTGAGTTTATTTGACAGTGCAAAGCGGAAACTTTCTTACAAAAAGTTTACAGACACACTTTTATTGTAAATTGGCGAGTAATTTTCTTACGTGACAGCGAGTGTGAGAAAACCAATTGTTAATTTTAAGAAACAAGCAATTAATTTTTAGGGGTTTGCATAAAAAACATTGATTTTTAAAAAAAGAAATATAAGTGATCACAAAATTAGGCCAGTTTTTAATTAAAAGGCTAATTAATGAAGGTACACGCCAGACAATGACAAAAGTTTCATAAAGCGATTATAAGTAGAAATCGTTATATTCACACTTAAAATTCTTAATAATTTAAAAGAAGTAATTAATTAAGCTCGAGGTCTAAACTTAAAAATTATTCTTAATAATTTCAACTTCATTATCTACTGCAAGCACTCGAAGTATTGCAAAACACTTCAAGCACGCGAAGAGCCAGTATTACAACTTGGCATTAGCCAAAGTTAGGATTAAGCTGACAGTAAGTAATGTTATCTGTAAAAATCGTCTGTTATCTGTGCGAAAACAGCTAACGTCAAGTTATAATATATGTCTAAATGTTTTTAATCTTTTCAATCGTTTACATAGCCACTAACCACTGTGAAATTCATACATGCCATCTTAGTCAGAGAAGGGCATATAAGAGATTAACTAACGGCACTTATCCATTGACTCACTTATGCTTGAGTCAATACAAAAGTCAATAGCATGACAACAATAATAAACAATACATAATTGCTGTTCAATCAGAATGTATGTAATTGAAATATTATTGAGTGTCAAAAGTAAATGAGTTCATTCCAAGCCCACACAATCTGATTGGCCAGAACAGTTATGTAGCGGTAAGTTGTTGATACTTCCATGGTCCCGGCAGAGAGCACTAGAACTTTAGTAATAATTACAATAATAGTCTTTTCTTTTCTGACAATAATGCATACATGGATACCATTCGCGCGGGTTTTTTTTTCTATTCTAAAAAATATGCAAAAATGTGAGAAGTTGTCGTTTTCCTTTCTAATGGCGAATTTTTCCCATTTCTTACCCCCAGTTAAAATTGAGTGTGTGATAATACCCTTTTTTGCATCTGCGTTAAATACTTTTTATGCACGTTTTTCTTAATATTTTTCTTGTGTTTGCGTACAATTTGTGTAACATATATTTTGATTTATGGTTATATTGTGATGGATAAAAAAACTTAATGTTTTTCGTTTGCTTTACTTTTAGTAAATAATAATTTTTTTTTTTTTTGGCGCAGAATTTTTAACAACATAATTGAAAATCAGTGTTGTTAACGCTTTTTGGAATTCAAGGAAAATTTAATGTTGAAAATCGCTGCAGCCGTGGTGAATATCGCTAATAAGTATAAACTTTGCATTCAAACTTTGCTAAATACACACTAATGTTGAGTGTAAAACGTAGCTATTATTTTGTCCCATTGTAATTTAGAAAAATGTATCACATTGTAAGGGTGCGTGCAACCTGATAAATATATTACAAAATTATAATGCATTATTTTTTTTTGGAAAAGAAAACACCATATAAACCAAACACAGTTGTTTTTTTTTATTTTAAAGCAAATAAAAATATTGCTCCATTTTCTTAAAAATGTTTTTTATGTGATTTTAAGAAATAAAAACATCACATCTTAAAGTTACTTTAGTGTATTGTAAAAGTTCGTCCATTGCTTTTGGCTCAATTTTGATTAGAGTTACGAAAAATCTAGCAAACAAAAAAAAAAAAAAAAAAAAAAAACAAAAGAAGAAGGAATAATATAAAAAAGGGAAAGAAAGTAAATACAAGAATAACTGTAGTGAAATGATTGCAACTGTATACATTTCGTATTATGTTGACTTTATACTTTAAATAAACCAACAATACAAAATTGTAAACTAAAGAACAACATTGCGCAAAGCACACAGCATGTGGAACACGACAATCAAACTATTTGTAGTTTTAGGAGCAATGAATGGATGATTTGATGCTGTATTTTATTCTTTTCTCCCTTATTCCATTACAACTCGTAATTCTATTCAATAAAAGTACAACGGTTTAATTTTTATGCAAAGAGCTGTTGGCAACAAAAACAGCAACAAGAGAAGAAGAGTTGAAGCAGCACTGCCCAGCAAGCATTTTATGCCAATAAAGCAGCAGGTCCAAGCTACGCAATTTTGCCTCTATGCATTGCATGTTTTTATACCTTACTTGCGTTCTACGTTTTTTTTTTACATGCAACCAGTGTTGCCAATTCAGCCATTAAGTGGCTAGATTTAGCTATTTTTCACCCTGTTAAGCCTTAAAAAATTAGTTTAGCCATAAGCCATTTTTTTTAGCAATTTTTCAATTTGTTTAGCCATACAATTTTTTTTGGCGTTTTTCTTTTAAAAGAATAATTTTTATTTTATTATAAAAATTTATAAATGTAATATAAAAATTTTTAACAATTAAAACAAACGCCTTTAATATAAATCACAACTTTTACCAATGTTGAAAATCACTATAAACAATGATTATGAAACATCTTTCAAAATAAACGAACAGTATAAAATGGATCAACACAAACATCGGTGTTTCTTTCTGGTTGCAAGGCGGCACTAATATTTTTTAAGAAATTTCAGAATTGGCTATAAAGTTGCTCTCACTTCCATGGCCTCTTGCTGAAGTAGAGAGGGTATTTAGCCAAGTAAACATCGTTAAAAGTAATTTGAGAAATAAGTTACGTTAAGCAACCGTTAATTCGATTTTATCAATTAGTTAAATATTTTTACCACAATAGTGGAGAGGGTACTATGCTTTTGTTCTGATGTTTGTAACACCTTAAAATATTGGTCCTAAGCCCACCGTTACGTATATCATAGTCGGGGTTGACCGACTATACTTTCTTACTTGTTTTTTTATTGTAGATCTGGACTCAAAAGGTGTTGGGTAAATGTTGTCGTGTTTATGATTTACCTTCAAATTATTTAGAACTAATAGGAACGAGTGATTCCTATGAGATCAACAATGACGACATCGAATTTATCGATGATTTAATTTTTTAAAAATCTATCAAAATATTAATTTACGTTTATTCTTATTTAAACAATTGATCTTAACTTACAATATTACGTAAACAACTTTAAATAAATAATTTCTGTTTTGTTATTGAATTTTAATGTGATTTTATTTAAACAGCTTTTAGCCATTTTTTTCCGGTAAATTTAGCCATTTTTGGTCACCAAGTTTTGGCAAGACTGCATGGAACTCTTTTTATGAGGCATAATCACAAGTAAAAATAAAATTTTATTTGCCAAAATCAGCCGGTTTGTTCAAACGCTGCTTGTGACGCGTGCAAAAGTAAAAAGAAAACATACTTTTCGCATTCAACGCCTTAAGTCATACTACAGTTTTGAGCATATAACTGGCTACGTAAAACACCACAGACTTTTTGACAGCTGCGTGGCTTGCGAAGAGGCGTGGAATGCATAGTGTGACCTCCAGCTTAATAATCATGTTTGAGTTTTTTTATATTCTCTGCATTGTAAGTCTTTTATAAGTCAATATTTAGCAGTACATATTTCTATTCGTAGGTATATGAGTCTGTTTGGTCATACATATTTTTAATTTTTATATAATTATTTTTTTTTTTTTTGTAGAATATGCAAATAAACTTTTAAAATGTATTCATTTTTTCCTTGTGTACTTTTATCAAGACATAATATATCGAGCCCTTAGCCCAAAAAAAATATTAAGCGACATCGTTTTAAATTTCCGTTTTTTTAATAAAAGATTTTATTGGCAATACTTGCATCATCTCCTCAAACGTTATGGTCACATAAGGTACCGATACAATTTAGTAGCAGAAACAATTTAGCTTAAGCGACAACCTTCATACAACATTTTTATGAAATAAAATAAAAAAAACCTTTCCTTGAAAATTTTGTTTTTGTCGCTTATCCTTTTTTTGCGGTAATGACTCGATATAGTTTTAATACTTAGGCAATTATTTTACGGTATAAACAATTGTTGTTTGATCATTTAGCTGTCAGAAATATTATTCTCAAAACATTTAAAGCAGTCACATTTCTAACAGCTGTGAAAGGTAAGCCCTTTTTTGTGTCAGAAACAAAATATATTGTCAAATCAATCATCTAGCTCTGCAAAATATTTATAAAATATTAATTAACGACTTTTGTTTATTTGGTTCTCATATTTTGAATTATTTATTTAAATATTGAGCTTTATTACAAGAGTCGTTATTGTGGTCGAAGTCGATTGAATAATAGGCCTTATTTTGAGTCTAATCACAATAAGGCAGTGTTCGAAAATAAACAGTACATTATTTAGCGTTCCGCTCACACACCCAAGAACGATATCTATTTTTTTAGTGATTGTGTAGACGAACAAAACCCTTAATACCGTTCGTAACTATTTTCAAGAAAGAAGCGAACATTATTTAATGTTCTGTTCTTCGTTAAAAAACAGAACAATTGTAGTGATACTGTAGACAAACATTATATTTGAATGTTCTATAATGTTTCTTTTTTTTACATTGATAAAGAAATGAACAAAAAAAAAAAAAAAAAAAAATTTAGCAATGACCGCGCCCCGAACAGCTTATGTATTATGTATGTGTTTTGTTTGTGTAAAATTATTTTGCTGGCTTATTGTTTTTTTTTTCGAATGTGTATTTTGTTTTTGTAAAAAATGTTTCGGTTTTTTACCAGCAAAAAGGGACGAACATTAATGAGCCGAACCGAACACAATGAAGATTGTGGATTAAAAAAAAACCGAACGGAATTAAATGTTCTCATCTTTTGTTGAGTTTGATAAAAACAGTATTATTTTTGTGTTCGAAAGATGACTAACAGGGAAATGTTATTTTTTTTAATGATTTCCTATACAAACACTATTAGCTTGTTAGTTTGTTTTTTCCACAAATCTACCGAACGATATTTAGTGTTTATTTTCGAACACTGCAATAAGGTCGATTATCTGTAAAAGCAAACCTTTTCCTAATTTTTTTTAAACGCTTAAGTAATTTACAATTTTTTAAATTTTCTTCATAAAAAGTTCTTCAAAATGCTAGCTGGGTATTAGTAAACAAAACAAAGAGCAACATTGTATTCATGATTTAACCCGCTGTCATGTTCTAACCACATCAAAGGAGGGAAGAATTAGAAACGGAATAGCGAAATTAGCTGAAATGATAAGAAAGTAAATCATTGACCTCAGATTATGATTAAATTGCATATTTCGGAATTGGTTTAAGGTCATTTGTCTATTAAAGATCAATCGCAAGTATACAAAATGCATATTAAAGCTCAATATTGAAAGCAACTGTAAGGAAGTTAATCATTGTCGCCTTGTTTCGGCTATTAACACATTTTATTTTCTTAACTATTTCAAGGGCTCTATATGAAATTTTAACAAATGTTTAATGCATATTATAAAATACTATTAGTTTTAAAATACTTTTTTTTTTTGCCAAATCAATAATAATGCTTTCTTAATTTACTTCAAATACTCTAAAGTTTTTTAAAAGTAATAAATTTTAAAAAATATATATTAAGTTTTGAAGCTTTTTGCGTTAATATCTAGAAAAAAAAAAAAAAATATTGTAAGAATTTTCTGAAAAATTATTTTAGCTTTATCTAACAAATTCTAACACTTATTTGATCTTGCTTCGACAGCAACAAACAACAACAACGCAATGCAACAATTTGTTATAATGCTAAGAACATCATAAATATGAACATTTATTTTTTTCAGACATGTTAATTTTCACCTTCATATATATCCTGTCTCTAACACATATGCATAAACCCACACACACACGTCCATATACATTTATGAACTTACATTGTATTTAAAATAAACGTTACATTATATCCACATACACACAAAACTTTCCACATACCGTTAACCACTTTAAGTGATGTTTTTTTTAAACATGTATGCAAGAACTGTGTAGATAAATGTATGAGTAAGCAATCATAGTTGTAGTGGTAGCTGTGCTTTTGGTAGTGGTGAGGGCGGTGGTTCATTTGGTTTCGTAGTTTGGTGAAAGTTCTGTCCATGTTTTTGGTTTCGTATCAAGTGTTTCGGTTTATTGAAGAGAATCTTTACTTTGTGATTTTGTTGTAGTAGCTGTTATATTCATTGCAGCTGCAAAATACTTGAGCCAGGATTGGTAAAGTTAATACAATTGTACCATTTTTTAGTACTATTTGATCATCAAAAATGAAATAGTAAACAAAGGAGACAAATCGTCGGCTTAATATTCAAACCTCGGCTCAATATTCAAACCAAATTTTACAGGAGAGACAAACAACTTTTTATTTTTCCTAATTGCTGCTTGAGAGGAAAACCAAAAATTTAGTTGATTTGACACACTTCAGGACTCAAATTGAAGAAAAACTACGACGAGGTACATCTTTCTCTACCACACAACATCAAAATCTTAATGCACTTAAGAAGTGGACTTAGCAGGTATGCATATTAAGCCGACGATATGCGTCAATTTCTACAGTGACGTCTAACGATTTACGGCATAGACTGGCTAACAGAGTACCCAGTACAGGCATACACATCAGCGAAGCGGATCATTTTTATATGGAAGTTAATTGTTGACACTGTTGAGGTGAGTAAAATTGCACTAGCCCTGGGGGCTAGCATAGATTTTGACATTAGCGTAGACATTTTTAACAATTTTAATTCGCCATAGAACTTTGCTACCGTTTTGCACAAACACTTAATAAGTCTTAATGTCAGAATTACATGAAAAAAAAAAAATTGTAAGTTTAACTATGACACTTCACACGAGGGCTTTTACGAAGTTGTTATTTCTTAAGTCCCTTTTAAATCCTTTTTTTTATTTAAAGTAGGGCTGCGATTATCCGTTATTCGATTAACCGGCAGAATTAACTATCATGGAAATAAAAAGATTTTTTGGCATCGACTAATTTTTTTACAATAAACTCCCCTATTATTCTTTATACATCCTATATCCGAAATTATATACATACATACATAAAATCCTTGAAAAATTTATTTATTTTATAAATATGCAACAATATTCGTTTATACATAATTTAATAAGAAACGCACAAAAAACTACTCAAAATTGCTACTCAATTAACCGGCAAAAATGCTTCCGATTCTTTCCGTTACGGATAATAAAGGTATCGCTGTATTTTCAACCTGACAGTTTAAAGTTAGAAAAAGAATAAAAGGTAAGAAGAAGAAAAGAATTTAGTTGAAAGAGAAAGATGAGAAAAAGACATGAAAAACACAAACCGAGTCTTTTTGTTTACCTCTCTCTCTCTTCACTACATCGTTTGCCAAAAAACAAAAAGAGACTTCGTAAAAGTCCTCGTCTGAATTGGCTGTAGCTCTCTCTGATACGTATACATACATACCTTATGAATGTGCCTTGCTGGATTGCGTGTCGTTAAGCCCAATGAAACCTGGCTGTTAAACATAATTGAAAAAAAATTTAAAAATTGTTTCTTACCAGCAGCTAAATATCTGGTTATCAATTAAAACAATGGACTGAAAATTAGCCAGAAATGGTTTACGGCCTACATTTTTGCATAACTATTAAGATGGTTCAACACTGTACGTCGCCAGAGCTCTTACATCAATATCTGCAGATATGGTTGATATAGTTTTAACTTGGATATGTTAGTAAAGATATGTGGTGTCTTTGTATGATTCGGTTAATAATCGGAACATCAGCCATTGAAAATATATCCAGTCAATTAAAATGCTTTTCAGTCAGATGTTCTGGCGATCAGAGAACATGTGGAAGAGTTTAGATTTAGGTTCGTTTGTACAAGCTCTTTTAATCTTAGAAAATTTCTAAAGTCCCTTTGTCATCACTGATTAGAGACCTACACATAAACTGGTATGTTGTTGTTTTTGCAGAAAATAATAAGGAAAAAAAAAGTTGAACTGAACTAAAGCAAGCCATGGAACATATTAAGTATACTTGCAACTACTCGTACTACGAAAACAGCGGGATAAGGAAAATGTTCATCCTCATCATCGTCGTAGTCATTATTGTATGTAAGTAACAATACCACATGTTATTATATCGATGATGTTGTTACAGCATATGTTGCATATCGAATGAGAAATGTTTCTTGTTTCCTATTTTTATTTTTTAATGACACACATACATACATAACATGTTTTCTTACAAATATGTGTAAAGAAGTATGTGTGTAAAAAGGGTAAATGCGAACATGTGTACACACATTTTATATTTTTTTTTTTTTGTTTAACTTTATTTAAAAAATATGTTGCAAACATAATATTATCTTAATATATCAAGTCATTTGAAACTGGTGTCATAAACATGTGATTAAGAGCAGCTTTTTGTTTATTTCTTGTTAGAATAACACATTTATAGAGAGCAATGGCAAGTAATTTATTTTATTAATATTTTGAATTGTTTACGATGCAAGTACTTGTTTAAAAAATTAGAAATTTTAACAAGGGATCACAACCTCTAGGCCAGTAGTGGGCGTATATACCTATGGAAACATTCACAGACCAAACAAGTTTTATTCTTTCAAAATTAAATGTCAGTTTAATTTTCGTTTTGTCTTCTATCTCATACACTAACGAAAATTCATCGGGATAACTACTGCCCGCCACCAGCGAAGACTTAAAATTTTCAAAACAAAAAAAAAAAAAAAAAAAAAAAAAAATTAAACAATTAAGGTTTTATGATTAATGAAGGTCTTAAATAAATTATTTATTGCCAGAGCTAAAATATATTTTAACACCATTAATCCCTACACAAGATGTCATAGAAATGCCTTTGAGATAAAACACACATGCTTACAAATTTATTTAATACATAAAGTTAAGCGGCAAAATGATACTTATTATCTCTAAAGATGATTGATATGACAGTTATTTGAAATTCTTTTGAATCAGGAGAAATCACTCGAAAAATGAATTCATCAAATTGCAGTAAAACTAAATTAAAAAAAAACAAGGATGCTTTATTCCGAATCTAATATACCCTTTACCATGGTGCAATAATAACAAAAAGTTACATAAATACCATTCTTTAGATATAAATGAATCTAATATGTGCCACGCCTACTTGTTCAATCCCGCCTACATTTTGTCCGGTGTATTGAACACCAAGATGCTTGTTCATAATTTGGAAACTTTGATTTACAAAAAATTTAAGAAACCGACAACAACAAGGAATTTCTGAGTAAAATTAGAGGCAGCCGAGGATTTTGGTTTATACTTTAGCAATTTGAGGACCGATCAGGCTGAATTTCAATTGAAAACCAGACTATGTGTGCCAAAAATATATAAGTAGCTAGTCCCCATAATTTCAGGGATATTTGGAAAAGCCTTTTCAACGGACACAAAGACAGACGAACGGACAGACAACATTGTAGAAATTTCAAACGGAATGACAAAGTTATATATATCCTTTTATCTTCGCTGTAGGGTATTATAAATTAAATTGATGACACTACAAATGAATTTTCAAGAAACAAACACAATTATATTTACAATGTACATTATTTTAGATTTTCAACAAAAAGCTGATTACAAAGGAATTGTTTTGTATTGTAGTGGATTAAAGAATTGACACCATAAGAAAATATATTTATTTCACTTAAATTTAATTAAATTAAATCATTTGTATACAGTTTTTTTTATATTTGGGGTATTTTTTGTCGGTCATTGTTATTTAAAATAATTTTTTTTTAACATTTTCCATAAAATACTTGAAAGGCAAAAGAAATATTTGGGTCACTCTTTTGTGGAAGCTTTTGAAAAAGCTTTATATAATTACAGCAAACAATGTTTTAAAATACCACACAATTAATTAGACGAAACAAATGAATAAATGAGAATGACTGGTGTTGGTTGGTTGGCTGGCTGGCTGGCCGGCTGGATGAAAAGATGGATGTTGGATGCTTGTTGTTTGAACGTTTGCTTGATTGTGTGTAATGGGTGAAAGGAAAGGTATAAACATACGCAAACACACTTAGTACTTTTTTGTTAACAAAAGTATGCTTTAACACCAACACAACCATATTACATCGTTTATATTGACAAAGAGCTTAAAATAACAAATTCACTTTGCTGGAAAATTTAAAAAAATGTGAATTTGTATATAAACTTTGTGTGGAAATTGTTTGTTAGTCCTCGCTCATTTTATGAAAAATTTTCTTCAAAAACTTTCTTCGATTCTTTATTCGAATGAAACTTTTGGCTTGCAGCATTTAAGGTATTTTGTCATTTTTCTTCTTCTTCTTCTTAATAAATAAATCACAAAAACTTCATGTTCATGAAGCAAAGTGCACTTTTCCATACGTCTTTCTCCTTTCACCATCAAACTCAGATGTTTCAGAGCAAACGTTTCTTACTATAAACAAGTACTAAAGGGTTAAGAGAGATATTATCCATAATTTGCATTTCAGAAAAAATAATCGTAAGCGCCAAATTACTAATTTTATAGGAGAAGGTTTTTGCGAATACTTTTAAAATCTTTCCAAAAAATCAAAAAAGTTTTTGTGCACGATTTATGACAATGAAAAGAAAAACAATTATGAATTCTTTCCATTGCGCAAAAGCTCAAAATTTTTAACGGACTATTTTGAGTGTTTTTTTAATATTAAATATTAAATGAAAACATTAAATTTTTATTAAGAAAATTTGGAAATATTTAAGTTGAGTTTGCAGCTACCAGAGTCCTCCTCATCGATTTATGCCAGTGTGTCGTCGATTTTATTGTCACTTCTCATAGTGCCGAACTCACGGTGGTATCTTTAAGGGATAATTTCTAGGTGACAATCAAGGACTTGTTATCGAGCTTAAGTTTTTGATTTGAGGGATACAAAAATACCTTTTTAGCTAAAAATGGCATAAAAACTAATTTTTTTATCATATGCAAATTACTTTTTTAATGTATGTAAAAATGTTTTCAAGCTGTGCTGACTCCATTGTTCAACCCCACTTACAACAGGATTTAAATTTATTCCATAATTGGTGCCAAATAAACTTACTGGATATAAATTTAAAAAAATGCAAACATATACGTTTTTCCAGAAAAACTAGACCAATTGGCTGCTATTTTATTGGTGACTACAAATTGGAAGTTGTTAATGTTTTCTTGGATCTCGGTGTATTATTTGACACTAAGTTATCTTTTATTGAACATATAAATATGTGTACTAATAAAGCTCGTTGTGTATTTGGATTTATTAAACGTTGGTCAAAGGAATTCTCGGATAGATCTTTAACAAAACAGTTGTACATAGCACTTGTCAGACCTATAATCGAATATGGCTCAATAATTTGGGACCCATATTACAACGTTCATAGTGATCGTATTGAGTCTGTACAAAAACAATTTCTGCTATTCATACTACGGAGCACTTACCCAAATCCATCTACATATCTTCCTCCATATAGAACCAGGTTATTGGAGATTCATTTACCAACTTTTAAAAGCCGCCGAACAATGCTGAATGTGATATTTGTTATCAATCTAATTAAAGGCAATATTTGCTCGGAGTTCCTGTTAAACAGTTTATTTTTTAATGTTCCCCAACGCCCTACACGTTATTACCAGCCGTTATCAATTAAATACTTTCAACAAAATTATGCAAATGCCGACCCTTTTCGTCGAGCATGTGTAAACTTTAATGATCTGTACAGTATTATTGATATAACTTTGGATATTAATACTATCAAACAGAATTTAATTTTATATTTAAATAGATGATGTTAAATATGTTTTTAAAATTTTGTAATATTTTGTAATTTTTGTCTGAAGGGAGTTAATCCATAGACTAATTAAATAAATAAATAAATAAATAAATAAATAAATAAATAACAAAATATTTTTTGTATTGTATAACCAGTTTGCTGGTAATTCATGAAAAAATATTTAAAATCAAAAAATGCAACTTTTCATTTACAAAGCCGAATATTTCCCAAACTATAATATATGCATGTCGCTTACTTTTTTTAGAGCTCGACTGAATGTATTACTGATTTAAAATATTGCTAAAATAAAGAACTCTGGATTGTTTCTAATTTTTTTATTACCCGAGGTGGAGAACTTTTAGAGACCCTCCTAATATGCTTATAGACCCTAAAAATTAACTTATGCTCAAATACAAGTCCTTAATAAGCAACTGGAATTGTATTTCAATCGCACTAAGCGTTTAAAAAAATCCAAAATAACTTCCATTTTTTTTTGCAAAATCTTCCCCTGTGCGTCGCTAATTTGTAAAACAAAAATTGGAAATACGACTTACGGTCAAATCGAACCGCATACATATTTGATGTTATTAAGAATTTTGACCTTTCGTTGAATAGAAATCATTTTGTTTTTTAATTGCTGACGATCATTCCGCGAAAAGCGTTCGATATATGTGAGACAATTAAAGAAGAGGATTTCTGAACATATTTCTCTTGCGGGTATTCAAACTTCTATAAGTTCAGATAATTTTCTTATGATTATTTTATTTACAATAGGCTACGTCAGAATAAAAATTCTTAAAAATAGATCCCAACGATTTCACTCTTTTATAAACCTGCACTTTTTTCGAACTGCTAAAGCCACAAACGAAGAAAAACAAAATAAAGAACGGAAACTAAATTGAAAAATGCCACTTTTAATGCGGGTTTGTTGCTTGTTGGCACATGCAACAATAATTACATTATACTCGTAGTCGAAACTGCTGTTTGTTTTGTTGCTGTTGCTTTCTACATTTTTCATTATAAATTTTCTTTGTATTTTACTTTAAGTAAAAAGCGTAGAAAGAAAATTTTTATTCATTTTACAAAAAAAAAAAAAAACAGTTATTAAAAAAAAAAAATAAAAATATTTGTTAAAAGGTAATTTTAAAGCTGGGTCTTCTAACGGGTGGCACATAATTGCCACAACGAGGAAAATCCTTGGGTGCTTTAACCATTTCTCCAACAGAGCCAACTTGCATAATGAGACCCATACCAATGGCCAAATGCCACTCATAATGGCAGTGCATTAACCAGAAACCTATAGAAAATGGACGTTGAAGACAAATTAATAGTCGTTTTAACATGTAAATCACTTATAATAATGAGAATGATGACAAAGCCATGACCACAGCTGTACAGCAAGCAGTCACAGTAATATGAAAACTTTGCTAGCATGAGTAATTTGGTTGTATGTACGAGTACGTGTGTATGTATGTGTGCATGTACTTTCATCATACCAGGATTCGTTGCTCTAAAGCGTATGACTGCATAACCACGACTGGGTATTGATACTGTGTCTTTAAATGGAGGACGTGTATTAAAATAATCTCTAGGCAACATGCGGTTTCGTTCCATTTGTTTAGCTCGCTGTATACTCATGGGCACACCATCCGGATGTTGTCCCAAGCCAGTGACCATAAATCGATAGCCATGCAAATGAAATGGATGATGCATGCGACCTACATCTGCAACATGCCACCAAAACAGCAAGTTAAGAAGGAAGCAATACAGAGAATAAAACAAGAGAAATTTTTTTACACGTAAAGCGTCTGTGTAACAAAATAGTCATTTAGTTAATTTTTAAAAAGACATTTACTTTCGCTTTCATCCACTATAATCAATTCCACAATGCTGTTGAATTTAACTTTCAGACGATGGATACACGGACACAAACGGTTGCCCGCACACTTCGCTGGCCAATGGAGATCATCACAAAATTGCGACTCATCTATATTACTGGGTTGGGTTAGAGGGGGATAATCAGGAAATACCAAACTCAAATTATTAATAGCACCCACTATTGTTAAATTGGAGTTGAGATCTGCAAGGAAGAGTAAAGAATGATTATGCAAATTAAAAGTCCTAAGCACTTACTAGCGAAGTGATTGTATTGTCCTGGTTTGAAGATTTCCTTATTTGGCACTGGATAATTGTGGAAAGCCAAAAAGAATTTGTGATCTGCTACAGAATTACGCAAACCTCTATCTTCATCTAGAGCAGAAAGTTCAGTTATGCAGTGGTCATTTACACCTCCCCAGCAAGTAGCGTTTGGATGATTTATAATCTTGGAAGTAAAAAATCCGGTTTGAAAAGAAAACTTACTAATAGACAGCAAATACTAACTATTCCCGGAGGATATTGCTTTTCATATCGAGGATATTTCGGTATCTGGGGCTCATCTTCACTTTGAAGAATTTCATTCGTTTCATACCGAAGCAAAGCATAGGATTCTGTAGGATTTATGGAGCAGACACCCAAACCTCTTACACGTATCCAGAAATCACCTTTTGTATGATTGGCATTTAAAATAAAGTCATAGCGTTCACCCGAATTGGACACCAAAGTATCAAATGGGCGTGGTAGTACATTATAAGAATCGGAAGCAATAATGATCAAATTGTGTTGTTCAATCTATTGAAGAAACACAAAAATTATTTCTTTATCAATTGGGAACAATATTCTTTTCCAGTGTTCGAAATTTAACATTATAAACTGTACTTTAGTATTCTGTACGGTAGAAATATGGCAAAAAGTCTCTCTGTTTTTAATCTTCGTACACAATAAAAATACTGTACTTTACCAACTCAACATAAAGATCCACTACACATACATAACGTTTGTTATTTTCGTTTAAATAGTTATGAACGCTATTTAGTGTTGTGTACTAATACACAAAAAATAAAAAATAGATATCGCTTTTGGCTGTGTGTACCGTACGCTAAATAATGTTCTGCTTTTTTTCGAACACTGTTCCTCTCCACCTACCTGCATTTGGAAAGGACAAGCATGACTTATGGAATTGATTAACCGAAAGCGATAACGCTTTCCGGGTGTCACGTAATAAACAGTTGGTGGTACTTTGGTTTGCTCTTTTGTTTTGGGCTAAAAATACAAAAAATTTTGTGCAAATGCCTAAATATATACATGAGTACTTACATTGGTATAGACTCCCCGGCCATTTATCAAAACAGAGTTAGGATATATTCCCATAGAGCTTGGAAGTCCGGGAAAGTATTGTTCTGCATACGAGTGCATCCAGTCAGATATTAAAATATGATGTTCGGGTAAATCATAATCATATAAAAGATTTAAAGGTTCCACGTCTGCCGGTTGTCTAACAATCAAAGCACCATATTGGCCATTAACCTTGTGATGGCCTAAAATATTTTCAAATTAAAAGAACAGAACAAAAATGAATTTTTCAACCCACCCGCATGTGAATGGTAAAATTGAGTACCGGGCTCAGTGGCATAGAAATGATAGCGAAACGAATTAGCGAACGGTATGGGACACTGAGTCAAGAAAGGTACTCCATCCATGAAAGGAGTCTTCAACATGTGCAAGCCATGCCAGTGCAAGGCAGCAGCCGAGCCATGAGCATTATTGTGTACATCCACCACAATCAAATCATCCTTGCACACTTGTATATCGGGTCCTGGTATTTGGCGATTAATACTCATTACTCCCTTTTCTACACCGTCACCTACAATGCACGGGGGATTACTGCAATCCTCTTCAACACCTTTGCCACACTTGCCACACGCACTAATTGAATTGTATGCAACAAATTTTAGATTGTTTAACTTGTTAAGACTTTTTAATTTCGTTTTTTTTTTGTTTTTGCAATTAGTTTCAACCAATTAAAAGTCAGAGGGACAAGCAAAAAGAGAGAGAGAGAGAAAACAGGGAAACAAAGAATACTTACACTCCCATTGCTTGATAGTGTTCTAGAGTAAATTCAAAGTAACATACACGTCGTTGACCACTCACACAAACACGATTGCACTTTTCACCTGTATGTTCCGAGACATTCAAATAGAGAGTAACCTCTTCAGGCTTAAGGATTTTATCCTCATTCAAGTGGTTCTCATCTCTTAAATTTACACCAACAGGTGCAGCATCAGTAGTAGCAAGGACTTCATTATCTACTTGATTTGAGTATTCATTAGATGTGGTTGCAGATGCAGAGGTTGCATCAATTAAATTCAAGTTTCTGAGTTCTTGGGCACTTTCAACATACACACTGCAAATTTCCAATACCATGGCAAGGCCAATCAATACACCAACATTTTGATATAATTTCTGATTGAGAAAAATTAACATTTTCCTGAACTTTTTTTCTCCTCCACTTGTTGCTGCTGGTTGGTGTTGCTTTAACAAATTAAGCGCTTAAACACTTGATTGTCTTCTGGGCGAGTAACTTTTAAATGATTTCATTTAAAGATTTTGCTTGTTTTTTTTGTTACACTCATCTTTAAATCGAGCAATAGATACGAAAAAATACCAATGGAAATGTTTATTCTTAGAAATTGCTAGACAGCAGTTTACTTACAGCAATAAACATTTTACAAATAGTTTACAACTAAATTGGGGCAATCACAGCGGCTGCTGTTTGTTTTATATTTCTGTAGAAAATGTAAGTGGATGAAAATATAAACTGTTCGCATAAATGATTTCCACTTTATTATTTTATGGAAAAACGTCATTGTCTTCGTCATTCATAGAACTTTTTGTTCACACTCGAACGAATTTAAGTGGAAACGCATTTCGACGCACATTTGCATGCCACCAAGTACTTGAATGACTAGACAATTTTATTTGATCAAAACCTAAAATTTTTGTAAACGTTTTTTTGTTCGCAGCCTTAAAAGTGTTCACATATTTATGTTCTCTCTTGTTTTAAGGGAAAATGATGGCAGTTTTTTCGACATTTGGTTTAATATTTTGGTTAAGGTAGAAATCTAGATTTAATGTAAATAATTTATAATTTA
The DNA here is from genome assembly GCA_963931875.1 of Pollenia griseotomentosa. NCBI lineage: Eukaryota > Metazoa > Arthropoda > Insecta > Diptera > Polleniidae > Pollenia > Pollenia griseotomentosa. The sequence continues at coordinate 255,410,098 of OZ007560.1, read as the reverse complement.
ATGTAAAGAAAAAAATCTATAATCATTTTTTTTATGAAATTTTTGTTTGATTTAATTTGCTGCAACAACGTCATAAGTCAAATCGCATATTTTGACATAACATCACTCATGCATAGTAAATCAATCTTACGAAGATATTGTAAACTCAACTCTTAAGAGAAGAATACAATTTCCTTTTTCCATTATGTTGTGTGAAAACTTAAAACTTTTAAGCCGTTTTATGTAAAACTAATATATTTGAGTTATGACGATGTTGCAGCAAACGAACGATAGCTGAATTACGGTATAAACACAATTGGGACGAATGACGAAATTTTCGCAACGATTATTCGTCGACAGAAATAAAACAGATGTGTGAATATGAAAATGTTTACAATTAATTTGACGGACGAAAAAGGTCCTGCAAAAAAGACAAAGTGACCATTTTTTCTTTAAATTTCTTAAGTGTTTTAGTGAATAAGGTTACATTTTATATTTGAATAAATTTTCTGTACAAACGAAAATTCTGATAGTGCATTGAAAATATTCCTGGTAAATATTGAAGGACTAAAACTATAAAAGTATTAAAGCTTTATAAATAGTAATTTGACTTAGAATACACATTCGAATGGATATGAAAATTTATTTAAGAATTGTTTTAAAGTTTTATTTATAACATATCGTTACCTCAAACGCAAAAGGCCCTAACTAACCAAAAATATAAAGCCGACTTTTTTATTGATTTTGGAATTTTTTTTAACAAAAACAAACGACCCTATCAACAAATGATTATATGATACACGCTAAAAGACAAATTTTTAATATGTTAAATAGGGCCTTTTGCGTTTTAGGTAACGATATAAGTAAGTTCTATAAAATTTCTTAAATTTATAAAAAATTGTTAATAATCGTTTTTTTGTTAATATTTCGTCTTTAGCAATTGTTTTCAACGTGTAAACAAACATTTATTTAGTTATAACTTAAGGCCTTGTTACTCTTACGCTAACTTATACGTTGCGGAACAGATGTTACGTTTGTCTAACAAAGCTTATGTATTAAAAGGTACTCCTCCGTAAACGTAACGTGTTGTTGCGGATGTACAATCGACGTATACGAAGTTTTTTATATTTTTTTACAAAAGGCATAAAAACAAACTCTTAACTTATAAATTATGAGGAAGTGCACAAAAGCGTTTTAAAATGTGTCTAAATATATAGTGACGTTTTAATCTTAATTCCTTTGTCCGGTTAAATTTCATAAAATTTAATTTTCATTAAATTATTTTTGTAAAGAAAGGAATTTTACAAAATGAGGAAATGGTAGGAAATGGGAATTTAGCACATTTAAACGAAACCTTGTTAATTATTTTTTTGAATCCCAAGAAAAACTTTGATAACTAATATGCATGTGGCAGTGTAAATAAAACTGAACTGGCAAAATCAAATTAAGTAATTAATTTCTATTTTTGTTTTTTCTTTACCCACTTACAACAACATTTAGAGTTGACAAAAAATCAACCAATTCTAGTCGGGACTGTAAGAAAAGATAAACTCACTTTTTATTGTTGTTGTTTTTGTTTAAGCTTTGATATTGTTACAAGTAAAACTTGAGCTTATAATTCTTATTCGCTTAACAGTTTTATTTGTATAATATCTTTAGTTTTTCTAAAATCTTTGGATGAAGTTTCCTGACGATTTGGCCTAAGCAACCAATGAAATGCGCATAGGAATAGCTTATCCCTTCAACAATAAATTTCAGTTTCTCAATAGTATGAAATGGGAATTTAGCACATTTAAACGAAACCTTGGAAATTAATTTAAATTAATTGATAAGTTTTAATTTCTGACTGACCTGGGAACCGAACCCAGGTTTTAACGGGCAAGTTGACAGGTGAATAAAATAACCGCATACTAATTATTGTTAACAGCTGAGGAACAAGCACTATGTTTACATTTGTCCTTCAAGTTGAGCTGATAAGGTCAATGCAAATGGAAATGGAATGGAAAAAGAAAAAACTTAAAAAACTGAAAAATGTAACTTGGACTTAAGAAGAATTCTTGACAAAAAGTATTAACAACATGGATAATCATTCACAACAAATTTCGAATAAGTGGAATAACATTTGGTTTAAATTGATTGATATTTGACTTTTGACTGTCAGTCGTCGTCAAGGGCGGTGAGTGTTAAACGGCGAACCCCTCTGAAGAGATAGTGTGATTACTATCGAAACATGTCAGGGCAACCAGTCCGTGAAAGCCTGGGTTCGGTTCCCAGATCAGTCAAGAATGAAAAATTATCAATAAATTTTATTTACTTTCATGTTGTAAAATTCCTTTTCATCATTAAAATAATTTTATAAAAATTAATTTTGATGAACTTTAGCCTAATTAAATTTATTAAAAATTAATTTCTGATTTGAACAATTTTGTTATTTTAACGCACAGAAAAAATTGTTGGCATTTTTTTTTCAATTACACCATTAATCGAAAATAAAAAAAGTTTTTATTAAAAATTATATCAAATGCAAAAAAAGGTTTACTTAAATTAAAAAAAATGCTGCAGAAAATATTGTTAATATCAAAAAATATTTAATTGATACTTTTAATTTGTTAACTAGTACAAATTTAGTTAATATCACATATTTCTAAATTGAAATCAATTTGAATTTATTTCTGTGTACTAAAATATACTGTGTTTTATATCGTTGCTGGCTCACAATGAAAATTTTAAAATGTGGCAACGTTGTCACATTAAAATTTTAAGATACTTATTGTGAATGCCCTTTATAAAATTTTTGAAAAATCTTATGTTCTTTATTTAAATCATTTCAACCCGTTTACGCTTTTTAAGTAACTATCAACCATTCAGTTCGACCACAACGTTTACGTGTATGCATATTTTACGTTTGAGTAATGAAACCTTAAATTAATTGATAAAAATGATGTAATTACATTGCAATTAAAAAAGTATAGATAACAGTGAAATTATTATCAAGAAAGTGAATAAAATAAATGCCGTTTCCAGCAATGGCAATAAACAAGAGTAGGTAAACGAAATTACGGATCATGGTATATTGTTAGATGGAAAACTAAACTTCGTGCAACATATTACGATGGCTCGACTCGAGGATTCTTGGCTTTCAGCAAACGATGAACAAAAGGAACCCTTAATAAAAAAACCATATTTACGTCACTTGTATGCACAGAAAAAATTTTCACCAACATTTTTTCAATAAATTCAATAATGCTGTTTTAAACAATTTTTTTAATTGTCCCAATTAATTTGCCTTAAGTGAAAACAAAAATTATAATTTTTGTGTGTATATTTGCAAATATAAAAACATACACACAAACTTCAAGATATTTTAAATTCTCAAACATTTTTTTTACTGTGTTGATTGAAAAAATTGATAATTTTTGGCATTATTCTTTATAATCCCATACAAATTCCTTATTTAAGTGCACTTTCTATACCTGCACATTTAAGATAAATGAACAAAATTTTTGGCATTTTAAAATTGTTTTCATACAGAAAATTCAAGTTAGCTGCACTTTGACTTAACTGCCCAAAACACATATTTTCTGTAATTATTCTTCAAAATCCTTGTTTATGTGCCTTTTGTATGTATACCTGCACATTTTTCATATTTTTGGGCAGCTTTAAAATATTTTCATATAAGACATCAAAGTTAGCTGCACACATAAAAAAATATTGTGTCCACTTTTTCACATAAATATCCAATTTAAGCGGTCGCAAAATCGCAAAAAAGTCAAACTGGCATCATTATAATTCGTTTATTTTGTTAGCATTTACCTACATTTATGCATTGGGTTTGTGGTTACAGCAACTTTACCACGATTGTATGAAAGAAAAAGCAAATTTTAGTCCTGGAACAGAATAAAGTAGTTGTAGTAGTTTTTGAAGCTGACGAATTCACTGTAGCGCAACAAAGTTCAAAACTTTGATTTTTGCGCTTCAACTTCAACGACTACTACAACTACGTATTCTGTTGACACTACTTTGAAACTGCCGTTTTTAAAATTTGACAGTTTGCAGCACTATTCTTAACGTTGTACTACAGCGACTATTCTATTCTGCACTTTTAAGCAGGTAGCCACAATTACGTACCTGGACATTAAGGCAGCTAAATACATTTTTGATTTACCTGCACAAAAAATCGTGCAAAGGAGATTGTGCAGCTAAGTCAAAATTACTGTAGTACCAAAGTTAGACTTGCATTTTTCAGGTCAGTTACGAATTTGATATACATATGGGGGATTCACAAGGTGTCATAAAGTCATAAGTCTTAAAATAATAACTTGAAAAAATACGACTGTTGTGAACAACCCCTCATAATTCAGTGTGCTATTTTGAATTTAAATCAGCTGATTTAAAACAAATATAAAAAATTAATATTTACCAAACATCAACATATTTTTTAATTCTAATCCATGAATTGATAAATTAAATTAGTTCTTATCTGACTATTTTGCATTTTTTAGACGCAAATCACAAATCAATTTTATTTTGTTTGTTTACAAAACTTCAGAGTCCTAAGCCGATATAATTTGACGCCGCAAGTGTTTTGTTGCAAAAATTGCTAGCCGCAGGTTAAATTCGGATATTAGTCGGATAAAATTATACCATCAACGGCGATGGCTACAAAAACTAATGCGGCTCGGCTCAGCCGCTCAGCACAGGGCTCTGCTGAATAATTACGACAGCACAATAAACATAGCAAGCAAAGTTCTATTAATTTAAGACACTTTTTATTAACAAAGCAACAACAATATTTTTAAACCATTGTAAAATGTTAGAACATTATGACAATATAACATGATAGCACACCTTGTGAATACCCCAATAATCTTGATTTCTATGTTTTTTTGATTAAAAAAAAGGGGTGACACAAAACTTCCAAATGCAGGTTGTACCTGATTACTCCCTAAAAGGCCCAAGTTTCAAAAAAGTGCGAACCACCTGTCCGATAAATAAATGTTCACAGGTCATGCCCATCATCTGCTGATTATAATTTTTGTTGTATACGCCTTGCTGCGTTAAGTTCGTTTTTGTCCCCATAGTTTTATGCTCTTTAACGCCTATTTTTACTGTTAAATCTACTATAGAAATAGATTTTAGTGTTCGTTTTCTTTATTTAGATGCATCAAAAACTTTAATAGAGTATGTCTTAAGCTTAAGCTCCCTGTTCGAAACCGGACCCTTTTGGAATTGATTCATCACTACTACATGTACAAGCCGCTTCAAATATCTGCCATAATTTTAATCTTTTTTTATGACAGTTCTCATTTCTATATATTCTAAAAATAATAGTTTGTTTTGTTTTTAAGAGTTAAACGTGTAACGGCCATAAACTCATTACAGTTTTCAAATACGTTTATCTTCACTGTGTTGCAGAATGGTTTAATTTTCTGAGAAACAACAACAAAAAAGGCGAACATTGTTCATGAATCTAAACATAAATTAAAGCATAGAGTAAAGCCCTTATAAATACACAATAATATTTAAAGAATTCTTGCTTTTATAAAATTCCTTATAAAAAACGAAACTGCATTTTTCAGTTATGTAACGTGCGAAACAAATGAGCAGCACTGAAAAAAATAGATTATTTAAAACAAATTCTATCTAAATTTTTTAGAGCTACACAGAAAAAATTATTTTTCCAATTCAAACAAAAAATTTGTAGAATCAAAACATTTTTTGTCTGAAATCGGTCCTACAAACAAATTTGCATATTCAAACAATTTATTTGCATTTCGTTTATTGAAAAAAAACACTGATTTTTTCAAACAAATAATTTAACTGAATCAAACAAATAGTTTACTGAAAATCATAGGTATAACAAAAACAAAAAAGTTTTTTTTTGCACAAGCAATGACGCACGCGCACACAAGCAAGCACTGTAGAAGGTAAAGGCAAAGCAGAGCAGAGCGGCCGGCGCCTGGCTTTGAGACACATTTTTTTGTTGGAATAATTTATACACACAATGCTTTTTTTTCTTCTTCACTCACTGTTGCTGTATGCTTTCCTTGGCAGCAGACCGACTCGACATGTTTATCATCATCATTTTATTGTCGTATTTGATGTATTTAACCAAACAGTTTTAAAAAATTGAATACGGGATTTTGTTTCTTATAATGTTGTTTCTGCTATTGTTTTTCTTATAGTTGCACTTTTTTAAAGCGTCCAAAAATAGACTGTGTGTGTTTTTTGTTGTTGTTTTTATATTTCACATAAAGAAGTGTTGCTTACGATCAAATAAAAAAATACAAAAAGACGACAACATTAAAGAGCGTTAAATATTTCATACAAAATTATGAAAACTTGACACCAATAACGCGTTTATTTTATTTTTGAAGAGTTGTCCACATTTTTGTTGGTTAAATAAAAATCAAACAAAAATATTGATTGAATCAGTAAAAAAATTTATAGAAATTAAAAAAATTTTCAAACAAGCGTTTGTTTGAAAATAATTCGGCAATAATTTTTTCTGTGTAGATGTAGTCTGTTATAGGAAATTTCTAAAATATAAAGTTATTATTAAAGCTAACATAAAAGCATTGGTTACTTTTTTTTATTAATCATTAAAATGTAATGCAGTAATTATTGAAATCAACCATCTTAAAGTGAAATATTGGACTGGGTTTTTGAGATCTCAGTTAACTTAGGTTAATCTGAAAAGAGATTTGTGCCGCCATTACCATGTTTGTATATACAATTTTGAAGGAGCAGCTTTGTTTGGTTATTTATTTATTTATTTATTTGATTTATCAACAGAATAAATTTTGAGACTAAATATGAGAGTAAGCGTTGGCAGCATTGGCCATCAGCTCAGTTTTGCTTAAAATGTTGGTATTTAATGAACAAATAAAACAAAACACATTTCACTGCACTAATCCGAGTCTCAGACTACGTTAAACTAAATTGAAACGTTATCCATGTCCCAATTATCCAGCCTTAATTATTCTTACATAGTGCATGCCAAATCGTGTCGAACTTTCTTAGTGTATTTTTGCTATTGTAATATTGCAATCACAATAAATGAATTGAAAACCGTTAAATAACAATAAAACAATTACTATACAGATTAATGCCAATTGCTAACAATGGCACTTTGTACGACTATGTGGCATGTTAATTTTAATTGTAAAATATCAAATTACCAATTAAAAAAAAAACCAATAGAATTTTAACTTTTTCATTTTTAAACCACTTTCAACATAATAAAAAAAGCTGACACGTTTAAATTGTTTATAAACATTTTTGTTGCGTCTGTGTGCAACTGAAGGCAAAAAGCTTAAAAAAAGTGCACAATAATTTATAAAACAAGTGAAATTGTGAATAGCGCTATAAAAACTAAATAGAAGACCAAAAAAAAAAAAAAAAAAAAAAAAAAGAGAGCTACGGCACAGGTTGTGTGAAATTTTGTGCGCTCTACATCATTTTTTTCTTATTTCAGGCGAATGCATACACACATTTTGAATTTGGCATGTTGAAAAGGAAGGTTTGATATGAAGACTTCAGTATTACACGGAAATAAGTTTATTTCCTAAAGAAAACAAGAAAATCAAAAATTTAAACATTATTTCTTAATTTTAATTTATTTTGTTCGAATTTAGTAAAATTTTCTAAAATAAAGAAACATTTTGCTTGAACCAACCCACACATTTATTTAGATTAAGTAATTTTTGGCTTGGACGAGAATCATGCAAAATATTCTATGTTTAAGCCATATTAAGTAAATAATTCTTTCCGTGTAAGAACCGCTGTCTTAGAAAATACGAAAATGAAAATTTTGTTGGTGTAAACAGACCTGGGCGATTTGTACTGCTTTTGCATAACCATTAAATTGTTCAAAAAAATTTCTGTGCAAAATTATTGCATTATCACAAGCTTTAACAATTTTAATGCACTACATTATTTTCTTGTCAAAGTACCTAGTGCATTATTGTTTAAATACAGTAAAAGCATATGACACTTAGTGCATTTGTTTGCATTATTATTAAAACATATCATGACTAGTGCATTATTATGGCATTATCACTAGAGTAATGGTAACATGAATAATGCATTATTTTTTTTTATTAGTGTTTGAAAAATAATGCACTACTTTAAGAAAATAATATAGTGCAGAAAAGTGCACTAAAAGTGTTAAAGATAGAGGTAATTTACTATACTTGTGTTTCTATTGAGTTGGTTTAATGTTAAAAAATCTTATAAATGTGTATGTTGCATTTTGCGCAAAAGGAAATTGTTGAGATTCTTTAATTTGTTTTTGGGTTCAACATTTTTTATTTTTCGAATTTATTCTATGAGCTAAATTTCAGTTATGTATTTTATAAAGCTAAGTTTAAATGTAACAAGAAGATACAAGATAATAGTCTGGTAGTGTATAAATTCATTCCTAAAAATTGAAGAAATAGGACTATTACAAAAATTTGTTTGAAATTTGTTGCCAAGGCTATAACTGTTTTATGCTGCCTAATATAGGAAAACATTGCATTTTAAAACAAAACAAAAAAATAAAAACAACAAGTTTAAAAACAAATAATTAAATACTTTTTCCAATTGGTTTATTTCAAATTTTTGTTAATTGAATACTTCACCTCAATTATTTGTTACATAAAAAAACTGAATAACTGTCTCACTTTTTCTATAAACGTCAAACGCAATAAATAAATTTAATATGTCTATCAAAGTTTTTACCTCAAGCGGAAAAAACGAGTTATTGAATTATTTTATAAAATTTGAAAAGATTATTGAATTAATCAAGAATATTTCAAAAATAAATCACAGTTTCCAGGCATTTTGCATAGTGGAAAAGGGACTTTTGAAAAGCAGAAACGATTTGGTTTTTAGATTGTTTGCTTAAGAATTAAATGTCCTTAATGCGTTAACAATAAAATAATGGTTTTATTGCTATTAAAATTTTCTTTTTTGTTTTATGTACGGAAAATAATCTTTAAATCTTCTCTAAAGTAATTCAAAATAAAAAAATTAGTGACTTCTAACTTCTACATAGTAAAATTTTTATTTTTTTTTTTTTCAACATAACGACAAACAGAAAGACAGAGAAAGAGACTGAGAGAGAGAAAACAAGTCCTAACTCAGCTGTCAAAAAGCATTTTATTATTTGATTGTTTTTCTTTTGTTCAAGTAACTTCACAATTTTTAAATTTTGACAGAACTTTTTTTTTATACTCTCTCTTTTAATTCTAGTCGCATCTTTGTTTTACGATGTATCTTATTAATTCCCATGTTTTTTTTTAAACGCACATATTGCATACTAAATCAAAAACAGGCACAACTCAAAATTCAAAAATGTTTAGGGGAGGCAGAAAACTGCCTTCACATGGTTGAAATTTTTTAATCAAATTGAGTTCCACAAATATTTAAAAATAAAAATTAAAGAAGACGGTGACGTGAAATTTTCGTGGTCGCTATAGAAATTTTCGTAATCGCTATAGATTTAAATTGTGAACTGGCTTATAAAAAAAAAAAAAAAAAAAAAAAAAAAAAAAAAAAACGATTTCCATAAATTTTGAGTTGTGCCTGTTTATAATTAAGTGTGCGATATGTGAAATTATTTCAATATTTCTAAAGAAAAATAAGCTCCATAAAAAAACAAACAGATAATTTAGCGAAATTATACAATGTTTTGATAAGATCGTGCATAATAATCGAAAAAAAAACAAATACGTATAAACAAATTTTTCCAATGTAAATTTTCGTTATTTATTAACATTTTATTATGAAAATTTTATTCTAAAATGTGACAATTAAAACTGTTACAAACAACCAGAGCAAAAAACTAGAATTTTAAAAAATTATTTGTTGAAAAATTTAAACAAAATAAACAAAATAATAACAATAAATGTGTGTGTGTATGTTTCCCTGCAAATAATAGGAGTAGTCCTAACACGCGTGTAAAGTCCATAAGGGACTTGGACTAGTCCAAAAGTAACCAAAACGTATGGGAAAAACATGGTCTATTTAACAGTACGATGCCCTAGGGCAATACCATATAACCCAGCCTTGGATTACAAAGGAGTAGTCTTAAAACTACTCCATTGTATACACAAGAGGATTAGTTTAAACTTCGTTTAAAATCTTTTTAACAATGATATGGTCCATGCTTGCATTACATCGGACCAGTCCATGGAGTAGTCCATCTAATCAAAATGGATCAGGTGGTCCAACATTATTTGCAGGGTTTAAATGAATATGAACGGGTAAACAATTATATTTTAAAAATAAAAACTTACACTTTTAGAAAAGAAAATATTACTTGGCAGTTGATTTCTTTACACAGAAATGATTTCATTTATAGATTTAGTGTTTCTGTCGTTATAAGATGGCTTAAAAAAAATAAATAAATAAAACTTGAAAGTTTAAGCGTGTAATGTTTATCCATGAAAATGTCTATTTTTGTTACTAATGCAACAATAACTTTACATTTTTTTTTTTTTAATTAAGTATTATTCCCAAAAGTTGGGGAAAAATCGAATTTTTATAGACTCTGTAGTTATTTTTGAATAAAAATGGCAACACTGCATCTTAGTTGGGCTTTTATTAGTCGCTTTAACTTGAGAAGTTTCCTATGAGATAGGATTTAAAGTAAGCGTTTCTTTTTATTTTAATTAGTTTTGCAATAAGAAGTGAATAAAAGAGATTATATTATTCAAACAGCAATATTACGTGAATAGATTTTTTTTTGTTGCCAATAGGTTTAAGGGTTCAGGTAATATGGAGAGGCAAAAAGGCTATATATATACTCCTCTAACTCCAACTGGAGCATAGGGCGCCAGGGCTAAGCAACAATGTAAAGGTTCCGTTATTCAAGTATTTTTAAGGTTTTTTAAATGTGGATACCATTAAAAGACTGAAAACTTTTTCTAAAATCATACAAATAAAACCAGGAACTCAAAAGGTTCTTAAAAAATTACCTTAGCTCTTCAACAAATACCACAAAATTGTAAATCTACCTTTGTGTCAAAATAAACCAATTTCTGAAATGTAACATTATTGCAACCTTTTTTTTGTAGGAATTCTGTCCCAGAATGTATTTTTGAAGTGTCCTTAGTTCGACAACAATACAAAAAACAACAAGATATTTTTTTTTGGAAGCTGTAACTTTATCTTTCAAAATATTCACCCTTATCGTGTTTGGTATATTTGAAAAACTCCTACGACTGTTTGGTAATAGATTAAAGAGAGCGTGAACTTATTTTCTTTAATCTATTACCAGTCGTAGGCGTATTTTAAATACGCCAAACACGATAAGGGTGAATAATTAACTGTAAAGCAGGGAAAGGGTATTAAGTGCGGATTCCCACACTTCAGGCTTCAGTTGTCAAGTTTTAAATTGTTAGCAGGGAGAGGAAAAAATTACATCCCTTTATATATTATCCTAAAGAGAACTAAGGCAATACAAATTTTTAGTGCACAGAAAGCATTCTCGCCAACTTTTTTTTTTTAATTTAACAATTAATCAAAAATAAAATCAGTTTTAATTAAATATTTAGTAAAGTAAATAAAATGTATAACACTACTGAAGAAAATGTTGATAATATCAAAAAATATTTCATTGATACTATTTATTTGCTTACTAGTCAAATTTAATTAATTTTTTAATTATTATTACAAATTTTTAATTAAGAACAATTTTTATTTCTGTGTGGATTTTTTTTTTAATTTTTAAAGATGCACATACGTATGCCAAAAACATGGTTATTTAGTAGTCATAGACGGATTACTTGGATTTTAGGCAATTATTTTTAGCGAAAATTTAATTTTGTTTTTAACTCTTATTAAAATCTATCAGTGTACGTTATAGAATTTTATTTTATTTGATTTGAATTTAATTATCTTTGACTCTGCAGCCAGATAATCGTAATATTTTATTTTTACTGTTTGTTTAGTATTCTGCTTGTCTGTCTGCGCAAGTAAATAAATTAATAGAATAAACAAATTATTAAATAGTTATTTCAACAAACAAACTAAAAATATAATAAAAGTAAGTGTACACTAACAAAAACTTAAATTTTAGAATTAAAAAAAACCATATCAAAATTGTTTCCTAAATAAAGATAGAACACACAATTAACACCTTTATCTGTTTTTTTACACAGAAACTCAAAATTTTCCCACGACCAACCCAGTAATGAAAAGAAAGATAAAAAATGTTTAAACAATAAAAAAAATAAATATGAATTTAATAACTAAGTGACGTTTTAAAAATTAAATGAACAAATACACATTTATATATATATGTCCTTTATTTATTTAAATATGTACAGTACTTATACCTTAATATAACAAGTAAATACTTAAATAAATATAATGTTCACGAGGAACATAGGGCGTTAACGAATTCTCTCCAACTATTTCTGTCTCTTGCAAGTAGTTTGATTTGATTCCAAGTTGTTTGTGCTAATTCAAGTTCCTTTCTTGTGCAACGTATCCATGTGTTGCGAGGTCGTCCTTGTCGGCGTTGACCTTGAGGATTCCAATCAAGAGCTTCTCTAAATACACACTTAAACTGTTTCTATTATTAATTCTGTTGAATTTATATTTTTTTATTAAAAACAAAAAATCGTAAGCGGCAAATTAATATAAGAAAATATTATTTTATATTTGCGTGTGTTAAGGCAACTTATTTGCATTAACAAACCGTTAAGAAAACCTTATTTTCGAGTAGGAATAACCCATTGCTTACTCTCCTTAAACCAAAAATATATAAACGAACACATAAATGTCATAATATGCTATTAAGACCTCTTCAAAATCCATTAAATTAGATTTACTAGTGAGAGAAGATTTACTTGTTACGTGCGCTGTTGGGAAGTTTTAAACTTCAAACACAACCCAGGATTAAGGAGTTAAGCCATTAACAAAAATCTTCTAATAAGCTTTTCCTCTTGAGAGCTAGAGGTTCTCTGTGGTTAACATGTGCCAGTATTCGTATACATTCAACAATATATTTTGGTGTTGTCTGCTTGTGTACTTGATTTGGTTTCATTTGACCACAGTCACGTACAAATTATTTTAATTAGCAATTAACACACCCAACAAACAGCCGCTACAAACACTGAAATATTTTAATATCTTTTACAAACGAAATACACAAAAAAGACGTCTTTAACCCTCCATGGGGCTTGTGAATTTCCATACAAATCAATTTGCTAGAGCGGTTGAGTTGTGTTTGTTAGTGAAATAAATAAAAAAAATCAACATTCCAAAGTATTTGGTGCGGGAAAAACAAGTATTTTGGCGGCATGTTAATATTTATTTAAAATGACGGAAATCTGATTAGTCTTAGGCCTACAAAAGAATTCCTTTTTTAATACATTAATCTTTTTTTGAAATACTTAAAACTTAAATGTTTAAAATTTTCAATAATAATAGAGAGAATAAAGTTATTTTCTTTTTAAATACTTAATTGGCTCCCTCAAACACACACACATACGAACGCACACGCAATTACAGACGATAAACATTAAAGAGAATGCCAAATGTGAAACGTTGCTGGAATAAAAAATACAGTAAATATTCGCTTGACCGATAATTGTATTGAAAATAATGAAAAGTTGTGAAACTAGTAAGGGTATTCACTTTTAATGGATTCAAAAGTAAATGCAATATCTAATATGTATATCGAAGGCTTTTTTTGTAGGTTATCGTGTGGTTTTCAGGTATTTTACGAAAATCAGTGGAGAAACATGTTGGTTTTATTCACGTTGTACAGAATTTTCTAAAGATAAATAAAAAGTTTGTATGCCTTAAATTTAAATGTATAACAGCAAATGTGTAATAAAGACTGTTTTACACTCTGATGTATTTCTGTGGCATTTTGACAAAACATCTTAACTCGAGATAAGATAGCAAAAAAGTTTAAAACAAAAACTCGGTGAAAAAATCATTTTTCGCAAATAATAAAATAAACCAAAATTAAAGAAACATTTAGTTCATAATACAAAATTTTAAAATCGTAAACAAAAGTGATTTTTATATGAAAATTCGTATTGTTAACAACCTTTTTTCAAGTTTTTAAATTTGAATTAAGATGTTTTGTCAAAATGCCACAGAATTATTGTTTAAACATTTTCAAAAATCAATAACAACTTATCATGACAGGGTTGTACTTACCTTTAAATACGTAAGACTTGTGTGATATTGTAAAGTACCCTTAAAAAGTACATTTTTGTAAATATTTCACATTAGGAGTTATGCCGAAGCTTCAGAAAACTACTAGAAATAAAGGTTGGATATAAATACAGAAAAAAATAAATAAAAATTTATATCAATTGAAAAATAAATAAAACTTGCACCAGTAAACAAACTAATGGTATTAATTAAATAATTTTTTATATTAAGAACATTTTCTGCAGTAATGTTGTTGAAATAAGTAAACATTGTAGGTATTTACTTGATAAAATTTTTTATTAACACTGATTTTATTTTTGATTAATGGTTTAATTGAAATATAATTGGCAAGCATTTTTTTCTGTGCAGGGAAGTGTTATTTGAGTCATTGTGTTGTTCATTGTGGCTCAGAATTGCATAACATTTTGTGAACTAGATAATTTATTATACTAAAGATTGTTAATGTAAATAAGTGCGTGTATTTTCATTGACCTGCAATTAAGAGAACTCAAAACTTTATTATAAAGGAAATAAACGTAATAAAACCCGTTTTATATATGAATATATATTTATAAAGTTTTACATCAGTCTTAAAATGATTCCAGCATTCATATGATTAACTTTGGTAACCATTAACTATTCTAAACATTTTCTCCTAACACAGTTAAGTTGTACGTGCTTATATAGAAGCTTTTTGATCTCTGAGTATTAAGAGAAGAAACCAACGAAAATAGTGAATACCCCGAATAAAACAATTGCATTTTTCAATTGTCCATGTCTTGTTTGCATAAGTACATTAATACATTTAATTGAAGTAATTAACAAACGTATTTGAAAAAGTACAATGCATACAAATAAAATTAAATTCACGCAAATTTATAAATAATTCAAATTGATTAAAAAATGCCACATTTTATTTATGTTTTCTTTATTAAATATTACCGTAGGAACACAATTGCACCATATGAACGTGGTAGCGAACGACGTAGAAACGTTGTCAAATTAAAACTGATATTATTTTATAGAAAGGCTCACAATAGCTGGTGCAAACGTAAAAGCGTATCTACGTCGTACGTCGACTGAGATCTAATTCTATTTCATACGCCGTTTGCGACCGTATTGTCATAAAAAACGAGGATTAAAAATATAAAATGGAATTTTTTTTTGTGTTTTCAATTAAAATATTTGAAAACAAAATTCAAAAAAATAAAAACACACAACAATTGGAATAATCTTGAAATTTTCTTATAATTTAATCAAAATTTAAAAAAAAAATACAAGAATTTAAATCAATTAAAATTTTTTTTTGTTTCTAATAGAGTAAGAAAATAAAAAAGACAGTCCTTTCTCATTTATTAAGATTAGAGCGATTCTATTGAAATCATTTTGTTTTGTACTTTGCAAGGAGTGAAAAAAATGATGAAAATAATTTTGCTATAAATCTTTATATTTCAGTTATTATAATTTTGTAGAAAATTTTTGTTACAATAATTAGTAATATTTAATTGGGGTGATATTAAAATTTAATAAACTTTTAATTTTAAAAATCATTAATTTATGAATAATTGATCCGAAGTTCCAAAACGTTATAAAACTTTGCAGTCAAAGTCAAAAATGTATCATCAAGTTCAACGATGTAAAGTTTGGTTATTGTGTACATTTGGTGCATTGGGACAGATAATATTAAAGAATTCTACACGATTTTGCATTTTAGAATGTGAGACTTTTAAATAATTGCTTTACGTATGCAGCTAAAAAAGGAAACAATGGGAGAAAAATTGAAAAGCTTTGAGGAAGAACTTTTCGCAATCGCTTGCTAGTTGATTTGATACTTATAGTTACGAATCAATTTAAAAGACAGCTTCTTTTAAAAATTTTGTTTTTATTATGGCGTATTGAATAGAAATAAATTCAAAACCACTTACAAAATAAGTGTGGGCATTTGTTTTGTTCTCATAAGTAGGCACAGATGCAACGGCAATTATTAAGTATGCAGATGAGTAGTTAAATAGCCAATTATTTTGTACGCACTCTTTGTCACTTAGAAAGTATTAGTTTGGTTTTGCTCAAACAACGTTTTGCTCACAAAATGATTTTGAAAAATATTGTACATTTTGCAAATGTTTTGTCTGTTTTCATACATAATAATGCCTTAAGTTAAGTTTTTTCCTTGGATTTAAATAAGCCGGTCGCTCATCTAGTTTTTAGTATTTAACAAAAACAAGTCCTTGTTCCATTTAAACAACCGCAAACACAGAAAAATGTTTTTTTTTTTTTTTTTTTAATGTCTTTTTGTTTGTTCTAAGAGCACACACAGACATTCAACACAGAAACACCGTGTTTGTTTGGTGGTGTGTGTGTATGAATTGTACATGGAATGTGTGTCAGTATTTTTTTGTCGGACTGTCAAACTGCCGCTCTTTGTTGTGTGTTTTTGTCCAACAATGTTTGCATGTGTAGTGTAATGTTTTCTCATTTGATAGTCTTTCATTTATTCCATGTTTTTATACCCTCCACCACTAGTGGTGGATGATGGTACACTAAGTTTGTCATTCATTTTGAAACTTTCTTAATATTCATGAGTAATTCTAAGCCAATTTAACCATGTCCGTCTGACTCCCCCAAATTTCTTGAAGATCGGTCCATAATTTTCCAAAGGCCCCATACAAAGCGGCCTTCCGAAAAGCACTTTAAGCCGCATAAAATCCTAAAATATTGTGTTACTGTATTGAAATTTGATCTAATTTAGTTTTTTTTTACAATAAATCACTCTACTGAATTTCGTTATTAGAGATCTATAATTTACAATAAGTCCAGGTTAAAATCCCTTCCTGAATATCACTTTAAAACGCCTAATAATATTTTTAAAACATTTTATGATGTTTTATTTATATTAGGTCAAATTAAGTTTTATACGACTTTTTGGAATAAAATTTAATGCGCTTAAAACCGCAACGAATTTTACTGTGAGGTTTCAATTAAGATTGGTTTTTAATTTATTGATCCCATAAATAGCGCACTACCAAAATATTCGAACTCTCCGTGCAGGTTATTAAAGAATCGGCATTGCCGATTATAGTACTCATACTTGTTTTATTTCAGTTTTATGTTTTTATGTTATTAAAGCTTTGTTTTTTCTTTAACACACACATATATATTGGTAAACCTCTTACCCACTTGACCAGAGCATTAATAAGCCATTATTTAGATTTAAAACTTGTTTCAAAAATGAATTTTTATATAAAATAAAGTGAAGATAATAGAAAAAAGATATAAAATATAAAGACGAAGACATAATATTAAAAACATTTAACTCATATCATAGCAAACTGAAATTTACTCTAGAGAGGGAGAAGGACAATGCAATACCATATCTGGATATGAAGATATTCCGACAAAATGGCAAAATAATAACAGATTGGTATATGAAACCAATTGCTGCTGGACGCTTGATGAATTTCCACTCAACACAACCCATGAAACAGAAGATAAATACAGCAATGAATCTAATTGACAAAGTTATAAAAATAAGCAACGTAAAATTTCAATTTAAGAATATGACAAGAATAAAGGATATTTTAATGAAAAACAATTTTCCAAAGGGGTTGATCAATTCATTACTGACTAAAGTCAAAAATAATATTTCATCAGGGGAAAAAAACAAAAATGACACATCTGGCAACGCCAAATACTATAGTCTACCGTTTATTCCAAGATTAACTGAGAACAACAAACTGAGAGAGATAATAAAGGACCAACAAATAATATTCGCGCATAAATCAAACAAGACAATACAGAATTTATTAACACAAACAAAAACAAAGATTGAGTGTAGGGATCAAAGTGATGTTGTTTATCAAATTGAATGTGACGGCGGTGATAATGAGGAGTGTGGAAAAGTCTACATTGGTACAACAAAGAGAAATTTAGGCGTGAGAATAGACGAACATAAAGGCTCAGTTAGCCGGAAGTAACAGTAACGTTGCAAATCAGCTGCTTCATTTTGTTGTATGTAAAGCAATTAGAACGATTACAGTTAGCAGTAAGATGTTACGTCTCAATATGTAAGAAATAGATTGGTCTTACTTTTTTACGGTAAGGTTACTGTTACTGTTACTCCCGGCTAACTGAGCCTTAAGGCTGATATAAAAAGAGGAAAACAATCAACTGCACTTGCACAACACTGCATTGAAAACGGACACAAGCCAAACTTTAAAAAAGTAAGAATTTTAGATAAAGAGAAAAGGGAAAATAAAAGATACACGTTGGAGAGCTTAAGAATACAACAAAAATCGACAAGTGCAATAAACACAAAAGAAGACAAAGACAATACAAATGCAAACTACACTATTACAATACTTTAGTAATAATAACAACTGTGATCAAAAAAGGACAAATTTTCTGTGGTAATTTTTTAAATTTACATACATTTATTTTAAGTTTTGTGTTGTGTTGTCCACCTATACAAAATACTGTGATATAATTTATAAATGATGTAAACTGACGAAAAAGATTATTGTAAGTTAAGTTGTCAAAAATTAAAATTATTATTATTATTGTTATTATTATTATTGTTATTATTGACTACTTTTTAATTTGTGTTTTTACAATGTTGCCAGATTTTAATAAAAACTCAATCCCTGAAGAAGTTGGAAAGAATACCAACGAAACG
Organism: Pollenia griseotomentosa; assembly: GCA_963931875.1. Classification (NCBI taxonomy): domain Eukaryota; kingdom Metazoa; phylum Arthropoda; class Insecta; order Diptera; family Polleniidae; genus Pollenia; species Pollenia griseotomentosa. The sequence goes on along the minus strand of OZ007560.1, from coordinate 255,391,284 downwards.
TCGGATTTTATTGAGAATGAAATAAATAATCTTTTATTAACATTAAATTAATGACCTTGAAAGCCTGCATATAGGAAACTTTATAAACTATTGAGAAAAAGATTTCATTTAACATAACTTTTAATATCATGAGTAATACTTTTTAAACGAAGCATCTTGGACAACCCTTTTCAAATATTTTGCTTTAGAAATTGTTAACTGAAGGCGATTTTATGATCAAATGTTTTGGTTAGTTGGGTATTCTGTTCGTTTATTTATTTGTTTGTCCGCTTTAAATGCAAAAATATCTGTTACCCTGCAAATAATATTGGACCACCTGATCCATTTTGATAAAAAGGACTACTCCATGGACTGGTCCGATGTAATGCAAGCACGGACCATGTCATTGTTGAAAAGTGTTTGTAGTGAGACGACATATCTTCGTTTTTTAACGACATGTTTTCGTTTTTAAACGACTTCAAAACTAATCCTGAGTATACCATGGAGTAGTTTTAAAACTAATCCAAAGTAGTCCAAAGGTGGGTTAAATGTTAAATAGACCATGTTTTTTCTATACGTTTGGGTTACTTTTGGACTAGTCCTGGTCTCTTGTGGGCTACTCTTTCCACGCGTTTTTGGACTGGTCCTATTATTTGCAGGGTACAAGAATACCACTACAACTATAAATTTCGCTACGTCAAGTATTGTATTCTTTGTCGTTTATTGCCCGTGATTTCTTTCTTTTGTCGCTTTCTCTAACAGGCACTTTAATAAAAAAAAGTTAATGATTAACTAGTTCTGAAAACTAAAAGCAATAAGAAAATGGCTGGACTTGTCATTATTCTGTAAATTTAATAAATTTTTTTAAACTTTTTTCATAAAAGGTTTGTTAAGCTTGAAAACTTTTTTTAAATACGCGGCTTAATCCTTTTAATTAATTTTTTTTGATTAATTGATTTTAATGCAAAGTGGCAAAATCCTTAAATTTATATTTGAAGCAGAAAATACATTATACATTAATGCATACATATTTCCCTAAATCTTTAGTAAAAAAAACAAAAAATAAAAAATGACAATGATGCAACTGCATAGAAGCTAGCTTTCCCTCAACAATAAATTTCAGTGTATTTATCAAATATGAAAAATTGGGAATTTAGCACGTCATACAGAAATCGCAACTGTTTTTTTTTTATAATGTCATGACTATGAAGCCTCTCAAAATTACTTAAACAGATCTTAGGCTTAAAAGTAAGCAGCACTAGTACTTCAAGATGTGCAAAAATGGTTTTTTGCGTTCCAACAGTTCCAGTAAGTTTGTCAAATTTAAAGAGTAATTTTCATTTTATTCTCACTAGGCCGTTACTCTTCCTTTTGTAATATAAAAAATGATACAATAATTATTTGCTAATCCTTAAAATTATATGATTTTGTTTTTAATTATCTCTATGCACTTTTTTAGCTCCAATTGTTAATAAATTCTTGTGATGTTAAATATTTTTTTTTGCAAAAATTTTATCATAATGCTGTTTACACACTATGCAACGCATTTACGCAATCTAGCAAATTAAATTCATTTTCATTCATTCCAGATTGCATCAACATCAAAACGCGTTTCATTGAAATAGATTGCATGTAGATTGCACTGTCTGTACCCAGCATATGTTTCGCGACTTTTAGAAATTTAAAGTTTTCAGCCGGTTCCGAAAATTTCAGAGAACTAATTTTTTCTTTAATCGAAAGAAATTCCAATCTTTAATTTTATTAAAAAAACAGTGGGGCTAAATAATTTTTTTCTATGGAAAATAAGAAAAGTGAATTTTTAGAGACTTACAAATTTCGAGCATATCTTCTTTACGGTTGAATTTATGGAGAAACGCTGTACTTTTCGAAAATGTTAAAATTAAATTCTCAGAAATATTATAAATATATGGACCCCTGAATTACTTGGAAATATGAGTACATTTTTGTTTATCACCCGTGCACGGGCGTTACCTAATGTTTTTTTTTAAATATAAAATTTTTCTAAAAAACGGTAAATGCCCATTTTATCTTTCAACGTTTCTGTACAAAACTGCATTATGTGTTTGATTTTTGAAATTGAGTGGTCGAAATGAGGGGTTTTAACACCAAACTCCCTCTGGGCGCTTTCTGTTCTTTTGAATTTTTGTTGTTATTTTTATAAAGCAAACTTTTTGCTGTTTTACACAAACAAGCTTAAATGTCATAGTATGTGTGTTGCCCATTATTTATATTTGCTAAGATTTTGATTGCTTTCAGAAAATATTTATAATTCAATAAAAACAAATGATTTACATAACCGGCATTTGTTGATCTTTTTTTATACATAAACTTTCTTAAAGCTAAACCAGAACGAGTAGCCAATGAATGGTCCATTACCATAAAAGCTTTCAATTAAAAAAAAATAGAAACGGCTTTCTGGGTACAAATACAAAATCATTCATGCTGCACATACACCGCTTTATTGTTAAGTATTAAAAAATAAAATGGTCGCTCTAACTGTGTTACGCTGCCACAAGATAAAAAAGAAAGAAAAAACGCAATATGAACAGCGTAAATGAGTCTGATATAAAAGACAAGCAATGAAAATGAAATAGAAAAAAGGATACAACTGTAAATCCTTTAAAATATGTCTTCTTGTTGCTACTAATACATGCTACATTCTACAAACGACAACGGCAGCACTAATAGTAAAGGCCTTCACACCAGAAACGTAATTTAAACTTAATAAATTGTAGATTTAAATGCTGTTTGCTTATGGCTGCCACCGAGTCTGCTAGAATATTTTGTTTTACTTAAATTTTTTATTCGTTCTTATTTTTTTTGCGTTTCATTTGGCTTAACTTTATTTGGGTTTGTTTATTATTGTTGTACGAATGATGTAGAGGAGCGAGTGCGATTATTATTATATTTTTTGATCATTTCCTTTTTTTATTTTTTCTTCTCAAAAACAGTCGCATTTGTTTTATTGTGTGCGAAGGATTTCTTATAAAGTTACTTTTGCGTGTGTATGTTTGAATTTATCCCATAAAGATTATTAAAATTTCTTGTGCAAATAACTTTAACTGATGTTTTAGGCAGCAGAAAAATACTGAGAAAATAGAAAAAATAAGACGAAAGCAAATATCAGTAATGACAGCAAAAGCCAAAGTCAACAATAAACGAATGACAGGAAAAGGAAAACGTGAAAAGATGGATAATATGTTATCGCCTTCTTATGCAAATAAGACAACGACTTCATAAATATCATGATTGTTATATACAAATAATTTAAGAGTCTAAAAGAAAAACCATTAGAGGTATTCAAATTTTCTGTAAATCTATAATTATTTATTTTCAAGAATATGTGCGTGATTATGTTAAAAAATTCTTTTTTGAATTTTCTTTTTACCTCCTAAAGTGAAGTACAGGGCCTCAACGTAGCTTCGCCATTCTCCTCTATTTCGAGCGGTGAGTATCGCCCGGTTGCAGCTGTATCTCATGTTTTTCATTTAGTTTTCAACAGTTCGTGTCCATGTTTGCTTTGGCGTTCCTCGTTTCATGCTACCTTGGGCTTCCATTCTAAAGCTTGTTCGAATATTTTTGTTGCTGATTTCCACAGGGCGTGATCAATCCAATTATATCGTCTCTTTTAAATTTGGTTGGATTTCGCGAGAAGTAATATGTGAAATATGCTATTTGGCCGCTAGATATTCAAAATTTTCTTTAGGCATTTATTAACGAAAACTCGTAGTTAATTTTCAAGTGCTTTCGACATTAGCCAGGCCTGACACCTACATAAAAGGTCCTATTTTACATTTGCGGTAGACACACGAGCGGTTTGATCAAAGCCCTGCCTTTTGCCTGCGAATGGTTGAGTCCAGTTTTTCGTTAACGGGGCTTAGTAGACTTTTGTTTAATACTTTCGAAGGAATTCGCAGCAACAGAATACCTCTGAAGTGTCGGCATTGACTAAGATCGCCATCTTTGGGATCGTGACCAATATCCCATCTAACCATCTATCTGTCTTGCAAATTTTAGGCGAAAAGGGGCTGTGTGAGTCGAGCTGTAGTTATCAACTCCCAGGGGTTTGTTGTTTTTGTTGACTCTATGGTCTTTATGATTTCTTCATATTGCGGTGGTTGCGACAAAAGTGACATGTTTCGTATGGTTCTGTTATCTCCCTAAGTCACGATAGGTATAGGTATAGGATTTATAACTGGTTTTTCTTTAATTACTGTAGCCTTTATTTGAGGAATCAGGGGGTTGAAATTCGATCATAGGACGATCGTAGTATAATCTTAAAAACGCAAAAAGATCTAGAGGTTTGTAAGGAGAAATCTCAGGATTCCTAGAACAACTTTTTTGTAAACACTTATAAATCAACTCATTATTTATTGTTGTTGTTTAAACTTTGATATTGTTACAAGTAAAACTGGGGCTAATAATTCTTATTCGCCTTACAGCTTTACTTGTATAATATTTTTAGTTTTTCTTCAATCTTTGGATGAAGTTTCCTGATGATCTGGCCTAAGCAACCAGTGAAATGCACACAGGAATAGCTTATCCCACCAACAATAAATTTTAGTTTATCAATAGTTTGAAGTTGGAACTAAGCCCACTTAAACGAAACCTTTTTAAAACTCATTCCCGTTTTTAATCGTCTAATAGAATCTATTCAACATTTTTTATTTTCCGAATTTATTCTATGAGCTAAATTTCAGTTATGTATTTTATAAAGCTTTTTTTGTAATAGTTCAATTCCTTAATTTTTTTAGGAATGACTTTTATACACTACCAGACTATTATATTGTATTTTTTTATGAAAAATATTGAATAAATAATAAAGTAACCTACGAAAGGAAATAATTCCCAGTGTCTAATAGGATCTTTAACATTATAAAAAGATAATGCTTTAAATACTTTAATCTATTTTTTAGCGTTGCCTTTTAATACCTTTAACCTTTAATATTTAAATTGCATTCTTTTGTTAATCTTTGAACATACTTAATTTCAAAATATCAAACATTTCAATAAAAGATTTCATCAATTCTTTTACAAAACAAATATTGTATTTTTATAAAGAAATTTCAAAAAAGGCTTTATTTTGATAAAATAAAAAAAAAAAATTGGGCATAAAAAGCGAAACACTTTGAAATTTGAGATTAAATTTATTCACTCGGCTCTTTTGTTTGTAACGGTGTCGAACTCCCAGAAATAAAAAGAAAAATAATAATGAAATTCATGAAGTTTTTATATTTTATTTAAATGTTTATTTTTGTTAACGTTGTATAGGGTAACCCAAAATAAGACCTATCATTGTTGTTATTGCAGTAGCATTGCTTGCAAAATTTTAATTTTATATGGATTTATTTTTATATTTAACTTTTATATTGTCTGCAATGTAGTCCTTGAAACGACCAATTGGCCGAAACGATGGCAAGTTGCCACAGATCAATAATTTTCAACACTCTGATAACAGCTTCTACGTTACTTCAGTGCATATATTATGATGAGTATTTCATCCAGGACGTCTTTAAGAAAGGTGATCTTGAATTTAAAGATTGACGACTGCCGTACACTCAAAAGTTAACATCGATCCACCCGTACTCAAATCAATCCGAAGCGGTATTAATAGTACGGTGAGTACGGATTTTCTTGAATCAAGTACAGAAAGATTAAATCAAGTACGGCTTTTCAATCGCTAAATACTTAAATTATCCATATTCAATCTCGATTTCGTATTTGAAATAATCCGAAAATGAGTTTGATTTGAGTAAAACTAAGATTGAATCAATCTAAAAATGCGCTTAATTTAAGTATTATAAAGTTAATTTTATCCCTAAGTAGAAAGAAAAAAGTAATGTGATTGATTTACTCACTCGAATTACACCTTACAGAATGATAAAACACCAACATCATGCCCGATATGGTTTTTATTTTAGAAATTTTATGTATATATTTAACCAAAAATATAAACCAAATGAGAAGCAAGAGTTCAATTTACTTTTAAACCCTTCGTTGTACACATGAGTCTGGCCAGACCTTTTTTCAAATTGTATAGAAAATCAAAACATGCCTAAGCCGGAGGGTTAAACTTGGTTTATGAATTTAATACTTATTTCAACAAATTCCGGGATTGATTTTCGAAAGTAATCCCATTTAGGATTGTTTTGAGTACGTTTGAGTGTTATTCTTACTTGAATTTTTGAGTACGACTCGTACTTAAAGTAATCATGAAAAACTTAATTTATACCGAGTGTTTTTCTTTCTGTGTAGTCATAACGATTGAACGTTGACAAGAATAGAAAAATTCTAAAATTTTTACGCGTTTTTGTGTACTGTTGGCATTCATTATAAATCTTTCAAGAATTCAGTTAAAACCTGCAAAAAAGACAATTATGATACACAATAAAAAAGTTATAGGTGTTTAACTTTGGTAGGCCTTATTTGCACTACCCTGTTGTTGTATAGAGTAAATATTTTTTTGTTCACACTTTCATGATTTTGACTACGACAACACTTGACTTGATTTTGTGTGACCCAGTTGGCCACGACTTTATGACATCCTCGAAGATGGATGCACGACAATGTTAGAACAAATCGTCAACAACATTTTCGAACAAGTGTCGCGAAAATCGTGCAAGACAATGTCGCCAACGACTACATGCATGACAATGTCGTCTATTTTGACGTCCACGACAAAAATTATTATATGGTTATCTATTTCAGACAGTTTTTAGTATAGTTGGAATTTTAATTTCTGTTATATGTTTTGTATTCGACTCTTATAAGAAATCCTAAGGTTGAAAGTGAAGTATTAAATGCATGTAATCCATTTTCCAGCCCGTAAATAGCTTCATTAGCATTTTTCGGTTTTTTTTCGGTTAGAGCTAATTTGTACATTTTTTGTAGGTATTTAAATCAACAATTAAAAAAAAAGAATATGAGAATTTTAAGAAGACCAAGCAAGTGATTGAATAACATCCAAGAAAACTTTGTCGTCAATAGCATTTATACAAGACAACTTATAAGACAGTGTCGCTCATACTGTACCACATAGAGCTAAATAGAAGCCAACTTATAAGACAACGTCGATGAAACTGTCGTGCACGACGAATTCCTGTAAATTGTCTTCTAGAAAACCTAAACGACAGGGGACAAGTCGCGCATACATCATTGACGACGATGTCGTCGACGGCAATCTGGCCAACTGGGGAGTGTTGGTCTTGGTCGGCATGGCAAGTACAAAGATATACTCATACACATACACATGCACTTACATTTTATCAATAGCTTTAGGTAACTAACACATTTTGGGCCTGATTAGTGTTCTTCATAGGGGATTTCCTGGGGAAAAAAAATCACGGAATCGCGAACTTTTCGTGAAAAAATCCCAGGCAATTTGTTCGGGAATCCCGGGATTTTTTTAAACAAATTATGGCAGCTGAATAAACGACTTTTTGGATTAAATTTTGTTAATGTTGTTAGTATTTATGTTTGAGATGTTGACAAAAGAGAAAAATGAGCATTTGAAGAAATGTTGAATGCAGCAATAAGTACAGAAAGTGCTCGTTCAATAAAAAACGGTTCCTTTAAGAAATGAATTACAAGTTCTTAAAGGAACAGAACGTGTTTCAAATTAAAAAAAAAAAATGGTAGTATATCAATGCTGTTGGCTTCTTATTAAATACAGGAAAAATTAATTCCGTTTTCCCGGGAAATGAAAAAATCCGGAAAAGGAAAAACTCTTGCCAAGCAAATTTTTATCGTCCTTTTGGGAGGAAAAAGAAGAGTAAACAATTTTAAAAAGCAATAAACTCAAACACATACGGGACTTCAGGTGTATTGTTTTTACGATATTCTTTTTGTAGTTTTCTTATTTGTGAACAATTTGAAGAAAATCTGAGAACCAGGTGAGTAACAATTTTGAGACTTTATTTAAAAAAAGGTGGCGTCAGTAAAAAAATACAAATTGGAAATTTTATTAAAATGAGGTTAACGTTTACTTCTTTGAAATGGTGTCGAGTCTTATCTTTAATTCATGACTTTAGTGCAGTAGACCAAAAACATGTTAAATGTATGTGTGTATTTTTCTTTAAAGCATCGGCTTTGTAAATTAGATTATTTTTTATATGTGGTTTTAGTCCGCACCTTTGAAAGTGTGTGACTTTTTAATAACTTTCAAGATATTCTATAAACGGCAAATGTTGCTCACTTCTGTTTAAAAAAAGTTTTCAACAGATCTTTTTATTCAACAACTTAAACCACATTTGTTTTATCGCAAAATGTCTTAAAGTAATGTTAAGTTTGTGCTGCAAACATCAATATATTTTTTGAAACTCCTTGTAATCAGTCGCAAACTTTTTTCTTATTAACACTTAACCTCTGACCTATGGGCTTGCTAAGTGCTATTATATACTCATATCAGCAAGATAGTGCTCAAGGCTTAACAAGTGAATATAATTTGAAAAGACATAAAATATCCCAACAAAATCCATAAAGTTATGTTGACAACATGAAGACGTTTTTGTTTTATATTCTCTTGGAGTTGCTCGTTTGACACATAGAAAGTATGTCGTAGCAATTGTTTGCTACATGTGTGCATAAATGTTTGTGCATGGGTAATTGTGTGACTATTTGTTGCATGATCTTTGTTACGTGTCCTTCAGAGTCTGATTTTTGCATGTTAAAAATGTCAGTCAAGTACTTAAAGCAACACCTATGACAGAGTCTTATTTGGTCCTACATAAATAAATGTATTTTTTGTTGTTGTGTTAAACGTGCAATTCGAGCAGTTGTAAATCATCATGTTTGTAATCGAGAACAAGAGTAAAGTATAAAAATCATAAAATATGTAGATTTTTTGTTCGAGAGTACCTGGGGATTTCTACGTATTCGAATATGAATGTTGTTGTTTTATTGCTTTTTGTTATTTTTAAAAGTTTTTATTTGTGTCCAAAAGCTTTAGGCTCTTTTTTGTTGCCATTACTTTAACTTAAATTTAGGAATTGGAAAGAAATGAAATCAAAACATCGTTAATACACAGTGAAAAATATGTTGTAAACATAATAAATTTGTAAGACATCAAAATAATCACAGGATATCATTTGTCTGTCTGTCTGTCCGAGATCGCAATAGAGAAATTAGGAAGATGAAATTTGTTAAAAATTATTTAGAAATGAAGGAATGGTTTTTCTTAATAAATTAAGAATAAGACTTTTGTCACTATAACGCCCACTCGAAAAAATTATAGTCAACAGAATTTGGCCTTAATGCCTTTTATATATTAAGTTTACCTGATACCTGATACGAACCAAATCAGTTCACACATACACATATATGTATAAACGAAGAACGAAGGAAGGCTTTTCCAGGACAGCTACAACTCATGATCATCAGGGGTGTCATGGAAATCGAAAACGTAAAACGCAAGAATTTTAAGAGTCGTGTTTCAATAAGATTTCTGTAATAAAAAAAATTGTATGACAATTATTATACAAATAATGCTCTATTAAACAGAATTTTTTAACAAAAATTATAAAAATTTGATTAAAAGTGCCAAATTCTTTCGTTTTACGTTTGACATCCCTGTTTATATATATCGGGTGTTTTTTTTACAGGTTTGTTTTTCGAATAGAGATAAAACTGGCATTTTGGGGTCAAATCTGGCAACTCTAATGTCATTTATGTTCAGTTTGGTTTGCCATTTCATCATGAACAGGTTGACAAAAGAACAACGCTTGCAAATCGTGCAAATTTATTTCGAAAATAACGGTTCAGTTCGCGAAGTTTACCGCAAGCTCCGTCCATTTTATGGTCGACATAATCGTCCATCAAAGCAATTAATTCGGTTAACCATGGATCGTTTTCGCACTACGTTTACTCTATGTGATAATACGCATCCGCAGAGACGTCGAACAGTGCGCACCGAAGAAACAATTGCCGCTGTAGAGCAAAGTGTTGAAGAGGACCCGAATGAATCGATTCGCCACCGTGCACAGCAATTGGAGCTTTGTCCATCAACTTTATGGAAGATTTTGCGCAAAGATCTTGGCTTGCGACCTTACAAGATCCAGCTTGTGCAAGAATTAAAGCCGCGAGACCATGCAATGCGTCGTGATTTTGGTGTATGGGCCGAAAATGAGATTGATCTCGATGCTGATTTTCATCGCAAAATTTTGTTCAGTGATGAGGCTCATTTTTGGTTGAATGGCTACGTCAACAAGCAAAATTGCCGCATTTGTAGTGAAGAGAATCCACATGAGACCCTTGAGACGCCATTACATCCACAAAAACTGACTGTTTGGTGTGCTCTATGGGCTGGTGGAGTCATTGGGCCATACTTCTTCCGAAATAATGCTGGAGAGGCAGTCACCGTTAATGGAGACCGGTATAGAGCCATGATAACCGACTATTTTGTTCCCGAATTGGATGGCATGAATGTGGATGAGTTGTGGTTCCAACAAGACGGCGCTACATGCCACACAGCGCACGCCACAATCGATTTATTGAAGGAAACATTCGATGAGCGCATAATTTCGCGGAATGGACCTGTCAATTGGCCACCAAGATCGTGTGATTTGACACCATTGGATTATTTTCTTTGGGGATATGTGAAGTCGCTCGTCTACGCCAACAAACCAGAAACGTTAGGGGAATTGGAAGCCAACATTCGTGGCGTTATTGCCGACATACGGCCCCATATGCTCGAAAAAGTGGTTGAAAATTGGACATGTAGAATTGGCTTTATTCGAGCCAGCCGCGGCGGCCACATGCCTGAAATCATATTTAAACATTAATGGCATAAAATTATCCTTCCAATAAAGCCAAATTGATGGCCATTAAAACGATTTTCTTGTGTTTTATTTCAATTCGAAGTTCTATACCACTGAAAAAAACACCCGATATATAAAAAAAACTTATCCCAGTTGCATTTGAAGAAATGTTTCGACTTTCCTCAAAAATAGCCATAAAACTTAAATACAAATAAAATTTTTTTTTTTAATAAATTGACGACTAGATTCATAAGCATTTACAAGCTAAAAAATATTTAAACTTTTACTGGATTAACATTAAAACAAACAATATGTTGAGTCGACCTGATTTAAAAATTGTTTTAGTCTGGAGTAATAAAAAAATTTATGACGTTTTCATTAACGGGGGATTTGAAAACACAAAATTACTTTAATAAAAAATGACTTCTCTTTACTTGTGTTTACTTTTGTATGAAAATAATCCAAACGTTAAATTTAATAAACCATGCAATCAACAAAAAAAAAAAAAAAATGAAAAAAAACTAAAAGAACAATCCCATAATTTCGCATAGAAAATACAAAACAAAAGAGCATAAAATTTCAAATTTTTTTTTTGCAAATAAAAAAAAACAAATAAAATTTTAACAAAGTCCCAACGCAATTATACAATAGAAATACAAAACAGCTTAAAGGACAAATTTATTTTAAACTTTCAATTAATTCTACAATATATTAACCAAGTAAAACGTAAAATACACGGTTGTCTAAGTCTCCTCTTGATCTAGGTTATAATTTAAGACGTTCTTGAAAAACAGTTTGATAATTTAAAAGCGAAATAAGTCATACATACAAGCATTATCTGGAGGAAGCACAAAAACGGTGTCCACACCTAAATCTTCTTCCACAATTAAACCAATTATTTCTTCAATGGTAAACGATATGACGCGTTTACCATTGAATTAAGACACTAAAAACATAACTAAATTCACATTTAGGAGACGAACAACTAAAGACACGGCACTTCTTTAATCCACTAAATAAATTTTATATGTTGAATAGCAGCCAACGTTCGCGCTTGCGAACACCAATGTTAACCTCTGTCTGAATCAACTTTGTTGTATTTTCTTTGTAGGTTTTTGTTATGATTTTACTATTTTCATTCTTTGTTGTAAAAACTGACTGGCTGAATCCCACTAAAATATGTGGTGTAGAAATACCATGTATAGCTTAAAAAATAAATTATTAATAAAATTGTTAATTTTTGTTTATTAAAGTTCAGAACACATACGGTACGTATTCTATAAAAATTTAGCCATAACAGTTTAAAAAAGCAGGAAAAAATACCGATTAAAATGAATAAGTTTTGTGTTCGCAAGTGCGAACAGAGGATGGAAATGGGTTAAATCGTTTTAGATCAGTGGTGCCCGAACACACACAATCACAATTATGTGCAAAAAAATGCCTAGCGGAATCCAACTTGATCGATATCGGAATGGCAACTAATTCGATTCTCTTTGTTGAAATATAAACAAAACAACGTCCGAATGTCTGTCATCGGTATTTACACGAATATTATTATGGTGTACGTTTGACGACATCGCTGCAGCAGAATTTTTTGGCCTAAGCTGGCGGGTACAGGAATATGAGAATTGAACGTCACTGCTTTAGAAACATTTTATTTTCAAATATATATTTATTTATTGAATTTTTATAAATAAAATATGAACTAATAATGAAAGATAATGAACTGGTTCACAAATTTTAAAATTTTTGCCATAACCTCAAAAATAAAATGTTTTCTAAGCTCAACAACAAACAAAGAATATGCTTTTTCAGTCAAATGTTTGCTCCTGTAAATATAAGAAAAGCGTTTAAACTTCAAATAATGAAAACTAAAATAAATGCTGAAAAAATCAGTTCGACTGAAAGAATAAGCCCCCTTATTTATCTAATTTATTTGGTGTATGACAATGGCATGAAAGCTTTCATTCGTTTTTTAAATTATATGACTGTCGTTATGGCTTCCATTGTTTCCTACAGAAATAAATCTATTGTGTGCCACGCCCACTTCTCCAATCCGAACCACATTTTGTCAGATGTTATGTATTGATGTTATGTATGGATACTTTGGCTCTAGGCATTCTCCAGATATACAGAAATCTATAATGTCTTTGTATGAGAAGTGACACGCCCACTTCTCCAGTCCCGCCCATATTTTAAGAAAGGTTTTACATAATAATCCAGCTTTGTGTACCAAATTTGGAGAATTTTTTTCTTAGCTTCCTTTAGATATAAAAAAAATACTATATTGTGTCACGCCTACTTCAACTAACCCACCCACATTTTGTAGGAGGTTGGCATAGATAACCTAGATATTTGCACCTAATTTGGAAACTTTGGCTCTTTCCGTTTCCAGATATACAGAAAATCTTTTTTTGAGGTTATTTTTTTTTTGTGGCATAGTGTAATGGCATCTTATTCGAATTGTTTATTTTATGTCTTGCCAGTGCCGGACGAAAATTTTCACGGTTGGGGTTTACATACACATATGTAGGGCTTAGCGCTCTTATTTTTTATAAGTCCAACGTTATCTCTTCTCTTTGGTCGAGTGTGGCCGTCATCTCTTATACAATAATTCGAGATAGTTAGAGGATTTTGGTGGAATTCTATCCTTTTTAAATACTTTACCGGCCCTTTCATTATAGCGATATTTGTGAATATTCGAGTGAGCCATAGCTGAATCCCGTAGCACTAGATTGGCTTAAAGTTAGAGTTGTAAATTAAAAATTGCTATCGAGACTTATGGCAGAATTTCCTAATGTAAGCCAATTAATTTGAATTACTTTTTGCTTTATTTTTGTTTATTCGGCCTCTATAGCAATTTCAACGTTAAATATTTTACATGCTAGTTTTGAGGAATTATTTGATTTCAAAAGAGGGCATGATTCCAGACGCAAAGTGAATGTTATAAGTACATATGTTCAAATTTGTGCTCATTGAGATGCTTCATGATGGTTTTCGTGTGCGCTTAAAAAAGTTTAAGTTTAGGTGTAGTTGTTGGTAGGCAGGTCCGAAGTTTATATTAAGTATAACAAAGGTCCCAAGATGCTTCTTTGTAGGAATCGAGCGTCAATTGGCTGATGAGAACGTACAATTTCGCCTTCCTTTAAACACATTTGATAGAGTAATGCATACGGTAATAATATTTTTACCACCTAGTAATGACGACTGTAATGCGCTGCTAAAAAAGTGAACAAAATTTGGCTGTTAAGCCATTTAAAGCCTGATTGGAAGGAAACAATTGTGCAGACATTTTCTCCCGTGCACGGAACTTTTTTAATAGAAAAATTGTGTATGCATATGTATGTATGTGTGTTACTATAACTAAGTGTGTCGGTGTCAGGTGTTCACTTGTAAACAACTTTAAACTGTCACTGTTTTCTCTTTGTTGCTTGATGTTGTTCATGTTATTGTTGTTTATTTTTTTCATATGTGTTTGTTACTAATGCTCTTGTTGTTGTACATGTATTTAAATGTTCAGGTGAAACATAAAGTAAACATAAAATTTTTTAGTTACCGCAGTGAATTTAACACACATACATACGTACTTATATACATACATATGTATATAGTTTATATACAGAACATTGAGTATGTAAATGTAAATAAGTTTTTCTTCATATTTTCACCCATTTTTGTTTTTGTTATTTCTTTTATTATGAAGGGAAAATAAAACAAAAACAAATATAACTTTGGTTGGGCTGCATTTTAAATGGGCAACTTGTTTGAGGTTAGTTTTTAGTTTTACTGCAATTAGACAGTTTGCTATCTATGCAACATTTTCCTTTTCCTTTTTTTTGCAAATTTGTTCTTTTTTAACTTTAATTTTATAATATCAGTAGTGGCAAAGTATTTTAATATTAAAAATTACAAAGCAACATACCATTAAAATTATTAAATTTGAGTTTTAGTTGAGTTTGTTTATTTATTTTGCTTTTTCTGCACTGATTTTTCTTTAGTTGAGCATCCTAGAAGTAGAGTATTTAGTCTCCATTTAGATTTATTTTTCATTCGTTTTGTTTTGTCTATGAAAAAATGTAATATGTTAAGTATAACTTTGCTGTTATAATAATTTTTTTCTTTCCATTTTCTTCGTTTCATACTCAATTCAAAATAAACATGCATAATAGGGCATCCTAAGTAAATGCTGTTTTTCTTGAGTTTGTGTTGTTTCCCTGCACGCATTTTGAAGATCTTTAATAGATGGAAGTGATTGATAGTCACTTCTTTACGGTTAAAAGAAGATTTACACATTTTACAAAAACAAAATACATTGAATATTGCGATTTAATCATCTGATTCTTCTTCCTTATTTCTGATAATTTAAATTAATAAATATACATTTTTTATGTGTTTATGAAAACAAAGTGTATGGTTGCAAAGGCACAACACATTTTTAGAAATATAGTAAATTTTTATTGCCAAAAGTACATCCATATGAAAATGGAGGTTGATTTTTGGATGTCCGTCTTAATGTGTGTTTGTTAAAAACAACGTTCCACAGACAATAGATATGGTGGGATGGTTTTACCCAAAATA
This sequence comes from Pollenia griseotomentosa, assembly GCA_963931875.1. Classification (NCBI taxonomy): domain Eukaryota; kingdom Metazoa; phylum Arthropoda; class Insecta; order Diptera; family Polleniidae; genus Pollenia; species Pollenia griseotomentosa. Next base: position 255,375,952 of record OZ007560.1, on the reverse strand, counting down.
AGGGAGTTGAGTTTACACCATGCTAGCTACAAGAACAAAATTTGGCGAAAATATGTTTTGTGCATAAGGTATCACCGGTTTTCTGAAAAACATACGATCATGATATTTTTTATGATCAGTGAAACAGGAAATATGCTTTAAAAAGTATTTTATGCTCATAAAATATGCAGTAGAAAATGAAAAATGTGCCTTAAAAATAGAAATAGATTCTGCGTGCAAAGGCGTACTTAACTGGTTTTCCAGAGTAGGCTTTATAATGGGCCTATAGTAAATTGTGGTCTGATCTTCACAACTTAATATGCTTTATAGTCATACAAAATAAATTTTTGCATAGTCTTATATAAATCCATGTTGGTGGTGCTTTTACATTAAGATTCATAACGCTTATCCCACTGAACCGATTTTGCTAGATTTCAATTTTAAATTACTCTGGCATAGAGTACACAGAATGTAAAAAAGCCACATGCGCATATGGTTTTGACGTCAATCATACATGGGCATGTGGATTTTCCGATTCAGGGTACTTACTCTAGTTTTGACACCAATATTGTCCTTTTATTTTAAGTGAGCGTATTTTTCACAGACGCACAGACAGGCGGTCATGGCTAAATCGAATTAGAATAACATATATATTTATTAATGACAATTTTGGTATACTTTTATTTAGCAGTAGTGGTGGTGGAGGGTATAATAAAAATAAATGGTCACCAGGGCGGGTATTGGTAAAGCGAATGTTAAATTTACCTTTAGGAAATATCTTTCTAGTCTTGTCTGGAACTGTTTTGTTTTTATATTTCAAGGATAACGTTTCCATCATGAACAAGCCTCCGCGGTAAAAGACAAATTTTTATTAATTGACATGGATGGCGATAATTTTAATCGAATGGCTTCTCTATTATTAAACATTCGTGATAACAACTGCTTGCAGGGTTGGTTACTTTGAATGTAGATATGTATGTGTGTATGTGTGGTAGAGTATTTGTAAGACTTTATGTAGTTTTTTTTCATCATACTTGAGTTAAAGTGTACTTTAATGGTAAACTTGTTATTCTTCCGGCAGAAGAAGATGCTACAAAGATGCAAAGGGAGGACACCAACTACATGATCCTTTAAAAAGCTAACTAGTATAAGTTTGTAGTAAATATGTAAAGTATTAGCACTGTGGACTAATTTTTTGAAAATATTTTTCAATTTTCTACATTGTAATTTTATTTATTTGGATGATGTTCATATTAAGCTATTTCTATGCTGTTAGCATTTCTACAATTAAATACTTGAGATTTTTAATTAATCCATTATTGTTCCCGAATTTATTTGAAAGTTGGTAAAAGTCAAAAAAACTTGGAGGCTTTTAGTTTGTTAATTAGACATGCTAATAGCTGTACTTAATGTCGACATAAATTTGTTTAAAAAAAGGGGTCCGTTAACGATTTCGGTTTTCTTAGTATACCGACAAAAACATTATTTTCAGTTGGCAACACCTATCAAAATACATGTATAAGTTGGGAGTCAGCTGACTGAATTTATCTGCACGGCAAGTAAAAGAAGAAAAAATAATTGGCAGATGAGTGCTGGTTGGCTTTGCGACAAAATAAAAACAAATAAAACATTGAGTTTTTTGTTGGGAAAAAAGGTAATCGCCTAATGAGAAAACGTCCATAAGTGTACATATCGAAGAAAGTTTAAATTTTATTTTCTTTGTGCCATAGTGCAGTTAAAAGATACAAACAAAATAAATTTCATATTAGTTAGTTTGTTTTTACTAAAATACTCTTTTGTGTATAAATTTTTCATTCTACATATTTTCCTTTTTGCCTCTGATTACACAGTGAATTGTATTGGCTGGCTTGCCAGTTAGTGGATCAGACAGTTGGTAATTTCGTAAGGATGTAGTAGTTAAGAGCTTTAATATCTTTGCTCGTGGCTTCATTTGCTATTTTCGAAGGGAGAACTGCAGTTGTTACTAATCTCCTTGAGAAATTCTTTGTATCTATGTGTTAAGAAGTGTAACCTTTTAATGTTGTTGGTGGTTGCATAAGCAACCACGTTAAAAAAAGAATACTTAAAATTACTGTTAACAAAAATAGCAACAATGTTTTCTTTTTATGGCAACTTTTGAATAGTTTTCATGGTTTTTATCCACGTTATGAACGGTTGTAGACGTATAAGTCTATCTCTATTTGTACTTGTAAATATTTACATTTTTTTATATTTGTTTTTTAGGTATAAAAATAATGTTGTTTCCAAAACTATAATACTCTGACTACAATTTAGATCTGATGAAATAGTATTAAAAAAGATAAAAAAAAGGAGAAGTGCTGCAGATAAAGCAACAAATGTTTGTTGGCCTTTTGATTCTTATAGTCAGTAGCGAGTCTGCCAAATGGTAATGGAGCATTTCCATAACGTTTATTTTGTATTTGTTTCGGGTATTTTTATGAAAGTATTTGTTTTTAAAATAAGCCCAGTTCTCTTGCATCCACTAGCTGCAGTTTGATAGTTTAATGTTGCATTAAATATCTCTGGATGGATGGATGAATCATGGGATGGACGGGTAGCTGAATATTGTAAAATGAATTGTCTAATAGCTTTTGGCTGTGGGTTCTTAATATTGAGTAAGTGAGTGGTTGACTTGAAAAGAATTTTTTTCGGTATTCTTTACAAAGTTTACCAAAATTGAAATTGGTAAAAAAGTTATTGCTTTGTACAAATTTATTAAATAAAAAAAGAATTAATCTCTTTAAACAAGTTTGATTCAAAAATATGTATATCCATAATCTTTGGTTTTACACATAAAATGTTTAAATACAAATTATGGTCTTTATAAGTTAAATAGTTGTTATAATGAAACAATTTCAAAGTAATTTGCAAATCTTTAAAAACTTTGAGAATTGTGTTAAAATATTTATTGTACCACACTTATAGTTATTCTTATTTGGCTTAACATATACACCATTACTTAAGATTAAATATTCATGTGAATGATTATGTTCGAGTGTATCTATTATTTCCTAAAACAAATTGTAAACTCTGAAAACTATTAAGTACAAGTTGCAAACTTATGCTGTTCTCTATTTAGAATTGAGTGTGTGTATGTGTAAGTTAAACAATATCTATTGTATGTTTAAATGTATTGCAACATTGATTCTATATAAATTTACATAAATTTGAAACTATGTTGCCATATGAATTTGTTGAACAATTTCAATACAATGAAAATTAAAAAAAAAAAAAACACAATAATAAAATAAAACAAGATGAACACACAATATGATAAAAAAGATACAGAAATAAAACCGAAATAAAATATATTGTCATTATATGACTGGAGTTCCGTATGGTTGGTTAAGAGAGAAAAAAAACTTAGAATGTTAACATGTTCTTTTACAAATATAGAAAAGTACACTCAAGAAAATACTTTTCAGAAGTAAACTTTTCTAAAATTTCCTGGAAAAACCAATTTTTTGCAAAATTTTCTTAAAATAGTTAAATTTCGAAAAGTTCGTCAATAAATACAATATTTAATACGTTAGGAATGGAGTTTTTCCTGGAATTTCCCGTCCCCGTTCATCTGTTTTCAGTGCCCGCTTTCCCCGGAAATTTTTAACAAAACGTTGTTGTTAACTTTAGCAAATCTATGTGAGATTCATGTCTTTAGTTATTTTATCTAACCAAATTTTACTGCTTCGTCATAACTCAAAAATATAAAATGGTTCGCTTTGTTTTTCTTTATATTCTTTTCTCTTTCTCCGTTTAAAGAGAATTTATCGTAATTTTTCTAAGTGTTGCGAACAAATTCATGATGCCTTTGCAGCAAGTGAGCAGCAATAAGTTCTGGTTTAAGGCTTATTTGGATGATTTTCGAGAATGACATTTGTCACTTTTGGTTAAGGGCACATATAGCCACTGTAAGTTAAGTTGTTATTAAAAACGGTTAATTGAATTAGATTTTAGGCGGAAATCCTGGAATACCCGAAAATTAGTGTTTATTTCCTGCTTTTCTGGTAATAAACAAGTTTGGATAACCAAAACCCTATTTAGAATGCATTCTTTCCTAGAGTCTTCATATAATGGTACAAAACGATATTTTTTAAATCGAACTCGTAACGCACAACAAACAAACAAAATGCCAGCATAAAATAAAATGTGTAGATGTGTGAGTACAAACATTAAGATAAAAAAAAAAAAAAATACTTAACATCCTGAGAAGAGCAGAGGGAGAAGTGCATGTAAAAATAATCAGTTCAATACTAGGTGGATTATAAAAAAATAAGTTGTGTATAAAGTGCAATATAGTTTAATGCAACAAAAGAAAAGTTTAAAACATATAAAAAGCTAACTTGACTGTTAAAAAATTTCTACTTTTAACAGCATTTTATTTAACTAAGAGATATTCTTTTATAAGTATGAAAGTAAGTTCAGGCTCATAAATATGAATGTATGTCTGTATGCGTTTATAGTTCGATATTTGTACCCGCGTGTATTGTTAAAAGATGCATGTTGTTCTATTGCATTTTTCACTAAACAGGGAATATAAAAGAAATTTATACAATTCAATGTATTCTAAGCAAAAATAAAATAATAAAACTGGGAGAAAATAAAAATAAATGCACCGGTTTAAGTGTGCCAGGAATAAATAAACCACCAAACAAACAAAGAACAAAATGGCAATAGCACATATGCCAACACACTTCTGTATAAAAATGTTATAAATGAGTATGTATGTATGTGAGAGTTTGCTAATAAGTGGGTGAGAGGGTACATTTGAATATTTGTAAGGAGATATTTTAACTTGATGTAACTAAGTCGCAACAATTTATTTTCGAAATCTACACAATCAACTGAATTACAACACAAATGTATGCAATCACATACAAATTCGTATGTTAAGGGGCTGAAATTATATGCAAATGCATGGTTTTTCTCGAACCGTCAAAAAAGTTCGGTTAATGACTCGAAAAAGTATTAACTCTGGTAATACTGAGTGCGTCAGGCAACACAATAGCTTGTTTGAAAGGTGACATTTAAAACTTCACTTTGTTAGAAGATTTTTTGTGAACAGCTATCTACGTTTAAAAAAGAGTGAAAATTGCCGTCATATTATGCACCTTCCTCCGGTCGTCCAATCAATAAAAAAGTCGATGAAATCATGGAAAAACTGAGAAAGACTGACACATAAGCAGCGTGGACGTTGTTAAGGAGCAAGGCATTAATCACCAGACGAACTTACAGTGATGATGAATTAACAGTGAACAAATTAATTTCTATATATGATTCACTGCTAAAACAGAATTGGAAGGGAATCGTTCATTATGAGCGTTTACAACCTGATCAAACGATTTCAGCAAATAACGAGATAAAGGTAAGCAATTTAATTCAAATGGCCAATTGAAATCTACAAAAAAATGTTGTGTTCCATTATGACAACACCAGACCACATACATCCTTGATGAACCTGCAGAACCTGAGAGCTTGGCTGGAATGCATCCACCATATTGCTCGGACCTTGCACTTTTAGATTATCATATTTTTCGTTCTCTGCAAAACTCTCTTACCGCCGTTTTCACAACTTACCGATAGATAAAGGTAGCATTTTATCGGACCGTATAAAACCTTTTTGGATCAGTTTTTCGCTCAGAATATCCAGAAGTTCTACTCTGATAGAATAATGGCTCTACCTTTATCATGGATATGTTAGTGTTATATTGCAATTAAAATAAAGATTGAATAAAATAAAATTTATATAATAATAATAACTATAACAAAGCTTTATTAATCGGTTAACCGATCAATAACAAAATTAACCGATTATTAACCGATTAAACCAAAACCTCTGTTAAATAATCAAGCGATTAATCGATTAAAGCAAAAGCCCGATTATATGAGTACCCTAATTTTTATACACACACATATTATCTTCTTAATGAATATACGTATTTTGAATTTTTTTAACGCCAGTTTTATGCGCATATTTTTAAATAACAAAATGCATAAAATTTCCGTCCTGCACATGCATAATAAAATAAAAAAGTTATTCCTTCTCTACTTTATCATGGATATGTTAGTGTGTATGTATGACTTTCATATGTTTTTGCTTGCATTCGCACATACTTACAAGACGAAGGATCTTTGTAAGCAAATGCAGCAATTGAAGCAATAAAATTCTTACTTGTAAATGTATTTGTATGTGTCTTCATATAGATTTGTTAATACTTTACATTCTCTTTTGTCATGTTTTTTAAAGTTGCTAAAAATAAAGCAGTTTTATTGCCACTTCTCTCTATAAATTGTGAAAATGACAGGGCATTTATTTGCCGGAACATTATCACACACTTATATTTAAATACAAACTTCTAATATTTCACGTACATTGTTGTCAGATATTTTCAAACTGTATTCCCAAACTGTTAGTTTGAGCCTGAAAAGTTATTTTTTCATTCCCGAAAATTATTTCGACTAAATCTAAGAGTTCAATGCATTTTATTTTTTAGTTCTGCTTTTTTTGCAGAGAAGAATAAATTCCAATTTGGCGAAATCTTTAAATGACCATGATTTTGCGATACATATTTATATATTTATAAATTTATATCCAAATAATTTTTAATTGTTAAGTTTTAATATTAAATACGTGCCCGTTTACACTGTGCGATTTTTGTCGCTACGATTCTTATTTTAAGGGCGAGAGGAAAGAGAGAAATTAAAATGGATACACAAGTCAGTCTACTCTTCAATTCATTTTGTTCGCTAATTCGTTCTCTCATTTGACGAAAACATATTTAAGTTTGCTCGCACAAAAAAAGTTGATGCGACTAAAATTGCACAATGTAAACACCAATGCAATTTTAAAGAATACCCGGCAAAGATTGCAGCGACAAAAAGTCTATCTATTTAACAAATCGTTTCACAGTTTTTTTCCATTCTGATACATACATATCGTCAGCTTAGAGTGTAATCCTTTTAAGTCCATTTTTCGGGACTCAATAGAATATTAGAAAATGAACCAAATATAAATATAGGGTTTTCTTTTTAAGCTAAAAATAAAAAACATTTTTTGGGAAACGCTTTAAAATGTATTGCAGAAAAGCAACAGTATTACCATAAATTTCATTATTTAGTGAAAGTTTTATTTCAAACATTGTTTTTGTTTTGATACAAAATGTAATAAAAAAATTTAATTATTATAAAAAGAAAATCCCCAAAATATCTCCAAAATTAAAAAAATTATTGCCAACAAATCCCCAAATCAAACATTTTTTTATCCCCGCTTTCAAAATAAAATCCTCGATTCGGGGATAAATCCCCTAAGCCAACAACTCTGTACATACACATTTTAAATACACATGAGTTCCTCGATAAAAAGGTGGTTCCACTTAGACAAACCCAAACATTTTTATCTATGTAAATGTATGTAATTCCATATGGCTTGTTAGTTTATTTAAGAGTGTGTGTCTTTAAGAATGTGTGTAAATATCTGTGTTGAAAATATATTATACGTGTGTAAGAATATTAAAATTTACTGTCTGCATTAGGGAGGTAATTATTTTTAAAAATATTTCCAAAAATCGATTACTAAAGCTGTGAAAATATTGAAGCGAATACACCCAGGAAAAACATTTTTTCAATACGGTTACTTTTAACAAAACTATTTAAAAAAAAAATTCAACATATATGTTTTATTTTGCTATATTTCTTAACCATTTTATGGTCTCGGTCCATAATATACCATAGGCCTCATATTAAGCCTACTCTCGGACAAATTTTAGTACGCGTAAACCCGAAACGAATAATGCTGCCATAATAAAATTTGGTCAATCATAATTTTATAAGACTATAAATCACTTTGCAAAATTTAGTAAAGATCGGCCAATATTTTACCATAAGTCCCATAAAAAGCTCTCTCCGGAAATATTCTTACGGTCCGTGGAGGGTATCAAAGATTCGGCACAATCGAATAAAACACACTATATTATTTTCGTTTTTTCAAAAGTTTTTATCTATCGTAAAAAAAAACTTTCACATAAAAAGTGTAATTTTATATTTTTATTTTAATAACATGCAGTAAAAAGCTTTCATTGGGCCGCGTGAATAAAAAGGAAGCTATAGCTAATACTTGAAATTTTAAAGTTTAAACTAGCTTTGAGGTGAATAAAAATTTGAGTTAAAGCTAGTACTTTATACTGACTAGTAGAAACTAGTTTTTCCACTTTTGACTCAAAAAATGTGTGAATAAAAATGAGTGAATGCTTAAAAAGACTAGTTTTTTCTTAATTTGTATTAAGCTTATAAATGGGGTGCTTGAAGTATGTGTTTTTTTATATATAAGGATGTAGGTTTTATTTTATAACGGTCGGCCAAAGAAAAGAATAATAAATAACAATTATTGCCACTGTTTTTTTTTTTTTTTTTTGATATACCCCATAAAGTTCGGTACAGACTTTGCATTTTTTTAATACAATAAAAAAATTTTTAAAAAGAAATATGCGTAAAAAACAGATAAATATATAAAAATATATTTAACAACTAGAAGGAATAAAACTATTAAAGTAAAAAAGCTTTTGAGGATTGTAATTTGACTTAGAATACACATTCGAATAATATGAAAATTAATGTAATAAATGTTACTCACCATGAGAAATAAATTCCCAGATTCTATTTGTTAAAATAATTACGTTAAATACATAAAATTTACAATAGGCACTATCCAGTTGTAAGATACAAAGATTGCTGACGAAGGCCGAAGCGGGCCAGAAAATGCATTACATTCTGCTGGTGTCTAAAAGTTGTACAAATTTTATGTACAATTTACTGCACTGCTGTTCAACGCTTCAGGACAAAAAGGAAATGAACATTTTTTTTCTAATATTCTTATATTTTTTTAAATAAGTTTAAAAATTTTAATTTTTGACATTTTTGCACTCTGTAATTAATTTAATTTAATAGTCGCATTTTCCAGCGTTTGCTTCCCCTAGCAAGGAGTTATTCACACTTTTTGGAGTTTAAACTTTTCAGCATAGCTAGTACTGAAAACTAAAAGCTAGTGCTAGTAGTTAGTAGTGCCTAGTATAAACTACATTTTTATTCACTCGACCCATTGTCTTAATGCTTTACCAAGAAATTAAGAAAAATTTCCTGTGATTTTTACAGCTTTTTTTATTTTGGTCCGTTTTTGGGCCAATGGATTTTTATACGACCAAAAGTTTAAAATTTATCACACGAAAATAATCTTTTATACCAATTTTTATGTTAGTTAAAGTCATAAGATCTATTATTGAATCTTAAATACTTGGCCTTAAAACTTTTTACTTCTGTATTTTTTTTAATTCATTGAACCAGAATTTTAATTCCGAATCGGGTACTTTATTAATTGTCAAGTTATGATAAACTGGCTGTTTTCTTTAAATTAAGCCAATTTTGTGGGACAAAAATTAAATGTCCAAGATTTTTGTAAATTGTAATATGTAAAAGTAAAATGTCAATTAAGCATTTTATGTATATTTTTCAATTGAAGTCAAATACACAAAAGAATAAAATCTTTCTACATTTAACTACCAAAAACAAAAAATAGTTCACAATAATTCCATATTCGCTCTACTGGAACTGGACACTACGAAATAGTAAACTAAATATTTAATTAAATTTTCAATATAAACCCCTCCCCCCCCTAACAAACAAAAAAGGAGCCAACAGGAAAAACTAACTCTGAAATAAGTGTCAATCTAATATGCACGATAGGGAAAGCACAAGCTTAAAAACAATCATTTGAATGCTTTCGCGCTTATTCGGCACTATTTCATTCAATTTTCTTGGGAGATTGAACAAAATTGAATTGAAATACAGAATTCAATTCCCTTTATGTTGGTTGGCTTCCTTCATTCCATACATTTTATATGAATGAATTTACATACAAGCAAAAACCAATTCATATGTACATATGCATGTGTGCGTGTGTATCTATATGCATTTGTATTTATTTCGTTTGTTTAGATTTGTAGTCGCTCCTTAGTTTGGGATTTCTATATTTTTTTGTCGATTTCAAAACAAACTAGAATTAAATCCGTAGAAGTTTGTTCATGCATAAGTCATTTGTGTGACATTCATCTGTATCGTTTCAAATTACTACTATTATCAGTCAGTGTCTTCTAGTGCTTCAAATTTATAACACACACACCCACAAAGCAAGCACATGATTGTGCAAGGGGTAGTTGTACAGTTACATTAAGGTATGTATCTGTGCAAACTTTATAAGTATTTGGTAAACGTAGTAAATGCAGTGTAAATATGTATGTACATTTATACGTAAATATTTGCATGTGTTTGTCGACTTGACAAATTTGCATTTGTTGTGTAATGAATTGTTGGTTTTTTTAATACTTTTTCTACTTTTATTATTTTATAGTTTTCAAAACATTGTTTGCATGTAGTAGTGGTGTGCGATGTACAATAACAGAATAACAGCATTCAAATAAAATGTACATTCCGACATTTCTTCTTTCGTTCGTTCTTTTGTTGATAAGTCGTATAACCGTTTCTTTGCTGGCAGACATTTTTAAAGTATTTGTTCACATACATACAAAAATATCAACATTTTTACAATTTGTAAGTTTTTTGCATTTGCAAATGTCACATTGCATGTCAATCAGTTTGCAATAAGGCTCAATGTAACTTAACGAAAATACTCCTACACACACTCAGCCACAGACACATAAACAGCCCAACAAACCAAAACGATTTAGAAATATCTTGTAACAGGCTTACCAACATAAGTCTTAAGCTAAGAAAATTATTTCGAATAGTATTGTAAAATGCTTATTAAAAATTGTCTAATAATGAAAGCAAGAACCTTGCGATGATATTGCTTGTCTGTAATATACATTTCGTTAAGAAGTCTAATTATAGAAGAAGCTTACAGAAAAATAGTTGTCTAAACATGCGAAAAAAAGCTTACATTAGTAATATTTTTTAATCTTAGAGATATAACAAAATAATATCTGCACATTAAACATTTAGGCCCGTTTTCACGACTTAACGATAGCTAAATGTAGGAAGTTATCGAACAGATAATGAGTTTTTTATTATCACAAGTTCTCTTTAACCTAAAAGTGATGGATAAGCTAAAGAGAGGAACGTTCTACCTTTAACTTTTGTCGTAAGGTTTAGATTTGAGATTGCCATATTATATTCACATATTTTTTATATATGGCAACTCCAATTATACCTATATTTTGTAAATGTAAAAAAAGTACGTAGTTGCCAGTTCGTATTTTTATTTTGGCAAAAATAATCGGTATTTTCTTTAGTACTGCCACTTTTTTAAAAATGTTAAGTTTATTTTATACAGAAGTTGTGAAAACGAAAAATAGTTGAAGGTAACTTTATTCCTCACTAGTGCTAAAGGTAGCGTTAACTATATCGAACTTTAAAGGTAAGTCGTGAAAACGGGCCTTAATAACTTAATTATTATGAACCTCTTTTACCTTTCAGTGCAGAGGTTTTTGCAAATGTTACGCCAATTCTGTCTGCCTTGTGCTACTGCTTTGGCCATTTTTTTGTCTTACCCGTTTTCTTTGAAGCTATTATCCATTGTGTCTTGCCAAGTTGTTCTTCTGACTCCTCTTTCTCTTGACCCTTCTGGTTGAGCTTCTAGAGTTCTGTTTGTAAGTCGGGAGTCTGACATTCTGGCATCTTGGAGCTATTTATTCAAATTTGTAAGCTTACTGTACTGCGATGCCCTCGGATCGTTTTATTTCTTATTTTTCTTAACGTCTTAACAGCTACTCTTTTTAGGTACTTCTTCTTGAATCCGGCTTTGTGTCTCTATATGCATATGTAGACATGGTTTTGATATACATGAGCACCTGCACTATCATGGTGGATCTCAACCAATTGGAGATTTATTTAAGCATTTACCAAGTGCCCTTGTGCTTGAGAGAATCATTTTTAATCACTTTTCTGGAGTTTAGGTCTTTGTCCCATTTTCTATCCTCATCCATCACTAATCTAAATAGTGGAAATGCTTCAACTGTTTTAGTTCTTCGTTCCAATTTCAATGCTGTGTCAGAGCACAACATTCAGACTAAAGAAAACTTTTACAAATAATGGGAAATTCAGGCACCAGTCAAATAACGGGACATCATTCTTAAGCAGACTTACAAAACTATAGCGAGTATAAGTCATTCGGAAGCATATTTGTTAAATTGTTATCTAAACACAGTTTAAAGCAAGTATTATTGTAAAAAGCATTGCCACGCGAGGCATTTTTTAAACACTATTTCAAAGCTGTAAACTTTTTGTATTTAAATAAGCTTATAATAAATATGCTTATAAAAAGTTGTAGGGAATCTCTTATGATAAGCTTCTTTTACAATACAGTTGAATTTTGCTTATGAAATAGTCTTTTAGGAGTCATATTAACCTCATGTAAACATTGAAAACTGTAATTATTGGAATATTTAATTATTTAATAAATTATTAGTAATAAAAACTTCTTAATGTCAACAATTGGAGGATTCTAAATTAAGTAGATATCGATATCGCACACTAAGTCATAAACAGGCACAACTCAAACAAAAAAATGTTTAAGAGTGGCAGAAAACTAGCGTCAAAATCATGGTTGCAATTTTTAAATAAAATTTTAAGAAAAAAGCAAACGAAATTTTCATTTGTGAACTGGTTTATGTGGTATGCGATATGTTCAGTTTGTTACTAAAAAAAACTTAAGCTTTCAATTACTTATCTCAACACTGTAGATATATGCAAAATATGAAACCGTATTTGGGACAGCAGTTGATGTGGCATATATTCCAACAATGTCCCTCCTTCCTTCAAATAATTTTGTGCCTTTTAACTTTTTTTGACCTCAACTTGAAAAACTTTCTGTCTTGTACATGACATTATTTTATGGTGGGTGCATTGTTGCACAAAACGATTTAGTAATAACAATTGAAACGGCAACAACAATACCAGAAACTTTTTGTTATTTCGTTTCATTTTCTAATCGTTCTTGTTTCAGTTTTATTTTGCCATTCTTTTACTTTTTTTTTTGTTCTATATGTTGTTACTCACTAATATATAAACACATCTACTTATGTAAATGTGTGTGTGTGTGCGCGCGGGCATTTGTGTGTCAGTTTTCCTTGCATTAGGATAATTTAAGCTTAAATTTCCTTAAACGGCTATTAAGCATGTGGTTTGTTCGAAGTTCAGTGTGTGTTGTATCTGTTGTTAGTCCGTAACTAGTGGAAGTTGTATCTGTGTAAACATTTGCATGTGGGAGTGTAAGTTGTGTTGTTATAGATAATGCCGTTATAATCGTGCCTTTTATTTGTTATTGCTATATGGGCAAGGGCTTTCGTTGCTCCATCTGTATCTGAATGATGATGGAGTGATATTTTGTCGTTGCTTCATCTAACTTGACACGCTTTGGCTTTTGAAATGTAGACAAAGATAATTGCACTGTCTATGTGTTTAGTTAGATGTGTATGATTATTTGTATATGCATGTACTTCTGTACGAGTGTGTGCAAGTGCACTACATATCCTGGTTTGTTAGTATGTATTCAATTAAATTAGTATTTGCTTTGGAAACGTGAGAAGTTTGCATGACATCGATATGTTAATAATGTTCTACTTGTAGTTTTTTTCAGTTTTTCTTTTTCATAGTTCAACAAAACTGCTTGCGTAAGCAGTTAACTGAAAAAATAACAATTGTTCTTGTTTTGTATAAATTGTTGATCGTGCATTTTTTTCAGTTTCAAAAAGAAACATTTTCAAAAAGTTTAAATATGCAAAGAATTAATTGAAATTAATTTGGAAAAATAAAAAGTTCTTATCCAAACTAAAAACAAGTTTGAAAACTTCAATGCTACAATATTACGCTATCAATAATACTTAATAATCAATAATAATACAAAATAATAATAATTCCGAAATGAGCTCTTTTCTACTCAATTGTTTTTCAAACTCAACACATTTACACTTCTGTTTCACAGATCTACGAAGATAAAAAGGGATTCGTAATGTAATTTTTATATCGAAATCCCAGCACATGTCAAATGTTAAATAACATTTAAATATTTACAAGTCATAATAAAAAGAAAGAGAAAACGACATTTAAAGTTCTACTAAATAAAATTCTAAAATGTCTTAGAGTAACTTCATTTACGATACGTTTTATAGAATTTAGAAAGAATACCTACAAGTATCTACCAGGAAGGGCTGACTTTTTACAGCAAAAAGTTATTCAAACTTTATTTTATGTCTTCTCTGTTGTTGCAACTGTAGCCGATAGTTTCTAAACTTGACATGACACCCACTTTTGTGGGTAAAAAGTGGTGGCAAAAACAAAAGAAACAACAAACTAAAATATTCGTAAGTTAAAGAAAAACTTATCTCGCGCCTTTATTTTACAACTTTTCATTATAAGCATGCATATAAATACACACACACACACCCATAGTGAATTTTAGTGGCGCTGTTAGTTAAAGGCGTCGTGTAAGTACACAATGTTGCTGACGAAAGTTAACAAGGAGTTTTGTCTTTTCACATACTTCAACAGAATTTTAAAGTACTCAAATAAGTGGAAGTGGGTGTCAGCGTAATTTTCATGTATTCTAATTTAAACTAAGCAATTTTTTTTTGTATGATACGTGAGAAAAACTAAATATTTTGTTGCTCTTTTTGTCTTTTAAATGTATGCAAAGAAATTTTTTTCTCCCAGCAGTTGTAGCTAGTGGTTTAAGTACAAAAGTACTCAAGCCATAATAAAAGCTGTTAAAATTAAACAAGTGGCAGTTGTAGCTGCATTCATTACATGTTGTTTTGGAAGTAAAAGGAAAAGTACACATGTAGAACTTAATTTTAAGAAGACTTAATCACAACAATTAAATTGTTTTATAATTTAACACCAAATTAAGGTTAATTAACTTAAACAAGTGTAATTATAGCAAGAACTACTTATATTTTTATTTTTAAATAAAGAAAATATCTTACAGATCAAAAATAATGGAGAAAAATTTACAATAGATATTTTAAATAAGCGAATGTTCAAAAATAAATAAGTGCATAAACTCACACACACTCATATACAAAATTTTACAAAACCAACTTTTCATTTAACTTTTTTTATGACACTCAAATTTTAATTTAGACAAGACGATTATTGGAAAACTCTTTATATAGAAAAACTGAACGAAAAAAAGGTAATAATTTGAATGATTTTTATGTCCTGTTCATCGATTTCGAACGAAGACTTCGTTCGCTCAACTAAAATGTAAAATAAATACAATATTTTAAATTTTGTTTTTGTTTTAAATATTAGTTAAACGAACGAAGTCTTTGTTCGGAAATAGATGAACAGGCAAATACTAACTGCCTGTTTTTGAAATTAAAATAAAAATTTTCGTCTTTTTGATATTCTTTAATTAGGCTCGAGTTCATCCAATTTAATTTTCATTAAATTATTTTCACTGAGGAAGGAATTTTACAACTTGGAATTTTTATTAAAAGTTATTGATAAATTTTCCTTGGCTGAGCTGGGATTTGAACCGGGTTGATTTTTACATGTTTCAAGAATCACCACATTCTATCTTCAGAAAATCTTTGAGTTCTCACCACTTTAATTTAATGAAAATTAAATTTGATGAACTCGAGCCTAATTAAATAATATCAAAAAATTAAAATTAAGAGTTTAAATAAAAATCAAAATTGTTCTTAAAGATTTTTTTACCATTTAACTGGCCACATATCATAGATGATAACAATATACAATATTTTGCTAAATCGGGTTAAATTCACAATCTTTAACACAAGTTATAATGCAATTAAAATTGTACACTTAACGAATACATCTCAGTTTTCACGTATTTTTTTCTGAACGAAATGCAAAATCGTCGGCATATTAGGAATAATAAAAATACATACCCCAATTGTATAAATAAAACCCCTAAATAATAAGGAATATATTTTCGTTTTATTTGACAAGATCTCCAAACCGAACTAAAATATTGTCTACTCTGTTATAAAAAAAAACTTAATCTATTGTTTGTCTTTAAAACAGTACTGCAGTATGCTGAAGACTTCTCATTACAAAACCAAACAAAAAATTCACATATGTACGATCCGACAAAAAGACTTTTTTCGGGCTAAACTAGTCATGGGGACCACCGTGTGACAATGATACACATTGCTGTATCGAAATATTGGAATAAAATACATTTTTATCTAATTTTTTATATAAAAAAGAAAAGCCTCAAGCTTAATAAATTATATTGCAAAATACTTTAAATTTTAACTCCATTATAAATAGTTCATCGATTAGTGGAGTAATTTTTTACTAATTTGCAGCCATAAAAACCAACAGCGGAGACAAAAGTGTTGAAAACATGTAAAGACGTGATTGTCTAAATTATTAAACTTCTTTATTAGTTTGAGCTTAAGGTCACTTTAATTATAAATAGTTTGTTTATTTATCGATATTTCGATTTCCTTTGGAAATCTTCTTCAGGATATTATATATTTCAAAAATTTAACAAAAAATTGTGTTTGACAAATAACTAAAATTAAAATTAAATTAAAAAATTTTCAAACATTCAACAATAACATTTCATAAATTCAAAATATTAAAAAATTAAAAAGAGGAAACAAAAAACAATTTTAAAATATTTCCCTTTTTCGTCAAAAAATGTATTTCTACAAATCTAACATAAGCCATCTAAACTTTATTTTAGAAAACAACCAAAGATCTAAACCTATTTTCATTTTTTTCAACCTATTTTTTCTTATTCAATAAATATCTATAAATTTGAGCTAAACCTTCAGTATCTTTTTTAAAATTAATCCTTTCTTTAAATGGAATATTATTTATTTGTAACATTTCTAACATATATCTTCTTTTCTTAACACCTTCCACGTTTAAAACAGAAGTGTTCTCAAAATCTGGATAATGATTTAAATCCCTGCAATGAGTCGATAAAGCTGTACCATGTGCTGAATTATAATTTCTATATTTTTGGTCATGTTTATGTCCTGCTATTCTAGTTTTCAGTTTCGTCCCAGTTGTTCCTACATATATTTTTGCACATTGTTCATTATTGTTGCCACCACAAGGTATTTTATAAACTAAATTTGACATATCTAACTTTTGTAATCTATCTTTCATTCTTGTGAATAATCTACCAACATTATTATTTACCTTGTGTGCCATTCTATATTTCCCTTTGTCATAAATATTTGAGTTTTCTAACCTTTCTGAAAATCCAGGTACATAAGTTAATGATTTATATATTTTAGGTGCTAAGATCTCACTAATATTTCGAGATTTTCTTATATAATATTGTCTTATTAATTTGTGAATTAGTTTATTAGGAAAACTATTATCTTGTAAAATATTTCCAATTATTCTTTTATTTTTCCTATGAAATCTATTATCACTTATTGTCAATATTCTATCTATAAGATTATTAGCTGTGTTAATAATAATCCTCTTAGGATGCTTAGAAAAATAATTTAAGATTCTTCCTGATGAGGTTGGTTTTTTATACCAATCTATCAATAACCTATTTTCTTTCCTTATTACCAATGTATCCAAATATGGAATCGAATAATTTAATTCCCTTTCAATAGTAAACCTGATATTCTGATCAAAAGAATTAAACGTTGATAATAAAATATCTATCTCATTTTCATTAACTATAACAAATAAGTCATCTACATATTTTGTTATGATTTTTGGTTTATTAGTCAATTTTTCTAGACATGTATCTAATAATTTCTCCATCACAATATCAGCAATTATTGGAGATGCTGGTGAACCCATTGGAAGCCCCTTTTCCTGTGCATATATTTTCTTATCAAACTGAAAATATCTATTATCAACTACACAAAATTTAATAATTCTAAAAAATAAATCTTTATTAATATTCGTTATCCCCGAAATTTTATCCCAATTTTCTTCTATAATACTAATAGCCAAGTCAACTGGAATACTAGGAAATAATGAAACAACATCAAGTGATATTAATTGTTCATTATCTTGAATAGAAACATTTTTTATCCTATCTTTAAATTGAACAGAATTCATAACATTATACTTAGAATTCTCTGTTACTTTCTTAAGTATATTCGAAATATATTTACATAAATCATGTGAAGGTGAATTTATAGACGAACAAATTGGTCTTAATGGAAAATTTTCTTTATGAATTTTTGGTAATCCATATAATCTTGGTGCTACAGATATGGACGTTTTTAATTTGACTTTTTCTACTATTGTTATTATTTTCAATTTAAAAAGTTCTTCAACAAAATTATTGTTAATTCTCTGAAATCTGCTCGTAGGGTCCTTTTCTAATATGCGAAAAGTAGTATCATCACCTAAAATGTTTTCAATTCTGGATATATAATCACTTTTATTAATTGCAACCGTTGTGTTACCCTTATCCGCCTTTAAAATCATTATTTCCCTATTATTTCTAAGAAAATCTTTACTAAATTTTACTATATTTAATGTAAATCTATCTCTATTATCCAATGACATTTTATTTAAATGATTATCTATCACTGTTACAAAATTAGATCTTTGAATTTCCTGTTGTTCTTTATTCTCTACAGTCTCAATAAAATCTTCACCATCACAAATAACTTTCATTATTGGAAAATCTTCCCTTTTTACTGGAAGCGCATGCTTATGTCCCAATGACAAAATCCACTGAACATCCTCTGGTATATCCCTATCTGTTTTATTGACAAACCACTTTTTATTTAACCTAATTCCTAATTCTCTTCTCCGCAAATTAATTAGACAATCAAACTTTTTCAGATGTACCTGTTTTTCTTTCTTCATTAATTTATCCGATATTCTGTCCTCATATTTTAAAAAATTTTTCATCTCCTCATTATTTAATAATCTACTTATAATATATCTTAAATATTGCAATTCGTCTTGATTATCCTTCAATTGTTGATGTTTCTGTTTAATAGATGAATTAAGAATCCTGTTATTTAATCCTTGAACATAGTTTCCAATTTGATTATATAATGAAGGAGCTAATTTTCCATTAAAAATTTTGAAAATATTTCTAGTAGAGTCTTGGATAAATTTTGGTATAATCCCATGATTACGACATCTTATCAAAAACGTAATTGTTGCCTTGCATTTTACTACCTTTTCTCTTACTAATTTGAACCTGTTGATCCATTTTCTATTACCCTCATGTCTCTTGAAATCTTGGTAATTCATTGTGCTCTGTTTCTTTGTTAATAATTTTATTATAATTTCTTCGACCTTTTTAAAATATTATTCTTCTTTATTAGTTTGAGCTTAAGGTCACTTTAATTATAAATAGTTTGTTTATTTATCGATATTTCGATTTCCTTTGGAAATCTTCTTCAGGATATTATATATTTCAAAAATTTAACAAAAAATTGTGTTTGACAAATAACTAAAATTAAAATTAAATTAAAAAATTTTCAAACATTCAACAATAACATTTCATAAATTCAAAATATTAAAAAATTAAAAAGAGGAAACAAAAAACAATTTTAAAATATTTCCCTTTTTCGTCAAAAAATGTATTTCTACAAATCTAACATAAGCCATCTAAACTTTATTTTAGAAAACAACCAAAGATCTAAACCTATTTTCATTTTTTTCAACCTATTTTTTCTTATTCAATAAATATCTATAAATTTGAGCTAAACCTTCAGTATCTTTTTTAAAATTAATCCTTTCTTTAAATGGAATATTATTTATTTGTAACATTTCTAACATATATCTTCTTTTCTTAACACCTTCCACGTTTAAAACAGAAGTGTTCTCAAAATCTGGATAATGATTTAAATCCCTGCAATGAGTCGATAAAGCTGTACCATGTGCTGAATTATAATTTCTATATTTTTGGTCATGTTTATGTCCTGCTATTCTAGTTTTCAGTTTCGTCCCAGTTGTTCCTACATATATTTTTGCACATTGTTCATTATTGTTGCCACCACAAGGTATTTTATAAACTAAATTTGACATATCTAACTTTTGTAATCTATCTTTCATTCTTGTGAATAATCTACCAACATTATTATTTACCTTGTGTGCCATTCTATATTTCCCTTTGTCATAAATATTTGAGTTTTCTAACCTTTCTGAAAATCCAGGTACATAAGTTAATGATTTATATATTTTAGGTGCTAAGATCTCACTAATATTTCGAGATTTTCTTATATAATATTGTCTTATTAATTTGTGAATTAGTTTATTAGGAAAACTATTATCTTGTAAAATATTTCCAATTATTCTTTTATTTTTCCTATGAAATCTATTATCACTTATTGTCAATATTCTATCTATAAGATTATTAGCTGTGTTAATAATAATCCTCTTAGGATGCTTAGAAAAATAATTTAAGATTCTTCCTGATGAGGTTGGTTTTTTATACCAATCTATCAATAACCTATTTTCTTTCCTTATTACCAATGTATCCAAATATGGAATCGAATAATTTAATTCCCTTTCAATAGTAAACCTGATATTCTGATCAAAAGAATTAAACGTTGATAATAAAATATCTATCTCATTTTCATTAACTATAACAAATAAGTCATCTACATATTTTGTTATGATTTTTGGTTTATTAGTCAATTTTTCTAGACATGTATCTAATAATTTCTCCATCACAATATCAGCAATTATTGGAGATGCTGGTGAACCCATTGGAAGCCCCTTTTCCTGTGCATATATTTTCTTATCAAACTGAAAATATCTATTATCAACTACACAAAATTTAATAATTCTAAAAAATAAATCTTTATTAATATTCGTTATCCCCGAAATTTTATCCCAATTTTCTTCTATAATACTAATAGCCAAGTCAACTGGAATACTAGGAAATAATGAAACAACATCAAGTGATATTAATTGTTCATTATCTTGAATAGAAACATTTTTTATCCTATCTTTAAATTGAACAGAATTCATAACATTATACTTAGAATTCTCTGTTACTTTCTTAAGTATATTCGAAATATATTTACATAAATCATGTGAAGGTGAATTTATAGACGAACAAATTGGTCTTAATGGAAAATTTTCTTTATGAATTTTTGGTAATCCATATAATCTTGGTGCTACAGATATGGACGTTTTTAATTTGACTTTTTCTACTATTGTTATTATTTTCAATTTAAAAAGTTCTTCAACAAAATTATTGTTAATTCTCTGAAATCTGCTCGTAGGGTCCTTTTCTAATATGCGAAAAGTAGTATCATCACCTAAAATGTTTTCAATTCTGGATATATAATCACTTTTATTAATTGCAACCGTTGTGTTACCCTTATCCGCCTTTAAAATCATTATTTCCCTATTATTTCTAAGAAAATCTTTACTAAATTTTACTATATTTAATGTAAATCTATCTCTATTATCCAATGACATTTTATTTAAATGATTATCTATCACTGTTACAAAATTAGATCTTTGAATTTCCTGTTGTTCTTTATTCTCTACAGTCTCAATAAAATCTTCACCATCACAAATAACTTTCATTATTGGAAAATCTTCCCTTTTTACTGGAAGCGCATGCTTATGTCCCAATGACAAAATCCACTGAACATCCTCTGGTATATCCCTATCTGTTTTATTGACAAACCACTTTTTATTTAACCTAATTCCTAATTCTCTTCTCCGCAAATTAATTAGACAATCAAACTTTTTCAGATGTACCTGTTTTTCTTTCTTCATTAATTTATCCGATATTCTGTCCTCATATTTTAAAAAATTTTTCATCTCCTCATTATTTAATAATCTACTTATAATATATCTTAAATATTGCAATTCGTCTTGATTATCCTTCAATTGTTGATGTTTCTGTTTAATAGATGAATTAAGAATCCTGTTATTTAATCCTTGAACATAGTTTCCAATTTGATTATATAATGAAGGAGCTAATTTTCCATTAAAAATTTTGAAAATATTTCTAGTAGAGTCTTGGATAAATTTTGGTATAATCCCATGATTACGACATCTTATCAAAAACGTAATTGTTGCCTTGCATTTTACTACCTTTTCTCTTACTAATTTGAACCTGTTGATCCATTTTCTATTACCCTCATGTCTCTTGAAATCTTGGTAATTCATTGTGCTCTGTTTCTTTGTTAATAATTTTATTATAATTTCTTCGACCTTTTTAAAATATTATTCTTCTTTATTAGTTTGAGCTTAAGGTCACTTTAATTATAAATAGTTTGTTTATTTATCGATATTTCGATTTCCTTTGGAAATCTTCTTCAGGATATTATATATTTCAAAAATTTAACAAAAAATTGTGTTTGACAAATAACTAAAATTAAAATTAAATTAAAAAATTTTCAAACATTCAACAATAACATTTCATAAATTCAAAATATTAAAAAATTAAAAAGAGGAAACAAAAAACAATTTTAAAATATTTCCCTTTTTCGTCAAAAAATGTATTTCTACAAATCTAACATAAGCCATCTAAACTTTATTTTAGAAAACAACCAAAGATCTAAACCTATTTTCATTTTTTTCAACCTATTTTTTCTTATTCAATAAATATCTATAAATTTGAGCTAAACCTTCAGTATCTTTTTTAAAATTAATCCTTTCTTTAAATGGAATATTATTTATTTGTAACATTTCTAACATATATCTTCTTTTCTTAACACCTTCCACGTTTAAAACAGAAGTGTTCTCAAAATCTGGATAATGATTTAAATCCCTGCAATGAGTCGATAAAGCTGTACCATGTGCTGAATTATAATTTCTATATTTTTGGTCATGTTTATGTCCTGCTATTCTAGTTTTCAGTTTCGTCCCAGTTGTTCCTACATATATTTTTGCACATTGTTCATTATTGTTGCCACCACAAGGTATTTTATAAACTAAATTTGACATATCTAACTTTTGTAATCTATCTTTCATTCTTGTGAATAATCTACCAACATTATTATTTACCTTGTGTGCCATTCTATATTTCCCTTTGTCATAAATATTTGAGTTTTCTAACCTTTCTGAAAATCCAGGTACATAAGTTAATGATTTATATATTTTAGGTGCTAAGATCTCACTAATATTTCGAGATTTTCTTATATAATATTGTCTTATTAATTTGTGAATTAGTTTATTAGGAAAACTATTATCTTGTAAAATATTTCCAATTATTCTTTTATTTTTCCTATGAAATCTATTATCACTTATTGTCAATATTCTATCTATAAGATTATTAGCTGTGTTAATAATAATCCTCTTAGGATGCTTAGAAAAATAATTTAAGATTCTTCCTGATGAGGTTGGTTTTTTATACCAATCTATCAATAACCTATTTTCTTTCCTTATTACCAATGTATCCAAATATGGAATCGAATAATTTAATTCCCTTTCAATAGTAAACCTGATATTCTGATCAAAAGAATTAAACGTTGATAATAAAATATCTATCTCATTTTCATTAACTATAACAAATAAGTCATCTACATATTTTGTTATGATTTTTGGTTTATTAGTCAATTTTTCTAGATATGTATCTAATAATTTCTCCATCACAATATCAGCAATTATTGGAGATGCTGGTGAACCCATTGGAAGCCCCTTTTCCTGTGCATATATTTTCTTATCAAACTGAAAATATCTATTATCAACTACACAAAATTTAATAATTCTAAAAAATAAATCTTTATTAATATTCGTTATCCCCGAAATTTTATCCCAATTTTCTTCTATAATACTAATAGCCAAGTCAACTGGAATACTAGGAAATAATGAAACAACATCAAGTGATATTAATTGTTCATTATCTTGAATAGAAACATTTTTTATCCTATCTTTAAATTGAACAGAATTCATAACATTATACTTAGAATTCTCTGTTACTTTCTTAAGTATATTCGAAATATATTTACATAAATCATGTGAAGGTGAATTTATAGACGAACAAATTGGTCTTAATGGAAAATTTTCTTTATGAATTTTTGGTAATCCATATAATCTTGGTGCTACAGATATGGACGTTTTTAATTTGACTTTTTCTACTATTGTTATTATTTTCAATTTAAAAAGTTCTTCAACAAAATTATTGTTAATTCTCTGAAATCTGCTCGTAGGGTCCTTTTCTAATATGCGAAAAGTAGTATCATCACCTAAAATGTTTTCAATTCTGGATATATAATCACTTTTATTAATTGCAACCGTTGTGTTACCCTTATCCGCCTTTAAAATCATTATTTCCCTATTATTTCTAAGAAAATCTTTACTAAATTTTACTATATTTAATGTAAATCTATCTCTATTATCCAATGACATTTTATTTAAATGATTATCTATCACTGTTACAAAATTAGATCTTTGAATTTCCTGTTGTTCTTTATTCTCTACAGTCTCAATAAAATCTTCACCATCACAAATAACTTTCATTATTGGAAAATCTTCCCTTTTTACTGGAAGCGCATGCTTATGTCCCAATGACAAAATCCACTGAACATCCTCTGGTATATCCCTATCTGTTTTATTGACAAACCACTTTTTATTTAACCTAATTCCTAATTCTCTTCTCCGCAAATTAATTAGACAATCAAACTTTTTCAGATGTACCTGTTTTTCTTTCTTCATTAATTTATCCGATATTCTGTCCTCATATTTTAAAAAATTTTTCATCTCCTCATTATTTAATAATCTACTTATAATATATCTTAAATATTGCAATTCGTCTTGATTATCCTTCAATTGTTGATGTTTCTGTTTAATAGATGAATTAAGAATCCTGTTATTTAATCCTTGAACATAGTTTCCAATTTGATTATATAATGAAGGAGCTAATTTTCCATTAAAAATTTTGAAAATATTTCTAGTAGAGTCTTGGATAAATTTTGGTATAATCCCATGATTACGACATCTTATCAAAAACGTAATTGTTGCCTTGCATTTTACTACCTTTTCTCTTACTAATTTGAACCTGTTGATCCATTTTCTATTACCCTCATGTCTCTTGAAATCTTGGTAATTCATTGTGCTCTGTTTCTTTGTTAATAATTTTATTATAATTTCTTCGACCTTTTTAAAATATTATTCTTCTTTATTAGTTTGAGCTTAAGGTCACTTTAATTATAAATAGTTTGTTTATTTATCGATATTTCGATTTCCTTTGGAAATCTTCTTCAGGATATTATATATTTCAAAAATTTAACAAAAAATTGTGTTTGACAAATAACTAAAATTAAAATTAAATTAAAAAATTTTCAAACATTCAACAATAACATTTCATAAATTCAAAATATTAAAAAATTAAAAAGAGGAAACAAAAAACAATTTTAAAATATTTCCCTTTTTCGTCAAAAAATGTATTTCTACAAATCTAACATAAGCCATCTAAACTTTATTTTAGAAAACAACCAAAGATCTAAACCTATTTTCATTTTTTTCAACCTATTTTTTCTTATTCAATAAATATCTATAAATTTGAGCTAAACCTTCAGTATCTTTTTTAAAATTAATCCTTTCTTTAAATGGAATATTATTTATTTGTAACATTTCTAACATATATCTTCTTTTCTTAACACCTTCCACGTTTAAAACAGAAGTGTTCTCAAAATCTGGATAATGATTTAAATCCCTGCAATGAGTCGATAAAGCTGTACCATGTGCTGAATTATAATTTCTATATTTTTGGTCATGTTTATGTCCTGCTATTCTAGTTTTCAGTTTCGTCCCAGTTGTTCCTACATATATTTTTGCACATTGTTCATTATTGTTGCCACCACAAGGTATTTTATAAACTAAATTTGACATATCTAACTTTTGTAATCTATCTTTCATTCTTGTGAATAATCTACCAACATTATTATTTACCTTGTGTGCCATTCTATATTTCCCTTTGTCATAAATATTTGAGTTTTCTAACCTTTCTGAAAATCCAGGTACATAAGTTAATGATTTATATATTTTAGGTGCTAAGATCTCACTAATATTTCGAGATTTTCTTATATAATATTGTCTTATTAATTTGTGAATTAGTTTATTAGGAAAACTATTATCTTGTAAAATATTTCCAATTATTCTTTTATTTTTCCTATGAAATCTATTATCACTTATTGTCAATATTCTATCTATAAGATTATTAGCTGTGTTAATAATAATCCTCTTAGGATGCTTAGAAAAATAATTTAAGATTCTTCCTGATGAGGTTGGTTTTTTATACCAATCTATCAATAACCTATTTTCTTTCCTTATTACCAATGTATCCAAATATGGAATCGAATAATTTAATTCCCTTTCAATAGTAAACCTGATATTCTGATCAAAAGAATTAAACGTTGATAATAAAATATCTATCTCATTTTCATTAACTATAACAAATAAGTCATCTACATATTTTGTTATGATTTTTGGTTTATTAGTCAATTTTTCTAGACATGTATCTAATAATTTCTCCATCACAATATCAGCAATTATTGGAGATGCTGGTGAACCCATTGGAAGCCCCTTTTCCTGTGCATATATTTTCTTATCAAACTGAAAATATCTATTATCAACTACACAAAATTTAATAATTCTAAAAAATAAATCTTTATTAATATTCGTTATCCCCGAAATTTTATCCCAATTTTCTTCTATAATACTAATAGCCAAGTCAACTGGAATACTAGGAAATAATGAAACAACATCAAGTGATATTAATTGTTCATTATCTTGAATAGAAACATTTTTTATCCTATCTTTAAATTGAACAGAATTCATAACATTATACTTAGAATTCTCTGTTACTTTCTTAAGTATATTCGAAATATATTTACATAAATCATGTGAAGGTGAATTTATAGACGAACAAATTGGTCTTAATGGAAAATTTTCTTTATGAATTTTTGGTAATCCATATAATCTTGGTGCTACAGATATGGACGTTTTTAATTTGACTTTTTCTACTATTGTTATTATTTTCAATTTAAAAAGTTCTTCAACAAAATTATTGTTAATTCTCTGAAATCTGCTCGTAGGGTCCTTTTCTAATATGCGAAAAGTAGTATCATCACCTAAAATGTTTTCAATTCTGGATATATAATCACTTTTATTAATTGCAACCGTTGTGTTACCCTTATCCGCCTTTAAAATCATTATTTCCCTATTATTTCTAAGAAAATCTTTACTAAATTTTACTATATTTAATGTAAATCTATCTCTATTATCCAATGACATTTTATTTAAATGATTATCTATCACTGTTACAAAATTAGATCTTTGAATTTCCTGTTGTTCTTTATTCTCTACAGTCTCAATAAAATCTTCACCATCACAAATAACTTTCATTATTGGAAAATCTTCCCTTTTTACTGGAAGCGCATGCTTATGTCCCAATGACAAAATCCACTGAACATCCTCTGGTATATCCCTATCTGTTTTATTGACAAACCACTTTTTATTTAACCTAATTCCTAATTCTCTTCTCCGCAAATTAATTAGACAATCAAACTTTTTCAGATGTACCTGTTTTTCTTTCTTCATTAATTTATCCGATATTCTGTCCTCATATTTTAAAAAATTTTTCATCTCCTCATTATTTAATAATCTACTTATAATATATCTTAAATATTGCAATTCGTCTTGATTATCCTTCAATTGTTGATGTTTCTGTTTAATAGATGAATTAAGAATCCTGTTATTTAATCCTTGAACATAGTTTCCAATTTGATTATATAATGAAGGAGCTAATTTTCCATTAAAAATTTTGAAAATATTTCTAGTAGAGTCTTGGATAAATTTTGGTATAATCCCATGATTACGACATCTTATCAAAAACGTAATTGTTGCCTTGCATTTTACTACCTTTTCTCTTACTAATTTGAACCTGTTGATCCATTTTCTATTACCCTCATGTCTCTTGAAATCTTGGTAATTCATTGTGCTCTGTTTCTTTGTTAATAATTTTATTATAATTTCTTCGACCTTTTTAAAATATTATTCTTCTTTATTAGTTTGAGCTTAAGGTCACTTTAATTATAAATAGTTTGTTTATTTATCGATATTTCGATTTCCTTTGGAAATCTTCTTCAGGATATTATATATTTCAAAAATTTAACAAAAAATTGTGTTTGACAAATAACTAAAATTAAAATTAAATTAAAAAATTTTCAAACATTCAACAATAACATTTCATAAATTCAAAATATTAAAAAATTAAAAAGAGGAAACAAAAAACAATTTTAAAATATTTCCCTTTTTCGTCAAAAAATGTATTTCTACAAATCTAACATAAGCCATCTAAACTTTATTTTAGAAAACAACCAAAGATCTAAACCTATTTTCATTTTTTTCAACCTATTTTTTCTTATTCAATAAATATCTATAAATTTGAGCTAAACCTTCAGTATCTTTTTTAAAATTAATCCTTTCTTTAAATGGAATATTATTTATTTGTAACATTTCTAACATATATCTTCTTTTCTTAACACCTTCCACGTTTAAAACAGAAGTGTTCTCAAAATCTGGATAATGATTTAAATCCCTGCAATGAGTCGATAAAGCTGTACCATGTGCTGAATTATAATTTCTATATTTTTGGTCATGTTTATGTCCTGCTATTCTAGTTTTCAGTTTCGTCCCAGTTGTTCCTACATATATTTTTGCACATTGTTCATTATTGTTGCCACCACAAGGTATTTTATAAACTAAATTTGACATATCTAACTTTTGTAATCTATCTTTCATTCTTGTGAATAATCTACCAACATTATTATTTACCTTGTGTGCCATTCTATATTTCCCTT
Organism: Pollenia griseotomentosa; assembly: GCA_963931875.1. Taxonomy (NCBI): domain Eukaryota; kingdom Metazoa; phylum Arthropoda; class Insecta; order Diptera; family Polleniidae; genus Pollenia; species Pollenia griseotomentosa. The sequence continues at coordinate 255,347,195 of OZ007560.1, read as the reverse complement.
TGTCATAAATATTTGAGTTTTCTAACCTTTCTGAAAATCCAGGTACATAAGTTAATGATTTATATATTTTAGGTGCTAAGATCTCACTAATATTTCGAGATTTTCTTATATAATATTGTCTTATTAATTTGTGAATTAGTTTATTAGGAAAACTATTATCTTGTAAAATATTTCCAATTATTCTTTTATTTTTCCTATGAAATCTATTATCACTTATTGTCAATATTCTATCTATAAGATTATTAGCTGTGTTAATAATAATCCTCTTAGGATGCTTAGAAAAATAATTTAAGATTCTTCCTGATGAGGTTGGTTTTTTATACCAATCTATCAATAACCTATTTTCTTTCCTTATTACCAATGTATCCAAATATGGAATCGAATAATTTAATTCCCTTTCAATAGTAAACCTGATATTCTGATCAAAAGAATTAAACGTTGATAATAAAATATCTATCTCATTTTCATTAACTATAACAAATAAGTCATCTACATATTTTGTTATGATTTTTGGTTTATTAGTCAATTTTTCTAGACATGTATCTAATAATTTCTCCATCACAATATCAGCAATTATTGGAGATGCTGGTGAACCCATTGGAAGCCCCTTTTCCTGTGCATATATTTTCTTATCAAACTGAAAATATCTATTATCAACTACACAAAATTTAATAATTCTAAAAAATAAATCTTTATTAATATTCGTTATCCCCGAAATTTTATCCCAATTTTCTTCTATAATACTAATAGCCAAGTCAACTGGAATACTAGGAAATAATGAAACAACATCAAGTGATATTAATTGTTCATTATCTTGAATAGAAACATTTTTTATCCTATCTTTAAATTGAACAGAATTCATAACATTATACTTAGAATTCTCTGTTACTTTCTTAAGTATATTCGAAATATATTTACATAAATCATGTGAAGGTGAATTTATAGACGAACAAATTGGTCTTAATGGAAAATTTTCTTTATGAATTTTTGGTAATCCATATAATCTTGGTGCTACAGATATGGACGTTTTTAATTTGACTTTTTCTACTATTGTTATTATTTTCAATTTAAAAAGTTCTTCAACAAAATTATTGTTAATTCTCTGAAATCTGCTCGTAGGGTCCTTTTCTAATATGCGAAAAGTAGTATCATCACCTAAAATGTTTTCAATTCTGGATATATAATCACTTTTATTAATTGCAACCGTTGTGTTACCCTTATCCGCCTTTAAAAATAAGTCATCTACATATTTTGTTATGATTTTTGGTTTATTAGTCAATTTTTCTAGACATGTATCTAATAATTTCTCCATCACAATATCAGCAATTATTGGAGATGCTGGTGAACCCATTGGAAGCCCCTTTTCCTGTGCATATATTTTCTTATCAAACTGAAAATATCTATTATCAACTACACAAAATTTAATAATTCTAAAAAATAAATCTTTATTAATATTCGTTATCCCCGAAATTTTATCCCAATTTTCTTCTATAATACTAATAGCCAAGTCAACTGGAATACTAGGAAATAATGAAACAACATCAAGTGATATTAATTGTTCATTATCTTGAATAGAAACATTTTTTATCCTATCTTTAAATTGAACAGAATTCATAACATTATACTTAGAATTCTCTGTTACTTTCTTAAGTATATTCGAAATATATTTACATAAATCATGTGAAGGTGAATTTATAGACGAACAAATTGGTCTTAATGGAAAATTTTCTTTATGAATTTTTGGTAATCCATATAATCTTGGTGCTACAGATATGGACGTTTTTAATTTGACTTTTTCTACTATTGTTATTATTTTCAATTTAAAAAGTTCTTCAACAAAATTATTGTTAATTCTCTGAAATCTGCTCGTAGGGTCCTTTTCTAATATGCGAAAAGTAGTATCATCACCTAAAATGTTTTCAATTCTGGATATATAATCACTTTTATTAATTGCAACCGTTGTGTTACCCTTATCCGCCTTTAAAAATAAGTCATCTACATATTTTGTTATGATTTTTGGTTTATTAGTCAATTTTTCTAGACATGTATCTAATAATTTCTCCATCACAATATCAGCAATTATTGGAGATGCTGGTGAACCCATTGGAAGCCCCTTTTCCTGTGCATATATTTTCTTATCAAACTGAAAATATCTATTATCAACTACACAAAATTTAATAATTCTAAAAAATAAATCTTTATTAATATTCGTTATCCCCGAAATTTTATCCCAATTTTCTTCTATAATACTAATAGCCAAGTCAACTGGAATACTAGGAAATAATGAAACAACATCAAGTGATATTAATTGTTCATTATCTTGAATAGAAACATTTTTTATCCTATCTTTAAATTGAACAGAATTCATAACATTATACTTAGAATTCTCTGTTACTTTCTTAAGTATATTCGAAATATATTTACATAAATCATGTGAAGGTGAATTTATAGACGAACAAATTGGTCTTAATGGAAAATTTTCTTTATGAATTTTTGGTAATCCATATAATCTTGGTGCTACAGATATGGACGTTTTTAATTTGACTTTTTCTACTATTGTTATTATTTTCAATTTAAAAAGTTCTTCAACAAAATTATTGTTAATTCTCTGAAATCTGCTCGTAGGGTCCTTTTCTAATATGCGAAAAGTAGTATCATCACCTAAAATGTTTTCAATTCTGGATATATAATCACTTTTATTAATTGCAACCGTTGTGTTACCCTTATCCGCCTTTAAAAATAAGTCATCTACATATTTTGTTATGATTTTTGGTTTATTAGTCAATTTTTCTAGACATGTATCTAATAATTTCTCCATCACAATATCAGCAATTATTGGAGATGCTGGTGAACCCATTGGAAGCCCCTTTTCCTGTGCATATATTTTCTTATCAAACTGAAAATATCTATTATCAACTACACAAAATTTAATAATTCTAAAAAATAAATCTTTATTAATATTCGTTATCCCCGAAATTTTATCCCAATTTTCTTCTATAATACTAATAGCCAAGTCAACTGGAATACTAGGAAATAATGAAACAACATCAAGTGATATTAATTGTTCATTATCTTGAATAGAAACATTTTTTATCCTATCTTTAAATTGAACAGAATTCATAACATTATACTTAGAATTCTCTGTTACTTTCTTAAGTATATTCGAAATATATTTACATAAATCATGTGAAGGTGAATTTATAGACGAACAAATTGGTCTTAATGGAAAATTTTCTTTATGAATTTTTGGTAATCCATATAATCTTGGTGCTACAGATATGGACGTTTTTAATTTGACTTTTTCTACTATTGTTATTATTTTCAATTTAAAAAGTTCTTCAACAAAATTATTGTTAATTCTCTGAAATCTGCTCGTAGGGTCCTTTTCTAATATGCGAAAAGTAGTATCATCACCTAAAATGTTTTCAATTCTGGATATATAATCACTTTTATTAATTGCAACCGTTGTGTTACCCTTATCCGCCTTTAAAAATAAGTCATCTACATATTTTGTTATGATTTTTGGTTTATTAGTCAATTTTTCTAGACATGTATCTAATAATTTCTCCATCACAATATCAGCAATTATTGGAGATGCTGGTGAACCCATTGGAAGCCCCTTTTCCTGTGCATATATTTTCTTATCAAACTGAAAATATCTATTATCAACTACACAAAATTTAATAATTCTAAAAAATAAATCTTTATTAATATTCGTTATCCCCGAAATTTTATCCCAATTTTCTTCTATAATACTAATAGCCAAGTCAACTGGAATACTAGGAAATAATGAAACAACATCAAGTGATATTAATTGTTCATTATCTTGAATAGAAACATTTTTTATCCTATCTTTAAATTGAACAGAATTCATAACATTATACTTAGAATTCTCTGTTACTTTCTTAAGTATATTCGAAATATATTTACATAAATCATGTGAAGGTGAATTTATAGACGAACAAATTGGTCTTAATGGAAAATTTTTTTTATGAATTTTTGGTAATCCATATAATCTTGGTGCTACAGATATGGACGTTTTTAATTTGACTTTTTCTACTATTGTTATTATTTTCAATTTAAAAAGTTCTTCAACAAAATTATTGTTAATTCTCTGAAATCTGCTCGTAGGGTCCTTTTCTAATATGCGAAAAGTAGTATCATCACCTAAAATGTTTTCAATTCTGGATATATAATCACTTTTATTAATTGCAACCGTTGTGTTACCCTTATCCGCCTTTAAAAATAAGTCATCTACATATTTTGTTATGATTTTTGGTTTATTAGTCAATTTTTCTAGACATGTATCTAATAATTTCTCCATCATAATATCAGCAATTATTGGAGATGCTGGTGAACCCATTGGAAGCCCCTTTTCCTGTGCATATATTTTCTTATCAAACTGAAAATATCTATTATCAACTACACAAAATTTAATAATTCTAAAAAATAAATCTTTATTAATATTCGTTATCCCCGAAATTTTATCCCAATTTTCTTCTATAATACTAATAGCCAAGTCAACTGGAATACTAGGAAATAATGAAACAACATCAAGTGATATTAATTGTTCATTATCTTGAATAGAAACATTTTTTATCCTATCTTTAAATTGAACAGAATTCATAACATTATACTTAGAATTCTCTGTTACTTTCTTAAGTATATTCGAAATATATTTACATAAATCATGTGAAGGTGAATTTATAGACGAACAAATTGGTCTTAATGGAAAATTTTCTTTATGAATTTTTGGTAATCCATATAATCTTGGTGCTACAGATATGGACGTTTTTAATTTGACTTTTTCTACTATTGTTATTATTTTCAATTTAAAAAGTTCTTCAACAAAATTATTGTTAATTCTCTGAAATCTGCTCGTAGGGTCCTTTTCTAATATGCGAAAAGTAGTATCATCACCTAAAATGTTTTCAATTCTGGATATATAATCACTTTTATTAATTGCAACCGTTGTGTTACCCTTATCCGCCTTTAAAAATAAGTCATCTACATATTTTGTTATGATTTTTGGTTTATTAGTCAATTTTTCTAGACATGTATCTAATAATTTCTCCATCACAATATCAGCAATTATTGGAGATGCTGGTGAACCCATTGGAAGCCCCTTTTCCTGTGCATATATTTTCTTATCAAACTGAAAATATCTATTATCAACTACACAAAATTTAATAATTCTAAAAAATAAATCTTTATTAATATTCGTTATCCCCGAAATTTTATCCCAATTTTCTTCTATAATACTAATAGCCAAGTCAACTGGAATACTAGGAAATAATGAAACAACATCAAGTGATATTAATTGTTCATTATCTTGAATAGAAACATTTTTTATCCTATCTTTAAATTGAACAGAATTCATAACATTATACTTAGAATTCTCTGTTACTTTCTTAAGTATATTCGAAATATATTTACATAAATCATGTGAAGGTGAATTTATAGACGAACAAATTGGTCTTAATGGAAAATTTTCTTTATGAATTTTTGGTAATCCATATAATCTTGGTGCTACAGATATGGACGTTTTTAATTTGACTTTTTCTACTATTGTTATTATTTTCAATTTAAAAAGTTCTTCAACAAAATTATTGTTAATTCTCTGAAATCTGCTCGTAGGGTCCTTTTCTAATATGCGAAAAGTAGTATCATCACCTAAAATGTTTTCAATTCTGGATATATAATCACTTTTATTAATTGCAACCGTTGTGTTACCCTTATCCGCCTTTAAAAATAAGTCATCTACATATTTTGTTATGATTTTTGGTTTATTAGTCAATTTTTCTAGACATGTATCTAATAATTTCTCCATCACAATATCAGCAATTATTGGAGATGCTGGTGAACCCATTGGAAGCCCCTTTTCCTGTGCATATATTTTCTTATCAAACTGAAAATATCTATTATCAACTACACAAAATTTAATAATTCTAAAAAATAAATCTTTATTAATATTCGTTATCCCCGAAATTTTATCCCAATTTTCTTCTATAATACTAATAGCCAAGTCAACTGGAATACTAGGAAATAATGAAACAACATCAAGTGATATTAATTGTTCATTATCTTGAATAGAAACATTTTTTATCCTATCTTTAAATTGAACAGAATTCATAACATTATACTTAGAATTCTCTGTTACTTTCTTAAGTATATTCGAAATATATTTACATAAATCATGTGAAGGTGAATTTATAGACGAACAAATTGGTCTTAATGGAAAATTTTCTTTATGAATTTTTGGTAATCCATATAATCTTGGTGCTACAGATATGGACGTTTTTAATTTGACTTTTTCTACTATTGTTATTATTTTCAATTTAAAAAGTTCTTCAACAAAATTATTGTTAATTCTCTGAAATCTGCTCGTAGGGTCCTTTTCTAATATGCGAAAAGTAGTATCATCACCTAAAATGTTTTCAATTCTGGATATATAATCACTTTTATTAATTGCAACCGTTGTGTTACCCTTATCCGCCTTTAAAAATAAGTCATCTACATATTTTGTTATGATTTTTGGTTTATTAGTCAATTTTTCTAGACATGTATCTAATAATTTCTCCATCACAATATCAGCAATTATTGGAGATGCTGGTGAACCCATTGGAAGCCCCTTTTCCTGTGCATATATTTTCTTATCAAACTGAAAATATCTATTATCAACTACACAAAATTTAATAATTCTAAAAAATAAATCTTTATTAATATTCGTTATCCCCGAAATTTTATCCCAATTTTCTTCTATAATACTAATAGCCAAGTCAACTGGAATACTAGGAAATAATGAAACAACATCAAGTGATATTAATTGTTCATTATCTTGAATAGAAACATTTTTTATCCTATCTTTAAATTGAACAGAATTCATAACATTATACTTAGAATTCTCTGTTACTTTCTTAAGTATATTCGAAATATATTTACATAAATCATGTGAAGGTGAATTTATAGACGAACAAATTGGTCTTAATGGAAAATTTTCTTTATGAATTTTTGGTAATCCATATAATCTTGGTGCTACAGATATGGACGTTTTTAATTTGACTTTTTCTACTATTGTTATTATTTTCAATTTAAAAAGTTCTTCAACAAAATTATTGTTAATTCTCTGAAATCTGCTCGTAGGGTCCTTTTCTAATATGCGAAAAGTAGTATCATCACCTAAAATGTTTTCAATTCTGGATATATAATCACTTTTATTAATTGCAACCGTTGTGTTACCCTTATCCGCCTTTAAAAATAAGTCATCTACATATTTTGTTATGATTTTTGGTTTATTAGTCAATTTTTCTAGACATGTATCTAATAATTTCTCCATCACAATATCAGCAATTATTGGAGATGCTGGTGAACCCATTGGAAGCCCCTTTTCCTGTGCATATATTTTCTTATCAAACTGAAAATATCTATTATCAACTACACAAAATTTAATAATTCTAAAAAATAAATCTTTATTAATATTCGTTATCCCCGAAATTTTATCCCAATTTTCTTCTATAATACTAATAGCCAAGTCAACTGGAATACTAGGAAATAATGAAACAACATCAAGTGATATTAATTGTTCATTATCTTGAATAGAAACATTTTTTATCCTATCTTTAAATTGAACAGAATTCATAACATTATACTTAGAATTCTCTGTTACTTTCTTAAGTATATTCGAAATATATTTACATAAATCATGTGAAGGTGAATTTATAGACGAACAAATTGGTCTTAATGGAAAATTTTCTTTATGAATTTTTGGTAATCCATATAATCTTGGTGCTACAGATATGGACGTTTTTAATTTGACTTTTTCTACTATTGTTATTATTTTCAATTTAAAAAGTTCTTCAACAAAATTATTGTTAATTCTCTGAAATCTGCTCGTAGGGTCCTTTTCTAATATGCGAAAAGTAGTATCATCACCTAAAATGTTTTCAATTCTGGATATATAATCACTTTTATTAATTGCAACCGTTGTGTTACCCTTATCCGCCTTTAAAAATAAGTCATCTACATATTTTGTTATGATTTTTGGTTTATTAGTCAATTTTTCTAGACATGTATCTAATAATTTCTCCATCACAATATCAGCAATTATTGGAGATGCTGGTGAACCCATTGGAAGCCCCTTTTCCTGTGCATATATTTTCTTATCAAACTGAAAATATCTATTATCAACTACACAAAATTTAATAATTCTAAAAAATAAATCTTTATTAATATTCGTTATCCCCGAAATTTTATCCCAATTTTCTTCTATAATACTAATAGCCAAGTCAACTGGAATACTAGGAAATAATGAAACAACATCAAGTGATATTAATTGTTCATTATCTTGAATAGAAACATTTTTTATCCTATCTTTAAATTGAACAGAATTCATAACATTATACTTAGAATTCTCTGTTACTTTCTTAAGTATATTCGAAATATATTTACATAAATCATGTGAAGGTGAATTTATAGACGAACAAATTGGTCTTAATGGAAAATTTTCTTTATGAATTTTTGGTAATCCATATAATCTTGGTGCTACAGATATGGACGTTTTTAATTTGACTTTTTCTACTATTGTTATTATTTTCAATTTAAAAAGTTCTTCAACAAAATTATTGTTAATTCTCTGAAATCTGCTCGTAGGGTCCTTTTCTAATATGCGAAAAGTAGTATCATCACCTAAAATGTTTTCAATTCTGGATATATAATCACTTTTATTAATTGCAACCGTTGTGTTACCCTTATCCGCCTTTAAAAATAAGTCATCTACATATTTTGTTATGATTTTTGGTTTATTAGTCAATTTTTCTAGACATGTATCTAATAATTTCTCCATCACAATATCAGCAATTATTGGAGATGCTGGTGAACCCATTGGAAGCCCCTTTTCCTGTGCATATATTTTCTTATCAAACTGAAAATATCTATTATCAACTACACAAAATTTAATAATTCTAAAAAATAAATCTTTATTAATATTCGTTATCCCCGAAATTTTATCCCAATTTTCTTCTATAATACTAATAGCCAAGTCAACTGGAATACTAGGAAATAATGAAACAACATCAAGTGATATTAATTGTTCATTATCTTGAATAGAAACATTTTTTATCCTATCTTTAAATTGAACAGAATTCATAACATTATACTTAGAATTCTCTGTTACTTTCTTAAGTATATTCGAAATATATTTACATAAATCATGTGAAGGTGAATTTATAGACGAACAAATTGGTCTTAATGGAAAATTTTCTTTATGAATTTTTGGTAATCCATATAATCTTGGTGCTACAGATATGGACGTTTTTAATTTGACTTTTTCTACTATTGTTATTATTTTCAATTTAAAAAGTTCTTCAACAAAATTATTGTTAATTCTCTGAAATCTGCTCGTAGGGTCCTTTTCTAATATGCGAAAAGTAGTATCATCACCTAAAATGTTTTCAATTCTGGATATATAATCACTTTTATTAATTGCAACCGTTGTGTTACCCTTATCCGCCTTTAAAAATAAGTCATCTACATATTTTGTTATGATTTTTGGTTTATTAGTCAATTTTTCTAGACATGTATCTAATAATTTCTCCATCACAATATCAGCAATTATTGGAGATGCTGGTGAACCCATTGGAAGCCCCTTTTCCTGTGCATATATTTTCTTATCAAACTGAAAATATCTATTATCAACTACACAAAATTTAATAATTCTAAAAAATAAATCTTTATTAATATTCGTTATCCCCGAAATTTTATCCCAATTTTCTTCTATAATACTAATAGCCAAGTCAACTGGAATACTAGGAAATAATGAAACAACATCAAGTGATATTAATTGTTCATTATCTTGAATAGAAACATTTTTTATCCTATCTTTAAATTGAACAGAATTCATAACATTATACTTAGAATTCTCTGTTACTTTCTTAAGTATATTCGAAATATATTTACATAAATCATGTGAAGGTGAATTTATAGACGAACAAATTGGTCTTAATGGAAAATTTTCTTTATGAATTTTTGGTAATCCATATAATCTTGGTGCTACAGATATGGACGTTTTTAATTTGACTTTTTCTACTATTGTTATTATTTTCAATTTAAAAAGTTCTTCAACAAAATTATTGTTAATTCTCTGAAATCTGCTCGTAGGGTCCTTTTCTAATATGCGAAAAGTAGTATCATCACCTAAAATGTTTTCAATTCTGGATATATAATCACTTTTATTAATTGCAACCGTTGTGTTACCCTTATCCGCCTTTAAAAATAAGTCATCTACATATTTTGTTATGATTTTTGGTTTATTAGTCAATTTTTCTAGACATGTATCTAATAATTTCTCCATCACAATATCAGCAATTATTGGAGATGCTGGTGAACCCATTGGAAGCCCCTTTTCCTGTGCATATATTTTCTTATCAAACTGAAAATATCTATTATCAACTACACAAAATTTAATAATTCTAAAAAATAAATCTTTATTAATATTCGTTATCCCCGAAATTTTATCCCAATTTTCTTCTATAATACTAATAGCCAAGTCAACTGGAATACTAGGAAATAATGAAACAACATCAAGTGATATTAATTGTTCATTATCTTGAATAGAAACATTTTTTATCCTATCTTTAAATTGAACAGAATTCATAACATTATACTTAGAATTCTCTGTTACTTTCTTAAGTATATTCGAAATATATTTACATAAATCATGTGAAGGTGAATTTATAGACGAACAAATTGGTCTTAATGGAAAATTTTCTTTATGAATTTTTGGTAATCCATATAATCTTGGTGCTACAGATATGGACGTTTTTAATTTGACTTTTTCTACTATTGTTATTATTTTCAATTTAAAAAGTTCTTCAACAAAATTATTGTTAATTCTCTGAAATCTGCTCGTAGGGTCCTTTTCTAATATGCGAAAAGTAGTATCATCACCTAAAATGTTTTCAATTCTGGATATATAATCACTTTTATTAATTGCAACCGTTGTGTTACCCTTATCCGCCTTTAAAAATAAGTCATCTACATATTTTGTTATGATTTTTGGTTTATTAGTCAATTTTTCTAGACATGTATCTAATAATTTCTCCATCACAATATCAGCAATTATTGGAGATGCTGGTGAACCCATTGGAAGCCCCTTTTCCTGTGCATATATTTTCTTATCAAACTGAAAATATCTATTATCAACTACACAAAATTTAATAATTCTAAAAAATAAATCTTTATTAATATTCGTTATCCCCGAAATTTTATCCCAATTTTCTTCTATAATACTAATAGCCAAGTCAACTGGAATACTAGGAAATAATGAAACAACATCAAGTGATATTAATTGTTCATTATCTTGAATAGAAACATTTTTTATCCTATCTTTAAATTGAACAGAATTCATAACATTATACTTAGAATTCTCTGTTACTTTCTTAAGTATATTCGAAATATATTTACATAAATCATGTGAAGGTGAATTTATAGACGAACAAATTGGTCTTAATGGAAAATTTTCTTTATGAATTTTTGGTAATCCATATAATCTTGGTGCTACAGATATGGACGTTTTTAATTTGACTTTTTCTACTATTGTTATTATTTTCAATTTAAAAAGTTCTTCAACAAAATTATTGTTAATTCTCTGAAATCTGCTCGTAGGGTCCTTTTCTAATATGCGAAAAGTAGTATCATCACCTAAAATGTTTTCAATTCTGGATATATAATCACTTTTATTAATTGCAACCGTTGTGTTACCCTTATCCGCCTTTAAAAATAAGTCATCTACATATTTTGTTATGATTTTTGGTTTATTAGTCAATTTTTCTAGACATGTATCTAATAATTTCTCCATCACAATATCAGCAATTATTGGAGATGCTGGTGAACCCATTGGAAGCCCCTTTTCCTGTGCATATATTTTCTTATCAAACTGAAAATATCTATTATCAACTACACAAAATTTAATAATTCTAAAAAATAAATCTTTATTAATATTCGTTATCCCCGAAATTTTATCCCAATTTTCTTCTATAATACTAATAGCCAAGTCAACTGGAATACTAGGAAATAATGAAACAACATCAAGTGATATTAATTGTTCATTATCTTGAATAGAAACATTTTTTATCCTATCTTTAAATTGAACAGAATTCATAACATTATACTTAGAATTCTCTGTTACTTTCTTAAGTATATTCGAAATATATTTACATAAATCATGTGAAGGTGAATTTATAGACGAACAAATTGGTCTTAATGGAAAATTTTCTTTATGAATTTTTGGTAATCCATATAATCTTGGTGCTACAGATATGGACGTTTTTAATTTGACTTTTTCTACTATTGTTATTATTTTCAATTTAAAAAGTTCTTCAACAAAATTATTGTTAATTCTCTGAAATCTGCTCGTAGGGTCCTTTTCTAATATGCGAAAAGTAGTATCATCACCTAAAATGTTTTCAATTCTGGATATATAATCACTTTTATTAATTGCAACCGTTGTGTTACCCTTATTAGATACATGTCTAGAAAAATTGACTAATAAACCAAAAATCATAACAAAATATGTAGATGACTTATTTTTAAAGGCGGATAAGGGTAACACAACGGTTGCAATTAATAAAAGTGATTATATATCCAGAATTGAAAACATTTTAGGTGATGATACTACTTTTCGCATATTAGAAAAGGACCCTACGAGCAGATTTCAGAGAATTAACAATAATTTTGTTGAAGAACTTTTTAAATTGAAAATAATAACAATAGTAGAAAAAGTCAAATTAAAAACGTCCATATCTGTAGCACCAAGATTATATGGATTACCAAAAATTCATAAAGAAAATTTTCCATTAAGACCAATTTGTTCGTCTATAAATTCACCTTCACATGATTTATGTAAATATATTTCGAATATACTTAAGAAAGTAACAGAGAATTCTAAGTATAATGTTATGAATTCTGTTCAATTTAAAGATAGGATAAAAAATGTTTCTATTCAAGATAATGAACAATTAATATCACTTGATGTTGTTTCATTATTTCCTAGTATTCCAGTTGACTTGGCTATTAGTATTATAGAAGAAAATTGGGATAAAATTTCGGGGATAACGAATATTAATAAAGATTTATTTTTTAGAATTATTAAATTTTGTGTAGTTGATAATAGATATTTTCAGTTTGATAAGAAAATATATGCACAGGAAAAGGGGCTTCCAATGGGTTCACCAGCATCTCCAATAATTGCTGATATTGTGATGGAGAAATTATTAGATACATGTCTAGAAAAATTGACTAATAAACCAAAAATCATAACAAAATATGTAGATGACTTATTTGTTATAGTTAATGAAAATGTGATAGATATTTTATTATCAACGTTTAATTCTTTTGATCAGAATATCAGGTTTACTATTGAAAGGGAATTAAATTATTCGATTCCATATTTGGATACATTGGTAATAAGGAAAGAAAATAGGTTATTGATAGATTGGTATAAAAAACCAACCTCATCAGGAAGAATCTTAAATTATTTTTCTAAGCATCCTAAGAGGATTATTATTAACACAGCTAATAATCTTATAGATAGAATATTGACAATAAGTGATAATAGATTTCATAGGAAAAATAAAAGAATAATTGGAAATATTTTACAAGATAATAGTTTTCCTAATAAACTAATTCACAAATTAATAAGACAATATTATATAAGAAAATCTCGAAATATTAGTGAGATCTTAGCACCTAAAATATATAAATCATTAACTTATGTACCTGGATTTTCAGAAAGGTTAGAAAACTCAAATATTTATGACAAAGGGAAATATAGAATGGCACACAAGGTAAATAATAATGTTGGTAGATTATTCACAAGAATGAAAGATAGATTACAAAAGTTAGATATGTCAAATTTAGTTTATAAAATACCTTGTGGTGGCAACAATAATGAACAATGTGCAAAAATATATGTAGGAACAACTGGGACGAAACTGAAAACTAGAATAGCAGGACATAAACATGACCAAAAATATAGAAATTATAATTCAGCACATGGTACAGCTTTATCGACTCATTGCAGGGATTTAAATCATTATCCAGATTTTGAGAACACTTCTGTTTTAAACGTGGAAGGTGTTAAGAAAAGAAGATATATGTTAGAAATGTTACAAATAAATAATATTCCATTTAAAGAAAGGATTAATTTTAAAAAAGATACTGAAGGTTTAGCTCAAATTTATAGATATTTATTGAATAAGAAAAAATAGGTTGAAAAAAATGAAAATAGGTTTAGATCTTTGGTTGTTTTCTAAAATAAAGTTTAGATGGCTTATGTTAGATTTGTAGAAATACATTTTTTGACGAAAAAGGGAAATATTTTAAAATTGTTTTTTGTTTCCTCTTTTTAATTTTTTAATATTTTGAATTTATGAAATGTTATTGTTGAATGTTTGAAAATTTTTTAATTTAATTTTAATTTTAGTTATTTGTCAAACACAATTTTTTGTTAAATTTTTGAAATATATAATATCCTGAAGAAGATTTCCAAAGGAAATCGAAATATCGATAAATAAACAAACTATTTATAATTAAAGTGACCTTAAGCTCAAACTAATAAAGAAGAATAATATTTTAAAAAGGTCGAAGAAATTATAATAAAATTATTAACAAAGAAACAGAGCACAATGAATTACCAAGATTTCAAGAGACATGAGGGTAATAGAAAATGGATCAACAGGTTCAAATTAGTAAGAGAAAAGGTAGTAAAATGCAAGGCAACAATTACGTTTTTGATAAGATGTCGTAATCATGGGATTATACCAAAATTTATCCAAGACTCTACTAGAAATATTTTCAAAATTTTTAATGGAAAATTAGCTCCTTCATTATATAATCAAATTGGAAACTATGTTCAAGGATTAAATAACAGGATTCTTAATTCATCTATTAAACAGAAACATCAACAATTGAAGGATAATCAAGACGAATTGCAATATTTAAGATATATTATAAGTAGATTATTAAATAATGAGGAGATGAAAAATTTTTTAAAATATGAGGACAGAATATCGGATAAATTAATGAAGAAAGAAAAACAGGTACATCTGAAAAAGTTTGATTGTCTAATTAATTTGCGGAGAAGAGAATTAGGAATTAGGTTAAATAAAAAGTGGTTTGTCAATAAAACAGATAGGGATATACCAGAGGATGTTCAGTGGATTTTGTCATTGGGACATAAGCATGCGCTTCCAGTAAAAAGGGAAGATTTTCCAATAATGAAAGTTATTTGTGATGGTGAAGATTTTATTGAGACTGTAGAGAATAAAGAACAACAGGAAATTCAAAGATCTAATTTTGTAACAGTGATAGATAATCATTTAAATAAAATGTCATTGGATAATAGAGATAGATTTACATTAAATATAGTAAAATTTAGTAAAGATTTTCTTAGAAATAATAGGGAAATAATGATTTTAAAGGCGGATAAGGGTAACACAACGGTTGCAATTAATAAAAGTGATTATATATCCAGAATTGAAAACATTTTAGGTGATGATACTACTTTTCGCATATTAGAAAAGGACCCTACGAGCAGATTTCAGAGAATTAACAATAATTTTGTTGAAGAACTTTTTAAATTGAAAATAATAACAATAGTAGAAAAAGTCAAATTAAAAACGTCCATATCTGTAGCACCAAGATTATATGGATTACCAAAAATTCATAAAGAAAATTTTCCATTAAGACCAATTTGTTCGTCTATAAATTCACCTTCACATGATTTATGTAAATATATTTCGAATATACTTAAGAAAGTAACAGAGAATTCTAAGTATAATGTTATGAATTCTGTTCAATTTAAAGATAGGATAAAAAATGTTTCTATTCAAGATAATGAACAATTAATATCACTTGATGTTGTTTCATTATTTCCTAGTATTCCAGTTGACTTGGCTATTAGTATTATAGAAGAAAATTGGGATAAAATTTCGGGGATAACGAATATTAATAAAGATTTATTTTTTAGAATTATTAAATTTTGTGTAGTTGATAATAGATATTTTCAGTTTGATAAGAAAATATATGCACAGGAAAAGGGGCTTCCAATGGGTTCACCAGCATCTCCAATAATTGCTGATATTGTGATGGAGAAATTATTAGATACATGTCTAGAAAAATTGACTAATAAACCAAAAATCATAACAAAATATGTAGATGACTTATTTGTTATAGTTAATGAAAATGAGATAGATATTTTATTATCAACGTTTAATTCTTTTGATCAGAATATCAGGTTTACTATTGAAAGGGAATTAAATTATTCGATTCCATATTTGGATACATTGGTAATAAGGAAAGAAAATAGGTTATTGATAGATTGGTATAAAAAACCAACCTCATCAGGAAGAATCTTAAATTATTTTTCTAAGCATCCTAAGAGGATTATTATTAACACAGCTAATAATCTTATAGATAGAATATTGACAATAAGTGATAATAGATTTCATAGGAAAAATAAAAGAATAATTGGAAATATTTTACAAGATAATAGTTTTCCTAATAAACTAATTCACAAATTAATAAGACAATATTATATAAGAAAATCTCGAAATATTAGTGAGATCTTAGCACCTAAAATATATAAATCATTAACTTATGTACCTGGATTTTCAGAAAGGTTAGAAAACTCAAATATTTATGACAAAGGGAAATATAGAATGGCACACAAGGTAAATAATAATGTTGGTAGATTATTCACAAGAATGAAAGATAGATTACAAAAGTTAGATATGTCAAATTTAGTTTATAAAATACCTTGTGGTGGCAACAATAATGAACAATGTGCAAAAATATATGTAGGAACAACTGGGACGAAACTGAAAACTAGAATAGCAGGACATAAACATGACCAAAAATATAGAAATTATAATTCAGCACATGGTACAGCTTTATCGACTCATTGCAGGGATTTAAATCATTATCCAGATTTTGAGAACACTTCTGTTTTAAACGTGGAAGGTGTTAAGAAAAGAAGATATATGTTAGAAATGTTACAAATAAATAATATTCCATTTAAAGAAAGGATTAATTTTAAAAAAGATACTGAAGGTTTAGCTCAAATTTATAGATATTTATTGAATAAGAAAAAATAGGTTGAAAAAAATGAAAATAGGTTTAGATCTTTGGTTGTTTTCTAAAATAAAGTTTAGATGGCTTATGTTAGATTTGTAGAAATACATTTTTTGACGAAAAAGGGAAATATTTTAAAATTGTTTTTTGTTTCCTCTTTTTAATTTTTTAATATTTTGAATTTATGAAATGTTATTGTTGAATGTTTGAAAATTTTTTAATTTAATTTTAATTTTAGTTATTTGTCAAACACAATTTTTTGTTAAATTTTTGAAATATATAATATCCTGAAGAAGATTTCCAAAGGAAATCGAAATATCGATAAATAAACAAACTATTTATAATTAAAGTGACCTTAAGCTCAAACTAATAAAGAAGAATAATATTTTAAAAAGGTCGAAGAAATTATAATAAAATTATTAACAAAGAAACAGAGCACAATGAATTACCAAGATTTCAAGAGACATGAGGGTAATAGAAAATGGATCAACAGGTTCAAATTAGTAAGAGAAAAGGTAGTAAAATGCAAGGCAACAATTACGTTTTTGATAAGATGTCGTAATCATGGGATTATACCAAAATTTATCCAAGACTCTACTAGAAATATTTTCAAAATTTTTAATGGAAAATTAGCTCCTTCATTATATAATCAAATTGGAAACTATGTTCAAGGATTAAATAACAGGATTCTTAATTCATCTATTAAACAGAAACATCAACAATTGAAGGATAATCAAGACGAATTGCAATATTTAAGATATATTATAAGTAGATTATTAAATAATGAGGAGATGAAAAATTTTTTAAAATATGAGGACAGAATATCGGATAAATTAATGAAGAAAGAAAAACAGGTACATCTGAAAAAGTTTGATTGTCTAATTAATTTGCGGAGAAGAGAATTAGGAATTAGGTTAAATAAAAAGTGGTTTGTCAATAAAACAGATAGGGATATACCAGAGGATGTTCAGTGGATTTTGTCATTGGGACATAAGCATGCGCTTCCAGTAAAAAGGGAAGATTTTCCAATAATGAAAGTTATTTGTGATGGTGAAGATTTTATTGAGACTGTAGAGAATAAAGAACAACAGGAAATTCAAAGATCTAATTTTGTAACAGTGATAGATAATCATTTAAATAAAATGTCATTGGATAATAGAGATAGATTTACATTAAATATAGTAAAATTTAGTAAAGATTTTCTTAGAAATAATAGGGAAATAATGATTTTAAAGGCGGATAAGGGTAACACAACGGTTGCAATTAATAAAAGTGATTATATATCCAGAATTGAAAACATTTTAGGTGATGATACTACTTTTCGCATATTAGAAAAGGACCCTACGAGCAGATTTCAGAGAATTAACAATAATTTTGTTGAAGAACTTTTTAAATTGAAAATAATAACAATAGTAGAAAAAGTCAAATTAAAAACGTCCATATCTGTAGCACCAAGATTATATGGATTACCAAAAATTCATAAAGAAAATTTTCCATTAAGACCAATTTGTTCGTCTATAAATTCACCTTCACATGATTTATGTAAATATATTTCGAATATACTTAAGAAAGTAACAGAGAATTCTAAGTATAATGTTATGAATTCTGTTCAATTTAAAGATAGGATAAAAAATGTTTCTATTCAAGATAATGAACAATTAATATCACTTGATGTTGTTTCATTATTTCCTAGTATTCCAGTTGACTTGGCTATTAGTATTATAGAAGAAAATTGGGATAAAATTTCGGGGATAACGAATATTAATAAAGATTTATTTTTTAGAATTATTAAATTTTGTGTAGTTGATAATAGATATTTTCAGTTTGATAAGAAAATATATGCACAGGAAAAGGGGCTTCCAATGGGTTCACCAGCATCTCCAATAATTGCTGATATTGTGATGGAGAAATTATTAGATACATGTCTAGAAAAATTGACTAATAAACCAAAAATCATAACAAAATATGTAGATGACTTATTTGTTATAGTTAATGAAAATGAGATAGATATTTTATTATCAACGTTTAATTCTTTTGATCAGAATATCAGGTTTACTATTGAAAGGGAATTAAATTATTCGATTCCATATTTGGATACATTGGTAATAAGGAAAGAAAATAGGTTATTGATAGATTGGTATAAAAAACCAACCTCATCAGGAAGAATCTTAAATTATTTTTCTAAGCATCCTAAGAGGATTATTATTAACACAGCTAATAATCTTATAGATAGAATATTGACAATAAGTGATAATAGATTTCATAGGAAAAATAAAAGAATAATTGGAAATATTTTACAAGATAATAGTTTTCCTAATAAACTAATTCACAAATTAATAAGACAATATTATATAAGAAAATCTCGAAATATTAGTGAGATCTTAGCACCTAAAATATATAAATCATTAACTTATGTACCTGGATTTTCAGAAAGGTTAGAAAACTCAAATATTTATGACAAAGGGAAATATAGAATGGCACACAAGGTAAATAATAATGTTGGTAGATTATTCACAAGAATGAAAGATAGATTACAAAAGTTAGATATGTCAAATTTAGTTTATAAAATACCTTGTGGTGGCAACAATAATGAACAATGTGCAAAAATATATGTAGGAACAACTGGGACGAAACTGAAAACTAGAATAGCAGGACATAAACATGACCAAAAATATAGAAATTATAATTCAGCACATGGTACAGCTTTATCGACTCATTGCAGGGATTTAAATCATTATCCAGATTTTGAGAACACTTCTGTTTTAAACGTGGAAGGTGTTAAGAAAAGAAGATATATGTTAGAAATGTTACAAATAAATAATATTCCATTTAAAGAAAGGATTAATTTTAAAAAAGATACTGAAGGTTTAGCTCAAATTTATAGATATTTATTGAATAAGAAAAAATAGGTTGAAAAAAATGAAAATAGGTTTAGATCTTTGGTTGTTTTCTAAAATAAAGTTTAGATGGCTTATGTTAGATTTGTAGAAATACATTTTTTGACGAAAAAGGGAAATATTTTAAAATTGTTTTTTGTTTCCTCTTTTTAATTTTTTAATATTTTGAATTTATGAAATGTTATTGTTGAATGTTTGAAAATTTTTTAATTTAATTTTAATTTTAGTTATTTGTCAAACACAATTTTTTGTTAAATTTTTGAAATATATAATATCCTGAAGAAGATTTCCAAAGGAAATCGAAATATCGATAAATAAACAAACTATTTATAATTAAAGTGACCTTAAGCTCAAACTAATAAAGAAGAATAATATTTTAAAAAGGTCGAAGAAATTATAATAAAATTATTAACAAAGAAACAGAGCACAATGAATTACCAAGATTTCAAGAGACATGAGGGTAATAGAAAATGGATCAACAGGTTCAAATTAGTAAGAGAAAAGGTAGTAAAATGCAAGGCAACAATTACGTTTTTGATAAGATGTCGTAATCATGGGATTATACCAAAATTTATCCAAGACTCTACTAGAAATATTTTCAAAATTTTTAATGGAAAATTAGCTCCTTCATTATATAATCAAATTGGAAACTATGTTCAAGGATTAAATAACAGGATTCTTAATTCATCTATTAAACAGAAACATCAACAATTGAAGGATAATCAAGACGAATTGCAATATTTAAGATATATTATAAGTAGATTATTAAATAATGAGGAGATGAAAAATTTTTTAAAATATGAGGACAGAATATCGGATAAATTAATGAAGAAAGAAAAACAGGTACATCTGAAAAAGTTTGATTGTCTAATTAATTTGCGGAGAAGAGAATTAGGAATTAGGTTAAATAAAAAGTGGTTTGTCAATAAAACAGATAGGGATATACCAGAGGATGTTCAGTGGATTTTGTCATTGGGACATAAGCATGCGCTTCCAGTAAAAAGGGAAGATTTTCCAATAATGAAAGTTATTTGTGATGGTGAAGATTTTATTGAGACTGTAGAGAATAAAGAACAACAGGAAATTCAAAGATCTAATTTTGTAACAGTGATAGATAATCATTTAAATAAAATGTCATTGGATAATAGAGATAGATTTACATTAAATATAGTAAAATTTAGTAAAGATTTTCTTAGAAATAATAGGGAAATAATGATTTTAAAGGCGGATAAGGGTAACACAACGGTTGCAATTAATAAAAGTGATTATATATCCAGAATTGAAAACATTTTAGGTGATGATACTACTTTTCGCATATTAGAAAAGGACCCTACGAGCAGATTTCAGAGAATTAACAATAATTTTGTTGAAGAACTTTTTAAATTGAAAATAATAACAATAGTAGAAAAAGTCAAATTAAAAACGTCCATATCTGTAGCACCAAGATTATATGGATTACCAAAAATTCATAAAGAAAATTTTCCATTAAGACCAATTTGTTCGTCTATAAATTCACCTTCACATGATTTATGTAAATATATTTCGAATATACTTAAGAAAGTAACAGAGAATTCTAAGTATAATGTTATGAATTCTGTTCAATTTAAAGATAGGATAAAAAATGTTTCTATTCAAGATAATGAACAATTAATATCACTTGATGTTGTTTCATTATTTCCTAGTATTCCAGTTGACTTGGCTATTAGTATTATAGAAGAAAATTGGGATAAAATTTCGGGGATAACGAATATTAATAAAGATTTATTTTTTAGAATTATTAAATTTTGTGTAGTTGATAATAGATATTTTCAGTTTGATAAGAAAATATATGCACAGGAAAAGGGGCTTCCAATGGGTTCACCAGCATCTCCAATAATTGCTGATATTGTGATGGAGAAATTATTAGATACATGTCTAGAAAAATTGACTAATAAACCAAAAATCATAACAAAATATGTAGATGACTTATTTGTTATAGTTAATGAAAATGAGATAGATATTTTATTATCAACGTTTAATTCTTTTGATCAGAATATCAGGTTTACTATTGAAAGGGAATTAAATTATTCGATTCCATATTTGGATACATTGGTAATAAGGAAAGAAAATAGGTTATTGATAGATTGGTATAAAAAACCAACCTCATCAGGAAGAATCTTAAATTATTTTTCTAAGCATCCTAAGAGGATTATTATTAACACAGCTAATAATCTTATAGATAGAATATTGACAATAAGTGATAATAGATTTCATAGGAAAAATAAAAGAATAATTGGAAATATTTTACAAGATAATAGTTTTCCTAATAAACTAATTCACAAATTAATAAGACAATATTATATAAGAAAATCTCGAAATATTAGTGAGATCTTAGCACCTAAAATATATAAATCATTAACTTATGTACCTGGATTTTCAGAAAGGTTAGAAAACTCAAATATTTATGACAAAGGGAAATATAGAATGGCACACAAGGTAAATAATAATGTTGGTAGATTATTCACAAGAATGAAAGATAGATTACAAAAGTTAGATATGTCAAATTTAGTTTATAAAATACCTTGTGGTGGCAACAATAATGAACAATGTGCAAAAATATATGTAGGAACAACTGGGACGAAACTGAAAACTAGAATAGCAGGACATAAACATGACCAAAAATATAGAAATTATAATTCAGCACATGGTACAGCTTTATCGACTCATTGCAGGGATTTAAATCATTATCCAGATTTTGAGAACACTTCTGTTTTAAACGTGGAAGGTGTTAAGAAAAGAAGATATATGTTAGAAATGTTACAAATAAATAATATTCCATTTAAAGAAAGGATTAATTTTAAAAAAGATACTGAAGGTTTAGCTCAAATTTATAGATATTTATTGAATAAGAAAAAATAGGTTGAAAAAAATGAAAATAGGTTTAGATCTTTGGTTGTTTTCTAAAATAAAGTTTAGATGGCTTATGTTAGATTTGTAGAAATACATTTTTTGACGAAAAAGGGAAATATTTTAAAATTGTTTTTTGTTTCCTCTTTTTAATTTTTTAATATTTTGAATTTATGAAATGTTATTGTTGAATGTTTGAAAATTTTTTAATTTAATTTTAATTTTAGTTATTTGTCAAACACAATTTTTTGTTAAATTTTTGAAATATATAATATCCTGAAGAAGATTTCCAAAGGAAATCGAAATATCGATAAATAAACAAACTATTTATAATTAAAGTGACCTTAAGCTCAAACTAATAAAGAAGAATAATATTTTAAAAAGGTCGAAGAAATTATAATAAAATTACTAAATTATTAAAAAATCAACAGCAGCATTTGTAATTTGTTAATGTCAAAGGCGAAATCAGGGCAGATTTTAAGACAACAATTTCTTGTTTTCTCCTGTCTAAAAAAAAAATTTTGCAAAATTAGAACTGAACTTTAATTTAAACTGTACTAAAATTGATCTAAAACTGAACTAGAACTGGACTTGAACTGAAAAAGAACCAAAATTAGAAATGAACTAGAACTCAATTAGAACTGATTTTATATATCCTAAATTACACTGTCGGAATGTGAGAACCGGTGTAAGTCTACCCGCAGAGAAAAAACATTTTTTCAATATGGTCACCTCTAACAAAACTATTATTTACGAAAATTTTTAAACTTATTAGGGTTAATTCAGCCATATTATTGTCACCGACAACCATAGTATGGATAAAATAGTCCTCCATCACGAACTAACAACCATATTATGGTTACCTCAAAACAGGCCATGGTAAAATATGGAAATAATTTGTTTTTAAATTAACAATAGTATTTTTCTCTTTTCTATAAGCAACATGCTATGGTTGAAAAACAACCATGCTATTATAAGTGTTAAACATACTTTTGTTATGATTAACTATAAAAGGTTAACCACCATAGTATGGTTTTGGCTTCTTGATGGGAATTAATTCAACCACACAATGGTTGCTGGTGACAATAATATAGTCAAATGAACCATAATTTTTGATAAATTTTGTTAAAAAATAGTTTCGTTGGAGGTGACCATACTAAAAAATCTTTTTTCTTTGGGTGCACTTTTTGAAAAATAAGGAGATATTGCAGTTGAAAATTTGTACTCTCCCTAAGCCATTTTTTATTGTTAGGACCAGCACTTCGAGTATAGCCCAATCTAAAAGATTGCATAGTGTTGCAACCAACGTTTAAAAAACTGCAGTCAAAGTAGAAAAACTGCAACTTCTTGCACGGCTTCATTTGTAATTGGCAAAAAAAAAAAAAACTATTGCTTTTACTTCCGATTGATTAAATGTAAACAGTCGATGCCATTTTTATTTTGGTTTCGACTGCAGTTTTTTAAGCCCTGGTTAGAACTAAGAAAATAGGTTATGCGATGGAGGATACTTTTGGACATTCGATTTGAACTTATACATGTTCAAAGTGAGAGGGAAGACTTCCGCAGGAAAGTCATTACACACGCGAACAGTCCGAGTTTCGAAGCCAGATCCCTTATTTTATCATCATCATTGCTAAAATAGGATAATAGAACTTACGTTGCGACGGTGCTTAAGGAAGTCAATAACAACCTTCGCCCTCTCCAAAACACGGTCGATAAGCTCCAAAATAGGCTTTGAAGCACCGGCCGACACATGGCTGTTGTAAGTGAAGTGAAGTGAATCTTACATCAAAAAACCGTGTCAATTGAATGTTCATATAAACAGATGAGGCATCTTAATCCGTCGTGCGTTTAAGCATAAGCACGCAACATTGGGTCTTCCGGGCATTAAAATCGAACCTATTCGCACCACCCCATTCCGAGATTATATCAAGGTCTTGCAAAACGTATCATTCATAGCACCAACATTCGATGCGCTTGATCTAAAATTGAATACGAATGGCAAAGTTTGCTGTCGTCTGAGGATATATGATAAATCATGAGAAATAGAGTAGAATAAAGGAAAAATACATAATAACATGTCATAGATTTTAAGATTTTTTACGGAGTATGCCGCTGGGTTCTACGATCCAAAATTAAGGTACGTTCCGACTGATGAAATATTTGGTAGCAAACATCAAATATTTCATTAACGTAGTCTAAACACAAAATATTTTTGAGTGTCAAATAAAATAACAGCTGATTTTGAGCAAATAAAAGTATTTGCCGGCAAACAAACATTTGTTTAATTTGAACATAGTGTGGACACAAAAAATCAAATATTTTAGTAATTTTTGAGCAAACATTTATTTGATATTACAAAAAAATTGTAAGAGCAAACAACGACAAATAATTTTAGCCATGTTCCCGATAGAAGCAATTTTTCTGTAAGTTTCCGGAGTTTATATCTTTAAGCTTTTTTTGCGTTGTTTCAAAAGTAAAAGTTTTACTTACAGTGTTAAAACTTTTTCATTTTCCTAATTATATTATCCTATCTTATCTTCTTTTAAGAAGGAGATTTGTACATTTGAACATTAAAAAGAAAATATTAGAAAATTCCTATATATTTGTTTCAACATGAAATTTATACATATGTGGAAGAAAATTCACGTCAGCCATCTCGAAATCAACCAGAGAAATTCTAAGCAAGCTTATAATAAATTTATAGAAGATATCAAGTTTAATCCAATTGAATGAATAAATACCTTGAGGGAATTGATACTCAGCTACACATTTAATCACTCAGATACGCAGAGGACAGTATACTTTAGGAAACAGCTGAAAAGCAAAACACTAAAAATGATGACAACGAAAATAAGGAGTTTGATGATGACGATGACGATGACCCCAACAACAGTTATAGAAAATCAACAGCAACTACAAATTTATATATCAAGCACACGTTGAAGATATTAAGAGGACAACAAATAAATGATTTCTTTCTTACCATGTCAAGCAGTTACAACAAACAAATTACAGCAACAGCAAAAACCAACAGAAATATAAATGAATCGTTCAAGCTCAGTCGTTGTTTATAGGCCCACAAAGTCAGATAGACAGATACAAACCCATACTGCTAGGCAGACAACCAGACAGTAGAACACACCGATGAACAGAAAGACATTATTAATATTGTATCTTATGAATTTTGCCATCTTTTGTTAAGTAGTTATCAGTAAAAATATGATTGATTGCTTTTTTGTCTTCAATAAATATTGCTTAGATACTTTGTTTTTTTTTTTTTTTTTTTTTTTTTTTTTTTTTTTTTTGATTAAACGCACGAAATTCAAAATTGAACAGAGAATTATCGTAATGCAAACAAATAACGATGGTTATATATAATACTTATGTACATACTGAAATACCTATACAAAGAAACATAAATATATAAAAGTAAAAATACATACACATAAAGGCATCATTTTGAAGCTTAACTGCGTACTTGTAATAATGCTTTAATAATTTGGTATCTACTCCTAAAGTAAAAAGAAAATTTAACAAACTTACCCAAGAAAATATTTCCTCTCGATATCAATAAAGAACTTCAAGTGTTAAAGATTTTCGATGGTTGTAAAATTTACTGCATACTTTGCGGGAGTTAATGAAATTTTGTAATTGAATTTTGTGTTGCCATATGTGTGAATAGGTTGGAGTAAGTAAAACATGTGTTTTCAGTTATAAATTTGGGAACATCACAAAGCACACAGTATAAAATTTTTTAAAAAAGGCTAAATAAATAAGTCTGAGTTTTAAATGTTAAACCTATAATTGTAGCAAAATGCACCAACAGGGCTTTAAATTGGATGCATTTTAAGATCTTAATATAAAAAAAGATTTCTCATTTCAGGAGTTCTTTATTAATACTATTTTTAATCGGAGAAAAATTTTATTTAGTAAGGCTTTTCATTATTGAATACATTCCCAGTCGCATTAGATGGAACAATAGGGTGACTGTTAAAATCAAAAGTTGGATTTCTTTAGGTCTCACCCGCCAATTTGGTGGGTATTGATCCCACACGCCCACCAAAATTTGAAAAAAATTATATTTTACATGAAATCTGACTTTTATGTTTCATAACTTATTAAATATTAATAATTTTTTTTTTAGACAATTAAAAAACGAAATTTGCAAACAAAAAAAAAAAAAAAAAAAGCCGTAGGTGATTAAAATCTGTTTACAACTTTTAATTTTATTTACAAAAGACGAAAAATTTCCATTAAATTTAAGAATTTCATAAAATGCAATATTTGTATGGGAGCCTCCCTAAAAAGTTAGGATAAATGGCAAGTTTGTTTTTGAAAAATCTTAAAAACAAAAAACTAATATATTCATATATTTTATCCTTCTTGGCAGTTATGGGGCTTTTTCTTCAATATATTCCTAGTCTGTATTGAAAATTTTGTACGTGAGCCCCCTTAAGGAATAGATATAGCTGTTAGGTATGTTAATAACGGGGATACAAAATAAAGTGGGTTCGGTTATACATTTGACTCATCTAGGGGCATCCTAGACGCTGCAGGGGCCAAATTTTAGATTTTAATTAAACCGCCATATTTGTAAACGAGCCCCCTAAAGGTTGGAGATATATGGCAAGTATTTTTTAAGAAAACGGTAAGCACAAAAAATTAATGAAGGTCCGTCATACTTTTTTATCCCTAGGGGCGGTTCCTTGGCAGTTATGGGCCTTTTTCTTCAATATAGTTCTAGTATTCTAGCGGGAAGGTATGGTAGAAACAAATGATATGCGTTTGATTTTTTTTTTTGTAAGCAAACGCACACAAAATCAAACATTGAAGTTGAATTGACGTGTGTAAGAAACAATTGTTCTAAAGAAAAATTCGCATTAATGCTGCTGTTTGCTCTTTTTTTTGGTTACTTTTTGTTAAATATGAGATTTAGAGAAAACTTGTTCAGACAAAAGTTGTTGAAAACTTCACTAATAACATCTTCTTTTTAAACGATGTTTATGTAAAATTAATATTTTCCAAGTTATGAGGCATACAAGTCGGACTTAATGATTTTTCTCAAACTTTGGTGTGCGTGGGGGACAGTTTAGCCTTCGCCGATTGTCTTAAAACTTTGTTTGGTGTCGTTTTTTATTAATACCCACCGAATTGGTGAGAGCATGGAAAAATAGAAAAAAATATGCTCCATACAGTTAACGACCACCCTAATGGAACAATCTTTTGAAAATATAATTGGCAACACTGACATTATAACCAAAAGCTTAAATTTAAGTATGTACTAAAAGAAAATTCCTGCTAAATGTACAACGACAATATTTGAAGTAATAACAGCAACAACAACACCTACATAAACTTAACTTTTTTGGAATTATCATTAAATCAAACAACAACAAAAGAAGCAGCTACAAAACAACTAATCAATTTTTATGGGTGTTAGCATTATTTTGCCAAAAGACGATAAAAAAGGAAGAAAAAACACTGTAACGGTTGTTTGTGTAACAAGTGCCAAATAGATATTTAACCAGTAAACGTCTTTCACACACTTACAGATGCACTTAACCTTACTTCAACAGGCACTAACCGTAAAAGAGAGTGTGTATGCGAGAAGACCCTGCAAGCATTTCTTATCGCCAAAGTTCGGTAAAAAAGTAGCCATACAATTCAAATGTTCGACACATTATATAACTATTATTATTCTCATATCCTAAGTAAGTGAATAAAACTCCTTCAGATGACACTAAGAAGACATTTTAAGACTTAACTAAAAGTGTAATGGCCGTTTTCTCATTACATGATTATCTTTTTTCCAACGAAAAACTGCACATTAAAGAAATTCGGTTTTCTCAATGTCTCATTTGCTTCTATCCTGTCGCAAAACTAGCCGGCACTGCCAACTGAAAACAACTGAAAACAATGTTTTTTGTCGTTATATTGAGAAACCCAAAATTGTTAACAGACAGTTTATCGGTCTAATAAATTTATGTTCACATTAAGTAACAGACAGTTTGTCGGTACATTGAGAAAATGGCCATAAGAGCAGAAATGTCGAAAATGTACCTTTTTAGTTATAAATATTTTCCTTAATTATTTTAAAACCATTATCAATAAAAATCATGACATATTTTATACAAACTAAAAAATATTTAGTGTTGCTTTGAAAAGAAAAATTTCTGATTTTGACATTTGTGGTCGCAAAAAATATTTCTTCGTGGGCCGCAAATTTGTATGGAAACTATTACGTTAGCGTTCGCTTGCATTGTAGATCGACTTGTCATGCTGAAAATTGTAAGTGGGCGCGAATTACATGTTTGTCTTTGAAAATGCAAGCGAACGATAGCGATTGACATCGTGGGCCAGGCTGTAAATTTCTCAGATAATATAAAACATGTTTTTTTTTTTGTGATACGTAGGAAAACCGAAAATATACAATTATTATATTTTCTTTGTGCGACCAATGGAGGCAGAAATAATATATTTATTCATTTATGAGCTTTTTATGAATTTTGACATCGATTTTTTACTTCATGTTTTTACCTTTTGCAGCATTTTTTTAAATTTTATAGTGTATTTTCCGCATTTGAAGCAAAATTATATAAATCTTAGCCTTATAACATAATCTTATTCTGGTTGGTCAATTTCTGGCAATGGGACGCAAGGGTAAACATTAGAAAAGTTGTCTGTAAATATTGTGGTGTAGGCTTGAAAGACATTTCTTTTTTACTTGTCAATTTATTTAAGTGCATATTTCCGGTTTCCCTGGTGATATGTTATTACTACTATTATTAATATAAAAGTATACAGACACATATTTTAATAACTGCACAATAAAACAGCGCAGGTTTCGAGTCAAAATTGTGTAAATGAACTTTTATACAATTTTTCAGAGTTCATTTGCGAGGCCATAAAAACACACAGAATGCAAAAATTTTAAACGATTTCATTTAGAAGATAATAAATCTTTTTATTTTTTATTTTTCTTACTTTTCTTTACCATTTTTAATTTGTGACTTACAAATAACGACACAAGTTTTTTACAATATAAGTTAAAATTTAATATGCCATTTCGTTTACAATTTGTTTGTCAATTAAAAAAGGATTTGCTTTAATCCTTTTTTTAACCCAATAAATACAAAAATATTTTAATTCTTATTCTGCTAAAACTTTTTTTATGCAAAAACCTATAAACTTCCCAATTCACACTTGGAAGATCAAATTTCGATAGACATGTGAGTTTTTTTTTATGAAATAAGTGATCTCTTCGCAACAATATACTTTGTTTTTGTAAAACAAATGCACTCACTGATTGAACGTTTTCCCCCTACAAAAAATGTGTGTTCTCTTCTATTATCGACCAGAAGTAATAAAGCAGATAAAAAAGTGCGGTTGTAATATCGCACACTAAATCACAAAAAGGCACAGTTCAAAATTCGAAAATGTTCAGGAGAGGCAGAAACTGGCTTCAAAAACATGGTTGGAATTTTTAAATCAAATTGAATTCTACAAATGTTAAAGAAGAAAAGTTGTCGCAAACAAAATTTTCGTCGTCGCTAAAGATCTGAGGCGAGAGCTATATTAAAAAAAGCGATTTCTATAAATTTTAAGTTGTGCCTGTTTAAGATTTAAGATTATTTTTGTAAATGAAATGGGTTCATATTATAAAAGTTTTCTTTTTTGGTAAGAGAGGAGATAAGAATATCATGTTTTCTACCTTCTCACCAATAAACTCAGACTTTCTGGAAGAAAACTTTCATAGTATGAGTCCTGAGGTGTAAAAAAATCTTCTTCAATCCGCCAGAAGTGTGGAAAAAGTGTCGCCTATTCATCTCCATTTTTAAAAAACTCTTTTAAATACTTGCAGGGTAAGTCTAAAGAATTCAAAAGAAGAGTTTGTAGGTGTTTGTATGGCAAAACGAGTGCGTGTAAATTTTAAAAAGTTCTTATCAGACAATAAAAACAAGACTGTAGAAGGGATATTGTATCCATAGCTGTGTGTGTGTGTGTGTGTGTGTGTGAGTTTGTAAGTAGTAATAATCATCAAATTCAAGTACTTAACAATATCCTTGTTGTTGTTTTTTCTATATTTTTGGTTTGATAATTTTTGTTTTTTTTTTTTATTTTGTGATTTTAAAAATTCTTGTTTTTTTGTATCAAGAATAAGACTTTCGAAACGTAATGTACTCTGTTTTTGAGTTCGAGACTTTATTCAATTGCATCCGACTAGAAGCAACACATTTTAAAACTTCGATAATTCATGTTGCTCTTTCTTTAATCCCCTTCCAACCAGTATTTGGCATTTATTTTCCCTCACTTATTGACATCATAATGATTGTTAAATGAAAGTGCTTTTTGGATATACTTTTTATCTGTTTAGAAAATGTGAAGAAATGAAACACATTTTGTTAAACAACACATGCTTAAGATGATGGGAATAATGAGGATTTTTCAATCTCATACGTTTAATGTGTGGATTCTGCTCTGTGATTCATTATAGCATTTGAATGACAACAACAAAAAAATGATAAATACTGATGAGTAAAAGGCGGAAGGGGAAAATGACATTGGTGTTGTTGTGATAAATTTTTGTTTGTACTCACTTGAGCATAATTATTGTAGATTGTAAATCATGTAGTAACACTTGCATTTTCATTTTGTGTGTATGATGTTTTTTCTTTGTTTCTACTTTTTGTATTTGCTTTTTTCGAAAATGTTATGCTTTAATACTTTTTATCTTAAGTATTATTACATTTTATTATACAAAATACACAAAACTACATAAAAACAATTGCTGCTAGCAGAACATTCACAGCATGATTTTGATTTGTACATGAAAATACACACATACATAACTCACAAGCAAGTATCCTTGTTCCACATACAAACGTTACTACTACATATACACATGTGTAGTGTGTATTGTGCTCGTGTGCGTGTTTTGTTTATAAATGCAATCAAATTATAGTGTATTTCTTATATTGTTTGTGTGCGTAAGAGTGCTTGTGTATTTAAGTGTATTAAGTTAAATTAATTTATACTCGTATTGTCTTGTTTCATCATTCATACAAAACAATTCATTTAGTAGATCAAATATTCAAATGACACCGTTTTATCTTGTATGCAAAACGTGCAAGAACTCAATGTCTATTTCTATTAAGAAAATTAATGAACTTTTTTTTATGTAGAGAAAATCTGCAAAGAAAATATTTATGTTTACCTAGTTAAGTACGTAGTTGTGTAAGACTTATTACATTTTTGCTTGATGTTGCTATTTTTTGCTTATTTTTTACATTTCTTAAAAAAACTTTTTTTTTTTAATTTCAATATTTTTTGTCAGGCTTGAGTTCATTAAATTTAAGTTTCATTAAATGTTTTTACCGAGGGAAGCAATTTTACAACATGAAATTTTTATTAAAATTTATTGATAATTTTCTTGACTGAGCTGGGGCCTCGAACATGGGTTGAATTTACATGTTTCAAAAATCACCCCATTCTTTCATCAGAATTCTTTGAGTTCTAACCTCTGCACCACTGCAGTGCCTGCCAGCCAACAGTCAAACATCAATCTTTAACCAGTGGTAGTGGTGGTTCGAAATTTGCTGTAATTATCATTTTGAATTTTAAATTACATGTTGCTACCTTTCCTCTGCTTTTTCGTATTCTTTCTGCCAAGAAATTTTCTTGAAAACCTGAATACATTTGTTTATTACGTTTTTTGTCCACTTGTCGACATTTTATTTCTTAAATAGAATGAAACTTTATTTATTTTGGATATTTTTTCCTTGACACTGCAGCCACACGATCAAGTTTTTCTTGATAGTCTTTTAAATATTGTTTGTCAATAATTTCATAAATTTAAAGCTGTGCCGTAGGCTGCACTTAATTTTTAAGCAATTTACTTTCAAGATGTCATCAAGACAATAATTTATAAAGACAAACGAAAAATTTGCTCACTTATCTTGTAATCAGCTTTTAAATTGAACGTTAAAATGCCAAGCAATGATAAGGTAAGTTTGAAAGCAATCCCGTGTTCAATTTAAAAAGTGTGAGTGTGTAAGTAAAAAGGTCAGAGTGTATTGCAAATTGAAAGGAGTTATTGTGTGTCTTACCACTCTAAATATGTATTTAGTTTATATTTTGCCTTTACCAAATAAGTTTGGTTCTTTTATTGATTTTGGAATAAAATTAAAAAATTTTCAGTTTCTCGAGCTTCAAACTTTTTACTCAAATGAAATAAAATTTTTTTAATAAATATGTACATTAGAGTGGGTCAATTTGTATGCATTAAAAAAAAATACACCAAGCGTTTGTCAAAATCGTAATCTACGCCGAATTCTATTTTAGATCCATGGTTTCTTGGGCAACCTTTCTTAGAATTCGTCGTAGATTACGATTTTGACAACCGCTTGGTCGAGAAAAAAAATTGACCCACTTGAATGTACATATTTGCAAAATGTCGTAAAACAAGCAAACAAATTTATTAAACAAATATAAATAAATATAAAATAATCTACAGAAAATATGTCCTCGTAACACTACTCTAAGCGTATGATTGATGCTATTAAAGTATTATAATTGGTTGCCTACTTACAGGGATTAACACAAACTCTCTTGCTAAATTTCTGATTTCACTTGTAATAGAGGGATAATGACCACAACTGTCTGGTATTATTTTAATAACAATAATTTATTAGAATATTTCAAGGTATTTTGCCAACAACGTAATTTAAATTACCATCCCACATTATGTATATTAAATATTTAATTTATTAACTCTTGGCATTTGTTTTAAATTGCCAACCTAAGCATTAACAACAACATCAGTATCAACAGCAACAACAAGAAAAAAAAATTAAAGTGTAAGCACTTAAGTGGCCCATTGAAAACGTTACTCTGTCTTTAGGAATTAAAATAAAAAGAAGAGAGATAGAAAAAAGATAACAAAAAAAAAAAAACAAAAACAAAAAAAAAAAAAAAAAAATACAAAGTAAGATGACATTGACATTTTGAATAATGACCGTTATATAAAATACAACAAATGTTTCAACGGTAACAGAAACAAGGTAACCCCCTTCCCCGTACGTACAATCATGTACATTTTTTAAACACTCAAACGAAACAAAGAGGACTTAAATAAAAACAAACTGTGAGACACCCGAAGTCCTTTTCTTAAAAAGGATGCTAAATGAGTTGAAGAACGAGGCAACAACCGTTTCAACAACTACTACAACAAAAATATACCCATCGCACAAATAATAAAGTACAAGAACAAAAAAAGAAAATATAAAAAAATACATTCTAGTTGATGAGAAGAAATTAAATTTGATACAAGAACAATAACAAATGACAACTACATGCAATGACACTTCAACATTACAGTAAAACACTTACAAAATACTCTTGCAAACACTTCTACGAATGAGTAGTACTACTGCTGATGATGATGCTGATGCCGTCGTCGCTACTGTTGCCACAACAACAACTACACTGAGGGCAGCAACCATAGCAACAACAAATCCTACATTAACAATTTATGTAAATGCAAGAAAATACGTAATACATTGACATAAAAAGGAATTAAATGAAATTTCCCCTTTTTGCCAAAAAGTTAAAAGAGTGAATTCTTTACTCTTCAATTGGCTTAATTAGTGATAATTTGTTGGAATAAAATCAAAGAGATTTATTAAGCTAATTTCAAATGTAAGTTTTAATTTCCTAAAATTATAGGGAAATAACATTTTTCAGTAGCTGTAAGCGCAAAAGTAGTTTTTCGCTTGTCGAAATGCTCCAAATATTTACAATTTTTGTTGTACTAAATTGGGAAACAATAAAGAAAGTGTCTTCAACTAAATATTGCCGCAAATTGGTGAAAAGTGACTGAGGGTTTTTCGGCAATTTTGAGAACAAGCTGTTGTGCTAGTTGTGACATTTTGTTAAGGTTAAATCAAGTTTGCGAATACATGTATTTAAATCGTATGTGGCATACCATATTGAACTTAAAAAAACTTTTCGTTAAGTTTTATTTAACTGGCATTTGCTTAAGCAAGCTGAGAAACTAATCGCTCAATCCATTAATCCCTACTTCGCGTAGCTCGCACGCATTCGTATTCGATCCGCTATTTATTCTTCAAACTATTGTTTGGTGTTTGATATTGTTTTAGGTGAATCGTAAAAAAAATATGGAATCAGAAGAAAAAGGTATGTTCCTAATTTAAGTGTATTTTATATATAGAGAGGTGGTGGGGAGTTCCCGCTAAGGCTTGATTTTACCCCCTCCCCCAAATTTATTAAAAACTTCATTGTAAGTGAAAATAAATATTATACTGGTCGCCATAAAAATAAGGGCAAAGCAATGCACCACAGGGCTGTCAGATGTGACTCCTCTTTGGCGATAAGGCGATTTTTTTGGCGATATTTAAAAAAGTTGGCGAATGTTAAATGTTATCTTCCCTAAACTGCAGCAAAAAAGTTACCGATGCGTACATAGTAAGCAAACTGTGCATCCGTAAAGCTGTCCAAAATATATCAGATTTTGATTGCAAAGTACACATTATAATGTTTTGGAATTAAGCCCAATTTCCGTTTAAAATTCACTTTTGTCGTGAGACATGAATTTTTGTTTTGTTTAAAAGTTTTTTTTCGTTATCGTATCAATTCAGAAACACAAAATTGTCTTTTTAGGATCGGTGCTTTTAAACTTTGCTATTAAAAATAATTTAGGAAATAACTCAATTAAAGTTCTGACCTAAAGAAAATGGAGAGAGAGCAAAACACAAAACAAAGTGAATACTTGGTTAAATATATACGAAAAAAGAAACTTATTTTATTTAATAATAAAAAAGAAAGTAAATGGCAATTCTAAAACATTATTTCTTATGAAACATTATAAAGTACAAAAAAAATAAGAGAAAAACAAATGAAAAATTAAAAGAAAAGCAAGACAAAGAGGAGGACAAAAAAATCAAGAAGAAGAAGAAAAAACGCATAAAGTTGTTTAAACTAAAGATGTTGCCCTTTTATAATATATTCTGCACTAATGTGCATAAATGTTTATGTATGAGTGAATGCTCTAGTACAAGTTTAACTAAATGACTCTTTTTGATTTTTATTTCGAAAAAGTTGTAGGAGTGTGTGTAAAGTTATGATGTACTTTTCACTCTCTAACTTATACTAATGAAGCAATGTCAAGGTGTTTTCTTTTTTTATTCCTTTAATGTTATTTTTCTTTTTCTTCTTGTCGTATTATTTCCCCAAAGTGTCAAAAAAAAAAAAAAAAACACAGCAAAGTGTCATTAAAATCTTTGAAAATTATGTGTTTAACTTTACTCATCTTTCTAACGGCAGTTAGTCAACGTTTTTACTTTTTTCATAAATTTGGCTTGGAGTTTTTCTGTTTTACTTTGAAATTTATTTTAAAACCGGAACCAAATACACGCCACGTTTAAATGAATTGTGGTGAATTAGAAATATGAATGCAGAGCAAAACGGAAATTTACCCAACAAATTTTTTGGCATGTTGTGAGTTG
This sequence comes from Pollenia griseotomentosa, assembly GCA_963931875.1. Lineage (NCBI taxonomy): Eukaryota > Metazoa > Arthropoda > Insecta > Diptera > Polleniidae > Pollenia > Pollenia griseotomentosa. The sequence goes on along the minus strand of OZ007560.1, from coordinate 255,310,759 downwards.
TATGATAAATGTAGATGACAAAAATAGATTTCTTAAATCAGCTTGTCTTTTTGTTTCAATGATGTTTCGCACATATTTCTGGTTTATTAGAGAGTACATGCGTAAAAGTTTTATAACATTAAGGAAATCTGAAGGTGCGTTTCATTAATTATATTAAAAATTCTATATTCTTAAGTACCTTAGAAACGTCATGATTTCTTAATACAATTGAAGCAAAGCCGCGAATAACGTTGGAAATGTTAAAATGATTATATTGCAGGAGATCAAAAAGAAAAAAAAAAATAAACATTTTTAAAAGGCAACATTCTAAATTTTTTGAGATTTTCAAAAATAATCATAATAAAAACTTTTATGCAAAAAACAAAGAGATTTAAATTAAATTTAAAATTACTGGTTAGAATTTTTTTTAGTGGAAAAACGTTTCAAATCCAAATTTACAAGTTACAAAGTAACTGTAACCTAGTACTTGAAAAATATGCTCCTACAACAAAATCAAAGGGGCTACAAGTGGTCCAATGAATAAATATTTTAAACAAAATACTTCGATCGATTCTCTAGAGGAAATAACTTTCAAATGCATAGCAGAGAATGGAATGTCCGTGAACAGTTTCAAAAAATCCGAAGTTATAGAGATTTAAATTAAATTTAAAATTACTGGTTAGAATTTTTTTTAGTGGAAAAACGTTTCATATCCAAAATCGCGATGTCTATGAAAACGTTTTTTTACAACGCTTAGCATCATTGAGTGGCTTTTAAAATGTTATTCTATGTTCAAACAAAATTTCGTTTGTATAGTTTTATAAGTGACTGACAACGTTCTTCCACGATACGGTTCGCAATTTTGGGTAATTTGATGTTTGAGCAAAAAAAAAAAAAAAAAAAAAAAAAACAGATTTTGCAAAATTTGTCTTTTACAAAATTATTCGCGGCTTTGGTTCAATTATCGTAAGATATATTAAAAAAATTGTGGCTACTTTGAGCATCCTCAACTTAATTAAAAACATTTTCAGTTTGTCTTGAATAATTTAAATCTTTTGAATTTTCTTAAAATTTCCGAGCATATTGTTGGTTTGCAATAATACTTTTAGTAATTATCTAGCCGGGGGTTTAAAGGTTTAATTTTCTTTTACTTTTTACCAGATTTTACATTTGTTGGCAGCCAGAGTTAATGCAAGAGAAAGAAAAACGGCGAAAAAGAACGTGGAAAAATTGTAATTAGTTTTTATGACCTCAAGGCCAAAAAGGACAAGTAAAAAAGCATAATTCTCAAACTTAAATACCTTAAAAATTATGTATGTATACGAGTATGTACATACTTTTTATATATAAATATTATACGAAGAAGTACTTTTATTAAAATGCAAAGTCACATAGACAAATTAAACAGACCTCAACATAATTATGAGAAGAAAAAAATAAAAATGAGAATTAAAATAAAATTGTTTAAATTTTCTTATATAAGTACAGTTCATAAATGGGGATGGATATCTTAATAAAGACTTTTCAGTAAAAAGTATTTTATGTTTTAGAGTACTTTTATCATAAAACAGCAATTTACTGGTAAACAAAATTTTTTTTTTTTTTGTTAGAATTTACCAACTTTCAAATTTTCAAAGGTACTAAATATATACTTTTTTGTTCAATTAATAACTACTTTCGACATTTTTGTAAAAATCCAATATTTTATAAAGAGTTACTTATGTACAACTAGAGGAGTCCTATATTCGGCTGTGCCGAGTCTTTAATGCCCTTCACTAAGCCGCTAACATACATTACCAAAAAAAAAAAAAAAATTAATATGCTGAGATATAAATCCCGCCTGCATTTTGTTGGACGTTGTGTATTGATTGATAGGCAAGATGCTTGCACCTGATTAGGATACTTTGGATCTTGTCGTTCTCCTGATATACAGAAACCTATAATGTCTTTATATGACAGGTACTGCGCCTATCCTTCCACTTTTTAGAGAGCTTGTATATTAATTACTTGCTATTCTTCAGAAAAAAACAATAATGGCTTTATGGGTAAAATTAGAGGTAGTCGTGGGTTTTTAGTCAAATCGGAGCCATTTGTATACCGATTATGCTGAATTTCAACACCACAAAATCTAACGGAGCATTTGTCACATAAATATATAAAAACATAAGATCTTCGGAAATCCATTCCAACAGACAGACGGACATACTTATATATAATATATATAGAATCAAAGATCAATGTTGTAGAAAAAACAAACGCAATCACGCCCTGCAAAAACATCCTTTTAAGCTGTGGTCCATTTTGTATTGTTTTTTTTTTTCTTTTGAAGCAACTATTTCTTTTATATAAAAAAGTTATTTTTTGTGCCTATAGTATTTTTGGCTTAATTGCATTTCATAATTTGCATGTCTCATGGTGCTTTAAACTCACTTATCTGCATATTCAGGGCTTAAAGAAAACCAATATGATAAATAAAAATTATATAAATAGCATTGAAAGTGAATATTAAGATCCCAAGTTTAATTTAAATTTAGAACATGTATGTCGTTTTATAGGTTAATTTTGTGCAGTTTTCTACGGTTCAAAGTAAAATTGATTACGCAATTAACGTGTTTAAAGTTTTTGATTTGCTCTAACCACTTAGAAAAAATAACGACACATTCTCTTCACTACTCCCGGGGAAAGTATAAACGATTTTAATACGAATTTTATACACATAATAAAAAAATCAGAGCAAACAATTTTTCATCAGAAACCCCAAAATTTCATTTTCTTTTTAGTTATGACGATGACGCAGAAAATGGGCGGTATAAGAATTATTTTAAACCAATTTTATGAAAATTGTTTTGTTTGTCTATAATTGTGCAAAGCTGGGGCACATAAAAGCCTTACACGCTTGTAACCGGTGTGCATATAATAGGGTGTTCAGTCGTTTTATTCTTGTTCGATTAATCGAACAATTTTAGACGATTAGCTGTTCGAATAATTTAAAATTGATAATTTCGATTAAAGGATAAATCGAAGAATTTATAGCGATTAAAAGAATAATAATTATATATAGTATTTCTGTTAAATGTATAATTTATTTAAAGTTTTAAGTCGAATAAACAACCCAAATGAATGTGAACTTTCATTACAGGGTCGTTTTTAAAATTTGCTCGATTTTAAATCCACTTCATTTCGATTTCTAGTTCATGCGATTCTCTCTTAAGAATGAGTTTGGCTTGAAAATAATGCACGAAGGATAAATCTAATAATTCTAAATGTAACAGGTCCAAAAATGTATTAACGTAAATGTTCTGCAACAACTTCACTAGTTTACAAGTTACAAAGTAACTGTAACCTAGTACTTGAAAAATATGCTCCTACAACAAAATCAAAGGGGCTACAAGTGGTCCAATGAATAAATATTTTAAACAAAATACTTCGATCGATTCTCTAGAGGAAATAACTTTCAAAGGCAAAGCAGAGAATGGAATGTCCGTGAACAGTTTCAAAAAATCCGAAGTTATATTGACTCTCTTAAAATCGAATTGCCCGAAAGTGAAGCAACAATTTGGAGCTACATTGACAAGTTTTATTTGAAAAAGAATGTTTAATTTAAATTATCGAAAAAAATCTCGTAATTAATTAAATTTCTGGAGTAAGAATTATTCGATTATTCGATTAATCGATTAATTTTAAAATGTTATTCGTTTAATCGAAATATCGATTAATCGTTTAATCGAACAAAAATAAAACCCGATTAATTGAACACCATAGCATATAATCTACTCTTTTGCATTTTCGAGGTTATTTGAATCATTTTAGGACTTCAATTTATTTTGAAAATCATAGTACTGAAGTGTTTTAAATTCCATATGAAATCAGATTTTATAAAAAATCGATTGTAGGAATATTTGCCAGATAAAAAGGGTAAGAAATCACAATAATTGTCAAATTTACTTACTTTTTTTCACAAGAATCTTCATTGTGAAATAACTTTAATTTTTTAAACATTTTTTTTATAATTAGTATTGTGGTTATTTTTGTTGAACTATTTATTTATGGTTTTTAATCCAAATTTTTAATATTTTTAATTAGGCTTAAGTTGATTAAATTTAATTTTCATTAAATTATTTTTATAAAGAAAGGAATTTTACAACATGAAAATTAATTAAAATTGTTATTGATAATCCTTCATTCTTGACCGTGACCGGGATTTTTTTTATCTATTTTAAACTTGTTTTAAAATAACAATTAAGGCAGCAATAGTTTTTAAATTGGAATAATTCAAAAAAGTGAAAACGTTTTCTTACCAACAGCAATAAATCTTAAATAGGAGAATATTTGAAACGTTGGTAGTATTAGTTAATTCTCAAATCTTGTGAAATTTTTTTTGTATATTGTTAATGATGTCATATCTTAGGAAAGTTTAAGAATCTAGAATTACAGAATTGTCTTGATTGAGATTCCTTATCATTTTTGAAACACATTTACAAATTGCCAAAAAATATGTATTAGGACTTATAAAAATATAAGGAAAATTGGTGCTACATAAACTATAGCAGAGAGATATCAAACACCGATTTAACACATCAGCAATTCTTTTTTAGGACTTAAAAAAAAGTATCCAAAGCGTTAGCTATCACATTTAAAACGGGACCAACGAGCCAAATGAACGCCAAAAACAAATTTCTGGTGCGTTAAAATAAAGTGTATTTTGTATTAAAAACTGCTAAAACATGAAAATTACTGCCAACCAAATAAATAAAAGTATCCATAAAACTAATGAAAATATATAAAATAATACTTAAAGTGTTGTATGTTAGTACAAAATTAGAGCGTGAAGCACCAAATCGTCAATAAGCGATTTTTGGGCAAAAAAAAAAAAAAATTGCTACAATTTTGTGGAAAAGGCTCCTTTTAAGAGTAATTTTAAAGTTTGTTTATTATAGTTATTTTTTAGGGAAACTTTCGGGCCTTATAACTCAACTTTAGAATTTATTATTTTTTTATTAAACTGCGACTCCTTCTCCTACTCCTTATAAATTATTTAACATTTATGTGACTTTTTTACTTTTTATATTTTCTGTATTTCAATGTTTTTTTATACACTTTTTTTCGTTTATTTGATGTTGTAGTACACTAATAAACACGTTTGTTTTTAGATTTTTTAGCTGTTGTTTTTGTTGGAGTCTTGTGTGCATGAGGAGGGATTTTTTTCCGTCTGGTACGAAAAAAAATTCTCATTAAGATCTCTAGAGTGGTAGAACGTTAAAGTTCATAAATGTGATAAAGTAAGTCTAAAGATGGTTGTAAATACAGTATGAATGTCATAAAGTTTTGTGTTAAATGTCAACTTTACAACAGTCATACAACAAGTACTTACTGCAAGTACTATTTGTTTTTCTCTTTTTTGTTGTTCTTTATTTTCCTACATACATAAATATTCTGCAGAAGATGATAAAAATAATAAAACAAGTAATGTTAGGTCTTCAGACACAAAGTTAAATAATTTATGTAATTGAAACTCACTCAGGAACATACACGCGAAATCATGGAATATTACACTAATTCTAAGAACCACAAAAACAACAAATTAACTTGAAAATGTTTAAACTTATGTAAGAACTTCTAACAGCTGAGAGTTTTAAGACTAATGTTTATATTTTCTCAACGCCACACAATATGATAGAGTAAAATGGTAAACTAAATTATTATTAGTAAAAAATATCATCTTTAAGAGAAGGAATTATTGAAACAAGTAGAAATATATCTGTGGCATTTTGACAAAACATCTTAGGTCAAATTTAAAAAGTTGAAAAAAATGTTTTTAATCATACGAATTTTCATTCAAAAAACATTTTTGTTTACGTTTTAAAAATTTTGTATTATTAACGAAATTTTTCTTTAAATTTGGTTTTTTTTAAAAACTTTTTTGCTACCTAAACTCGACTGATGATGTTTTGTCAAAATGCCACAGATATTCATGATATAAAAGTAAAAAAGGTAATACAGTGTAACCTTGATTCCCACAACCCTCGATAAACGCAACTACTCGATAATATTGGTGATCCTGTTAACGCAACAAAAAACCAAACCTCAATTAACGCCATTTTGTTTCTCTTGTTTTTGTTTCTTTTTAAGTTTGTTTTTACTTTAGTTTTTGCATGAATGAATTCAAAACTACCAACGCACACTGGTTCATATTTTGAGAAGGCTGCCAAAATTATTTTTTTGTATGTTCTCCGATTTTAAATTGTTTTTATTCATGTGAAAGTAAATACTAGTGAACCTCGGGAGCCAAAAAAATTCAACCCTATTTTAACTATTTCATTGAGAACAGGGTGGTCCGAAATGGACTTTCTCAATATTTGGTTATAGTTTTGAATTTCTGAGTCAATTTTTGAAGTTGAAATGCTCATAACTTTTTTGTTTTTTAAGATTTTTTGACAGAATAAGTTTTGTGTATTAGTTTATTTTATTAGCTATACGTGGTTTAAAGCATTAAACTCTGCGACCTCTAGAACTAAATATTTAATTTTTTTTTTAATGTCAAAATTTCCCGAAAATTTCCTACTTTATAGAGCATAAGTCCTGAGCGTCAAAATGCGTCAAAAAAAATCTATACTCTCTTGTAGTCCAGAATCTAACCTACATTTCTATACCCCATTGTACGCACATCTGGATACGGCCTTGCGAACTACAGCAATTTCTGTGACCCAAGGTAAGATATTCGGTTCAAAAAATAAGTCCTGCAAGGAAACATTACTGAAATTAAAGAAGGTGAATCTTAAAGAATTTTCGACAAATAAAGCAGTTCAGGCCACATAAATTATCTAGCACGTCAGGTTATCAATTAATTTGGAGAAGGTAAAGGTATTGCCATTGTTATGAACTTATTGTGGGTGAACGGATGCTGCAAAACGAATAGGCGACATAAATAGACTAACACGTTAGATTTCTGAGTAAGTTAAAAGGTTAAACATTAGTAAATAGCCGCAACATAAACTACATAGTTTAATTACCTGAAAATTGCAACTTAATTTAAAAAAATGGAAGAGCAGGTAAATGGTAAAAAAACTAGCACGCAGTTATATTTTACGTGAAAATTATGATAAAGGATTCATTTCTGCATCAAATTCAACCAACGCAAAATAAGAAAACAAAAATTGCAATAATTGAAAAAAATAGTGGAAGCGAGCCCTAAACGCACAAAGAGGATTTTAAAAAGTATGCCTACACCAACTGAAGAAATGAAATTTACTCCAGAAGAAGCATTTGCACTATTTTTGGATTTAAAACTGACAAAAAATCAGTATACAGAACTGCGAAAGCGAACCAATGAAAAAAATTGTGGAATCTTTCCAGCATATCGAGATTTAGTTTCTGTCAAAGAGTGCTTACCTTCACAAACGGCTATTAGTGTAACTTCAAGTTCAGCAGAAGTAAAATTGCAGGCTCTTCTCGAACACACTGCAGAACGCTTATTAAATACACTTGATGCTGACTGTTTAAAAAAACTTAAAAATTGCAGCATCACTTTATTTTCTAAATGGGGATGTGCTGGAAGCTCTGGTCAGAAACAATACAAGCAATGTAATTCAGAAAATTCATCTGATGCTAACTTATTCATGGTATCTTTAGTTCCATTACGTTTAAGAAAAACTTATATTGGCTTAGAGCCGTCAACCAGTAGAGTTACATAAATGGATGTTTGGAAAAATTAAATTCCCTCTTCAACAAAGTATTGCAGACCAATAAAGTTTGTTTACAAAAAGGAAACTAAAGATGTCATAACTGAAGAAGTTCGAAAAATAAAAGATCAAATTAAAGAACTTCAACCGGCAATATTTAAATTTGATGACCAATGCATTGAAATTAATTTTTTTAAATGTTCCTTACAATGATCGATGGAAAAGTTGCACAACCATTAACCGAAACAAAGTCTTAGTCAAGCTATACCATATGCCAAAAGACATCAAGTCAATTAAGCCAACCCCCATCACAAGACAATAGTTTCAATGAAGCATACGAATTTGGAATGTCCCCTCTTCATACCAGAATTCGTTTTATGGAGCATATTCTTAAATTGGGTTATGATTTGGAATTTGGCCCGTTAGGCGAAACAGTGAGAAAAAACAAAGAAAATGTGGAAAAAAGGAAGCAAACCAAAAAACAAATTCAAGAAAAATGCCTTCACCTAGGCCTTATAATTGATCAGCCAAAACAAGAAGGAAATTCAAATGATGGAAACACTGCTAGGAGATACTGCAGAATCTATCACAGGAGTACATTTTGAATTAATAAGACGATTCCAGATCATTTTACGAGTTATATCATGTAGCAGAAAGATAAATGCAAAAAAATTTGGCCAGTATGCAAATGAAACAGCATTTCTTTATAACAAAAAATACTCTTGGAGACATATGCAAATCACAGTTCATAAAACTTTATACCATGGGGAACAAATAGTTCAACACAATATGCTACCAATTGGAGATCTATCTGAAGTAGCGCAAGAAAAAGGAACAAAGACTACAGATTCTTCCGCGAGCACAACACAAGAAAAATGTGCAGATGTTGTACTAATGAAGATCTTATTACTATTTTGTTGTGCACATCAGATCCATATATCCATATTCGACAAAAATGGAAATCAACCTCAATCGAAGAAGCTAAACAACTTCTGGAAAATGAAACCCAAAGCTATTTAGAAGAAATTTTTACTAATATTGTTTAATTTACAATTGTTTAATTTGTTTTTGATTTAAGTATATATTTGTATTAATATATAAAAATAAAATACACATACATCTCAAACCAAAAATAAAAGTTGAATTTCCTAAAATGTTATCGAAAGCCAAGAATGCTATTTGGGCATTTTTCAAAATATTCCTTTTCAGTTTTATCCTTATAACAACTCGTCTCGTCCCAAAAAAGCCAACCTTTGGCACCTGTGAATATTGGGACTAAAAAATTTACAGGGGCCAAATATTGGCATTTTCTGACAGGATCTAAGTTCGACAATAAAAAATAAGTATCAGTTGTAAAATTCAAGAGAAATAATGATAAATTATAAAAAAATCATATTTGAAATATTCAACTTTTACACCGAAACTCAACAAAAAAATGAAAATGCATTTTGAACTCCCCATAACTTTTGCTCCTATCAGTCGTTTTACGTTTTATAGCGCAAATGAAAGTCTAACATCGCACCTATCGAACAAAAAAATCGCATAAAAAAATACCGATCCAGTAAAAAGTTATGGAATTTTGACCGCCTTCTCGTAAAATGTCCCACTGTGCAACGTACGTGCGCATAGTGTGTACTTACTTGCTAGGGTAGCTTCGATATAAACATTCGATAATAAATGTATTTTTTTTAAAGCTTACATGTGTTTAGTTAAAAAAAACTTTACTTGGTTTAAAATGATCTCTTAATCGAAATAACGCATAGACATATTTGACATGATTAACCCAACAAGCTGAGTTAACGCAAAACCTAAATTTCTATTGGTTGCCTTAAACAAGGTTGTACAGTCCAGATAGTTTGCTGGGTATTGAGATATTCAAATTTTTATGTTTAAGATTAGAATGTTTAATTTTAATGCATTATATATTTAACAAGAATTTAGTTTATAAAATTATTATAAAGTTTTTCATTAAGAAGCTCAAGCTTATAAACGGAACATTTTTAAAGGTGGATTTGAAGTGAAAGAATTTTTGCTGTTGCAACTTTTCTTAAATCTTTGGATGAAGTTTCCTGAAGATCTGGCCTAAGCAACCGGTGAAATGCGCATAGGAATAGCTTATTCCACCAACAATAAATTTCAGTTTATCAGTAGTAAGAATTGGGAATTTAGCACATTAAAACTAAATCTTATTAATGAAATTTATAGTTGGAGGATAAGCTAGTTTCAATGCGCATTTCACTGGATGCTTAGACAACATCATCAAGAAACATTCTCCCAATTTTTTTTTTTTTTTTTTTTTTTTTTTTTTTTGCAAATGTAAATATATTAGCAAATATAACTGCAAAGTAAATTAGGATTGCAAACACTCAAAAAGTCTTATTTGCGTCGATAGACAGTGAGTTTATCTTTTCTTAAGTTCCCCACTTAGGGAATTCATTTAACCGGGCTTTTGCTTTAATCGGTTAATCGCTCGATTAATTAATCGAGGTTTTGGTTTAATCGGTTAATTTTGTGTTTCATCGGTTAACCGATCAATAAATTTTTTTTATAAATTAAGTAATTTCAATAAATAAAAATGAAAAATTATTCATCATTTGAAGTTTATTAGTAAAAAAAAATAATAACATAACAAGTCTTGAACTAAAACGAGCAAACAAAAAATAATTTATAACTATGTTATACACATTTTTAAATGAATACATATGTATATGTATTAATTAAAAAATAAACTGCGTTTCAATAGTTTAAGCAGATCTTATAAAATAATCTTTTAGAAAAAGAATTGGTTAATTTGGCACTTTTCTTTAGTTTTGATAAAACTGACATGGAAAAATTCTTTCAATTATCGTAGATGTTGGAGAAATCGAAAGCAACCCATAATACAAAATTTCTGATTTTTTAGTCCTTTTACTGGATTTCTCTAAACATATAAAATCTGCAATTATTCCATTAGAGTCCTGTTTTAATTTTTTAAAATTTTTAATAATTTTAATTGTTTCGGTTAATTTAGTTGTTGTGTTACTGTCGAGAGTTTCTTCTGTTGGCAGGTCATTATCTGACTTATCCTGGCAAAGCTCAGCACAGAGCATTTTGCAAAAAAGTTCATTTCCGAATTCCTTAATTTCTTATTTTGTACTGTATTTTAAGAATGAATTTCTTGAAGGAAATATATTGCATGAAAAAATATTTATAAACACAACTTTTTTGGTGCACTTTAGTAACTTTTTTGCTGAACTTTGGTACAGATAACAATGTAAAATTCGACATGATCGCATTGTAGAATGCATTTAAAGAAGCGAGTTGGTTTGCAACTGCCGTTTTGAAACTCACCCATGATTAAAAACCCAAAAAATATTGTTTAATGCTACAAAAAATCAAAAATTTTGTTACATCGGTTAATCGGTTAATCGACTGAAATTAACCGGTTTAATCGTTAATAGAAAAAAGCCAATTTTAAATTAACCGATCAGTTAATCGGGTAGTTATTAATCGGTTAACCGATTAACGGTTAACCGAATGAATACCCTATCCCCACTACAACTGGATGGAATTCTCTCAACATTAATTGTAGTTGTAAGTGGGTGAAGAAAAAATAAAATAAAAACGAAAACAAGTTGCAAACTGAATGAGTGTCAAGGAATGGGGCTACTTTAAATAGATAAGTCCACAGAAAAAAATTTCAATGTAGAATTAAAATGGCGCAATGTTGATTAAAAATCATAGTAAATTTCTGCAAAAGTATGGACTCTTTTTAAGTTTGCCATTGTTTTAAATTAATATTTAATGAAAAATGTTAAAATAACAAATAAAAATTGTTAAATATTGAAACCATAAAAACCTGTTTTACTTGTTTGTATAGAAAAAAAAACAACACCATAAAAAGAAAACATACATTATTTTATTTTCATGTTTAAAATATGTTAAGAGAATTCCCGTATTCTTTAAGTTGAAATTATTTAGTTAAATAGTACATCAAGTTTACAAAATATGTGAAACATGTGTTACATGGGTACGTGTTTTGAATTATTCTTAAATAAATGCATATGTTCTTCTTCTAACTGTTATATCACACTCGAACCAATTCGATTCTACATGAAATTCACGTTGTTTCAACTTGAAATAACTTTCATTAAACGTGATTCGGATGGTTATTTCAATATAAATGACATTTTACTGCAATGTAAAATTAACATGAACTATAGTTATTTAAAAAAAAAATGTTGTTCGCAAGTTATTGTAAAATCATGTTAAATTAACATGAAGTAACTATGAAGCAAAATCACCACCGAAAACGGTAAAATCAACCTTGTTTTCGATGATTTTACATTGATTTTTTTCTGTGTGTATAATTCATGGAAAACTATGTCTTGGAGACTGTTGGACATTAATTTGGAATATGTCGGAATATGTAAGACCAGCAGGTATTAAGATTATTATGCCATCCCGATGTTGATTGATCCAGAAGCAATCTTGTTTTCTATGGTAGGTTATTTCTGAAATTGAAACCACGAGATAGGTGGTCTATGTACGAAGGGCGATCTAATGGCACGATCTAGAACACTTTTTAGTGCTCTCCTCGTATTTGCGAAGGTCTTTTCTGAGATGCCTGGGGGTGTTAACGTTTGGAGTTTGCTTACTAATTAACCTTGGTTTCAAATCACCTCACTCTTTCGTCTAGGGTGAGGTGATTTGAAGGCAGTCTTTATAAGTTCGCAAGGTTTAATTAACACTCAGCGTTAATTATCATAAAATTCCGCTGGCAAATTTAATAAAAGTTTCGGTACTCTTCTAATTTCCTTAAATTAATCTCTGTATTTATCATATGATTACATTCTTAGCCTTTTATTTTATTAAATAAATAATAGAGATAAAAACATGCTACGTATATCTGTCTTAAATTCATTTATAAAAAAAATTTCCCACAACTCAAAAACATTGCTATTATTATTTTATCTTTTTTTTTTATTTATGAGAAACATATGAATAACAACTTAATAAAAACAAATAAAACTTTTATTATGAGTATTAATTACAATAGTTTATTACAAATCATTTTCATTAGTTTTCAAAAAGAATATTTTGTTTGAAATTAATTTTCTAAAATGAAATAAGTTTTTGTAATTAAATACACGTAGTGAATTGTATCTATGTATGTATGTAAATATTTATATTAGACCGACTCACTGTGTGTGAAAAGTAAAAATTTGATTTTTTAAACACCCCTCAAAATATTGCCTCGTTTTGATTTTAAAAATAGTTTTGGTCTTGTGCTGTCTGTTTAAAAGTAGTTTTTAGTTATTAAGACATTTTTTATATTTTTATAAGATTTTTTTAACTAATTATCTCTCGGTGCTTAATCTAACAAAAACAACATTATGACGTTGGATGCAGCATCAGAAGATTTTTCAAATTATACCAAATCATAAATACGTTATTTTGGGAAAACATTCAAAAATGTTCAAAAAACTTACAAATGATGTTAAAAAAATCTCTCCAGCTTATGAAAAGATAGCACTTGACTTACTTATAACGGACCTCTTTCGTCATTGGAGTGTAGAGGGTTTTCCAAAGACATTCTCCATTTCAGTCTATCTTGTGCCGTTGTTTTGGCTATTTTAGTCTCGAAAGGCAGGCAGTACTCTGGCATTCTGACAACATGCCCAAATCATCTGAGGTTTTGGCGTTTAGTTCTATTATTTAAAGGTTCTGTTGATAGGCTTGCTCGTATAGTGGCGTTTCGTATTCTTTCCCATCGTGTTTTACTTTCCATTGTCTTTACACTATTTTTTGTGAGTCTGTCTAATAAACATTTAAACGTTATTTTAATAAAATATTTTAAATAATATTGTTTTAAATTCCTCCCTTTATGCATTTGAGGATTGTTATGAAAAAAGTATCTTTCACATTAATTATTAAAAAAGAAAGACAGAGAAAAGAAACATTTCTACTTGAACCATAATTAAAATATTTCATTTGTTCGTTACTTTAAACCTCTTTTTTCTGCCTGCTTTTAATATATTTTTGGGTTGTTTTAATTATTTTGAAAAAATCTCATTTATTTTTATACCCTTCACCACGTGCGGGAAGGGTAAACATAAGTTTGTCATTCCGTTTGTAATCTCTACAATATCGTTCTCAGACCCTATAAAGTATACATATATATTCTAGGTCCACATAAGAAGCGAAGTTTACTTATTAATGCCCGTCTTTCCGCCTGCCTGTTAAAATGGGTTTTCAGAAGTCTAGGTACACAGAAAAACATAACACAATTATTATGTAATTAATAAACGTCGGATTTTATTGAGAATGTAATAAATAATCTTTTATTTACATTAAATTAATGACCTGGAAAGCCTGCATATAGGAAACTATATAAACTATTTAAAAGTTTTTTAAGTTCTTCTAATTTTCTTAATTAAATTGTCTCTAACTTGTCATATTGACAATTGGCTTCAATTGGAAAAAATAAAATAATTTTCAAATACATAATTTTTCAAAACAAAATAAAAAAATTCAATATATTTTTTTGGATTTAATTAATCTCGTTAAGAATTAACGATATAACTGTTATTGAAAACCGAGACAATCACTGGGGTTAGTAAATCAGCATTTTAACGGGGTGTTATTTTTTCCAGTTTTCAAATTATACTTGCTGTTTGTGCCAAGATTCCGTTTTGTGCACATGTTAAAACCTTAAAGTGTTCCCACTTCTAAGTATGTCCCGGCTAAAGTTATTTGTAATGAGATTTTTATTATATTTAAATGAAAAATTATTTAAATCAAAATTTTATACTTTAATAAATTAATCAAGCTTAAGGTCACTTTTTTTTATAAAGTTAACCAAAATATTTTTATTTTCGATATTTCGATTTCCGTTAGAAATTTTCTTCAGGAAATATTTATAACAAAATAAAATTTTGACAATAAATAGAAAAATAATTTCAATTAACAAAATAATAAATTTAAAATTCATTCTACAAACTTTAAACAAAAAGACAAACAAACAAACTTATACAAAGATATTATAGACGTCTGTATATGTGGAGAACGGCAAGAGCCAAGGATTCCGAATTAGGAGAAAGCATCTTTGTTATCAATACACAGCATCCGACAAAATGTGGGCGGAATTCCCCAGGTCGGCGTGGCACAAGACAGATTTATTTATATCTAAAGAACGTTATAATATAACTTTCAGTTCTTATCGCACCATGGTGAAGGGTATATAAGATTCGCTATAGCCGAATATAGAACTCTTACTTGTTTTTATTAAACTTTTGCAATTCATGGTTTTTAGATTTGCAAAAACATTTTTATATGAGAAAAAAATTGGTGGCACAGGAATTTTCATTTTTCCTGTTATACTCTCAAGTCAGTCAGTTTTTTTAATAAGTTTTTTTTTTCATACGTTAACAAAAATTTTATTATGTATTAAGTAACATCTTTTGATACCCTACACATAATTTCTATAAAATGTGTTTGAGATAAATTATCATTCTGAATTTGAAAATAAGAAAAGGACAAAGTATCTGAGTTTTTATGGATTTTTAATTCCAATTCTTGGAAAATGATCATAGGGTATAAAGCAAAAAAATTGGTTTGCATATAGAGCGAGCTTTAAAAGATCTAAATTTAAAAACATGAGATTTTACAAAATTTTATATGTTGCTATGGAGACCAGCCATGTTGGTATAGTGTACAAAATTAAAAAAAATGTAATAAAATGTTAAAACATTTTGGTATTAATTTACGCACACACATACATATTTACACAAAATTTCCTTAAATGAGGAAAAACAAAATTAAAATTAAACCACCAAACTGTATGTATGTACACTACCCAACAACACAATCGAAATCTTCATTATCATTGTAGTCATCATCCTACTTTGGAGCAGAATAAATTTCACATATGCACACACATTCATTTAATAAAGTATGTATAAAACATTTAATAAATATTCTCTGTACAAAATATGTACATATATGTATACAATCAACAAAAACGCGCTCTTTGTCTTTTAACCGCCAAATCAATTATGGTTTATTGTTATTAGCTTTTAGGGTGTATGGATGGGATTATTATTGTATGTGATAGTATAAGTGCAGGTTGGTATCAGGGCTGGCAACAAGATTTTTAAAATTCACCTCAGGTGGAAAAGGGTTTATATAAGTTTGTCATTCCGTTTGTAATTTCTACAATATTGATCTAAGGCCCTATAAAGTATATATATTCTTTGTCCTTATGAGGAGAAACTTGATTTAAACATGTCGGTCTGTTCGTCCGTCTGTCCACCATTTCTTGCTATTGAAATTCAGCCAGATCAGTCCAAAAATGGCTGAGATTTGAGCAAAAAACCACGACTACCTCTAATTTTTTCTGAATATCTTGAGAACGGCAAGAGCCCAAGTTTTCAAATTAGGTACAATCATTTAGGTTATCAATACACAGCATTCCATAAAATGTGGGCGGGATCGGAGAAGAGGTACCTCCCCTACAAAAAATATAAAAAATTGTATAAAAACCTGATTTTTTGGACTGTTATATGACCAATGGTTATACCTTGTATATCAAAAGATCGGAAATCTTTAGTAAAAAATATTTACCGAAAAACTCGAAAAAATCGGTTCAGATACGAAAAAGTTATGACCAAAATAATAATTTTTTTTTTAAATACCCACTTTCGGGAATCATAGATCTTCCCGAGTCCAAGATTTATAACCCAGCTAACTGGCAAATTTCTTCTTTAACACGTCGGTATATAAATCTGTCAAATCGGTTAAAAAAATGGCTGAGTTATAATCAAAATAAAACAATTTTTATGTTCAAAAATGATTTTAAAAAAATATTTACCAGTTTTCGCTTTTTAAATTTAAATTATAATGAAGTTTTTAGTATTGTAAATATGTATATATGTAAAATTTATTTTGTTTTTGTCTAGTTGCTCTGTATTCTGCTCGCAAAATGGTAAAGGGTATATAAGATTCGGCATAGCCGAATATAGCACTCTTACTTGTTGTGCTTAATTTTACCATAATATTTTTTTTATACTTAACCACAAGCAAATATAAAAATATACTGGATAGGGTCTAAGATCAATATAGTAGAAATATCAATATAGATATATAGTAGTTACACAGTTCGTCATTCCTTTTTTTATTTTCATTTAATTAATCTTAGACCTTATCCAGTATGCAGTTAGGAACAAAATTGTTCACACAATTAGTGTTATCGGCAAAATAGGCTATAAACTTTTGTTTTATTTATAATTATTTTATATTTCTTAACTATATGAAATGTAAAACATTTCAATAACTTAAAAATAAAAACTCTTCCAAAAAATATGTGTTCATAATATTTCACACGGTATTAGTGTTAAGTTTTGAATGTGAAATATTATGGCCGCCGTTAGAGATTATTGTTGCATTTGGGTCCTAGCGTTTGGTGTGTTGTCCCTCTGCTCTTTTAAGCTATCTTAATCCTTTTTTCATACTTTTACTAAAGTTTTTAGCATTTTCGGCTTAATTTTTTTCCAAGCTTTAACGGCACGCTCCCAAAGCTTAAATACGGTCTAAACAAAAATTTGGCGTTCTGGAATGGACCAAAGAACTCAAGTGGGTACAACTCTGGCGACTGAGGAGGTCCATTTATTTACGCATTTCTAACTTTCTTCAAACAATTGTTTAGCTATTTCTGAAGTATGCTTAGGATTGTTGTCCTGCATAAAGATATCAACATTCGTGGTTCTTAGCCGAATATGGCTAAGCTTGGAATGTACGGGTGTTCAAGGATGGTTATGTAGTACTCGGCACATATTTTTCTTCTAAAAAAGCGAAAACCATTTCAAGTCATTTATGAGACCATCAAAATTTTAATATTTGGAATTATTCCGCTCTTTTACGCTAACACTTTTATCCAGCCATGTTTACTGCCGTCCGTCTGGCCCTAATCTCATAATTTTTCCGATCTAAGCATGTTACACGCACTGAGCTTTTAAAACTGAATTTTACTTACTTATTTGCAAACTTCAGCCGTTTTCAGCGTTTACTTTTGCTTAAAGGTGGGCTGTCGCTCTTTATTCTAGCTGCTAATCTACTAGAACTTACGTTACTTCGTACGATTTTAGCGCTTACATCTAAAATGTACTCTTTGCTTAGTATTTGCCGGACCTCAATAGACTATATTGACTACACCAGTAACAATTAGTCGCTTTAATTCGCGAAAGTTTTGGCGAAAGTTTTTTTGGGCGACCAGCTTTGTTGCTTTTGATATCCAAACCACAATCTTTTTTTCATATCTCACTGAAATGTTGTATTTGTGTGATCTTGCCATGTGAGACTCCTTTTTGTACATTTTTCATAATGCTTTGTTTTAAAAGTGCCGCTTTTGACTTGGCGTTCATGAAGAAACTAGGCAAAATTTAATTGCTCATATTTTTTTCAAATTATTTAAAAAATTAATTTTAATTAATTAAATTTACTCACTTTAAAAGCAAGTCCCACAGGTAAAACTTTTGGAATTCTTATGAAAGATTCACACAGGGACAATGTTGTTCACACAAATGGTTTGGATGTAACTTAGTATAAATATAAAAACTAACGGTACTTTTGAAAATAAGTTTACATATTATTACTATAAAATGTAGAAAGCCATACAATAGTTTTACAGAGTTTCCAAGTTGAAACTTTAATAGTTTTCATGGAATACATATATTTTTTATAATTCCGTGAACAGTTTTCCCTAACTGTATATGTTAAAATATTCTGGATACTTTTGAGAAGCGGAGCTAACTAAACGATGCCCTTCCGTCCGTATTGGTAAGATTGGTATAAGAGTTATAACATCTGTTTATATTGCATTAAGTTCAATAACTTTTACATGAAAAGTATCGATCTTTTGTGAAAGTATGAGTGACCTAGAATTCATTTGTTTTTAAAGATTTAAGATTTTTTTGAATTGTCGCATAAAAAATCGATTTTTGATGAACAGTACACAGTGATCACAGATTTCGCTTGTTTTTTCACTTAAACTCCTTTACCATAAAAAAGTTGCAATGATATGGTTAAATTAACCACAGTATATAAAAAAATTCGTTGAAAATTGAAAAAAGTCCTAACTGTGCTAAATTAGTCAGCAGATTATTATCAGAGTACTTCTAAAGATCCAGTAGTATACAATTACAATAGTACAATTGTAAACAATTTTCCAACCCTGGAATGTTTTAGAGAGAGAGAGAAGCGAATGAGATGGTGCCATTAATTATACATACTAGAACCAGCGTTACCGTTGGTGCCACTAAAGTGGTAATTTGCCACTTTTTCGACTGCTTGGATACTATTTGGCCACTTTTACAAAATGCACCCAAATGTGGTACTTTTTGCCATTCTTGCCACTCTTTTGATACTTTTTACGCTAGGAAAATATACTTTTTTTCTTTCTGTTTTATTATTATAACCCACAGCTTTAATATATGTAAAACTGTTTTAATATATGTATATTTAAGCAAGTTTATTTGAATTTTTTTTCTTGTCATGCGTGATTAGCTGAAAATCGGTTTAAAAAACTTTCTATTAACCTGTTTTATTTATTATGAATAAGGGGATAAAGATATCTCACATATCGATGGTTTCTTCCGCAACCGCGTAACTCAAAAACAGCTAGTTTTCAGAAGACATAACATACTTTTTTTTTACCAAATATTTGAAACTTTTTGCTATATATTCTTTTATAAATCAAGAACTAGGAAAATTCCTATAAATATTTAAAAGAATATACAGCAAAAAGTTTTAAATATTTAAATAAAAGAACTTTTTTTTTTTGTTTTTTTTTGTTTTTTGTTTTGTTTTGTTTTAAATATTTGGTAAAAAAAGTATTTTGGATTTCCTTAGAAGTCATGAAGCAGAAACCGAACTGTTGTGTACAGAAAACTTGTCTAAAATTTGTGTAATTGACATTAAAAGTAAAATCTAATTTTTTACCAAAAATTGTGTAATGAATTGATAATAAGAATGGATATAAAAAACAAAAAGCTTAATTTGTTGAAGTTTTTAGACCAAATATTTAAAGTGTCTAATGAAGATATAAACTATTTCGAATTAGTTTCAGAGTTTATAGATATTATAACTGACTCAGATGCATTTATACATGAATTAAAACTTCTAGCGAGTAAAGTAAATGACACGATTTATGAACACAAATTTAAAATTTCGAATGCTGAAGATTTTTGGCGTGAAATAGGAACATTGAAAAATAGATTTGATGAATATACCTGTATATATATTCAAACTTGTACAAATTGATCTCCCATATTTTTACATTGTCACATAGTAGTGCTTCTGCTGAGCGTGTTTTTACTAAGTTAGCTTTAATGAAATAAAGTAAGAAATAGGCTAAAGACATTTTACGAAAGTATGGAAGTCGTTTTAAGAACAATTAATTGTAAAATTTGTATGAAACTGACCATTAATAAATATGTAGCACAGGACGACATTGAAAAAGTTTGTTTAATCATTCCAACTGATTCTTATGTTTTTGGAATGCTAAAGACGAATATGAACACAGTTTTCTCCCATCACGTCACATCTATCAGATACACCAATTATTGTAATTTCGGAAGATGTTTTTTACCAAAATTAATAGCAAAATCCAGTTTTATAGTTTTGTTCTATAAACCTGATTACAAAAATTTTAAGCAATAATAGTCGAAATTGGATAAAAACTGAATATGCTATAGTCAAGCAATTAAAACACTAGCACTTAAATTTAGTAGCATGTATGGATGCCGTGCATTTATTTGTATTAAAGTGAGAAACTGATTATATATAAAGTATTTGAAAAAGTGATATTTTCGTTTTTTTGTTATAGGATTTCTTGTTTTCATCCGATTATAGCTTAGCTGCCAGGCCCACGGTGTCGACAAGAACATTTATTTCGCATATTTATATTGAAAACAATAATAAAAACTAAAATTTGTTTTTGTTTTCAAAACAAATATACGAAAGAAGTTTTATTGTCGACATCGTGGGCCTGGGCAAACAACTTTTGTAATTAGGTTGACTGTAGAATAAAATTAAAAGACTATGGAGTTTGTTATTAATTGTGGTACAAAACATCATCCGCAATTACAATTATTGGTGTATCTGATAAATGTGACGTGATGGGAGAAAACTGTGCTCATATCCGGCCATAGCATTCCAAAAAACATAAGAATCTGGTGGAATGGGCAAATAAATTTCTAAAAAGTTTTTAAATGTCTACCTGTGCAATATAGTGTCTTAAATAAATCAAAGAAAATGTATTCAGAAGGAATAGTACAAGAAATATATTACTAAATGTATATATAAAACACATTACATAAATACCTTCTATTTGGTGCAACAATGTCATAATCCAAAAAACATGTTTGGCAGAAAACAAGTTTAACGTTTTTGAATTACCAAAACATTAGAGTAAATATTTTACAAAAATTACTTCTCGAGAAAAATATTTACAAAGTTTTTATACAAGTTTTTATACCATTTAAAATTAATAAATAGAAAAATAACGTAAAAAATACATAATGTGGTGTACTTATTTTAAAAGATGTGCCCCTTTTTTTAGAAAAATCCACTTTTTGGTGCCACTTTTTTTCTAGATATCCCCTTTTTTGGTACTTTTTGAAAATATCCGACGGTAACACTAACTAGAATACCGGTCAACGCAACAACCAATAAAATATTACCTATAACAATGCAAACGCTTAAACACACACACACACGCGAGAGCGCCCATATTTATTCAATAAATGAACCGCGCAGATCCATTATAATACTCACACATCAACACTCTACAGATTATCAGAGGACCCTCCGAAAGTTTACAAACATAATTAATTATGAATCATTTTCTTATAACACGCAATTTTGAAATTATTATTTTTGTTATTATTGCCCTTTTTTGTTGTAAGCTTGGTTAATGAAATTACTCTGACAGACATATAGACACACTCACATAAAGTCTATTTGCGAAATTAACTACGGATTATTAAATAATAGTTGATTTTACAACAAAAACCAATTAATTTAGATCTTATTTACTATTGCTTTTTCTATTACGGACCATTCAAATGATGAACAAGATAATGTTGCTGTTCATAATGACGAATCGTTACAAAAAATTGTTGTTCTTAATAGTTGTTGCTTCTATAATATTGTTTTAAAAAACAGAACATTATTTAGCGTACGGCTGTTTGTGCATTAATACGCAACCCTAAATACTGTTTATAACTATTGTCAATAATTTAGTTATAATTTAGTTTTAATCTTGCCTAAATTATAAACCGAAAACGGCAGTGTAATTGGCCCATAATTTTCAAAGTAAAGGTGTTTCGACTCATTTATGTGGATTGCCATTCGTAAAATCAGAGTGAAGAGTTGATTTTAGGATGAATAAATTACTGAAATCGTCTGGCAGTTGACACTATCGTTAGTAAGCACGAAAGTAAAAGCCGAAAAACAAGTCCAATAAAAGTTGCAAAAAAAATTTGAAACAACATCTCATAAATATATGGGTCATTCTACGTAAAGAGGTTATCTGATATTAGGAATGGCGGCGTGATAAAAATATTTCAAATAATAACTTTTTTGAATATAATCGTATTTAATCAGGTTGTTTGAATGCATGTTTAGTAATGGCCAGTCAAGTAATCTACTTTTACCGGTATTTTAAGTGACCAGGGGAGATACTCTACACAGGGTAAAGACGTGAAGGCCAGGACAGGATACCTTACTTTTCATGGAAAATATAAATTGAAAACAAACCTTATTTTCGTAAGAATCAACTTTATTTATTCAATATTTGGTGATAGTTTAAAACAAAAAAAATTAGACTTAAATTTCCATTCAGTCTTCTTTTATGTAACATGGAAAACCAAAATACTTAGTATCTGCTTACATAAACGTAGTCGAAAAAAAGTAAATTATTTAATTGCATATATTTTGAAATATATGGTAACAAAAACATAAAGAGCATCTATGCTCCAATTAAAACTTTAAACTTAAATAAGAACTTCTACTTATAAAAAACAAACATTAAAAAATATAACGATTGATGATAGTAAAAAGTTGGTTAGCACGATTTTTTATAATTTTTTATATTAAATAAGGCATACATACATTTTAAAAGCGTTAAAACACTTATAACGTATATAGTGGATATGTGTTGGTTTAACTTAAAATAATATACATGAAATACTAAGAAAGAAGTAATATCTCACTTCCTTATCTACCCTGGACGCAAAACCTCTACCCTGGCGTCAGATGAAGCAGGGGAAATACGGCAGGGGAGAGATTTTTTCATTAAAAAACTAGCACAATCAGAAAAATATGTATCGTAACGAAAAAACAAATTAGCACAGTAAATTATACTTAAATTGAAATAAATAAATATTACAAACAAACTTAAGCCACAAATAACAAGCGAATAAAACTCACCAGGGGAGATACATCAATCACTGACACGTGCGAGCGATCCGAGTGGTGTGGTCGAATTATCGGCCCAATAAGAGTACGCTAATGGCTCGATTTTTATTGTTAAATTCACTTCGAAACAAATGTTCTGCAATTTAAATTTGCAGCGTCAACGCATTTTAGCGGCATTTTTAAACGGTCAAAAAATGTGCAGGGGAGGAGACTTAAAATACGAGGGACAAAAACTATGTAATTTTTTTTAATAGAATATGAAAGTAATTTTAAAGTTTATTTAAACGACTTTTACTGTTTTTTATACTACTTTATGTAATAAATAACGATTAATTGTTTAATGAATTAGTAATGTGTTAAATTTCAAAGATTTTGTTACAGAATAGTAAAGGGACAGGCCAGGGTAGATACTTTTTTCTAGGTAAACACGAAGTTATAACTAAACTTAGGTAATTTAGGTATTGCAATTAATTGTCAAAAAAGTTTACTTTATTTGTTATTAAACACGTTTGATATTTCCACAAATTTTTTAAATATATATGATTTTTTAATGTAGCCGTAGATAGTACCTCTTAACGTAGAAACACCCATATATTTATGATCTTTAATTTAAAAGTTTAAACAATCACGTCTATCATGAATTTAAATTGAATACTTATTTCTCTCGAAATGTTGCATTTCTCAATACATTTTTCAGGGAAAAGGGAAAAACTGTTTAAGGGAAATTTTATTTACGAAAAGAAGGAATAATAATAAATCATAGAAAATGTTAAAGGAAGATTTCTGTTAAATCGTAGAAACTGAAATAACTTTTTCCTTCGTCTGCAAATTTCCAAAAACTATTATCCTCTTCAAAATCGTTTCTTATTTGATTATCATATTTTTGCATCATTAATTATTTCTGCATAATTTATTATTGTTCGCTTTAAAACAAACGCTGCACATAAATACAGTGGCCATAGTTTGTATGACTTAGTTCAATCTTTTGTTAAACTATTTTGAATAATTTATTTATTTGTATGAGTACAATATGTTTTGTATTTTACATTTCGGTTTTTGCGGTTTTACTAAAAAGCACTAAAAGCATTCGCATTTTAAATGTCTGGTTAACGTTTGTTAAGAGTTTTATAAAATGCCTACGAAGCCAAGTGAGGAGAATAGGAATGAAAAGCAAATTTTATTCTTTAACCACCACATAGTGTGGTGTAAAATATTAAGGAAATTAATGTGCTCATTGATAATTTATATACCTACATACATATGTAATGTCAGCAACAACTTTTTGTGGTTTAATAAGACAAAAACAAACACATGCACACACACACATATTCACCGCAATAAAATGAAAAGTTCAATGCTGAATTTATAATGCCTGCTAAAATATATTGCGTTAAATAGAAATTTCTTAGTTAATAAAAATTTAGCTAAATAAAAAAACATATACAAATTTAAAACTAAAGTACAGTCAACCTTCCCTCTAATGAATCTGCATGAAAAGACCTCGTTATATAGGAACTTTAATGCACTAAAATTGTATTTTCTTTTCAGTTTTATTTCGGGTGTTTTAGTTTGTAATACACTCTTCCACTTGCCCTGGATTTCTATTTGATTAGTAACAAAATCCATAAAAAGGCAGTTTCGAAGCGTTTTGCATTTAGTGCTAACCGGCTTGTCTTCTATATTTTTATAATAACAAAATTTTTTTTTTAAATATTTAATAAAATGCTGGGAAGAATCCAAAACTGATTGACTATATTTTGTTTTGTTATTAATTCTGCTGCTTTATTTAATACTCATTAAATTTTTTCAAGAGAAATCCTACTTTGGAGGGACATTTCCGTTCACAGAACATGGAGATTTTTTCTTTTGCTTTAATTTTTATTTTTGGAAATCCGCTAAATGAAAATTTTATGAAACTGCATGAAAATGCATAAAAGTATAATTAATACAATATTTTTGTGGTTATTTTGTTGAACTGTTCATGGTTTTTTAATCCAAATTTTGATATTTTAATTTTCATTAAATTATTTTTTTGAAGAAAGGAATTTTACGGACAGATTACTCTTATGCTGGGTACACACTATGCAATGCATTTACTTAATCTAGCAAATTAAATTCATTTTCATTAATTTTTCATTCATTCCAGATTGCATCAACATCAAAACGTATTGGTATTTTAAGATTGCATTGATGTAGATTGCACTGTCTGTACCCAGCATTACATGTTTCAATCGCAACCACTCGACGACTGCTGGTAGTTAATAGTCAAACATCAATCTTTAAACCAAATTGTATTTAACACTTGGTAGATCGAAATTTGCTTTTTGGACGATTATCCATTTTAATTGATTTACATGTTCTTCCTTACCTCTGTTTTTCGTACTTTTTGTCAAGAATTCTTCTTGAAGTCCAAAGTCCATTTTTTATTTGTTTTTTTTTTTTTTGTTTTTATATTTTTGCCTTTCTTTTTCTTGTTGACCTTTCTCAACAAAACTTGAAGGGCAAATGTAAACATAGAGCTTGTGCCTTAGCTTTTTAACAATAGTATTGTCGTTATTTTGTTGAACTGTTCATGGTTTTTTAATCCAAATTTTAATGTTCTAATTAGGCTGAGTGTTAAACGGCAAACCCTTCTGAAGAGGTCGAGTGGTTGCGATTTTGACATGTAAGGGTAACCTGTCCGTAAAAACGCCTGGGTTCGAGCCCAGCTTCAGTCAAGAATGAAAAATTATCAAAAAATTTTAATTAATTTACTGTTGTAGAATTACTTTCTTCATAAAAATAATTTAATGAAAATTAAATTTGATGAACTTTAGCCTAATTAAAATATCAAAATTTTAATTAAAAAAGTACATATAATTTATATTTAAAAATAATTGTTCATTGTAAAGGAAAATTCACTGTATAGAAATTCATTATAAAGAAATCAAATTACTCCAAATTTTTCATTTTTAAAATTTACTACCCGCAAGAACATTTCTTTTGTAAATTTATATTGAAAACATTAAAAAAAACTAAAATTTGTTTTTGTTTTTAAAGTGAATATACGCAAGAAATTTTCTTGTCGATATTGTGGGCCAGGTTAGTTTTCATTTCATTATTTTAATGAAGAAAGGAATTTTACAACATGAAATTAATTAAAATATAGTAAAAATTCCCGACTGAACGGGGGATTGAACTCTGGTCGAACTTACATGTTTGAGAACAACCACATTCTCATCGTCAAAGTTCTATGCAGTTTTACCCAAAGCGAAGGCTGCAAGTGTTTTTAAAATGAATTCATGAAAAGGAGTTCACTATAAAAAGGTTTGACTGTACAAAAAATTGTGAATTGTAAAAAATTTCTAAGTAATTTGCAAACAAAGCTTTTTTATACCCTTCACAACAGGTGGAAAAGGGTATAAATAAGTTTGTCATTCCGTTTGTAATTTCTACAATATTGATCTTAGGCCCTGTAAAGTATATATATTTTGGGTCCTTATGAGGAGAGAAGTTGATTTAACGATATCCGTCCGTCTGTCCGTCCGTCTGTCCGTCTTACGTTTGATATGTGTTTTCCGGAGACTCCAGACATGATAGCGGCTAGGTTGTCTTGCATTTATGTCACATATAGTCCACCATTTCTTGCTATTGAAATTCAGCTAGATCGGTTTAACAATGGCTGAGATATGACCAAAAAACCACGACTGCCTCCAATTTTTCCAAAAAATCCCTTGTGGTTGTTGTATTTTTATTACTTTTTTCTGTATATCTGGAGAACGGCAAGAGCCAAAGTTTTCAAATTAGGTACAAACATTTAGGTTATAAATACACACCATTCCACAAAATGTGGGCTGGATTGGAGAAGTGGGCGTGGTACCTCCCATACAAAAAGTATTAAAAATTGTATAAAAACCTGAATTTTTTGACTGTTATATGACCTATGGTTACGCCTTATGACCAAAATATTAATTTTTTTTTGGAAAATACCCATTTTCGGGAACCATAGATCTTCCCGAGTCCAAGTCTTACAACCAAAATAAATGGCAAATTTCTTCTTTAACACGTCGGTATATAAATCTTTCAAATCGGTTCAGAAATAGCAGAGTTATGACCAATATACTGAAATCCCAAAAATTACTCTTTTTTGTAATTAAGTTTGTTTTTTATACCCTTCACCGAAGGTCCTGCACCCTATAAAGTATATATATTCTGGGTCCTTATGAAAAGCGAAGTTCAAATCCGGTTGTCGTCTCATCTCTCCCCCCCCTTCGCATTTGTTTACATATATGTACTAGCATAATGCCCAATATGATTTTCGTTTATTATTTCATCTATTTAACGAAATAATTTTAACAAATAGAAACTAGGAATTTTTGTGTTTTTTTGCTACTTAAAAACTCGCCAAAAGAGATAAAAAATGACAACAGTGCCTTTACAAAAAGAACACAAACAAAAAACTGTGTTGAGTTGTAAACAGTTAACGGTCTATATTTCATTTTAATGATATTTAAACAGCGTTCCTTCATGGTAGGGGGTATGTTAAGTTAGAAACTGTGAGTTCCCTGGTTCGAATCTTGGTTTTTTAAAAATAATATTTTTTTAATATTGTTATGTTCCAAAACAATTTTAAAAAAATATTTACCAGTTTTCGCTTTTTAAATTTCATTTATAATGAAGTTTTAAGTATTGTAAATATGTATGTATATGTAAAAATTATTTAGTTGCTCTGTATTCTGCTCGCACAATGGTGAAGGGTATATAAGATTCGGCACAATATAGCACTCTTACTTGTTACTATCTAAGTTGAACTAATTTGTCTAGAGCCATGAATACCCCTTTTATAATAAATTTATCAAACTTTTTTACACACCTTATTATTAAACAAAACTATTGTTTTTGATTTAACCTGGCTCAAAACCAGTCAAAACACACAATAATTCACAATAGTCGATTTAAGTAAGCACATGTTATTGCTTCTCTTTGGATTTTTTCTCTCTTAGTTTTTCTTTAAGGCTCTTCTCTTAACTTAAAACTTGCAAACTAGATCAATTGTTTGAAACTTTTTTTCATGACTCACAACAATAGAAATGTGTTTGAAAATGTGTTCATTGACTAGACTAACACACATACTTATTTATTGTGTTTCGGAAATCTTTGCTGGCTAATTTTATAGTATTTGCTGCTTTATTAGTTTGTTTAAGCACATCTAAAGCGGTTGGCAAATGTGTTTAGCCAAAAACAACACATACCTTTAGTGAAGTAATATTACAACAGTCTGCAAAAAAACACTCCAAAGAGAATTAACAAGAGCAGAAGTGAAAAAGGTAAGTAAACAAAAAACGAAAAAAACCAGCAACAAAACTAAAGTAAGAAACTGGTTAATGGGGTCTAGTGAATGCAACTTCTCAAGCTGGTTAAAATTGTGCTGCTTGCCAAGAGAATTTGTTGACGTCTGAATAGACAGACAGCGTAACAGCTAAATTTTGTAATGGAATTTTTGCGATTAATGCATTTAAAGCTTGAACGGGTAAAACAACAACAAAACACAGTTCTACAAAAAATATCAGACATGCAGAGAGATCGACAGAATGTAGTAAGCAGAAGTCACCAAGCAAACTAGATACTGGCATCTTAACACATTAACACAGACATATACATACATTTATACATTAATTGACTCATAGTAGTTTAAGTTACTAACTTTCAGTTAGCATGAGAAGCTGTGATCAAGTACCTACCACTACGTATACAAAAAATACCACTACAATTATCACTAGCATTAACTAACTATAATTTTAGCACGAGAAGCTGACCCCTTCATTGTAGTAACGTCGGAATGTTACAGTCAGTCTAGAGCTAAACGTTGCCTCAGATAGTCTTTAAAACACCATCAACGCGATAGAACAATAAGAATCTCAACGCAAATCAAACAAGAATTAAGTTTAATTTTTTTTTTGTTTGCTTTCAATAATTTTTAAACGAGTGTTGATTTCTAACTAATCGAAATTATCAAAAATAATAATAATAATTCCTAAAAGTAAAAGGTGTGTGTTAAAAAAAAAACAAAATCGTGCAAAGAATTAAATTCTTTAATTTGACAAGCAACTTTATGGCTTTAAAAGTTGTTAAAAAAGTCTTTAAACATAATTGCAAAAACAGAAAAAGAAAAATAAATCTCATTTAAAAAAATAGACGAATACAAATCTTAAACTGGTTAAACGTGTGCAAATTGTAAAAATAAAATATTATAAAAAAATATCTGTATGTATTAGAAATACGTAGAAAAAAATTTATTCATAAAAAAATACGGAAATTAAAAAGGAAAATTTATAGTTAAAATTTATGAATTAAATGCTTAATAAATAAAAAAGTACATAAAGAAAAATAAATATTCTTTTTCAAGGATTAACGTAACGAACGGCTACTACACGTATTGCAAGATATAAAAAACTCTCTACACAAGCATTTCCATTCAAGGTACGTACGATTATAAATTTAATACAAAAAAGAACTGACATCAAAGAAACAGAGAAGCAAAGGGCATCTCTTTGAAGTCAATTTTATTTTCTACTCTTTTTACATGATTCTAGTTGTAGATGAGGGCAAAAATATAGTAAAAGTTTTTTTTCAGGTCGATAGAATTCGAAATTGTAAAATATAAAATTAAATTAAAAATTAAAAAAACGACCGCTACATGGCATTTGCATTTGTTCTATCGGGCTTTTTAAGACACCCTATATAAAATTTTTAAATTACAAGGATGTTTTTTTTAAACAAGGATACGCACAATGTCCTTGCGGACTAATTTTGTAATGCCTAAACAGTATATTCTATACATATTTATAAAAGACGACGCGCAAAAATAGGTCGACTAGGCAAAATTCATTTAATTGTCGTAACAGAGCGTTATAAACTGTATATTTTAACCCGGCGAAAACTGTCATGGAATTTTTTATATAATCATAAAATCATTATCCTTAATTTTAAAACTTTTTAAAAATATAACAGCTAGAAAACCCATAAGTGCATCTTAATGCGGTCAGTGGCTTAAATCTTTTTGATCCAAAGTATTCAAGTCGGCTTACAGGCTTTTTTAAATTTACCCCTCTTTCTTCCATTATGGAGTTTTTGCTCTCAAGAATTTGTTTATATCATGCCTTAAATTTTGATTGTATTGCATTTTTATATAAGTTTGGGACCCATGGGCAATCATAGAATCCAGCTGAACAAAATTATGCTAAAAGGTTGAGATTCATGTTAAAGTTCTTTGTGTGGGATATAAGTTCGATATCTTCATCTATATGAGATTTGCCTGCATTTAACAGATTTTAGAAAGGGGGCTTTTATGGGAACTTTGGTTAATTTTGGCCCTACGAGCACAACATTTTATCATAACATAGTACCATAGTAATTTATTTATAATTATATAATTTATATTATATAATTCATAAGGAAGTTATGGCATTTAAAGTTATTGTCGGAGTAGTTTTTTATGGGAGCTTTATTCAAATTTAACCCGATTCCAATTAAATTTTGTAAAGCGATTACGATTGCAGTTAAATAAGTTTAGTCCAAAATATAGTCGAAATACCAAGATAATAATATTGTTTACGGGCACACAGACTCTATTCCGGAGAGAAGCTTGAATCGGGCCTATGTAAATGAACGGACCGATTTCACCATTTTCAACGTATGAAGTATCAAAAAATCTCCAAAACTATTGAACTTTACCGCTTTTGGCCCTCACAGTCAAAATTTTCTAGATTGTCTGCACAAGGTAAAAAAAAACGTGTTTACAAAAGTACAAAAACTACAAATTTTTAACCCGTTCTGCCATTTTTAGTTAATTTTTTTAAATCTATGTCCCAGCTGATAGTTTAATCATAAAACTAAATAATTGGTGCAGTCTTAATGCGCTAAATAAAAATTACCAAAAATTCTTCTTTTTACCAACTTTTACCCTTGGCTTTCGAAATGTACTTTTTCGTGACATGCGGAGAAATTATAGAAAATCAGGCAAAAAAGTTGTTTATTTAGGATAGCAAAATTACTAATTTTCGTCCTGCTTTTCCCCTTCTAGTAGGTATTTTTTAAATAATTAGAATCTGGGAATTTATTTCTCATGGTGAGAGTAACATATATTTTATAAATTTTCATATTAATTCGAATGTGTACTCTAAGTCAAATTATAATCCTTCAATATTTTCCAGGAATATTTTCTATGCACTATCAGAATTTTTCGTATCTAATTTTTTGTGTCGAGGCTTACTTTAGCTTTCCTTTGGCTAGCAATGAAGTAAATTGTACAGAAAATTTGTACAACTATTAGATACCACCAGAATGTAATGCATTTTCTGGCCCGCTACGGCCTTCGTCAGCATTATTTGTATCTAATAACTAGATAGTGCCTATTGTAAATTTTATATATTTTACTTAATTATTTTAGCAAATAGAATCTGAATATTTATTTTTCCTGCTAGCCTAAGGAAAACTAAAGTTAGCCTCGTAACAGAAATATACAAACGAAAATTCTGATAGTGCATAGAAAATATTCCTGAAAAATATTGAAGGAATAAACCTATTAAAGTATATAAGCTTTTGAGGATTGTAATTTGACTTCGAATACACATTCGATTCAATATGAAAATTTATAATTAAATAATTTTTAAAATTTTGCAGTTTAAATGTGGTTGATTGAAAAGTGCCAAGATTCCCATTTTTATCCACTTTTACCCCTCGAAAAGCTGACTTTCAAAATGAACTTTAAGACACGGCACTGAAGTAACGCAAACTCATACAAACTAAAACCCTGGTGGTAGTTCAAGCAAAAAAATTAATTTTTAAAATTTTGCAGTTTATATGTACCGAAAATTTCCCATTTAACCCACTAAGAGGACTATTTTCGAAACATACAGTTTTGCGACTTGCACACCTTTAGAAATTTGTGCGAAAAAAATTTTGTATTAAGGATGAAGGGTGACTTCCAAAAATCGGTTCCGTGTTGCGTATTTTTGACTTTTTTATCCTTCCCTGGACTAAAATTTAGTCTTAAGCAATTTCGCCGGAGGCTAAAAAGACCAAGGCCAGGTGAAATAATGTGCAGATTTAGCTTATTTTAAATACCTAATACAGTTTATATATAAAAAATATCGGTTGTTAATTTGCACATCCTAGCTCATATGGAAGACCATTAATTTACAAAGAAAAAAGAGATTACTCGTCCATTACACGGTCATTTGTTAAATGATTTTGTTAATTTGCAAAACCAGTATTCTACTTAGTTTACTTAAAGTAAAATTTAAAACATAAAAATCATTGATTAAAATTATGAGTAAAATTTAAAGGCAGTCGTGGTTTTTGGCTCACGTCTCAGCCGTTTGTTAAGCGATCTAGGTCAATTTCAATAGCAACCTATTGCAGACTTTATGTAATATAGAAATGTAACTATATCGTTTCGTTTTTATCTGGGGTCTTCGAAAAACCCAATTTCAACAGACACTCAAATACACAGTCATACGGACATCGTTAAATCAACCACGTTTCTCATAAGGACCCAAAATATACATTCATATTTATATGTTCGATCAGTATTGCTGAAATTGCAAACGAAAGGCAAACTTATAAATACCCTGTAGTGAAGGGTATTAAAACAACGCACCCAAATGTATTTTCATAATTCGCCCATAAACGATGCAACAATAAAAATTAACAACAAACATATTTACATAATAATTGACCCCAAAGTTAAAATACTCGTGCATAAACAACAACCCAACATTCAAACATGTGTATGCCCTCTTGTCCAAAAAAGCCAAACTCGTTTTTCATTAATTTACAATTTGGTAATAGAATTTCGCACTTTCGCAATAGCAACGCAAAAAAAAGCACAAACATTAAACACTAAATAATTGAAAATGGAAAATGCTCTTACTATTCCCACAACTGTGGCAGAGAATACAATACGTGGCTGTGCTTTCTGGTATTTAAAAAGTGCATAAAAATGCATATTTTTATATGCATCAAAGTATATGTATGTGTAAGAGTGAGTGTGTGTAGTTGTATATATATATATATATATATATATATATATATATATATATATATATATATACATAATAACCAACCAAGTCCACCACTCGTGCAAGGCTTATCTGGTACTATTGATTATGACTATTGATTTTGTCTTTGCATTAAAAGCATGACTGGTTGGTTATTTGAATGTTGCTGTTGTTGCAATATTGATACAGCTTTTAGCATTGTGCAGCATCACTTTTATTATAATAATTATTATTTTTTATTGCAGCTTTATATCTTTCGGCTTCAAGCTACACTTTTTCATATTGATATTTGTATTTTTATATCTTCATACTTATAGATTTAATATGTATTTTAAGCTACAGATTCTTCTTTAGTTACAATGCTTTTCTTTTTATAAAGCGAAAAAATTAAGAAACTGAAATAAAATGAAAAAATAAAAGTGGTTTATTTACTGCTTCAATGACTTGACTCTCCGTATTTGTACGTACAAACACATTCTTTTTTAAGCATAAAAGCATATATGTATGTATGTTTGTAGTTTTTTTATTTTGTATTATATTGTGTTACACTTCCATTGAAATGGAGCTCAAGGTCATGGTTTATACTTGTTATACACTCTCACACATTCGTAGATTTATTTAAACGTGTATGTGTAAAGATACTTGTATGTATGAATATTTTTGTATAAAGTTTATAACTATAAAACCAAAAAGTAAAATAAAACAAACAATAAACAGCAACAACAATGAAAAAATCTTCTTTAAATATTATTAGCGTCAAAAATACTTAATACAAATACAACTGCTGCTGTTATTGTTGTTGCTGCTATTGTTGTTGATGTTGCTGGTTTTGAGACCGATCACAAAAAAAACGAGAAAAAAAATTAAATAAATAAAATGAAAACGGAAATTTAACAACCAGCACTACAACAACAACAACAAAACACCATAAAAATGGAACTTTATACACAATTCAAGCACATTTATTTTTAAAAATACTCTGTAGCACTCACTCATTCTGCCTTCTTGGCCGGGCTTTTTGACATACAATCGTATCAAACGTTAAATACGTTTATTATTTATTTTGGCGTTTGTCGTTGTTTGTTGTTATTATTGTTACTTTGTAAGTCAAATGCTTTTTTAAATAATAAAAAAAAAACAAGTAAAATATACGATGAACTTGTGAAAATGTTTAATTAAAAGCAAAATTTGGATCGTTTAACGTAATTTGTTTTTGTTTTTAATTTTATTAAAAAAAATAAAACATAATTACAAAAAAAAAAAAAAAACAGTAATTGTTTGAATGAATTTGGTTTAATTACTTTCGTTTTTCAACACTTTTTGGTTTTATAGTATTAAGAGTCTTTGAATAATTCAAAATATTTAAATGCTAAATCTTACTTCAGTGTTACATGTTAAAAAAATTCTATTAACAACATATCGCTCATTTGCTGCAAGACCGGCATTACTCAAAAAAATCAATTTCGAGATAAACGTGTTTAAAATTTTTGATTTGCTCTAATCACTTAGAAACAATAAGGATACATTCTCTTCAAAAGGGGAAAGTATAAAAGATATAAAGGTGAATTTTATACACAATATAAAGAAAGACATAGCGAACAATTCTGCATCTCTAGCTCCAAAATTGTGTTTTTTGATTTATGCCGGTCTTGCAGCAAATGAGCGATATATTATATTTTAATTTTATATATGGACCGATTGCTGGATAGAGGACTCTTGTAGAGAAGCTTTGCTTAGTTTATTTTAAAAATTTTTTATAATTTTTTTTTTTTTTATTATTAGCCGTTAAACTTCAAAACAAGATAACTTGTCTATATTCATTTAAGCGTGTCTAAATATGAAAAGTTTTCAGTAAATATAAAGATGAGCGCCACGGCCTTGGAGGCAAACCTCTATCCGAAGGTCCATATTTTTTATTACTCTGAGACATAATTGAGGTAATTTTTTTTATATAAATATCCCCAAAGAAAGAAGTCCAACGGTGTTAAATCACATGAACGTGGCGGCCAATTAACACGGCCCTTAAACTTCTCGCGCAATTCGCTTGATGTGTGGCAAGTGGCACTATCCTGTTGGAAGTACATATCGTCCAGGTACATATCTTCAATTTCCGGCTACAAGAAGTCCGTTATTATCTCGCGATAGCGAACACTGCTTCGCCGACCTCATTTTCAAAGAAGCACGCCCCGATGACGCCGCCAGCACAA
Organism: Pollenia griseotomentosa; assembly: GCA_963931875.1. Lineage (NCBI taxonomy): Eukaryota > Metazoa > Arthropoda > Insecta > Diptera > Polleniidae > Pollenia > Pollenia griseotomentosa. The sequence goes on along the minus strand of OZ007560.1, from coordinate 255,275,398 downwards.
AACGAGCTCGGCGAGCATGCCAGGTGTTTTTTTACATTTCCTTAATTCCACATTTGGTCGATTATGCTGACCAAACAAATCAAAAAGATCACGAAATGCATTTTGATTTGAACGCCCATTTTCGTAAAAGGCTTCAAGAATCTTAAAGCGCTTCTCAATTGTGTACCTCTCCATGGTTGAATTTGTCAAAGACTAAAACAAAGAAATGTCAAATAAGGTTGGCCAAAAACTTGACGTTAAGTTGTGACTTACAATTAACATCGTGCATTATGGTTGGACCACCCTTTAAAATCTACTTCAGTACCAATAAAAGTAAAGCTTAAATTAAACATGTAAAAGGAAGCAACGCAAGATCAAAATATATCACGTCTTTAAGACGACTTTAGCGACAGGTACAATACAAGAGTAAGTCAAATAAGACATTCTGAGGACAGTTCAATACAAATTGTCGACAAAATTTTTCTACAAATAGCGGCGATGACACACAAGACGAGATGACCGAAAATGTCTTGACCAAATTCTACCAGGGCTCTTATATATTTTTTTACAGGGCACTGTACTATCGGCCGTATGTCAGAACATATGAGTTTCGCTTGTAACAGTTACTGTAGCAGTTCCTTAGAGAAAGAATAATATCCTTCGCTCCGGAAGGGTACACTGAGGTACCTCATTATGCAACTTTGGACTATCTTAGGGATGTGTCTTTACCAGATCTATCTATGATTGCAAGACTTTGAATTAGTTTCAATCTCAGGAATCGTAGAAGTATATTCTTGTTTATTTTATTTGTCTAATTTACTTTTGTTGATAAAACATAAATTTTTGGGAGTCACAATGGCCCTACACTCGAAATTGCGACCGACCCTTAAAACCTTACATTCGTTCTGAAAATTTAATTAAGAAAAATCTCTGATAAGCGAACATACATAGGTTTAAAGGAAACTGAAAGTCACCATTCGTTGGGAGCAACTGAATATTTGTCTTATTTGCTTAAGAACTTAGATGAAGTATATAAGTTAAATCAATGTCTAGATTATACTTAAGATATTTATAATGTTTTTAACATTTTTTTTAATGCATAACAATCCTCACACTCATTTATAAATGTTGGGTTTTAAGAATTTGTTATTTTAAAGCCAAAAAGCTTCTAAACAGGTTTTAAACTTATAAACAACAAATATCTCAACAAATTACAAGTTGAAATAAAATTCCAGAGCTGGATATGCGAAGTATAAAAAAATAAGCCTTTAACCAATCGAGTTTTATTAAAATTAATGCAAAATATCGTCTTATTTAATAATGTTAATTAAAATAAATATTCTATTGTTATTTATCCAAGATTTTTTTTCTTTATCTCAAATGTCAAAAATTAATAAATAATATAAAATGTACAATATCAAACAATTAAGACACATTGTATATACTTTTTTTTTTAACCAAATAAATTTAAATCTATGCCAATTTAAACAACGGAATATTTGACGGCGAGTTTATTCAATATTCAAAAAATATTCACTTAATACGAGATTTTATGAAAACATGTATTAAATGTGTGTGGTTTTATTTCTATAGAAAAAATATAAATAAGTTAATAAATAAATTAATTGAAATACATATCGCTTACTTACTGCAACGTCGTCATAACTCGAAAAATTAAATTTTTGGGAAACTGATGCAAAATTGTTCGCTGTGTTTTTCTTTATATTGTGTATAAAATTAATCTTTACCCATTTTACACTTTTCCTGTTTAAAGAGAATGTGTCGTTATTTTTTCCAAGTGGTGCAAATCAAAAGCTTTAAACACGTTTATCTCGAAATGTATTTTTTTAAGTTATGACTACGTTGCAGCAAAGGAGCGATATGTAAAAACTAAAAAATATACATATATTGAAATTCATCAATTAAAATTAGGGCTTTAATTGTTTTTAATATTTATTAATATTGTTTTTGCATTGATGGGGATGTATAAGAGAGTGTGTATAATTGTCAGGGATTATTAAAAACGTATATGAGTTTTTAACGACATGATTATGAATAAATAAGTAAATGACTAAACAAGTTAAATTGTATCAAACATACACTCACAATATTATTACAGTAACGGACTGTAGTTTATTTAAGAAATATTCCGTTCAGTCATTTTAAATAAATAAATATTTAAAATTCCAAGCAAATTTATTTTTAACTGATTCTAACAGTTATTCAAAAAACTAAGTGCATATTAATACGGATTTTCAGTTGCAGTTAATATTGTCCGTTGATTGAGTTAAATTCTTCTTTATGTTAAAGTAAATAAAAATGAATTTTAAACCAACGAAAAGTTCATTTAATTTTTACTGTCAAAAATTCAACCGCGAATTCCGTAAAAACAAATCAATATTCAGTTATCTTATATAAATTAATTGTCAAAAAATTAACTACATATTCCGTAAAAACAAATAAATATGCAGTTATTTTATAAAATTTTACTGTCAAAAATTCAACACCATATTCAGTAAAAACAATTAAATATTCAGTTATTTTATATAATTTTACTACCAAAAATTAATTTTTACTTATCTATAAAAAATGAATTGCTTGTTTTGTGTAAGCAATTCCCATTTTCCATTTTTGTTAAAATAATTTAGTTAAATACATCAAATTTTAAAAGTAAAATAATTGCGAAGCCATATCGGTCATGCTGCTGGTGTCTTATAATTGAGAGTTCTTCTGTAAACAACGTGGTCAGTACAACAAAAGTAAAACAAACGTGTGTAAGAGGGTAAGTAAATAAAAATATTCTCCCCCTCTCGCTTATAAGAAAAACAAGCGGACAAGTGTCTGTCTGGTATTTTTTAGAAATTCGGCTCTTTTGTGGAGTAAACGAAAATTTAATAAAATAACTGAATACTTACTTGTTTTTACTGAATATGGTGTTGAATTTTTGACAGTAAAATTTTACAAAATAACTGAATATTTATTTGATTTTACGGAATATGGTGTTGAATTTTTGACAGTAAAAATTAAATGAACTTTTTGCTAAAAATAAATGAAAAATAGGTAGACCATCTTTTAATTGAACTTTCATTTATTTTATATTACAATTTCAGTTAATTTTACGTACAGAATATTGTGAGTGTACTCGTACACTGATACACAGTGAGAGATATAAACTGGGATTTTTTAACAGTTTGGATTTGGAAAATTAAAAAAAAAAACAAAAAGTTGGCGAAAATGAATAAAATATTTATTTGAGGCGATAGAGGATTGCCCCCCATTTACTTTTTAAAGATTATTTCATATAATGTGGTAGACCATTCATGAACTCCGATTTTGCCATAGTATCTCGGTATCTCACCTGTGGCATCTTAAATATTGTGTTCTAACACTGGAATTGTGGCTGGCTTGTCTATGAAGACGAGAGATTTATGGTATCCCTACAAGAAAATAGTCTAGTGGGGTCCATTCGCGTGATCTTGCCGGTGTGTCGATTATGGCGACCATAAAATTAACGTAATTTACGAATCCAATTTCTCACACAGCTCGAATTTTGATAACAAAATTCAATTATTTGCAAGCGTTGTTAGTTTGCTGCCTTGAAGAGCATTCCTGGCATTGCCACACGTCACGGTTCTTAATTTTTTTAACCTCAAAAAATTTACACTGAAAAGCCAAATACCAAAAAATCACCCTCTAATTATCATATTTATTTGTAGTTAGATATGCATATGCAAAGCATATTAACGCATACATATTTTTTATGCATTTATACAACTGTATCAATTTTATTATTTTAGCATATTTATGTATGTGTATGCGAATAATCACATGTAAACATGTGTATGCAATTAAAGAAAAGTTTTATGTTGGTTTTGGCCAAAGGGGTAGTTTTGTTGAAAATAAAACAAGGCCATTATATAAAGTACACATACACACATATATTTAAAATAAATACAAGTGTGTGCATAAAAACGGACAGTGGAGTTATAAATGTACTCACACAAACGCCCAAACATATTTATGTATAAAAATGCGTATGAATTTAAAAGCGAATGTTTTCAATTTATGTATAAAAGTTTCGATTTGTGCAAGTGTTGGTATGTTCAGATGTCGGTTTGTTTTTAGTGTATAAAAGAAAAAATACATAAAAATTATACAAAAATTATTATATTAAAATAATTAAATTACCGCAAATTTTTAACCATGATTACAACATGCTGCTACTATACGGCGGTCTTTCTGGCTAGTATTGCTAATACAACACTACACATACATTTATATAACTCTATTTAAATGCATACACTCATACATATAGGAAAATGGTTTATTTATACGAAAAGTCCTTTTAAAGTTTTTCTATAGTTCACACTAAAATACATCCTAGAATATCATCAATGCTTTTATATTTTTGTGTTGGTATTTGGTGTTGTTTTAATGCAAATGTATGTTTGTGTATGTCGTAGTGTTTGCAACATTTTGGTGTTACCACAGCCGCCATAGCAGTTCAGATTTAATAAAACATTTCATTTTGTTAAATTATTACAAACACTATAGTAAATTTTATTAAAGGACATTCGGACATACATTTAAACATGTGTATGTATGTGATTTGCTTGTGCACTCAATAATTGACACACTTTCATGCATACATGTGTGTACAAGTACTCACGAACAAACACTTAAACCATATTGTCGTACATGAATATTGAAAATTAAGTTAGTCATTTTCAACATTTGAATTGATTTTTAATGACAAATTAATAAAAAAAAATCTGGCAGCGTCGAACAATATATGAACTGTAGTTAAAATTTAAGCATTATTCCATAAACTAGTGTTTGAAATTGTTTTGGCAAAATGTTGAAAAAGTTGCTAAAAAGTTTAAAATATTTTTGACTGTTTACAGAAAACCGACATTATTTTAAGGGAAAATGATAAAAATTTGCTCGAAACTTATTATTGCCTTAATTTCGTTTTTTTTTTAATTTATTGTCATAACAAAAGCTACAAATATTCTATAATACCAATCAATGCAATGCAGAGTGCATAAACTTTTTCAGTTCTCGCTAGATCGAACATTTTTCAAAGGTTTTTGGTTTTAAAAACATTTTGGCTCACAAAATAAAAATAGTAACAGAAACATAATTTATGAAATATTTATAAACTCTAATAAATCTAGAGAAAAAGGAAGAGAGCAAAATTGGCTTGATAACGCAAATCGTCAATTCTCGAAGAGTCGTCTAAGGGTTGAAAGATAATCCACTGCAAAGAAAGAAAAGCATTTTTTTTTTTTTATTTTGGGAGAAATTGTGTAAGTTTTATTAAAAAAAGAAAACTAAAAAATTTCGAGTGTAGGTTTTTCACCATAAAAATGCACATTTGGTAAAAATTAACCAATACAAATAAAAGGTTCAAACAAATTAAATTACAAAAAAAAAAGAATTCCTTTTTCATAATGACATCTTGTGGCCATAATTAAATAAAAATTCCTGGTTTTTAATTGAAATTTTTTGATATAATTAATTTTTTGTTTTTTTTTTTTTTGTTAAAAATTGCACTTTTACCACATTTTATTTTGGCCAATAATAGAAAAAAACCCCTAAAACCAGTTAAATAAATTAGAATGAATTTTTAAGTCAAGATCATCAACATAAAAGCGTGAATAAGGCACTTAAAAATCACTACTCTCTCTCTCGTCTCGTGAAAAGGACAATCATTAACAAAAAATTTATTTGCAGAATCTTTCTCTTAACTATGCAGAAATTAAAACATACACACTTACTTTAATATAGACATAGACACAAATCCAAACACTCACACACATTTACAATAGAATTAGAAGATTTCAGTTCATGAAAGAATTAAAATGAAGACACAAAAGTGAACAAAAGGGAAAAGTAATAATAAAGAAGTAAAATTAAGAAATGAATGGACGAAAGAAAGAAAGAATCAACTTCATTTGCATTTTAAACAAACAAATTGTATAAAAAATTATTTTATTTTCGTTTAACCAAGATTCATCTTTCTTCATCTTCTTTTTTCTTTCTGTCCAAGTCTTTTTTCTGTGGCATTAAATAAACACAAAATTATTTGCAAAAGACATTAAAAATAAATTTAGCCGGGTTTTTTTTTATATGTACATAATATATATATGTATATATATATTAATATTTGTTGGTTTACTTGTTTTGAAATTCGCTGGTATTAGTGATGATGATTATTGTTTTTTGATGGTGACTTCTAGAATGTTTGTAGTCTTATTTGTTGAATGCAGCTTATAATAAATGCAAAAACGACTATAAAAAACGAAAATCTTGTTTTGCATTTCTATTTTGTTTTTCTTAAATATTGAAGCGAACTGAAGGGACTTTTACAAGTAGAAATTCAAAATAAAAAACGAAAACTATAAATTTATCATAGAGAATGCTAAAATGTAAAGCAAACTTTTAATTCAAATAGAGAGACAGACAGACAGACAGACATTCATTCTAAAGGTTGCGTTGATTTAATATTTAACAGATACTAAAATTTATTTATTTTATTTGCACAAATAACAACAAAAAACAGGCTACAGTAAAAATATTCAGAAAACTAGCAACAACTACGATAAAAGGAAACTAAACTAGTGTTTCTTAAGTAGCGGCCCTCATGCAGACATTCCAGGAAATGAATTTAGTAGGCTTTTTGTGCAAACTTACAAAAATAGGGAATTTTAAACCTAAATATATTGTTTTCACACTCTCTAAATAAGGTAAATATCTGAGGAAGGGAATTAAAATATTCCGTATGTTCCATTTTGAGAACAACAGCACAAAACCTTCAGATTTAAGTCTCTTTAACAGTGAACAGATCGTAGAGTTACAGGGGGTGATCCTACGACAGATATGAACAAGATTTAACTGTTACGTATGCCTACTCAATAGCGAATAATTTTCACTAAGTGGCAAGCAATATGTTGACCAACCACCACTGAATGTGAGAGAAACCAGGAAACCCGGTTATCAATTTGGTTGCATTGTCCGGCAATATTATACACTCGCCCATTGTAATGGAGCTAAAGATATCTAACTTCCGCAGCTTATGGTTTAAATTATATGAAAGCAGCAGATGTTGGGTAGCCCTTTTTTGGGATTTTTTCGGATGTCCCTTTCCGCGACTTTATCTTGAAGCCACAACCATCACGTGATCCCTGAAAGTATCCCTTCGTCACAAAAGCATTTATCCGTTGCATTCCATCAATCACGCCAGTCGGAAGTGCAACCTCAGAAGTAAAAATGGTCAAGAAAGTAAAACTAGCAAAGACATTGCACCTGCCAGGAAGCATTGTCCCCAAGAAGTATACTAACGGAGGCCTCAACCAGACAATGCGGTGCTAGCTCACTGAGAGCTACTGACTCCCGTAGTGCAAGATAGGACCTGTGTTCAGCCGCAATCGCGAAGATCTGTGAGTTTTGGATTTTTGCCGAATTGAAGTTATTGGCTGCACCTGAAAAAAGGCTATAGATAGATAGAGGGAGGAGTGCGACTTTAGCTTGTTCATGTTGAAAGTGAGAGGGAGGACTTTAGCAGGAAGGTTATTCCACATATTTCCCCGTAATGGGTTGTACGATGCACCGGCCAATCGACCACAAAAGGATGGGCTCTTGAGGAAAAATGTGTAGTACGCACAGTAGTGGCAGAGGGGATCCAATCCTTCAGTTCAGTGAAGAAATTCAATCGAAACAGTCTTTAACTCAATTTATGATTTTAAAATTCTAGTGCTCGACGACCCTGTGGGATATGCACTTAAGCGGGGTCAAATCAATTTCCAATTTATAACGAACTAATTTTTACGAAGGAAAATTTTCAACGCCAGACCTATCTGGCCTCTTCTTCTTTATTTACTCATCCGCTATTCAAATATTACTGATCGTCAAATTCTATGTCTTTAAACAAATACACAAAAATGTTATATTTTGATAACAAGTTAAAATTATCTGGATGCCTCTCTTCTACCTCTACCACATCCTCCTTATATTGGTCCTTAAATCGTTGTATAAATTTGAATTTATTGTTTTCCAGTAAGTGTTCAAGGTATGAAATGTTCCTCTTTTTATTGTTGTTATAAGTTGTCATTTGACATCCATCCTTCTTAGTTCTACGTCATTGGAGACTCGGGCAGTCCAAGGTTTTTCAGTACTCGGTGAAATACCCCCTATCAAAAGCATCCAATTTTTTTCTGATCCCAGGCTTTCATTGTCCAAGCTTCTACCCCATGTATTAGAACCAAATTAAAAATTTTATAAAGAGTACATTTGTTGCTACGTTAATGTCGTGACTGGTCAACACGTTGCTGTTGTCTATTCGGCATTTAATTAATTTTAAACGGGTCCCACTGGTCATTTATTAAGACTTTCAGATATTTAAAAGACCGCTCTCTTTGATTTCTATATTTGGTATATTAGTTTTTTGAGAATCATGCATTAATGAAATAATTAGATAGAACAAATAGATTTTTAAGTGTCGCTACTGCTGTTTCGGGGAATTTCGGAGATAACAATTTTAATTTCCGGAATACGGCTCCAAAAATATGCTTACTCTGCCCAAGACTTTGCCTGTTTGCATAAAAAGTTTAAAGTTATTCTCTTTTGTGTCGCTTCTTTTGAATTATCGAATTTATGTTAATAAATTTTTGATCTATTTAAGTCATTTATCGTGCGCTCAAATGCTGTTGACCTACCCTACCATTATGGAATTGCTGCCACAAAATGCTTTGGCTGACCTAGCCTACCATTTAAGAATCGCTGCCATAAAATACTTTTGAACTGGTACAATGATTGTTAAAACGCTACAGAATAATATTGCGTGTCATTAGAGCATTGATTGTTGTACAGAAATGCAAATAGAAAAATAAAATGAATGTGAAAAATAATTCCATTTACTCACTGCTCAACTACTTGTTCCTGAGAACGACAAACAAATAAGATACCAAATGATGGAGCTAACGGGAACGGAAAGAAACACTGAACTAGCAATTTGCCATTAAAGGAGGAGCTGAATGCTATTGTTGAAAAAAAAATTGTAGGAATTTTATTTATTTTGTTCTATAATTCCATTTAAAACTATGTTCTAGACATTATTTTAAAAGCAAAAGAATACAAACTTGTTACCTAAAAAACCAAGACGTTGACAAAAAACTCTAGAAAAAAGCAGATTGTTATCCATGAGAATTATACAAATTTACAGAAAAAATCTAAATGTAGTGACAAATAGATGTGGCCAGAATTTATGTATTTGGTATTTCTTTTTTGTTTTTTATTTAACTGAAACCAGAAACTGCAGAATAATTGCCAACGACAGTGGAATTTGAGGGAATTTTATGACAAAAAGTAACTAAAATAAAAAATTTCAAAAGTAAATATTTAATTCAACGTGTTCAGATCATAAGTTTGTCTTGGCGACTGAACTCAATCCACAAAAATAAATTTTTTGTCCTTAAAATTTTCATTGAAATCAACAATTTGTGTTATTAAAATTGAATAAAGTTCCTTTTTTTTGAAAAATTAAAAAACACCTTTTTTTAAATGAATAAATTTTTTTCTTTAGTCGTAAATTTAAAGAAATAAATCAACCGTCAAATGCTTGTCTGTTAGTTGGTTGTCCTGTGTTGTCAATTGTTTGTTTCTTCCGTTTAAGATGCAGTTGATTGTAATTCCCACTAAAACTTCTTTTACACACATAAACCCAAGGATACGTCCTTCACCACCACATTTATATCTAAAAGATATACACACCATGTCAGAGATTGCTTGACACAGATGTTGTTGGGAATATTTATATGATTTTTAATATCCAGAGACGTCTAAAAAACAGATTTAGTTTTCTATATCTTATCAACACTTCACCTCGGAAGTAAATAGTTAAATGGTGAGTTGGGAAAATAAATATGTAAATTGAAATTTTTTTTAATTAAATAATTTAAATAATTTGTTGGTATAATAGTAAAATTTTATTTACTGAGCGCAATTTCTTTTTTCTACTTTGCCTTTTCTACGCCTCTGTTGCTCTGCAGCTTCGTTCATTCCCTTATTGTACATTTATTCATGTATTTTATTTACTGTTTTCCACGTCTCTGCTGTACTATTTGTTAAGGCTGCTGTTGTTAAATTGATGCTGGGAACTTCCAATTTTTTATGACGTAACTTTTTCGTTTATTTTGTTAACTTTAGACAAAAAATTGGTATATTAATTCTATCATGTGGATTGCAGGACTTCATATTATTAAATGTCTTACCCAGCTTTGTTAATATTTGTTGAGAAATTAAGGAACTGTTTAATATTAATAATTTTCCAAAGGGCAAGAAGGTAAAATCTACAAAATATAAGATTCCTATAATGTGATTATTCCCAAATCGATACCGAGTTTGTTGTTGATTTAAGACCATGTGCTAAGAATGCCACCTAATCCATAATATGGTTGTGGCTTCTTGATGGAGGACTAACGTAACCTTAATATGGTGTCTGGTTACAATAATATGGTTTAATTAACCAAAATATGTTTAAAAAATTTCGTTAAAACTAGTTTTGTTGGAGGTGACCATATTGAAAAATTATTTTTTCCTGAGTGTAGATTTTTACCACCTTTAAAACATAAACCTCTACCAAAAAGAAAAAAAGGCCTTCATCATTAATTTTTTTTTTTTTTTTTTTTTTTTTTTTTTTTTTTTAATTTCCTAAGCTAATCCCGCGAAGCTCTATGCTTGTCTGCAGGAAAGAAACCAGAGTCTCTGGCGGGAATCGAACCCGCAACCTCGGCGCTGATACATTTACTCTTTACAATTCAAATATAACTGCAGTGAAGTGCTTTCTAAATTCCATCTTGCTGTTTGCTACAGTCCCATCAATTTTTTTTTTTGGTAATTTTTTTTTAGTTGTTGTCATTTTGCTATATTGGTGATTTTTGCAATAACTCCCGACTTGTTTATTTGTTCTACGGAAATAAGATCAAAACCATTTCTAACCCACACTCAACACTGCCACAACAATAATATTTGAAAAGTAGTAGAGAAAAAAACGACAGTGTGATTGTCACTGCCTGTGGGGTCTCAATGAACAAAAACAAAAATGGAAAATGTAAATTTATTGTAAATATTATTGACATTTCTATAATTTAACTTTTAGTAAATACAAATGTAAAATACCACCAGCACTTTCAAGGTTGAAATGTAACAGCGAAAATTAAGATGTAAATTTTTTTATATTTTAAAAATGTTTTTTATTTATTAACATTCTCCTATTTTTGAAAAGTTATTTAAACTAGAGTACGCGCACAAAAAAGTATTTTTAAACAAAGTTAGAGAGGGCAAATATAAACTACATATATTGTTGAAATTAATAATTTGATTTCCTTCACTTTTCGCATTAAAAAAAAAATCAATATATTTTTTTTATCTTTTAAAATGTCAGAAAAAGGGAAATTCGTTTAATAATAATAAAAACAAACAGCGTTTACCATAACTTCAACTTAACCCAGATTTTACAACAACAATATAAAACTGCTAAAGCGTACACATGTAACTGAATGGTTTTTTCCCTTTTTTCATACAAATTGAAAATTAAAAACCTCTTTTGTATAAATTTCCTTTAAAAATAAATTTATAAAAAAACAATATGAATTTTTATTTGTAAATTTTGTTGTCTCTATTGTTCGCTGTATTTAAGGGGCATTTAGTTTGTTGTATTTATTTATTTTTTATTGATTATTAATAAAAAACAAATTTGTTAAAGGATTCATGCTGAGGTTATAAACGTTTTTATTTTTTTTTTTTTATAATCGTACATGTATGAGTATACAAGCTTGTGTGTGTGTGTATTAACCCCCACCGGATATTCAATAGATTTACGTTGAAATAAAAAAAAATAAACTTCGGAAATTGTATTTGCAAATATTTGTAGCATATTTAAAAAGGGATATTCATATTTTTGGAATACTAAAGTGAAAAAAAGTTATACAGAAAAGATACCCAACAATGGTCATATGTTTTTTATTTTTTTTTTTCTTGGTTAAATTCATATTTATTATACAAAAGAGCGAAACAGCCGTAACAAATTAAATAAAATATAAAATTAATACAGTTTTAGTCCTGATTTATGCTTTGAATATAAAAAAGCTTCAAATTTAGATAAAATTGAAAAGAAATAAAGTCTATACTAAACTTAATAATCTTCTAAATAAAAAAGGTATAAATTTAGCTCCTTATATTGAAAGGAAAACAAATTATTAGTTTAGTTTTATTTTTGTTAATTTGGGTTTTTATGCAAAACTTTTTGTCGTCTGAGTTTGCTTCCTGAATATAAAACTTACAAAACCACAAGGTTTTTTTATCTACTTCTCCATTTTTATTTTATTGTCCTTCAAAATAGTAAAAGCATCCACTTGTTTGTCTAAGTGAACGTTGGGTTTTAGATGCGCAACTTTACAGTTAAAATAACAAGTTCCGTAATAACGATTGATTTAAGAATACTTAAATTGTACGAAGATTTAAATTCAGTATTGATTGTTTTTGCTGTTAAAGATTTGTTAAAGGTTTAAAAGATATAAAACAATATAAAACCTCAACTTTAGTTTGATCACAGGCTGATATACATTTTACCAGTACTTAATTTAGCTGAGAGCTAAATAATAAGCGAATAACTAATAAATCAGCTTTTGCGATAAAAAAAGATACGAAATTACGGCATGCGATACCGATCTAAATTACAATACAATTTTAATGGAAGTTCCGATCGATATCCTATGCCGTAGCTTGGCCCCTGTATTTAGAATATTACTACACTTATAAGCTGTGGTTACAGGAGACTACTAGCCAAATCATTCTAAGCAAAATCGCCCAAATCCATGTATGAACAATTGCTCAAACCAAAATTTTTCCAACGTAAACGAAAAACGGCCCAAAAAATAGAAATAAAAACGAATTCAAATTTAGTAAAAAAAAAGTTCCAAAAAATCGTGAAAAATTTTATTTTTAAATTTCAATTTGATAATTCTTACAAAGTAGTTTTAGACATATTTGTGTTGGTTTCATATACGCGAAACTTAAAATTTCGAATTCGAAAATCTAAAATTTCAAAATCCAGAATCGCTTAATAAAACTTCATTGATGGCCTTCGGGCGGGCGTAATAGTTTTCTTATCTATGGAAGTACAAACACCGGCCATAGGCATAGGCGGCCTTCGCCCTTTCGCAAACATTTTCTCATCTTTGGCATAACAAACACCGGTTTCGCTAACACAAATAGATTTTACTTGGGGTCATTTTGCTGGGTTAAGCATGGTACTCTGTTCAACATTTCACGTGAAATGCTGTCAAAATGCATATGAAAAAAACTTGTGCGGAATATCTACGAAATAATGTTGATGGAGTTGTACTCTGTTTATTTTGTGAAAAAGTTCCGAAATGTTTCTGGCAACATTTTTTTTACAACTGCGAAATAATGTAAGCTGCCTTTTTTTCACGTGGAATTTTAAGCAAAACCAAAAAATATGAACTTAATATTAAAAAAGAATAAAAAATTAAAATAACACAATCGGTAACAGTTTTTTATCAATATTTACTTTTTTTTTATTAAATTTTTTATTAAAAAAAAAAATAATTTTAGTAAAATACATGTGGCGTTTTTTTACATACACGAAACAATGTAGCATACTTTGAAGTAATAAAAACGTCAAATTGTACAAACTCGCAGGATTGGTAACATTGATAAATGCCAAAATTTTCGTGTGGAATAATCAATGTTGCTCAACATTTTTCACAAATTTGAACAGAGTACTAGGCTTTAAATAGAAAGGCTGGTATTAAATCAATTTCATAACCTTGACGAGTGACTAGTCAGTAAATGGAGGTAAAGGCAGAGTGAAAGAAATACTGGCAGGTAATATCGGGGGAGAAACAAAAACCACTCTACTAAACACAATCGTCCAACATACACCTATGCCTGTATTCACAAAAAATTTTTAAATTTAATAAAGGTTTAAAGAACAAATTTACTATGAAAATTATCCCTAATAAACGTTTGTTAAATTTAATAATCGTTTATGAATACGAGGACTAGTCTTTAGCTACTGGTTTTAAAGACAGACCATGCGTTCTATGAATCTCTTCAAATTTTCGAGTCTTTGACAGACCCCTGAGCCTAAGGCAAAAGGCTGCTTCGATTTTCCAGCCTAATTGCCGCCAACTAAACACATGAGCCATACGTAAAAATGGGTCTCACACCGATGTGGATAGCCATACCACGGCCTGAGTTCCAAGCTCCTACCTATACATAGATGATCTTGAAGCACAGTTTGAATTAATACCCATCTTAAGTCCCTCCAGAGTATTCCTCCTCCAGGACAGTTCACTGAGCACAAAAACACCCAGATACTTGGCACTTACAGATAGCCTACGCTCTATGCTTTTTAAATCCGGTAGCCTACAAATATCTTCCTTGTATATCCTAGGAAAAAGAACCATCTCTGCCTCTTCCGGTTGGACTCCCATACCCTTTATCAGTCACCCATGCTAAAAATTCGCCCACTATGTCATCCGCATTGGCCATGACTTTTCGTCTTTTCCTTTCAAAATGCAATGAAATGGCATTAACAGCCAAATCCATAATAAGGCAGAGACTGCTGCACCCTGTGGGGTCCCCCTAGTCACCAGTGTTCTTTAGCGTCCATTACCCCAGTTCGATCAGGAAGCGGGCACAGTTAATTAATACTTTAGCTTTTTATACGCTACAACACCATCTACCTATGATCTTAAGAACATGTAATTTGAAGTATCTTTATGTTTTAACAAAAAATAAAAAAAACTTAAACAAATACCAACGATCTCACGTTATTGCATATGCGGAATTTTAACTGTTGAAAAAATTATTTAAAAATAAATAACAATAGTTATAAGTTTAAACCAGGTTCATAAAAATATCGAAAAGCGACAATCGCGATATGAAATATTTAATAATATAAACTAGAAAATTCATCCCACACATTAAAAATGATTTATTAATTTTACAAAGTATTCTATTGTGTCGTATTGGATGTATTTGCTATAATTTTCTAAGTGTCACCTTCAGAAAATTATAGCAAATACGACCAATACGACACAATAGAACACTTTGTGAATTATCTATATCTACTATTTTTTGCGTATGGATTAAAAATAAAGGGCATGTTAGTAAATAAAACTGTAAATGAAAACTTTAATGTCTTAAAATATTTTGCTACAGCAGATGCTGCCCACACAAACAAGTGTCAATTACATAGTAGAGAAATGGCTTCTGCTATAAAAGATGATCAGCAAGCTTGCATTGGCAGTGTAAGCAATGTTTGCTAGTATGAGGCACAGCAGTGATGCGTTTACGAACAGGCCCGAAACTCAATGCTAAAGTTCCTGATAGTTAACGTGAATAAAAGCTATCGTGAACGATAAAGTGACCATTAGGAGAAAACTTATTATTATTACAACTATCTGATAAATTGAAAAATTTAATTTATATTCTGTGGCAACATTGCAGTAGATACCGACTACACTCGGTAATTTTAAATACGTAGTGGCAACGTCTAATTTTTTATTTCTTTAATTGAAAGCAGAAGGACATTTTTTGTGTTTTATTTTTGTTTTTTTATGGAAATTATTTTGTTTTTTGTGTTAAATTGTGTTTTTTGAAAAAGTTTAATAATTTTTGACTCTCATTGGTGTTACCATATCTTCAGCAGAAAATATGGCAGCTTCAAATTCTTAAAGTTAACTTGTAAAGTTACCATGAGGATAAACCTGCTGTTAGCTTATCAGTCACTTTTTGGGTTAATGTTAACTTGTAATTACCAAAAACTACATATCTGTCAGATAGCATCCTAAAAATAACTATATGTAAGTTGTAATATTGGCCCTAAGATAAATTAAACTTGTGGTGTTTGTTATCACATTCTAAAAAGGTTTTTACAAATTCACCAAACAATTTCAACATTCGACTTTTATAAATACACGAAACATATAAAAATCAATCGTAAAATTATACCACACTTTTGTTTGAAAATTACAAATAACAAAAATACAACATTGTGTAATTTTACAACAAATGCGATGATAAAGCGAGCTTGTGAATTGGACAAATTTATTGTTTAAGTAGCGGAAGAAAAATTATTGAAATATAATTAGCAGGTTTAAAATACCAATAAAAATCTATTTATTTCGTCTTAATAACCATCTGGCCCTTTTTTGCTAAAAGAAGCACAAAGTAATAAAGCTTATTATGGCTGCTGCACACCGTCATTAGTGCAATGCAACAAAAACGCTAAAGACCTTTTCCGTGTTAAAAAAAAACAAACACTCACTCTTACAAAAACGACTGACTCATAAGTATTAACTTTAAAAATTCATTAAACTTTGCGAGAATTTCCACTTTCGAATAGAAAAAATACACCAACAAAAAATAAATAAAAGTATTAAAAAACAACAAGTCATTATGGCTAAAACCACGAAAAAGTATCAGCTAAAAAAAAGACATTGAAAACATTTTCATAAAGAAATAAAAAAAAAAAAAATAAAATAAAGAGAACTTAAAAAGCGCTGAAAAACAGATTCCAGTTTAAATTGAAAATTAAAAATGATGAGCCATCAAATGTTGTGGCGTGAACACAGCTGACTGGGTGAGTGAGTAAGTGAGTCAGTCGTCAATGACTGCAAAAAGTACAAAGAGGAAACATTAAGAAACTTTTTACACGAAGATTTCGTAGCAAATTAAAACGGTTTTATAAATTCTAAGAAGAAGGAACCAGCCAGCAAAGAATTAGTGAACTTTATACAATGAAATCAAGAAAGAAAAAAATCAGCAAACTAATAATTAAAAACTAAAATAAATTTAAGCTGTTTCTTTTTCTCGTTTTTATTAGCGAATATTTTGGCTTGAAATGAAAACCATGACGAAGTCTTTCAAGAAACAACTGAAGCCCGGCAAAATATACGAAAACAGCAAAATTAAAAATGATAACAAAAAAACCAAAAGACAACAACTTATAAACTGAAGTAGTAGAGTGTAAAATTGCAAAAGAATCGCATTTAAACCACAACAACAAAAATATTCTACAGAAAAATAAAATAACTTTAAGCAACAAATAGGTACAAAAAAATTTTACATGTTTTTAGAGCAATTACCAAAAAAGTGCACAGTAATTAAATGTTGCCAAAAAAAAAAAAAAAAACAAAAATATAATTAACACAACTACCAAGATGTACCGAGAGCAAAACTATTCCTTTTTTATTAAAATTAAAAACTACGTATATGAGATTTTTTCTTCTCGCATTTTGACTCTCTTTGTAAACCATCCTCGTTTTTTCTGTTCCGAAGAGTATCATGTAGCCAGATAGCGAAATAACGAATGACTGTTACATGGCAAATTGTAGTGTCAGTGATAATTGAGGGTACTTTTAGCCGGCCAGTAAGTTAAATTTAGTACACTTGTAAAAAAAGTTTGCTTATGAAAATTGAGCTAAAATTATCAAAATTTTGTAAAAATTATGAAAACAAAAGCGAACTTTTTTTAAAATCTTCTACATGATTTTCTTCTGCTAAAAAGCAAATTTTTAAAAAATGTTCTCAAAAAATCAAATTTTTAGCTACATTTTTATAAGTTATATTACGTTTCTATAGCATAGTGCAATACACAAAATGCCAACTCTTCTCGTTTGGAATTTCTCGAAGTACCAAAATCAATATCAGTTATATCTTTTCCAGGATCCAATGGGTGTTGGGATATTTTTGAATCATGTTTACCAATTTCCTTAACAAGATTTCTTATAAAAGTGGATTGACGAACAAAATAATTGGAATCTTTCATTGCCACTCTAATATATATGCATAATTAATATTTTCCTATATAAAGAGGGTTTCAGTAAATGTGCACTTTTTTACCCTTTACCACAGGTGGTGAATAGGGTATATATAAGTTTGTCATTCCCTTTGCAATTTCTATAATATTGATGTTAGACCCTATAAAGTATATATATATTCTGGGTCCTTATGAGGAGCGAAGTTGATTTAACGATGTCCGTCTGTCCGTTGAAATGGATTTTCCGAAGACCCCATATATGATGGTGGCCAGGTTATTATACATTGATGTCACATATGGTCCGTAATTAGTCCGGATATTAGTAAAAAACCACGACTGCCTCAAATTGTTACCTTTAAAGGTCCAATTAGACGTGACATTACCATACCAAAACTGTATTACCAAAACGACATAAACATACCATACAAACCAATTCAATTTTGGTTTCTACGGTCATACAGTGGCTATTGTAATACAGTGTTGGTAATTTGATTTTTTTGTTGTTTTTTTATACCCTTCACTACAAGTGGTGGATTTTATTTGTAATGTGTTTAATTTTACGCATCCACATACACATTAATGCATGTATTTATATGATATGCCGCTCAAATAAAGAAACAAACTCATAGTCTCAATATATTTTAATTTAACGCTTCTTCAGTAAAAGCATTCGTAGCCGAGTTGTTAAGTTCTCTCCTGAGACTGATGATATTGCCAGTTCGAATCCCAAAAAGAATTTTTTTAAATTTTTTTTATTTAATTTTTTTATGTTCTAAAAAACGATTTTAAGATTATAAAACGAATTTCAAACATCAACTTTGGCAAAAGAGGAAACGGACTTAGGTACATACATAAATTTTTTGTTATTTTTATATTCTTCGGTATGGCGAAATGAAAAGTTGGCGTGGCTCAATTAATATTTATTTATTCCTATCTAAAGAACGTTATTTATGTATATAACTTTTTGTTCTTATCTCATCATGGTGAAGGGTATATAAGATTCGGCTTAGCCGAATATAGCACTCTTACTTGTTTAATTAAGGGTAGTTTTTTTTTGTGCAAGTGGCATCTCAGAAATTTGGCAGCTGTCCCATATGTTTATTCTTATTATTCAAAATAGAGCGCTTTAGGAAAGAACCACGCGTTATAATTCTGAAAAAATATATGTTTTATTCAACATTTTTTATTTTTCGAATTTATTTGATGAGTTAAATTTCAGTTATGTATTTTATAAAGCTTTTTTGTAATAGTCTTATTCCTTCAATTTTTCAGGAATGACTTTATACACTACCAGACTATTATATTGTATCTTCTTGTTACATTTTACCTACCCTATCCTTTGGATGGTAAAATGTAACAAGAAGATACAATATAATAGTCTGGTAGTGTATAAAGTCATTCCTGAAAAATTGAAGGAATAAGACTATTACAAAAAAGCTTTATAAAATACATAACTGAAATTTAACTCATCAAATAAATTCGAAAAATAAAAAATGTTGAATATAATATAAAGTAACCTACGAAAGGAAATAATTCCCAGTTTCTATTTGTTAAAATAGTTGAGTTAAATACATTCAATTTATAAAGTATCACTATCCAGTGTGACACAAAGAATGCTGACGAAGGCCGTAGCGGGCCAGAAAATGCATTACATTCTGCTGGTGTCTAATAATTGTAAATTTTTCTGTGCATACAATATAATTCATTGCTATCCAAAGGATAGCGTAGGTAAAATGTAACAAGAAGATACAATATAATAGTCTGGTAGTGTATAAAGTCATTCCTGAAAAATTGAAGGAATAAGACTATTACAAAAAAGCTTTATAAAATACATAACTGAAATTTAACTCAAAATAAATTCGAAAAATAAAAAATGTTGAATATAATATAAAGTAACCTACGAAAGGAAATAATTCCCAGTTTATATATGTTATATTTTAAAATGAAAAATTGCATTCTTACTGGGATACCCTTCACATATAATTAAAATTTTACGAAATTTTGTATAAACGAAATATTTTCGAACAAAAATTCCCATTAATAATATTTTTTGCAAAATTTCCCATAAATAGTAAATTTTAAAAAAATTCCCCACCAAAATCAGATTTTAAAAAAATTTCTCACAAATAGTAGTTTTATTTTAAAAAATTCCCAACAACTGCAAAATTTTCGATAAATAGAAAATTTCCCATTAATAATAAATTTTCAAAAAAATTTCCCATAAAAAGTAAATTTTCAAAAAAATATCAAGAAGCAGCTAATTTTTTATTAAAATATTATTTTTGAAAAATTTCCCATAGATAGTAAATTTTAAAAAATTCCCAATAACTGCAAATTTTGACAACAACTTTTTAAAAATTTTCACATAAAAAACATATGTATTTTAAAAAATTCCCAATAACGGAAAATTTTTTTAAAATTACCCACAAATAATAATTAAAAAAAAAAAAAAAAAATTTGGCATAAATAATAAATTTTCCAAAAAATTTCCCATTAAAAGCTTATTTTCGAGAAATTTACCATAAACAGCATATTTTCTAATAAATTTCCCATAGACAGCAAATTTTCTAGAAGTGTTCCATAAATATAAAATTTTTATTGAAATAGAAATTTTCTAAAAATTGCCCATAAATAGAAAATTTGTTTAGAATTTAGTTTGAAGCTAAATTTCGTAAAGTTAACGAATTATGAAAAATTTTCATTAACAACATATTTTTCAAAAATATCCTATAAACAGCGAATCGCCGAAATAACAAACTTTCGCAAATACAGCTACTTTTCGTCAAATACTTTTTAGAGTAGCTTTCCTCTAAATTTCCTTTAAATAGTTTGTTTAACCGCAACTGCCAATAAATAGCATTTTGTTGAAAAATTAATTTGGTTCATTGTAAAATTACGAGTGCACAGGAAATTTGGTCCGCTCTTTGAAAAATTGACTAGTAGTTTTTAATTATTTTCTTTTTTTAAATTTTACTATGAGTCAATTCAATTCAACTTTATAATTATACAAATTAATGATTATTGCTTTTTTATTTACAGGTGATATTAAAAAGATTCATTATTAGAGGAAATGTAAGTTATACTTTTTACTAACTAATAAAAAAAATTTTAATTGTGATTTGTTTTATAAAATCTTTATACAAAGTTATTGCTATAAAAAAAATGATTAATAATTAATTTTTTAATTTCTTTTAGTGTAAATTGTATCCAGAGTTATTTAATTTACAAGTTTGTGTGCTTTGTTTTTGTTTTTTTTTTATTTATTTCATATTTGTGTTTAATTTTTAATATTTTCGTTAAATATTCTTTAAGGTCAGTTTCCAAAGCCCCGCTAATGTATTTAATTTCATTATATTGCTTGTAATTATTATTTTTTTTTTTTTTAAATTAGCGACTCATATTCACTTGATTGTAAAATAAAATATTACACAAACAAAAAAAGCTTCTACCGCTCGTTACAAGCTTTAAAATTTAATAGAAAAAGTGTTAAGATTGGTAATGGATTTTAATTACAGTTTATGAAATAAAAAAAAAAACTTTAAAACAATAGATTTAAATTAAACAATAAAATAAATGAAACCTTAACTCGCTTACGAAATTTAAAATTTAGAAAACTAAATACCCATAAAAAGTTTTAATACTTCTTTAGAACTTGTACATAAATACATATTTTGTTTGTAGCTGGTGCTTTAACGCAATGGCTTCTTTATTTGTTGGATTTGAAAAACCTGAACTTTACTTGGGGAAGGTTAAGAATGTTAACAAATTGTGGCTTTGAATAAAGCCAAAATTAAAATATTAATTAATTTCTAGTTATTTGTCTGTTTGTCGATCAGTCAAGACAGTGATGGTGAAATCGATTGTCATAGTTATAGTTATATGAAAATCTTGTATCGGGTGTTTTTTGCAGCATTAGAACTATCGATAACTATGGTTTGATAGCTGTTCAGTAAGGTTTGGAAAGTCTCATGAATCGTTTAACCCTAGAACAACAAATTATATAAATTTACTTAAAAAAAAAAAAAATAAATCTGTTGGCGAATTTCATAGAGCACTTCGTCCGTTTTAAGGTCAACATAATCGCACTTATTTTACTCTTCCCGATTCAAAAGCATTTACAAGACAAAGAAATGTGCGCGCCGAAAAGAATATTGATGCCGTTGCGTGAAGCATTGAATAAAACGCCGAAATGTCAATTCGTCGACGTTCTCAACGTGTTCGCCTTTGTCCATTGACTACGGGGACAATTTTACGTAAGGATCTTGGCAAGACGCGGCCATAGTTCGCGTCGCAGTTTTGCTGATTTGGCTTGTTTGAAATTGGTTGAAGCTAGTTTCCGGTTAAAAAGCTACGTCAATAAGTAAAATTTCCGTATTGGGAGCAATCAGCCGTTAGCAAATCCCCGTTAAATTCATTAAAGTGGATTGCTTAGTGCGGTTAACACGCTGGCGGGTGGCATCATCGGTCCTTATTTCTTTCGAAGTGTGCAAAGAGCTGCCTTTACCTTTTATAAGGCTATGCTAAGTCAATGGTTTATGCCGATAAACCAGCAACTACTCTTGTAGCATTAGAAACCAATATTCAAGACACCATACGACCAGATTTATTGGAAAAAGTAGTCAAAAATTAAACTGATCGAAAAGGCCTTGTAGCTCGTAGCCATAGCGGACGTATGCCCGAAATCATATTTAAAAAAATGCCACCAGATTATGCAACAATATATACAACAAATATTTAACAAGTGTGACCATAGCATAAGTTAAAGCAAAAATAAACATATTTGACAACTCAAAATTATAATAATTTTCCAGGCTTTTTCTAAAATTTGACTCAAAATATATAAATACCCTCCAATTTAGCCATGTCCGTCTGTTGAGTTTCAAACAACTAAAAAGAAAAGAATAATATTGGTGTCAGATTGCTACTCGTTATCCGACGCAGTTTAGGTTAAAATCCAACCAAATTAGTTCAGAATGATAAGAATTATGAATCCAATTGTGCAACCACCACCCTACAAAACTGATAATTTTGTTAATGCTCGGAATGATATAAGATTTTGCACAAATTCTGTATAACTAGAAATACACACTATAGAGTTTCGCGAAGATCGATCTTTAATTTACCAGAGGCCCCATATAAAGTTAACTTTTGGAAAACAGTTTAGTACGCGTAAGCCCATAAGGAATAACGTTATTGTAATAAGTTTTAGTCTGTCCCAGTTTTATATGACTAGAAATTACACTGTCAACTTTCGTGACGATCGGTCCATAATCTACCATCGTCTGATATAAAGCTCGCTCCTGAAATATTCTAACTGTCGGTGGAGGGTATCAAAGATTCGGCATATCACTCTTACTTGTTTCAATGTAATATTTAATCTTTCTAATGCCAGATTTTGTAAATGGTGTTATTAAGTTAATGTCTGTGTGCATATAGTTATTAGCAATATTTGAATTAAGAGTTGTAATTGCCCTGCAGAAAATGTCACAAGTGAAGCTGTACTAATTCACTATTGACACAGTCACCAGTACTGGTGACTTACTATACCCCAGACAATGCTTTTACTTAACTTTACATGTGCACGTAATTGGAAATCTACTACTGACGTTGGTTCTATTGACTAGGTAAATCTTTGGGACCATATGTAACCATTGGAAGCAGAGAATCACTAGTACATGTTAGTAACTCTATTCTACACTTTTCACTTTTTTAAAGTAGATGTTGAATTGAAAATTGCACATGTTTTAAAAATGAATTATTTTATTAAAAAGAAATGAAAAATACGAATTCATAACAGTCTTCTCTTCTTCTCAGTTGTTGTTTTTCGTTTTAAGGGCAAATATAAAAGTGTAAACACTTCGTTGACAATGTCTTTAAAATATTTGACTAAACTGTTGACAGGGAGACACTTGCAGCCAGGTTTCCTTCAGGGTGTTAATATTTTCCTATAACTACAATTCAGACATACTTTAATATTCGTATAGACACGTGTTCGAATGTACGTGTATACGTCAATATGACTACAGAAGTTAATCGAATAGGCCATTAATGTAAATTAAACATTCATTCATTTACTCAAACAAATAGTAATAACACACACAAACACACACACACCTACATAATTTCATAAATGCATAGATAAAATAAACTTACTAATTGCATTGAATTTGATTTTGCTGCGATTAAGCAGAAAATTTATATTTTGAATTTAATGAACTATTGAACGGATTTAATACTTCCAACTATTTATTCATAGAATCAAATTAGTTATTGAAATTCAAGGCAGTTTAACTTGACTTTTGCTTATTTGTGACACAAACAAAAAAAAAAAAAACAAATTAAGGTTTAATGAATTTGCAAAAACTAAAATAAAAAAACGAATATAGGGATTTAAATAATAATAATTAATTAATAAAGATTACTTACAGTTGTAGAAAAAAGGTCATTTATTATTCATGTTAGTAAGTGTAAAAATTTCAATTATTTTATAAATATTGTATGGATTTTTTTCTCCTCCGTTTGCTAAATGCGTGTTCATAGAGTTCAAAAGTAAACAGCGAGTAGTTTTTTAGTAATTAATCATTATCCTGTTTTATTTAATGTTTTTGTTTGTTAAAATCGTGTTGTGATTTAATGTCATAATTAATTATCGAATACAACAAAACCGCAACTTGAAAAAATAACAATGACAATAACAAGTGGTGGCACGGGTTATAAAAAATATATAAATATATTGAATAGACATGATTGCTGAAGAAGCTATTTGGAACTCATTAACCCACTAAAAACGATACTATATTTTCGATGAGTCTACAATAAAATAAACCTGATTATTTTTATTCATCTTGAGAATTGGTTTCACTATTAACAATTTTCTATTAATTCACATATTTTTCCATGGGATATCGGTAAAAATTTAAGGTTTCCCTGCTCATTTATAAAATCATTAAACAGGATTGCTTAAGTAAAAAACAAGTCCTGCGGGGAATCATTGCATTCTCGATCTCGACCTGTTCTAACACTAAACTATTTGCAAAGAAAGGCTGGTCCAACCATAATGCATGATGTTAATTGTGAGTCACCTTTTAACGTCAAGTTTTCTTCCCAACTTAATATGACATTTTTTTGTTTCAGGGTTTGACAAATTCAATCATTAATTGGTACAAAATTAAGCAGTGAGTTAAGATTGTTGAAGCTTTTTACGAAAATGGGCGTTCAAATCAAAATGCATTTCGTGCTTTTGTTGGTCAGCATAATGTGTCCACAATCGGGAGAATTGTGCGCAAATTTCAGCAACCCGAGTATGTGGGGCACGTGAAAACACCTGTGCAGGCTCGCCGAATTCGTTCTGTGCTGGCGTCGTACTTTTTGGATAATAAGGTCGGCGAAGCAGTCACCTTGATAATTTTCAACGAAAAATGGCTCTTTGGAGCAAGAAACACAATGGCCTTGTTATCCCACGTCGAGACGTGGGGATGTTAGTTGACCGCCACGATTATGTGATTTGATACCGTTGGACTTCTTTCTTTGGGGATATTTAAAGAAAAATTGTACGTCAATAAGCCAAGAACAACTCAAGAGCTAAAGGATGAGATGATTCGGCACATTAACGACATTGAACTTTAATTATGTCTCAGAGTCATGTCACTGAAGCCGTGGCGATATTTTGTTTCACACATAGTTGTTGTAGATCGTTTTAAATTTTGTTTTTGTTTTAAATGTAAGTGAAACGAGTCACTTTTGTGCTCGCGTTCTAAAAACAGGCAGTTCGTTTCCGAATATTTCAATTAGTAAAAAATGTTCTTTTTAAAAAGGAGCAGTTTATTATTTTCCAGGGATGTTGCGAATGTCAGTTTAGCAAACTACCTAAGCAATTTATTTTTGTCAAATCAATTAAGAAAACACAATTACAATTACATGACATGTGCAGTTGAGATATTCTCGATTACAAGTACATGTAATGAAAATAAAATCTGTGTTCGAAGATAAACAGTACATTATTTATCGTTCGGCTCACACACTCAGTAGGAGAAGGCAACCCTTAATACCGTTCGTAACTATTTTCAAAAAAGAGCCGAACATCATATAATGTTCTGTCCTTCGTTAAAAAACAGAACAGTTGTAGTGATAATGTAGACAAACATTATATTTTAATGTTCTTTAGTGTTTCTTTTTTACATTGATAAAGAAATGAATAAACAAAATATTTTAGCAACGACTGCAGCACGAACAGCTTGTGTGTGTATTCTGTATATGTTTTGTTTGTGTAAATTTATTTTGCTGGCTTTTTATTTCGTATGTGTATTTTGTTTTTGTAAAAAATGTACGGTTTTTTTACCTGCCAGAAGGGACGAACATTAATGAGCCGAACCGAACACAATGAAGTTTGTGGTTTTTTTTTTTAAAACCGAACGGAATTAAATGTTCACATATTTTGTTGAGTTGGATACAAACAGTATTATTTTTGTGTTTACACGGTGACAAATAGGGAAACGTTATTTTCTTTAATGATTTTATACACAAACACTATTAGCGTTTGTGTTTTCGACAAATCTACCAAACCGAACTTTAATTGTACAAACATCAAGCTATTTGTCACACTTAAAACACATTTTACGCTTAAAACGTAACCGCTATTTGATCAAATATTTGTATGGTTTTACGTTACGTTTGCTAAATTACATTTCATATAGTACAACGCAAACGCATTTTGTTAGAAATAAAGTTAAGCAAATAATAAAAAAAAAAAATAAAATTGGCCCAGTCAGACTTTGATATTTGGGTTCTAAAGATAAAGATAAAGGTCAGTGAAAACCAGATACGAAGCATTTCAATATCGTAAAGTTCTTTTTTATATAATTGTGCCAGTTACTGACCTCGGAAGCAGGAAAAAGTTTCAAGCATTTTTTGTGTAGCAATAATTGACCTGAAATTAAAAAAAAAAATTATTTCAGAAAATTTAAATAAATATGGAAATTGAAAGAAATCTCAAATCGTAAAAACGTACTACTTAAATCACATACAAATATTATAAAGACTTCAAGATAATTGCCTTAGAATATTATTTTATTTTACTTAAATATTTTTACAAAAAAAAAAAAAAAAAAAAAAAATAAAAAAATTAAATGAGACAACAACAAAACAAAAACATATATATTACGTAGTAACGTTATTAACGTTATTAACCTTTAAGTATAAACAACTTTTTTGGGTTAACGGAAATTTCATTGAATTAATTAAAATTCAAGTAACCGGTTTGATAATTAAATTAATATTAATATGTTTAGCAAATCATTCATTCAAGTTTTCAAGTTAAGGGAAAATTTTTATAAACGTAACAAAAAAAAAAAAAAAATAATAATAACACTCAAACAAAAGTTCAGTCAATTAACGTTGTCACTGTTAACGAAACGGAGACAGGTTATTATTACATTGAGTCATCATGGTTTCAAAACCTTAAAGGAATTCTTTAGAAAACATTTATATCTAATTAAAATCCAAAATAGAATATTAAATGTGTAAAATAATATTATTTTGTTTACAGCAAGTAATGGAATTTGTTCGAGGCAAATTCTATTCATCAATGGAAGTTCGCTTTGCAATGTAATTAATCTGGTGTGTTACACAGTCTAAAAAAATAAATGAATCAAAGAAAAAATCAATTTTATTACATTCATAGATTGCTTAAATTTTTTTGCTGAAAATTTTTAGTTTCTTTGTTATTTCGCAACAATTACTGAATTTGAAACAAACAGTTAACATATAA
This sequence comes from Pollenia griseotomentosa, assembly GCA_963931875.1. Classification (NCBI taxonomy): domain Eukaryota; kingdom Metazoa; phylum Arthropoda; class Insecta; order Diptera; family Polleniidae; genus Pollenia; species Pollenia griseotomentosa. Next base: position 255,247,802 of record OZ007560.1, on the reverse strand, counting down.
GAAATCTTTTTGAACTAAGAACGAAGAAGTCTTACATGAGCCTTTACCTCATAAAATAATCTGGTTCTGGCGGGCCCATGATTGCCCATGGATCCCAAATAGGATATACTCCCGAAAATTTGTTTTTAATATTGTGGTGTACGGTATTTAATGGTCAGAATTGACCCACTGTATTTTCCTACTTGTTTTTATAAAGAATAACTTATAGATATTGCCACTTACGAATGGAAGTGTGATTTGCAATGTAATTTATCTGTCACAAAATAGGAAAAAAGACTGAAATACTGAATTTATAGTAATTTACATTCTTACTATAAAATTTTCTGAGACTTGTCAATTTTTTTTTTTTTTTTTTTGTAATTTCACAATTATTACTGAACTTGACACTAACAGTTAAATAAGAAATCTGTTTTAATAAAAAAATGTCCTTTACAAATACTAATACCAAAAAAAAACTACCTCCATAACTTTCACTTTCATCCAATATCCAACTTAAAATCCTGTCCAGAATATTATAAGACCATAAATTACTTTTGTTGAAAAAAAGTAAGACCTCCATTTTTGTTAAAACTAGAAATAAATATTAAACATCTAGGAAGGGAACACCAATACCAACCTGGTTTTTAATATATATTTACAGTATCACCAAAACAAGAAAAACTGCAAATAAATAGAGAAAAAAGTCATACTGTCACAGAAAAGGCAACATAAACTTGTAATTACAAAAGTCATTTGTAACTGTTAAACGACACTAATTGTTGTTAAAGTTGAGTAACCCAGAATGTAATAAAAGTTACAATAAACTAAGCAGAAAAACAACAAAACAAATTACAAAAAACTAAACAAAATTCGATTATTTTTTTTTTTTTTTGGTTCAGAAAAAAAAAGAAAAACTTACTTGAACATTTTGCAACCAGCCATTTCTATGGTCGGTTAAGTCGGTTGGCAGAACAATGAAAATAACTGGAAATCAAAATCTGCAATCGATTGCAAAAATAATTGACAAAAAAAAAAAAAAATATCGGCAGAAATACTAGAAAAAGTATAAAGCCACAAATTTGGCATCGTTTTAATATAGTAAAATATGCACAAACATACGAGGGTTGTTGCCAAAGTACCGAAACGCTCATTAATTGTTCACTCATGAGGGAATATGAAGAAGAAGAAAAAATTATTTGCTTGTGTCCCTTCATGTATGAGATAATTTAGTTTCTTCGATTTTTAAAATTTTTCGTAGCCAAGTTAATGAAAAGAACGCAAACAATGACCGCTACACGCACATAGCATAAGCAGCCTGTGCGTGTATTGCGTACATTTTCTGTTTTTGTCAAATTAATTTATTGTCTTTACCAGCCATAGTGTGTGTTTTTTCCGTTGCAGAAAACATATTTAACTAAATTGCAAACAAATTTCCAACACTATAAAGCTGCGTTGTTTAGGTTCTTTTTAGCTTTGTATGAACTTAGTCCTCTCATACAGTAATGAACATTAGTAAATCTAAAAGTTCTCATTCCTTAGAAATATCAAAAATGTATGTTTTTTAGCGTTCACACATTAAAAATCGTGAACTCTGGTTTTTACAGAAGATACTGTTCCAAAACGTTTAAAACTATCGAATTTCTTTTTAACCCTTATGTGCGCACCAAGGTACAAGGGTACCTTTGGAGTTTCTTACCAACATTTTTTCATTAATATGGATCATCCGCAAATCCGAAATTTCTTGAGAACTACTTAGAAAAAAGTTATTTTTGCAGCCGTACAGCTAGTTTTTTTTTTGTATTTTGAGTGAGAGACAAATTAGCTCTTAACACTTTTAACTGCGCACCAAAGTACCAAGGCACGTGTTTTTTATGGGAACACAGACACTGTTAGTATATTTTTTTTTCAAGTTGTTAGAAGCCCCTCCTTAACTAAAAAAAGGGATATATAAAATATAAACGTTAAGAAGTTATTTCACAAAAGAGAAACATAGATACAACAAAAATTCAATAAATAGTAAAAACGATTAATCAAATTCACAAAAAAAATTAAAAATTGTCTCTAATCACCAATTTTATACTAAATTAATAGAATCAAGCAACCCATTTGTTGATTTTGCACCTATTACCAAAATGATTATATTGATTACTAAAAATTTTATACTTTGAATATTTTTTTTTTCCAATAAATTATATTTTTAATTTTAATTAAACAAATGATCAAAAAACGTTGCCGTTTCAAACAATGTGTTGATTGATTTTGACAATTTCCAACAACAATTTCACAAGTTTAAATTATTTTATTTTAAACGAAATAATTTTTTGTTATTTAATTATTAATTTAATTCAAAATTTAATTTAAAACAACTAAAATGTTTATTAAATCAAAATTATATTTTTAATTTTCTTTCCACAAAAAAAAATAATTGATTCAATTATCACATTAATTAAATTTTAAAACTTTTTAAATAATTTTTTTAATTGATAAAAAACTACTAATAATTTTTCTGTGTTTATTACAGTATAATATATTTGTTGACAATCCAATATATACATTCTTATTTTAGAACGTTTTTACTCGATATATGGGTTGAGTTTAAACCTTACATTCCCTGTCGTTTTAATTGTATTTATATGGCTTAGCAAAGTGATGACGATACTATCCATTGTGAACAATTATAATTATAGTTTCATCAATGGTGGCATATTCTGAACGCCTTTCGTTGCTACTCCTTAAAGGCGTCTGAACGACTGTTGCAATAAGCACTTTTCTTTGGTGGTTGTTAGACCCACTTTAAATATTTGAATATGTGCTTTTTGTTGCTTTAACAGATATTAAGTAGTTTTTTGTTTCTATTTTCAGCGCGATGACTATATTTTTATAGTTTTACCTGCATTGCTAATATGCCAAACCTATATTTGACATTCTTTGGCTTCCGTTTACGTGGCATCCCTTTAACTACTAAAAACGATCTACAAAATCATGTCCAAAAATGTGGTGTTTTTTTGTAAAATTGTTTTCTAATTATTTAAGATTCTGCAAAAACATTTTTTTGGTAAATAAATTGTTAAAATTCAATCTAATTAATAAAAACCAATTTATTTTTATTCATTATCAATTAACGATCTCCGATATTAGCGTTAAGTTTGACTTGTAATACTGTGTTTTTGTGTTGTATTGAATTTAGTGATTAATGTATTATTCATTTTCTGTATCGTCGAGTCCAGTTTTAATAATTAAATAATTGACAAAGTGCAGTATAGACCTAAACCTAAATTCATTTTAATGAAAACCCCTGAAGAAGTTCGAAAACAGCGAACGAAACTTTGAGTAAAAAAAAAATAAAATACCATAAAATGATTTTTATTTACATATATTAAAAAATTATTGACCAAACACAGGCCGTTAGAGACACATCTCAATAATATAGTAAACTAGCTTAACCCGGTGCGCTTCGCTACACTGCTTAAACCACTTCTTCAGTTGAGAGATATTTAATATATGCATCCTATGGAAGGTTTTCTCCCCTGCGCCTTCCCGCTTTATTTTTATTTTCAAAAGTGTAGTATACCATAGGAGTGACTTCTACTAAGTTTGAACATTCTTACTATAACAGTTCTTAAGATATGTGATATTAAACATTGGCGTCCTATGGGGGGTAACATTTCCCCGCTGCTATTTTATTTCAATTTTGGGGTTCAGAAGATCATACTACAAAAAGTTTAATAAAAAGAGTGCAGCGGCTCTAAATTATATTTCTATCTATGAGGGGTACTGCTCCTCCTCTGTCCATTTCTATATTGAAATTTAAAGTTTGCCATAATAGTAGCTTTAACCACGTTTGAAGACTCTCCCTTTAATAGTTCTTGAGTTGAGAGATATTTAATATATGCATCCTATGGAAGGTATTTCCCCCCTGCGCCTTCCCGCTTTATTTTTATTTTCAAAAGTGTAGTATACCATAAGTGTGACTTCTACAAAGTTTGAACATTCTAACTTTAATAGTTTTTAAGATATCCGATATTAAACATTAGCGTCCTATGGGGGGTAACACTTCCCCCGCTGCTATTGTGTTTAAATTTTGGGGCTCAGAACATCCTACTACCAAAAGTTCAACAAATTGCTTGCAGCGGCTCTTATTAATATTGCTATCTATGAGGGGTACTGCTCCTCCTCTGTCTACTCCGCCCATTTTTATATTGAAATTTATAGTTTACCATAGTAGTAGCTGTAACCATGTTTGAAGACTCTCCCTTTAATAGTTCTTCTGTTGAGCGATATTTAATTTATGCATCCTATGGAAGGTATTTCCCCCCTGCGCCTTCCCGCTTTATTTTTATTTTCAAAAGTGTTGTATACCATAAGAGAGACTTCTGCAAAGTTTGAACATTCTCACTATAAAAGTTCTTAAGATATGTGATATTAACCATTGGCGTCCTATGGTGGGTACCACTTCCCCCGCTGCTATTTTATTTCAATTTTGGGGCTCTGAAGATCCTACTACCAAAAGTTCAACAAAATGCGTGCAGCGGCTCTTAATTATATTTCTATCTATGAGGGGTACTGCTCCTCCCCCGTCTACCCCGCCCATTTGTATATTGAAATTTATAGTTTACTATAATTATAGCTTTAACCACTTTTGAAGACTCTCCCTTTAATAATTCTTCAGTTGAGCGATATTTAATATATGCATCCTATGGGAGGTATTTCCCCCCCTGCGCCTACCCGCTTTATTGTTATTTTCAAAAGTGTTGTATACCATAAGAGTGACTTCTAGAAAGTTTGAACATTCTCACTATTACAGTTCTTTAGATATGCGATGTTAAACATTGGCGTCCTATGGGGGATTCCACTTCCCCCGCTGCTATTTTATTTTAATTTTGGGGCTCAGAAGATCTTACTACCAAAAGTTCTGCATAATGCGTGCAGCGGATCTTAATATATGCGATAATTAATATTGGCATCCTATGGGGGATACCAATTCCCCTGCCCCTATCGAAAAAATAAGTAGCCTATTTTATTTTTAGGGCTCACGTAATGTATCTGTAAAAATTTCAGGAAAATCGGTTCAGTAGTTTAGGAGTCTATAAGCCAACAAACAAACAAACAAACAAACAAACAAACATACAAACATTTTTCATTTTTATATATATAGAAGATAGAAGATAGAAGATAACACATTGATCTTAAACAAAAAAAGTAATGAAAACCAATTTTTATTTTCTAAAAAAAGTTACTTTATAAAAAATATTATCTTTTCCACATAAAAATTAATGTTTCAAGCAGTGTTCGAAAATAAACAGATCATTATTTAGCGTTCGGCTCACACACCTAAGAACGATATCTATTTTTTCAAGTGTTTGTGAAGACGAATACGACCCTTAATACCGTTCGTAACTATTTTCAAGAAAGAGCCGAACATAATATATAATGTTCGGCTCTTTCTTCTTCGTTAAAAAACAGAACAATTGTAGTGATACTGTAGACAAACATTATATTTTAATGTTCTATAATGTTTCTTTTTTACATTGATAAAGAAATGAGAAAACAAAAAATTTTAGCAAACAGCTTGTGTGTGTATTGTGTACATGCTTTGTTTGTGTAAAACTATTTTGCTGGCGTTTTGTTTTTTTTTGTCGTATGTGTATTTTGTTTTTGTAAGAAATGTTTGGTTTTTTTATCGGCCAAGACCGAACTCAATGAAGTTTGTGGAAAAAACCGGTCGGAATTTAATGTTCTCAACACTTGCTGAGTTGGTTAAAAACAGTATTATTCTTGTGTTCGAAAGATGACTAACAGGGAATCGTTATTTTTTTTAATGATTTTCTACACAAACTCTTTTAGCGTTTGTGTTTTCCACAAATCTGCCGAACCGAACACTAAGGAGCGATATTTAGTGTTTATTTTCTAACACTGGTTTTAACATAAAACTTTTCTTTAGGAATGTGGTGCACACAGAGAAAGCACATTTTCCATATGGTCGTCTCCATGTTGTGGTTAATAATAACATTGTTATGTTAACCGCTAACAATAGTGTAGTTATTTTTCAAATATAACTTGGAAAATAGAAGAATGTTATTGTGAATTTAAAATCATACAATTATTAGTAGCAAAAAAATTATTGTTATTATTAACCACAACATTTTTGGAGGTAACCATAAAACGCTGTGTGTCGTTGATGGAGGGCTAACTTAACAAGTTTTATTTTCTTTGTATGTAAATGACTTACCTAATAATATATTTCACAGTAATATTCATTTATACGCTGATGACGTGCTGCTATACATTAACACATCGCTTGACTCTTTAAATGAAAATGTATGTAAGCTCAATTCTGATCTTGACAACATTTATTGCTGGGCATCACGAAATGGTCTATGCCTGAACCCACAAAAATCCAAATATTAATGTTGACATTCGTATTAATAATGAAAAAATTTAAATCGTAACATCGGCAAAGAATTTTGGTATTACATTTAACAACACGCTCAGCTGGGCTAATCACGTGAATATAGTAGAAGGCCTAAAGTGATTCCACTAGTAAACACAAGCTAAATACTCTTTTTAACAACATCGCTAGATATGTATATGACCTTCACACTCTTAATGAAATTGCAACCTTAAGTAAAAAAACTTTACAACTTGACTTTTAATAATCTGGTCAACATCAGGACACTTACGCTTCTGCACAAAATCGTGTACACAAAAGTGCCGTCATATTTATATAATCGGATAACTTTTGCAAGATCGAATAAGGGGAATAGGGTTATACCTCTTGCACACAGAAGTAAGATAACGGAATGTTAATTTTATTATAACGCAATCCATCTATGGAACAGACTTCCGAATAGGGTACAAGCAAACAGCAACGTAATTACTTTTAAGACCGAAATAACAAAATTTTTGAATAATAATATAACGTAACTTGACACTTTAAACTAAACATTTTTTTTACTTTAAGTATTTTTGATAATTTATAATTAGTTTGTATTATTGTTATATTTAATTTGATTTTAATTAAATTTTATTAAACTTTTTTCTCCTTTTTTTTAATTTTTTGATTCTTAAAATTTTTATACTTTTTTTTAAATTAAATTGTTTTAAGTTGTATTACCATAACTTCTTCTAGTTCCATACTATAATTATAAGATGTATGTCTTGTTGTATGGAAATACAGATAAATAAAATAAAAATTGTTTTGTTAAAGGACCGAAAAAATTAAATTAAACTTTACTTAAAACATAGTAGAGCTATCTTGACTAAGTGTGAACCGGTTCGTAGTGAGCTCGTTTATTAGTGGCCGGTTCGATTACCGCCAGAGACTACAACGGGTATTTGTAACTTTTCATAAATAAATATTTGCAATTATATCGAAACACAATTTTTCTGAATTCTTAATAAAACAACATTGCACTCTTGTCAATATCTGTAATCAATAAATTTGACTTCCTAAATTCGCTTCTATAGAAACAGTTTTTTAGTATAACCAGCTGTTGCCGCTTTTAGTGCAACCGAGATTGCTACAACAGCTTAACAGGGCAACAGCATGTTGTTTTCTTCATGTTTCCCCTTTTTTTTGGAATAACACTAAGCTCTTGTCCGGGTTCTTAACATTTCGTTTTGGCATTCTTTAGTAAGTGGGTGTACTTTGTGTGGTTTGGCCTTTTTATCATCACATGCAATATTTCTGTTGCTCTAGACAACGCCAACAATCGCAATGAGTTGGGATTATTTTTTTGTTCTAAATTTTGTTTTAAATGCATGTATGGAAGTATATTTTTACCAATTTTATTTCTTCTTTAAATTCATATTATTGTATAGACTTTTCTCTGTGCACCATGTTTTTTTTTGGGTGCTTAATGTGTTTGGCTGTCTGCTCTTATTTTCAATTACTACCAATGAAAATATCTTTTAAAAAATCCATGTCAAGTTAGAAAAACTAAAAAGAAAGAAAAACAGACACACTAAATACTAGATATAGAAATCAGTAAAGGGAATAAAATAAAGAAACTGCTGACGTTTTTGGTTAAATCCCATAAAGAAACAAACACATGCAGAAAAATATCAAAAAAAAAAAAAAAATATTTAACAAAATCTTTCACAAAATAAAATGATAAAAAAAAACCGAAAAATAAATGCATTAGTAAAACACACAGTAAGAAGAAGAAAGTTGTGTTGCGACTTGTAGTGTTGATGATGCGGCTTAAGGAATTCGTTTTACTTAAAAAGTACAGGAAAAAAAACTATTAGATTCCTTCACATTCATTTATTTTTACAAAAATAAACAAAAAAAATATCCTGAGGAAACTTCAAGAATAAAATAGACTAAATAGCAACATTTAGAAACGTGTCTTAATGTGTGTGTATGTGTGTGAGTTACAAAGAAAGGTATGTTTGTGTGTGTATGGCTGTGTGTAAGCCCTTCTTAAGTAACGATTTTGTAGTACTTAGGACAAATAATACCATTTTTATTTTACATCTCTTAGAATAGAAAAGTCCTTTAAAAATTTTTTTTTTTGTTTAAGAAAAACTCTGAATAATAAAAATGAATAAATAAAATATCAAATCAAATAGAGAAAAGAAGAATCGAAAAGAATGACAAAAAAGTAGAATTCATGTCTAAGGCAAACAACATGACACTTACTGGAAAGTTTATAAAAGATGAAGATTAAAAAATAGTTTTTCTAAAATTTCTTCTATTCACGATGGAGAATTAAAACATAAACAAAACGAGTATTAAGTGGCATTAAAAATAATGATGAGATTAAAATGCTTTCTTAGGTAAATAAACCATTTGTTTGAAAAAATATGTAGTCAGATATTTAAACTGGCTTTTGGTATCCTGGCAAGTAGTAACTGAATTAAAAAGTATCTTTTGGAATTTTGTGGTATGTCTTTCATAGACTTAAAATGAAAATGGTTGCAAAGATATTTGCCAAAGAAAATATTAAAACAAAATATTTAGATTCCCTGTAGTTTATTGGTAGTCCCCTCTTATTCAAATAAGTTCCACTTATAAAATTTGTTAAAATTGGTCCAAAATTTTTTTCATCGAAAAGCTTAGATAACTTTCAAAGTTGTTATTGCAATGAAAATTGAAATGTTTGATCCAAAAAGTAGTTTAAACTTAAGTTCGTCCCAAACATTTCTTTGAAATTAAGATTGGTTCCGACTCTTCAAGAATAACAGAAGATGTAAAACTAGGGACATTATTTGATTAGAAAAATTTAATGCCTTTTGTATAATAGAAAAGAGAGATAGAAAAAAATGGATATATAATAAGAATCCAAAGTCAAACTTGAATATTTAAAGCGATCACATGAAAGCTTTGCAGACAACTCGTGATCCATTTGAAAAAAAACTGTCAAAAAAAAAAAGTCCAGAATATACACAGAAAAAATTTTCGAAATTTGTTCACCAATTAAAGCATTAATCAAAAATATAATCGGTTTTAATTAAAAATTTAATCAAGTGAATTTAACTTTTAATCAAGTGAATTAAACGTTTAATTAATACTATTAACTGGTTTAATTGATACTATTAATTTGTTTACTGGTGCAAATTTAATTAATTTTTTAATTAATATCACAAATTTTTTAATTGAAATAAATTTTTATTTTTTTCTGTGTACAAAAGGGTAAAACAACTACATGTTTTATATATGTTTTAATATTCTCTCAAAACATTTCTATTTCTCATGTTCTTGTATAAGAAGAAGAATTATGCAGTCAACAGGGGATAAAAGATTTTCCTTATCCGCTTTATACCTCAGTTCCGTCCGACTTCCAATTGCTTCAAACGAGTGGTTGGAAGAACCCTCACCTCAGTTCAAAATCAAGAATTGGTTTGATTCAGGTCCTAAAAGATTAACAATTTTTTTGCAGCTGAAAAAAAATGGGAACAAAAAGTATTAAAGTACATTCTATTATTTTTACACACAATTTCATTTTAAGTGCAATTTTTGGGAATTTTACCATTTCCAGAAGGGCAAACAATTAATTACTTCCAAAAAATGTTTGTCCAAAATCTATATATAAATCGGCAAAGGCAAAACAGTTAAGAACACTTTTCTCTTTTGTATGTCAACCGATTTGAACAAAATATACACCATTTGAAAGGAGTTTGCTATCAGAAGTGCACAATATATATTTTCTTAAAATCTGTTTAATATCAAATAATAAAAAAAATAGTGTGGTCGATTATTCGAAATTTTTCAGAAACCGATTTTCGAATATTTCGACTATATAAATCTTATGTATAAATCTACATAGGCAAAATATTTAACAACAAAAATTTTTTTGTTTTTAGTAAAATGCTTTTTTGACCGTCTTTTACTCAATGCAAATGGATGAAACTTTGCAGGCATACATATTTCCGATGACAGTACACGAATACATGGGTGTAGCCAGGATAAAATCTAGGGGGGGCGGGTAAAATTTGTTAAAACCTTTTCCTTAGCTTCACTTCGGAAAATCAAATCTTGTAACGTTAATTTAACCGCCTTACACTCAATGCAAATGGATGAAACTTTGCAGGCATACATATTCCCGATGACAATACATGAATCCATGGGCGTAGCCAGGATAAAATCTAGGGGAGGGGGGTTAAAACCCTTTCTTTAGCTTCACTTCGGAAAATCAAATCTTGTAACGTTAATTTAACCGCCTTTTACTCAATGCAGATGGATGAAACTTTCCAGGCATACATATTCCCGATGACAATACATGAATACATGGGCGTAGCCAGGATAAAATATAGGGGGGGGGGCAAAATTTTTTTTTGGTAAAATGCTTTTTTGACTGCCTTCTACTCAATGCAAATGGATAAAACTTTCCAGGCATTCACCGGGATAAAATCTAGGGGGGTGGGGCAAAAATTTTTTTTTGATAAAATGATTTTTTGAATGCTCAATGCAAATGGATGAAACTTTGCAGGCATACATATTTCCGATGATAATACACGAACACACGGGCGTAGCTAGGATTAAATCTAGGGGGGGGGGGCAGATACTAATCCACGTGTGTAAAGTTTTATTATATGAATATAAATTTTTTTTTTATTATATGAATATAAAATACAAAACATGTAAAAAAATGTTCTTATTTACTGGAAATTTTAATGCATTAATTAAAGCTATTCGTAACTAAAAAGTAAAAAATAAATAAAAAAAAAAAAAATTTTAAGAAACGCTTTTCTTTACCTTAATATATTGATCAGTTGTGAACACAGAATAAATATGAATACTAAAAAAAATCGACTAAAAGTCAAAAAATAACAACATTTCAAACAACATAAACTTTTAAATCAAAATTGAAAAAAACTCACACATCCCTTAAAGAAAAGCGTGGGGCGCGTTGTTATGAAACAAAATGCTCAATTATTGAAAATTGGTAGCTTTAAACATGATTGGTTGTATTTCTTTCGGTCTGAAATATTAAAATGTACTCACGGCAGTCATGTTTTTTTTTTTAAGTTTAGGTTGGTATGGGCGCCCCACGCTTTTCTTTAAGGGATGTGTGAGTTTTTTTCAATTTTGATTTAAAAGTTTATGTTGTTTGAAATGTTGTTATTTTTTGACTTTTAGTCGATTTTTTTAGTATTCATATTTATTCTGTGTTCACAACTGATCAATATATTAAGGTAAAGAAAAGCGTTTCTTAAAATTTTTTTTTTTTTTATTTATTTTATATTGAACTTACAAAATTAAATTGAATCCCGTGGAATATAAAATATTAACCGGAGGTTGTTCCCTTGCCAATTCGATCTACTAATATGGAAAAAAATAAATGCTCGAAACATGTAAATTCATATACACTTAGATGTACTATGTTTTCTTCATATGTACATACAAAATTTATGGTCGAATTTTGACCATAATGCGAACAATAGTAATATGAAATAGGTTATCAATAATTAACAATCAATTGTCATTTCATAGTATGACGTGGTTAATAAGATAGAAAAATGAATCGCTTTGAATAGGTGTTAGTTATTAGAGCTCAAGATAAGTCGCTTGGCTTGTCTTTTGTTTTAAACTGCTGGGCATCATCATCAACACATTTCCATTGCAAAAAAAATTCAAAACACTAATCCAAGTATAAAAAAGGATAATTCGTTTTTAGCAATACTAACCAGGACATGCTTAAATTAAGAAGACTCTAAATTCCTTTTCTTAAAAATTACTGAAACTTTGAGCACTTCTCATATAATGTTGAAAACTATACTGACAAACGAATTCGATGTCCAGCCTCTGAAATTGTCGAAACTCGAAAATCAGCCCTTGAAGCTGACTTTTCAAGATCTCCTATTCTGAAACTTTGGGTATAAACTGCAACCACCACATAACTCACGAAGACGAATCTTCGACGGCTACTGATCAGTCGCGATCTTAAGAGATCTGTCAATTTAGAACTCTGCCGAATTCCAGACGCCGCCATATTTTCCCAGAGCATGTACCAATAAAATGTGAGAAATACTTTAAGTATAAAATGCGGCATAAAATGTTATTAATATAAATTATATTCTGATAATCTGGCCTAAGCAACCAGTGAAATGAGCATGGGAATAGCTTATCCCATCAACAATAAATTTCAGTGTTTTTATCAAGAATAAAAATTAGGAATTAAGCACGACAAACGAAATCTTATTAATTAAAAATTGTGTATTCCCAAAAATTACTTTGATAATTCTGACTTAGTTTACGAGCAACAGCAGCGTAGACCTTTAACCTGTTGTAGTGAAATAGACTAGAGTCTCTGGCAGAAATCAAGCCTGCAACCCTCGCACTAAAAGACAAGCTCACGACTTTATAAACCGGCAGTTAGAACTATTTCATGCTTCAAAAATTTTAATTTGGGTTAAAAATCTTAAAACATTTTGAGTTTTCTTGATTTTGGCCAAATTGACGGTTTGAAAGGGCCATAATGCCTTTGATAGTTACAATTTTTTTTTTTTTCAGTATATTAGAGTAAAACCATGGGCAACAAGAAAGACCTGCTAGCAAAATAAAAAAATTTATTTCTTAAAGGGCGAAATGACTAACTCAAGCGGTTTTATAAAAACCACCAGATGCTTCAAACTTATAAAAGCACCACAAATGGCCGGCCCAATTGTGCCACATTTTGCTACAAAAAATTTCTAGTAATTTTAAGAATATATTTCCAGGAAATTCCTGGAAAATTTGCTTCAAAAGGAACTCTAAACGCATCCAATCTCTTTAAGTAAAAAACAAGGATAAAACTGAAATTCAATTTCAGTGCCAAAATAAAACTATGAGAGATAAATTTTTAGTTTGTGTTTTAAATTAATTTTTAGCCTAAAAAGCTTTCAAGTTTATTGGTTTTATGTTACAGATAATTAAATCACTAATAAATATAAATTTTCTTATTATTAATCGAAATATTGTTTAAGCTTTGTTTATATTAGTTTTGTTTATAATTTATTACTATTTTCCCCCTAAAATAAAAAAAATTTACAGTCGTAAAACATGATTTTTTATTTGTCTTGTTCTTTCACATTAAATGCCTACAGGAAATTTTTATGTCAGCTCTAGCTTTTGGTATTTTGGGAAATCGTTAATGAAAATACGCTAAAGATTTTAATTTAGAGTTTGTTTTATAAGATTTCCTTAATTGAAACTTCCCACCTTATTAATAAAAGGGAAATTTAAAATTTCACCTTATTTACAAAAATTACTATCAGTTTAAGTTGTAATAATGGAACACTTTTTATACGGCCGATAAAATCCTACCCTTAGCTAAGGTTGTGAAACCCGGTTTTGGATTATTGTCGTTTGAATTACAAACGGAAGGGTATTAAAAGGCTTATTATATGTAATTTTTTTTTCTATTCCCATTTATTTCCTAGAAATTGTTATATGATTCTTCTGGAGTTTTCAAATATTTTTTTTTTATCAAAAAAGTATCATTTGTTCTGTTAAAATTGTGTTAAACGTTGATATTTAATTCGCCCTTAGGGTACTTGCAATTTTTTAACATGAACTGTAAATTTTCCTATTTATTTTGTACATTGAAAAAACTAATTGAATTTTTTGTCTTATAAAAAGAAAAACATGCTTTCAAATTGTGTTGCCGTTGCTAAACTGTGGCAAATAGTTGCAAGTACTTTGTTTTTTTTTTTTTTTTTTTTGATATTTTCATCATCACCATCGATATGATTTGAAAAGTAACCAGAAAAAAACCATATGTTTTATTATCAAACAAATTAAACATACATGCAACATAAAATACATGAATATACATTCTACACTATTACCGGCTCTAAAAAAGGGGTGTTGGTGAAAGAGAACAAAAAAGGCAACACTGAAGTAGTTTCATGAGTACAAAATATTAATATAAAGTATGGACACGAATCATTTTGAATGCACTTCGTGAACTTTATGTGATAAAAAATAGATTAGTTCTTAAAAATATATGATTATTTTTTTTTTTTTGGTTGATTATTGATAGCGAGATCTTTTCAAAAAACTTTAATTTTAGTAACTCTTTCGTGTACACACTTTGAATTTAATACAAGAATCAATTCGCACTTGATCACAAAGAGGATATTAACTCGAAATTTAAAAATTTTTAGTAGAAGCAAATCGATTTTTAATCCTAATAGTATACAAATACGAGAGTTTGTATATTAGTTTGTGCCTCAATCACGCGAAAACCCCTTAATGGCCCAGATTCAAACAAAGGGTACTTTTTGAGAAGTAAATCGATGAAAATTAGAACTATTTCTCTTTTTGATAAATATGGTACGCAGAGTGGTCAGAATCAAAAAATATAGACTACATTTTAAGGGATAAAATTGGTACTTTTTAAGGGGTAAAGATTAGTATTTGTCGTTTTTCGATAACAGATTAAAGCTTACATTAAAATACAGTGTACTGGGGGCCTAAAATGAGGAAAAACTGGAACTTTTGGTTCTCTTTAACCTTCTGTACCTTTTCTCTTTTCAAAAAATTTGGTATAGAGACAGCATATGGCGCAGATTTTAATATATTTAAGATACATTTTAGTACTTTAGTACTTTCGGTTATTTTTTCTCTGCTTGATAAATTTGGCATTTCGATTCCATATGGTCCAGTGGCTGGAATAAACGTATTTAGACACCTTTGCATTTTATATGGGCAGTTAAATGTCGGTTGTAACAGAGTATCGAGTTCTTAAATCTTATATGTATGTGTTGGCAAAAAATAATAATTCCTATAATGTTGTTTATAGAAATTATGGCCCAGATTCAAATATAGGCTGGTTTTTAAGAGGTTAAATCAGAAAAAAAATTTATACTTTGTTACTTTTTGTTTATTGATATATTTTTACATAAAACCGGTGTAGTAGATGCAGAAAACTACATAAAATTTCTGTAAATTTCAGGTAAACGAAGTCACGGGTAAAAGCTAGTTCATCCAACATAAAAGGCATATAAAAAAGTAGCGGATAGATATGGATATTATTTGTCGCATTTTTGCGTTAATACCTTTTTTATGAGCAAGTGCGAACTGTTTTTGTTGAACATAAAATGTTTAGTTTTCAAATTTGTTACATGTATTTGTTAGTGTAATTTATACAATACACCCATTCAACCAGTGCTGCCCATGTATGTATATGGCTGTGTGTTAATATTCGTTTAGGTTTTTTTGATTTGGTTTAGATATTGAGAGATATTGAAAAAAAAAAATCGCCAATTATTTTATGGTTGAGAAAATTTTCAAATATTTTTGAACCAAACATTTTCCACAAAATATTATTTCACAAGCAACTATCAAAGTTTAACTATGCCTCTGAGTGTATGAGTGTTTACTTGTATTTCACCGGCATTTATGTACATATATATGTGTGTGTGTGTATGGTGGTATGCAAGAGTGAGTAAAGTACTGTAAGTGTTGGTGGAGTATGCATTTGTTATGCATTTAGTACTTGTAACAACCGAAAATTTAATAAAAAACTTTCAATAGTTTATTTATTTTATGAATACAAGTGAACTTTTATTACGAACTGCATTTATTTTGTGTTTGTCTGTGTGTATCTGTGTGAGCTGTAGAAAGAATGAAAGGGATAGTGCTGGTGTTTCTGTGCATAGAAGTGGTAAATGAATTGGACATTGGAGAATATGTTGGCGATAAAAATGTATCAATGCAATTTTTTTGCTGGGGTTTTTTTTTATAAGAACAATTTATAATAAATTGGATAAATTGAACACTACGGCATGCAGTTTAATAATATAAACAGATATGCAAGCGATACCCAGCGAATGTTTATTTTCTTATTATTCTGTTAAACGTTTATTGCTTTTTAGGTCAACCAATAATCACAGTCAACCATATAATCCCATAAGAGTCATTGAAAGAAAAATTATACTTTTTTAGTATTTATATTTTAATATTGCAACAATTTTGGGTTTTATAAAATGTTTTATAAAATATGTTGCTGGGGTTTGTTTGCCCAATAAATAAGAGATAAAAGTTAAAAGTTGTGGGTGTTTATTTTAAAGACAGTTTTAAAAAGAAATTTATTTTACTGAATAAACCTGATAGCAGTTAGTTCTTTTAGTTCTTATGAATAATATAATAGCTCTCTCTTATCAAATATTCAATATTAAACAGAACATTAAAGTAAGTTTATTTTAATTTTAATGATTTTTAGTAGAATGTAAAATTTTGGGTTTAAAATTAGGTAATAATTTGAAGCAAAATTCAAAACTATCAGTGTCATACGTTTGTATGTGTGAGAACATTTGTAAGTACCACAATTTTTTCTGGATAAAAGGCACTAGTGATGGGAAACTATCAATAGTGGTCATAATCGATATACATCGATAGTCTATCGATTTTGTTTTATTAAAAAATAAAAACAAGACTAACTGACATAGACAAAATACTACAGGCAAAAATACTACATATTTATATTAATATAATTTGAGAAAATAATTATTTAAAAACAAGCATATAAACTTTATTCTGCTTAAAGCCAAATATTTATTTTTTCTTAACCCAAGAAGATATATTAGATGATTGATTGTTAGCCATTTCTCAACGTACTGTCTTACGGGTATAATTGTATCTGTTTTAAATGAACGAATAATAGGTGCTCTTGTAGAAAGATATCAATCCTCCACTTCCATACGACGTTCACTTTTCTACACACCTGCAAGCACGTTAGAAAGTACAAAAAAAAATTAAAATTTTGGTTTTCCCCAAATTAAATATGTAAAAGATTTTGCAATGCTATAAAAAAATCATTGTGCTGCAAATAAAGTGTATTTTGTAAAATTTTTTTACACTTACGCTATCGAAAGTTTAAATAGCATTGGATATTTCTTAATTATCGATATTGTCTATAGTAACATCGAATTATATTACTAGCGCCATTAAGTGATGGCCCCGAACTTTCGTTGTCGTTTGTTAATGGCAAATAAGTGAGGCCTGTACAACTCCATTTTAACACACATTCAAATCACTAAAACTTTTTTAAACTCTCTACTGGAGTGTCGCTGTCACAAACTAATACTAAACTAATGTCTAAACGACAAATTAATATAAGTGTGCTAACGAATAGAAGCAAAAAACAAATGATTCTCGAAGGTGAAAGTGCGGGTATAAAAATTACTTTAAAAAATTGAAAAGGGGATGAAAAATACACGCAGCAATGAGAGTGAGAACAAAAAATACTCACATTTTTATGTTTGCAATGTGACTTTCTTTGTGATATGTGCGTACGAAATATTTTGTATATTAGTTTCTCTGATAATATTGCAACAACAATTCTTTGCATGCGTATGTCATATACAAACCACAAGTAAACAAACGTCACAAGATTTTTTTTATGCATTCGCTACATATTATACATACACAAATTGCATGACCTAATTATCAAATGCTGTACTGTTAAGGTTTGAGCGTTTGCCAGAGGTAATATTGCCCTCTAGGGAGAGCTGGTCAGTATAGAGGTTATTGTATAGAGGATTTGCTGTTTTCACTGATGGCCCAAAGATGAAGGGCACGGGTGCGGGGTCTACATTGAGGATTTTGACATCAGAAGATCATATAGATTTCCTGACGAGTGCAGTGCATTTCAGGTGGAGGTTTTGGGGGTTCTAGGGGCCGGGCCTTGGAGATCACTGTATATGTGGACAGCCATGTGGCTCTTAGGGCATTGATGGGCTGTTATGCAAACTGCAGGCTAGTGGATGATTGCTGGAGGGCTCTAGGAGAAATCTTAAGGAATTATGTGGTGAGGCTGTCCTGGGTACTGGGTCACTGCAATATCACTGGCAACGGGATAGCTGATAAGTTGGCGAGACTCGGCTCGATGATGGAGCACTTGTCAGGGTCCTCCAATGGGCTTTTACTTTGAAAGAATTAGGTAATGGATTCTGAGCGGAACTAATCCGGTTTGGCGGGTCCGAACGGACTGCCGGGTATCGCGCAGGCTGTGGCCGGTGCTTAGTATGTTAAATTCGGATGCGCTGCTGGGTTAGAGTAGGGCCTGCGCCAGGACCAGGATAGGTTTTACCACGGGCCACTGTATGATAGGCATGATGGGGGTGAGAATGGAATCTGACTTGTCGGATATATTCAGGTTGTGTGAGGACCCGGAGGAGTTGGAGACAGCTGAGCACTTTCTGTGCTACTGTCCCAGGCTACAGAACAGCAGGCTCAGGTGGCTGGGAAGCAGATTCCTGCTACGTATCTGACGGGATTGATCTGGCTGCACGGCAGAAGACTGAATATAACAGAAAACTGCCCTACATGTGCCGAGTCATGTAGGGCCGTTTTCTGTTTGGTAGGGTTGTTTTTTGCTGTCCGGTTTCTTATCTTCCACTTTTTACTCTTTTCCTGTGCTTTCACTCTTTACTTCTGTTATCCTTTCACTAACTAAGGCGTCACAATGCACCATATTTGTCTCTGGGTGAAGGCCTTTCTAATCTTCACGCCTTCATGCACTTGCATTTATGGCTGGAAATAAACTTTTTCCATACACAATCGATTTATGTTGTCTATTTGATTTTTAAGTACATTTATTTATTCAGGCCTTAACAAGCAAGTTAATCTTTATAACTTGCGAGCTCGTTTTAAGGAGCTTAGTTTATATATATGTGTTCCTCTAACTCCCATTGGAGCATAGGGCGCCAAAAAAAAAAAAGGAGCTTAGTTGATGTATACTAATTTTTTAAGCGCTGAATACAGCTTATTTAACTTCTTGGTGGTGTACTACATCCTTCTGTATTGTTTTACCTGTCTGGCAAAACAAAACTGTAACATAAACTTAAATTATTATAATTTGTTACTGCACAAGATGCAAGTTTTATATTTAATTAGACAAATACAAAATTCATACAAAAAAGTAAACAAATAAAATCTGACCTAATTTCAATAAATTTGACGTTTTACCTCAACTTATTTTCCTGTTTGTATTTCAAAGTTCTTATGAATGTATGCATAAACGAAATTTTGTATCTTTTCTAAAAAAAATTATAAACTGAACATTTACAAAAAAAATATACTACATGAATAATTAAATAAAATAAATATTGTGGTTATCTCTTGGCAATTTAAGTATGTTTTTAGAAAATTAACATTTATTTTAAGAAATTATTTAAATTTGTATATTTTTCTATTTAAATTCTCTAATTTGTAGTTTTTTCATACTTGTTTGTATTTACAGATACATTTAATTTTTTCGAAAAAAAAATAAACAAAAAAAAAAAAAAAGACAGAATTAAACTTTATGAGCAGGGAAACCGAAAACATGCTCTAAAGAAGTTTTTAATGCGATGTCAATTATGCAGTAAAATCGTGAAAATATGCGTTAGAATTGTTAAAAATATGCCAAAAAAAACCTAAAATGGCTTATTTTAAAACAAAATATTTATTATTCTTCTTTATTAATAATTGAGCTTAAGGTCACTTTTATTTCAAATAGTTCTTTTATTTGTTTTATCAATATTTCGATTTCCTTTGGAAATCTTCTTCAGGATATTATATTTATAAAATTTAATCAAAAAATTAACAAAAATTGTGTTTGACAATAAATAAAAATTAAAATTAAATTTAAAATTTTTTTCCAATATTCAACAATAACATTTCATAAAATCAAAAAATTAAAAAGAGGAAACAAAAAACAATTTTAAAATATTTCCCTTTTTCGCCAAGAAATTCATTTCTATAAAACTAACTTAGGCCATCTAAACTTTATTTTAGAAAACAACCAAAGATATAAACCTATTTCCCTTTTCGTCAACCTGTTTATTCTTATTTAATAAATATCTATAAATCTGAGCTAAATCCTCAGTATCTTTTTTAAAATTAATTTTAATTTTTATTTATTGTCAAACACAATTTTTGTTAATTTTTTGATTAAATTTTATGAATATAATATCCTGAAGAAGATTTCCAAAGGAAATTGAAATATTGATAAAACAAATAAAAGAACTATTTGAAATAAAAGTGACCTTAAGCTAAATTATTAATAAAGAAGAATAATATTTAAAAAAGGTCGAAGAAATTAGAATAAAATTATTAACAAAATATTTATCAATTTAATAATATCTTTATTAAAAAAAAAATTAAAAAATTGTTATCGGTTAAGTCGATACGCCACAGTATAAACACACAAAAGTGTACCCTATTAGGAGCCTATGGGCAGTTATGGGCTCACCAAAATAAGGTCATGTCAAAATTCATATAGGAGCTACTTGAGACGAATTTTATCTAGATACACCATCTTTATGAGATTTTTTTTGTCTTAAAGGGGTTTTAGATTCGGTCGCTAAATTTTATATTTTTATTAACATTTAAAAGGAAGTTTTGGCTATTTATGGATAGGAGCTGCGGTCAAATGTAAGCTGATTTCAAAAAGAATTAAATTAGCAGCAAAATATTTTTGGGGCGAATTAAATCTAAATACGATCATAGTTACATGGTTTATGGGTGAAAATCTGTCTTACCACAAAAATTAAACGCAAGCCAAAAACATTTACTAATATATGCTAGTGAAACATCTTAAAAATATGCTGGCTTCGAATAATCACTAACAATGAATTGCTCCAACTTGCTCATCAAGAAGATATAAATGCCCAAATACGACGTCGTTAACATGGTTAGGAACAACCATAAGAAAACCCTTAGATGAATTCTGCAATGCAGCAATTAAGGGGAACCTACAAGGCACCCGACGACGTGGATGACCAAATACTACATGCAGGCGGACAGTTTAAAGCCAAACCAGAAAATCGTTCAGTGAACTACGCTTTTTACAAATTAATAGACATCAGTGGAGATTCTATGTAAACAGTCTATATTCCAGATGGAATACGACAAAAAATATAATGGGCGCAAAGAGATTCTGTTTTGAAAAGAACTTTGCATGGGGACTATGTGAAATAATGATTCTCACCATTTCATTGGCCTCGTCTTTATGACAATTAACACATTAGACTTAATTTATCTAATTATTTACAAAATTGGAACTTGTACTTTGCGCACAAAGTTTAACCAGCAAAGTTTAACCAGCTTGACGGATGGATGGACACCGTCAGATCACTTTAAGAAGTATTTACTTCTGAGTCGATAGGTATAAAAGATTGGCATAGTTTAATAACATTACACAAATCAGCACAAACTTATGTTTATAATTGCCTTTTCCGTAATTTTTGCTATGTATAACATTTGAGGCGCTCAGAATTAAGTTTCTAATGAACTAAGCCCGAAAATAAAAATGATCAAATTCCATAAAATTAAGGAATCGTTATGAATTAAAGCCCCAATCTGGAAAAAAACTCCCAAAAACAAATATGAACTAAAACCTCATTGATGAAAACTTGTTTCAAAAACACATAATTCCTCATTTCCGATATCAAATCCCGAATATAAAGCGTGATTTTTTTAGAGTGTCAAAACTTTGAGTTGGCATAACTGCTTTATTTGAGCACCCCAGGGTTGGTAAATACAATTGTACTTTTTTTGGTACAATTTAAAACTAAAAAGTATGCTGGTACCCCCGTGACTCATTTGGTACCATTTCCAAATTTTTTAAACCTACATATTTATAATTGATATAAGATGGCAACTTGTATTTACTGTGCAATGAATATAAGCGGAGTTTAGTGTTTGGTGCAAATAGTCTTGCACAAATGCAAAATGTCGTATCTTTTTTGATGAAATCTAAGGGAAACTCTTTTTTTGTTGTTGGATTTAACAAAACAGCTATGATCTGCTCTTACCCAAGACCATTTGCACCAAACACTGAACTCCGCTATTGTGAATAGATTTTTAAACTTGTTCATTGAACGATTGCCTATGCCACATTCTAAATCTCGTATCAGCGGCAGCATATAAGCGTGCATTTTCTGATGATATTGACAAGTTTTTAAAAGATATAGGAAACCACTTCTGCAAAAGTTCTACATGGTAGAAAAGACGACTTCCTCTCAATTCAAGATTATTTTGCAACGAATTCATAATATTTTCAAATATTCGTCAACAAGATGGTTCTCAAGTCAAGAAGTAATCAACAGAATTTTGGAACAGCTGGAGCCCACTCCATTATTATTTTAATCCGAATTATTTTGAAGGAGATTTCGTAAGCGTTAAATTAAATTTTATTATATTCGGACTTTCTACTCCTTTCCTGTTCCCGCAGTACATATTTAAAATTGTAAACACAATAAATTTGGAAATGCAAATCCAAGATGCTCGTATGCACATATTTTTAGAACGCTTAAAAATTTTACTTTCTTTTAAAATTCGAGATAGCATTTTGAGAAATATTCGTCAATTTCCCACAAAAAAGACGATAAATCCTAAACGCTCTCTGGCGGCAATCAAAAATAAAAATAAATGGATTTCTCGACCCTAAAAACCGCATGGTACAGGTCTGGCTAGAACAAATACAATTTGTTTGCCTCCATTCTTGAATATTTTGGAAAACTAACTATTTTGAAAAATCTGTTGCTCGAAATTTATTTATGACCTATGGTTTCTTTCGCAAAGTTTTTTGGAATGACTTATAGAACAAGAATCGCGATGTGCTTTTGACGCGAAAAAATTTTACCCACCCTATTATTATGTATAATTAATGATCATGTATTTTTGGCTTTCTATACTTTACATGTACAAATGAATTTTAAGTACCTTTTGTTTTTGTTGTATTGTTTTTTTTTTTTTTAAATAAAATAAAAAAATTAAAAAAAATGATTTTGTACGATACTGGTTTTCTCATTTATCCTCCCTGGAGCACCCATTTATAAGCTGAATGTGGCTTTTTATTAGTTTGCTTTGAAATTTTATTTTGAATCGACTTACACCAGAGCAACGCGTGCAAATTGTTGAAATTTTTTATTAAAATAATTGTTCTGTTCGTCACTCTGATCGTGCACTTCTCCCATTTTATGGCGTCCATAACCGTCCTTCACAGCGGTTAATTCGAAGAACAATATATCGTTTTCGGACCACATTTACTGTTTCTAATAATGTGCGCTCTAAAGAAGCTGTAGGCGCTGTACAGGAAAGCATTGAAGATGATCCTAACCAATTAATTCGTCGCCGTTCTCAGCAGCTGGGGTTGTGTCCTTACACTTTATGGAAGATTTTACGAAAGGATCTTAGCTTAAAGGCTTTCAAGATTCAACTTGTGCAGGAATTTAAGCCACCAGTTCGGCGAATGGGCTGAAGCACAAATTTATATTGAGTTTCCATTCAAAATTTTATATTCCGATGAAGCTCATTTCTGGTTGAATGGGTACGTATACAAGCAGAATTGTCGCATTTGGAGTGAGAAGAATCACCAATTTTTTTAGAATTACATCCGCAGAAAATTATTGTTTGGTGCGCTTTATGGGCTGGCGGAGTAATTGTCCCATATGTCTTTAAAATCGATGATAGTCAGAATGTTAGTGACCATGGTGAACGGTATAGGAACGTGATTCAGAATTTTTTCGTACCTCAGTTACTTGGCATTAATCTTGCTGATATGTGGTTTCAACAGGACGGAGCCATATGCCACGAAGCGGGCGCTACAATTGATTTACTCAAAGAAACTTTTGATGAAAAAATAATTTCACGTAATGGCCCAATTAATTGGCCACCAAGATCGTGTGATTTAACCCCATTGGATTATTTTCTTTGGGGTTACGCCAAGTCACTGGTTTACGTCGATAAACCACAAACAATTGAACACCTGGAAATCAACATTCGAAGAGTTCTCAATGAAATATGGCCGCAAATGCTGCACAAAGTTGTTGAAAATTGGTGTTCCAGATTAAGCCTTCTAAGCGCCAGCCGTGGCGGCCACATGGCAGAAATCATATTTAAACATTAATTTCATAAAATTTTCTTTCCATAAAGCCCGTTTCATTGATATTAAAAATATATTTCCTTGTTTTATTATGATTTAAACGAAGCCGGTGTTTGTTGTACCATAGAGGAGAAAATCTTTGCGCCGCGGCGCGGCGTCTTGTTGGATTTGCCATTTTGAATTTTTTAAAACTAACACCAGATTCATTATCGGCGACCCCAAAAAATCCCGTGTAAAAAGTTTTAAGCCAATTCGATCAATTGTTTAAAAATTTTCCGCCATTTTGAATTTTTAAAAACTGACATCAGATTCGTAATCAGCGACCCTAAAAACTTTGAGTTAATCAGCTTTATTAAAATTTATTGAATCCAAATGAAGTATATTATTTTTCGCACGAAATTTTCAATTTGTCCCTGTGTGCGCCGGGCCGAAGGCCAGCTATGCAAAGAGCGTTTTGTAAGCGATTTGGAACTCGGATTTTAAGTCTCGGGCGTATGCCTCCAGACTTTTAACTTTACATATATCAATATTTGAAATGTAAAATGCAATTTTAATTATTCATATATGAAATAAGACTCAAACAATTAAACTAGGCTTTATTTCATTTACATAATTTTCACACTTAATTTCATATGAAACAATACCCCATCACAAAATTTAAACATTAACAAATTTCCTTAAAGTCGTTGTTGTTGTTGTTGTTCTCTGTATTGAAAATTGGGAAATTAGTAAACTTTTGCTTTCGGACAAGGAAAAACATTGAATTGCATATTTACGATTTCCCTGGTCATGAATATTGCAAAATGTCCAGAAATTAAGTCATTCATCTACTCGTTTGCTTATTTGCATTAGTTAGCCAAGTAAAATATTGGTTAAACAAAATGATTAAAAGTTTTACAAAAAAATTATCTAAGTAAAAGCTGGTTCTGTATTGTATAAATTATATCTAACAAAAACTTTTCTTAAGCAATCTCAAATGAAATGGTTCTGAAAGTAAAGTTTCAGATTGAAACAAAAAAAAACAAAATTCAAAAGGAAACAGAAAGAAACAAACAAATTTTATGTAGTAATAAAATATTATTTTTTTATTAAAAAACTACACATGCAATATGTGTAAATTTCCGCAAGTACACAGAGAAATTTTTTACAGTTTCTAAACTCATATCTATCATGTTTAAAAGTCTTGAAGCTTTTAAATAATTGAGCTAAATGATAAAAAAAAACACATTCACATAACTTTAAATTTGAATTTTTTACTTTATTTTTCCGTTAATTTTTTCAGTGCATTTTACTTTCTTTCGCAATATAATAAGTATATATTTGTTGTAGTGTTTGTTTTTAGTTTATTAACTGTAATGACCAGAACATGCAATAGAATTTATGTTTTTGAAAAAATAAAACTCAAATAGTCATGCTAAATATTAATAAATAGAGAAAATACTAAATATGTATGTATTCGTCAATATGAAAAAAAATTTTATCGAAAACATATTTAACTGACTGTTTTTAGAAAACTTAAACAAGTGAGTGAGTGAGAAATTATATTGAAAACAACAATAAAAAACGAAAATTTGTTTTTGTTTTCAATATAATTTCTCACTCACTCACTTGTTTACGTTTTCTAAAAACAAGCAGTAAAACATTCACATTAAATTGTTATTTAAAATTTCTAATTATAGTTTAAACAAAGTAAAGAAGACTATGAAAAGGAAAAATATCACATTATTAGGTGTAAAAATAATTTAATAGTTGTGTTTTTCAACTAACTTCAATTAATTACTGTTGAGGTAATTTTTCCTTTTTAAATCTTATAAAAGAAAAAAATATTTTACTCTTTGTGTAATTAAGATCTTACATTTTACCAACAAACAGAGATGCCAACGCTTGGGACCCTTAATGCGTAAAGACATTTAAAAAAAATGGCTGAAATATGTTTTTTTTTTAAATTATTTAATTTTTTAAGTATGGACTCAACTCAATTATGGTACGCGTATAACTAAAGCTTCGAGGAAAATTTTCTTCACTCTTTGAAAATTGGTCGTTGTAAAATTAAATTTGCAGTTATTGGCCATCCTCGTCTTCATTTCATAAATCACTATCTACATACTTTGACGGTTTGTATTTTTCGTTAGAACTAATTTTAAAGCCGTATTCAGCAGTTAATTCGTTGCTTGAACAACAACGATTATTTCGTCTTAGACACTTAAAGTCTTTCAATTTCAGCATTTGATTAGGGAATATATTAAGTATAAAGTTAAATGAATGGATAGTTACCATATGCAAACTTATTCAAAAGATGCCGATCAAGATGTTTTTTCTATTTGCACGTTTTAAAATATCTAGAAGAATAGAATATACTGGAGCAAAAGCAAAAACGGCCTAAAAGGGCTAAATTAAAAATTGCTTATTTGCACCCGGTTATAAGCATGTTACGCTTTTATACTTCCAAACTAGTGCAGCCGAAATTGTGTCGTGTATAGATATATGCATAGCCCACATTTATGCATCACAATATAATACAGTTTTAATAAATTGTATTAAAAAATTATTATATAAGCATAATTTCAAACTTGAGTCAAATACAATAATAAACACACAAAAATCATTTCAGTTCTAAATTTCCTAAATTTAATCAAACTTTGATTTTTTCATGCCCTCTACACGCAAAGAAAAAACATGGTTGTGGTAAACATATTCTAAGAGCAACATATTATGATAAGAATTATGATTGTAGTCACCATATTAAGATTATTATTGAAACATATTATGACTCAATATACTCGTAATATGTCATCATAATATTTTTCCCTTAATCATATTATTATGCTATTAATCATACTAAGTTAAGAAGTAATCAAATTATGGTCATGTTAATCATAATAAGCTAAGAAATTAATCATATTATTGTCATGTTAATCATAATAAGCTAAGAAGTAATCATATTATCATCATGTTAACCATAATAAATTTAGAAACAATCATATTATGATACAGCACATTTCATAGCTGTCATAAAAATACAAAATAAATTTAAATATTTTTGAATCGATTTTTTATTTTGTGGCTTTTTACAATTTTTCTTAATGTTAATAATAGCGGAGTTCAATATAAGGCTTGCAAAAGAGCAAATGAAAAATCTGTGGTTTTCATGGGCAACCGCGTGTGTCCATTTTTTTGATTTTAAGATGTTGATGCCATATTGCCTAATTTTGAACGCTCTTTATATTTTTTTGAAAAAAGATGGCTCAATTCCGTTTTGTAACGTAATGATAAAGCTTAAAATGTGCAATACCTAGCCCATAGTTTGATATAGAATGGGTTGTCGGCTTTCCTGAACAATTTGTTTTAAGACATACGCGGTTGCCCATGAAAACCACAAAAATATCGTAGCACTTTTATAAAATATAACGAAATCTCTGTGTGTTTTGTTGTTGGATTTTACAAAAAACTATGATATTTTGCATTTGCACTATTACATCACTAATACTTGAATGAACTCCGCTAATATTTTAATTTTTTAATTTCTTTAAACTTATTTTTTTTATGGAATTTTATCTTTTAATTGTTTAACTGCTCACAAATAAAAAAAACGACACAACTTCTTCAAAATTATTTTACAAATGGCGCTAACATAATATGATTAGAGTAAAAATAGTTTGATTGCATCTTTAACATAATATGATAAATGTATAGAAAGTTATCATGTTATGGCTATTAAATATCATGATATGGTTGTGAGAAATATAATATGTTTAGAAAGTTATCATAATTAAGTTGTTAGAAAAATAATTATTTCTCGGTCAACAATACTCAAATTCATAATTGCGATAAACATTGATATGTTTACAGTAACTATAATATTGTTGATATTAAATAAAAATAACAATTATTTGTGTACGACGACAATATATTGTTACATTAAACATAGTGTTGTTGCCGTAACCATGCCCAACCATATTTTTTCTCTGCGTGTATTGCGCTTTGTTAATGATACTGATGAAAATAAACGAGTTTTTATAATTGCACCAAAAAAATTTGCAAATAATTAAATACCTATAAGCGATAAATACTGCAACGGGTCTAAATTGTGCGATAAAAATTGGTTAACGCGTTACAGGTACTAAAAAGGGCTACATCTAGCCCGAAAAGATGGCATCATTGCCAACAAACTGTTCACTATCATTTATTTACACGAAAAAGAATTTATTAGGTGAATTCACACTTTACTCGTCAGCTGTTTACTTTCTTTGCTTCCTTAATAAGAGCGTCAAGCCTTTTTTTAATTAAAAACTTCTCATTTCTATTCAGTTTATGTGAAACCAACATTAAAATCACGAATTCAACATCAGCGGCTGGAAAACTTTATTTGATAAATCGCTAGGTCGGATAGTTTAATTGAAAATGGTTTTTGGTAATAGAATTTTAACATTTAAAAATCGCCTTACGCTCATATTTATGTAGCTCAGTTTGTTAAACGAAAAAACTTCAAATATATTTTGTTGTTTTACGGCCAATTTTACCAAGTTCAGTTATAAAAACTATAACATATTGTTAACTGAGAGTTAAAGTTTTAGCTAGTTTAAACTGAACTTGGCCGTTAAAGTTATAAAATTAAAAATTATTATTAGAGTTTAAGTCAAAATTAACGAAAAAAAAAAAAAAAATATTTCTTGGCAGTTGGTCAAATTAAAATATTTAAAAGTGTTGGACTTTTTCTGACATTGTTTCTAAGATGTTTCAAAAATAAAAAAAATTATCCAATTAAACTTTAAAAGGCTTTAGTGCTAGGAGCACAACTGGGACGAACGACGAAGTTTTGGCCGCAAATATTCGTAGCCAAAAATAAATCATATTTGTGTATATGAAAATACACACAATCATGACGTCGGCCGAAATTCGCCATACGCGGCGACTTTGCAATAGATTTATTTATATTTCGAACGACGAACAAATCAGTACCAGTGACCACGTTTGATTGAATTTTCCAGTATTTCAGTATATAAAGTTACTTTTTTACTTTAATAATTGTGTTTTTTATAATTTATCGCATTTAAAATAAATATACAAAGTAGATAACTATAAGAAAGGTTATTAATTGTGTTTTTGTTAATGTTTGTGTTTTTTTTATATAGGCACACTATTTCTCTCTCTTTGTACAAACAGCAAACAATTTTCTCAATTAGTAAAGCTGTTAGTTATTCGTCGTTATTGTGTTTCATACGACGAATTTACTCAGCGAATTTTTACTAAAAAATTCGTCGTGTAGGGCGAAATTCGTCGTTCGTCCCGGTTGTGTTCCTAGCATAACGATAACCGGCTTTAACCAATACCGAATTAAACAATTATCAAGTTGGTGTGAACTCAACTATTATTTACCAAGAAAAAAAGTATTTTCGTTTTAGTTCATTTTAAAAGATAGACTTATGAAGTAACAGTTTTTTTTTTCTTCAAAGTCCAAAATATTACTTACTTATTTCATTATGGCTGTGCTAGAACTTTATACAATACAATCCTCACTTGATATTTAATTCTAAAAATTTTAGAAAAATGGAAAAAGAAAAAAATTTCATATGTAGAGTACATAAGAATTGTTATGATTCATTTGTCCTGCTTTTTACTGCAGCAAAATGCTATTCATGACATAAATATTTCAAAACATAATTAGATGTGCAACAAATGTTGGTGACACAGACATATTGACTGACGTCTTTGCAAGCATATGCATACCGTTACATGAATGCAAATTGTAAGTATTTGTGTAATATGCGTTAAAAAAACTTACACACAAATATAAGCAAAAACATCTATGTAAAATATTTTACAATAATAGCAATTGAATAAGTGTGTGAAGGTACAGTAGGAATTGAATTTTAAGTTCTGCAGCAGCGTTGCCATTTTAGCATTTTTACTGTTATACCTATTTGGCATTTATCTTTGGCTTAAAGCATTCAAATTTTTAAAAAATATGCCAAATGCTGTTTCAGCATAAGTCGGTATTTTTTTTTTTTGTTTCTTCAAGTGCATAAATTTGTTTCCCTTTTTTATACCAATTTGTTTGGTAAATATTTTTACAACTGATGCTGTTTAAATAAAGAAAAGATAAACGTACAATAAAAGGTGAATGAAGTGGTTTTTAGTTCCAATGAAAATACTTCCTTTGAACACTTTTTACTTCAAAACTCGTATTTTGTATACGAATTTTAGAGTTTAATACAACAAAAGATTCAATTAATGAAAATATCTATTGAAGATGAGAAGGAAATAAGAAATCTATGCACCGAAGTTTAAAAGAGCTTTTAAACCAGTTGATAAATGTTTTGCCACAAAATATTATGACACAAATAAAATTTTCCAACATGTTCTGTTTACTATTGTTTGGCTACAATATACCAGATATAAATATTATTGAAGATCAATGGTGGTGTATTGTCAAAGCCATTGCCAGTTTAACGCTTTTCTAACG
The DNA here is from genome assembly GCA_963931875.1 of Pollenia griseotomentosa. NCBI lineage: Eukaryota > Metazoa > Arthropoda > Insecta > Diptera > Polleniidae > Pollenia > Pollenia griseotomentosa. The sequence continues at coordinate 255,217,058 of OZ007560.1, read as the reverse complement.
ACGACGCGGAGCATCTTTTTAGTGCAATGGCCCTTATCAAAAGCCAAATTCGAAATAGAATAAAACCTGAATTGCTGAATTGAATTATACAAATTCGAGAAGGACAACATTTTAAAAAAGCGTGCTGCTACACAAACGTGATGATATGGCAGAAATACTGGATTCAAGTAACAACTCCTTATAAAAATTAAGTTTTTAATTGAATTTTTTATCGATTTACTTCTTATTGTTATTATTGTTATATGTATAAGTTAGAATAAATGTAAATAATCCCATTTGGCTACGTCTTTAAGACATGTTTAACGATGGGAACAATGCAACAGTTATTCGTTTAAGATATACTGAGGACAGCTAGATACAAATCGTCGAACAAATTTCCATACAAATCAAGGTCTCAGAAGACGAAATGAGCGACAATGTCTTAAATAATTTTGTCGAAAAAAACTCCTATACAGTATTTTCTATTGATACTATTACCAATTCTTAAATTTTTTATGATTTTTAAATTGACACTGAAGGATAAACTGTATGTAATTTATTTTCCAGCCCTCGACTACCTTCATCAGCATATTTGCCATTTTACTGATTTTTACTAATTCGTAAATTATTAAAATCAACAATTAAAAAACTATCAAGCAAACTAAGCCAAGTAATTGAAAAGCATTCAACAACGGTATAAGAAAACTTTGTCGTCAATAGACTTTTAATCAACCAAGCTTCTAAGAAAATGACCTTTGAACTTCCCCATGTTGAGTTTTATAGAAGACAACTTATAAGACAATATCGCTGACCCAAAAAGAGATTGATAAATGACAAATTATAAGACACAGCCATACTATCGTATATGACGATTTCCTCTAAATTGCCTTCTTTAAAACCTAACGATAGGGGACAAGTCAACACTTGGATATTTAAATAAACAAAATAACGTGCAAGCTGTTGAAATAAATCGTTTGTATTAAACTATTTTCAAAGTCTTTTTAAGCCTTCTTTTTTTCGTCTGTAGAACGTTTTAGTATTTTAATTTTCTCCATTTAGCATTCTTCTAGGGAACTTTTCTGGCAACATTGTTCTACGAAAACACTGCCAGAGCCTTTAAATCAAAAAACTGTATTCATAGTCAACCGAGGCCACTGAGCGCTATTGGCAATTTTTAACTCATAAATAGAATTAAATCACATCAAGTGCTCTTTTACAAATATAATGTTCATAGAAAGTAAACGTAAGTGGAAGTTGAAGCTATCTGTTAATAGAGCATTTTAAAAACCTTAAATCAATTTAAATTCGAAGCAATTTATACCTTATACCACAACCAACAATGCGACTCAATCTAAGAACTCTAAAGCAGCGTCAAACAGAAAGAGTAAACAATGCAGGAAGTCCGTTTAAGTAACGTTTACGTTTTCATTAAACTTTCAAAATCTTTAACTGGATATTAAATGAAGGCCAGTGTCATGCTAATTGAACTTCTACTGGAATAATTTTAAGCCATATTCTATATTCCTTTAATAATATTACTTTTAAATCGATTTTCGAAACTGAAAACATATTTCGCCCCACGGTTACTATAACAGTTTTTTTTTTTTTTTTTTTTTTAAAGTTACACATGCATAAAGTATTTACATGCATATGTTGTTTTCGAAACATAAACATTGAATTGAATGGAAACTTTTGAACAAGAAAAATGATGAGCAAAAACCCAACCGAACAGGAGCAAGAAAAATCCTTAAAAAGTAATTTTTAAATATTTTCCTTCTCCTCGTAAAGCAAGTGAAAAAAAGTTAAACATAAAAACTAAAACAATATACATTTTGATTACATTTCATATGCTGCATTCCCTAATTTTTTTCTATTCTTATTTTACAGAGATCTAACAACGGCAACACAATAAAACTTCAGCTCCCAACTTTGTATTGCCAACACCGAGGAAAACGACATCAGGAACAACAAATTGAATTGGCCTGCTTAACATCAATGGTAGCAATAACTTCAACACTTGACAAGACAACATAAATGAACAAGAAGTTAAACAATCACATAAAATTGTTGAAAGTATAAAAGAAGAAGAAAACAAGCTACAAAATAGTCATTGGATAGAAAAACAAATAGAAACGAGCCAGCCAGACTTACACCAACTTATACCATTACAGACAATACCAAGTGTCTGACAATTTGGGCATAAAATATAAAAGGATCTGGAACATCAGTGCTCAAGCTGGGCACGCATAAGATTGACTACATTGAGACCAGTAGTGCAATTGGCATATTCATGTTTTGAATTCAATATTTGTGTTCGAAATCTAAACAACTCTACCATTTCCAAATACTTAAGTCTTGTAGGTACAGAAATACCCAAACGTGGCCGAAATAAAAAAAAGAAATAAAGCAAAAAATTGCAAACATTGTTGAACTATAGTCTTATTACATGCAACAGTAGCAACTCACATACTACAGCCCCAGCAGTGTGTGTAGTGGTACAGTATCTTTTTAAATACGCAATACTTGGTGATTTATAGTTAAATATAACGAGAAGCAATAAAAACAACTACAAACCGGAAAAGAGAACTACAATTCTTACACAAGCGGAAATAAAAGAAAAACGCCTCCGGCTATACTCCATAATTCTCTTGTGTTTCATCTCCCCTCATTGTTTTTATTGTACTTGAGAATTTGAGTACAATTTCAAGAACATTTGAAAATTGTAACCAAATTAAAAATACACGCACACATACACAAACTCTTGCTTATACAGACGCATACTTTACAAACAGAAATTTAAAAAAAAAGAAACAAATATGGATGCTGAATCAGAAGGAGTTCAACCCGTTCAACCAGCAACTGCAGCCTCAAATCCAGAAAATGATTTAGCTGCACGTCGTCGCCTGTTTATGTCACAACCATCGACACTAGCCTCAAGGCGTCAACAAGCCGTTTGTGTACGTCGTGCTCATAAAATGTACGGCAGTTCGAAGAATCCAAATGTTGTACTCGATGGTCTAAATATGACAGTACAAAAAGGCTCCATGTAAGTTACTAGAACTTAAAACTATCCACTTTGCACTCTCCTATAAGACAATTGTTTTATAACAAAAAAAAAAATATATTTAATAAGAATAATTAGTATTGTGGTTATTTTGTTGAACTATTTATGGTTTTTAATCCAAATTTTTAATATTTTTAATTAGGCTTTAGTTCATTAAATTTAATTTTCATTAAATTATTTTTATGAAGAAAGGAATTTTACAACATGAAAATTAATTAAAATTGGTATTGATAATCCTTCATTCTTGACCGTGGCACAAGAAAAAGAAAGACAAAAATGAAAAAACAAAAAAAAAAAAAAAATGTACTTTGGGCTTCAAGAACAATTCTTGACAAAAGTACGAAAAAACAGAAGTAAGGAAAAACATGTAAAATCAATTAAAATGGAGAATCATTCAAAAAGCAAACTTCGATCTACCAAAGGTTAAAATACAATTTGGTTTAAGGATATTTGTTTGACTATTGACGTCAGCAGTCGTCGATGGCTGCGAGTGTAAAACGGCAAATCCATCGGAGGAGATCGAGTGGTTGCGATCGAAACATGTCATGGTAACCTGCTGGCCGCGGTTCGAGCCCCGGCCACGGTCAAGAATGAAAGATTATCAATAACAATTTTAATTAATTTTCATGTTGTAAAATTCGTTTCTTCATAAAAATAATTTAATGAAAATTAAATTTAATTAACTTAAGCCTAATTAAAAATATTATATCAAATAATTTTAAAATAAAAACATAATTTAAGCAAAAAGAAAAAGAAACAACTTAAGTTGAACAGTAACTTGTCCTTTAGATGAAATAATAAAATAAAAGGGAAGAGGGTGTTACCAAGATAACTTTTGTGGTTATTTAGAGGGAATAATCGATTGGCTCAAACACACACACTCTCACACACATACTCTGATACACAGCAACTATTACACATTTGCTTTGGTTTGAGTTTTCATATCAATGGGCCATCAGTTTACTTTTTGTATGGAAATTTAATAGGGGTCCTAATGCATTTTTTGTAGATAAATGTTTGGGGAATATGTATACATATCGTCATATAACCTGCAAAGTGACGCAACTAGAAGTTTATAAATTTTAAAAGCAAAAGCAAATATTGTTATAAAATAAATATGAAAAAAATGTTTTTGCATTTTTTCAAGTTTTACGAAAACAAAAATTTGAGTTAAAAAAACTCATCGGCTACACAATATAATATTACTTTTATTGTCGTTTCGTTCACACTATTAAATAAGTTGCTTAATATAAGAAAAATATATGGTGCAATTTTGCTTTAAAATACAATACAACATTGTCAACACATTACACAGAAAAGAAAAAAAATATTGATTTCAATTCAAAAAATTTTTAAATTTATTAAATTTGCACCAGTAAACAAGTTAATATTGTTGCGAAAGTAAAATGATCTAATCATTATTTATAGTTATAGTAATAAGTTATCTTTTAAGTTATAGTAGTTACTTAAAATCGTCATGTATAATTTTGAACACAACTGTTATTTTAAAATAATAATTACATGAATTTCCCAGTCATTTCTAGAAATGGTTTTAGAACATAATAAGTAGTTATTACAGGAAGGTTCAGGAAATTTCAAGAAATAGTTATGAAATATAAAAAGGGGTGACTCATGAATAATTAGTTTCGTTTGTTTTGAGAAACGGTTCTGTTCGTAACTAATAATTGTGAACAAAATAATTAATAAAGTTTGTTAAGTTAAATAAGTGTGGGTTTTTATTCGGATTTGCAATTAAAAGAACTCAAACGCGTTTATTAAAGGAAAAACATAACAATATTATTATTAAATATTTTTTTATAATTGTGGTTATTTTTGTTGAACTCTTTATGGTTTTTAATCTTAATTTTGATGTTTTTAATTAGGCTAAAGTTCATCAAATTTATTTTCACAAAAAATGTACTTTGCATTTCGAGAAGAATTCCACTGCTTTACAAATTTTTAATTTGGAAAAATACCAAGAACGCCACATGCTCAGATAAGTTAATTGGGACCTCCTGAACACGAAAAACGCTGTATTTTTTTCTAAGTACCGTTTTTTAAATAACGGTACTTTTGTGTTTTTCGGTGTATGGTCCCACTTAAACCCTTGTGGAGCCCAACCAAAAAGTCCGATCGAGATAAATAGCATTTCGTTGGAAAGGTAATTGAATGCCTTTTGCTTAATTTTTGTTTGTAAACCAGTGTTCTTTACAAAAAGTACAAAAAACAGAAGTAAGGAAGAACATGTATCAATTAAAAAGATAATCATTCAAAGCTTATTTCGATCTTCCAAGGGTTAAATACAATTTGGGTTCAAGATTGATGATTGACTGATAGCAGTCGTCAATGGCTGTGAGTGTTAAACGGCAAAAGAGATTGAATGGTTGCAATCGAAACATGTTAGGATAACACGTCCGTGAAAGCCTGGGTTCAATCCCCGCGGCAGTCAAGAATGAAAAATTATCAAAATTTTTTTATTAATATCATGTTGTAAAATTCCTTTCTTCATAAAAATAATTTAATTAAAATTAAATGTGATGAATTTTAGCCTAATTAAAAGTATCATAATTTTTATAATATTGACAACATTTTCTGCAGTCACGTTGGTGATTTAAGTAAATGTTTAATTCACTTGATAACATTTTTAATTAAAACTGATTTTATTTAATAGTTAAGTTAAAAAAAAATTGGCGATCATTTTTTTTGTACTCAATATTACACAATTATATGGCAAATGTGTGGGTACCTTTAGCTTGTAGTTCGATGGGACGAACGATTATCAATTAACAATACGTTTTCAATTTGCATTTAAGGTAACGATATTTCGTTTAAGTACATATCTTTCTAAAGAGAAAGAAAAACTAAAAAAAATTAAGTATTTTATAGTTTTATCAACATATTACTGCTTATTGCTCCCTTCATTTTGTTGCATTGTTGAAACTTTTAGATAAAATAGGGTCAAGAGTCTTTTTATTTAGAAAAGAGCAATGTACTGTTTGTTGAGGGGATAAGTTTAGTAATTTTAGATTTTTGTACCAAAATAAATAGAAATATCTATTATTTTGCAAAATTAATTTATTTTGAATGAGTTTTAAATGAATTTAAAGATCTAAAAAATAGATATAAAATAAAAATATATACAAAAAGATTGAACTCATTTTAAAGTAAAATTAGGTTTGTGTGCGAGCTGTGCTGCAAGATAAAAGAAATTTTTTTGTTAAAAAATCAATTGTCATGTTATAATTTAAAAAACAAGTTTGGTACTTTTTAACGCTGTTTTAAAATTTTATAAAAATCTTCAAAACTTTAAAATTAAAAAAAAAATTTTAATATTTAAATAATCAAAAAACTCTTAATTTCTTAATTTTACCTCAAATGTTAACACGGAACATTTAAAACAATGAAACAATTTCCTTTTAATTTTCGCAAATAATTTATTAAAATGAAACCTTTAATATTATGATTTAATTTTATGTATCACTATTGAAAATACCTCTTGGAGAAAAATTCAACTAATTTAATTTCAGAGTTTTTATAAACAGACGCTTATTTAGGTTATTAAAAATATTAATATTGCAAACATAAGCGACGTATCAGGTAATTTATCAATTTCGATTAAAGTTAAAAAAAAACACTAAGATCAGGCACGTCAGTGTATCGAACTGTATTTTGCATTAACAGTACACATACACATTCTATACAAAAAAAAAAAAAAAAAAATTGTTGTATTGTGAATTTGTACACAAGAAAAATATAGTTTACAACGAGTGCGACCTGACGAATAATAGAACTCTTTAGCTAATTCCATATGGTCATTATCGAGCCAAAAGCCTTAATCCGGGAAAGGGGGCATTTGCACGGACCAATTGGTTTTTTTTTTGCTAAATGATTAAATAAAAAAAAATTAAATAAAAATGGAGATTAAAGAAAATATTTCTCTGAAACTAATTGAGGAATTAAAAAAGCCAGGAGGAGAATCTATTTGTGATGAGCTGCAATTTTGTAAATTTGTTTATAGATGTAAACATATGGTTGCTTTGTTTTTCCGGAGAAATTTTCCAAAATGGGTGAATCGTTTTGTAGAACATGTTCACAACCAGTAAAAAAATATATTCTCCGGACAAAAACAATTTAAGGGAATGAGAGTATGGTGAGAGGGAGATAATTAAATTGGCAACCAGGGCTGTTAGACGTGACGATTTTTTTGAGAAAATACAATAAAATGACGATTGCCGAATTTTTTAATAAAAGTAATACAGGGGTGTGCTGGAAATCGAAAACTCAAATCGCAAGAATTTTAAAAGTCGTTTTTTAATAAGATTTGTGAAATTAAATATTTTTATGACAAATATTATACAAATATTTCTCCATTAAACAGAATTTTATAACAAAAATTATAAAAATTAGGTTAAAAGTGTATTAAAAACAACTACCAAATTCTGGCGTTTTGCGTTTACGATTTTCAGCACACCCCTGATAGTGTTATGACGATTTTCTGGCATCAATAAAACACTTGCAAGAAATATTAACAATTATGCTTGGAACAGTCAAAAACGTAATAATCAATTTTTCGAAATACAAAAATTATTGGAAATTAAACAAAAAAAAATCACAAGCCAGGCGACTTTCATTAAAAGCATTACTAATTCGAATTCTAAAATGACATATATGCATGCCATCGATACTGCAAATAATATACAAAAGAGTACAGATTTGCGTCGGGCCTATATGCGTCGCTTTTTAAAAATTGGTTAAATCCTCTTTGCGTTTTTATGATTTCGATTTGCGTCGCTACATACGATTGGATTTTTTCACTGAAGTCATAATCACATGTGAAGAATTTTTCTATTTGTGTGTAAAAAGGCGAATTCTCAAAGAGAAGAAAATGCATTAGTTTGGAACTAAAATTGGAATGATAAATAATAAATATATTTCAGCCCACTTGCTGAAACAAATAGAATAAAACTAAACCATATCACTTTTTTTATCATAAAACCAATTTCTTGCTAAAAAATTATATTTTTTTGAACCAATCAATGCAATAAATTGTCTCTGATTTTTAATATGTAAGTATTTGACGATTTGTTGACGATTTTGTTAAAATTTTTGACGATTTTTTAAGAAAAAGGCCTAACAACCCTGTTGACAATAAAAAAAATAAAACTGCTTAAGCCCTTATGACACTACATTTTTTATTCATTAATTGATATAGAATTGATAGAAAGAAACAGTAAATGCTAGAAAGAGCAAACTATAAAATGTAAACAAAGTTTTTTAGTTTTTTTTTTCTCTTGTTATGGTTTTGTTTCAGGGATGGGGTTGAGAATTTTTAAAATTGTACCAACAACCTTTAAAAATTTTACTTTTTTACCATAATTGTACTAAAAGATTTTTTTAGTTAAAATTAAATTTATTTTTGTTCATAAAAAACACCACAAAAAGGTATTATATATCTTAGTTTAAAAAGTATCAACAAAAAAGTACAATTGAAACAACTTAGCCATCCCTGTTTTGTTTATTTTCTTAAATGTTGCCAACTTTTTGTTTATGAGAAACCTAAAAACAATAAGCGGTAAATCGCTGAATTTGCTTATAAACCGCTGATTCAGCAACACTTTAAATATTTCAAGCTGGAAATGTCAATTTTAAGTTAAACAATTTTACATTTTTTTTGACATAACTTCATTTTTTATCGATAACTTTTTAAATATTGTTGACAGTTTGCCATTTATCTTAATACAGCTGAACACTTTGCACTTGGTAAATTTTTCTATTACATTATATTTGTACTGTTCACCAAAACTTGAACAATGCATTAAAAATGTAGTGTCATAAGGGCTTTAAGCCCTTATGACACTACATTTTTTATTCATTAATTGATATAGAATTGATAGAAAGAAACAGTAAATGTAAGAAAGAGCAAACTATAAAAAATGTAAACAAAGTTTTTTATTTTTTTTTCTCTTGTTATGTTTTTGTTTCAGGGATGGCGTTGAGAATTTTTAATATTGTACCAACAACCTTTAAAAATTATAGTTTTTTACCCTAATTGTACTAAAAGATTTTTTTAGTTGAAATTAATTTTAATTATGTTCATAAAAAACACCACAAAAAGGTATTATAAATCTTAGTTAAAAAAGTATCAACAAAAAAGAACAATTGAAACAACTTAGCCATCCCTGTTTTGTTTATTTTATTAAATGCTGCCAACTTTTTGTTTATGAGAAACCTAAAAACAAAAAGCGGCAAATCGCTGAATTTGCCCATAAACCGCTGATTCAGCAACACTTTTAATATTTCAAGCTTGAAATGCCAATTTTAAGTTAAACAATTTTACATTTTTTTTTGACATAACTTCATTTTTTATCGATAACTTTAGTAAAATTTTTGACGGTTTGCCATTTATCTTAATACAGCTAAACTCTTTGCACTTGGTAAATTGTTGTATTACATTATATTTGTACTGTTCACCAAAACTTGAACAATGCATTAAAAATGTAGTGTCATAAGGGCTTTAGGAAGAGAAAAAGCATTGATTTCATGCAAAATAACAACAAAAATATGCTTTAAATATTAATATATTAAATTAAGCACAATTAAAGCGATAGCGGATAATAGACGAGTATTTATTAAGGAACACATTTTTCTGCAATTTTTTAAAAATTAAACATAAATTGCCATGGGCGAATTTAAAATTTAACAATTGTTTGTTGTTAAGCGAAAATAAATTCGTATATTTTATATTCTTTTTTATTTTTCTGGTGATGCTGGTGAATAAATAATATGCCGCACTAAATCAATAAAAACGATTTTAATTATATTTAATTCAATGTTGTATTGATAACGTCATCATTAACTAAATACGGTAATTTTAAAATAAAATTGAAATAATTATCTGACCTTTTAACACAATCCTCTACAAAAGCTTCAATTAAAATTTCATTACCATGATAAAATTGCAGTAAAATACAAATGTGATGCTTAAATTTAATACACTCAGCATGATGAATATTTTTTTGTTGTTATTTATTTTTATCAATTTCATATTTAACTCATATTTTTTTTTTAAATTTATTTGTTTTTATACAAATAGATTATAGCAAAATGCAAGTTATTATTTAATGCAATAAAATTGTGATTTCCAGTAATAAAGCTAATTTGTTGTAAAAGAAAATTACATTGAAAATATTGGAAATTAATAAAGGCCAGTTTTTAACTTCTTATTTAATTTTTGTTTATCTTCCAGTAGGGTAATTACTGTAACTTTTTAACGACATAAATTTGTCGTTAAGTAGTAAATTTTTAAAATTTTTACTTAAAATTTTCTACTTTACGACAAATTTTTGTCGTTAAAAAGTAACAGAATTGCCCTACAGTTGTAATTAAATACGAAATTGAGTTCCCAGTACCCATGTTCTGTAACTTTAGGGAGAAATTCTCGCATCAAAAGTATGTAAAAAAAAATATTTCATTGTTTTTCGAAAAGCGAGAAAAAAGTGTGTCTGTAACTAATGTCGAAAACTATCAAAGGATATTACGTTGTAACGTTATAAATGTCATAACATTGTACTCGAAGCCGATGTGACATTGCAGACGTTGTTAACGCCAGTAACACATATCGTTGACGGCGACGACGGCCGAGAAAAAACAACCGTCGGCTATACTCAATAGTGTAAAGTGCGGCTTTAATGATTGTTGTTTGCAAACGAGCTTTGAAAGCATTCGTGTATTTAATAAAAGTTAAAAGCAAAATAATTAAACAATGAAAAATGTGCCAAGAACAAAATATTATTATAATTATCATTCGCAGTTTGAATTTTTAATTGTTTTTTAGTGTTAAAATTTTTTCTCGTTCCGTTTATATTCGTGAGTTTGTTTGACAGTTCAAAGCGGGAACTTTCTCACAGAAATTTTACAGACACACTTTAAGTGTGAACTGGCGCCAAAAAAAGTTACAGACACAGTTTAGTGAGAAAAACAGATGTGTGTTTCAATTTATGGCATTTTTGTTTCGTTTTACACATGGCACAGTACTCTTTTTAATGACTCAGAACACTTAGGACTAATTAATCAGAACAAGTTAAACTATCTTGTTGGTTAAAAATATTTTTAGACCAACAAATAGTGCTCCAAGTGTTAATGTTTAAACTACATATAATACATGGACACTGATTTCCAGCTGTTAAGTTTAAACTACATATAAATTTTAATTTAACTTAAGCTTTCACATTTTTATAATAGTCTATTTAAGTGCTATTTAAGTGCTACCCTAATTTTTTCTTTAATAAATAAGGTTAATCAAGTAGAACTTGAAAACTTATATTTATATAAAAATTTATAAAATATACAATGAAGTGCGAAGTCAAAAACTGTTGATAAATTTTTCAGATTCGTTTGTAAATTTACAAAAGATGATTTAAGAAAGCACTAAAACAATAAACAAAGCCATTTTGTATAATAATATATGTACAGGGGCTTTTCTTCGCCTAATGTTGAGAAAGTTTTCAAAGCCAAAAATTAAACGAAAATATTTTTAAGAGAGCTGAAGTTTTTTAAGAAAAAAATATAATGCTTTTACTCCTGCAAGGAGACTAGGGTCGCATCGGTTTCGGTAATATTAATTGGGCCATAGCGTCCGATCCTGGTTTTGAGGCTGGCAACATCGCTACACACAAAAAAAAAATATTGTGATGCCAAATAATTTGAGCATTTGACGATTATGCTGTTGGGGTAAACAAAAACTTTTTGTCGTTAATGAAAACCTTTTGTCGCAAGAAAATTTCCAACAAAATTTTTTTTACCGCAACAACATGAAAGTATTTGAAGTTTTTCAACAGCAAAATTATTTGTTGCAAATGAAATATCTTTTGTCGTTAAAGGTTTTCCTTTGAAATAAAAGCACATTGAAAATTGCTGTTGACGTAAATGATTTGCATTTGCAGGAAATAACAATTTTTGTTGCCATAATATATTTATTTTTTAAATCAAATAATATTACTGTTGTCGTAAAAAAAATTGTATTTGAACAATGAATTTACACTTTGGGACAAAAGAAACAGACTTGTTGCTACAAATGCAAAATCTTGTTGGGCACAATCCGAATGTAAATTCTATTTGAATCAAAATCAATTTCTTTTGGCACTACAGTCTTTTTTTTGTGTGTACGAGGCACACAGTGTTATGTAGGGCTTAAATCCTTAGGGGACACCTTGTCCGGGTGGACAGTGTCCGGGTGGACAGTGGATGAGGTTGAAATTAAGAAACTTTCCCATTAGACCCATTTAAATATGGTTGACAATAATTTCTAAGCCTTTTACTCGTTTTATAAAAACTATAATCTTTCCTGTTAGTAATAACATTTTATTTTATTTTAAAAATATTCTTAAGTAAATTTTAATTGCTGGCAAATTATTACACAAACAATAATTTAACAAAAATAACTAATTGTTAAACTCGAAACATATAAAATTGCAATAAATTATTACATTGAATTAAGACAAAAAGATTTACAACATTTAACTCGCAGGCAACTAGAATTATTGATTTTAATTACTTTTAAATGTTAAATATGTATCGGGTGTTTTTTTAGACCCGGCAAACTTTTAACCGAAATATAAAAAAAATAAGCACATTTTAAATATCCATTTAATTGGCTTTATTTATAAAATAATTTTATGCAATTGCTGCTTATGGCGTAAACTTGAGATACAATTTTTTCTTACCTTCGCGGTAAATCCTGCTGTACTTCGACAATAATGCGTCAAACATTCGGTGCTAAGTTTTCCATATATTTTTGTTTATCAGCATAAAACTGAGACTTTACATATCCCAAGACAAAATAATCTAAAAGCGTCAAATTACATGTATCTGTGAAGGTGTTCGCTATCGTGAGATGATAACGACCTTTTTATGGCCCGAATTGGAAGATATGGATGTGGACGATATGTGGTTTTAACAGGACGGTGCCACATACCGCACAGCTAACGAATCAAGGGCTGTTTTGTGCGACAAATTCAATGTTCGTGTTATCTCACGTGGTGGCGATGTCATTTGGCCGCCAAGACTTCTTCCTTTGGGGTTATTTGAAAGAAAAGGTGTACGTCGATAAGCCAGCAACAATTCAAGAGCTAAAGGATGAGATTATTAGGCACATTAACAGCATAGAACCTCATTTATGCCTCAACGTCATCGAAACTTTGAACCAGCGGATGGAGGTGTGCCGCCGAAGTCGCGGCTTTCAGTTGGCCGTTATTTTGTTCCACACATAATTGAACCATACCAATGTTATAAAATAAAAAAAAATTACAATAATTTCCTAAATAATTTGTGTTTTATTCAAAATCAACATCGGCCTTGAAATTTTACCACCCTTTATATTAAAACGAAACTTTATGTATTCCTCAGTCAAAGTGATTTTTGCAAGAAAACGGGGAACACAGTGTAAATTTAACACCGTTGGCGTGGCAATAAGCCAAATGAAAATTTTACATATGCCCTGTAGAAAATAACATCAAAACGAAACAAATCAAAAAGCATGCGCATAGTCTAGCTGACAAATTTTCCTGCTATAGACATGAAAAAACTCCATACAAAATACAAGTGGTCCCAGCCAGGCCAAGATGGCAGTTTTTGCCTCACAAATTAGGTGTCTCTTTAAGAGTTAATCAAAAGTGTGTTTCATTAACAAACAAAATTAAATTTGCGGGTCAATTTCTTTGAATTATGTATTTACAAACGTTGCTCTGGCATGAGTGTCTTTAGGATAAATTGCCAAAACAAATTAACCTCAAACCAGCCGAGACTTGTCGAATCAGCTGTCACAATTTTAAGTTTTTCCTCCACCCTTAAAAAACACCCGATACCTACTAATACAAATTAATGCATTAAGTTTGAATGTACATTTAATGAACACATAAATTCAATTGAACACTTGTTACTTTCATTACCTTACACTGTTACTACATACATATTACTGCCTGGGTTGTATACATATATATAACAAAACATAAAAAACATTTAATTGTAGAGAAGAAAATCGACTTAAAATTATAATTTGTATACAATTTAAGTGTTTGTAGTTGTTCGATTGTTGTAATTATCAAATCATTATTGCACGAGTAATTATTGCAAAAACAATTAAACCAATTCGCAACTACATTTCTGAAGTGCAATTTAGAAATGTTGAAATTTGAATCCGCTCACAATAATTTTTAAACCAAAATGTGTTTTGTTTTCAACACTTTATTTTGAAGTGTTTTTAGTTTTGCCATCGAATAGGCTCTTGAATTAAAAATTTTATTGGTGAAGGGGAATTCTTAATATCAGATGTTTGAAATGTGATTAATAAAAATAAGGGGGTAATAATATACTAACTAGCAAAAATTAACGAAACATTTAATCATTTAGCAATAGAAGAATTAGTAAATTATGCTAAGTTCACACTTCTGTTTTTAAACGCGCTTAAGCAAAATTTTGATTTAGCTAATCAAAGCCGTTCACATTAAATTTGATATGATTAAGAAAAAAACACAACAAACAAAAAGAAGATTATTTTAAACATATTAATGATGAAATTGTGAAAATATATGAATTATTTAAAGAAAAAATAAAAACATTTAGCAGAAATCGTGGTCGGTTGTACACGTTCATGTTGGCCGATTCTACATTTGAGGTATGTTTAGTGAATTCTATGTGATTAATGAAGTGATTTAGTTGTAATCATGTCAATTTGAAGTGATTAACAAATCACTTCAATGTATGAGCTTAATCACGTTCGAGCTGCTTAAACGCGTTTAAGAACCCAAATGTGAACATAGCATTAGTATTATAATTCTTTTAAATATTTTTAAGGAAAAACTTTACCAACGACTTTCAGTATTGACGCTTAAATTTAAAAATGTTTCTTTGTTTATTCATACTGCTGGGAACTTTGATAAACGTACAAAAGTTCTAGATTCAATAATTGAACTTTTAAGACCAGCGCTTAAAAAACTGCAGTCAAAGTAGGAAAACTGCCAGTTCTTCCACTTCTTCATTTGTGATTAGTTAAAAAAAACTGGTGGTTTTACTTTTGGTGCATTAAAAACAGTCGCTGTCAAACTAACTTAAAAAGCTAAAAGTTTTACACAAATTTTCTTTTTTTGTTCGACAGTTTTTGGTTTCGACTGCAGTTTTTTAAGCCCTATTTAAAACCATAAATGACAAAAGAAATTAAAAACTTTCTATACATACGATAGCTGTGACGTTGTCCTCGTTCATATTATTAAACAGTTGCTGCGAAACATTTGAGTTTAATGATGAAAGGGGAAGGACGAAAGGAAAAGTGTACAAGCAGTTTTGGTGAATTTTTATATGAAGAACTTGGTGAAATCGCCGAACAGTGGCGTGTGCAGCAAAACAATACTTAAAAAACTATAAAATAGTTGATATGGAGCAAAATAAATGCATTATATCTCAGAAACCATAAAAAATTTTGCTTTACAGGTTTTTTATTCAGAAAGGGGGTATTCAAATATAGTTTGACATCCCCATAACTAACTTAATTTTTTTTTAAATGGTCGGTAGGTCAAACCAATATTGAGCTTACGATATGTCGCAATATTTACTTTGGTATAGAAGGGGGAAAGAATTAACCATTTTATCCTGCGTTAGCGTGCGTGATTACATTTCATTCCCTTTTGATCGTGCGTGAGTAAATACTACTTCAGCGTACAGCTTTACTAATAATCCATAACCTTAAATCTGTTTACAAAAAAAAATCCACTTTAAAAGCATATCTAAATATCATACAAAACCTCAAATTTATTTTGATTACTATTAAAAACAATATTGAACTATTTAATTTTTAATAGCAACCAAATTAAAAAAAAATAGCCTTGAGGCCATAAGCAACAAATAGTAACCCAAAAAACTACTAAATTGAAAGTTTGCACTAAATTTTAGCAATTTATATACATAAATTAAATAAACACAACAAAAACCCAAAACAATATATTATAAAATATTAAAATTTATGTCTCAATATGATAATGGAATTTTCCAAAAAATAATGTCCCAAATTTCCCCCACATTAAATGGTTTAACAACACAAAATTCCCAATTTCATGATGACGAACAGATTTTATTTAGTCAAAAATAAAAAAAGAAAAGAATTAGACTAATGCCGGCGATGCTACTACGGCAAACACAATTCTATTGAATTAATAAATGGCCACAATTAACACATTATATTACAACAAAAATAACATAAAATCCAAATACGAATGTCAAGAAGAGTCAGAATAGAAAGAAATAAAGGAAATAAGAAGAAGAGGAATAAAAATAAAACAAGTTTCTTTTAATAAAAAATATAATTGAACCAAAACACGCCATCTTCCGAATGCAGACGACGGGCAAATAATTCCAAAAGAAAGAAGATTTAACCTCTCACTTCAAGTGGTGGTTGTTGTAGTCAGTCGAACCAAAAAGTAGCAACAGCTTTTTTTACCAAAAACAGCTTCAGCAACAGCAGCCGAGGGAGCCAGCAGCAGCAGCAATAACAAACAACTGACGTGTTTGCAGCTCAGTTTTAAAAAAACTGGGTCAATGTCAGCTAATGGCTAAAATAAATTTTTGATGTAATAAAAAAGAAAGAAGGAAAAAAATAAAAAAACACAAAAAATAAACACAGAAACCCAAAACCAAAATTATAAATACAGAAAAAAAAACAAAGATATCATCTGTTTTCAAAGCTGCATGATGCTTGAGTATGTTTTGCAATATGTGTGTGTCTATTCCTTTTGCATTTTCAGGGTGGGCTTAATAACAACTATGTTTGGTACCCTACATTCTTCTACATATGTATGTTTATATCTTATTCTAAAGCTTTGCTCCATATAATCATACAGGAAGGGGGATTATATGCGACCTATGTTTATCTTTGGACCTCTGCTGGAATCGCAAAGTTTTTTGTGCTGCTAATTGCTTTTATACCCACACAACAATAGGGAAGTGAGTGTATTGTGATTGTGCTAATGTTTGTTACACCTTGAAATATTGGCCAAAGACCCACTTTTTGAATCAATGTAACGATGTCCATCCGTCCAGCAAACTTTGTGCGCAAAGTACAGGTCGTAATTTTGGAAATAACTTGATGAAATTTGGCAGATAGGTTTAATTATTGCAAGGACGGAGCCTTTTGTTTCACACAGCCCCTATACAAGTTTCTTTCCCGAAAAGAGTCTTTGTGCCCAAAAAACATCTTATTATGCTAATATTTCTTATAAATGTTGGTTCCGACATAAAAATTGTCGACAATAACTTTTACAATAGCTACTATGTCATGACAAAATTTTGTGCTGGTGAGTCCAAAATTAACCAAACATCCCAAAGGTCGCAAAGCAACTGATGTCAAATGGTTTGTCAGTTCAAAGTTTTACACTGCTAATTCGAGATAACATTAAGAGAAGCCAAAAAATTGGTTGGTGCACCCTGAGAAAACAAATTGTAGAACGAATAAGTTAAGAATGGTAAATATATTTAAAATGTCCCAAAAGTGGTTAAACATTTGATTGCATGATTTCACATTCTAGAAAAGGCTTTCATATACATATTCTTGATATTACGGTTAAAGCTAGAATGTTTTAAAATAAGGGGAAATGCCAAATTAACGTTTAATTCATCAACAACAAATTTGTATATAAGAAAATATATACTCACTGTTTATTTTTTGGTGTTTTGTCTAAGCTGTCGTTGCAAATGAGACTTGCATGTTTGTAGTTCTCATTGGCATTACAGTTTAATTTGTATAAATAAAGCTTTTGCAAAGTCTTTGGAAAAAGGTTTCCTGAAGATCTGGTCTAAGCAAATAGTGAAATGCGCATAGAAACTAGCTTATCCCCCAACAATAAATTTCAGTGTATTTATCAAGAAAAAAACTTGGGAATGTATCACATCAGAATTAATAAATAAATAATATTAAACAATTTTGTATTCCCGAAAATAGCTGCGATAATAAATTTTCTCCTCGAGTAAACCACTCCGCTCTTACTGGCTGTAGTTTGCTAAGAGACTAACTCCAAGAAATAATTTTATTGACACAAATTAAACATTATTCGTGAAAATCTTTATATTAACAAAAATTTTATAATTATATGTATAAATTTGGACCTATATTGTACTCTAGCATAAGGTCAGCATAAGGTCCAAATTGAAAAAAATCTGTTAAATGACTTAAAAATTAAAAAATGTTGAGTAATTTTTATCTATTCTGTTTGAATAATAATATTTAAGAACAATTTTGATTTTTAGTTGAACTGTTAATTTTTAATTTTTGATATTCTTTAATTAGGCTCGAGTTCATCAAATTTAATTTTCAATAAATTATTTTTACTGAGGAAGGAATTTTACAACTTGGAATTTGTATTAAAATTTATTGATAATTTTTCTTTGGCTGAGCTGGGATTTAAAACCTGGTTTATTTTTACATGTTTCAAGAATCACCACATTCTATCTTCAGAATATCTTTGAGTTCTAACCACTGCACCACTGCGGTGCCCGCCAGCCAACAGTCAAACATCAATCTTTTAACCAGTAGTACTGGTGGTTCGAAATTTGCTGTTTTTATCATTTAAATTTCAAATTACATGTTGCGTCCTTTTTCCTCTGTTTTTTCGTATTCTTTCTGTCAAGACTTTGTCTTGAAAACCTGAATACATTTGTTTATTATGTTTTTTGTGTACTTTCGTCGACATTTTATTTGTACAAATTAAAGTACAAATGAAAAGAGCTTGTGCAATAGCTATTTTTAAGAACAATTTTGATTTTAGTTGAACTGTTAATTTTTAATTTTTAATTTTTGATATTCTTTAATTAGGCTCGAGTTCATCAACTTTAATTTTCATTCAATTATTTTTACTGAGGAAGGAATTTTACAACTTGGAATTTTTATTAATTTTTTTTTTTTTTTTTGTAAAAATCAACCCGGGTTCAAATCCAATCTCAGCCAAGGAAAAATTATCAATAATCAATCAATGAAAATTAAATTTGATGAACTCGAGCCTAATTAAAGAATATCAAAAATTTATAATATTTATTTATAATTCTGTAGCAGATAAGCTTGCCTAATGATCAGCTTTCCAATTATGCTTAACATCGGTTTAATTAAATAAAACTAAAAAACTATTCATTTCAAAGACAAAAAAAAAAAATAAAATCCCAGAATTAAGATTAAAAAAGTAGTTTAAAATTCGTTAATGCCCAACTAAAATTTGTATATTTATATTTAAGCAAACGCTGTGTATGTTTTTTAATTTTTTTTTAATTTTTTTTTTTTGCACATATTTCAAAGTAACAGCTGATTTAGTGCAGATGGTCATTAGAGGAAACATTAAATCGTTAACGTTTTCTCTTTTTTTTTTTTGCTGAGGGGAAGTGGTTGGTAGCTGTTACACGACAATATGTTTTGAAACGAGTATACACAGCAGTAATCATCATAATCATGTTGCATGGGTATTTAACTAAGTTGCATGCTGCCCACATTTTAGAAAACATGCACATTGCAAATTATTGCACTTGAACTGGAAAAAAAAACACTAATTTTTTATAATTGACTAAAAAAACCTGGACAGACAGCCACAGTGACGTAAATAACGGACAACAACCAGACTGAGCGGTCAGTTTGGAGTTAGTGGTTTGTCTACTTCTCTCGTTTTTTCAACAAAATTTAGTTGTTTACTCAAAGTAGAGTTGGTTTCAACCAATCTGGCTTGATTGGTTCTAATTACCTACTAGTTAGTGGGAAGTGAGTAACAGTATTTAGTATTTGATAAATTTACTATTCCTTAACTTTATCAGTTGTTTGATTTTTGTTTAAGTTTGTTCTTACCCGTTTACCTCATTCATTACCAACCACCTTTTTTCAACGTAAACTGGAACTTAAATAAATTTAAGTTTTAAGGAAAGAGGAGGAGGGTCATATAATTTGCCAAAGTAACTTGTTGTTGTTTACACTTTACATATTATTAACTTAAACTTCGGTTTTTTACCTTTTATACAACAACAACAAGTCAAATTTATTTTTGTTAACGTTAGCATTTTTTATTTTTTTAATTTTATTTTAATTTAAAGTTGCTGAAAACGTTAAAAAAAAGATTTTAGCTGACGTTGACGCCTTGTTATCTTGACCATGAAACAAAAATAGTTGTTTTGGTCATGTTCAAGTTGTTGTTATATTAACGTATGTAGATAGATATTTCGTTGTTTTGACAAAAAATGTCATTAGCAACACGCGAGTTTTCTCACATTTTTTGTAGGTTTTCTCATGTGTTTTCTGTTCGGCTTAAATCTTTTAGTCGGCGTAGTTTCATTTGACATGACGCGTTCATGAGTTGAGTATTTTGGGTTTTCATTAGTTGTTGGCGTTGGAGTTGAAAGTTGATTGTACTTAATAGTTTTAGTTTGGAATTAGTCACTTTAACTTTAGCCAGAATACACACGCTTACATTGTCTATATAGCTTCAAACGTTTGTCATAAACTGTTTTTTTGGGAGAACAGAAGCCATTCACACAGACAAAAAAAAACAAAGTTTGATTGTTTTTAGTTAACTGTTGGGAAAAAGTTTTATTTGTTGTTGAGATTTATTTATTTACCTGTAATATTGGTAATGTTTTTTTATGATATAAAGGTGCTTCTTAATAAAAAAAAGTATTAGGACAAGACTAAGCATAAACACTAAGCATAGAAAGTCATGTAAAACAAAATATTCGGGCATGTTCTAGAAATCGAAATGAAGTGAAATTGAAATCGAATGAAATTTTAAGTTCAATAGTTTACAAAATGACCGCAGTTTTTCCTGGTTTTAAGAGTTGTTCTTGTAAAACTAATTGGTACTCACAAAATTAATTTGATAAAATGGAATATTTGTATGAACTTTCAGTACAGGGTCGTTTTTTAAATTTGCTCGATTCTTTCATTTTCAATGGAAGCCTTTTTATTATAAAAAATACTTTAAGCTAATAATTTGAAATGTTGTTTAGCTAAAATAATAAAAGGAAAACAGTTTTTTATTTAGAAGTTAAAAGGCAGTTAATAAAGGGCCAAAATTTTGAATAAAACACAAATTATTTAGGAAATTATTGTCATTTCTTTTTATTAAAATAACATTGTTATGGTTCAATAATGTATGGAACAAAATATCGGCCAATTCGCCGCCGCAACCTCGGCGGCACACGTCCATCCGATGGTCCAAATTTTCGATGACGTTGAGGCATAAATGAGGTTCTATGCCGTTGATGTGCCTAATTATCTTATCCTTTAGCTCTTGAATTGTTGCTGGCTTATCGACGTACACCTTTTCTTTCAAATAACCACAAAGGAAGAAGTCCAACGGTGTCAAATCACATGATCTTGGCGGCCAATTGACATCGCCGCCATTGTTTCGTTAGCTGTGTTACAAGTGGCACCGTGCTGTTGAAACCACATATCGTCCACATCTATATCTTCCAATTCGGGCCACAAAAAGTTCGTTACCATCTCACGATAGCGAACACCTTTACAGTAACTGCCTGACCGGCCTCATTTTGGAAAAAATACGGCCCGATGATGCCGCCAGCACATAAACCGCACCAAACAGTCACTCTTTGTGGGTGCATTGGTTTTTTGACAATCAATCTTGGATTATCATTCGCCGAAATGCGGCAATTCTGCTTACTGACGAGTCCACTGAGGTGAAATGTGCCTCATCCCTGAAGATGATTTTCTTCGAAAATTGACCATCCACTGGTGTCATTTCTTGCCACCATTCTGACCGTTGACGACGTTTGGAATGGTCAAGAGGCTTTTTTTTTGAGTCAATTGCACCTTATAAGCGTGTAAATGCAAGTCTTTATGCATAATGTTCATCAACGACAAGCGTAAGAGCTGCAATTGTTGGGCACGACGACGAGTTGCGGGGGACGGCTCTTCGGCCACATTTATTTTTTTTGTTTGTTTTTTTAATTCCCTAAGCTTAACTCCGCGAAGCTCTGCGCTTGTCTGAAGGAAAGAAGCCAGAGTCTCTGGCGGGAATCGAACCCGCAACCCCGGCAATATTTTACGCTGTACGAGCATGCACTGGTGTTTTCACATCTCCTAAAGACCCGGTTTTCTCAAATTTTTGCACTACTTTTCCGATTGTACGCACATTTGGACGATTAAATTGACCGAAAAATCACGTAGTGCACGATATGCATTTTGATTTGAAAGCCCATTTTCATATTAAGCCTGAATAACTTTAACGCGTTGCTCGATTGTGTATCTTTCCATTGAATTGAGTTAGTCTGAAATTGAGAAATGTCAAATGAAATGCAGAAAAAAACTTGACGTTTAGGTGTGGTTCACGTTCAACACGGCCCTTAAAATTTAACCACCCGTTATGTTTCCTTATTAAAATAAATTATTTTTTAGGAAACCAGTTTTTTTTAATTAAACCTACACCATCATTGGTGGAGAGGGTTTGATGCGTTTACGGTGATGTGTGAACCATTTAAAAATATTGGTCAAAGATTCACCTTTAAGTATACCAATCGACTCAGAATCGATCTGGCAATGAACGTCTGTCCAGCTGGCTGTCCATTTAATCCTTGTGCGCAAAGTACAGTTCACATTTAATAAAAATTGGTAGATAAGTTTTAATTTTTACCGAAACCAAACCTACATAGCCACCATACAAGCTTATTTCCGGAATAGAGTATTTGTTCCCATACTCGATCTTTGCTGCAAATTAAATTATCTTAGCAAATTTTATTGGAATTGTTCTATATTTGTCTATCTTCATACAAATAATAATCCCGAAAAAAGCATTTAATATCATAACTTATTAATTTTGGTACTGACATCAACCAGAAGTCATATAAGCCCTTTTCTAACACCACTTAAAAGCGAAAAAAATCTCGTATACATACATATATTTTACTCAATGCTCTAAGTGAATCCGATATTTCAGACTCGGAAATGGAATATATTTAAGAAAATGGGAAAACAAGTTCTTCTGAACAGATACTGAACGGGAACCCGTCCTTGATGCAGCTAGCTCTGTTAATCCGTTTTTTATTGCTAAAAATAAATGTATGTCTCAAGATAAATTTCATATGATTAATATTGCTATCCGCTTTGATGATGTTTTGAATTGACAAATGCGTAGTTGAGACAAATTTGCTCCTATTCGTAAACTGTGGGACCGTTGGCAACAACTTTTTCCAATGCTTTACAATTGTCACGAAAATGTCACTGTTGATGAGCAGCTTGTTGCATTTAGAGGGCGATGTTCTTTTCGACAGTTTATGCCATCAACACCAGCAAAATTTGATTTGAAATTTTGGTTATCGGTGGACTTTAAGTCAGGTTACGTATGAAAAGAACAACCAAACCTTGGTAAGCCTAGAAATGTACAGCCGGAAAAGAACCAAGGGCAACACGTTATATTGGACTTGACAGAAGGCTTGAAAGGGCGAAAGGTAACAGGCGACCATTTTTTCGGTAAAAAACTTCAGGAAAGGAAACTTACACACAAAAAAAAAATATTGTGATGCCAAATAATTTGAGCATTTGACGATTATGCTGTTGGGGTAAACAAAAACTTGTTGTCGTAAATGAAAACCTTTTGTCGCAAGAAAACTTCCAACAAAATTTTTTTTTACCGCAACAACATGAAAGTATTTTAAGTTTTTCAACAGCAAAATTATTTGTTGCAAATGAAATATCTTTTGTCGTTAAAGGTTTTCCTCTGAAATAACAGCACATTGAAAATTGCTGTTGACGTAAATGATTTGCATTTGCAGGAAATAACAATTTTTGTTGCCATAAAATATTTTGCTGTTGTCGTAAAAAAATTTGTATTTGAACAATGAATTTACACTTTGGGACAAAAGAAACAGACTTGTTGCTACAAATGCAAAATCTTGTTGGGCACAATCCGAAAAAACTAAGTCAGTATATATCTCCGTTCAAAACTAACAAAGGAAACAATTGAAAAATTGGACCAAATGGGCTTAACCTAACGGCAGGGTTCAGTGAAGGATAAAATAAAGGAAGGTTCATCTTACCTGGTAGGCTTTTTAGGGCCGATAAAATCCTCCCTTTAGCCATCGGCAAGTTGCCAAAACGGGGGAAAACGTTATATTTAAGTTGGCTTTCACGCATTTATAATCTCAAATAAAAAAAAAAATAAGCAATGACTTCATTAAAACTTGTGATGCTGCCAAGGTATAAATAATTTTTATTAGATTCACTAAAATCTTAACTGCTTTTTTTATTTATTGCAATTAAATAATTATCTTTCCAAACTCACGTACTATATTAAAAATTATTAAGTTTTTTGTTTTTTTTAAAGTTGTAGATTTCAATAGACAAATAAAAAAAATAAACGTTTTAATAATCGCGTAGTACGTGAGCTCTAGAGGGACTTAGATGCAATTAATATAAAGTAAACTTGACCTTTAATCTTCCATTACGAACGAAAGAAATCCCAATGGAAGAAATAATTTTTATCTAACAACTACTACACATACATACATAAATGTTTACACAAACATTTGTTTATACCCGACAGTGCTGGAATGTTGCTACTTTTAACGCTGTTTATGCAAAAAGTCTCATTCTATAAAAGGTAGGTGCTTCAAGACAGCACCTTTTGAATTGTTGATTTAATTTCATCTTTCAAAATGGCTCAGAAAAACTTCAAGGCACAAGGTAAGGAGATATTGCATTTTAAGTATTGAGCGACAATGCAAATTTAAAAATTCATTATCTATTTTTTGGGCTTTATATTTCAAAACTCAAAACTTTAAAGACATAAAACAAAGTTTATTTGTTAACTTCACATACTAACAGCATTACCTACTCAATATATCGTAACTGATGAATTAATTAGAGTGGAGTTTTGTAGTTGTACTACTTGGTAGTAACATACAACCATACATTATAGTTATACCCTAATAATTTCTGTATAACTTGTGTCAACAATTAAAATAGTTGTGGCGGTTTAAATGCCACAACCTATTTCGCTTTAATTCAATCATATTTATTGATGTTATGAATTATATAGAATCAACAACAGCAACAATACCTAATACAAACAAAGTTATTCTAATTAGTCTCCACTTTGATGTTATTTTTTGCATTCAGCCCAAAGCAAACAATTGCAAAAATCAAATAACAGTTTCGAAAATAAAACAATATTTTCTAACTGAACAGTGCAAGAAAAAAAAAACAAGTAAGAGAGCAATATTCGGCTAATCCGAATATTTTATACCCTTAACCATGGTGCGATGAGAGCAGAAAATTAAATTAATACCATTCTTAAGATATGAATAAATCTGTTTTGTGCCTCTCCAAGTTCTTCAATCCTACCCAGATTTTGTCGGATGTTATGTAGTGATTACCAAAATTCTTGTACCTAATTTGGAAATTATTTTTTGGCTCTTGTCGTTCTCCAGATATCAGAAAATGCCACAACAACAAGGGATTTGACGGTAAAATCTGCTCACATCTCAGCCAATTGTGGACAGCTGAGGCTGAATTTGAATACCTAAATTAAACTGAGCATAAACCAAGCCCCTATCATATCTGGATCTTCAGAAAAACCATTTTAACAGACAGACGGACATTACTAAGTCCACTTCACTCCTCATAAGGACTCGGACTTAATAGGATCTAAGATCAATACTGAAGAAATTACAAACGGAATGACATACTAATATGTATCCTTTCCATCCATTGCGAAAATTATAAAAAGTTGGAAAATAGAATAAAATAAATATTAGACCATCCATGTTGAAACTATTGATTCGAGTCACAACTACAATATGTAACTAGAAATCACAATATGCGGAAAAATAAACATACAGTCAGAAATACTTACATGTACAAAAATAATGTCATTTACATGTATATGTGTGTATTTGAAGTAAAAATGTAATCAAACGATTAGTTCTATATAAAAACTTTCATACAAACACACTCACACAATAAATCATTTGGTATAATTTATTCTTTATGCAAAAAGTTAAATGTATAGAGAACTCAATTTACTCTACTCGTATTCCAGTTTAGCCTGAATGATGAGCATTCATCTTCAGTGGTGGCAACTTTTGGGAGACTAAAAAGGGCTTGATTAAAAAAACAATAGACTTAGCAATTTTTAGGCTAAGTAAACACCAAAAATTTTGTACAAACAATAACAAATAGTATTGAGTATTATATCATTTTACATTCAAATCAAAAAATTTAAGCTTTAAATTTAACAGACCAGTCTAAATCAGCGCGAAAGGCGACCAGCTTTAACGCTGCAATGACAAACTTAAATAAGAGCGTCAACGCTATCTCATGAATATTAATCTTGTTTAATAAAACTTACAAAACAGAAATAAAGTTGACATTACTTTTTAACAATAGCAGAAAACTGCACTATTTAACGCGCTGTCAAGATCGGATTTTCCAATTGCAACGCGTTGACGTCTCGCTTTTTGGGTTAACTTCATATATTTTGTATGGGCATGAGAATTTTTGAAGATAGAAAACGCTTAAGGCGTTATTTATTTTAGATATTATAATTATTAAAAGGTTATTAAAAATTAGAATCCGGGAATTATTTCTTATTTCAATTTCTCTTAAAACAAATAAACATAATTGTTAATCCAGATCTGTTTTTTTTTTTCGCGTACAATTTTCTCACAGTTGTATTTTTTTATACAAGCGAACACAAAAATGTAGGACATGTAACATATATGTAACATATTTTTCAGAAAAGAAGAAAAGAAATCGCCATGAGATTCCCGATTCAGTGAAATATTTTGGAACCTGTTTCGATTTCTTTTTCCTTGAACATTAGATACGTTTGTCATCAACAAAAAAATCTTAAAAGCGTCCAAAAACTTAACTCATACTCAACTGTTATTCGGAATTTAATTGTTTATGTTACTCTGTTAAATTTTTAGTCATTTCAATATTTTGCTTAATTATTTTGTTATAGCTTTCAAAAATTCAATATATTGAAGGCACTATGCCTTTGTGATATGTGGTTTTTACATACTCCTTCAAATCATTTTTTATTCACCCCCATATTTTATTTTATAATTTATTGCGCTAAATAAATGAGCATAACTAAACACTAAAATACAACATAAAATCACAATAACATTAAAAATGTATTAACCATGCGAATTTTATTTTAAAATAAATAATTAAATAAAACACACAAGATTTACAACAGTAAATTAGCAAAGAAGTAAAAAGTATGAAACAAATCATAAAATTAACAACAAAAGAAACCCATAATAATATATAACAAGTAAAAGTGATATAATCGGCTGAGCTAAATCTTTTATACCCTTCACCATACACTCATGGAAAAGGCATCACAACGCTGTTGTATTTTGGCAACAGTACTGTGACAAGTGTCTTCATTTTTTACCCCATGACATTTTTCATCATTGTGATGCCAGCCTTAATATGGCTGACTCCCAAAACGTCAATTTCTTTGTGTTAGAACAAAGTATAAAGTATTATGCATTGCATCACTAACATTTCTAAACGTTTTAATAAAGAAAACACATAGTTGCATTGTTTCGGTACTTTGTACGTGTGCATGGTTGAAATACAGTAGTAAAATTGTGTACGAACTTTGTATTAGTACGTTTTGGAAGTCAGCCTATCACTTGGCCAAATTGTCATCAGGGCAAAAATTTAATTATGCCATCAATGGAATGACACATCAGCATCACAGAAATCACGAATCGGAGTTCGTTTAAAAAAAAAATGACATCAGTGCGATGACTCAGTAACAAAGGCACAATTTAATGACAAACTATCATTAAATTAAGTCATTGGGATGGACTTGAGTCAAAGTGAGAGAATATTATTATTTACTTGCCCGTTACACATGTTTGTTTCACTTTTGTTGTATTCCGCCCCTTTTTTACAGAAGAACTCCCAATTATAAGACACGAGCAGCATGCCCGATATGGGTTTCGTACTTTAAAAATTTGATGTATTTACCTAAATAATTAAAAAAATAGAATATGGGAATTTTTGCTTCTAATTTTACTTTTTAACATTAAAATAATATTAATAATACACAAAATGTGGCATCGAACTGTTGTCATTGTAGTCATAGCATAGATGACGCATAAAATATGACAAATCTGTATGATGAAGGTCGTCTTTGAACTGATGTCTCTTTTCGCATCGTTGGTAACATTTATATTAACATTGATGTCACAATTCTGATGTTAGGGCATCATCAATATGAAGATGCATTTTTCTATGAGTGTAGTATTTATTATTTCGGGATAAAACGATTAGCTATTTGTCTATATTTTGGTAACTTATGAACCGGTTTGGTTATTTTTTTTACTACTTGTATTCTTATTAGTTTACATCAGGTGTAAAATGAAAAATAAAGTTCATAAATTACACAGGCCAACAAATTTTTAACTTATGGACCAGAGAAACTTAACCAGAGTATGTTTAACCTTTTTTATATCTTGTTCCTTCCCTGAGGTATATTAACCTGAAGTTGGGAAAATCCAATTTTTATTATAAAGATAATTGGTAGGCCTTTAGACGATATATCAGACTTTAATAAAAAAACATTAATTCGCGCAGTTATAATGTCTCGAATATGATGAAAAATTTTAAGCGAAAAAATTTATAAATGAAAACCTGATGTTATGGACAAATTCTAAGTATAAATTTGGATTCAGTGCAGCTCAAAGCTTTCAAAAAGTAAACGTTAGTCGCAGGATTCGACTATTTCCAAATTTTGCAGGCATGTGCTATTAGAAGACTTTAAGAAGTCTATAAGTAAAAATTAGACATTTTTGGATAAAAATTGGAAAAAGTCATGTTTGCCTGTATTTTAGTTATTTGTCGACTGATCTGGTTAAATTTCAATAACATTCTATTTCAGTTTATTTGTGATATAAATATATAGCAACCTAGTCCCTATCATATATGGCATCTTCGGAAACCCCATTTCAACTTACGCAAAGAGAGACACTCTGACGGACAGACAGAAGGACATCGTTTAATTACGTCCGCAACTCATTGGAATATATAATATATACTTATTTTGTTTACGATATTAATATATTTTAGAGGGTATACAATTCATAATGTAAAACTTACAAGCAGAATGGCAAACTTATACAAAAAACAAATCTTCCACCTCTAGTCAAGGGTATAAAAATTGTAAACCAGCGTTTAAAAAACTGCAGTCAAGGTAGAAAATCTTAAATTTTTTCCACTTTTTCATTTGCCATTGGCCAAAAAAACTGTTGCTATTACTTCTGATTTACTAAATGTAAACAGTCGCTGTCAAACCAACTCAAAAAGCGAAAAGTTTTACACAAATTTTCGCTTTCTTTTCGACAGTTTTTGGTTTCGACCCTGTTAAATACATTTAGCCTAAATAACATAGAAAATTTATTTAACCACAGAAATTCAAAACAGTAAATTATTTTTTTTTATTAATCAAAATAATCATAATAATTTCCTCAAAAAAGTTTATTGTTCAATTTACTTGGAATAATATTAACATTTATCCTAATTAAACTTTTGAATTTAAAACAACATTTTCTCACTTTAAATAACAAAATGCCTTAATAATATGTAGTACTTGAATTTAAATTTGTTTATAGTCATTATATTAATCACTCGTTGGTTCTGTATATAAAATATGAAATATTCTCACTCAACAGAAACATTTTAACTTTAATTTTCAGTTTTAAATAAACTAAATTCAGACAGGATATAAAAACTATTAGAAATTCCAAGAATTATAGAAGATAAATAAACAAATAACATATGGTTTCCAATAAAGCCTCATTAAATTAATCAACTAATACACTTAAACGCACACACACACACACACATAAACACATTTGATTATACAATACAAACACCTGTAATAGATACACTTTTTTGGACAGTTGTATATATATTTATTTGTAAGCTGGTATGTTTGTGTGAAGTAAATAACCACATACTTATTGGTGTGTGTGCATTGAACTGATGTCAAAATAGATCTATAAACAAATGAACAGTATGTGAGATATTTGTTGATGTTTTATTTTGCAAACAATAAAGAGAGTTTTGGCCACAAAATTGTGTTAATTGTTTTAATAGTTCAATAAAATTCTTTCCCATTTACAACATACATACATACATGTACTCGTACATATAAACATATTCATGCTTCTTGTATGTATATTATTGCATATAAATGGACAACAATTGTAGTTACTGCAAACTTTAACAGTTGCAAGTATAAAATTATTGGGTGGGGGTACTCACTGTATCTATTTCTATTTTTCTATTAAAATCTCTCACAAACTGCTTGAAATATCTATTCATATGGCTGACGCTTGGGGCGACAAATTTTGGATTATTTGCTTAACCTTCGCCTTAAGATTTTAATGACCAATAAAAATTATTTTTCAGATTTTTTAAAGAACTTAACGATTTGTTGAGTGAGTAAAAATTTCCTTTAAGCTGATGCAAATTATCAAAGAAAGAAGACCTAAATGGGCACCCTGGTGGGTATTGGTAAGGCGAAGGTTAATATGACTTCTTTGCAAATCGATTATAGTCATTCGAACATTTTATAGTTTAGTTGGAAATAGGTGTGACACCTGAACTAATTAAAGCGAATTTTTATTGCCTTTTAATCGAGCAAGACCACAGAACAGAAAAACTTCTCTGTGTAGTAACAAAATTTTTCCCAATTGTAAACACGGGATTCCAATAAGAACTCCGTTTTTCGAAACACAATAAAACGTGGAATTTGGATGAGAAGTAATTACAAATTTTATTTTATTGGAAAGTAATACAAATTGGCAAGTCCTTTTCGTAATTCATGACAAAGGTTTTGAGTTTTTGAGTCGGCAATCGATGCGATTAACATTGTATAGAATTTTTCCTAACAAAGCCCCAGAAGCAATCCACCAGTCGTATTGCATTATGCAATCGATTAAATTTGGTTGACTATAAACTTGTTGAAACAACATTTTAGTGAAATTTATGCCATGAATGCCAGGCCATGTTATCGATGTAATCAGCTCAAACTGTTAAGAATGTCGAGAGAATGATAAATTCGGTTTTTTTTTTTCATTACTGCGGTATGTGCGCGATGTTTACAATTGAGCGAATTGATTGAATAAGTGATTATGTGGCCACATTTTGTAGCAATCCAGCACAGAAAATATTAAAAATTGTCTTTAATTATCAAATTCATTCCAAATTCATAGAATCAAGCAAAAGATTTGTTGATTTAGCACCTATTACCAAAATGATTATATAGATTACTAAAAATTGTGAAAATTTAAATATATTTTTTTTTCAATAAATTATATTTTTTAATTATAATTAAAAAAATGGTCAAAAAACTTGCCGTTTCAAACAATGTGTTAATTGATTTACTTAAGTAAAGCTCAGGTTTTGACATTTCCCAACAATAATTCTACAATTATAAATTATTTTTTTTTTTTTAAACGAAAAAATCAATAAACATTTTTGGTTATTTAATTAATATTTAAATTCAAACTTTTTTTCAAAGTCACAAAAATGTTAATTAAATCAAAATTATATTTTTAATTTTCATTCAACAAAAAAAAACAAGTTAGAGTGCTATATTCGGCTGTGCCGAATCTTTGATACCCTCCACCGACAGTTCGAATGTTTAAGGAGTAATATCTGTATGATGTCTTTTTATTATAATTATCTTAAACTGTGACGATTTGTTATTAATTATGGTTTTAGGAGACTAAACTGTTTTCCGGGAGTAGGGCATATATGGGGCCTAGGGTAAATTATGTACCGATCTTCAAGAAATTTCACGGTATCATTTATAGTCCTATAAAATTGTGACGAGCCAAAATTTGTTATGATTGCATTATTTTTTACGGTTTTAGGCGTACTAAACTGTTTTCCGGGAGTAGTGTTTATATGGGGCTTAGGGTAAATTATGGACCGACCTTCGCGAAATTTTACAGTGTCATTTCTAGTCGAATAAAACGGACTTGTGCAAAATCTTATGTCATTCCGTGCATTTTTGCATCATTTATGTTAGTTTTTGTAACAAAATTATCAAGTTTTTGAAGGTGGTGGTTCCACATTTTGATTCATAGCTCTGGTCCTACTGAACCGATTTTGCTGAAATTCAATCCCAAACTGCTTAGGATAACTACAAGCAATTTGACACCTAGTTTGTTTATTTCTTTTGAGTTTTTCGAAAGTGAGCGTGTTTTCAACAGACGGACAGACGGACAGACGGACAGAAGGACAGACGGACAGACGGACAGACAGACGGACATGGCTAAATCGACTTAGAATTTCTCAAGCAGCCAGAATATATATACTTTATGGGGTCTGAGATGAATAATAAAAAAGTTTCACACGGAATGACAAACTTAGTATACCCTCTTCACAACTAATTGTGGTGGAGGGTATAAAAATAATTGAGTCAATTACCACTTTAATTAAAGTGAAATACTTTCAAAACAATGTTTTAAATTAATAAAAAACTACTGATAATTTTTTCTATGAGTCGACTCACATTTGTTTATAAAATTCTTGATGACTGAATTTCACGAAATGAAACGACTTTTATTAAAGAGTTTTCATAGCTGAGAGCGATTTTCAAGCAAAACTGAATGGTAACACTTGCCCTTATTTCTACTACTGATGTATTAGTAAGTAAATCATCAAAAACCATGCTATTCGAATTTGCCCTGTTAAAAAACAGAGTTCTTGTTGAAGCCCCGTTACTTTGTGTACAGAAAAGGGTATTGAAACGAAGCTTGGAATCTCCATTTTTGAATTTTCTGTAAAGCAGGCGATCCACTTACCTATTCAGTCGTATGATTTGTCAAATAAATTGAGTGTGCTGTGGTCATAGAGAGTGAAAGTGTGATCTAAAAATTGAATTGAGGGACAGATTTGTTTGTTTATAAAAATTTATAAGAAATGATAAATTCTATACGACAAGGAAATGCAACCCTGATTTTTTTGTAATTAGCTGAGTCATATGATTTTGCATCTTTTATGGTAAATAGTGTAGCATTGACGATAGATTTTGAAGACATTTTTGTTATGTCGGATATAATTCTGTTAGATTTTCGTGTGAATGAATCGTACGATTTTGTATGTAGGATAGTGAATGGCCTTAATTTATAAACTTAATAAAATGGAGCAAAAAGTTTTATATTTTTCGGAAAATTATGAGGAAATGTATTTTAAATAAATGCAACTATGTTTATGGCATTATTAGATTGGTAAATGAAAAGAAGAAACTCATGGACTTTGAATTTATGTCCCCCTGTCTTTCAAATTGTTTAATGTTGAAATAGATTTGAAATGGAGTCTAATAAAATATTTTAAATTCTATTGAATTTCTATAGCAGATGTTTTTTAGTTTTTGTTCTAAACTTGGGACTTACAATGGAAGCAGAGGCAGGCCAAATAGTCCCCAAACAACTTGCGAGTAATCGGTTGAATACAAAAGTTTAAAAGAATGTTATTTTCTTATCTTGTAGACATAATCTTCCTTAATTAGACACTTCTTCAAGAAACTATTACATTGTGGAATGCACCCATACTTACATCTATTTTTTATTCTACGCTAATCATGTTCAATAGTCGAAATGACTTGCGATTTTACCCAATATGAGCTATTTATTTCCACAAACAATTCATATACAGACCTAATGATCAGTCATTTACTACTGCGAGTTTATATTAAGTACAAGTTAGTGCATCTGTGAGCGTACGAATAGTCTACAAACAACATACAATTAAGGTATAAACAAACTAATGTCACTTTAATTATATGTTAAGAGGAAAATTCAAACAATATTGTACTCATACAAACACAGCAAATATCCAAAAACAACTACATACGATACGATTCAAAACTATTTATGTACGAAACATCCATGAACACATCCATCTACACATGTATGAATAGTATAAATGAGTTGTTGTTTACTTACAAGGCTGTTTTGTGTTAACGTATGTGTAGCTACATGATTTCACATGTGTGCGTGTGAGTTTAAGTGTGTGTGTTTGTTTGTGAATAAACCTATTTATCGATTTCCTGTTCATAATGCATACAATTTTGTAGTGAACTTTAATGGCACGATAACAATTAATCAAAATGTCAAAATATATATTCATGTAACTACAGACATTCTTATTTATGTGCATATTTGTTGTGAATGTGTGTGTTGCGAGTGTATGCTTTTGTATTTACAACAAACTGACAAAAGTATGTGTGTGCGTGCTATTTTTAAAACATTCTTCTTCCGCTCTTCCTTTTTATATAAATATGTTATATTTTGGTGAAAACAGAAAAAAAAAGTTGAAATTCAATTATTTTGGTCACTTCAATTACAATAAAAAACATGTCATTTGTAGAAAACTGCCATAGAAAATTGAAATTCTACAGTAAATAACTTTTATTATAAGTAAATACGTGTGTTGTTGTTGATTGTATTTATTTATCCACCCAATAAACAATAAACATTTTTACATTTGTTTATGCATGAAAATTATTTTATTGAGTAAAAAAAATTAAGTAGATTTTTATGTAGTCAAGCTCATAAAAAGGAAATTTAAACGTAATTGTATATTATTTTCCTTCTTTTTTCATTTCGTTTTCGTTTTGTAACTTAATTTCCCACTGGCTTTTTATAGCGAATATCAAATACATATTTCTAAACATAAATAAATTCACAAAAGAATTGTAATAAACAATTATTATGTTGAACACACACACACCGAAGTCAGTTAATTTTTTTTTATAGATTCTTTCACTTGAGGGTATTAATTTCCTTAAAAAAGGCAAATTGATAATTTCAACTAAAGTGGATTTGAAATTCTTTAAAAAGATTTAATGTTTTATATTAACTTTCTTTATTTTATTACAATTGAATGGGTGTTTGTGCGACTGGATGTGGGAGTGCATTAAAGTGTGACTGGTTGTTGGAATATAAAAAAAAAAACTTTATAAAAACTCTTGGGCCACCTTCCAAAAATTCATATTAAAATTGCTTTATTTGCGATAACAAAAATTTTAGTAACAACATAAAAAAAATTTAATGGATGACGTTAACGGCACCAACAGCATATTAAAATTTTTTGTTTAAAAGCAAATTTCAAGTTTTTTAATGGTAAAAATTCTTAAAGTTGTGCAGATTAAATGACCAATTTAAAAAAACAGTTAACTTCATTTTAAATATTTTTGGATGCAAAAATAAAAAAAAAAAACCTTCAGGAATAAGGAAATAAAATATTTAATTTTATCAAATAGAATGTGGGTATTTTTTTTTTTTTTTTTTTTTTGATAAATAATTTTATTATTTACTATTTTTTTAAATGTGTATCGAGAAAAAAAGAACGATTATTACAAAAAATCGTTATAACTTGAAATTTAACTCCAAGAACTACATTCGAAAAAATGTTTTAATAAATACAGGGTGTCCGCCGGGAAGGTATACTACTCGCAGTAATTCTATTGTTATCCTGGCTGTATGCGATGTGGCACTGTCTTGTTGATACCACATGCTAATCAAGCCCAAAGCATGCAGTTGCAAAGGTGACTGATGAATAATTTGAGGGGTTTCCATTGCCCAGATCCGACTATTCTGTTTATTCACATATCCATTCAAATGAAAATGTGCATCGTCACTCATTACGATTTTTTTATGAAAATCGGGGTTGTCATGGGCAAGCATTAACATCCTAATGGCATATGTACGGCGGTGTAAATGGTCTTGTGGAAGAAGCTCTTGTGTCAACTAAATCTTAAATGGAAACAAATGCAAATCCTTATGCAAAGTTGTTCTTTAAAGACCAAGCTCCTGAGCACGGCGGTTAATGGATTGTTTTGAACACTTTCTTGAGCAGCAGACACGTTTTCAGCTGATCTTGCAGTACATTGTGGTCACCTACAGATTGTCTTTCTTCGAAGTCATTCCCTACACGGTAAATATTGCGTTTTGTTGGCACGTTGTTTCTCCCAAAAGATTCACTTAACTTTCTCATCGTCACGTTAATCGATGATTGATTTTGATAAAATGTTTCAACGATTAAAATACGTTGGTTCATCGAATATTTTTCCATAATAAATTTGCCACGTGTCTTATTTATAAACTTTTTTGTATCAGAAATATTTATTTTTTGTCGAATAATGGGCCAAGTCTAATATTAGTTTTCTAACAACGACCGTCTACGATTTATTTCAGAAATGTTGTCTGAAAAAGGTAATATTATTGTTGGTCCCATTACAAACAATTAACTTTGGCTGTGATTTAAATCTGTATGAATGTTAATATGTTTGTGTGTATGTGTTCATTAAAGGCCTTTATTTAAGGTAAATACAAATACATTCATGTGCACTCAAACCGAAGAGCAGTGTTTTTATGCATATCCAAAAGGAAATATACTGAAAATGGGCCAAATTGTAGGACCACGAGGGGATATAGAGGGCAATTTCAGCCTTTCAGAAACTATCCAAACGATTTTAATAAAATTTAAAACATACACAGGTCTATACACAGAAAAAATTCTTTAAAATTTTTATTACTAATTAAAGCATTAATCAAAAATATAATCAGTTTTAATTAAAAATTTAATCAAGTGAATTAAACGTTTAATCAAGTGAATTAAACGTTTAATAAATAACATTAACTGGTTTAATTGATCCTATTAATTTGTTTACTGGTGCAAATTAAATTAATTTTTTAATTAATATCACAAATTTTTTTAATTGAAATCAATTTGTATTTTTTCTGTGTATTAATATGGACTCAAAAGCATGATTCTCCATGGATCCCGAAAACGGTGCACTCTCGTTTTTAAATACTGTGGGGTACGGTATCATATGGTCGGGCTTGACCGACTATACTTTCTTACTTGTTTTCATATGAGTTTAATATTAAATTAAAAATTGTTTTGCTTCTACTGAAAAATATATAAATTTTAAGTTAAACCTCTCTTTATGATCAAGTGCAATATATTTTATGGGGTCTAAGATGAATATTAAAAAATTTCAGAGGGAATGACAAACTTAGTATATCCTCAGTCACCACTTGAGGCGGAGGGTACAAAAACCCCTTTTTTTAATGTCTTCTTTTTCAGAATAAAAGTTTTTAAAGTTCTATACCCAACTTTTAGACATATATTATTGAATCAAGAATTATTATAGCTTAAATATTTCAAGAAAAAAAAGTTCACCTCTATAAAAGTGACATTAAGTCACTTGTATTGCATCAGTCTAATAGACAAAATTGTCTTTATATTTGAGTAATAATAAATAACTTTTAAAAAATATTTTCTAAGGGTTTAGTTTTTTTCAGTATGTAGTTGTTTTTGTATACTGTGTAAAGAGTTACCATTTGTAGACAAAACCAAACAAACTATGCAGATATTTCTGTGACATTAAGGAAAAAGTCTTTTTTTAGTTTTGTAGGAAAGCAATTTTAAACTTCAAAGGTTATTTTTAAAAATAGATTTTAATTCTTATAAAATCTTCACTTTTCTACAATTGCAGTTCTTATTTAAGTTTTTGTTTCGAAATACTTCTCACGTCGCAGATCGGAAGTTATCTTAAGTTTTTATTCCAAATGTTCAATAAACATGGAAAAATTAGCGAAAATTATTTTGCAATAACTTCCTAAAAAATCGTACAAAATAATTGAAACCTTGTTAATGAGTATTTTCATTATAAAGGTGCCATAAACTAAAATTTTGCTTAACATCACTTAAGCCCTTTTTCCTTTTTGCCAGAGATATATTGAGGTATAAATAATAATATATTTCTTTGTTTACGAAAGTATGAAATGCACAAGCAAAAGAAAAAAAATATTTAAATAAATATCAGAATTTTTTATGATTTCCAAATAAAAATACAAACCAAATATAATTTTTTTATTGTTTGTAATTTTTTGTTACTATGGACAGACAGACAAATGGATATTTCAGTATGAACCTTTTAAATGATGTTGTTTTGTATTATTTACTTATGGGAAATAAAAACAAAATCAACAAAATTTTATACATATGCAAAAATATATTGTGCATTTATTACAATTTTTTTTTTAATTTAAAAAAAAATCATCGTCAAGTTATGTAAAATGCAAACAAATCTTATCAGTAAAATTCGGTTCTTAAATTTTATTAAATTTCCTACTTTTTTTTATTAAAACGTTTTTATTTATAGCAAATTTTAAAACTTGAAAGCCGATTGTAAACGGTTCTTGCTATTGATTTCCTTTTAAAATTCATTTGAAAGTTTTTTTTTTAACTTTTTTTATATTCATAGACAATTTTATTTATTTAGTTAAAAAGCAAAAAACACTTTTACAAACACACACACTTAAACATAAACCAACCCCACAATATGAAAATTGTGATTTCCATTTTAATTTCAATTGAGTTGGTAAATTTAAGTAAATTGAGTATTTTCCTGTTGGTCAAGCAAAAATATACACAAACACACCAACACTACATGGACATGCCAAGGGAAACCATCGACATTTGTAGAAGAGGTTGATTGGGTTGATGACCACCAATGTTGACTTTATTTTTCTAAACACACATGTATACATACATATAAAAATATGCCTACACATATGCAAAAAAAAAACAAACCAATATTACACATGGTAATACTAAACGATAAAATTAATTTCTTGTTTTGCATTAGAACCACCATTACAGGAAAAGTGATTTTTATGTGCCAACCACAAACACATGCATAACACATATTCATGCCCAGCGAACATTAAAAAAATTTGAAAAACTTTCTAACATTAGGAAAGGCCTAAAAAATGTATAATATTTTTAGGGAACAGTGGAACCAAGTATCTTGAAATCGCCGAAACTTGTTATATTTTCTTTTTTGAATTCAAAAACAAAGCAGCAGCCTTTACATATCAATACCGGTCTGCATCTTTATAACCTTTGCTACGAAGTTCATCGCTTACTAACAAATATTACAAACGAAATCTCTCTTCAGGCCGTTTTACACTATCATGAAGTCTGAAGTAGTTTGACAAAAAATACTTCCCTGATCTAATTATTGTTTGAAAAATTTCGAAAAACAATAACAGCTTATCATGACAGGGTTGCATTTAACTCAAAAGGTAAGACATGTGTGTGATAGTGTAAAGTAAACTATTGTTTTCAGCCGCGTGGAGTAGCCGTTGCCATACACAAAAATAATCATTTAACAAAAGAAATTTGAAATACATTACAAATGAAGTGGATGAAAACTAATTTAATAAGTAAATTCTTATAATGTTCAAATAAATCATTTTTTTTTTAGATTAAACATTTTTTTAGCGGCTTATTCAACATTTGCCGCCTTCATTTGCCTATCAAAAAAATTTTAGGCGAAAAACTAAACAGCTGATCGCCACCCTCAGCCGCATGCCGCGTACATTGCCTTTCCACTATAAATTTTTTTTCATTTTACATAATTGTTTAAAAACACAGTGGCTGTTTGTCCAGATAAAACGGTCTACACGTGAGATGAGAAATAAGATTATTATATCAGCGAACGTCAGTTTCAATCGCAGAGAGATTTATCTTACGTGTGGACTCTTTATTAGTACAAGTGTTATAATATAATGAGACGGTTGATGAGAAGTCTTATAAGATGAGCTTTGCGATTGAATTTGACGTTTGCTGATATGAAAATTTTATATCTCATCCCACATGTTGGCCGCAAGCACACTGAGTAACCATCTGCATACACTGCTATCCATATTCTTGTTTAACTGGAATAAAAACCTAAAGCTTCCTAATTTTGTGAAGGCAAGAGTGGCGGGAAATTTTTACAAAAATTATTTACATACGGATTATTTAAATTCTAAAACAGTTTAATTTATTATATAAATTTTCGTATTATTCGAACGAGTGTTCGCCTAATGGTCAAAATTCGACCATACATTTTTAGGTTCATATGAAGACACTACATCTAAGTATATATGAATTAACATGTTTTGAGCATTCATTTTTTCCATCTTAGTGGATTGATTTGGCAAGGGACCAACCTCTGGTTCTTATTCTATGTTCTACTATAAAAAATATCAGAAAATATCAATTGAAAAACAAAAAAGTATTATAAAATCTCCTTTATAAATTTTATTCTGCTCAGGACATTGAATTTTATTTTTTTTTTCTATGTCTAATATTAACGAAAATTAATCAAAAAACCAGATGTTGAACGAAAAAGTACCAAAAAGCTATCCTTACATGTTCTTATTCATTTTTCATCTTATAGGACCCTGCACCTATAATATTATGTTTCTAAGTTAAATAAATCACTACATGCAGCACGGAAAAGCAAAATAAAGAAATTTAATTTCCCATATTCATATAGTCAATATATTCGAAAACCGGTTTCTTAAAAATGCCGAATAATCGAGAACCCTATTTTTTATTATTTGATAATTGAAAAATACAAATTTTGTATTTTGTACATATGTGTTCCTAGCTAATTTGAACGCTTATTACTCCGAAAATATTGAACAGATTTTAATAAAATATATATTGTGCACTGCTGTAGGTGAATATCTTTCAAATGGCGTGTGTTTTTTTCAAATCGGTTGACATACAGAGGAGGAAAGCGTTCTTAACTGTTTTGCCTTAGCCGATTTATATATAGAGATGTGTATTCTAAGTCAAATTACAATCCTCAAAAGCTTTTATACTTTAATAGGCTTATTCCTTCCATATTTTCCAGGAATATTTTCTATGCACTTTTAGTTCAATTTATCAATACTAATTTAGAAAGTGGTACCACTAACGATCATACATAATAAAATTGCATATTTGTTTTATTAAAAACAAATTACATTGCTTGTATTTTAGTGTGTTTGAGTTAGAGAGTGCTTAAGTAAACGAATGAATTTGTTAATATATTTTAAAAGGGTAATTCATATGGTGGTACTTTAACGGAAAAATTATATGAGATATAATTTTTACAACAGAACAAAACCATTATTTACATAATCTATTCGAAAGTTGTAATTATCGATGACATGTTAATTAATTTGAAGTTGACAAACGAGAGTTATATTTGTTTTGAAAGAAAGTTGAGGTGGAATATCAGATGATCTAGACGATCACTCAAAAATGTTATACCTTGAAATTGTTTTGCAATAAAGACGAGACTTTACAGGGTACTTGTAACGAAGTTGGCGCTATTTTTTTACTTGAGAGCCAACAAATAGTATATATTATAGCTCCGGCAAATCTTCATACACCTACCCCGTATTCATAACCGATTGTTAAATTTAACAAACGATTATTAAGGAAAATTATTATATAAAATTTGTTTTGTAAGCCTTTATATAGTTTTAAATTTTTTATGAATACAGCCACTTTATTTTCAAAGAAAGTGTACCTCAAAGTAAATCACCTTGCATATTTTGTGCTCGTATTTTGCATATACAAATACTAACATCGATGGCCTAATATTTAAAAGGCGTATGTCGATTTTTTGTTAGTTTACAGAGGAATTAACAAACGAAATCCGTTTAATTTTTAATACAAAACAGGATTCAATGATATTTTTTATAAAAAAATGTAATAGTTTTAATAGTAAAGCCCTCTGAAATTTTAAAAGAGAGTGCATTTGACGCTTGTCCGTCAAAAAAAAAAAAAAAACAAAGCACGCTTAATATTTAAAAAAAAATTAAGTTACGCCTTTATTAAATTAGGACATCAATATGTAATACTCTGAGTTATTTTTAAATATGCATATCCTTTACAACTAGGAGAACTTTACCGAATTTGTTTGCTAAATCTGTGTGTAGATGAAATGAAAATGATTATTTTTTTATATAAATATTCATATATTTACTCTTGTACACAAATAAAAACAAATAAAGATTTATATTTCTCCACAATAAGGGGGTTAATAAAATTTAAAATTTTTCTTTTACTATTTCTATTATTAATAAAAAAAATAAATAAATGGATATATAATTTAGGTAAACTTGTGTTACAGTTCACTTCCCAGTATGTAAAATTTTAACTCGCCACAATTATCTGATAATTATCCTCGAAAAAGTGAATCTATGTATATGGCGGCATTTACACGGTGATTTTTAATGTCTCTATTTCCATTTTCTTTTAAACTACCAAAATCTTTTTACATATACATGATGGCTTTAAGACATGTCTTTTTTAATTTTTGTTTTCAATTTTTTAATTTAATTTAAAAATAAATAACAGTAAAAGAAAATTAAAAAAAAAGCACGAAGAAAAAAATTCATGTCTTTTTCTATCCCTCTTTCTTCTCTGCTGAATTCATCAACAAATAAAAAAAACATGTCTTATTGACATGCTTTAAAAATCATCGAATCTACATATGATTTCAGAAAAGCCCTAAGTTATAAAAAATTTTACTGTATCAAAGTAAATGTTTCTGGAAAATTTTACACTCCTACAAAAAAAATAACGTTTTTCAAAACAAAATTCTAAAAGGCCTCACCATGCCAAAACCCTGTTGTAATTTGACTTACGCCCTTTGTTTTTAGATAAAACAAACTCTCAAAGTAGTAAGCTTCATATCTCTGCAAGTACAACAAAAACAGCATATTATTTGCCAAACATTCATCTTTTTTACGGTTGTCGTTGTCTTAAACGACTGTTTCGTTTTTTTGTAATAGATTAAAGTTATGCACAACCTGTGTTCTTTAATCTCCTACAATTAACGACTTAGACGTTTACGACAAAAATAGCCGTAATGCCAATCACTGACTTAAAGCGGCATGACCACACGCCAAACTTAAATTTTTGTAATTGTGTAAGTAATAAAAAAAACTCACACAAAATTAAAATTTTTTTGATGTGACATACGTAAATCTGATAAATCACTTTGATGTGTAGCCATGCCGCTTACATGAACTTTGGCTTTTTTTCGTCTATTTTTGCTTAAACACATTTCATATGAGTCGTACCGACGGTAGGTAGTCAGATCTAACAATGTTGTCGGTAAAATTTATTATAACAACTTTGTCAGAAAAAGCATTGACAGTCCATTATCACAGCAAAATTTTTCTTTAACAGTATACTGGCAACAAATTTTCGGACCTTACATTATTATAAGATCTTACCACCGTCTGTACGAAGCTTTACTCCAAATATGCACTTCACCCTAATTATCTCAAATACGCTCATGGTAGTCTGTGACTGTTTGTGTTTGTATAAGTAAATTATTATTACACTATTTTGCGGAATATTTCTACATTAGAACGTGACCCGGCATACATTTTTTTTAATCAAAATTCAATGTACAAACATCAACAAAAATAAAATAATAATATAATTCAAATAAGATAATTCAACTAATAGAATTGATTAGTATTTTTTTTAGGTCTATTATTGTATTAGTGATAGTGTGATATTAAGGGAATTTTTTCCCATACACTCACACACAAGACACGCAACTAAATTGAGAATGCGTGCAATTACAGAGAGAGTACGGTCGTGGGAGTCATTGTTGCCAAGTTTTTTTTTAACTATATTTTTTGGAGAAAATTAAATAAATTTAAAAAGAAAAAATGTTTTTTTCTTGGCACTTTATAACTTCAATTAAAAAAAAATATTTGATATCTCTTATTTTGTGAAAAAATAATTTATTCTATGATACTAAAACAACCACTAAATTTCCCGCTAACCATCAAAGCGGAAACTTTACCGCGTTGGGCCTTTAAAAACCGCTGGAATCGCGGGACACCCTTCAAATTGGCAACAGTGGTGGGAGTATTAAACTGTTGTTATTTTCATTATTGTAGTTGAAATTTATTTCTGTAGTCATCATCATCACCCTCACAATCATCCAAAGAACATGCGATATTTGTTGTTGGCCACAATTAAAGCAACAGCAGTAGC
Source organism: Pollenia griseotomentosa (assembly GCA_963931875.1). Taxonomy (NCBI): domain Eukaryota; kingdom Metazoa; phylum Arthropoda; class Insecta; order Diptera; family Polleniidae; genus Pollenia; species Pollenia griseotomentosa. Next base: position 255,173,094 of record OZ007560.1, on the reverse strand, counting down.
AATTACAGCAGCAACAGTACATATGTACGTCAATTAGAGCTTGATGACTAAATTGTTTTGCCAGGGGTGGGTGTTGACGGTCTGAAACAATTTCAGTGATTTATTTTTATAAACAAGAAAAAAGAAAAACATTTCCCAGCACATCAAACGCGTGTTTGAACTTGTATATTTTTAGTAAATGTTTTTGTTGGTGCTATTATTTTTGTAAAATTTATAAGCTGCTTATTCATAAGCAGGGTAATCTAACAAATTTGTTATGTTGAATGTTCAACAAATTTTGTTAAAACGTATCGCGTGTCACATCTCATTTTTATTAAAATAAAATAAAAAAAAACAAAATTATAATCACACAAAAACACATCTACATAAACTATTGCAAAAAAATATGGTTACAAAAAATAAAATGTAAAATTCCTGTAAACAAAACGTTTTTTTTAAATTATTGTTGCTGTTTAACAGGCAAACCCATAATATTATTTTTGTTGTTGCTGTGTTTTTTTTATCAAACAAATGCATTCATACTTATCGAGGTTGTTTTACACTGATTGTTAGAAAACGATAATCGCAACAAAAAAGCCGAAACAAAAAACTTTTTTTTATTATTTAAAAAAAAAGTATAAACATACATAAATATTTTTATATAAACCCTTTTTAATGATGTCTAGTAAACTGTTAAAATACCGTTATTAACAATTTAACACATGCATTTAAAAAAAAGGAAAATTAAAACAAAACACGTTTCTCTTTGTTTTTTGTTTTCATTCATATTTTATTTTGTAATATTTATGATAATATTGAACTAAGAGATTTCTTAAAATAACAAAAGGTTTTTAATCCTAAAACATTAATTCGTGGTTAACTATGATGTCAACTTTTACACTGAGAAAAAATTAAATACATACATACATATATTGTTTATCTTACGATTATAATCGTATGCTTCAGCAAATAAATTTTTGTGTAGAGATAAGCAATTTGTTGGGCAGCTGGCATTTTGTTACGAATTAAAACGAAAATCTACAAAGCTTTTGGTTTTTTATTGTTGCATTAAAAATTGTAAAATGGCATATGTGCTGTTTTTATAAGAACAGAACTATTTGTTCGACCACTAATTGAATTTCTAATTTACTGGCTGTTTTTAGAACATAAGTGCAACATTCAAACTTTCAAAATTTCAAAACTTGTTTTTATTGTAAGCTAAACTAAAGAAGTTTGGGCTCGTGTTCTTAAAACAGGCAATTAAACAAAAATTTCGATGAGACAAAAAATTTTTGAACTAAGTAAAAACTACCCATGTTAAAAAGTCTATTTAGATATCTTTTATAACAACAGAACTAATCACCTCCAGCAAACGTGCTTAGCCCGGCGGCATGGGTGTTGGATCTGTGAGACCCTGCATATTATATTTTGCTAAAAATGTTGCTACTAGACGGCTTAAGTTTCCAACTTTCTCAGCAGCTGAAGATGATTGGTTGTTTTTGCATTACATGAAATTTCTAAGATGAATGACGCCACTCAGAAATAAATTGCATCGGATAACCTCTTCTGTAAGAGCCACCCCACCATCCGTTACATTTTTCTTCCCGCCTAGCGCCGGATTAAATGTCAGGCAGTCATTTTATAAAATCTGACATTATTAGAGCATAACTTTCCCACGAAAATCTGTTGCCTAATCGATATTAAATACAACAATTTCGTTGCAAGTTCTGTTTTCTGCCTTTATCACTAAATGCGATAGAACGCTTTCTTTCGCACAACTACATTAAAAACAAAAACGAATTGTAAACACTTCGTGTTTGTTTCAAATTTATTTATGCGAAAGAAAGCGTTCTTTCGACATGGCAGTTTATATGGTACTGTGTATAAAATCAGTGCTCAAAAATAAAAAAAAAAACTGAACATTATCCCAGCGGGAAAACTCAGAAGACCTTCTTACTTCAGGCCTTTTTAAAGGCCTGCTTAAAAGATTTTTTGATTCAATTACTATTCTTATCTAATTGCTAAAGAAGGCCTCATAGAAGGCCTCGGCTCTTTCGTATAAAAGATAAGATACACCTTCCACACTCGCTTCTATGAGAAGGGAGTAGAGAAGGAGTAACATTTTTTGTATTGTTTTTTTGCACAAGCAAAAGCAAAATCAATTTTTTTGGTCCCGTTACCCTTCTTATGTACCTGCTGAAGAAGCGAGATCAGAAGACCTTCTCCGCAATGACAACGTGTGTAAAAAAGATATGAGTATGGAATGTAGCAAGAAGGCCTTGTACATCCAAAAGAAGGGGTACAGAGGCCTGCTAGAAGGCCTCCGTACTCCTTCTTTTTCCCGCTGGGATTTAGCGTACCAACACACCCAAAAACAATATTTATTTTTGTAGTGTTTGTGTATACGAACACAACTCTTACTAGTGTTCGTAGCTATTTTCAAGAATGTAACGAACATTATATTGTGTTCGGTTCTACGAAGAATTCTAGTGGTAGTGTAGTTCTTAAGTGTTTCCTTTTTTCATTGATAAAGAAATCAGCAAACTAAAAATGTAAGCAACGAGAACAACACGAATAAGATTTGTGCACAGAAAGAAAAACCATCGGGATATATCAAGTTTTTTATGATTACTGTATGTACGAGTGGTACTCAAAAATTCAAGTACAAATAACACTAAAACGTACTCAAAACAATCCTAAATGGGATTAATTTCGAAAATCAATCCTGTAATTTCTTGAAATAAGTATAAAATTCTTAAATCAAGTAAAAAAAATTCTTACTTCTTTTTTGGTTTTTTCAAGCATGAATTCGGGACAAAATCAACTTTATAATACTGGAATCAAGCGCATTTGGAGATTGATTTAACCTTAGTTTTACTTAAATCAATCTTATTTTTGGATTATTTCAAGTACGAAATCGGGATTGAATATGGATAATTTAAGTACTTGAATCAATCTTTCTGTACTTGATTCAAGAAAATCCGTACTCACCGTACTATTAATACCGCTTCGGATTGATTTGAGTACGGGTGAATTAATTTTTCTTTTGAGTGTGTGCATTGTATTTTGTTTGTGTAAAATTTGGTCTCTGGTAAGGGTAATGCGTTGGATAGGTACATTATTATTTTTGTGCACGAATATCACTTATAGAGAAACGTCTTTTTAAGGTATTTACCACACAAACACTATTAGCCTTTGTGTTTTCCACATTTATACCGTACAGAACACTAAATACAAGTATATTACGTTTATTTTCGAGCACTGGGTATAAATTACTAAAGACTGTCAGTCAATAAGATGACAAGTTCAGGCAGTGTTGGGCTAAACACAAACTATGGCGGTATTTATTAGATGTATTTGCCGATACGTCTGTTTTCTTCACTTAAGGCGCATATAGACGACATGTTTTTGTCATCTGACATGTCAAATTTTCAAGTCACATGTAATTGTGCATGTCTGTCAAAATCGTTGTTTTACATAAGCTTTATAATATTCGGTCACAAACGTACATGTAATTTGCTTCTGACATTGTCTCTGTTTTTTTCGCATTGTTATTGCAGAAACCAAAGTAGTGCTCGGTTTCAAAATAACTTGCTGCCGCCATGAAAAGTTTTATTTGCGCCGTAAAATAGTTCAGCCATCTTAACATTTTTTTCTTTTAATTCAAAGATACCAATTTAGGATTTTATAATAAAACGGTTTTTATATATATATTCACATAAATTATATTCAATGGTAAAATGATCAAACATATCTCGGTATTGTAAAAAATTAACTTCAGCCGGCTAATGATTCCGTCAATAGTGACGCCGCTGCCGGTTTCTTGCCGGCATAGCTTTCTGATGTCAGATGGTTTGTCAGAAGAAAATAGAGCACGCTCTAATTGAAATTTTGTCAGATGACTTTGCGTCTGACTTTTACAGAAGCAAAGTTAAAAAGGTAACACACGACATGTATGTGTTTTGCAGTGCAAAATTTGACATGTCAGATGACAAAAACATGTCGTGTACGGTCGCCTTTACATCGTATAAATGCCGCCTAAGACATTTAGGTTTGTATTTATTAATTAATATATGATTAACTTTAAAGATATAACAATAAAGTAAGAGCACAAGCAGGCATTTTATTCTTGTTATTCGAGTTAGAAACAGTGGCAGAGAAAACAGAAGACTATATATATATTTACAATGTGCCCATCGCTGCTTAAACATAATTTTACAGATCCTGGTTTAATAAATAAAAACCCTTTTATAGAAATATTAAGTTCTCCACATTTTTACAGATCAATTATTATAATGATTAAATATTGTAAATTATTTTTCCATTTATCTTCATTACTTATCTTAACTAACAAAAACGTTCGTAATTTACAGTACACTTGAAAAAATACTGTATTTGCGTCTTTCTCATTTAAGCACGATTCTTATTTATTTAACGTTTAAAAAATAAAACAGAGAATACACAAAAGCAATAACAAGCAAATAAACAATGAAGATTTCTTCGTTCTTTTCCAACTATTTAAATGCAAAATGAATAATTCACTACTCATTTGAGCATGCCGTTTTGTTGCAAAAAGGATATTTTACATAAGCAGATTGTTGGTTTAATTTAAGAAGAAACAAAAAAAAAAAAAAAAAAAAACGGAATAAAAGCAATCAGCTGGCAGGATTTCATAAATGCAAAGCTCTTTAATTGCATGTGTATGGGAGTTTGTGTATGTAAAGAAAGTTTTTGTTATAACAATTTTAACTGCTAGTTAAATAATAATTGTATACTAATTGCTATAAGTAGCTTTTATAGCAGACTAATATTAAATTCTTAAATATTTGCCTATTTGTTTGTGTTTTATATGACGTAACTTGCCTTTTTAATTTGATCTTCTTTTTTATTTTGGCTAGAAAAAATATTCAAATTTTCTGTCAGGAAACAAAAAATAAGCCTGTTAAATGAATGAACCACAAAATGCTGAATAAAACATTGACAATCAAACCAAACAAACGACCGAGCAAACGAACAGAAGATAAAAAAAAAAATTTTATTTTTATGTTTAATTTTTGCTCCCTCAACTTGTTGTTATTGTTAGTGTCATTGTTGCTGCTACATTCGGACACAACTGTAAAGGACATAATTTGTTTCAGTTGTAAAACTTTTACTCATGCATTAAGCGCACATCTAAACAGAAAGAACAGAACAAAAACAAGACAGTTGAGATCCAAAAACAAAACACTTACAACATACAAACCCTGCAAATAATAGGACTAGTCCAAACACGTATGTAAAATGTAGCCCACAATGGACTAGAACTAGTCCAAAAGTAACCCAAACGTATGTTTAAAACATGGTCTATTTAACATTACGATGTCCTAGGACAGGACCATATAACCCAGCTTTGGATTACAAAGGAGAAGTCTTTAAACTACTCCATGGTATATTCAGGAGGATTTGTTTTAAAGTCGTTTAAAAACGAAAACATGTCGTTAAAAACCGAAGACATGTCGTTTCACTACAAACTCTTTTTAACAATGACATGGTCCATGCTTGCATTACACTGGACCAGTCCAGGGAGTAGTCCATTTGATCAAAATGGATCAGGTAGTCCAATTTTATTTGCAGGGTAGTCACAAGCGAATGGTTGTGTTGCACACCAGACACACACACACTCACACTCCCACATAAAGAAACAGTTTTAAATACAACTGTAAGTGACTTATTTCAGTTTTATTTCCCTACCCTTAAAGCCATCTTCAAGTCCATCCTGCTGTTGCTGCCTCTGTTTGTACTTGTTTAATAGTCTATTTTATTATATCATCTGCTAAATAACAAATTCTTTCTTAATTTAAACGTTAATATGTATATGAGTGCAGCAGCGTTGCCGATTCTGCGTAATTATTCAATAATGGCACATACAAATTTTTTCTTGGACTATTTTTTAATTTTTTGTGTAAATTCCGCTTAGCAATTTATCTTTTGCCATTTCTGAACTTTTTAGCAAATCAAAATAATCATAAATTGGCATGGAGAATTAATTGTCGCCTGGTACGATTTCGTCAATTTTTAATATTTTTTTTTTTTTTTTTTTTTTAGTAAATATTCTGTTTCAATATCGGTGAACGATGCTGAAAAATTTTGTTAGGCCAGCCGTAGTTTTAACAAGATGAAGCCATATCAAATTCTGCAGGTGCCTTAATGGCTTTGATTTGAACTGAACACCTTCTTTCAGTTTTATTAAGGGTGTAGACAATGCGAATCATAAGGCGTATTTTAAGTCACTCTGTATATATTTGTAAATTAGAAGCCTAACTGAGCTACCGAAACAAGAGCGGCAAGTGTTTTTTTAAACAGGAAAATTATATTGCTATTAAATTTCCAATAAAATCTAGGGATCTGCCAAACAGGGATGGAAACTGGCTATTATAATTTTGTGCCAATTATGTAATCAAAATGTTCTTTTTAGTCCATGACGGTACCATTTTTAAATATTTATTAAAAAAAAAACAAGCTTAATGAACCAAGGTTCAAAATATACTAAAAAAGTACAATTGTTATTTCCATCCGTGTTGCCAAATAAGATTTTTCTAAAGGTTTGTGTCGTACAAACAAAAATGAGAAGTTTCGACATAAAAACGCTTGCCGCTCTTCTTTTGGTAGCTCAGTAAATCATTAAACAACACAAAAATTGTTTGTGTAATTTAAAAAATTTTTAATAACCAAAGTAATTTTTGGGAATACATATACAATTTTTATAATACTTATTCGCTTAACAGTTTATTTGTATTATAAATTTAGTTTTTCTAAAATCTTTGGATGAAGTTTCTGATGATCTGGCCTAAGCAACAAGTGAAATGCGCATAGGAATAGCTTATCCCATCAACAATAAATTTCAATGTTTTTATCAAAAAAAAAAAAAAAAAAAAAAAATTGGGAATTAAGCACGACAAACGAAATCTTGTTAATTAAAAATTTTGAATCATTTTAGAGAGTTTTCAGTATAAAATTCCATTTGGATTCCGGCAACACTGGAGTTCAGTAAGTAAATATGAGAGTGTATATGTGTGTGTTGAATCGAATCAACAATCACACCCATTATGCAGACAATCTCTTTTGAATTGTCTTAAGTCTTTAATTTTGCTTTATTCCCTTTTTTGTTGTCTTGTTCAACTTGTTGTACAACTAAAAGGCTGTCTGTCATAAGCAAACAAATTTTTGTAAGTAAATTTTTCTTACTATAAATGAATAGATAAGCTGCCGCTACTGCTGCCTCTTTTGTAAGAACAAAATGGATCTAAAAGTAATGATGATGGTGGCAGTGGCAGGGTTTTGTTGGTGGTATTAAGATTAAATGTTGTAAAGACAAGAGGAAAAAAAGTAGAAGTATATGAAACAAATCAGACGAAGTACTTGCTAAGGGCATTATAAACAATTTTTGCTCTTAGTTTTTCATTAAACACCATCCCTTTATTTAGCTTGTCTTAAACTAGTTAAGTTTGCTTTTAAGCACTCTCAAAGAAAAATTGTGTACGATGATTTTCTTTCACAAAGAAGAAGGGGAAAACCAAGACAGATTTAAATATTTAATTATTGTAATACAAGGCAATACTTTTTTTAATTTATATATGATAAAAGCAGCAGTTAATAGTCTATTTTTTTAGAAATGCAAAGCTACTGTTCAAATGTGGTGAAGCAACTGCCCACTACTGTTTTTAAGTAACAATAAAAACCACAAAAGTTTTAATTAAATTTAAACAAATTAGATTTTACTAAAAATTTCAAATCAGCCAAACATGACCAATTTAAAAAATCTTCTAAAATTATTGGTTAAACATTTAACTTGAACAATTTTTTTTCCTCTAATAAAGAATATCCCTTGAAATAAATTTTATTGTCTTCTTCAGACTAGACCATAAAACAAAAAAAAAAAAAAAAAAAAAATACATTAAATAGACAGTAATAAAACAATACTTATTTGTGACTAATTTTGATAAGAATCAGAGTATTTTGTCTCCTGAGATTTTCCATTAGAAATGGCACTTACTTTCTACTACGGCCCAAGAACATTATTATCATTATTTTCATTGCTGCTGTTGCTGCTGCCAAACAACATCATTTAACGTTTTTGGCCATTTTTTTGGGTTCGTACTGAGTTGTTGCTTCCAATTCCAAACACAATATAATGATTTCCTAATTATTATTAATGGTATTTTTTTGTGGGGCCATTTAAATGTGATAATAAGCACAGATTTTTAGATAATTATTAATATTGCAAATTGTTATTTATACTTAGTAATAACTAAATTCATTAAAATTCCTGTAATAAATTGAATTTTACTTGTAACTTATTAGACAAGTTAGAGTGATATATTCGGTTGTGGCGAGTCTTGGATTCTCTCTTTACCGACAGTTAGAATATTTTAGGAGTGAACCTCATTTTCATGAAATTTGACAGTGTGATTTCTAGTCTTATAAAACTATGGTTAGCCGAATTATATTGCAACAGCAATATTCGTTACGTAATGAACGGTTTTCGGAGAGTAAGTTTTATATATGTTATATGGTATATTATGAACCGATCTTAACAAAATTTTGAAGTATGATTTCTAGTCATATAGAACGTGCAAGAATTTGTGCAAAATCTAATATAAATATGTGCATTCCGCCAATATTTATATATTACTATTTGTTATAAATTATAAAATTTTAGTGTGGTCGTTCCTTGTTTGGATTCATAGCTCTTATCCTACTGATCCGATTTTTCTGGATTTTAATTCCAAACTGCTTAGGAGAAATTTGACCACCATATTGTTCTTTTCTTTTGAGTTTTTCAACAGACTGACACACGAACAGACAGACGGACATGGCAAAATCCAATTAAAATTAATCGAAAGAACAGAATTTATATACTTTATGGGGCCTTTTATAAAAATAACAAAAGTTTCACACTGAATGACAAACTCAGTATATCTTCTCTACAACTAGTTGTGAAGGTTATAAATAAGGAATATTTTTGATTTTAAAGTTTTAAAGAATTTCTAACGGTATTTACTTTTATTCAAAAATATTAAAGAAATTAATAATTCGTTTTGTGGTTATTTTATTGAACTGTTTATGGTTTTCAATCCAAATTTTTATATTTTTAAAAAGCCTAAAGTTAATTCAATAAAATTTTTATTAAATTATTTTTATGAAAAAAGAAATCTTACAACATGAAATGAATTAAAACTGTATCAAACCCAGGCTCACGGACAGTTCGATTTGACATTAACAACACTATCTCTTTAGAAATCTTTGGCGGTTAACACTCAGCGCCATTGACGAAGGCTGGCAGTCAATAGTCAAACATCAATCTTTGAACCAAATGGTATTTTTACTTGGTGGTTGTGAACGATTACACAGTGCATATAAAATCAAAAAAACTTCATCAAAATTCGATTTTTTACCTTTTTCCCCTGATCAGGTCGATAGTTTACAAACCGTTCAAAATTCAAGGAAACAATCAACTACAAAAATGTACCTTAGATCTCAATAAACAATTTTCTAGAGCATATGATGCTTAACACAGTTTAGGTGGCTGCAAAAGTGAAAAATTTCCCGAAAATTCGATTTTTGTACCTTTTTTCCCCTGAAGCTACCTGAACGGTGTTAAGAATCATTCCTAGGAAGTTTATATGTTCCAAAAAGTTGTTTACTGAGATCTTAGGTATATTTTTGTAGTTGATTGTTTTCTTGAATTTTTAACGGTTTGCTACCTATGGACCTGAACAGGGGGAAAAAGGCAAAAAAAATCGAATTTTTTAAAGTATTTTGCGATTTGGATCTTGAAGATGAAGTTTTTTTGATTTTATATGTTCGCAATTTTTATTCTTTATGGCAAGAGCTACAACTTTGTCTCTAAATCAAAATTCCGAACGGTTTGCAAGATATGAGCCTGAAAAAATGATCACTTTTTTGCAAAAATTACTCCGAGGCCCAAAATCTTTGGGGACCCATAAAAAAAGTGCATGACTTTGGGCAAAACTGGGAGACACGTGTTTTTTTTTTTGGTCTTTTATCACGTAGAGTTGTCTGTATATGGTTATTTTTCCATGACTTAAAAAATTACACACAGTGTTATATATTTAAATTGATTTACATGTTCTTCCTTACTTCTGTTTTTGCATACTTTTTGTTAAGAATTCTTCAAAAGCACATTTATCGGTTTTTTTATTCTTTATGCTTCTATACCCAAACCACAAAAGTGTATTATGCACTTGTGCTGATGTGTGTAACACCTTAAAATTTGATTCCTGGACCCACTTTAAAGTATATCGACTGACTCAGTATCACTTTCTGAGTCGATCTAACGATGTCCGTCCGGCTGGCTAGCTGTCCATGTAATCATGTGCGCAAAGTACAGGTCGCAATTTTGGCGATAATTTGATAAAATTTGGCTTATAGGTTCTTATTGGCACAAGGACCAAGCCTATTGAAAATGGACCACGAGGGGAGATAGGGGCAATTCCTGCCTTTCAGGAAACTATCAAACCGATTTTAATGAAATTTAAAACTTAGATAGATCCATATTTATATGGACACATAAGCATGATTCTCCATGGGTCCCGAATAGGGTGCACTCTCGGAAATGTGTTTTAAGATACTGTGGTGGTGTAGGGTATCATTAGGCGGACTTGACCGACTGTACCTTCTTACTTGTTTTTGTTTTTGTCTTTATTCTTCCTAATTTTTATTAAATGTTACGATAGCAGACTGTAAATTTTATGAAAAATATAAATAAGCATTGCTAAAAAAGTACTTTTTCTTCAAAAAAAAAAAAAAAACGATTTTGTGAAAAGTACGTTTTTGTAAGAAAATTAAATTTGTTTCTTTTGTAAAGTAGCAGGAATTGTGAAAACGAAACTTTTTGGAAAAAGTACGTTTCTCTTAAGAAATTTTTCGAAAAAGTACAATTTATGTGAAAAAGTACGTTTTTCCAAAAAGGACGTTTTTGTAAAAACGGAATTTTTTTGAAAAAATTAAACTTTTTGTGAAAAAAATTAAAGTTTTTTGTGAAAAAGTAATTTATTTCAAAAAATATTGTAATTTCTTGTAAAATTTTTTTTAAATGTGTTTAATAATTTTGGCATGAGGTCTGTTATATTAAATAGAATAAAAAAACTCTTGTTTTGTTTTTAATTTTTATTTTTTCCAATATTTCGACCAAATTTTTCGGTCATCTTTATTTAAAGTGCGTCTTTTGTGGAAGTAAAATAGGAATGTAATTTTTTTAATTTCTTTTGTGTAAGAAAAAATGAGGCTTTTTAAATAAGAAAAAATATTTTTAATGAAAAAAGTACTTTCTTAAAAAACATAGTTTTTTAAAGTAAAGGATCTTTTTAGAAAAGTTTACGTTTAAAAAAAAAAATAGTATTTAGAAAAAAAAAAACTTTTTAAAAAGTTTTCAGAAGAGCTTTTTAGTCATTTGCGAAAATATCGTCTTTTTTAAAAATGTACCTGTTTAAACAAAAGTACCCAATTAAATTATTCAAATTTAAAAAAGCACCATTTTATCTAAAAATAGTGTTTAAATTTTTTAATAATACTGCTTTTGTTTGAAAGCAAAAATAATTAAATTCCGTTATCTCATTTGTATACTCCTTCCTACCAGTAAACGAATAATAATTGACAAATTCCTTTAGCATTAAATTTTGTCACTGAAGCTTTTCTTTTATTTTAGAAATTGCCTAATTATCTTTAATTTTTTTCTTTCTCATTCAAATCTGTTCAAATTAAGCAATCAAGCAAAACAGTTCAATTAATTTAATTTTCTTTTATTGTGCCAAGCCAAACACAATGAAAGGGAACACACTGCCAAGGGAAAATCTATATATATTTTATTTTTTTTTTTTTTTGCTTTTTTCATTTGTTGGCGATATTTTTCATTTTCTTTTTTCAAACCAAATCTATAAAAAAAAACAGAATAGAATAGAAGAAAAAACTTAAATGAAATAAAAAAAAAAAACGGCAAACAGGACTGAAAATGAAAGCTCTGCAGGTGGGCAAATACATTCAATTTAAGCGTTAATTAGTAGAAATTCACTACCAATCAGTTGACCATTGTTGGAAAGTAACAAGTTAACTAATGAGAAAGAGAGGGAGAATGAGTTAGAAAATATCGGTAGGAAGTTTATGTGGTAGTGAGTTTTTGTTTCCGTTCTGCTTGTAAATGCCGGTATGTTTGTATGTGTGTAGGTTGTAACATTCGATGAACGTGTAACTGTTACACTTATACAAACTCTCACTCGATGCTGCAGTGTTTGAACGGGAAGTTATTGCAACGTAATTACTGCCGCAATTTCAATTCGTTGTTGGCATAACAAATATGAGTGTTAAGAAGCTGTAAAAGCATGACGCAAAAAACACTAACTAGGAGTGCGAGCAGAAATATAAAAAAAACAAATATTGTTTTAGAGTTTATCGAGGAAATCTAGATGTCCTGCGGTTATTTTCTGTGTTTTTTATACAATTGGCTCTGAGTTTTAAATATTTTTTTTTTTTTGCTTTATTTCTTTTTTTTTCTATTTGAATGTAATTGCTGACTCAACTTGAAGTAGTGCAAAAACCAACCAACTTATTTTTAATTATGGATTTTGTTGTTTGCGTTATTTTTTCCTTAGTTACATTTGAGTTTTATTTTTTTTTTTTTTTGTGTTTTTATTTCAAAACTTTCTTTTGTCTCAGGAAAAACAAAGCGGAAACAAAAATTATTGCAAAATTGGTAGATGTAACGAAGCTTAGAGACTGTGTTGCAGCATCCCATTGTTTTGGTTTTAGCAAATTTTTGCAGAATTTTTCAAGTTTTGCTTACAGAGAGAAAGAAATATAAAAATGAAACAGTGATTCGTTTTGTTTTTCAGTTTTAATTATTTAACAAGTTGTTTGCAGTTGGTATAACTTAGTTTAAGATTTTGCTTACACGAATAAGTGGTATAGACTTTTTTGTTTCAGTTTAAACAAAGAAAAAGTTAAAAAGATATCTTAATTTTCACGAAAACTACGAGAATACTTTGAAACCTGCAATCATTGCAATACGAAACGGATTAGCCAAAGATATCAGAAAAATAAAAAATATGTTTTATTAAGAGAATAATATGTATCAAAGCGGGTTTAAAGTTAAAAAAAAGCACAAAAAGCACTCTCTCCTCGTTATCTTTTCGTGAACTTCGGCAGATAATAAGCGTAAAAATTATTACTCTCTACTGCTCGCAGTCATAATCAGCGTTGCCACGATTAAAAAAAGTGTAAGCAAAATATAAAAAGTAACAAAATTTCAGAAAAACGTAACCAAAATTTGTATAACATAGTATAATAATATTTGTATAACATAGTACATACTAAGTTTTTAAGAACTGTGTACCTAAACCGCTAAACAGATGTAGTTTCTGATGGTCTGGAAGGAATAAGTGGTTCCCATACAAAGTTAACACTTGTTTTCTTCTATATAAAAAACTGTATTACTTATGCCCAATTTTTATGGATAGTAATTAAATCTAAATTAAGTTAATTTTCATAAAAACTTAAATCGTATTTAAATACAGATAGATTTTTTGAGTTTTATTTTAAAAGTCTTATTTAATAAAGATAAAAGTATGGTAGCACTACTAAATATAAAAAAATATTATAAAAAAGTATAATTATTAACAAGGTGGTCTCAGAAAACAGCTGCTTGTTATTGCTTTGCCTCTTGTTGTTGTATTGCCGTGATATTGAGGCCACCTTGCTAAAATATTACAATAGAAACTTAAGTTGAAATTAAGTGTACCACATCAGTGAATTAAGTTTGATTTAAGTATTTAGTGAAGAAGAGAATTTTGTATTTAAAACGATTTTAAATATAAATGTGTTTTAATATCAATCCTGAAAATTGGCCATTAGAGCTTTAAAACTTTCTTAAAATCAATAGACAATCAATCTTCCAGGTTTCATCTCGCCTTGAAGGTGCAGTGAAAAAGTTACCCCCACACAAATTTAACAATTTTTATCGGCTGCTTCCCTGCAAATCATATTGGATTACCTGATCCATTTTGATCCCTGGACTGGTCCAATGTAATGCAAGGGTGGGGTGTCACAAAGCCATAGGACATAAAGCCATAATGGCTTTATGTCTCAATCCAAACGGACATAAAGCCATAATTTTGATATGGCTTTAAGTCTCATATAATTTTATTTATGCCCCATTTTATGTTTTGCATTACAAGCGCTTCACTAAATATGCCTATTTATCTATGAAATTATTGATTTAAAAAAATCCAAAATTTCTAGGCTCCAGGAATTACAGCTGCAAACATTTTGTGAAAGGAAAAATCTATAGTTATAGTCTATAGGAAAACATTTTTTTATTCTTGTGACGCACGCAGGAAAACTTTATTCAGCGAAGCCACCTGCCGCGTCCTACTGGAGGAAAAAACCCCTAAGCGCGCAGAAAAGCTTTAGTATGCGAAGCCAGATTTCAATACTAAACTTTAGTGTCTCCGGAACTGAAATGAGAGATAAAGCCGTTTTCTAATATTGCTAATGTGAGCTAAGGCCATGATGGCTTTATCTCCCATTCAAATGAAAAAAAAAACAAAAAAGACTTTATCTCCCTATTGAATGAGAGATAAATGTCGGAATTTGATTGATTGCCAACAACATTTTGACAGACAAATGCATTTTTGACATAAAACAAGGCGACATGAAACAACAATGTATTTTTTACATGAAATAGGGTGACATGCAATCATTATTAAATATATGGATTTATGTCTCATTTTCGGAAAAAAATGTATGACGTTAAGTCCCATTATAATGAGACTTTATGGCATATGCCCTTATGTCTCAATGGAATGGGACTTAACGCCATATGGCCTTATGTCCTATGGCTTTGTGACACCCCACCAATGCAAGCATGGACCATGTCATTGTTAAAAAGAGTTTTTAGTGAAACGACATGTCTTCGGTTTTTAACGACATGTTGTCGTTTTTAAACGAGTTCAAAACTAATCCTCATGAGTACACCATGGAGTAGTTTTGCGACTACTCCTTTGTAATCCAAAGCTGGTTTATATGGTCCTGTCCTAGGACATCGTAATGTTAAATAGACCATGTTTTCTCCATACATAGGGGTTACATTTGGACTAGTGCTAGTCCCTTGTGGGCTACATTTTACATGCGTGTATGGACTAGTCGCATTATTTGCAGGGTTAGAAAACTTTTAAAAATTACTACAAATAAAGTAAATACTTATCGATAAGTCTTTCATATAGATCTATAAAGTATTAAAGGTAGTTGATGGTGGCCATCCACACTTCAAAATATATACTTTAAATGGTTTAGGTGATCGTTCTCAAGCAGATGAAAAAATTTATTGGTGTTGGTACACTTAGAAAAAAAGTAATCAATTTTGGTTAAATGAAACCACAACATCAGCGCTGGTCATAATATCAAAGTTTGGCTAAAATAAAAAAGAAAAAGCGGTTTTACTCTCTCCTTCTACTTGATCTTCTTGGCATCATATGAAGAATGTAAGGTTTTATCCATTTTAGACCTGTTCGGAAGGTGGATATACCGAAAAATTTTACGTAAAGGTGAAACTAAAGCTACGGTCACACTTATTAAATATTTGATCAAATAAGCGTAACCCCTACTTTTGTTAATAGTTAGTGAGATTTAAAATGGTCTTAATATTACAAAATAAACTAATTATACTACTAGACATAGCAAAAAACAGTTTTTTGTAAGATGAGGTATTTTTATCAAAATAATTATTGATATTAAGCGAAATGATTTTTTAGTTTGGTTGTTGGTTCCGTTTTTTTCGTCAAATATTTGATAAGTCTGACCGTAGCTTAAGAAGAGTTTTTCTGATCAAAAGATTTATTTGATCCGATCACGAATAACATGTGAATAAAAAGGGTAAATAAACCATAAGGGTTGGCCACGAAACTAGTTAAAGAGAAAGGGTAGTGCCACAGGATAAATTTTAATATTATTTTTACTGAACAATTACGCAACAAATTAATATTTTCCATACTTTTATAACCACCAAACCCCCTTAACAGAAATAGTCCATCCCCAAACTAAAGAACGTGCTAAAGAGTTGTCTATTCACGTTAATCAGTTTGCAAAAAAGAACGACTTGTACTTGTAAATAGTTGTAAGAATTTTCAAAAGTTTTCTTCAACAATTTCTATGCCAGAACCAAAAAAAAAACAGAAAAAGTTTTTAACTAAAAAAATAACTTTGCTGCTTTTGCTCATTTTATGTTGCTAACAAATTCTTATTGTTCTAAAAATAAACACAGGCAAGGACTTGCACCTGAGTGGCAAAACGATTTGAATTTACATTTAATATCATAATTAAAATTATTTAAGCACAAATCTTTCAACTCCGAAATAAAAAAAAGTAATAAATAGAAAGATAAGCACCATTAGGGATTTTAAATATTAATTTTGCTTAAAAAACAAAACAAATTTTATATAATGTAATAATCCGTAGGTAAATCTCTTTTTTGATGTTGATTTAATATCATCCTTCCAAATTCACAAACAAAAAAAAGGAAATATGTTATAGAACATAAAATATGAATGAATGATGAGTATTTGCAATGCATATGCAGCTAAAATTATAGAAGAATGATTGTAATAAAAAGAGAAAGAAAAACCTAACTAAAGGTGCTTTTACACTATAATACTGAGTATTACGACGTGTCAAAATTTCACATAAATTTAAATTGTAAATTTAAAAGAAATATAACAATTACTACGGTTTGTCTAGTGGTCGAAACATACATACTTATAAGTATATATGTATTTACATGTTTCCATCAATTGATTTTTCCTTTTTAGTGGATCGATTTGGAGAGGGACTAACCTCCGGTCCACTTCAGCCCGTGAATGGTTAATTTAATTTTGTTGGTTCAGTGATAAAAAAAATAATCAGAAAGTCCCAATTGAAAAAAAGTCTCCTCTTATAGTCTCTCAACCACTCTGGACTCTGGATGTTGAATTTTATGTTTCTAGGTTAAATCTTAATAAAAATTCAAACAGTACCAACGGAATAACGAAAAAGTACCAAAAACACCACCCTTGCCGATTGCCATTTACTCAGGACCTTACATATTTAATTTTATGTTTCTAAGTCTGACACTTACGGGAATTCAAAAAGTATTAGTTGAAGGACAAAAAGGTACCAAAATGTTCCCACTTATAGATTCTAATGCACTCAGAACATTACATACTTAATTGAAAGTTTCTAGGTCCAATATTAACGAAAATTAAAAAAGGACCAGTTGTAGAAAGAAAACGAACAAAAAGCTCCCCCCTCACAAAACTGGGTGTCAAATTGCTTGTAGTTATCCTTAGCAGTTTGGGATTGAAATCCAGCCAAATCGGTTTAGTAGGATCAGAGCTATGAATCAAAATATGGAACCACAACTTTAAAAAATTGATAATTTTGTTACAAAAACTAACATAAATGATTGAACAATGCACAAAATGATATAATATTTCGCAATTGTTCATTTTATTCGACCGGAAATCACATTGTGAAATTTCATGAAATTTCGGTCCATAATTTACCCTAGGCTCCATATAAACCCTACTCCCGGAAAGCAGTTTAGTACGCCTAATTTTTCTCCCCATTAAAGTATCAAAATCTGTAATGTTTTAGTGGGAGCCCATAATTAAATATGTACATTTATGTCAATGAATTGAGAAATATGTTTGGTTAAAAAAATATCAAAAATATATTTTCACCCCTAAAACGCTCGGATTCAAAAAAGTACTAAATTTATATTTGTATTTTTTTAGATAAGTTACGAACGAACTAGTTATAATCTTTATTTTAAAAAAGTACCAGACACTTGTACGCTAATTTTTTTAATGAATAGAGAACAAGTTTTAAATTTTTTTTTTATGTCCCTATTTGTTTAAGATAGATGAGGTTACCGAATTTACCCGTTTGTGCCCCTTTTTATGCAAATACCTTTCAAATGGTGTATTTTTTGTTCAAATTGGTTGACAAACAAAAAAGGAGAGTGTTCTTTCTAAGCGATAAGATTTTTTATTTTATGAGATTTGTATTTGTGTAAAAGCTCAAAAAGAAAATCAGGGATGGAAAATTAAAATTTCGTTTAAAAATTTTTGCAATTATTTTTTTTAATAAAAAAGGCAAAATCATAAAATTTAATTAAACTTTTAAATAACTCATATTTGTTGCAAAAAGTAATTAAATACGAAACACAAATTCAAAAATTATGAAAAAAGTACAATCGTATAAAATTTCCCTCCTTTGATGAAAAATAGGAAAATCGGTTGTTGAATTGTATTCCGCCAGCATCAGAATAAAAATTATTAAAAAATTAAAAAAATATTATATTTGATGTTGTAAAAAAATCACGTTAAAAATTTAAGCGCTTCGAAAACAAAAATATAAATTTTTTTTTTTATAATGAATAGCTAATTCTAGAGTTCTATTTTTTTGACGCAAAATGTAATCAAAAAGATCTCATGTCGGATTTTTTGACAATCAGATCAAAACTCATTGGATTTTGTTATAGCCAAAGTCTTAAGACTTGTAAAATAGTGTTAAATGGGCTAAAGCTTTCAAAAGACCTGTCCCCAAATTGCGAGTGTAGTCGCTCGGAAATTTGACAGATTTTTAGTTTTAAGAGCTTTTACTATAGTCGTTGCCATATTCCTAGAACCTTAAATAAAAAGAAAAGAAAATTAACAATGAAACATCTTATAAATACATATATTAAAAAAAGAATGGTTATTTAAGACTAATAAAATTATTATATGGCTAGATTTTAATACTAGTTTGTAGCTTCCATATAAAATAAGAATGGCCTAAAATAAAAAAATGTATGGCTCTATTCACAAATATTCTCTTCTCTATTCAGAAATATTCTCTTTCATAAGCAAATGTAATCCAGTCGTCATTTTAGTTTAATGAACAGACCTACTAATAAAATATGCAGAATATTGCTCAAGTTCTTTAATATTTAAATATATCACCTGAAGAGGTATTAAGAATAAAATTGTCATTTATATGCAGATAAGTACTAACGAAGCATAAAGTTTATAAAAGTATTAAATAAAAAGAGATAAATAAAATATAAAAAGTATTTTTTTAAACTTATCATCATTAAATCCCCAAATAATAATGCAAGCAACATTTATGTATGTATTTTAATTCACTTATACATTTAGACATTAATAACTGATACACACACACACTTACACAGTCACGGTTAAAGCATGTTCGTGTGTATATTTTTAAAATATATCAACTCTTAATATTTCAAAATAATAAATGAAAAAAATTATTTAATCCCTTTTAAATAAATTTTGTATGAGAAATTGTATTTGCAAAGAGGAACTGTATTAGGAGAACAAAAAAGTACCTGGAGTTGCCAAATTAGTATTTTTTTAATGAACTGATTGCAGTTTGCTTTACTAGAATTAATAATATACTTAATTTATAATGTAATAATTTCATCATTATTTTAGTAAAAATTATTTAAATAAAAAAAGCTATGAAGAACTAATTCACTACAGAGATAATATTATTCATAGAGTTGCCAGATTAGTAGTTTTTTTCATGTGTAACTTGGTGATGGTTTCTATATGAGGAGGTCCATAACAAAACGCAATAATTACACCATAACATATTTTTGGATAAACGACAAAATGTAATTTAAGTAAGTAGCACATATTTTTTTTAAAAAAACATTTAATGAGGTACTATCGTCTACTAAAAATAATATTAATCACAAATTATTTAATTTATTTGACAGTTTGTTTTAAAGTTATTTAGATAGCAGCTTTGGAATTATTGCGTTTTGGTCCGAATCATAGTATTTATTTCATTTGGCTTTGAACTGTATGAAAATATTACGTTTTGATATGAACTAGGGCTGAAATTTCTGCTTTTTTCTTTGAATAGGTTTGTATTATATCATTTTGATTTAAATTGCAACCCCTTGTAGAAAAATGAAAACACTTTTTTATGTGTAATTATTGCATTTTGCTTTGAACCATTATATTTGATATTGAATTGCAGTGTAGTTATTGAGTTTTGGTATGCTTTATAGTAAAGGTAATATAGATTTCAATGTGCAGAATAGGATTCAATCAAAAAACTTCAAAAATTTAATTATTGCGTTTTGTTATGGACCTCCTCATATGAAATAGCATGTAGATGACTATTAAGTTAATTTTATACGTAATGAGTTTATTTAAGAATTAATTAATTAAAAACTGATAAATTGTTTTTATAGCAAAATTTATGGAGGATAAGCATTTATTATTTATGTTGATAAAGTTGTTAATATTTCACTCCTTCCGTTATTAATAAGTATATTTTATGAACACCTTAAAACATATTACAAAGGAGCAGAATTATTTCTTTTAAGAAATAGTTTATTGAAAATTTATTTAAAAAAATAATTAGTTCACTAAAATAGAATGGTTTACGAATTGTGACATCAGACATTTGCAAATTTGAAATTTTTTTTCTTTTTTGGTTTGTAAAATTTTAAATTTTTGTAAGACTGTAGAAAAATACAAATAGTCTTTGCAAAAATATTATTATTATATATTTTTATGTTCCCCTAACTTCCACTATAGGGAGCATGGGGCGCCGAATGTTTTAAGGTAAAAAAATCTTAGTGATTTTAGAGATATTGCGGTCATATGTTATATACGAGTTAAACGAAGGTGAATTTTGAAACCATAAAGAGAATCAATTCAAACTAAAGATGTTAGAAAGATCTTCATAGAACTGTAATTATTATCAGCGTTCTTTTTTCATTCAGATTTCAAAATCAACATTTATGAAGTTACAAAAAAAGTCTTTGCAAATGCTAAGAAATCGAGGAGCAAAATTATTCAAGTAGATACTCAAAACTTTAGCTTTAACGATTTCATTGTGGCTTCACTGCCTATGCGAATAACAATTTACCAAAAAAAAAAAACAATGGTTTGTGGCGCATTGTTCTAAAAGTAAAGGTTTTTTCTTTCTTTGCCTTTTTTTGGGTTTAATTTTTTAAACAAGACCATAATGCTTTGGCAAAAAAATATAACAAGTAAACAAATGGAGTGCCACAAGTTAACAGAAAATTTGTTTATACAAACCACAACATTACACACACACACACAATAAAACTCTCTCATACAAATACAAGCATACCTGACAAAAGAATAAAGGAAAGAGTGAGTAAATGAATGTAATATTATTTTTAAACAACAAGTACCTCTCTAAGTTGACTTACTAAACATACAAGCACACGCACTCAAACCCAAGCCCAAACACACTGCACATATACTTTCAAAAATTATTTGTTTGGTAAGTTGTTTCTTTTCCTTTTTAGATAAAGCAACTAAACATTCATAAAGGAGGTAAAAGAGAAAGAAAAAGTTAAAGAGTGGCCACAAAAGTTAATTAAAATAGCAAAACGCACATTTGAGGTAAAAATAAACATGCACACATACAAAACAATAGTCAAAGTATTTTTACATCCATTTTAAAATAGAATAAAACTTCTGTTTATCTTTTCAATTAAATTTTTTGTTTTTCACAAAAATCCCTTTTTAACCATTTATGGTAAAAGTCTGTTTTAACAACATTGTGGTAAAAATATGATTTTATTTCTTGCATGCGTCTCCCCAAACAAAAGTATCTTTATATAATACAGGTATATGAAATAAATTTATTTTTTTTAATTCACAACAACAGCTCCCCATCATCATGATCATCATTGACATTTTAGGGTACATCAGGCAATAAAGTACATCAAATGTATTCTGCTGGAATAATTGTTGAATATTTGTATTGAAAACAAAAATGTGCAGGAGTCTCAAATACAATACGAAACTTTAAACAAATTCCCAACATACGAAGTCTGTTTAGATGTACGAATACATGCAAATGTTTATATGAGCGATTGTCCCCTGCTATTTGTAAATATTTCTAAGAACTTTTTAATACCAAACATTCAAACGTTCTCAACACAATTCCCAAGTATTTTAACAATATAAAGAGCTACGAGTTCAAAGTGGTTTAAAAGTTCCATGTTGGAGCATATTGAAATAAAATGCAGAAAAAAGTAGCTTTTAGATGAAAATAGCATTTCATTTAGAAAATATTTTCCTTTAAAAAAAAGGGGAAAATTATTACATGACAAGGAATACAAAGTTGTTTAAATGCTAAAATATAGATAATCCCATTTAAAAATGGGTTATTTACTTTGATATTATATTGCGACATGAACGGAGGGAGAACTTTGTAGTTTTTCTGAAAATAAAAACCTACGCAGTCTTTTCCACGCTCTAAAAATTTTTTCGCTAGAAATTTTGTGCAAAAATAATAAAAATTTAACTGTTTTCCGAAGATTTTTTCTTCATAATTTATTTGCTGCATCTTCATATATTTAAATATGAAATATCATATAAGTACAAGGCTTGATCACTCACTCACAGCAACGCCCAGCCTAAACGGCTAAAGCTAGAAACTTGAAATTTGCTACACTGATACACCTTTGCATGAGCAGATCCACTAAGAAGAAGGGGGTAAAAACGTGTAAATTCGCTTACCTCATATCTTTTAAACTAAAAGAGATAACAAAAGAGTAATACTTATCGCTTATTTTATTTTGGGACTTTTTCACACCCCATTTATTTCGTTCTTTTAAACCAACAAACATAGAAAAAAAGTTATATTACATTCGTAACTTATCTTAAAAATACAAATATAAATTTGGTACTTTTTCGGAATTCTATAATATTGAACTTATTGAACCATTGTTTTTTTTTGGCAAATGGTTATTCGCAAAGGCAGTGTAGCCACAATGAAATCGTTAAAGCTAAAGTTTTGAGTATCTACTTGAATAATTTTGATTAATATTGAACTGAGAAACATAAAATTATGTGTGGAGGGTCCTGTGTAAATGAAAACATATAAGACGAAAAATATTGGTACTTTTTTGTTTTAACCTAGACACATTAGCATTTTCATATAAATATGTCTACGAAAGAAACGGAGACGCTATCGAGGTAGCGGGTTAAATAAAGTTCACGTCCTGCCAAAGTCGAACGAAAAGCCACCAAATCAGGGTTCCCGTTTACATGGGTGTTTAGCGATGGGGTGCAATAACGCCTTACGAAATAAGGCCTTTAAGGCTTTATTTCACTTCCAATTGAGAAATAAGGCCTTTATTGCGAAAAGGGCTTTATTGCACTTTGAAAGTGACATAAGGCCTTTATTGAAATTTAGCCAATGGTGCAATAAAGCCTTTATTTTATTTTATTTTTTTTATGCACTACGTAGGAAAAAGCCACCTAAATCTTCACTTAATACAGTTTTTCTGCGTGGCGGCCTGCGGCCGATCTTAGGGATTTTCTCCTCCATAGGACGCGGCAGGTGGCTTCGCTGAATACAGTTTTCCTGCGCGTGTCTCATTATCTTCGTAATGAAATTTTTTTTATAGTTGTTCAATAAAATATAAGAAGAATAAGAAATTTTTTTGCTTCATTTAAAAAGAAATTTAAGTGAAATAAGACCTTTCCGGCTTTATTTCACTTTCATAGTGCTTTATTTTGGAAATAAAGGCCTTATTTCACTTTCCATTGAGAAATAAAGCCTTAAAGGCCTTATTTCGTAAGGCATTATTGCACCCCACCGTGTTTAGCACTCTTCTGATAAGATAACTTCTGCACTATCTCTTCTCCTTTCAAAAATCTTTAAAAAAAAATAATATTTAATTTTTAAGAGATATTTTTAAAGAGTAAAAAAAATGATTATGTATCAATTTTATGTTTTTATTACCGTTAAATAAGTAGCTTTAAAAATTAAAAAAAAATCTTTCCGATTCTCCCTTATCATCACTTTATTTAAGAAAAAAATTCCACATAAAGGGATTTTCCTCTACTTCTGGCACCACTAGTGTATCTGTGTTTTTAAAGTTACAAAGCAGATTATCTTACAAAATCGGTCCATATTTGGCAATAGCTCGTTCCCATAAAAATTACACTCCCAAAAATATTTATCTTAAAATGCCATAAGCGACGATATCTTTTCATATCAGCAACTTTGTCATACCAAAACTGTGTGCTGTAAGGTCCAGAATTGGCAATAGGTCAAATAAAAACCTCCTCTTAAAATTGGCTTAAGACGAAAAGTTTAAAATAGATTATTAATTCTTATATTCCTTTTTTAAATTTCCGAGTACACTTTCGTAAATTTGTCTGATTGACCATACTTTCTTACTTCTCGATAAGATTCGCTAAAGTACATATTCATTAAACGGAAAGGCCTCAAAAAGATTAATTGTCTTATGCACTCTAGTTAACCGATACGTTAATCCCCGTTTACACCTAGGATGAACCCTCCTTTAACTTATCGATCGCTTAAGGTCAAAGTAAAGTTGTAATAACAGAATAATTTTTATACAGAACCGGTAACTCGTGAAAACGGGCCTAAGCCTAGCAATAGTGTATAGGTTAAGTGTGTGAGCTTACTTAAGTGAACATTCCCTTTTTTTCATAAGAAAGTAATTCTTCAAAAACAAGTTCTACAATAAAATAGGTAATCAACATATTTTTTCCATAATTTGTTGAGCACTTATTTTTTATTAAACCAACGAACAAGTTTGTAAATGACTAGTTTCATTTTTGTATTTGTAATGCAATTCAACAATGTCAAGTTTATTAAAGTAACAAGTGATCTTGTTACTTTAGTAAACTTGACATTGGTCTTACATCTAATTTTAAAATCAACAACTGAATATTATATTTTAAATGGATGAGTTTTTATATGCATCCTAATATTCAAAATGATACAATTTTACTAAAATTCATTTAAATTTCAAAACGACTAATATTTAATAAAGCTCTCTTATACCTATCTCTCAATGTATGTGTATCCTAATTAAGTTTTTGGCCAATTATTTCATATAGCAAAACTACATACTAAACCATTTTGGTTTTTATTTTACCAATCCTTTTTTGTATCCAGCTTAGATGCAACCCAGTGGTACAGTGACTTTTTTGAGGGTAAACTATCTACGAAAAGCAACAAAAAATAACAAAAAAAAAAAAAAATTAACCACAAAATATTAAAACAAACGATATTCAGTTTTTGCCCTTAACAACCAACAACCATCGAAACAACAAAATAACAAGAGCAACAATGTCTAAAACTTCCCTTGAAGAGAATTGCAAAAACAATGTAACAATAAAAGCAACAAATTTACAAAATGTGAATAACACAAAAAACACTTTCAACTAGAAAACAATGGAAACTTTTATTATTTACATGGAACACCTGGAACTAAGGGAACGATGAGAGTTTTTAAAGATCTTACCAAAAATATTCATGTTATTAAAATAAAAGAATTTCAAGTTAAAGGTCCGAAAATGGATCAAGTTTTAAGCTTTTTAACGTAACGACTACATAAATAAAAGTATTTTTCGTTGTTGCAATGTACATTGCGCCACAACGAAAGATAACTCATTTCCGATTAAAAAGGGATCGTTATGTTAGAGAATTAGTCACTTTTAAAACAAAACCCCTCTCTTAATAAAAATATAAAAGAAATATTTCGTTATTAAGGTAAAATTAGTCCCACATTTGCAAATACAAAATTTTATTTGCTTTTAATTGATGTTGTCAAACAATAGACCAAGTCAAAAGTTTTTGTTACAATATGTTACAATAACCCAGCAAATACAAATTTTAAGACTGAAGACTTTTGAAGTTTCTACGACATTTAAACAAGTGCGAAAATAACGTCGATCAAGCACGTCCATATAATACTCTTCACCACAGTATTTAAAAAAAAAATTGGAGAGTATACCCATTTGGATCGCATGGGCAATCATGGACCCGCCTAAACAATTGCAATAAAATAAGTTTGGACCAAAAGTTAATCGAAATGCCAAGAAAATACGATGGTAAATGGACACTAGACTATTTTCTAGAAAGAAGCTTATATGGAGGCTATGTGAAATTATAGACCGATTCTAACGATTTTCAATAGGGGTGGTCCTTAGGAAAATGCAGCAAATGTCATTAAATTAATTCCTTAACATGGTCAGCCAGCATTCTAGCCAGACGGAGGGACATTGTTAGATTGATTCAAAAAGTGACTCTAAGTCAATAGGACCAATAGGAGATAAGGTGTTAAGAAAATAAGCACAAACGCAAAATAACCTCCATATTATTGTTGTATAACAAATTTTTTTTTTTTTTAAGAACTTAACATTTAGCGTTTAAGTATGAGATTGGTTTTAAATAATTCTGGTAGTCGTGCCAACCTTCTGTGTTTGCTGGGAATATGAAATGACAAGTTCATTATCCCTTTTTTGTCTATTTTAATTAACTTAAATTACTTCTAGATAAATTTTAATTAAATAAATCTTTTGCCAAAAGATGACACAAAGATGAAACACATACAAAAACTAATTGAAAATAATACTTTAACAGCTTTAAGGAAAATAATATTTTTGTTGAAAATTTAATTACAAATTACTTACAACATACACACACACATACACACTGAGACATTTGTTTTGTTTGCACATAACCACAAATAATAATTAAAAACTGTTGCTGTAATGCAAGAAACTAAACTAAAATTTGAAAAAGATTTGTAATTATTTTCTGGAATATAAATAATTAATCTTTCTTTTCTTTTTCTTCTTTGCAGTTACGGTCTCCTGGGTGCATCTGGCTGTGGTAAAACCACATTATTATCTTGCATTGTGGGCCGTAGACGTTTAAATTCAGGAGAAATCTGGGTATTAGGTGGGCGACCAGGCTCTAGAGGTTCAGGCGTGCCGGGACCTAGAATTGGTTATATGCCACAGGTAATTAAATATTCCTATACATAATTGAATTATAATGGTGAATGTAATTGAAAAAAAAAATAATGTAAAAAATCCAACAAAGAAAAGTATTGCAAAATTAAAAATTAATTTCATGGCCATTGCAGATATTTGTTTTATTATCAAATATATCACTATTGTTAATCATTTCAATCATTTTTATTGGACAAATTAAACATACGACAGTTAATTTAATGACAATTTATTTAAACAGCATAAAAATAAAATAAATATTTAATTTTATACTTTTTAAAGCGATTAAATATGTATTGAAAAGGTAAATGCCAATAAAGTCAGCTGAGAGTAGACTGTATCACAAATGCAATTATATTTGTCAACAGCTCGGTTTACATTTTTTTACATAAATTATAAATATGTATGTGTATAAACTAGCTGCAGTACATAGATCATAATTTTAGTGTAAAATACAATATTATTGATGAAAAAGGTAAATCAAATTAGTTTTCCAATTTTACTGATAAATATTTAATTCACAATGTTTCTTATAGCCTTATGACAGTAAAAATGTGGCTAAAATCAATGTAGCCTAAAATTTTTTCATTCATGTTAAAGGGAATGATTCCTATTTGGCATTATACTCGTTTTCTCTCATGTTCGCGTAGAAAAATGTCTGTTACGACTTTACTATCGATCTTAAAATACCATCCGTCGTTTTAAAATAGTAACAGAATATTTTAACCAATAAATTCCAACAAAAAAAAAAAAAAAAAAAAAAAAAAAAATGGTAATCAATTCAAAAATAATATAAAATATTCATTTATTTAAACACGAGATGTGACATTGATAATCCAACTGGTCAAAAATAATTGAACAAAATTCAAAATAGATTACAAAGTTGTTAGAATTTATAAATAATTGCCAAAATTTGTTTCCTGTAATTTGTGTCGAAATAAAAATTTCAATAAAAGGTATGCACGAGGGCTGTAGGAAAAGATTTAAGACAACTTTGCATTCCTTGTTTAAGGTGACATTTTTGAAAAACGTATTTTTTTCTTCAAAAGTACTATTTCTTAAGCGGTAGAATTTCCAATAAGGTACCGTTTCTAAAAAGTAGAAGTTATTTTTTTTTAAGATATATTTTGTTCTAAAAGGGGTTTTTTTAATGTGCTCGTTTTCTAAATAGGTACCTTTACTAAACAGGCACTTTTTCTAAAAAGGAACTTATTCTAAAAATATGCTTTTTTCTAAAAGGAACTTTTTCTAAAAAGGTACGTTTTCTAAAACAGGTACTTTTTACTTTTTCTAAAAAAGGTATTTTTTCGAAACAGGTACTTTTTCTAAACACTTAATTTTTATCTAAAAAGTTATTTTTTTAAAAGGCACTTCTTTCTAAAGAGGAATTTTTTTCTAAAAAGAAACACACTTTTTTCTTAAAGGAACTTTTTTCTAACAAGGTACTATGTGCTTAAAGTCTACGTATCTGTCCGTTTATAAAAGATATTTTTAAAATAAGTTTAAAATATGTTGTCCGCGTTAAGTTGTGAGAGTGTCCGGTTGTTTAAATACATTTCGTATAGAAACTAATGAGAAACTTGACTGTACATGCTAAATTTAGCGGTAAAAAACTGGCAACTTTAAAAAAGGGGTATTGAGGAAATAACCAAAAGGTCAAATGGCGTACACATCTTCATTGGCACATACTTATACTTTTTTCGAGGGTTTTTTTGAATATTGCACTGCAAGTTTACTTCAGAAGGGCTTATCTTGCAATGTCTTGAAGAGGTGATTGCAATTGAAAGTACAATAATGCAAATTTTATTATTTAATTTGCATTTAAAAAGTGTAATTTATGTACTAGAAATTTAGTTTAGTATTTTTGACTGCTATAACCACCCCGAAAGCTTTACATTAAAGCTAATAAAGCTTCTGATTTTATTAAAAAGACAGTCAGTCATTCAGACTCCTGCAAGGAAAATAAATTTAAAAAAAAAAACGTTGCTCAACATTTTTAAAAAGATATTTGTTGTTGTTGTAAGCCATTTTTTCTTTTGCAATACATTAATTCATCTGCCACTAATGGAGTTGCATTTAAAATATAATTTATGGTCGGTACTTCATTGTAAAGAGAAGGAAATGAAATAAAATTTCAAAGAGTAAAACATGTAAAAACAGATAATAAATTTAAATTTTATGATATACTCTTTCAGTTTTATTACGATGTTTTTTATTGGATTTTCTTTCATATATTTTATTTTGGTGCTTGTCATTTGTTAATATTTTTTTTTTTTGTTCAAACTTTATTTAAAACGTATAAATGTTTGGTAAATTCATTTGCAGGAGGTGGCTTTATATGGCGAATTTACTATGAGAGAAACCTTAATTTACTTTGGTTTAATTGCTGATATGTCCCGCAGTGACATTGAAGATAGAACGGAATTTTTGTTGAAGCTTTTAAATTTGCCAAATGGTTCGAAATTTGTTAAAAATTTAAGTGGTGGCCAACAGCGGCGTGTGAGTTTGGCAGTGGCGCTGTTGCAGGAGCCGGAATTGTTAATTTTGGATGAACCAACTGTGGGAGTTGATCCAGTGCTGCGTCAAAGGTAGGTTTGACTCTTTTAAATATTTAAATTTAATACATACAAACATTTACAAATGGGATCGCACTTTGAAACCGTTATTAAACAAAACTTAATAACTTAGTACATGTCCGTTGTTTTTGTAGACAAACACTAATTATATTGATTTAAACATGAGTAATTTCCGTTTTGTTAAATTTGTTAATAAAACAAATAAAATAAAAAGTAAAAGTACAGAAATATTTATATCAATAAATAATTCGTTTGTTTGTAGAAATCGTTAAAGCTAATAAACAATCCGAGCTTTAAGCAAGCCAAGCTTCTGATTTTCTAAAACAACTTTAATCGATAGGTCAAGAATTTTCAAAGCACACATTCTAAATAGCTCAAGATTTTTAAAGCAGGGACATAATAGTTATAACCAATATTTAAAAAAATCCTGAAATAATAATTTATCACGAATTTTTAAAACCTGCTCTATGAATAATTGTTACAAATAACCAATACTTTTTTGGTCTTTGATAACCGTTATAGTTTGTTTTTGTTTTTTTTTTTGGGCTTCCATAACCATTACAAAAGGTTTTAATTTTTTTTGGTCTTTCGTAACCATTACATAAGATTTCTATTTTTTTTTTTGGTCTTCCATATCGAATTTTACACAAGTTTTATGAAAATATTCGTTGGAGTTAAGCCAATGACACTCCTAATAAAATCTATGAAACAGGTTTCGTTACAGTCAATGTTTATGAAAAGCTTCATAGAATTAATGAAACTCTTTACAGAAACAATAAATCGTCAGGCATTTTATAGAATCTATGAAACAGTTTCATAAAAGTCATTCCTAAAAAGAGTTTTTTGGTCGCTTTATCCAGGAATCGAATCCGGGTCCTATCGGTTTCAAAGTCCACATCTATATGGTATATAAATACAATTTTAGTGCGAAATTTCTAGTATTTAAAAAAAAATCGGGAAAATATGCCTAAAACTGGAGCGATTTTATTTAAACTCAGCACCATGATTGCGTGGCATAATTGGTTTCTATTTACCAAATATGAGAAAGATATCAAAAAATTTGCGGATCCTTACCAAAATCATTAAAAAAAAAGTTCATACTTGTGCAAATATAAGTCAGTGTGCGAAATTTTATAAAAATATCTTGAGATTTGCGAACTGTAGCGTGGTTATAGAAGACAGAAAAAATAAAAATCTTTTATAATGGTTATAGAAGACCAATAAGAATAAAAATCTTTCATAATGGTTATCAAAGACCAAAAAAAAAAAATAATCTTTCATAATGTTTATGGCAGAACTATAATTTTCTGGGTAATTTATAATTATTATTACAGGACCAATTTTTTTCAGTTATTTTTTCCATAACCTATTGGATATTTAAAAAATAATAACAGTTATTTCGGGTCCCTGTTTTAAAGGATAAGCCTTTTAATGCTAGAGATTTTCTTAAGCTGATTCTCTCGCTAACAATCTCTTTCGAAATCAGAAATTAAAATTTTCTTTGGTTCATTTTCTCACTAGCTAAACTTTTTTCTAGCTAAACATATTCCTTAGTGGAAGAATTTTAAAAGCAATCTACCTCGCTTCCTTAAGATTTTCTATTGTGAATTCTCTCGCTAGACAGAGATTATTTAAAGCTAACTTTCGCTAACTTAACATTTTTAAGCTTATTCCCCCGATAAAGCAAACTGAAGCAAAAAAAAAAAACTTTGAAAAAATCTTTTGACCTTTCAAAAGTTCTCATTAATACAGTCACATTCTGCTTCTAATTGCAAAGTATTTTTAATAATAATTATTTCAATTTAATTTAGTCTTAACTATCAAAAGGCTTTAAAAAAGTTAATTGCACATCATTTTTTTGCTCTTGCTCTGGTGCGAGCACAAGTACATTTTCGTATTAATTACAGTTGTTTAATTCATTTTCCTCTTCCCGTCCAGCATTTATATTCTTTAATTCATTTTGTTTCCTTTTCCTTATAACGTTGTGTCCTTTCGTTGCAGCATATGGGATCATCTGGTGGATATAACCAAGAATGGCAACACAACTGTGATAATTACAACACATTACATCGATGAGTGTGCCCAAGCGCATGTGGTAAGTAACATTTGTCTGTGTGTTTAAAAGAATGTAAAAGTATTTATTATATACCTATATGTACCTACAAATGTATAATCTGAATGTAGTTGTGTCCGAACAGTTATTTTTAAACACAACATTTATTTGTGTATTTAATCTTGAGCATTCACACACACTCTCAAACCCTCAAATACCGACACGTGTTGTAGATGTGTTTACACTTATACATATGTAGTAATAATAGTGTTTTTTTTTTTTGATTCGTCAGTACCCCTCTCTTCTTCTATTTATTTATTTAGTTGTACTCCTCATTTACAACTATTGACTAAGGAAGGTTTGTCCAGAGTGTCTTATTTGTAGAAAGAGATCGGAATGGAAAGAGCATTTATAACATTTATGGCCATTTTCTCAATGTATCGACAAACTGCCTGTTACTTAATGTCAACATAAATTTATTATACCGATAAACTGTCCGTTAACGATTTTGGGTTTCTCAATGTACCGACAAAAAACATTGGTTTGAGTTGGCAACACCACTCAAACTATATGTAAAAGATGGGAGTCAGCTGATTGAATTTATCTGTACGTCAAATAAAAGGAAAATAAATAATTGGCAGATGAGTGCCGGTTAGCATTGCGATAAAATAGAAGCAAATGAGACATTGAGAAAACAAAATTTCTTTAATGTGCAGTTTTTCGTTGGGATAAAAGATAATCGCCAAATGAGAAAATGGCCATTAAAATGTTAATTTGTATATGGCTAGCAAAAAAATGAATGGCTTCAACTTTCACTTGAAAATTTTCATTTAACAAAAAAATTTTTTTAGTTATAAAAAAAAAAAAATTAAATAAAATGTTTAAGGAACACGTAAATAAAAACATATAGTTTTTAATCTTAGATAACAAATTCGGTTTTACTTCCTATTAAATAATTGAAATACTTAAAATCTCTCTACGCATTTCATCCAACGACATGTATGTAAGTGCAAGTGCTCATTTGTGTAACATGTTGAATTAAATTGTTCGGGTTATGAATGGTATTTGTTAACTAAATAGTAAAAATGTAATTCGGGTCAGAAACAGAGTTCAAGGAAACTTTTAAATATTTACTTTAATGACTAACACTCAAGTTCTGTGTGTGTTTTGTAAAACATTTTTATATAATTGCTTTAGTAATTATTTCTTTATAAACAACATCATAAAAATTAAATTTCTGTATTTGCGGGTCACATAAAATCTACTTGAATTTATTTTTTTAAGTAAATATTGTCTTTTTCTAATACAATTATTGCGATTAAATTAAAATCGTTTTGATTAAAATCTTATTTACGTATTAATATTTAATATCAATTACACGATGTCGAAAGAATTCATTCTTTCTTAAAACTTCATTTGAAACAAAAATCAAATTTTAGAATTTGTTTGTGTTTTAATTGCAGTTAAACTAAAGAAAGTTTTTTTTTGACATTGCACAGTGGGATATTTAAGAAAAAATATGGAACAATTTGTGATTTTGTTTACTAATATTCTGATTGGAATAAAATTTCAGGTAAATTGATACATTTAATGACACTTAGTGCTGGTTCACACTGTTCAAGTTTTAGTCGTCAAGTCTTTAGCTTTTAGGAGAGAAAGAAAAAGAGAATGTCATTTATCTTTCTATCTCTCCTAAAACCTCAAGTCTTGATATCTTAAACTTGATGAGAGTGAACCAGCACTAAGGGCTAATAAATCAGTGCAAGTTAAACTCTCTTTTTGGGTTAAAATGTGTTTTAGCCAACAAATCTATTAATCAATAAACATATTAACCATCTTTAAATGCATAAAACTGGGCCCTTTAACTACTAATACAGACCATATGAATTTGACAAGATTTATCGTAGTGCTGCCATATGTTATTTTTTTAACTTCATAAAATACATGGGAGACTGATTTACAGTTGTTGAGTTTAAACTACATATGAATTTAATTTTAGTTTAACTAAACGAGCATTTAAACATTTACTAATAAGCGTCATTAAACGTAATGTCTTTAAATCATAAACTTAAAATGTTCTTTTTTATTTAATTATTGTCTGTAAGGATTTAAGTCCATAGACTTAAATAAATAAATAAGCAAAACTATATTTATAAGGAAGTTATGGCATTTAAAGCTATAGGAGCTATGGTACAATATGGACAGATTCCAATAAAATACCGAAAAAATGCTTGCATGGGGGCTTTATAGAATAATGGAGCGATTCTCGCCATTTTTAATGGGCTTTGTCCTTGAAACAAGAACCTATTCCATCAACCTAATTTGTTTTTGTTTTTTTTTTACTAAATTAACAGTTTGACACTTTTAAGATGATTAAAGTTTCTATTGACCCCACTGTACACATTTAATAAAATATATTCGAAACATAAATATACATGGTAGTTTTAATTAACTGTAGTAAGTTCTTATTCACACCTGTTTAACAAAACCATTTTATTCTTGTCAATTCAGATCGGAAGATAAATGTTTATTCATATACAAAATTGTTTTTCCCCAAAATTAAAAAAGGTCACAAATAAATCTTGGTCAACTTCTTTATTAATTATAACCTGTTCATGTTACAAAATGCTGTGTTAAAAATAAAAAACAAACCAAAAAATGGGGGAAACACAAATAAATATGTTTAAAAAATTGTTTATGCAAAAAATACTAAAAAAAATTATATATTTATGTGTTTAACCTTAATTTATCATGCTACACAGCCATTTACACTGACACACAGACACAATAAACACTTTTGTACATACAAACGTTCATGTTAATTTATTTGTTTGTAAAAATCTCGGAAAACAATGTCAGGGATTTATGGTACTTGTAAATCTATTTTGACAAAAAAAAAAAAAAAAAATAATAAATAAATAAAATAAAATAAAAATTAAAAAAAGAAGAAACTACAACAAGCCGCATTTAACAATAAACAAATACGAAAATAAACATTTATTTATAGTTTTTTTTTTATTTTATGTTTGCCAACAATAAAATATAATTGCGTGACTTAAATGTATTTCTGTTTGCAAGTGTGTAAGTGTAAAGGACTAACAAGTAGACAAAAAAAAAAAAAAAAAAAAAAAAAATAAAAAATAAAAAAGGAAAAGTAAAAAGGACAAAGTAAAGCTTATTCCATATTTTACATTCAAACAGAAATCTGTGTTCTATTTACACAAACAGCAAAATACTTTTACAAGTAAAATAAAAAAAGGAGTAGAAATTTTGAACAGAAAGATTTATTTAAGCTTTTAATGCGAATTGAACTTAAATGAATGGGAAAAATACCAAAACCAAGAATAAACGCACAGCAAACAACAAGAAGACATAAATATAAAAAGTCTCCTAATAGACTTGAGAAAAGGATACAAATAGTAAGAAGAAGAGACAAATAAAACTGAGTGGGTTATGAATTCAAACAGGAAGATTAAGGAAATAAAAGGAACCAGAAACTAAGTTTTAGTGACAAAAGTCAACTCAAGCAATGTGTGAATTTGAGGTTAAATCATCAGACATGTGAAACACACCACAACACATACCTTCACTAACATACAAATGTATGTTTGCAAGTATGTCTGTTTTTGTTGATATAAACATTACAACAATCATGACAACAACATTTAAAATCGAGAGATAAATCCCCATTTCTCAGCCCCCAAAAACAAAGAGTCGAGATAAAAATGATGGCCCATAAAAATGAAATAACGAACAATAAAAACCAAAACAAAATAAAAAAAAGAAAGAAAGCAAAACATAAAACAAAGCAAAATTCAAGCAAAAACTCAAATAACAATAATCAATAAATTTTAACTAAATTGAAAAAAAACTGACGACAACAAAAAAGTGGACAATAAATGATCTGAAAAACTAAAATACACTTAAAGAAACCCATGAAAACAACCAATAAATCGTTCTCTAGTAATAGAAGCCTATTAAGAGTTGAACAATTTTCCCAGAGATTTTTTTTAAGGGAAACTTTAGCTTTTTAAAATAATTGTAGTCATTATGCTTAATTTTTCTCTCAGTGTATTCAATAGAGAAATTAAACCATTTAAATTTATATCAGCATAAATTTAAAAAAAGTCAAATTTTAAAAACAATGAATAAAATTCACATTTGAAAAAATAAAACTACTTTGAAATGTGTCCTTTTTTATCTCTTTTAGAAAGTTAAAAATTAAATGGCCGGAAAATCGTAATTGTTTTTATTTTGAAAGGGTTAAAACGTTTGAGGGTGAAATTGTAGTGCAATTTGGGATTAATACAATTTCAGCGTTTTATGGCAAAACTTTTGCAAACATTTATATTGAAATTACGTTTAAGACTTTGAACTAGTCTCGACAGGCGTAAGTAGTCAACAAAATTTTACTAAAGCGACACTTGTGCACAGTAAAAGTATCTATTTGTTTTCCTTTTTGTTCTATTGTTATTTCTTAAAATCAAAAAAAATTTTTGCACACATAACACATTCATACATATTAAAGTTTGTGTGTTGGCCACATTTTATTTACTACACAATTTTCACTGCATAAAGCTAAAAGTCTATGCGATCCGTTCTATGCGTTGTTGCGTTTTATGCATCCGTTGGTTTGTTAATTAAATAAAATAAAATATGTATCATAAATGTACATATGTACTTAAACAAATTTTTGTTGAATATTTTTATTTAAATTTTTTAAGAAATTCCAAAAATTAAGTCTGTTCAACAATTTCGTATGTTAAGGTTCGCTTAGAAACTTAAATAAAAATATTCGCACTGAACAGCTAAATATGCTTGTGAACATACTTACATACATATTTTGGTAATAACAATAATTAAAAAAAATTAAAATGCATAATAAATAAATAAATATTTATCTTCATTACCTACTAAAAGAAACACAAAAAAGTAAATTTTTTTAAAAAAAGGCAAATATTGGTGCGTATTGTGTTGTTTGATTGCCGCACAAGAACACAATAAATATTGGTGCATTTTTGTTATGTTTATTGACGCGCGGTTGCATAGAAAACAGTCACACGATTGCCGCACCAGGGTTGCATTTGATTGGTAAATGTAAGCACAATATTGTCCTTGATTGGTACATGAGCCAATTGGTTGTGCAGTCACACGATTGAGGTATTGAAAAGTATGAAAATTGGTGCATTGCGGCAATCGTGTGATCCCAGCTTAAGTCTAGGTTTACACGCTTCAACTTTTGATGCTTAGTTTTTGAGTTTTTAGGAGAGTGAAGAAAGAGGGTTCGTACGAGATTAAGAATTACTGCATCTGAATTTGTTTCTCTTTGATTCGCTGTGAATAAAATTGTTGTTGTTTTGAAGCAGTGTATCCTTATTGTCAGCTTAAAAATGGAATTGAAAAGAAATTGAACAGCAAAAGTTGAAGCATGTAAGCCTAGACTTACACAGTATAACGCGTAGATTGCATACACGCATTGAAGTAGTGAAGTAGATTCACATATGTTTTTTTAATTGGCAGCCGCGTATCAGAATTGGTTCATCTTTTTTTCAGAAATTTTAAGAACGACGTAAAGAACGTTTAAAATTAACCAATATGGCATCAACATCTCAAAATCGAAATAATGGACATACGCGGTTGCCCATGAAAACCACAGAAATATGTTTCCGTAGTGGATTTCCTTTTTTCTATATTTTTTGTATTATAAGAGTGTTTAATAAAATAAAATGCTTGAACTATCACTTTCAAGAAAAGAAAAACAAAATACAACTGTCCAATTCACAAGCCCTTAGTATTGTCGTATTTGTTAAATAAGATTCACAAGCCCCGTAGTGTTGTCGTATTTGTTAAATAATCATCTAATTATACAATATTATATAGATCCCAGCAAAAACTTACATTGCAAAGTATTGAGTAAAAAAGCTAATATAACTTCACTACTTATATATTGGCATTGCAGGCAAGTACTTATCACCCTCGCTTACAAATCGGTATCAACAAAGCTGAATTTGTCAAACAAGTTGTGTTTTTAATTTAATTTACTTTTGAATGCAAAATTTGATTACATTGCATTAAGGACATATTCATACCCAATAAATCAGAGAACGATATGATTGAAAAAACGATATGATATTTTCATGGAAATGTACAATTTAAATACTATCTTTTATGATACAAGATCGATATCACATAATATAATTTATGTCACCTAGACGAAATCGCCATATAATAGCGTTTGGTTGATTGGGTAGTATGGTTTTTAATCAAACTTTTAATATTAAAATACATATCAAAATCAATTAAATATTTAAATTTTTCATATTTAAATCTATTACAATTTGCTCCTTTGCAAGACTAATATTGAACAGGTGCTTAAAGTTTTATAAATAAATGTTTTTATTTGATAGAATATATATTTACACAACAGCTGACCACAAAAAAAAATGAGCATTAAAAGCTTTTTATGTACTTCAACTAAGAAACATATCAATTGCACTGAAATTCTGAAACGCAACAATACCATAAAACGGATGGTATGTACTTTTAGCTTAACATTTTCTAACTAGAGTTTTTACATACTGTATTTCCCTGGACAAAAATCCGGGGATACTGTACATTTTTGGGGATAAAATAAACGGGAAATTTTGTGCAAGAATTGCAGTTTTTTTTTTTTTTTTTTTTTTTTTTTTTCATTATGGTAACTTCAATGCTGATATAATTGTAAATTAATTGTGTCAAAAAATTTCACATCTATTTCAAATCCAATAACTAAGGCAAGGTTTTATGTTTGATTCTTTTAAATTTTGAACTTGTAAAGAAAGAGGTGTAAAGATATACAAAAAGGAATTACAATTTTTTGAAGAAATTGGTGAGAAAACTGAAAGTGTCCAGAGATTGTATAATGTTCTTTTGACTATAAACGCAAACATCCGTCGTGTTTTCTTATTTACAGTCCTCTTCTTGATTAAAATTTGAAACAGTTTGTAAAGCGATTCTGTTAATGCTTATTCTGTACATAAGTCCTATTTTCAAAGAATTATTTTGTTATTTTTTGTTTAAGTAATTTAACTATTTTGGTTTTATGTCAATGGCAACAGGGCTTTGCATATAAAGAATTAAATTTTTTTGTTTTTTTGTAACTAACTTTTAATGCTCAATGCATTATTTAATAGATCTCATTAATTGTTATTTGTTCAATTAAATAAAATTTGAATTTGCACCACATTATATTAAGCGGGAATTCCCGGGAATTTCTGGGAAATTAAAACATTAGTTCCGCTTTCCCGGGAAATAAAAAAGACCGTGAAAGGAAAACTCTAATTGCAAAACATGTTGCCCAACATTATAAATAAAAATAACCCTTTTAATTTTTTATGGTCAACACTATTTTATGTTTATAACTTAGGGAAAATTAGTTTCATTTTAAATGATTTCACTTTTATCTTCGTTTAAAAGTTGTTAATTTGACTACGAACATTTAGCAGAAATAGCACAAAAAATCTAAATAAATAATTGATGCTTCGAATTTATGCGATTGTGGCTTTTGATAGTGTAAGGAAATACTGTACATCTTTTTAAACAAACATATACATATAAATACTTTTATAGCAAAAGTACGTAAAAGTTAGTGGCATGTGGTCATAGTACGGGTTCCATGCCATTCAAATGTGCTGTTACTACAGCCAGAGCCAGTTAAAAGGATGACAAACTAAATAAATGGAAAAGTACGGCGAATAAAAAAAAACGACTAAAACGAAGACTACCAACCAAGGACAACTACGATAGAACGGCAAAGTATTTTTTATGTTACACTGTCGGTGAGTGAGTCTTTGCCTCGAAATGCGGAAATGTACAGGTATTGCTACAATTTTAGACTACAAAGAGGAGTCCATTAAGTTCGCTAATGAAAACCTTCTCTGTGTTGCTGGCGATATATGTAAGTAACTTTGAGTAATTTTAAACTCTAGCACTAAGTGTGTCTGAGTATGTGTATGTGTTTTTATATTTTTTTATTATCTTTCCTTGTCCATTTTTTCATCACTTTGCCCTGTTCCTTGCATTTCTTTTGAAACATCTAGAGATGAGACAAAAAAAGTTGTGATTAATTGCTCGTATTAATTTCCTTAACAATCGACTTAATAGCTAAAATTGTTTCAATAACACGAATTAGAGTGTAGAGCAAAAGAAGATGAGAAAATCTAATAGAATATATTTGTCAAGCTTTTTGTAACTGTGCAAGAGCAGAACAAATATTAAATTAATAGCAGAATGCTGGTCAAGGTTTCGGTCAAAGTAAATTAGTTTTAAATTGTAAATGCATTTACTGTGCGCTACTGGATTCTCTTTAATTTACTTAATTTCTAGTAGAAATGTTTCAGTCAAAAAACTAATTTTGCTGAATTTAAAAAAAAAAAAATTAAGTATACAAATTTTATTTAAAAATAGAACTCATAATTAAAAGACTTACCCCTTTATTAATAAAATTTATAAAAGGTCTATTGCACAAATTTTCATCCAAATCAAGTAAGAGAGTACAGTCGGTCAAGCCCGACTATATGATACCCTACACCACAGTATTTTAAAACACATTTACAAGAGGGACCCATGGAGAATCATGCTTATGTGTCCATATAAATATGGATCTATCTATGTTTTAAATTTCATTAAAATCGGTTTGATAATTTCTGAGAGGCAGAAATCTCCCCACGTGGTCCTACGATTCGGCCCATTTCAAAAGGCTTGTGCCAATAAGAACCTTTAAGCCAAATTTTATTAAATTATCTCCAAAATGGCGACCTGTACTTTGCGCGCAAGGTTACATGGACAGCCAGCCAGCCAGCCAGCCATCTGGACGGACATCGTTAGATCGACTCAGACTCTGTCGATCGGTATACTTTAAGGTGGGTCCAGGACCCATATTTTATAGTGTTACACATATCAGCTCAAATGCATAATACCCTCTCCACTATTATGGTGTGGGTATAATGAACTTTTAAAAAACCTGAAATATTTTTTATAAATATGGGGGTAAGTTCTTTAGTTAAAAA
Organism: Pollenia griseotomentosa; assembly: GCA_963931875.1. Classification (NCBI taxonomy): domain Eukaryota; kingdom Metazoa; phylum Arthropoda; class Insecta; order Diptera; family Polleniidae; genus Pollenia; species Pollenia griseotomentosa. The sequence goes on along the minus strand of OZ007560.1, from coordinate 255,132,569 downwards.
TATAAATAACCTTAAAAAAAAGAAGACTTGTAAACTTCATTTTGATTCGATAGAAATAATTTACGAATTCGTACAGTTTGTACTATGTAAACCGATTTTCGTACTTTTGGTTTCCAATGAACGAAAGCTTTTTTTTTTAAATACATCCAAATAGAGAGTCGATGTTTCGCAAAAGATTTTTTGTGTTGGTTAACGTATAAAAAAAACTTCCGTTCATTCGAAACGAAAATCGTTATACATGCTACAAATTGTTTGAACTCGTAAATTATTTCTTTTGAATCGAAATCGAATTTGCAAACTTGATTTCAGCCGACGGATGGACGGACAAAGGGACATCGTTTAATCAGATTCCTTAAGGATTATATTTAGAGATATAAATATAATTTCAATCTATATTTCAGCGCCTGTTGTAGTGAAATATACAAATGTCTATGGCGGGAGTCGAACCTACAACCCTAGCACTCACAGCCAAGCTTACTACCAACTAGCCTACCGGGGCACCCTTATCAAACATTACGAACTGAAATTCCAATCTTAAGAGTTTACTGATTAACGTTGGTCATAGTTTGGATTGAAAATTAAATTTAAATTACCATAGTTCTGCTCAGATATTAAACTCTAATAAGAAAAATATTGAGGGTGTTCATGATATCGCTTAAAATTGGCACTTGTGCAAAGGGAAAACTTGCGAGACTCGTTTAATGAAGACTCTTTTAAATTTTTGTGTAATTTTAAACAATAAATATAAATAGTTTATACAGTTTCCTATATGCAGGCTTTCAAGGTAATTAAATTACTGTAAATAAAAGAATTTTTATTTCATTCTCAATAAAATCCGACTTTTCGTTGGTATTCTTTCCAACTTCTTCAGGGATTGAGTTTTTATTAAAATCTGGCAACATTGTTAAACTACAAAGTAAAAACTAGTCAATAATAACAATAGTTATAATATTCATTTTTCAAAAATTTGCTTACAATAATACATCAATTATAAATTAGTATATCACTGTATTTTGTATACAATACAATACAAAACTTGAACAATTAATGTCAATTTGAAAGAAACGTCAATACAAAAATAATTAAAAAAAAAAACATAAAAATAAAAGTTGAAATTTGTGGTTAAGTTTCACTTCTTAAAAATGCATAAAGAATGCCAAACGACTGATTTGCTAAAATTATTGCAAGAATTTATTGTTTGTGATTTATTAACACTTGAATTTTTCATTTAAAACGACGGTAAGCATAAAAAAATATGTTTGTATAAATGTACAATTGAACAACGCAAACTTCGAGTCAAAATTGTTGGCCAAATTTACGAAGTTTGCGTAAATGAATTTTCATGCAAATTTTGACAGTTCATTTGCAAGGGCGCAAAAATGCACGGTTTGCACAGATTAACTTGTTAATAACATTTCTTATCCAATTATAAATATTTCAGAGGTTTTTAAACTTCATTTAAATCTTCGTTGTATAATAGTATTTTCAATAGTATTTTCAAGATACTCCATTTTTATTGGGAAATTTCTTAAAACTTTTAATGATATAAAAATTTAAGAGTATTTGAGGTTTTAGAAACGAGGAATGTTTACAATTTACCACTTCTTTATTTTTTTATTCTTTCCGGTATGTTTTGCTCGCCTAATCCACTTTTCTTTTGTCAGCACTTTATTTATCCTTTTAGTTTATTTCTGTTTCAATTTTTTAATGGAGAACATTGTTTTAAATCTTGGTTTATATTGCTCAACATTCTTTACATACTTTTCTTTTTCAGTCTTATTAGAAAGGCCAACTACTTTTGTATTAACAAACACATGAACAAAACTAATCTTTTGGAAGAGTTTAAAAAAGTTATAGAATGAATAAAGAGAGAATAAAAAAGCGGCGAAAAGAATGAGAAAAGAGGCCTGATAAAAGCCCTTATTCAGCAGACACAAACACACATCGCCGCATTCCATAGTTATTAATTTTTTGCGCAGGTTGTGATTGGGAGCAATCTCTTCCATATTCTCTTCTTTTTACAGACATTCTTAAAGGCTTTCAGATGAAGGACTTAAAAAGCGGAATATGAAGAATGACTTTTATTGTTTCTAAAAAACGTCGTGTATGTCAATAGAATATTCGCATTATTAACAAACATACAAAATTCTTGAAAAGCGGATACGTAAAAAGAAAAAAAAAGAAAATTATTAATCACCGGTATAATCACCGCTGTCGATATCGAGTAAACTATTTTCGAATGAAAACTCGAGACATGTAATTTCTTTGGTTACTCGATATCGCATGCTATCATCTCAAATGACGATATATCTCCAGGATCATTCGCAACGCAACGTTGACGTTAGAGTATATTTTTATGCGCAATCTTGGTAAGGAAAACGAAACAGGTGATTCGCAAAGTATACATTTACGTAAGAGTAACGAGACAAAAAAGAGTTGATCAAGATATTTCATTTCCTTTTTCCTCAAGATGGGAACAGTGAATGTGTTATTAATATTTTGTCAAGTCTTTCTAAAAAAAATTTATAACTTCTAGAAGGCATATTTGTGAAGTCAGGATGTCATAAGAAATAATTCTTTTAGAAAGGAGTATAGAGGCCTGCCACTTGCGGTCCTTTCAATATTTACCGCTGGAGAACTATAGAACACATTTATACATACATATTAACTTACAAATAAAAAATATGGATGGACAGATTGAATGAATAACGACATTTAAAGGATTTCAAAAGGATTATAATGGTCATGTCGCTACGTGTTACAATAAAACATGTTTTATTTTCAACTTAATGTGGCAAGAATTTAAAAAAAAATTACACAAATATTCACTCACATTCTTTTATTCTCTCTTTAACTTGCACGTACGCACGCACATATACCAACAAGTTCTTAACAATAATCATAGTAACGTGATGCTGTTGTAGTTTTAGGACTTCTGATACTTTCATTGGATTTTTATATTGTTATTACAGATGTTTGGGGACATTTGTTAAACTCCTTTGGGGATTTTCTTTTCCCTTTTACTACTTTTCTGGATTTTTCTGTGTCTTTTTTCTATTATTTTTCTGCTGGAGAAAACAACATTGTATTTAGATTTGTTTTTTTATACTTTTTTTTCTCAACGAGTATTTGAAAATTTTTTTTTTGCAAAAAGTGTTTGATTGTTAATTTGATTTTAGTTAGTTACTATAGTAATTTGAATTTTTGTCTTTGAAGTGATGAAGTAGAGGTTTAGAATTACAAATGGGAAGAATTTTAAGAAAATGTTTTGCTTAAACAACATTAAGGGTGATTGGATATAGATTAAGTTAAATAAGATAAGTATTCAAGTATTTCAAGGATAAACATGATGGTTTCAAAAGTAGATTTCAATTATAGTTATAATTTTTGGGTATGATTCTTTTCTATTTGCCTTTAAGGGTTTTTATGGGCTTATTTTGTATATTTTTCTTTTTTTAATTTAATGTTCTTTTCTGATTTCTGTATGTTATTGTAAATTTCAATTTATTTTTCCATGGTAATAACAGATTACGTTACATGCTTTTGGGCTGTTAATTTCGAATGTTATCGGAATCATAATTAGATACTAAGAGTACAATTTCGTTTTGTTTTTATTTTGTCGAAGAAAATCTTTAACACAAAAAATTTATTTTAAAAGATTTTGTTAGTCGTGCTTAATTCCCAATTTTTATTCTTGATAAAAACACTGAAATTTATTGTTGAAGGGACGTGCTATACCTATCCGCCTTTCACTGGTTGCTTAGGCCAGCCAGATCTTTTAAATTAAAATTTTGTATTCCCAAAAAATTACTCTGATAACAAAAAATTTATTTTACTTTTTTACACAACACGTACACTGAAAGAATATTTTTCACATATCCAATGGATTAATCCAAAATTTTAAAGTTAATCTAATGAAAAAATACATTGGATTTTAACATATGTAACACTTGAAGCATGTTTCATTAGCCCCCGGGTAATGAAATGTTTCATAATATCAATGAACATTTTGCATTAAATTAATGCAAAAAATTGTATTAAGACATTGACAGTTTGTCATCACATAAATAAAAAATTTTATTGACATAATGGTAAAGAGTCAAAGGTTTTACCAATTTCTTTTAATAAAATTTATGCAAAGGTTTTTATATTTAAATGAAATTTTTAATTTGTTAAATTAAATAAATTCATTAAATTATTAACTAAAGCTACGGTCACACTTGTAAAATATTTGACGAAAAAAAACGGGGCCGTCAGGCAAACTAGATAACCATTTCCTTTATTTTAAATATTTATTTTGATTATGATACCAAATCTTACAAACAGTTTTGTTGCTATGTCTAGTAGTATGATTGGTTTATTTTGTAATATTAGGACCATGCTAAATCTCACTAGCTATTAACAAAAGTAGTAGTTACGCTTATTTGGTGGAATATTTAATAAGTGTGACCGTAGCTTAAGTTTTGTAATTTTAATGACAGTCTTTTTTAAGTATGTATAAGGATTATTATGGTTATTTGTTTTTATTTATTTATTTCGGCCATTTTTTCAATGTGCGTTTTAAGTTGTTGTCAGTTTTATTTCGTTTTTTAATCCTGTCACAAATCATCAAATCACCTAACCTTGCTCTAACATCATGTTATGTTGTACTTTCATAAGCCGACCCTTAACAAAATTGCGTTAAATAAATTTTCCTGCGCGTTACGTTAGTTTTGTGTATGTACTTTAATTAACAACACTGTGCTCGAAATTGACACTTTTTTTTAATAAAAGCTGGGCACATGGCTGTTTACCATAGTTCGAGTACGCTAAATCCAGAGGTGGCCACCGTTTTTTTAAGGTTAGCTCTTTTTTTCGAGATATACCTTTATTTCGAAAATGGAGGAGGTTGCACATCATATATTCGCGTAACTCAAAAACGGTTCAGTTTATTGAAATAACTAAAAAAACCGAAATTCCGCAATAAATACAAATATGGCCGGCCGTTCAATAAAATTCTTAAATTTTGCCCCTGCAGCGCCTAGGATGCCCCTAGATGGCTCAAATGTATAACCAACCCCACTTTATTTTTCATCTCAATCATTTATTTTTAACATACCTATGAGCCATCTCCATTCCTTAAGGGGGCTCCCATACACAATGTTCAATGAAGTCTAGAGATATATTGAAGAAAAAGTCCTATAAATGCCCAGGAGTTGCCCCTAGTGGGATAAAATGTATGACCGACCTCATTTGGTTTATTGTCTATAACCTTTTCTCGAGACATACTTTCCCCATATCACCACTTCTTAGGGGGGCTCCCATACAAATATTGCGTTTAATGAAATTCTTAAATTAATTAAAAATTGTCGACTTTTGTGAATAAAATCTTGGCTTGTTTTGTTTGCAGCTGCATTTTCCAATGTTTAATGAATTTTTAAAAAACAAAATTTCGAAATTTTGATAATAAAATAATTTTTTTCCCAAAAAAAAAAAATTATGTTTCTAATACGACTGCTCATATAAAAAAAACTTACTTTTCTTAAAGGAAAGTTTACTGCGGAGTTTCGGTTTTTTTTAGTAATTTCAATAAACTAAAACGTTTTTGAGTTACGCGAAATATGATGTGCAACCTCCTCCATTTTCGAAATAACTGTATATCACGAAAAGAAGAGCTAACCCAAAAAAAAACGGTTGGCACCCGAATTATGCTAAAACGCCACGTGCCCGCCTTGTCTAATTTTGCAACAAGCACAGTGATATAAAAGGAAAAAAAAGAATTTTTTGACCTTCTTTTTTGTTTGTTTTTTGAAAGTATTACTAAAATTTAGTTTGAATAACAATTTCGTAATCGTAATGAATTTTTTTCATTGATATTAAGAAACATTTATCTTTACTACTTCTTCTCTTCACTTCAATGTTCATGTCTATTGCCAAAAATTTAATTAAAAATACAAAAGTACGTAATAACTTCGTAACTTCGACTTCTTCATTTGTCATTGGACAATAATAAACCGTTGTCTTCACTTCTGATTCATTAAATGAAAACAGTCGCAGTCAAGGCAAAAGCAAAAAACGAAAAGTTATAGACTGCAAAGAAAATCGACAGTCGACATGTTCGGAAGTGTTTGGTTCGACAGACTGAACCTTTTAAAAAATCCCGTAGTTAACGAAGATGGGACGTTGTGTGTTTATTTTGTGTTTTTATCTTTTATCTGTTCATTGATTAACAGGCTTATTTTGTAAAACACTTTACCTCACTTAGAGTACTTGTTGCAATACACTTGTACCATGTATTCGCAATCCATGTCCCCACCATTGCATTTTACAATTTTCTATTCTGTTATCTAGAGCTTCTAGCTGCAGGGTGCTTTTTATAGTATCGTTTCTGGTTCTGTATCTTCTGGCTTTTCCCACTACTCTGCGCAGATACTTAATTTTTGGCGCCTGTATACGACTTTTATGGATGATGTTTGTGCCCATGATTCACAGGCGTAGATAAGTGGAGGGATATACGTGGAGTTTTATTTTAGTTTTTGACTATACTTTTCTTTTACTTATAGAAGAGAATATCTAAAAAGTGTGTAGTGTGTCAATTTATTTCTAAGCATATTGTTAGTAACTTACGACGTTCTTCCACTGATAAGGAAAAAACTTAAGCACATTGTAGTGAAATAAACCAGCATCTCTGATGGAAATCAAATCCACAATCCTCGCACTTATGGACGGACAAACTAGCCTTCTACAACAAAAATAGTTATATATTCAAATAACAACGATCATTTGATAATAATGGAATTATGATCCAAAAAAATTTTTAGGTCTAAGTAAAACACTTAAATGAATTTTAGTTATTTTAGGGCATATTTTGTCGTAACATATTTATCTTAAAGAGACTTCTATATATCTATTAAAGAAGCAAAAAATTAAATTAAAATACTACAAACAAATTTAATTTATTTATTTTTCAAGTGCATTTTGCTATGGCAGTATCCTGAACCTTCAGTCTGGCAAACTCCCACCACTTTCATGAAAAATGTGTGAAATGAATGTTAAAATTTTATTTTTCACTGGAAGTTACAATTCAATGAGCCATTTTTTTCTTTTTTTAACAGCAGAAAAATGGAAATGTTCTAGTTTATTTAACTATGATTTCCAGTAATTTTTTTTTTTGCATTTTGCTTAATAATGATTTTCAATTATTTGCTAAATGATTGGCTAGACTTATTGAACCTTTTATCCTCTGAACCAAATACAGGTTTTAAATTTTTTGCATTCATTGCATCAATTTAATGAAACGAGACAGGATTTGAACAAAAATTTTAGTAAAAATATTTTGTGCTTTTTCAATATTGTCTCTATGTACCAACCAGTCATCGGTACTATTGTCGAGCCGAATGCTGACTAATGAAATAAAATAAATAAAGTAAAATAAATGAACCAACTGAATGGAGACAATAGAGAATAGCAACAAAGCAATTATTTGGAACATCCCACCTACAAATTAAAATAGCCAGTCAAATGAAAAATTAACAAAAGGAAAAAAATTTGCAAAAAACAAACAACAATTTCAATTTGTCAATGTTTAATATGTGTTGCAAAACTGTTGCAGGTTTAGCATGACAATATAAAATATTCAAAATCGATATTTGATTTTTTACAGGCAGGCATTATTTCGAGTTACAAGTTGAACAAAGAATTATTAATTGAAACTAGCAAATATTTTGTTATTTAGAGAAATCAGTTTTACCATTAATACCGTAGTTGTTTTCAATTAATCAAATTGAGGCAGGAACGCTGTTAACTAAAACAATTAAATTGAAGCCATTTTTCAATTTTTTATCATTGACTGATAGAATAGCATAAAAATGGTTTCTAAACAGAATCTTAAACTTTCTTTAAAAAAAATAATATTGGTAAATTTTTTAATATTACAGATAATTTTCTTTCATTTGTAAAACAAAAAACTAAACCGGATACTAGTGTTTTTATATGACTAGGAAATATACATTTAAATCAAGTAGAACATGAGTTTATGCAAAAACAAAACCAAAATGCAAATTAATCCAAAAACTCTACTACTAATTGGCAAATTGAAGAAACAACTTCCTTCCACAAAAAAAAAAAAAATCCACAACAAAATAAGAAACCAGAACAAATAAAAGGTTTTTTCTACTCTATCGGTCTAGGTAAGAGTACGAGGGTCCCACCAGAAGTTTTTTAAAATTGTAGATATAAAACACTAGTATACAAATTTTCAATTCCTTACTTTTGAAATGTACGAAATGTAGTTTGTAGCCAATGATTAAGTAATTTTTCTAATGCATTTTTAGTATTCACCCCCAAAAGTGGGTAATTTGTAAAAAAAAGATTGGTTCAAAGAGAATTGAACACAATTTTTTGCAGCCTATGTTTCATAATATGGCCGATGACTTCAAAATGACCGAATAGAAAAATATGTTTTCTTAACATGCAGCAAATCATTTTAATACTGAGGGATTTTTTAGAATTTTAGATAAATGCACAGGAAGCACGGACAACGGAAACACGGGTAGCGATAACAATTTATTTAAGAATCCTCGTTAAGGGACGAACAATTAATGGGATAGCCCCGACTGTAACCTCCTGCTACATCCGTCTTATTGCTTAAGCCAAAAGAAGGATAAGGGTGTAATTTTTAAATTTACCCAAAAAAATTTTCTGCAAAATGTCGCGAAAATTGCAGCGCAGGTTTGTGATAAAGTCTGTTGCATACATCTAGGCTTTAATATTTTCAATGATATTTTATGTATTATTTATAATTGATTGACAGTAATTGTCAGGAACTACATAAAGAAATAAGAAAACCAATACCATATGATAAACGTAATAAAACCATTTGAATTGATAATAAAATTTGGGTCAGCAGAAGTATATGTAATAAAATTTTCAAACATAAAAAGTTGATACGGTTGAGTTTAAAAAATTTGCGTGGGATATGGCTGTTAGGTTAGGTTCCATTGGCAGCCGCGATCGAGCACAACTCGCGTCTCGCCTTTATAACTCGGCTGCTAACACTCACACTTAGCCTTCCGGTTGATTCAAAGAAGGAGTGGGTGCTATTGAAATCAATATCAGTGAGACAAGCTTTGTCCGTGAGTGTTTTCCTACCAAACAGTTTGAGTCTTAGGTCTCCGAATGCCGGGCAATCACAGAGCAGATATTCCGTCGACTCTTGCTCCTCTTCGCAAGGGAACTCCAGCCTTAAGGCATGTCTTCCAATGGGCGAATGTCCAGTTATAACTACAATTATGTTGCTGAGATGAAGTTTGGACAGCTTCAAAGCACGCCAAGTACTTTCTTCATCTTTAATGGGCCAGATTTTTCTGTCTTCCACATAAGAAGTTTCATCAAATGACCTCTGACTGGCAATACGATGAAAGTGAGCAAAAATTTGGTAGGATTAAAAAGTCACCAAGGGCAAAAATGAGCCATGAATAACAATATGCAACATGTTGTGACCAGACTACAAATGGCTTCGCAGTGTACCAGAGGCGTGGCAAGAAATTTCAAAAAAATTATTTCCTGAATTGTTATCAACTAATCTTTATTCCTTCGGGATGACCGGCGCTTTTTTTCCAAACAGCTTATTGTTCATTTTATTATTACTCATACTTTTTGAGAACGAATGATATCCGAGTTGTATCGAAGTATCGAAAATAAAAAATAAGTATATACAAAACTTAATAACTGAGTTTATGAGAAGATCATACATTTAGGTATTTTTTTTTGTTTAATAATTAATATAAGTTTATTATATAAAAACTGTCTACAAAGTTGTAGCCGTTCTTTTTTTCTTAAATTTAATTAAAACTTGCCTGAAATAAATTGTGGTCAATATTTGGGTGCTTTAATTTAATTTGTTATTTCTATTGAATGCAAATAAATGTAAGGATATACATATATTTAAATTTTGCATTAAATTATAAAGAGAAACTGTAGTCATGATAACGTAAGCCAATATAAAATAAAAATTTTTTAAATGGAAAATGCCAAATTCTGGCTAATTTACTTGACAATAAAGTTTTTGAATTATTTGCATACACCAAAAGCCACAATAAATTTCTCCTAGCATCACTCTCTCTCTCTTACTATTTTTAATAGATAAAAAAACTTTTTGTTAAAAAAAAACTTTAGCCAATATTTGCAGACATAAATATATTATTTGATTTGAAATAAGTTCTAACATATCGCCACCTTAAATCCAACAGGCCGTGAGAAAAAAAATCCAAAGAGGACTTTTAAGGCTTATGATAAAATTAAACAACCTAATACACCATAATCAATCAAAAAGTCGATTTTGAACTAGTTGTCGCTGAAGGCCTTTCGAATTTTAGGTAACGATATATTGTAGGGCCCGCATAAAACATTTCCAATTTAAAGCTTCAACACGAAAATTAAAATTGTTTTCTTAAATATATACGTATATCTTCTTCAGTGATATTTGTCTTTATTTTTTTGTACTTTTATATGTATTGGTTAAAAGTCCTTCCCAGCTAGCATTTTGTATCATAATCGAATCTATAAGGAATCAGCTTCCAGAAAAAATAACCGCATATGAGCCCTCTCATTGTGAGAACATGGTACCCTACCGATGAATCACCTCAAAGAATCATTTGGAATACAATTTACTGATTCGGTTTTGAGCATATGAACGAATCGTGTGTGAATCCTTTTTCAATCGCTTAAGTGATAAATCAGCTTTTAATCATCAGTGATCTGAAAATACTCATTTAGGTGATTTAAAAAAAAAAAATCATCACCCAAATGCTAGCTGGGCTTGTTTCTATTCTTTTTTTTTTGTTACATGAGTGACTTTTAATATGATTGGAATTATATGCATCACCGCCCAAAACTGTGTATACAATTTCTATTTGTTACTTTTTTTAAACAGATATAACAATTCTACATAACCAATACTACTTTAGAAACTATTGCTACCACATACAACATTACAGCATTTCTAACACTATAGCAACCGAGATTTTTTTCCAAAAAAAAAAAGAAATTTTGTAACACAATATAAAAATCAAAAAGAATACATTTAGCAAAATCTACATATAAAAAGTTTCTTTTTCAGCAAAATAAGTAAAAAACTAACAAACAAAATAAATAGTTGTTGGTATTTCAAGGAAGAACAAATAGAATACAAGCAAGTTAGAAAGTGTAGTAGGCCAAGTCTCGTCAAATGATACCCTATACAGTAATATATGCGTACAGGTCTTAGAAAGTGTACTGGAGCCCAGGGCAATCATGGACCCGGCAAAACAAAACAATGTTATGAATTTATGATTCATTTAAGAGTTCTTTGTGCCAAATGTTTTCAAAATAAATACATCTTTATAAGATTTTATATCAATATTAACATGTTTATAGAAGTTATGGAATTAAAAGCTATTTTGAAGAGTGGTTTTTATGTTGAAGCTGTGGTTTCAGTTGTAATAAAATATTTTGGAGGCTGATTTTACTTAAACACCAGCATCAAACGATAACTAATGGTTACAAAGACTATATACTGGAAAGAAGTTGGTATAGGGCTTACCGTTTTCAAAACACTTCGCCCTTATTACAACCAAAACGTGTGTGTCATCTTTAAAATTAAGACCTGTACTTTGAATGTATAAACAACTAGCCGGCCAGCCCGACGGATGCACATCTTAAGATCGAATCCGAAAAAGAGACCTGTGCCGTAGGATTTTATCGGCGGCGGCAGCTGACGCAGAAAGTATTTGGCGGCGGCTCGAAACCGGCTGTTAGCCGTAAGATTATATACAAATTAAGTCAAGATTTGTGTGTACGTATTTGTATGTGTTTATTTTATAACACAAACAATTTAAGCCATTCCTCGTACTTTAAATCATCACTCTCAACTCATTTTCATATCTGACGTTTTTTTTTAAAAATTTTGATTAAATTTTGGTGTTTTATAAACCAGAACTGACGGTATAGGTAGGCACGCATAGTCAAACAAAAAAATTTCGGCTGCAGCCGATTTTTAGCTGAAGAATTGTCGGCGGCGCGGCTACAAATATTTTAATCGGCGGCTGGCTTATCCGGCTGTTAGCCGCTTTGGCGCAGGTCTCTGCTCAGAAAGTGGTTTTGAACCAATCGGCACACTAAAAAACCAAAATTTGTATATGCTACAAACATCAGCACAAACGTAAAATAAAAATCAAAACAAAAAATAGAGAAAACAAAAACTTTTTTACAAGGGTAATATTTATTCATGTGATATCTCTTTATAGATGTATGTGTTTTTTATAAAAAAATACACCCTCCTACTGAAGTATTTGTTCGTTTGTAGGAGTGAAAGCCTGAAAATGTAAATTGTGCAAACTTCTTGCACGTTGTTATATATTTTTTTTTCCTTATTTTAAGTTGTTTGTGTGATTATCTTTTCTTTTTTTTTGCCATTTTTAACGTTTTAAGATAAGAGAGTTAGACAACAAAAATTATTTTATTTTTGCGGGTGCAACAATTTTCCCATTTGACATTTTTGTGGTTTCTTCTACTTTTGCAAAAGTGTCAGTCGTCCTTCAGTCAGTCTGACAAACTCAAAATCTCACCTCTGTTGTGCTTCTTTAAGGCAGCAGAAGATTTTTTTGCAAAAAAAAAAAAAAACTAATAAAAAATTGCAAGTACACTTAAAAAAAGTTGGTCTAAAAATTCTTTCCGCCACAAATACTGGACAAGGAGAAAGTCTAGCCCAACAGGTCTACAGAGATCTCTCTATGACTTTTTACACTTTTTTCTATCAGAGTCAAATGTGGCATATAACAACAAAGTATGCTCAAGGCGAATACACTACAGTTGGCGGCAATACTACAACAACCTAAAACAAAAACAAAAAACGGTTCGAGCTGTCAAAGTCAGCAAGTATTTTTGCAGCCACCTGTAGTGAATTCGCCTTGGGCAAATAATCATTTTTTATCTTTGAAGTTTTTTAGTTAAAACCACGCACAGATGCAGATTTTTTTAGCCTAAGCTAATCACGTGAAGCTCTAAGCTTGTCACCAGAAGAATAGAATCTCTGGAAGGAATCGAACCCGCAACCCCCGCACAGCTAGCCTTCCCAGGCATTTGGATTAAGATAAATAAAACAGCTGCTGATGGATTGCGTTCGCTTAATGAATGCGCCTTGAACAGTATTACAAAAAGAGTTACAGCCTGATTCTTTAATTATAGTACAGAAAAAAAATGAGAGAGGTCCAACTTTTTCAAAGTAAACTCGTAAGAAATGGATTCAGGCACAAACTAGGTCGACTCGAATTGTTATAAGTTTGACTTACTTGTCAGCAATAATGTAATACAAAGAGACTTATTGAAAAAAGAAGACAAAAGAGCTAATGAATTCATCCAAACTGGCTTCTAAGATCTCACTTGCAGTTCTTAAAAAAATCATATTTTCCAACGAATAGTGAATACGAATCTGTCTTTTTAAAAAAATTTGCTTTGAACATTCAACAGCAATATGAAATGAAATCGTTTGAAATATTTTCCTTCAGTGTAAAATGTGTGATAAATAACCATGTAGCATCTCGATTGTCTCTTGTGGATGTTTGTCTTGCAGACATGGTTTGGGTTGGCCTTGTTGTTGTTTGGCAGCTATTGTAGTGGCAACATCAGTTGATGTTTGATACTGTTAGTGGCAGCTAGAGCAACAGCAACAGCTCCCATGCAAGTACAAAAAATATATTTATAAAAATGCAACAAAAGGTTAATGCATAACTTACGAAAAGGTTAAATGGTTTTTGACGTTGATGCCACAAAAGAAGAAAAATGAAATGAAAAGCATGAAATTTCAAATGAAAACGTTTTGTTTTGTTTTGGTACTTTTTCCCTTTAGCTGTCTGCCCTCTAAAAGAAAAAAAATATAATCCCTTAATAAATAAGCATGAGTATAATAACTTCTTCATAAGTTGAGTTTGGTTTTTCATTAACATTATGGAAACCGAAGGAGTTAAGTAGGAGAAATAAATATTTTAAATTAAACCATAAACACTCCCTACTGTCTATTCTATTACAAGGACTTACGAATTCCAAGGAAAAGGAATTTTTATGAAGTTTTTGTTGCTTGTTTGTTGCCCCATGTTTTCTTGAGATTTCTTGGTATTCAAATAAGCTGTCAGTCTCGTAAATCTTTATCAACAAGCATAAAAGGACAATTGCAAAAGGGGAGAAAATTTAATCAGATTCACTTTCGTTTAAAGATGAAAAAAAAAAAATAACTAAATGGACAAACGTTGGAGATTTGTAGTTAGGAAACTAAAGCTCCATTCCTAGACCTTATGTTTTTTAGTCAAAGGAAATGTGTTTGTCATTTGATTGCTTGGTGGTTGGACATGTGACATCTTTCATTTCTGTCTTTAGTTTTTGTGAAATTTTCTTAAATTTGATTATTCTTTTCCCATCGTCGCCAGTCGTTTGTGTTTTCAATTAGATTTATTTGACTGTAACACTTTGATTTGATGTTTACTGATGCTGATGTTGCTTTCATTGTCAGTGTTGTTGGTGTTTGTTTTATGCTGTGAAAAAAAAACTCATTTGTCAAGTCATACTAGTTGTGAAAGGATTTCAGGGAGCAGTAGAAAATAATTCGCATTGAAAAAGATGGTATAAATCAATAAAGATGTTTATCCTTGTCACTTAACACACCAATAGTTAATAAGGATTTGTTGACACGTAAAATAAAGAAAGAAACGCAATTTACTGACACATATCCCAACAGTTCAAAAATTCCGAGTTAGCCACCAAATACTAATTGCTAATTATCTTAGCCCTAGTATGTTCAAGGATTGCTTTGGGGTAAAGGGGTACAACTAGGTCTGCTCAGATCTTCATGTGAATTGTATGGAAATATATAAGCAGATGTCCTAAAATTGTGTGAAATGCAAAAAAAAAAATATCAAACTTTCCAAATGCGATTCAAGTTTTCAAAATGTACCTTCATATACAGATTTAATAAAGTATATTTTGCTTTAATTTCGGTGAGTTTGAGATATAATATTGAGTTCTTTTACATATAAAGAAGGTAAAACGGAACACTTTTGCTTAAGTAACTTAAAATCTTGATTTTTTAGATATAACTATGTTGTAATAAAGAAGTGTTATGTCCTTTTTTGGCACGAATCTCCCGGCGGTTGTAGGGATCATCACCTTTTGGTGTAACATCCTCCGGGGCAAATCAGATTGAGGTTAATCCTGGGATCACCAAGGATTCAAATTTACCAGTTACCGTTTCATAGAGAAGCCGCAGGGAGATATCGGAAGATTTGTATTTTCCGTTTTGTAGTCGTTCTTCCATTGAAGTGAGATATAGTGGCGGGCTTAAGAAGAATGACTCAGACATTGAAAATTTATGAACGTGTATGCATACCTAGGATATGCCAAACATTCGAAATGACAGGGCTTTCAAGGAGTCCGAAGGCGTACCTCAGTACTTAACTAAAAATGTCTAAGGA
This sequence comes from Pollenia griseotomentosa, assembly GCA_963931875.1. Classification (NCBI taxonomy): domain Eukaryota; kingdom Metazoa; phylum Arthropoda; class Insecta; order Diptera; family Polleniidae; genus Pollenia; species Pollenia griseotomentosa. The sequence continues at coordinate 255,117,090 of OZ007560.1, read as the reverse complement.
GCTGGTAGCCTCCGACCTAGCAAGCCGGTCAGACTATTGGTGAGGTCTCCGAGCACGAGGTAGCTGTGGTTATACCTACATCGTGGGTAAAAACGGGAACCCATGTGGAGAAGGCACCAGCCGCGATGTTTAATTTACCCTAAGGCTCTGTTGCTATCAGAACGGAAACTGTCTTGAATCAGTGCAGTGAAGGTTAGATAGCTCCAGTTCCTAAGCAAGGGGGAGGTTGTGACTTTGGCGCGGTAATAGTCCCAAATTGCACTGCCTCTGTCTGAAACATAATTCTCGTGGGCACTTGGTAAATGCATATATAAATCACCACGTGGTTGAGAGCCACCATGAGTTTAGGCCATAGTGCAGATTCTCATGTAAGTCAACATCACAGTTGTGGTAACCGAATAACGTTCTGAGTATATCTCGATATACAGGAATTTTCTTTCCGCGTAGTTCCTAGATATGCCAAACATTTTGTCATCAAGCCGTGCTCAAAAAGAAGGTCTGTGCAAACCTGCTAAGTGCGTATTTACCATTTCGTTTGTAATCTCAAATAAAACTGTACAAAATATGTACACTAGAGGACTGATTTTGAGTTGATCGTATTCCAGTAACAAAGAGAGATGTTCTAGAGGTTGATTTTGAGCTCAATGCATTCACCGTAGCCGATTCTAGATTAAGTAATGAGCACATTCGTCTATTACACGCTGATAAAAAAGATACACACATTTTTATTTACATTAAGTCCGTGCAGACCTTTTTAAATCTCGTAGGGTTAAATATGAACTCTGAAAATTACAGCGGACAGTTTGACAATTTTCTAACCATTTCTTCTACTAACAGATTGCCTTTTAAATTATAGAAAATATAAACGAGTCTCTATGACTAGAATCTGAAGAGACACTATCAAAACTGCTGGGATTTTAAAATTTCATTACGCATTGTTACATTACACATATTCAAAGAAGAGTTGTGGTGAGCGTCTGTGTAATCACTTAGAATATTTTGCAAATATTTGAATTTTAAACATCAATTTTTATTTGTCTTGTACAAAATTTGCTTAAAATCTTATTACAAAGTTAAACAAAATTGTTTATCGAATTAAGTGGAAGAAAAAAGAAAGATGTACCATAAAAGTTTCAGTTGTAAGAACATTAAGTGAAGTTGTATGTTCTTTTAAATTCTAAATGACTTTGACATTTCGAAAGGGGTTCGTTTTTATCACTTTCAATTAAAATAACTAAAACCATCGGCGTCAGAAAGATTTAGCAAGTTTTTCGTTTTTTTTTGTTTTTTTGTTTTGCTTGGAAGAAAAATTGTCTCATTAAATTAAATCGAATTTCGCATAACGAAGGAATTATTTTCAAAACTCTAACTTGTTTAAATTGAATCAAACACTTTTCATTTGTCTGAAAACACAGAATAGTTTTTCTGGAAAATGAAGTTTACTTTCCTTAATAATGGCTAATGTAATCTGTTGTATTCCATTTAAGCCCGGTATGTTTTAAGACATTATACGAGCCAAAAGCTTAAAGGAAACAATAATTGTGCTCTAAAATATACAGTGGCTCACATTGAAATTGGGACAAACATAATATTTTTTGCATGAGAGAAAAAAATTATAAAACATTGCAATTCAATTTTATGAGTTGATTGAAAGCTTTATTTCAAGCTTTTAATTAACCGCAACCTTTAAGCATAAGCAAAAAGTTATAAAATTCATTAGGAAGTATTTTAAAACATCAGAAACAAAAAAGGAAAGAGTTTTAATGTCAAAATTAATCTGGGACATTCTGTGCGTAAAGCACAAGTATTGCAAAAATATTTTTGACTTTATGCTTCGAAGGCAGCCCTAAACTGGTTTTGAGTGCCAAAAGCCAACATGGCATTGGGCTAATTTTGACCGATTTTTTTTAAAGCCTTTTCTATCTGAGCTTTGTTAGAGAAGCTGTAATATTTAAGTTTTTCTTTCAGATATGCCCACAAATGCTAACGAGCTGGGCTGGCGTTTCCAACGCATGGGGGGGAGTTTTGAAGAATCGTCTTCCGTTTACTATGAGCTTCGTGCAAGGATCATTTTCTTGATAATTGGAAAAGTTGTCAGTAATTTCCAGTTTTTCAGAAGATTGCCTTTAATTATTTCTGAGAATATTTAAATCCATGTTTCCATTGATAATTCACAAATTTGTATTTGCGACATGCAGCCCCATAAAATTACTGAACCACCCACATGTTGCACAGTAGGTGTTAGACTATGTTTTAGGAGGTCTTGGGTTGGTTTTCAAAAGATGGTCGGTCCGTAAAAGCCAATAACAAGTAGTTTTGACTCATCAGTAAATACGAAAGATCTTACATCTGCGCTCATTAGCAAAACGCAAAATTCTTTAAATTTGTTTTGTTTACTGGCCAGGGGATACGAGGTACTCTACCGTGAAAATTATGTCTTCGTAGCATATCTCTAATGGTATCAGCATTGCAATCTTTCTCTAGGTTTTTTGCCTCTAACTTGGCCAGTTTGCGGCACTTATTTATGGGTTCAATTAAGAAGCTATTAAGACTTAATTTGTTACTTATGTTTAACAACGCAGTAAAGCAATAACATAAATGACGCGACCTGCTTCCCGGCACAGAGCAGTTTTACGAATGTTATCAACAACTAACTGTTTTTGTGTTTTCATCAAGATTTTCATTTCAATCAAGACGAATGTCATTTTCTTCTTGTGATTATATAAAAACCAACTCTGATAAAATTAAAAATCTTATCGTTTAGAAAACTTTCACATTTCTTTTTTTTGACACTAAATTGTTGCATAAGTTATTGAGCTTAAGGTTTTTCTTTTTTATATGTATAAAAATTTTTTTACATTTACATATTTTATAATTCCCATATTTCGATTCAATATTCAATTCAATTCAATTTATTTATTTATTTATTTTATAATCTTTAAGCCATAAAAAGGCCAAACTGATTACAGTAGAATTTTTGTGACACTATTATTATTGATATTAACAACTACTTAATTATTTTTTTAAATGTATGTTAATACTTATAAACTAAATCTCTCTCAACCATGGTATGAATTCTTCCCAAAAAAAAAAAAAAAAAATTATTTCACCACCACCAAATTAGAGAACTGTAATAAGTTTCTTTTTAATTTCCTTTAATGAATAAGCAAAGTGTCTATCCGGATAAGGTAAGATATTATTCCAAATTCAACAAACTCTTGCAATACAAGAACATTGCATAATTAGCGTATTGAAACGAGGGCATATTAGCTTGTGTGATCTGGACGAACTTCCGAATTCAAAACGGTTTGAAAGATAAAGCAGCGAATTTTATTTCAACGCTTTATAAAATAACATCATTATTCTAACTTTCACAAAATCTTCAAATGAGCAACCTAAAAAATCTGTTACGTAGGTAGTAACATGGTCATGCACCCTGAGCTTATAAACAAATCTTATTATTCGGTTAAAATATTTTCTTAATTTATTCAAATTGAAATCCGTTGTGCCGGAATAAATTTCAATTCCATAGATTATTATTGGCAGTGAACAATTAATGCAATACAGTTTACGCAATCCAAATGATAATCTTGAAAATATATGGTTTAAATGAAAATCAAAGGTCAGGTTTTGATCAATAGCAATGCCAAGTGTTTTAAGGAAACAATGATATTCTATTTCTTCATTATTAACGAGAATCCGTTGCATATTAATTTCACACGTATTGAACGTGATAGCTTTAGACTTCTTTACATTAATTTCAATATAGTTTTTCTTGCACCAGTTTTGTATGCTATTTAAATTATGCCTAATATTCGACATCAAGGAGCTAATATTATTATGTTGACAAGAGAAAAGTAACTGGAGATCATCCGCATATAAGCAGTTATAACAGTTAGATAAGTTAGTAAATATATCATTAATGTATATATTAAAAAACAAGGGGCCTAAAATTTACCCTTGTGGTACACCACGCACAACATCCCTTATCTCTGAAATTCTTGACCTACATTGAACAAATTGTCTCCTTTTAAGTATTAAAGATTTAACTAATGAGCAGGCACTACGAGAAAGTGAAACAAAGAGGTCAGTTTATTTAGTAACATATCATGCCATATTGACTCAAAAGCCCTGCTCAAGTCTAAGCTGATTAAAACTGAAACATTTTTCCTTTCTACATTCTGTCTTGTTTCATCTATCAAATTTGTTAGAAGGGTCGTTGTATTATGGTGTTTTCTAAAGCCTGTTTAAACTATTAATTTAACGTTTTTTTTTTTAATAATGAAAAAACAAGAAAAATTGTCACATTAAAAAATTGTTTTAACAGTATTAATTCTTCTCCCTTCCTGGGTTCTCTTAAGAAGATAATAACTGATTCTTGATTGTTCTTCTGTTAATAAAAAATTAAAGGTTGAATAAAATAAAATTTATTTTTTGAAATTTCGCAAAATATTTTTTTTTCACTTCTTCTTCATTTTGAATTTATTTTTATCATGTCGTATTTCTTAATATTAAAGGGTAAAAAGACCTTAATAAGACAAAACATGAAAATTTAAACTTAAAATTTTTTAGCGTATTTAAAAATCAAACTAAAGGGTGTTTTTTTAAACGTAGCAGCCATACTAATTAAGTGTGTTTGACTTTTTTTTAAATTGCAAACCACAATGCAGAACAATATTTACAAATTTCTAAAATTCGCGCTCTGATCGCCAAACTTATACTTCGTCAAGCTAACAATGTGGCAAAACGAGTATGGAGAGATCACAATCCTAAAGGACGAAGGCGTCATCGGCCTATTTGTCTTTAAATCCGAAACTGGTGCCAACATTTCCTTGAATGGCGATGGCTACAGGCAAATGATTCTTGATTTATTTTGTTCCTCATGTCATTGCAAGTCATTTGAAGTAGAAGTGTCTCCAACAGGACGGTGCCATACAGCGTGTGAAGCCATCACTTTGTTGAGAAAAACGTTTGTGGACCGAATTATTTTAAGAGATGGGAACTGGCCACCTTGTTCGTGTAATTTGACATCTTTGGACTACTCTTGCCTATACAACGATTAAGTGACCCAATTTTTTAATCGATGTCTTAGTCCTATTGGATTTTAGTTTAGACACAAATTTTCAACAAGATCGGTAAAAAAGTTTCTGAGGTAGACCGGGTCAAGGTTTGACATTTTGGCCATACAGGTGTTTTTTCTTATCCATGTAACCTATTACCTATTGGTGTTAGCAAAATTTGTCCCAAGTAGCTTTGATAGCTATTTGATCAATCTTTTGAAAAAATTTTTTTTTTTATATTTAAAATTTTTTTTTTATTTTTATTTTTTATTTTTTTTTTTTTTTTTTGCTTAAAAGAAAGCTTATGTCTTCCTTTAAGGTTATTCCGGTCTTTTAGGAAAAAATTAAAAATAGTGCTGCATATGCTAAAAATTTTTAAACCCTCGTCTTAAGTTAGAAATTATTTCTTTTTATACTTAAGCCGCTCGCATCCCAAAAAGGGACCAAAACTACCTTAAAGGAAAAGACATAAGCTTTCTTTTGAGCAAAAAAAAAGAACATTCCGGATAAGAAGAAAATAAAAAAAATTTTAAAAATTTTTTAAAAAAGCAAAACAATTTTTTTCAAAAGATTGAAGCTACTTGGGACAAATTTTGCTTACATCAATAGGTAGGTAACAAGTAACATGGATGAGAAAGAACACCTGTATCTATTTTAAAATTAAGTCACTTGACATGAAATCCCCCATATTTAAGAAGAAGTGAAAAATTTGACATGCATGAAATTTATGATTAATAATGAACAAATTGTTTAATTTAAAAAAAAAAAATTCTATGTCGCTTAATAAAACACTCCTTAGAAATACACAAGTTGCGAGTAATACTTTATTTTGGTTATCAGATGTTTTCGTTTGTAGTAAAAATATTCAATTTTCAAGAAATGTAAATAAATGCTGAATCACAAAATATTGTAAATAAAGCTTTTTTCTAAAATGTTGGCTTAATACACAAAAACTTTATTTCAAGTAAAAAGTTTTCAAAACTTATAAAGAAATTGGAAAAGAAGTAGTATCAGTAGAGATTACCTGATTATGTTTTAACTAGCAGTGGCTAATTTTGTACCTTTTAACCTGATTAAATGAATTAATAAAATGAATCCCAACCGCCTCATTTTGTTCAATTCTATGCTCATTTATTTTTTCGTGTGAAGTGCTTGGAAGAAAGCAGTTCTTTATTCGCCTATTTGTAGAGCTTTTACAGAATATTTGTAAAAGAAAATATTTAAAAAATAAAATGTTGTTTATATTGAAAAATGTTTATTTTACAAACCACATCTTAATATAATTAATTTAAAACACCCAAATTTGGTTTACCTTAAGTCTACATTTTAATTAAAACAAAATAAAAAAGTTTGTTTTAAGAAAATTATTGTTGTCTTATAAATTTTTATTTAATTTCGCATCAACGTCGCTGTGATTTAATTGCGGTGGTCGCACAGCTACAACAACCTTTAAGTCCAAAGACATACAAACGCGGAGAAGAACATAAAACCGGAAAAACTTTAAGTTTATCAATCTTCTAATAAAGTTCATTAATTACTTCAGCATCATAAGCATATAAAAGAGAAGAAAATAAAGAACAAGAAAAGCCAAAGAACAAAAGAAGAGAGAGAGAGAGAGAAGGGCAAATGTATAGAAAAAAAAATCAAACTTACCGTAATTCCAAACACGTAACCACAATTTTGATGTAATTACTCGTACTAAATAAAGCTGACTGACCACCACCGCCGATTTAAAGGAAGAGTGAAAAACTTTGCTCGTTAATTTATACAGACAAGGAGGCTGGCTATACGGCAGGCAGGCAGGCAGGAAGATAGACAGATTTACAGACAGATGGATGTTAGAATTCTTAAATAGATGCTTACACACATACATATACTTACACACCTTAATACTTACAAGTACTTTTTGTGTTTTTTGTTCGTGTTTCAAGAGCTTCCCCATTGTTTTTACACTTAAATGTAATAAAAACAAAAGCCCACTTCAAACACTCGCACATAAATGAATCAACGCAAAAGAGTTTTGGTGTTGGGAAAAAACTAAACTACATAAAAAGTTTTTTTTTTTGCTTCCTTTTCTCCCTGTTTTTTGCTTTAATTTAGCCAAAAGAGAGCAAAAAAAAAGGAAAACGAACAATAAGTATTTTTTCCCATAGAACACTGTACAAGTAAAGGCATGACGATGTGTCTAGTCATGTTCGAACATAAATCAATTAACTCAATTTCCGCCTGCTACCGACTAAAATTTCCGGCTTCTACTCTTCCATTTCGAGGCGACGGTGGCAGCAAAATATTATCGTATACCAGAGATGAAAATGTTAAACTTGACTATTTTCGCAATAAAATCAGCAAAAAAAAAAAAAACAAGGAGCATAAGGGTGTTGGAAAGTTATGTAAAACTATCATTACAGTCAGCTTGTGTCTGTTTGTATGAATTTGGCATTGTAGATAAGTAGTAAATGTTTCGATGGATGTTGCAACAACAATCCAATAGCAACTGGCAGCAAGAAAAAAAAAAATTTAGAAAACGAATGATAGCAGGCAGCAAGATGGAAGGGGTCAGCGAAAGTTCATAAAACTTGGCAATATTTCAATGTAAAAGTCATTTTTATATTGTGCTGTTGCACAAAAGTGGGAGGGTTAATCAATGTTGTGTGATTTATATCACAAGACAAGAGCAACCAAACTAAAATATCCACAAACACAGATACCCACTAATATAGTCGCAATCCAATACACATACACACACACATACATATCCCACATGCTGATGATGTTGATTACAGAATTAGGATTATAATAAATGTTTTCGTATTACAACACAAATTCATTCTCACAATATTAATATTTCTTTTTTCTTTTCCATCGCTGTTTTCCCTTTCAGATTGGCTTATTGCGTGGTGGCAAAATGTTGGCAGAAGAATCACCACAGTTTCTAAGACAACAATATAATGCTGAATCCCTGGAGGAGGTCTTCCTAAAATTATCTGTCCTACAAAACATGGGTAAACGTAGAAGATCTTCCATAGCCCAGGAAATTGTCGAACAAGTGGCCGTACCAGCCATTTCCAATCCAGCCTTAGATCTGTCAGACGAACAAAATCCTGCAGAAATTTCCGGTGAATTTGGTGACAACATATCAATGTCTTCGGCTGTTCGAGATCCCATTACCTCCTCAGCGGCCCCAGCACCACCTTTGCCACCAGAACAAGCCATACATGCCTCATTTTGGTACAATCTGCATGTGATGAGTTCTCACCATTTACATGCCTTAATTTGGAAAAACTTTTTGTGGATGATGCGCAATGTGGGGTATGTTTCAGCATGTTTTTTAAAGACTTTGATGATGCAGTTCATTAACTTTTTTTTCTTTCTTTCTTTATGACTTTATGGCATTTTAGCATAATGTTGTTCATTGTTGGTTTACCTGTCGTTCAGATTGTATTGTTTTGTTATGCCATTGGCCATGATCCGACCGGCCTCAAAATAGCTGTGTCCAACCATGAAATGACCGAGGAAATGATTATGCAACAAAATTGTCCTGTACGAATGGGTTGCAATCACACAATGTTGAGTTGTCGTTATCTCGATATGTTGGTGAAGAATAAAAGTATGGTTGTGGTAAGTTTGACAAGTATTTTGAAGAGAAAGCTTTTAATGCATAAACAACATAAGTGAAAAAATATGCCAAATGAAATTTGTTAATGAACGATATTTACGGTGCAGGGTGGATAAAAAGGACTTTTTCATTTCTCTGTTGGAAAATTATGAAATGTAACTAATGAGACTAAATTCTCTTCAAACTGAATATTTCGTTTACTCAGAAAACCAGTTTTATGATTTTTTTTGGTATATAAATTGATTTTAGATTTAGATTTAACCTTCATACGTTCCTCAAAATAACTTGCAGGAAAGTTCTTCATGTGAAAAATCACCCATACTGATTAGTCTATGAAAGTATACAGAGTTTTTTCCTTTATTGAAGGTGTTTTTATTTTTTTTAGACAAAATAATATTGAATTTAATTAATTTTTTTTTTAACTAAAATCATGCATAATATTCAATCGGATGTAGGTAGTTTACACGTTTTTATAAATTGCCGAAATTTCACTTTTTCGTAACTCTTCAAATAATCTTGTAACGTTTAGATATACCAAAATAAAACTTAAAATTATTAATGCAAAATTTAAATTTAAAAAATTAGAAAAAAATTCTCATTTAGATCCAGCAAAATGTTTAAGAGATATTATATTTGGCCGAAATAAAATGGGCGAAATTTCACCCGAAGACCGTATAGAAGTTAAATAGCTGGGCCCCGTTTCTCAAAACTACAAGAAAATACATTTGAATCAAAAACAAAAATTGTAAAATTGTTGCTTTTTTTAATGTATTTTACTTGTAGATTTAACTTGTCGTTTTGAGAAACAGCGCCCTGTTCTTTTTTAACCGATATAGTATTTTTAGTATTCTTATTAATTATTTGTAGAATTTGTTTTTTCTCAAAGCTCAAACTTTGGGTTTTTTCTTTTTTGAAATAAGTTCGCTTAAACCCAAGCTTGCAGCGAACTAGTTCCTTAATATACTTCTTTATAAAGTTTTATTAAGCCGCCATATTTGTGTGGTTGAAATTCTTTAATTTGGGATATAATAATGACCGACCTGACCTCAATTAGTTTTTTGTCTGTACTTCTTAGCGGGGCTCGCGTACAAACATCGCGATTAATGAAATTCTTAAATTTGGACTTTGCAGCGCGTAGGGTGCTCCTAGATGGGTTAAATATATAACCAACTCCACTTTATTTTTCAACTCCTTCATTTATTTTCAACAAACCTACCCGCTATCTCCACGCCCTAAGGAGCCTTCCATAAAAAGCATGCAATATAGACTAGACATATATTGAAGAAAACGTTCCATAACTGCCAAGGAGTCTCTCCTAGGGGGATAAAATGTAGGACCGACTTCAATTAGTTTTTTGCCCTTAACATTTTCGTGAGACATACGTGCCCTTTATCTATACAAACATTGCGTTATATGAAATTCTTAAATTATGAATAAAATCAAAAGTTGTAAACAGATTTTAATCATTTATGGCTTGTTTTGTTTGCAACTTCTTTTTTAATATGTCTGGAAAAAGTTAGAATCATAGCTGAACTTTTAAATTTGTAATGAATTTTTAACAAACAAAAATTTTGAAATGTTGCTAAAAAAAACTAAACCTTTTTTTTAGTTGTGAAACTTCCTCTATTATTGAAATAACGGTATATCTCGACAACAAGAGCTAACCAAAAAAAAAAAAAAAAACGGTTAGCACCATTTAGGATTCAGCGTCCCCGATTTATGTTCAAACGGCAGGTGCCCGGCTTGTCTGTTTTTTCAATTAGCACAGTGTTATTACCCATAATAAACAACACTTATTTTTATTGATTATCTCAAAATTAATATTTTGAAGTAGTTCCTTTTTTGCACTTAGCTATTCACATATATTCTGCATCGTTGGAAGTAGATTTAACGATGTCCATCCGTCCGTCAATCCGCATGTCTGTTGAAATGGGTTTTCCGAAAATCCCAGAAGTGATGTGGACTAGGTTGTTTTATATTCATATTACATATAGTCCGGAATTGTTTGCTAATGAGCAAAAACCCTGCCTTTTTCGACAATAAATGCCACAGTGTTATTCATAAAACTTCGCTTTTTTAAGTCTTTTTGTAATCAATAAACTTTATTTTTTCACTTTCTCCATTAATAAGCTTAATATAATAAGTAGTCGGATTTTCTTCCCCAAAAAATGCTTTCGGCTCAATAGCGGCCTTTCCGTATGAGCTAGGGGGACCAAATTTGGCGAAAATAAGTACCTTTTTTCACCTGGCACAGTTCAAGTGTTCTCCCGCATTTAAGGTTTTGGTACGATTTTTAATAGTATGGTGAAGTGTATACAAGATTTGGCATAACTTGTTTTTACTAAACTTTTTCTATATACATAGTACTATTTACTAGACTAATTTTGAAGAGACATTGTTCCTCCAAAAGTTTCACAATAGTAAACTGTTGCTTGACAAGTTCTATAAGTGAACTAGTTTTGACATTTTTAAAAATAAATTTTTTTAAAAATAATTTCCTTTTGTATCCTTATGATGAAATTCGGCAATCATACAAAAAAAGTTGCTCGTTATAACATAAACAAACCCTTCTATCCATGGTAAATGTCAGCTGTTGACAGTTTTCTAAAATGTTCTTTAATACCTTTAATAAACTTGTCAGAATTCTCAACAGCAGTTGACACAAAAACAATTTAATTTTGGAAAATACACATTTTTCGAGATTTTACTGTATAATTTTTGTATTTTTGGGGCTTTGGCTTCTTAGGTGACCCAAATTCTGTAGAAGAATGACACATTTTTTCTTTTTGTCTTATTGTCAAGAAAATACAATGACAGAACATTTGTTTAATTTTCATCTCGTTACGTTATTGCTGTAGTATTAACAAAGTCCTGTTTCAAGCTTGAATGCTTGGGGGTAAATGGATGTGTATTTGAAGGTACATAGATGTATGTGTTTGTTTAGAGAAACACATTTTGAATTTGAGGTGTATAAAGAAGATGTTAAAGCATCAAGTAATTTGATTCAATTTGTCAAAATGTTAATACGTTGTTACGGACATACACACCGACTTCATCGGCAGATAGCCAATGATGAAAATATATGTCTTCATACCTTACAAACAAAAAATATAAAGGAAGATAGCAGACAAAATAAGGGAAAAGGTAACGAAACAGCAGAGAGAACGTAAAAGCACCTTAAGTACTTCATTTACTGCAGTTTATGGCCATTTAAGCCACTTCACACACATTTACAAAACAACCTGCTCATATATTCGTTGTATGCTTGAATGACTGTCTTCCATCTGGTCCCTTCAACCGATTGTTTGTCGGTTCGCATTGTGAAAAGTTTCGCTTATGACACCATGACAACTTCTGCCGCAGCACCAGGACTGCTTCTAATTCTGTTCGTTGTCTGCAGCAACTAAATGACAATATTAAGCTTTAATCCTCGATTCTTTCAACATGAATGAAAACTTTTTTCTTGTATGTCTTCATTCGAAAACAAGATAAATTACAAAATAAATGAAAAAATTAGCAAGGAAAGAAACTCAATAAAGAACTTTAATAAAAGAAAACTTGTAAGAGGGTGGCTTTAAGCAAACAAGGTAATAATAAAATTAAACGCATTAACTTAAAGCACGATTCCCGTACTCTTTCTTTTTTTTTCCTGAGAAACAGAAGATAACGTTGCAACAATTGTGTTTGACAAATTACACATCCAAAACAAAGTGAAAGGAAAACAAATTTCCGGAAATACTTAAGCGCTATTGCAACAGAACTCGTTCATATGTCACGAAAACTAGACCACAAAATAAGTCCGAAAAATTGAAAACAAAAAATAAATGAGAAAAACTTTTACATTTAACCCTAGAAAACCAATCAGCAATTAATGTTGTAAACTTAATTATAAAGCCAATAGCAAAACTATTCCAAAGAAAAGGCAAGCAATGCTTTGCCAGCATGGTAATCGATACAACCCAAGAAAAAATGACTTTGTTTCTAACAAAAAGAATATTTATTAATTACCCGAATCGAATTTGTTTCCTTTTGCAATGTGTTTTTCCTCTTGAGCTTCTTGAAGTGTCACTTAAAAAAAAGTATAATTTCCTTTGGGGAAAAAAGAAAAACGATATAAAAAACACCGGCTCCTGATTGTACTTGCAATTAAATAAAGCACAAGCCAGAGAAATAATAAGTCCTAGACCATGAAATAAAAGAGATTTCATTTATTTAATGTACGAGTGGAAAAGGTCGTCGGCATAAAGGGAATTCGCCAGCCACTTGATTACTGTGCTGCGGCAACTTTGAGTATTGAAAAAGTTTTAAGGAAAAATCAATACATGGCAGAGGGAATAGAAAAAATCCGTAACAATTACAGATTAATTTTCATGAGACTTTACTGAAGACCAAGACTATTTGCTTATGGCCATTGTTCTTTAAGGATTTATGATATGCCATTAAATAATTGCATTTGTAGCTGTAAAAGTAAACATGTTCACTGCGAAAAATCTTAAAGTTTGCCAGAGACATGAAACTTTTGAAAAAATGTTTAATAATAGTATATTGTCCCTGAAATTTCAGAAAAAAGGATATTTTTGCAAAAATTTCTTAAAAATAAAAGAATTATGTAAAATTTTCTTGATAATTAAAGGTTTAGGCAAAATTTCCTAAAGACAAGTTCGAAAAATTTTCTAGAAATAACAAATTTTTCACAAAACTTTTTAAAAATTTCGAAACTTTTGCAAGGTTTTCTTTGGGTCGTTATTACAACCAAATGATAAAGCTCCTGAGAGTAAACGTGAATAAGAGCTATCATTAACGATAATGGGACCAATAAGTTTTGTCCATTATTACAACTGTCCAATAAAATGAAAAATGTAATATATTTACTGCGACAACATTGCATTAGATACCGACTACCTTCGGTTGTTTTAAATACGTATTGGCAACGACTTACTTTTGTTTATTTCTTTAATTGAAAGCAGAAGTCAATTTTGTATGCTTAAATTTTATTTTTTACGGTAATTTTTTTGTTTTTTGTGTTAAATTGTTTTTTTGTTTTTTTAATAAAAAATTTTAACGGGAAATAATGAGAGTGAAATAAAACTGTCAAAAACCATTTATCTGTCGGATAGCATTCTAAAAATAACTATTTGTAAGTTTGAGTAATGAGAATTAGAAATTTTCTCAAAATTACGCAAAAGTTATAATTTTTTCTTAATTTCCTTAAACAACGCAAATTAACGGGAAATAAAAATAAATTTACAAAATTTTCTTTATTTTCGAAAAATTTGAGTTAAATAAAAAAATTTTTACTAAATTCTTTTCGATATAATATTTTGAAAAATTTCCTAAAAACTAAAATTTTTTTCAAAATTTCTAATATTTAAAACTTTTAGAAACATTTCAACCCACGGTGTCAATCGACAACTTAAGCGAGGACTTGACGTCACTCATTGACGTACTCATATGCGCCCTACTAACCATCGAACTGGTCGTCAGGTCTTACGTTTCTAAATGAAAGCATTTATTCATTGTTAAATAAGTTTATTGCCACATCAACAAATTCTACAAATTGAACGCTAGTTTGAAAATAAAATTTGGCAAATCATATAAGTTAAGCCCTTAAAATACAACTCTGTGCTTTTTGATTTGCTACAAATGAGAACGAAGCAGTAAACAAAAAAACACCTGTTTTTTATACCCTAATTGTGATGAGCACTGTTGCCAACTTTTTTTGATCATTTCCCGCCAAATCGGAGTTCAAAACCGCTAGAAACCGCTAAATATTTAATTTAGCGGGAATTTTTTTAAAAATACCTCTAAAACCTAAACATTTTTATAAGTTTTATATAAATCTAGATATAGGCTGATTTTTCAAAGGTATATGACTTTCAAATTACGTTGCATACTAAGGTTTCCAACTTCCCTATTTATTTTATTCCCAAAAATCAAACAATTTAGAGTTATGTATTCAGCTGTGCCGAATCTTTGATACACTCCACCAACAGTTAGAATATTCCCGGAGTGGTCTTTATATGGGACATATGGTAAATTATAGGCCGATCTTCACGAAATTTGAACAAATAATTTATAGTCTTGTAAAACTTTGACTGACCAAATGTTATTATAATAGAACACAGATTGAGAGCTCTACGGTTCTACGCGTACTAAAGCTTTTTCCGAGAGTAGGGTTTATATGAGGCCAATGGTAAGTAATGGACCGATCTGATCGATAGTTGACAGTGTAATTTCTAGTGATATAGGACGAATATGTGCAAAATCTTATATCAATATGTGCATTCCGCCATTAGTTTTTGTAACAATATTTTTAATTTTTATAGGGTGGTTGTACCACATTTTAATTCATAACTCTTTTCCTATTGAACCGATTGTGCTGGACTTCAATTCCAAACTTCTTAGATGAATTCTTAACAATTTCATGCCAATATTTATCTTTTCTTTTGAGTCGTTTGAAAGTGAGCGTGAGTGAGATTTCAACAGGCGGACATGGCTTTATCGACTTAGGATTACACAAGGAAACAGAATAAATATACTTTATGGGGTCTAAGATGAATATTAAAACAAACTTAGTATGTAAGTTACGCTAGTTTTGGTAATTATTGGCCGTTTTAAGCAATTAGATAAAATTAGTAAGATGAAAGTTAGTGAATTATATTGCTTGGGATCTATCGAGATAATAAACGTTTCCTTACCTTTTGTTTCAAAATTTTAAGCAAGCTAAAATTTGTGAATTGTCACATACATCCCTAACAAAATACTTACTGAAAAAAGTAAAAAAATGTCATATACAATCTTCAGTTCACTAAAAATACAAAAGTGAACATAAACAAGTAGTTTTTAGCCAGATAAATAAAAAGAAAAATTAAAAAATCTGTTAATTTTAAATTTGAGAAAGGTTGTTTGAAAATCGCTAGATTTCCCGCTTACCGCTAAAACGTATTTTTTCCCGCGATTGACGTTTCAAAAACTCTAGATTTAGCGGGAAAATCTCTAAATTGGCAACAGTGGTGATGAGGTTACACTAAGTTTGTCATTGCGTGTATTATACATATCACACTGGTTCTTCGTTAGAGAGTCAACTCAAAATTAACAAATTTTCAATAGAAGCAAAAAACAGTTTTTTTTGCAAATATGAACAATGAAAGTTGAAAACAATTATGGCATTGTAAAGATATACGAGTAAGAAGTATACAAGTGTAGCTGGTTTTGTAATTTTTTCAGGGATTATCGAAAAATAATAAGTTTTTTGAATTGTTCCCCTTTACGTGAAATTTGTGCATTTATATAGTTGTGTCATTTCATAAATATAGAAACAAAACAAAATATAACAGCATAATAAAAAACCTACAGTTGTGACATAAACACTTGCACAACATAAAATATTTATCTTTAGTTGAAACAAAACTGATATGAATTCAGCTTACATTTGGGGACATTTCAAAATATTTGTTTTTTTCTATGTTTTTGATTTTGGAGGAGCTACTTTTATATCAAGAAGAGGGATACAACTGTATTTTTTGGCGAAAGAGTAGAGAAAATGATGTAATATTTAACAGTGGGTAGATATTAGAGTATTCAGTTAATCGGGCTTTTACTTCAATCGGTTAATCGCTCGATTAATTAATCGAGGTTTTATTTAATTGGTTAATAATCGATTTATTTTGTTATTGATCGGTTAACCGATTAATAAAGTTTTTTTTTTTAAATTAAGTAATTTCAATAATGGCACTTTGGTAATTATTTGGTGAACTTTGGTACACATCACGTTGTAAAATTGCACATGATTGCATTATAGAATGCATTTTAAAATGGGAGTTGCTTTGTAACTGACTTTTTGGAGCTCACCTATAGTAAACAAGTAGTAGCGCTATATTCGGCTGTGCCGAATCTTATATACCCATCACCATGGTGCAATAAGAACAAAAAGTTATGTGAACACCATTCTTAAGATATACATAATTATATTTTGCGCCACGCCCACTTATCCAAACCGTCCACATTATGTCGGATGTTGTGTTTTAATAACCAAGATGCTTGTACCTGATTTAGAAACTTTTTCAATTTCCATATATACAGGAAAATAGACGGACATCGTTAAATAAATTTTAATTTTGGGCATAACTTTTTTATATCTGAACCGATTTTTCCGAGTTTTCGTATCCAAAGGTCATATGACAGCCTCAAAATGTAGGTTTATTTAAAAATATTGATGGTATTTAGCCCATTTTATGAGTATTTTACTCATAACTTGCCCACTTCTTAACCGATTTGACAGATTTATATACCGACGTGTTAAAGAGCAAATTTTCCATTAATTAACTATAAAAGTTGTACTCGGCAAGATCTATGGCTCCCGATAAAGCGTATTTAAAAAAATATTTTAATAATAATTATAACTTTTCCGTATCTGAACCGATTTTGCCGAAATTTTCAGAAAATACTTTCTTCTAAAGATTTCCGATCTTTTGATATATAAGGCGTAATTATAGGTCATATAACAGTCCAAAAATCTAGGTTTTTATACAATTTTTTATATTTTTTGTACGGGAGGTACCACGCCCACTTCTCCAGTCCCGCTCACATTTTGTGGGATGCTGTGTATTGATAACCTTAATGTTTGTACCTAATTTGGAAACTTTGACTCTTGCCGTTCTCCATATATACAAAAAAAAAGGAATAAAAATACAACAACAAGGGATTTTTGGAAAAAGTTAGAGGTAGTCGTGGTTTTTTGCTCATATCTCATCTATTTTGAAAACCCATTTCAGCAGACAGACGGACAGCCGGATTTGAACTTCGCTTTTCATAAGGACCCAGAATATATATACTTTATAGGGTGTAGGATCAATATTGTAGAAATTACAAACGGAATGACAAAGTTATTTCACTCATTTGCTGCAAGACCGGCATAACTCAAAAAATCGATTTCGAGATAAACGCATTTAAAGTTTTTAATTTGCTCCTACTACTTAGAAAAAACGAAGATACATTCTCTTCAAACTGGGAAAGTATAAAAATTATAAAAATGAATTTAATACACAATATAAAAAAACAAAGCGAACAATTCTGCATTTCTAACTCCAAAATTTCATTTTTTGAGTTATGCCGGTCTTGCAGCAAATGAGCGATATATACCCTTTTACCTTCGGTGAAGGGTATAAAAACACAAAAAAATATGTTCTAATACTACAAAAAATTAAAAATTTGGTTACATCGGTTAATCGACTGAAATTACCCGGTTTAATCATTAATCGAAAAAAAGCAATTTTAAATTAACCGATTAGTTAATCGGGTGGTAATTAATCGGTTAACCGATTAACGGTTACATAGATTTACGGTTACATAGATTTCTTGCGAAAAGTGAAAATTTAAAAATTTTGAGTTGACCTTCTTTAGAGGAACCAGTGCGATGTATTCTGGGTTCTTGAGTAATTATAAGTCGATTTAGCCATGCCCGTATATCCATCTGTTGAAATCACGGGCACTTTCGAACCACTCAAAAGAAAAGAACAACATTGATGTCAAGTTGTTTCTAGTTTCTAGAAATTCAGCAAAATTGGTTCAGTAGAAAATAGTTATAAATTACCCTGTCGTGCAACCACCCTAAAAATTGATAATTTTGTAACAAAAACTAGCATAAATAGTAGCGGAATGCACATATTGAGATTTTGCACAGATTTCTTCTATATGATAAGAAATCCTTCCCCAAATTCTTAAAGATCGGTTCATAATTTACTATAAGCACTATATAAAGCCCACTCTCAAAAATCAATTTCGTATGCCTAAGACTGTAACGAATTATGCGGCTGTAATAAATTTTGGTTTGCAAAGTTTTATATGACTGAAAACCACAGTGTCAAATTTCGTTTAGTATAGGTCATATATAAAGACGACTTCGTTGGTGTTTAATTTAACCAATGTTAATTAAACCAATTTAACACGGTCCTCAAAAATTAGAAAGTTTTTGCAAATTTTTTAAAAAGAAGAAATTTACGCAAAACTTTTCAAAAAAAACCATATTTGCAAAATTTTTATAATTGAAAAATAATTGCTCTAAATTCTGTTCTTTAGTTGAAGTGAATGCCCCTATTTTTTAATACTAATTTCAATTAATTACCATCCGCAACTCTTTCCTTTGTGAAAGCTTAAATTGAAATCTTCCAAGAAAAAAAAAACAATTTTGTGTAAAATTTGTATTAAATACTTTTCAAAGAAATCTTAACTAATCTAATAAAATTTGTAACTTTCCTTTGCAGACATTTACCGATACGGACGAGGAAGCCAATGAAATGGTAAGACGAGGCAAGGCTTGGGGTTCTTTGGTATTTTCCGATAATTACACGGATTCTTTGGTGGAACGTACTGAAAGTGGTCGCTACACAGATGACGCGACAGTGGAGTCCTCCGATCTTAATGTCAGGCTGGATTGGTCAAGTAAGCTTGAGAAGAAGAATAAGAAGAAGAAGAAAACTACTAGTTTCGTTTAGCTAACATTTTTTTAATTCTTTTTAGACCAGCAAATCTCTACTTTACTGTACCGTGACTTGCAGTATGCCTTCTTCAGTTTTGTGGAAAATATTTTGGAAGATTGTGATTTAAATCCGAAACTAGGACGTATTCCTGTGCAGTGGAACCAGCCCATTTATGGATTTAATAATCCCAACTTTACGGACTTTGCTGCACCAGGTGTTATTCTAACGATTATATTCTTTTTATCGGTGGCCATCACCTCGGGCGCCATGTTGATCGATCGTAATGAAGGCATGTTGGAACGTTGTTTGGTAGCGGGCATTACAGGGCCCGAAATTCTCTTAGCCCAAGTTTTAACCCAATTCACTGTGATGTTCAGTCAAACGGCTTTTGTTTTGCTGGTCAGCTTTTATTTCTTTGAATTGACAAATGTGGGCAGTATTTGGTTGGTTGTGGGTTTGTGTATCTTAAATGGCCTCTGTGGCATGTGCTTTGGTTTTGTTATTGCCTGTGCTGTAGACACTGAGCGAACAGCCACTTATGTAGCCATGGGCTCTTTTCTGCCCATTGTCATGTTGTGTGGTATTATTTGGCCTATAGAAGGCATGTTTCCTTTGCTACAATTCATCACCGCCTTCTTGCCTCTTACCAAACCCACAGAATCTCTACGTTCTATTTTACAGCGCGGTTGGGATATTTCCAATCCTTCGGTTTACAATGGTTTCATATCAATCTCATCATGGGTATTAGTCTTCCTTATACTGACCATTTTGCTATTGAAATTCAAAAAGGGTTAAGGGTTTAAGTTTAGTAATAAAGTGGTCCTTTTGGATACAGAAAACTTTAGGTTTTTTTTTTTTTGCTTTATTAAATGTATTTAGTAGTTTACGTAAATATTTAATTTTTTTAACATTATTTATCATTTTATTATAAAATTGACATTCAGGTCTTGTAAATTTGAATTTACATTGTAAATTATAATCTTGAGGGTTGCTGCTAAATACGACAACAAACCGGAGTTGAGAGCTGATTTCAAATCAGAAGTCATCAGTCTTCTTTTAAATATTTAAGTATCTTTAGGTATTTATTAAGGGTTAAAAGTTAATAGCTGTAGCAGTAAAGTTTGCTATTCGTAGTCATTTTTATAGAGAAGTTTAAAATGAAAATATAAAAAAGAAATAATGAAACACTGAGAGAAATATTTTACTAGATTCTTAATCGGAATAGTTAAATTTATACGTCTTTAAAGCCGGAAACAATAATTTAATTTTCTTTCTTGCATTACGAAGAACTACTAAAATTTTCTCTCAGTGAACATCGATAAGTCTTTATCATAATTTTTTTTTCCCAAAAAAATTTAAAAAATAATTTTACAACTTTATACGTTATTTAAGGTCGTCTTAATTTTCATTTCTTTCGTTTACAACATTTTACTTCAATTAATTTATTAAGGTTTCAGAACTTTATTCTCTTGATTTTCGGTAGGGTTTTTCTTTTTATATAAAACTATATTTTACTTTTTTATACATGTAAGTCTTAGTAATGTAATTTATGTAATTTAATTCATATACATGGCTGTAGTAGTAATTTTATTGTATAAAAAAAAAAAAAAAAAAAAGGCAATAATTTAAAACTATACATGTAACAAAAATTTTCTTTTTTATACAATATTTTTTTTATATTTTACTCTCTGTATGGCAAATAAAAAATTACATTAAAATATTATATGATCGCATTTTTTCTAACGAAGTTCTTTCTGGTTTTTAATGTATGAATGGCAAAAGGAAGATAAGACTGTGAAGAATTTAATCTAAAAACAATTAAAGGAAACCTTTAAAAAAGAAAGGACTGACTTTAAAGAAAAAGAAATATTGGCATCATTAAAGGAAATAACTTGATTTTGAGATTGAATGACAGGCATTAAATAAAAAATATTTGGCCGTTGCTCTGAGGAGCATTATAAACAATTTATTTTATTTATTTATTTATTTATTTATTTATTTTATTTATTTATTTATTTATCAATACAATACAACACGAACAAGTCTTATATTACAGTATTGGGTAGCAATTTGGAAGATAAGTATAGTTTATATTAAATAGTATGAAAATACAATTAATTGAAAAAAGAAAAGAAAAAAGAATGACAA
This sequence comes from Pollenia griseotomentosa, assembly GCA_963931875.1. Taxonomy (NCBI): domain Eukaryota; kingdom Metazoa; phylum Arthropoda; class Insecta; order Diptera; family Polleniidae; genus Pollenia; species Pollenia griseotomentosa. The sequence goes on along the minus strand of OZ007560.1, from coordinate 255,095,788 downwards.
ATAAAATTACTATAAGTTTTTACTATAAGTTTTGTGCACAAATAAATATATGTTAACAAAAAGTAAATGTTAATAATGAGGCTAACCGAAGTACTCAAATATGGCAGATTTAAAATGTCTTGCATTGCATATGATATGGATTCGAGGGAAAAGTTGGCTCCAGAGACGAATCGAGTTAATGAAGAAGTGTTGATTAGAAATTGATTTGTTATACCTAATACTATTTATCTTGTAACCTCTGTTCGATCAAGAGAACATGATTCTTTCATATAGGTAGGAAGGCTGTTGACTATATATAATCTTATGCAAAAACAATAGAGTTCGGCAAGTCAAAGTTATAAAATGTTATGTTACATATCTGTTTCGAATTTCCTGCTACTTTAGTGATATTACAAGTCTAGTTTCCATTCTCAGAACACTAGAGAGCTAATTCTTACAAGATAAATCGAAATTTCCAACAAATCTCCAATTTACTACATATATTCAATTTTTTAATATGAACAAAAAATATTTTTTAATTAGCAGATTTTAAAAAGTAAATTTTAAAAAAATTTCCATAATTCGCCAATTTTTAAAAAAATTTTCCAAAAATTGCAAATGCTTTTTATATTTTTTAAAAAAATATTAAATTTTCTTAAAATGTGGTTATAATGAGAAATTTTCTCAAAATTTACAATAAAAAAATAATTTTCTCAAAATTTTCTATTTTTTTTTTTTTTTATTTCGTTTAAAACAATTTTTTAAAACTTTGTTTTTATATTAACAAATTTATAAAATTTACAAATTTTTCTTTTTTTTACCAAATTTTCTCAAAATACAAAAATTTCATAATTTCCTAAAGATAGCAATTTTTTCTTAAAATCCCAAAAATATCAAAATTTTCCTATAAAAAGAAATTTTTTTTAAAATTTCTTTCAATAGCAAATTTAAAGAAAGTTTTTCTAAAAATTGCAAACTTTTCTATAGATAAAATATAAAAAAATTTTCCAATATCCAAAAATTTCAAATTTCGCAAGAAAGACAATTCTTTTTCAACATTTAATTTAAAATGAAATTTGTTTAAAACCAAAATTTCTAAAAATTTTCTTTAAGGAGATATTTTTGGAATCTTTTATAAATAGCAAATTATTATTATTCAAATTATTCCAAAAAATTCAAATTTTTTAAAAATTTTTAAGAAAATATCCATTAAAAAATAAATTTCTGAAAATTTCCTAAGCTTGAGAAATTTTTTTTAATATATTCTATATCTGTGGCAATAAATAATAATGGCTTAAGTCGAAATTTCGTGTTTCGAGATATGAAGAGTTTTCTCTAAAATAAATTATGTGTTTTGTTAAAATATAAATGGGCATAGTTTTATTAATAATGACATTTTATACTTGAAACTTAGCTGAGTGATAGATCATGATGAAGAGAAAAATAATATGTAATAAAATGAAAAAGCACTTATGTCAACTTAAGCCATTATTGCCACAGATATATATAACATATTCTAAAAATTTTTTATATATAGGAAATTTTCCATTTATAGCAATTTAAAAAAAAAAATTAATTGTCTCAAAGAAACAAATTTTCTTCAACTGTAAATTTCCTTAAAATATCTTCAAAAGATTTTTTTTGAAATCTCATAAAATGCAAAATTTTCAAATAGCAAAATTAATTTCCAGAGAATTTCAAGCTTTCCAAAATATAGCAAATTCTTCTAAAATTTTAAAATTTTGAAAAAATTTTCTTGCTTTTTCAAAATTTCCCAAAAAATTAATTTTCTCAAAATATCCTTTAAATTATAAAAAAAACAGAAGTAATGAAGAACAAGTAAATCAATTAAAATAGATAATCATTCAAAGCAAGTTTCGATCTACCAAAGGTTTAATACAATTTGGTTTAAAGATTGATGTTTGACTATTGACTGCGAGCAGTCGTCGATGGCTGTGAGTGTTAAACGCAAGCCCCTCTGAACAGATTGAGTGGTTGCAATCGAAACATGTAAGGGTTACCTGTCCGTGAAAGCCTGGGTTCGATTCCCGTGGCAGTCAAGAATGAAAAATTATCAATAAATTTTAATTAATTTCATGTTGTAAAATTCCTTTCTTCATAAAAATAATTTAATGAAAATTACATTTGTTGAACTTTAGCCTTTATAAAATATAAAAATTTGGATTAAAAACCATAAACAAATCAACAAAATAACCACAATTCTAATTATTTTTAAATTAAAAACTTAAAAAAAATTCCCTTTATATGGAAAAATTTCGACAAAAAGCAAATTTTTAAAGAAAATGGGGTTCTAAAAATTTCCCACAAAAAGAGCAAAAGTTGTAAATATTTTAAAAAGCTTAAGTTCATTAAATTTAATTTTCATTAAATTATTTTTATGAAGAAAGGAATTTTACAACATGAAAATTAATTAAAATTGTTATTGATAATCTTTCATTATTGACCGTGGCCGGGGCTCGAACCCGCGCCGGCAGGTTACCATGACATGTTTCGATCGCAACCACTCGATCTCCTCAGATGGATTTGCCGTTTTACACTCGCAGCCATCGACGACTGCTGACGTCAATAGTCAAACATCAATCATTAAACCAAATTGTATTTTAACCTTTGGTAGATCGAAGTTTGCTTTTTTGAATGATTATCCATTTTAATTGATTTTACATGTTCCTCCCTACTTCTGTCTTTTCGTACTTTTGTCAACAAATTTTCTTGAAGTCCAAAGTACATTTTTTGTTTTTCATTTTTTGTCTTTCTTTCTCTTGTTGACCTTTTTCAGTACAACTTAAAGGACAAATGAATACATAGAGCTCGTGCCTTAGCTTTAACAATAATTATTATTGTGGTTATTTTGTTGAACTATTTATGGTTTTAAATCCAAATTTTTAATAATTTTAATTAGGCTTAAGTTCATTAAATTTAATTTTCATTAAATTATTTTTATGAAGAAAGGAATTTTACAACATGAAAATTAATTAAAATTGTTATTGATAATCTTTCATTATTGACCGTGGCCGGGGCTTTTAATGAATTTAATGAACTTAAGCCTTATTAAAATTATTAAAAATTTGGATTAAAAACCATAAATAGTTCAACAAAATAACCACAATACTAATTATTTTAAAAAGCTTTAAAATTAAAATTTTTTAATTCAAATCTCTACTGACATCTTATTTGGCAACATTGAAACATTTAAGTAGTGCAAAATAGTTGTATTCTTGTTCCCAACTTAATAGAAAATAAAAGTTCTTTTTATTACGCCATTTACATGATACAAAATCTAATCTGGTTTCTAACTTTAAAACATTTACTTGGAAAATTGTATTCGTGTTTTCTACCACTCGCTGCCAAGAACCAAAATTATAAATTATATCGAAATATAAATTATATTTACTTTAATGGTAATAAATTAAAATATTATTTGCACTAATTTCAAAGTCATAAACATTGTTCAGAGCTGTGCCTTAAAAAAAAAAAAAAAAACAAATAATCAACAATGATTATTTGGCCACTACTTCTTCTTCTTCTACTTGTGTGTTCCAATAAATAAATTCCAACTCATTAAGTTGGTCATAAAAATGCTAAAATATTACAATTAATTTTATTTAACTACCCCACTTATAACAACTACGATACAAGCAGCAAAAACGACAGCCACAAAAAACACCATTCACACACAGCAAAAATTAAAGGACATTCCTTGTTTCCATGTTTGTAGTTGTTCTACGAACAAAAGCAAAATTTTGTCCGTCTTTGTTTTTAAGCCATTTAGCAGGCTCTTGAATTTATAATAAAAATATTTTTGATTTTGGAAAGGGATTGAATTGTATTACTCCTTTTTCCTAAAAAGGATAAATGTTCAACAATTGACTTTTTGAACTATTTTCGGTGCTCAGTGTTCGGTTTTTAATGAAAAATAAATAGTAAAAAAAAGAAAAAGCTTGAAAAATTTATTTCTTTGGTGTTTTGAATTTCTGTGTGCTGTCCATGTTGTTGCCATAATTGGGTGCTACCACGATGATGTTGAAAAAAGGCAACGAACATGAGGATGGCGTTTTTGTGGCACTACTTTAACTGGAGGATATTAAATATTTTCCTTGCTGTTATTTGAGTAACTGTCAGAAGTATTTTTGTTACAGTTGGCTTTCCTTCAGTTTATTTTATAACAACTTAAGTAATTTTTCCTTAAAAACATAATAATATTAACTAGCAACAACAACAATGAAAATTAATATGAAGAAAATAATTCAAATTTCATTTTGTTGGTTGTTAAAAAGCTTCAAGTTTTATTTTTTTTATAGTCAACAGATGTTAAACATCAAGTTAATTGAGCAATTAGTTAACACACCATTTCAAGTTTTACATTCAAAGAATTTTTGGGTTGATGTAATTGTATATGTGTGTGTGTGTGTGTGTGAAAGTTTGTAAGTATTTATGTACTTGTGTATGTGTGACTAAGTATTTAAATATTTATGTTTGAGATAATTGCAAATTTGAAAAAAGAAAAGGAAAATAATTGTTATAAAGTTTATTTAATTGAAAGAAAGGATAAAAGCAGTGTTGCCAGGACGTTTTAAAATAAACAGAAAATATCACGCTGCCAATAAAAATTCTGATCTTGGCCTACACGTAAAAAAAACATTCTCTAGATAAGTTCCTAAAAATTTAGCAATAAAACATTAAATTAAAAGTACAAATCTTAACTAAGAACATTTTTCACTTGCCAAAAAAATTTGATAACACTAAGCTTGATGAAAAAACTGTCAAGCGGGGCGAGTTGACCTAATTCGAGTACGCTGAGTCCAGTGGCGCTAGCCATTTTTTTAGGTTAGCTCTTGGTTTCGAGATAAACCGTTTTTTAAAAAATGGAGGAGGTTGCAAAACATAGATCCGCGTAACTCAAGCTTTTAGTTTATTCCCATTTCGAAATACAGTATATCTCGAAAACAAGAGCTAGCCTAACAAAACAGTAATCACCACTGGATTCAGCGTACCCTAATGGAATTAACCCGCCAGGTGCCCTGGTTGTGCTTTTATTTCTTTGTAAGTTCTGATAAAATCCCAATTCTTAATTCCAAAAGTTCATCTAAAGGTCACTTGAATTCTTTGAGGAAAATCGATCTAGTTCACCAACACTTCACTATATACACTGTGCTAGTTGCAAAATTAGACAAGCCGGGCAAATGGCGTTTTAGCACAATTTGGGTATGCAGAATCCAACTGTGCCCACCGTCTTTTTATGTTAGCTCTTGTTTTCGAGATATACCGTTATTTCGAAAATGGAGGAGGTTGCACAACAAATACTCACGTAACTCAAAAACGCTTTAGTTTATTGAAATTACTAAAAAAAACCCGAAATTCCGCAATAAAATTTCCTTTAAGAAAAGTAAATTTTTTTTATATGAGCAGTCGTTTTAGAAACATAATTTTTTATCAAAATTTCAAAATTTTTGTTTATTTAAAAATTCATAAAAAATTGGAAAATTTTTGCAGATATAAAAAACGAAGCTGCAAACCAAAAAAGCGATAAATGATTAAAATCTGTTCCCAACTTTTGATTTTATTCACAAAAGTCAAACAATTTTAATAAATTTAAGAATTTCATAAGACGCAATATTTGTATGGGAGCCCCCCTAAGAAGTGGTGATAAGGGGCAAGTATGTCTCGAAAACAATGTTAATGACAAAAGAGTAGCATCCTAGGCACTGCGGCAGCCAAATTTAAGAATGTCAACCAAACATACTATATGGCGGTTTAATGAAATTCTTAAATTTGGCCCCTTCAGCGCCTTGGATGCCCATAGATGGGTCAAATGTATGACCAACCCCACTTTATTTTTTATCTCAATCATTTATTTCTAACATACCTACCCGCTATCTCCATTCTTTAAGTGGGCTCCCACACAAAATGTTCAATGCAGACTAGAAATATATTGTAAAAAAGCCCCATAAATGCCCAGGAGTTGCCCTAAAATGTATGACCGACCTAAATTAGTTTTTGTTTTCTTAACATTTTCTCGATACATTATGAATTTTAAAAGAACAAAAATTTCGAAATTTTGATAAAAATAGTGCCAATTTCGAGCACAGTGATATTATTAAAAACTGAAAACTTTTATTAGAAACTATAACAAAATTTAATGTACGCAATACTAAAGCAAAACAACTGATAAAGTAACAGAAAATAAATTTTGTTTTTTGGCTCCTATAGAGCCATACCTTCATTTCAAACAACAAAAAAACCTTGTTCAATACATATAAGAAAGTTTAAAAATTGTTGAATTGTATGAATTCTTATTCGATATCAATTAACTTTTAATTAAAAAAAACCAAAAAAGTTTTAAAACGTTAAAATGATTTGTGGCCACTAAATTTTTAATCTTTGGCCACATAAATTTCGCTCTAAATATCGAGAATAGTGTCCTGTATCCATGTTCTGTAACTGTAGTGAGAAAAGATGTGAATCAAAATATTCCATCATTTCGTGACAAGTGAGAAAAAGGTGTGTCTGTAACTCATGTCGAAAACTATCAAAAGAGATTACCTAGTTACGTTATAAATGTCATAACATTGCACTCGAAGTTGATGAGACATTGCAGACGTTGAGAACGCCAATCACACATATCATTGACGTTGACTAAAATTTACTTAAATTAAAACATTTTCCACGACGGCGGCGGGAATACAACTGTCAGCTAAACCAAATAATGTAAAGTGCGACTTTAATGTTCATTGTTTGCAAACGAGCTTTGAAAACATTCGTATATTTTATAAATATATTCGAAGCAAAATAAATAAACAATGAAGAAATGTGCCAAGAACAAAATAGTATTATTATTATTGTTTGCATTTTGCATTTTTAATATGTTTCTTAGTGTTAGAATTTTCTCTCGCCCCGTTTTATTCGTAAGTTTATTTGACAGTTCAAAGCGGGAACTGTCTCACAGAAATTTTACAGACACATTTTCTGTAAATTGGCGAGTAATTAGGGGACAGCAAATACTCGCCATAAATTTTACAGACGCAGTTAAGCGAGAAAAACGGTTATTTGCTTCAATTTATAGCATTTTTGTTTCATTTATTACATTTCAATCGAAAAGTTTCTCAACGCGAGGGCATTTATTCATGAAATACCGGCCGAAATGTTGGAAATAGTATTCCAAAATTGGACTAAGCGGATGGACCATTTGAGGCGCAGTCACGGTCAACATTTGTATGAAATAATCTTCAAACATTAAATTATATGGACCGTACTATCGATTCAAATAAAGATTTCATGAATTTTATGTGTTTTTTTTTTAACTTTCCTATAGCTCTTAAAAAATCACCCTTTATTTAGGAATTTTCAATGAGTTTTTTTTAATTTCAATTTTCTCAAAATGCCTTCGTTATAACAACGGCATCAAAAAATATAATATTAAATTGAGAACGCTTAAGATTTCATGTGATGTAGGAGCTGCATAGCTCCCAAGCTAAAATCTTCTTTATGTATCTATAATATTAGCATTTAACTTTCACTTCCCAGCAAACACAGAAATACAGCTTATGTATTGCTAAACGTATTGCCTGGATGAAAAATATTATTGCGGCAATAATCGATTGCGGAAGATACTTTCTTCGGGAAGAAACGTGTCTCGATGGCAGTACTCCTAAGCAATAAAGCGATACTTCTAGATGATAAACTAGCAATATCGCCAGATAACCACTTATATGAAAATAGGAAGATATCGCCAAAATATCATTGGGATGATAAAACGAAGACTTTGCATTTTGAAAAATGTTCATTTATGTACAAATTACACAGCTTCTAATTTAAAATTAAATTGGTACATATAAATAAAACCTATGTATAAATCATTTAAATTATAATTAAAATAAAGTAAAATTATATAATATGTATATATAATCTAAAATTATATAAATATTAAGTCTTCACCATATTTTTGAAAAAATCTCCCACTCCTTTAAAATTGCATCCAGGGTTGAGAAATATCTTCACTTAATTACAAAACAGATTAATATTTAACAGATTTATTTCATTTAAATATTTACCTTTTGCAGAATATTTTGAGAACTAATTTCTTAGATTTAATAATTAATAATTTGATTAGTTTTAATTTTTTTTATGACGTATAAAACATATTATAATAAATTTTTTTTCTGTTTATATTGCGTAATTTTCTCAAAAATTATAAAAGGAAGAAAATAAAAAATTACTTTGATTATTTTCTTTTAGATGACAATTTGGGGATATTGCTAAACTATTGCCTTAGGGGATATCTTCCATTTGTTTGCAGGGAAAGTAAAGTTACTTTCAATGAAACTTCTTTATTTAGATGGACTTTTTTACGATCTTATTTATTTGAAATTAAATGGATTTAAAATGTATTTTTAGAAACATTTTTATGGAAAATATAACTAAAAAGACAGTTTACGCCTACAATATAATTTTTTATAAATACCGCATTTATGTATTTATGTGTGTACATATCGTCGTTCGTAAATTTTTGTCTTCTATAGGGTATATTTTACATATATTTTAGAACACAATAATTTACGAACGACGATATGTTTTTCAATTTTAATAGTTTCCATAATAAGAAGTATGTTCTTATAAGAAATTAATAATTTTTACTTGTTTGCCCTTGTTATAAAAAATTTTTTGTTTTTTCTCTTCAAAATAAGATTTTTTTCCGCCGAATAAAGATTTTCTTTCCAAATCTTCTGGTAACGCTGATCATTACTGAGGTATACAATATCATTAGCGCCATTGGTGAATAGAGTGAATATGCCAACCATTTCGCTAGTTACTAATGACAATGAATTTCTTATACCACTAGGGTATTATTCAATGTTGAAAGATTTAATTAAATTTATTAAAAGTACATAAATATGTATTATTTGTTTGTTTTGTACTTAATTTTTGTCAAAGCTTTAATCAACAAATTCGAGTAAAATTTATTTTTTATAACTAAATATTTTCTTCTATTTTAATGACAATAATGCGTAGAGATTTTTGTAGGGGAAATTTTTTCAGCGTGTAGGGAAAAATCGGATTTATTTTAGCATGTGTAGGTATTTTTTTCGAAAAATCCACTGGCAACACTGTGTGTGACTGTGCTTAACAAAAGAAAATATTATCAACACATTCTGAATTTGATGAAGCACTTTGATATGTGGCCGGGGCGCTTAAAAACAGCTTAAATCGATTATTTTACTTCAAAAGAATTTCGATAATAAAAGTTTTGAGTATGTTACATATTTTAAAAATGATAAAACAATAAAAACATTTAGAAAAAAAAAAAATAAAACAAAGGTTTTCTCTTACACTATCACTAAGTGGTTTAAATTACAACACGCACACAGACACATGAAAACATTAAAATACTCGTAAGTTAAAACAAAAGCCCTTAAAGACATTTTACGCATTATACTGAGCGTACAGTTTTTTTTATCTTGAACAAACAAACACACTTAAATATACTTATCATTATAACATACATATATATTTATAAATGTATGTTTGTTGTTGTTATACCCAAAGACATAAACACAGGCTCGCATGAATTAAGAGATCCTTGCAAAACGATAAAACTAGCAGGAAACAATAAAATGTTATTTTATGGTTGGTATGTCAAACGGGTATCGTTACATTTCATTTCCGAGCAATTTTATAGGGCAGGTCGGCAAAACCAAAAAAAATTAGTGGTTGATATTTTATGTCAACGCAAGTACAACATCAAAACAAAAACAAAGAAAAAAAAAATATCAAAAACACTAAAATTAAGCTATTAATAGTTAACAAAACCAATAAAAACAGAGACCCCCTGACACCAACATACATATTTTCGCAACACATACACATGTGCACTGCAATCCTAAAGGAAAGCAAATCCTTACCAAATGGGATTTTATTTGGGGGAGGTTTTTGAAGCAAAACAGACCACAAACATTTATGGCGATAACTATCAATATGTGAATGAATAAAAGAATGTGGCTTAAAGCAAAAACCATAGCAGACCACAGCGAAAGCACGAAGGGCAACAGTGGAGTGGAGTGATAAAGGCCACAGTGAATACCCACTTAAATTGGCAGTTTTTTAAAGCTTTTCTCAACTTGAGTATGTGTAACAGCAATACGAATTATGCCTAGATAAGATATTATTGATTAAAAACATTAACAACAACAACAGTATTATTTGATATTCTCATGAAATAACTCATTATTCACATCAAGGAATTTTGCTTGTGTTTCAATTTTTTGAATTAATCTATAAAATTAAATGTTTTATTCAAACGATTCAGAATAAATCTTTAAAAGCAAAAGCGAGGAACGCCCTAAGAAACGAACAACTTTTCAACAAAACAAACTGCCATTTAATAAGTAACAGGGAAATAAAAGACAATATGATACGGCAAGCCCAACCATATGATACCTTACACATCTGCCTATTTGGGACTTGTGGTCAGTTCTTGTTTTGCCAAATTTTATCTTAAAAGCAACCTGTATATAGAATGATCTTATGACAGTTAGGAAGTATGAGAGTTATACTCGAATATGGACCGGTTTCCATAAGATATTGGCAGGGCGATTAAGGTTACAGCAAAATAAATTTAGCACTAAATTAATTTCAAAAGCCTACAGTACACGGAATGTAAAAAGCCACATGCGCATGTGGTTCTGACGTAATTTTGACGTCACTACAAAGCTACAATAGCAATTTCGTAATGTGTGATGACGACAAAATAACGTCAGAACCACATACGAATATGGCTTTTTACATTCCGTGTACTATAGGCTAAACGCTTACTTAAACGTCTTATAACGGGTCCGCCATCTTACGTTTTTTTTCAACTAGTGCTTATTTCGTGAATGGTAACACTTAGCTCATGTCTGATTTGACAGATAATTATCATTCCGCTGAACGAATATGGTTGTGTATACGCTTGAACAACGCTGGGAAATATTGCGACATTACTTTGAAAATCATGGTAATGTTGCAGAATTTGTGCGAAAATTGCGTACGGATTTTGGAAGAAGAGAAGCACCGTCTTGGCGGGTATGTAAACAAGCAAAATTGTCGCATTTGGGGCACAGAAAACCCGCACGCATACATTGAAAAGCCGATGCACCCAAAACGAGTCACTGTTTGGTGCGGGTTTTGGTCCAGAGGCACAATTGGGCCATTTTTCATCGAAAATGAGCAAGGAGTGGCCGTTACAGTCAATGGCGATCGTTAGGCGTTAGGTAAAATCATGTACAGGTTTCCAAAATTTTAAAAAGGTTTTGTGGGCCCAATATGGGTCGGCCGAAGTTTCCCACAAGTAGTAAAAAATTCGCCTTCGAGCAGCCTTTTTAAGATCTCCCTTCTCGCGACCCTGGGTCCAAGCTTCAATCACCACGAGATTACCGAAGGGTCCTCAATCAAAAGCCTGACTTGTGCCGTGTTACATCCTATTTCCTCAAAGAGTGTATAGCAGCTGCAGTATTCTTAAAACACTTCCCTACATACCCCTAAGGAGAGGTCGCGCTTGGGCCAATCATAATGTTTTTAATTTCATCTATTTATTTTGAAAATTGTGTAGGACAGTATTTTACGCACAAGGTATTCATGGACATACAGTCAGTCAGCCTGATAATCAGAAGAACAGACAATTTTAGATTCAGAAAGTGATTCGATCGGCAAAAGAATTAATCCATTTTTTATGCGTTACAAACTTAAGCATAAACCCATAATACCCCCTTCAGCTTTTATGGTCTAGGGTACAACGAGGAAGTTTAAAAAAAATATAGTCAACTTTTGATTTCCGCTTAAGACGTACTTGTCACACGCCAACTAAATTCAAAGTAATAAATAAAAAGACAAAAAGTGAGAGCGAAAACAAGCAGACCGACAAAAAAGGAAGCGAACGCTAGTCATTAAAAGGAAGAGACTGTCGTTTTTTTTTTCTTCAACAGCCATTAACTTAAACTTCCCAAGGAGTCTTAAGTAGGAACAAGAAGATGATGTGAAACGAATTGTATGTTCAAACAATAAACACAAGCACTCAACTCGATTAAAACAAACCAGCTAAACAAACGTCTAAAAAAAACAGTATCCTCCTCCAAGCAAATGCCAAAATGACGCATTTAAACTAACGCATACGCGTAAACTTTTTATTTTCTTTGCTCCAACTCCTGCCTTTCCTTTGCGCTCACCCCATTCTCTTGCATACATTAAAAAGTAAAGTCTCGCCTTAGGATTTTAAATATATTATAAAATTTGTTGCTAAACCCCGGGTAAGAGAAATAATCCTTTTAACATAGTTTGCGTACTACTTACGTTTTTCTTCTTCTCCAACTCCAACTCCACGCTTCTTTCCTTCTGTTTCTTATTTGTCTATTTTTTAGTTTTATGTGTGTTTTTTAACTGTGTTTTTTTTTCTTTGTTTTTGCTTTTTTTATTTCACGCGTTGAAAAGAGATTTTCCTTAAGTGGCAGTTTTAGAGATGTGCTGTTGTCGTTTATAGTGCATCAGCATTCCACTTGATGTGGCTAATAAAAATTCTTACATTGTCTTCTCCTCTAAGTTCATCAAGATGTCGTGTAAAATAAGAACAATATTATTTAAACCAGAATGGATGAATAAAACTAGAGGATGAAGAAAAACTAACCGCAACAAAATAATTTAAATGGGGAAAAAGGAAATTACGAACTGGTTTGTAACGACTTAAAATTGTTGTCTACAAAAGTAGGAAAAGGAAGTTAAGGGAATAAACCTTTTACTAAGCAGATTGGGAGAAACGTAAAGTTTAGTATATTAGATAAACATAGAATATGTTTTTAACTGTTAAAATTTAAAAAAAAAATCATTTGTATTAATCAGACTGGATTTGGAAGAGAAATTAGAATCTAAAATCTGTGATTTGCTAAAAACCCTCAGTCAAATTTTTCACAAAAATTTTCACTTTCTCCATTTAGTTCCTATAAATTCACTAGAAGGAACAGTAAGTACGCTTATTGGCAGAGTGCCTAGTGATGGTACTTTCCTGAAGAAATACTTAAGTTTTGGTTAGTATAAAAAGTCATTTTGGAATATTTTAAAGTCCAAGTAACTCAAAAAAATGTTTTTAATAATTGGTTATCACTGTTTTGAAATCCTTATCTTTATTTCAAAAAATGTTATAATTTTAATGCGAAAATCGAAGGTGCTTTCTTCTGATCGAGAAAAAGTCATTTTTTGGTTTAGAGAAAAATCCAAAAGTTTTGGACTGAAATTAGATTTTTTTGCCAAATAGTCCAAAAATTCAAAACCAACTAAATTATTAGAAGATTTATTTTGAGTTCAGATTATTAAAACTTAATTCAAACTCAAGTTTTAATTTTAAATATTGCACATATCGAAAAAACGCAAATAACCAACTTTTGAGATTGACCCCCGGGGGAAGTGCTACGCCTCTTAGGGGACGTAGTTAAAGCAGCTTGCTTGAGGACTCCTTTCTCTTCAGAACTTAAGTGAGGTGCCACGGGTTTACTGAATCTCGGTGGATGCTCGCACCAGTCTCACTTTTGGTGAGGTTTCCATTAGTATGCTTCTTGCGAGAAATGCTTTCTATCTTTCAGGATGATTGGCTTTGCGGAAACCTTGTTTTCTCATAGGAGGTTGGGTTTTAGTAAGCTGTTCACCGTCCGATGTGAGAGTGCCTTTTTAAAGGCATAAAGAACTCACAAAAGGGTTCAAAGAAGATCAGCTCTTTTAGCGAGAAGATACTATCGAGCAGCACGTGGAGGCTGTGGTTTAAACAAAGTCGCGGGCAGGGTAACATTCACATGGAGGGCTGATTTTTCACTCTTGCGAGAAAGTTCGGCCTGAGTATGGCCTTAGGTGCTGTTGCTACTGGAAATAATGGATAATTTTTGATGGATTATACACTCGAATTGCAACCTGTGTGTGCAAATGATCCTTCACTCACACAGTGTCATTTGGTAAGTGCTTAATATTACCACACCAAGTGGTTAAGATCCGCCTTGAAGTTTAATCACAAGACAGGTATTCACAATCTAGACTTATGACATAATTTCTTCCAATAAGCTTTTTAATAAGATTATCTTTTAAATAAAATTTTTACTAGCTGACCCGACAACGTACAAATCGGTGGATTCTTTTATAAACCCCAAATTAAGTGTTGACGTGTTGTTAACAATGCAATTTTGCGCAATGTTTGGGAACACCTTTAAGGTAAGTTCGGCCTTTGATTTGGTGAACTGGAAGCAATTCACAGAAAAGTTAATGCAGCCAGTCGATATATAAACTGGGATTTGGTCATTGCCAATGTCTAGTAAATGATTGAAAATAATTTTCCAGATTTGCCCTTATGCAACTCAACGTACATGTTCGTACTAAAATTTAGTCTCTTGAGGTGCTTCCTCAAAATTGAAGACTTCCAGCATACGTCAAATTCATCGACTGGCGTGGAACCGTGGAATAACTGACAACATTGGCGAAAATCAGCAAGATGATTCCCAGTGTTTCTTAGATTTTGTTCTGTTCGTTGTATGCTTGCAAGATCTTCTTATGCGCCATCGTACATTCATCCCACACGATCAGTTTGATCTACAGCAAAACTTTGGCCATTGCAGGGTTCTTGGAAATATTGCATTTAGTTGTTTCATTAATTTGCAAATTGAGTGCTGAATGAGCAGCACCTGCTTTTCACCCGAAAAGCTAAATTTTTTGTATTCAAACTTTTCCATATTTGAAACACTTTTCGTTCAAATAGCCAAGCTATTTGCTGTAAGTTTCAAAAATTTTGCTGTAACCGTTCTCCAGATATAAGGTAATTTAGTCTGTCTTTTAATGGGATGTGCCACTCCCACTTTTCCATGTTGAGGTATTATTTGATATTGATAAAACGTCTAATTCAAGTTATCAATGATCTTCGTGTAAAGCCTGGTACTCTGTTCAACATTTCACGTGAAATGCTGTCAAAATGCATATGAAAAAAACTTGTGCGGAATATCTACGAAATAATGTTGATGGAGTTGTACTCTGTTTATTTTGTGAAAAAGTTCCGAAATGTTTCTGGCAACATTTTTTTTACAACTGCGAAATTATGTAAGCTGCCTTTATTTCACGTGGAATTTTAAGCAAAAGCAAAAAATATGAACTTAATATTAAAAAAGAAATAAAAAATTAAAATAACACAATCGGTAACAGTTTTTTATCCATATTTACTTTTTTTTATTAATTTTTTTATTAAAAAAAAATAATTTTAGTAAAATACATGTGGCGTTTGTTTACATACACGAAACAATGTAGCATACTTTGAAGGAATAAAAACGTCAAATTGTACAAACTCGCAAGATTGGTAACATTGATAAATGCCAAAATTTTCGTGTGGAATAATAAATGTTGCTCAACATTTTTCACAAATTTGAACAGAGTACTAGGCTTAATGGTTAAAACTTGAAAGATCACGAATCTTTTTTTGACATACAAAATTAAGAGTTGAGTTAAGGTCACTTGAACTTTACTCCAAAACCCATCCGGCCTGCAATTTGGACAAGATCACATTCTGATCCAATTATGTTGCATATTTTGGGAAAAAAAGATCTCTTTTTATATCCTGATCTAAATTCATATTTACTAAAATTAAGTTCATATTGAGTTGAGTGAAAATATTGTTGCTTTCTAACTACTTTGAAAACTTTAACCTTCAAGTTTTGCATGTTTTTTGTGTACTTGGTCCCATTTATGGTGCTAAAGTGGAATTTTGCTTATTTTTATTTCAAAGTTGAACGAGCTTATCTTTTGGTTACTTTTTACCTTTTCACAAAATTCTTGGTAAATTTATTTATTCGTTCATAACACTTCATCATTTATTCGTCTTCTCATACTATAACACATTTCATAAACACATTCATGAGCCCAAATCAAGTCCTTTTTGTCATCTCTATATAGAGTGTCGACCATATTCCATAAGTATATGTATGAAACATAGCCTAAACAAACGACTTATATTAAGCTAATTGAAGGGAATTTTGTTTACCCATTTTAAATGACAACAAAAGCCAAAACATTTCATGAATTCACAAGAATAAAAAACATCTTGCCGTTAAAATTTTATTTTCAATGCTTAAGATGTTTTTGTGTTTTTGTGTTTTAAAGTTTTATGTTGTTTTTTATGGGTGACAATAAAAAACAACAGGAATTTTTAATTAGTTTTATTTCGACATTGTTTAAGCAGCTAAAGGAAGCGCTCCTCATACAAAAATCCAACTCGTACTTGTGTGAATACGCAAGCAGTGACAAAAATAAAAAAATAAGTTTTTAACAGAAATAGTTTAAAAGAAAAACTAAAAATTTAAGTCATGTATTTGCAAATAATTTACGTATTCAAGCCCATTCTTTTCTAAAACCTGGCATCTATACAAACAAACCCATGAAATGTTTTTGAAGGATTTCCTATTTGAAGCCACTTTAACTTCCTTTTGCGTATTTTTTTTTACTCTCGTTTATATTATTAGTTTTAGTTTTTTTTCCTGGTACTGGTGAGTACACATACATATCTTTTTATATAGTTCTCATGTATATTTAGCTTAATTATACTTGAGGCTGTTTACGTAGCTTTAGTTTATTTTTAATTTTTTGCATTCTCTGCTTCAACTTCATACACATTCACACAAACACATCCTTCCTTTTTGCGAGTAAATGTATGAGAGCAGGCATTTAAAGAATACTTTGGTTGCATTGGTGGTGGTGCTGGTGTAGACCACCTCTTATCCATCTTGTGGACTGGGTTTTTGTTGTTGCTGATGCTGTTGTTTTTATACTCACGCATCCCCTGCACTCACGTAGTTGTCGTTTATGCGTAAAATGAAACAATAACATTTTTCCATTCTAATAGAAAAACAGAACAGAACTGAAAGTATGAGAATCAGAAATATTATAAACCTGTTTCAAGTGACGGAGGGGGGTGTGATAAACGGAATCTAAAGGGGGTTGGCAGCCAGAGAGACACTGTGAACTATGTTCGGTATCCCTGTTGCATTTAGTGCGAAAGAATCTATGAACATTAATCAGTTTAACAAAGCAGATTGTTATTTTACTATGCAGTTCTTACTTTTCTTTAGTTTTTTGTTTTGTTTGCATTCAATTGAAGTTATTGCACTATGGGTTTACAGTGGAATAAAAAACGACCAAATGCAATAAGCCTGCACAATGTAGAACAATGATTCCGGTAGATATTTTTTTGAAACAGTTTACTAATTTTTATTGTTTATGTGTTATTGTTGTAAAGTTTGAAGTTTGTTTTAAGGCAAAATTTTCATACAAATTTTTCTTAAAATGCATTTCGAATCTACTTTTTTTCAAAATACGGCAGTTAGAATTTTTATTAGTTATTAAAAAATTTTATTTTTTTTAATTTAAGGTTTTCTAATTTATAAAATTTGAATCTAATAAGATGAAAGAAAACAATTTTTTTATATACTTGCATGTGCCCCTGCAGAAAACTGAATTGGCAAATTGGTTTTTTTTTTGTTGTTTTCTTACGAAGACAATAGAATGAAACAATTTGTTTTTTAATTTTGTTTTTTCTTTTTACCCACTTACAACTACAATTCGAGTCGTAAAGAACCCAACCAATTGTAGGAGATGTAAGAAAAGATAAACTCACAGTTTATTGTTGGTGTTTTGTTTAAGCTTTGATATTGTTACAAATAAGAATTTGAGTGTTTAAAACTCTTATTCGCTTTGGGATTTTATTTATATAATATTTTAAGCTTTTCTAAAATCTTAGGAAAAAGTTTCCTGATGAGCTGGCCTAAGCAACCAGTGAAATGCACATAGAAGCCAGCTTTCCCTCAACAATAAATTTCAGTGTATTTATCAAATATGAAAAATTTGGAATTTAGCACGTCATACAGAAATCGTATTAATGGTAAATATTAATGAATAACGAAAATACTTGTGTAATTTATACCAAAATCGGTAATTTTCTTTTTTTTTTTTTAATTTAGTGATTTATTTTTTTAATTGTTTGCATGATGGAAACATAGTAAGTAGCCTTTAACAGTGTTTCCAATTTTAATAATTTTATTTGAATTATTAAATTTTGTCATAAACGTAAAGATTTCTTAACATTGTGTAAAAAATTGGAAAATATATTCAAATAAACGAAAAAAGAACAATTTCAATTGTTGATATGATATTACCAATGTAAAGAATTGCAAAATGCGAGTAAACAAAAGCAAATATTGTATTTTATAAGAAAATAGCAAAAGAAAAGAGAAGAGAAAGTCTGTTGATGATTTAATTGCTTTTTTTGTTTAAAATCGTAAAAAATTTCAATGACCTTGAAAGGTAAAAAGCTTTCCTGAGTAGTACATGATATGCTCATAACTCAACTTTTTCATTCATAAGATAATTCCGCTTGCTTAGATTTTTTATTTTTCAAGTTCTATAATCGTCCTTTCATTGCCCCTTCATCAAGAGTTTTTCTAAGTTTTTCCATAATTTACCCAATAGTATGCATGGCAAGCAAAATACACAAAAGATTTTTTTTCTTTTTCCATACCAATTAATCGATCAACCTTTTATTAATTATAATTTGCTTGCTATTTAATAATAAATTTATTTAAAGCCAGGAGAAAAGATGTCTAGAGCCCATTGTTCTGGGGTATAACAGCAGTTCCACTTGAGCATCATAAAATTCACTTAAGGGGAGATTTTAGTTTATTTTCGTTGAATACATTTAAAAACTAACACGTATCCGTAAGTCATAACTCCGAGCAAGGAAGATTAGTGGCAACACACAACACTACGAGTAGGATGAGAAGGATGCATGCAAAGTCCCATGTATTGGTGTGTCTGTGAGTCAAAGTGTGCATGTAGCAAAAAAAAAAAAAGAGAAAGTATGCTTAGTTTATATAGAAAATACCATCAAGTCTTTCGAGGAATTTCAATAAGTTATGAATGGCATGTATTTAGAAGACTGAAGATAAAGAAAAAACGTCATGCCCGACAGACAGACTGACAGGCAGACAGGCAGGCAGACAGACAGACTAACTGAGGAGCTTTGCAATAAATTAAATGTTAAATAAATTGAATAGTAGTGGATGGCAGGAAAGTTTTTGCTCTCTTATGCACTCTTCTTATTACTGCAAAATTGCTTTATTTATTACACAATGATTATAATTTCATCTACAGCAACTAAATACATATAGCAATATAAAAAAAAAATGGTGAAAGTGGAAAAAATATACAAATAGGGATGAGATGGCTCATTAATATGTTTGTATTTATATTAAAAAAAAAAGAAAATTCTTTTAATAAGTTTGCCAGTCATTGCGTGTCGTTAATTTAAACATGAGCAAACGTAATTTGCTGGAATAGTGAAGACTTTTTATTCCATATAAAAAAAATTAAATAAATAAATGAAAACTAATCAAAACACACGTTTTGATTATAACAAAACAAATTTAACATGACAAAAACATACAAAATAGCAAAAAAAAAAAAAAATAAAAAAAAAATAAAAAACAATTTTTTATAAATCGATTTGTGTTTAAGAGAAAATGGTTTTGAAATGTCAATATAATAAATATTAAGTCGCACACATTGTATTGTGTTGTACATATTATATTATTGTATAAACAAAATTTATTTAATATTATTCAAAATATTAATCATACGCTTCAGTAGACAACCATTATTTTGCTAATAACTAACAATAATCATACTCGATGTTGTACTGATTGTTCAAGGATTTTTTTTTTTTGTAATTTTATTGAAAGATTAAATTGTGTTTAGCTGATTCTACTAAACTTAAATTCTTAAAGCAAAATATTTTTCTTGTCATGTCCTTTATGGAATTAGTTTTACTGTTGTAAGAGATTATTTTATTGAAAATACATTTAAAAGCGTGTTAAACTTTTGTTCAAATACTTGATTCCCTGAAGGACATTTTATTTATTATACATACAACAGTTCTCTTTTTGTCGTTTAATTCTTCTTTTTGTGCAATGAAGTTGAAGTACTTTCAAGAAATTAGAAAAGTAGTAGATAATAAACGACTCTAAAGGCATAACCTTAATTAAGTGCTGCCAAAATGTTAGAACTGAAAAAATATCTAATTTAAACTGAATTAGAACTAAACTAGAACTGAACTAGCACTGAACTAGAGCTGAACTAGAACTGAACTAGAACTGAACTAGAACTGAACTAAAGCTTAACTAGAACAGAACTAGAACTGAACTAGAACTGAACCAGAACTGATCTAAAACTGAACTAGAATAAAAAGATAAAAATAATAAAAAGAATAAAAAAAGAAAAAAACAAAAAATCAAAAATGTATAAATAAGTATATATACGTATATGTATAAAAATATATTTATGTATGCAAGTTAAAAGCCTGTAGTAAATAAAATAGTCAGTTGCAAAAAACACCAACTATAAATTAACTATTTTTTAAATGACTACAAATTGGTTTAAATCTCATGCAGATATCAACCAAACATATTGCATAGACCCACACGTAAAACACAAATAAAAGCAAAAAAGATAAAACAAGCATGCCATGAAGTCAAATGAAAAAAAAATATATACAAACATATCAAAATAATTGAAAATAATTAAAAATTAAAGCAATAGAAATCTGTTTATGTACAAGCAATTATGTAGCGTATTTATTTCAGCACTATTATATATCATAATTTTAAGCAATTTGATGCAAAATTTTCTTAAATAATTATTTCTATATAAATATATATATAGATATAAATACATACATATGTATGTTTATACATATATTTTTTTGACAAAAATTTTTTAAAATTTAAATAATTTATTATAAACCGACTTTACTATTAATTAACTACAAATTGGTTAAAAATAAGTAATTGGTAGTCAATTAAAAAGTCATGCAGAGATAACCAATTGACTTAATTGACACTTAAACAACTAGATGTGGTTATAAAAAAACCAGTTGGAAGTTACTTAAAAATGTGTTTGACTTCCTACAGGGTAGTTAAATATATATTTATGTATGTATATAATTTAAATCTAAAATGTAATGAATTACATATATTACCTCCTGGGGACAAGCGTAAAGCTTTGCAGGTCTAGTATAAGAAAAGTTTGTACACTAAAATTTTTAAACTGAAATAAATGAAATGAAAAACTGAACTAGATCTAAACTAGGACGGAACTAGAACTGAACCAGAACTTAACTAGAACTGAACTAGAACTAAGATTAAAGTGAATTAGAGCTGAACTAGAATAAACTACAACTGAAACAGAACTGAATTAGAACTAAACTTTAAACTAAAACAATTCACAATGCAATAACTAAGATTCGGATTATTATACCACCTGTAGCGCACATTAAGAAAAATTAGCAAGTATCAAAAACCATTAGCGTTAGGGAATTGTACTGTTGAGTGGGTCATCATCTTATAACTTTTGGCATACACATGTATGACGTTGACCTCAGCGGAAATGGTTATGAAATCTTTACACACAATACAAAAGTAAAATATAAAAATAATAAGAGAAGAGTTTAACGAGTAAATGGGTCAGCAGCCCAGAACAAATGAACTTCGGCGAAAAAAAACGGGAAAATTGAAATTGAAATAGAGAAAAGAACAGAACAGAAAAAAAACAATGCAACACTTAACATGAGTAGGGTTTGAAAATGTCATTTAGTACACTTTTCTCTTTCTTATTTCGCCATTAGCACGTAGTTGTTCTTTTTTTTACTTTTTCTAATAATTTTTGTTGTTATCAAGCAACAAAGGATGCGGATGTACACTACCCCTCGCATACTTACTAGAGAACTCTTTTTTTGTTAACAAAACAACAGTGTGTGTGCGTGTGTTTTTGAGTACTGGTAGTTGGCATACTTTTGTTTGTTAAATGTAAGAGTATTAGTAAGTTTGTGTGTTCTACATGATTGTATCAAAAAAAGGCCCGAAAATTGCTGTTAAGGATCTTTTAGCTAAATTGGCTGTGGTTGCTTTTAAACCGATTGTCCGGAAACTAAATGTGTTCTTATTATGTCCTCTGTAATTTTTTTATTGGATTTTTTTTTTTTATATATTTTTAAGAAAATTTATTTTTAACAAAAAATATTTAAGAAAGAAAATTTCGACAAATTGCTCAAAAAATCGCAGTAAAATAAATAAAAATATACTTTTCCTTCTGGTAGTTTCTGCCATTCAGAAGAGAAATATTTTAAGTTTTAATAATAAAATATGTACAATGCCATAAGGAAAGATAATTTTAATTTAATGTAAAGAAATTCTAACACACTTTCTTCAAAAATATATAATACAAAGAAAAACAAAAAGTTATCAAATTTGTCTTTATGTAATAACTACTACTTTTACACATTTCAACTTCATTAATTTCCTCTAAAGTCATTAAAATTACCTTTCATTTCATAGTAAATTTATTGTAATAAATTATTCAAAAAAAAAAATCAGCTAAAAAAGAAACATGGCGCTTTTTCGTGAAAAACAGTCATTTTCTTAAATTTTGGAGCTTTTTCGGCACGGGAAGGAATAGTCCGAATGAGTTGAAACTTTTACAATTGTATTTTAACACTAAATGGAACATTTCTAGAAATGAGCACTTTCAAATTTGGAAAAAAATCTTGCTATATTCACTAAAACCACCCTAATGTACATATGTATATAAAAGAAATAATAATGTATTTAATTTTTGTATTTACTGTATCCGTGGCAGAATTTTTAATTTATTAATTGACTTACAAAGAAATATCGTGTTGTGCAGGCTGTCAACAGGGCCAACGATGAAGTAGGGCTTATTGGGGAAAGAAGTTTGATGATCACTAGGGATGCGATTTCCATGCAAATGTATGTTTTTTGTCGATGGTCTAAGATCGATGTTGACCAGTTATCTTTCCGAATCATTAAATTTGCGTTAAAATGACATCGATTTGTTTTTGCATATTGTTGCATATTTTGCTGAAAATGCATACATTTTGCATATTTTCGTTTTAAATGCATATTTTTGCATATTTTAACATTTTTAAGTGACATATTTTTTAAATTTCCATATTATAAAAAAAGTTCTTCAAAAAATTTCAAAATGGTATAAAAAACAAATTTCCAAAATAAAAATTTTGTAGATCAATAAATACATTTTTTTAAAATACAAGATTCCGACAAAAGATCCTTAAACTTTTAAACGATGCAGCCAGCACCTTACATGGTTAAGGCTGCCTATTGGCCTAACATAATTTATCCAAAACTGTTAAATGTTACTTGCTAGGCATATGGGTTACATCGAGTTGCTGAGGAATTTAGAGGCCAATTCTATTATATTAATTTATTGATTTCATTCGGGAAACAATGTGAAAGGAAGAATAGCCCCACAAATTAAAAAATGGGATTTCAAACAATAAAAGAAATTTTAACTATTTTTGATCCAGAATCAGAGGTGGGATCTGAATTAGAAAACTAATATTCTCCAAATGAACTAGCATCATTCAAGTATGCTTCAACTTCGGTTGACTTTGAGAGATCATTTTCCATGTACAAAAGCTTTTTAACAAACAAAGGTTTAATTTTGATGATATAAAAAGAATTTATTTGGTGCAAACAAAAATTTAAATTATGAATTTATTTAAATAAAGTTTTAAAAAATTTTAATTTAAAAGATTTTGTTATTCGTGCTTAATTCCCAGTTTTTATTCTTGATAAAAACACTTGAAATTTTTAAAAAATATTATACCTATGAATAACAATGGAATAAATACAACAATACAACAATAGAATTTTTTATTTTTTAAATAAAATTAAAAAAAGAAACGCTTTTTTATTGGAAATATTCAAGTTTTAAGTGCATATTTTTAATTTTTTAATGCATATTTTCGAGTTTTTAGTGCATATTTTATGCGCATATTTTTGATTTTTTAGTGCATGAAAATCTCATCCCCAATGATCATTATGATCATGAGACCCATTCTTAAATACGCCTTGGTAGACTGGGAACCCTAATTCTAAAAAAAATGGTATCAATACAGAAGCAATTTATTTTAATTCTGTCTTCGAACGCTACAATGGAAATCAAATATCAGCTAATAGCCGTATGAACATCTTCTTCATGCTGAATTTGTTAAACGCTGAAATTGTCTCAGAATTCCTACTTCGTAATGTTGAATTTCAGTTTCTATTCGCCCTTCCAGAATTTATATTTCGCTTGGACTTCAATACTTTCGGTCTAATTATGCAAATTTTGAGCCTTTCCGCAGAATTAGCTCTGAATTTAACAATTTTTGTATGTTAATTGATTTTACTGAACCTGATTGGCGTCAAAAATAACCACTAGAGTATTTAAAATAACTTTAATCCCTCTCTTTCACACCCTGTTTTGTAGCTTAAAACGAAACTGCAAATCTTTAATTATTTCAAGTTAATATGGCAAAAATTTCTTTTAACGCCACTTTACTCTTTTAAATTCAATCGATTTAAAAAACTGATTTTTGCTTTTAATTCATTCTATGTTGTATTGAACAAAAAAATTCTCCAAAACTTTAAATATTTCTAAGGGCAACCTTTAAAGAATACAAATTCTCAAGAAAGCAAAAAAAAATATTATAATGCTTAACAAACTTATAATGACTAAAAAGGAGAACACAAGAACATACACAAAATTTTATGTTTGTCCTTTTTAAATAAAAATAAAATTTTTTTGTTAGTAAATCAAGACATCAATACGCAACGAAAGGTTTATCGGATTACGAAAAGGAATTTGAAAAGGAGGCTTAAGTAATTTTCGGCTAAAATAAAAAAAGTTTTTGTGTTTTTTTGCTGTCAGCAACAACAACTTTTGCAATAAATTTAAAATATGTCAACAAAAATATTTTGTATTTTATCCTTATTAAAAAAAACCCCCAACACAAAGAGTTGACAGTTCATATTTAAAATAAAATAAAATTTAAAAATAACTTTTTGTTTTTATTTTAAATTAGGTTAGGGGACAAGTGTTGTAGCTTTGTAAGGAAAATCAAGTTTATATTTTATAAATTCTCAATAACTTTTCAAAAGAAAAAATTATTATTTATAAAAAAAATTTGCTTTTGATAAGTTCAAAGGCAGCCTGATTAAGAAATAATCTTATTATAATTGATTCAATCTTTACACACGCAAAACAATCATTCAACAGTTGCATTTAGAATTTTAATTGCGCTTGGTCACGACATTATGTGATTACAAGGGCCATTAAACGTATTTAATTTAATTATAATATGGTTCCGGCAATTATATGATTAAATATGGTTAATAAAATTGCTTCAAACTGTTTTTAAAAGTAAAAAGTGACCCATATTTAAAAAAAAAATATTTATGGTAATAGTTATCAAAAGGGTGTGTTCTTAAGCCCGATAGCATTGCCACTAGACTAGAATTATAGAAGTTTAGTTTAAAAAACCCTGACTTTTGTGGCTCATTTTTGGCTTAATGGGTTTTGTTAAACTCCATTACAGAAAAAGCAAGTAAGATAGTATAGTCGGTCAGGTCAAGCCCTACCATATGACACCCGACACCACGGTATGTAAAAAGGCTTACATGAACGGACGGACATCGTTAATTCGACTCAGTAAGTGATTCTAATCTGATTGGCATACTTCAAGGTGGCTCTAGAAGGAATATTTTAAGGTGTAACAAACATCAGTACAAATGCATAATATCTTCTTCTATGGTAGTGTGGATAGAAAAATGTACCGTTCGATGGGGTTTGCCTCAAAGGTCTAGCGATAATATCCTGTGGGGCTATGTAAAAGACTGGTTTATGCTAATAAACCAGCACCAATTAGAGCCTTGGAGGCTAACATTGTTTGTTGTATTCACGACATGCGGCCAGTTATGCTCATAAGAGTAGCCCAAAGTTGGACGTACAAAATGTGTTTGGTCGAGAACAACCTCAGTGCCCATTTGCCCCAAATCATTTTCAAATGATAATGCCATGTTTAGAATAAAAAAAATTTTGGATTTTTGAGTTTCATCGGGCTAAAAAAAACCCCTTTATAATATTGTCAGTAAGGAATATATCGACAATTTTAAAACTAGACTGATGTCTGGCCAAAAAGCTACTAAAGATTTTAATTCATTGAACAAATTAGTAAATATTAAATATCTTAATGAAAATTTTTAATATTTTAAGACTTTGTTGCTTAGCGAACTATCTGTTTAATAAATTTAAAATATATCAATAATATTATCGACTTAACCGAAGAGCATACGTAATTTGTGTGCTTGTTTTTTTTTTTTTTAACAGACAGCACTTTATTTTACAGGCATTTGAAATTATTTTTTCACATAAATAGGTTGCCACAAAAAAATTCCACTATCCCCGGAAGCCCATTAAATATTTTCACATCAGCACATCTAACACAGATTCTTGCTCAAATAAAAGCAGGCACTCAGGCCCGCACACACACACACCAAACACATGTACATTAGTAAGAACTCTTCCCATTGTCCAAACTAAACCACGAGTTTCGTTAACAATTTGCTGCCACAACGTTTTTAAAGGCGAATATGAATTTCTCCTCTGGTAAATACCCGGCCATAACAATAATGGAGGAAATATTGTTCAAGGCGCAAATATTATTTTGTATATAAAATGGCTCTTACAAAAACTATTTATGTTTCTGCCTTTGAAATGGCTCTGAGAAGAAAGGCAGCACAAGTAAATGCTCCAATAACAGTTAAGGGCCTTGTTACTGTTTCCATCATAAGCCAAAGGGTCTAGTGGGTAAAGGAAGAGAAGAAGGTTCGGTAGCTGGATGGATTGGGTTCGTGTTTGACTGCCGAGCATTAAAGTCGTTTATTTTAATCTATTGTTTTCACAACTCAACGCACATATAATGGCAACAATAAAAAAAACAACTACAAAAGCAACAAAAACATAAGAATTTGCTAAAAACAATGAAAACAAACAAACAAAAATCATATCACAATTTTTAGTTAAGAGGTAAAGAAAAATCAAAAAGAAAATACACGTTTCATCCGATTGCACAGTGGGAGATTTAGACCAAATCCCTGTAACTTTGATATTTCTTTTAGTAAAGCAACAAAAAGTAGTTTTGTGACGCCCATAAATTACGCCCCTTATGCTGCTGTGCCCATTACGCCGCCGTTTGTTGGCCAATATAAAAAAATAAAAACACGCATTCCACTAAACGACCAAAAAGCTCTGAAAGGAAATAGACATAAGCTTTCTTTTGAAAAAAGGGAGCCCGTTTTGAAAAAAAGTCAAAAAAGGGTTTTTGATTTTGCATAAAATTTTTCAAAAGATTAAAGAGATAGATATTTAAACCATTTGGAACAAATTTTGCTAAGAACAAGAGGTAATAAGTAACATCGCTAAGAAAAAACAAATGTTTGGCCAAAACTAAAAATTTTGACCCCCTCTTACTCAGAGAGTTCCTGACCGATCTTGGTGAAAAATTGTGTCTAAGCCACTATCAAATAGGACTAACCTTGGTGCTAATTTCATATCGATCGGAAGACCATTTACAAGTATGTATATCATTGTAAATGGTCTTCAGACAGCTACAGAAATTTATCAGATTAGTGATTCTAAAACGTGCCGCAATATCACCTTTGATTTTCGTGAAATAAGCCAATTTTTCAAAGGTAACCCAATTATTAGTTTATTTTATTTATATTTTTTTTTTCATATAAAAAATATTAACACAAAAAAATCAATTGTCAAATTTACAAGCTCCGTCGTAAGGATTATCGTTTAAAATATACGATTTTTGTTTTTGCACTTGTGAGCACACAAAAATGTTCTATAGTTACTTTATGATATTGCCAAATGTCAAAAGTGGAACATGTCAATCCAGTGTAAATGACTTTGAGTAAATAATAAAAGGAAAAGGAAAATTAATATACATACATATATTAGTAATAAATTTTTACTTCACTCTTGGTTTTTATTTATTTAAGGCCAAACTATAATATGCTTTTGCTAGTTTAAGCCACTGTCAAAAATTCACGAAAAGCCTGTAAAATGCTTAAGCAAATTATTAAGGACTTTTGGGTGACTATATTGAACTTTTTGAACCTAAATAACTTTAACGATTTAACGCAAACATTTGTACTTTTGAAAAAATTATTTTCTTCTTATATTTCCTTAAAATATCAATTCCTTAACAAAATTTTTTTTAGTGTCTACAATTGAAAAATATGCTTCCATGAGCATGTTTATTTTTATTAATTTTAAAAACAAATAAACACAAAAATAAAAAAATTCTAAAATATGCAATTGTGTTTTTTTTTTAAATATTTTACAATATGTAACCAAGAAACAGCTGATTCCTTAAGCAAAGTACGATAAGTTTCGATCTTTGCTTAAGCAAATGAAACTTGACGAAACTTAATGAAAAATTGCTTAAGTACATTATATTTGTGTACATTTGATTATATGTTTTTGCACATTTGTGTATGTAAGCTTAAGCACATTATAGTTACCCCTTTATTCTTCTTTAATATTTGCCATTAATATTATTTTATATCACGAAATTAAACCAGGTATGGGAGTTTTTATTTGATATAATTTTAAAATTTTTATTTAAATATTTAATAAAATAAAATGAAATGAATTAGACATAACGTAATCATTAAGAAGAATTAAATTTATGGTGTTCGTTATCACATTCTAAGCAGATTTTTAAAAATTCATCAAACAAATCAAACATTTCCAAGCCTGTATGTTTATATATGATTATACAACGAGCTTGTGAATTGGACAATTATTTTTTAAGACTTTCACGATGTTTTTAAAAATAACTGTTCCTATTTCATCAAGTTTTTATATTTTTTAGCGCTTTCCACACATTAGCAGGTTAAAATTTTGTAAAAAGATAATTATTAGAAAAAAGTTGGCTGAAGATGGTTGTAAATCTCATAGTTCTTACATGCGAGCCTTTGTACTACCCTCTGGTAAGGCCGTTTAACCTGTTTTAACCCGATAAAATTTTGCACTTTACTAAACTTTGCTCTTTTTGTTGATGATATATTTATTTTGAAAATTGTATATGAACGTTGCGTTAAGGTAATCAACAAATAATGTTGTTGACTTAGGCTGGGTTTTTAAGATCTCAGTTAAACTAGGTTTAGTTAATCTGAAAACAGATTTGTGCCGCCATTACCAAGTTTGAATACAAAATTTTGACGGAACAGCTTAGTTTTGCTAAAAATTTTGGACTTTAATGAAAAAATAAAAAAAAAATCACATTTCGCCGGATAAATCCGAGTTTCAGACTACGTTAAACTAAGTTTAAACTTAATCCACATCTTAAAAACCCGGCCTTAAGAATGTCAGTTTTCCAAGGCCGAAAAAAAATTTAATTATTATGACAAAAATTAAAAATTATCCTGCCTCGATGTCTTTCTTCAAAAAGGCAAATAATTGTATAAAAAGCTGTACATTGTATTCAAAATTTGTTATTAAGTTTTTTTTTTAAAAAAATATAAAAATTTTTTAAAAAAAAATATAAAAATTTTTTTTAAGTTTTTGGCCCAAATGTACCTCTGTGCATTGTTTTTGCCCATGGGCCACTACAACAACTAAATAATGTAACAAAAATTCCTCAGTAAGCAAAAACACGAAAACTAAAAGAAAACACCAAAAACTATTTTCGCTTTTAAAAAGTACATTTTATCTTAAACTCGTGCACAGTTTGTAAGTAAAAGACATCAGAAAATAAGAAAAAAAATCCTGTATCAACAATGAAATACAAGTTAAATAAAAAACAGAAAAAATACATTACAATAAAAAATTTATTGTTATTATCCTTTAAAGCGATTTTCAATTGTTACCAAATTCAAGAAAAAGCAAAAGGAAGTGAACAACAGGACTCTGTTAGAAAAATCTTGAAAAATAAACAACAACTAAAAGAACAAAGCATTACAAGATTTTGAGAAGACAAAAAAAGCTCACAATTCGTTAGGTACAAAAGTAATAGCCTCTTTTTTTTAGACACATAAGTAACAGAACATTTACTGGAAACATTTGAAAACGAATAATCCGTTTGATTTGAATTTCAAGGAAATCGAAATAAGTCAAAATATAAAATAGATAAAAGTCTTGATTTGGAAGTTGAGTCAATGTTTTATCTGTGGAAATTAAATAACCGGAAAATATTAATGACGGAGAAAATCCGCGTGTGGAAAATTTTTTTGGTTGAAACAAATTTTTAAAATTTCATTCGGAATATTTTTGCAAAAAGAAAATATCTAAGGGAAATTTTAAGGGTACTTTCTTCTAAATTATTTCATTTAACTTTCAAATTTTTAAAACAATTAAAATTTCTGAAAGTTTATTCTTTTTTTTTAATTTTTGGACTATAAATCCTTCTTTAAAAGTTCTTGAAAATATCAAGAAAGATAAGAAATGTTTTTTAGATCCTAGTAAAAGCTAAACCAGAGCTTCTGTAGCTTAAATAATATTTTATTACTTTAAAAACCATTTAGCTTTTAAAGCTTCAAAAAGCTAATAAGCTATAATGTACTATGCAATAACTAATTAAAAAAAAAAAATTTAAAGCTTAAAAAGACTTTTGAGATATTTAATAAATTTTTCAAAAGCTTTTTCAAGCTTAAATGGTTTTTAAAGGGGTGATCATGCAGAAAATTTTTTTCTGAAAAGTATTATTTTATTTATTTCTCTGAATAGTTTTATTCAGAGAAAAACTTTTACAACAAAATATATTTTTGTAAAAATATAATCTTAATTTAAAATGTTTTAAAAACCTTTTTCATTTGTTTTCTAAATATTTCTTTTTTTCTGACTGGAAAGCTTTTTGGTGAAAAAAATTTATAAGAAAACATTTTATAATTGAAGTTAAAAATAATATGGTTAAAGTACCCATAAAATGTTCAATCATTTTTCATAACAAATATTCGGTATTCGGTATAAATGTGTTCTTTTAACATGAAGATACAATTGTTTCGATTCGCTATTCCTATTTCGCTAATTATTTGAGTTTTATAGTGCAGATAGATCCTTAAGAAACTTAAAGCTTTCTGGCAATTTTTTATAAAATTAAACTTTTTTTTAAGTCACGGAAAATTAACCATATACAGACACCACTACGTGATAAAAGTCCATATAAAATAGACCCGTGTTTCCCAGTTTTGCCCAAAGTCATGAACTTTTTTCATGGGCCCCCAAAGATTTGGGGCCTCGGTGTAATTTTTGCAAAAAAGTGACCATTTTCTCAGGCTCCAATCTTGCAAACCGTTAGGAATTTTGATTTACTCTTTTGATTTCAAGTGAAAGTTAACAGAACTTATTTGAAAACTTAAGTTTTTCTGTGGTATTTTTTTCAAGTTTGGGAATAACATGTCATTGCGTCAGTAAAAAAGCGGATTTGCGTAAGGAGATCTATGGTTTCTCTCAACTTTTGCTTTAGAAGACACAAAGCTTGGAATGGCCTAAGGATGGAAGCTTTCGAAGTGCAGAGCCATGTATTTACCTCAATAAGTAATTTTTTTGATACGATTGAGGTCGATTGCCATTGAAATATTTGAGCTTTGTATCGAGGGTTCTTTTAACCCTCAAATCATTTATTCAGAGCTTACGTTAAATTAGATGCAAGTTTTTGGGAATCTGATATAGACTTGCAACAAGAAATCATATGTTTTGTAAAGATTTTTTAAAGCCCAGCCAAAAAATATGTCATTAATTTTTTTTGGTTTACAGTTTATGGTGTAAAAACAAAAAAATATTTCGGTATCGGTTACTTCCCTACTTTTAACGCATCTCTAACTTTTACATCAGGAGTCTCCAAAGTCTCATCTCAATTCGTAAAACCAAAACAATCAAAAAAAATCTATAAACCATGTAGTTTTTTATGTAACAACTCACAATCACTGTTTGAAACTGACATTCATACAGTTCTCTTTAATATAAAATAAAAAAAACCATAGAAAGGCCTAAAAAACCGAAGAACTTTTTCTAGTTGAAAGACATGCCTTGAAACCGTAATATAAAAAAACAAACTTGACGATTTACGAGTGGCAGTTAGGCACACAAGTATACTTTTCATCCAGTCATTCAGTCATTCATCCAAACAGTCAGTCATTCTTACGTTCATTCATTCCAAAATATACGAACTGTCTGATCTGTTTTCTTCATTGTTTTGTTTCTATTGTACCATATTTCAGATATTTTGTAAGTGTGTGAAAGGCAAGTTAGCGTATGTGTGTACGAGTTTGTTTGAGTATTCTCACATGTCATTTGGATTTTTATGTTAAAGACGACATTGTCAAATTCAAAAATAGTTTTGCTTGGCGTTTAAAAAAAACGATATTTTTTTTTTTGTAATAAAATTCACATTTGAGTATTCATAGAGTAAATACGAGTACTGTAACTGATATCCTGCTTGTTTAGTTTAGTAAATGTCCTTATTTCAAATTATATGTTTTGTTCGCGAATTACTGGTATGTGTGTGTGTGCTTAAGGAATTTTTATTTTTAGTTTTTCTATGTCCTGGTTAATTTTTTTTTTTTTTTTTTGTATTTTGACAGAATTATTTAAATACAATATAATTTTTTATACTTGTAATAAGAACAATTTATATCTTTTGTTTTTCTTTTTCTCTTGTTTTTATTGCTGTTTAGTTGTTTGTATGAAGTGTATGTATTTGTGAAGAGTATTTTATGATTGATGTTTCAATGACATCATTCAAAAAATGGATTTTAAATACGACACTATTGATATCATTTATATGTATCATGGATGCAAAACAAACAGAACCGAAACATACAACAATAATTTATTTTAAATTCACAGATTCACATTCACAAACACAAACACAAGCACTCTAAATAATTGAGCCTACAGAGGTCGTTGGACAAATTGGTTTTAAATTCTTATTAAATTTTAATTTCAAGTGGAAAATGTTTGCAACTTCTTGAAATTGGCATAAATTAATTAATAAACTATTTAAAAAAGTCTAATAGTATAATGTGTAATAGGCCAATAAATGCAACTACTGTCGATATTAAGAAAGGTCAAAGTTCATGAACTATTTAATAGATACATATAGCTTTCCGGACATGGTCTTTAAAAGTAGACTTTAGATTTATAGATACTATTATATGTGACACGAAAAGTTAAAAGAGACATATTGGCAGAAAATAAATTTTGAAGAAAAACGACTTTGAATTTAACAAGTTGATTTTGATGCGCCCAGACGCTTTTATGGCTTGACAATCTTTGCAAGGGGGTATTCGTGGTAGCTGATTACGAATCTGGTAAATGCTCTTCTCCTGTCCCCATCTTTTTGCCTACCGAGAAAATAAAAGTAGATATGATCATATATGGTTATAATATAATATGTAAACTTATGTGTACATACACATATGTAAATATATATATCTTTACATAACTCGACGTGGATCTGTCTTGAGCTCCTGTGGGATGGGAAAGGATGGATTGTTTATAAACGTTTAACTGAAACATACCATTTTGCAAAATTTCTTTTCGGTTTAAGGTGGGGGGAGGGTTGAGGTGGATTTTTTTCTTCCCCTGTACTCGCGACTGCATAACTATATATAACAAATATCTGCACCCATGGAAAAACATGTTTAAATATGGTCACTTCCAACAAAACTATTTTTAAAGAAAATTTTAAACATATTATGTTTCATTTAACCATATTATTGTCACCGTCAACCATAATATGGTTAAATTAGTCCTCCATCAAGAAGCGACAACCATATTATGGTTGCCTTCGAACATGTTATGGTTAAAAATAACTAAAACATGTTTAACATTTATAATAGCATGGTTGGTTTTCAACCATAGAACGTTGCTCTTTGAAAAGAGGAAAATAGTGTTGTTAATTCTAAAATGTTTTTTCTCTGCGTGTGTTCTTTCAGTAAATAGGTGAAATTTGGCATTCAAATATTGGGCATATATTCAGTATAAAAATAAAAATAGCTTAATAGAAAAAAGTACCACAATATTTATATAATTATTAGAATTTCCAAAAGGTACCAAAATTTGTATGACAGCTTTTAAAGAGAAGAGAATACAATTTAAATTTTATTTTTAGCTTTATTACTTAAAAATATAAATTGTTTACCATAAAAGTACCAAAATTATATTTTTGCCCATTTGTGCAAATTTCAAAAAAGTACCAAACACATGACAATTTAATTTTCGATTCAATAATGGTATTTTTTGAATTTTACGTCTACCTTCGTTTGGATCACGAGATAAAATGTTACTGATTTTACCCGTTTTTACTCATTTCTAACCCCTTATGAATTGAATTTCCAAAAGTCTCTACTTTTTATACCCTTCACCACAGGTGGAAAAGGGTATACATATATAAGTTTTTTATTACTTTTTTCTGTATATCTGGAGAACGGCAAAAGCCAAAGTTTTCAAATTAGGTACAAACATTTAGGTTATAAATACACACCATCCCACAAAATGTGGGCGGGATTGGAGAAGTGGGCGTGGTACCTCTAATACGAAAAGTATTAAAAATTTTATAAAAACCTGAATTTTTTGACTGTAATATAACCTATGGTTACGCCTTATATATCAAATTTTTAAAAGAATATATTTTCTGAAAAACTCGGGAAAATCGGTTCAGATACGAAAAAGTTATGACCAAAATATTAATTTTTTTTTCGAAAAATACCCATTTTCGGGAACCATAGATCTTCCCGAGTCCAAGTTTTATAACCAAAATAACACGTCGGTATATAAATCTGTCAAATCGGTTAAGAAATAGCAGAGTTATGACCAAAATACTGAAATCCCAAAAATTACTCTTTTTTATAATTAAGTTTGTTTTTTATACCCTTCACCGAAGGTCCTACACCCTATATATTGTGGGTCCTTATGAAAAGCGAAGTTCCAATCCGGTTGTCGTCTCTTTTTTTTAATATTTAATATTTTTATGTTCTAAAAAAGATTTTAAAAAAATATTTACCAGTTTTCGCTTTTTAAATTTCATTTATAATGAAGTTTTAAGTATTGTAAATATGTATGTATATGTAAAAATTATTTAGTTGTTCTGTATTCTGCTCGCACAATGGTGAAGGGTATATAAGATTCGGCACAGCCGAATATAGCACTCTTACTTGTTTATTTACACATTGGGAGGGGAGTCTACATAAAAAATTTCAAGTATCTGGCTTAAGTTGTTTGGGCTGGGCGATGAACACCCAGACAGTCACGCTTATCTTATAAAAATATATGAAGAGACTAAAAAGATTCGGTTTCTGGGGTGGCAGGTGGTGGCAGCTGAAATGTATAGTACTTACTTTTGATACTTAACAGTACTAGATATATTTCCTTCCAATAATTTCTCAAGCTCAAGGTCAGTTTTATATAAAAAATATTTATTTAAAAATTATCCAATATTTCGCTATCTCAATGGATAGCTTCTTCTTCCAGTATTAACAGTAAAATAGTATTAACAGTAAAATAGTTATCCAAATTAAGAAATTAAGAATTGTTTTGAAGTGTTGGCTATAATCTGTCATCAAAATTTTATTAAAATTAAAAAAAAAAAATCATTTTTTGACGGAATTGACCTGTGTGCATTGAGTTTGATTAACATTAAATGGATTTAACTAACCAAGAACTCCTTTGGTGGAATTGATTTAGTAGCGTTATATGACAATATCTATCGATATGATAGCATATGATATGATTTTAGGGGTGACTCTCACGCGCTAAGTTTTATTAAATTCAACACCTCAAAACTGAACTTTTTGAACAACCCTCGTTTAAGTATAAGTAATAACAAGTAAATGTCTGTATTTGTATATTTTTATATGAGTTCTTTTTGTTTTACAGCAAACACATTCACTAGCGCACAACTACGGATAATAACAATTTGTTGTTATTACTGACATACAGACAAAGAATAACAATAATAATGATGATGATACATTTATACGCACACAATCCTAGAAGTACACATGCACAAATAAAAGAACTTACACACATTAAATACAAACTCATTCAAAAGGATGGAAAATATTTGAGTAGTGAGTGTTAAAGTTATGACAAGTAAACAAATTTAACTGTATTTGATATTTACATACAGACACAGTAAATAGTGTATATACTATATGGGAATATGTGTTTTTTATATTTTGGGATCTCTCTTACACATTTTATGACATGAATAATTTATACAATTGTAAAATTGCTGCATTTAAAGTGATTTCATTTGCCAACTGATTTAAATAAGATTTGTTGATTTTAAGTGCTTGTAATATTAGTCATTTTTTTATTTTTTTTTTTTTAGCATGAATATGTATGTATGTGCTTTTGCTATGTTTGGTTTTTTGGATGCTACAAAAACAATATTGGTTTTAAAATAAATTAAAAAGTATTTCAGGATTTTAATATGAAATAATTGTAAAATAAATTCATATTTGCATTTAATATTTATAAGTCGAATTTGTATGTAGAAATATTGTATAAAACATATTTAACTTTTTACTCTCTATTTAAATTTCTAAATATTTGTTAAGCATTAACACGTTTTTGATTTTTCAATATTGTCAATTCATAAAATATTGAAATTATCAAACATTTTTTACGATGTCAATTTATTTTCTAACTCATTTTCAAACACAAACATACACTTTCAGACACACACCTTAATATTTGTATATACAACTGTGAATTTTAACATTTAATATTTAAATCGAAATTGTGTTTTTCTTATTAAATTTTAACGGAATGAGCACAAATAATTTGCCAAAATTATTATTTTGCTTCTTGTATACCTTCTCAAAATATTAAAATTCAGAGAATATTATAAAAAATTCATATCAATATCTTATGGATGTTTAAAATTGCACATGTATTTGTTCGAGTCAAGGATGAGAATTGAAAAAAAAGAAAAAGGAAAGCAAAGCCATGAACACACACATACATATAGATTTGCACAACTATACGTTTGATAAATCAAGAGATGATGGCAAGAAGATAAAGATAAAGAAAAAAATTGAAGACGTACTTGTAGATACTTGTATCTAATCTAACTGAATAATGTTTAAAGGTGGTAAAAGTGTAATTTGAAAATGAAAGCTACTTGTTACATGATTTAAGAGATGTTTTTTTTTCAAGTCAAGCAGGAGGAAAATAAGCAGATTTTTGAGGCCTAGATACTACTTGAGCATATTGAAAGAGAAATATTTATTTGAAATTAAATGAAAATAAATTTTTAAGCTAATAAGAATCTAAAGAAGAGAATCTAAAAAGGTTTTATCTTATTCATTTTTAATTACTAACACTATTTAGACATTTTGCACATTAGGGCAGAAATTATATGCAGGCAAATACGATTACGGATGCAGCAAATGAGTTGAAAAAAACATCCGTAACGAAATTAATGGCGATATTTATGGTTGTGCTTAAAAAAAAAAAACAATATATATGTATTTAAAAATTGGACCCACAAAAAAGATTCTTGGATTTAAGTGTATGTAAAGGTGTCATGGCAATTTCATCCAGATATCACGTGTCCAAAATAGTTTTAGGTGCATAAACAAGTATATTTTCTATAAAAAAAAATAAAGTTTCCTTTAATATATCTTCAACAAAACTATTTTCAAAGAAAATTTTTAACATATTCAGCCTTTTTCCGAGGAAAATACTATTGTTAATTTTCAAACAAATTATTGTCATATTTAACCATAACATGTTTAGGGACAACCATAATATGGTTGTGGCTTCTTGATGAGGGACTCATTTAACCATAATATCGTTGTAGGTACCAATAATATGGTTAAATAAAACATTATTTGCTAAAAATTTTCTTTAAAAAAAGTTTTGTTGGAGGTGACCATATCTAAACATGTTTTTTTCTCTGGGTGTAGGGGAATGGGAACTAACACTAAAATTGTCATCTGACAGTTCTAAAGTGGTAGGGACCGGTTCTTGTTCCAACACTTGATATGAAAGGGGGCTTGTCACATAAACATGGAGGCAGTAAATTGGCACCTTTTTGGCACTTTGTAACATATCATTGAAATAACCTAAATGGACACATTAAATTTCGATTTAAATACTGTCTGTTGCAGATATTGTCACGAGTGAACCAAGTTAATATGATAGATACCCTTCATATAAAGTACCCGCACAAAATCTAGTCACATCTACTTTTGTTTCAATTACCTTTCCTCTGGAGTAACTACTCTTTGAACAAATTATCTCCAGTTAAGGGATATATTTTTTTCACCCATCGCAATTCCTTTTTTTTTGTTATTATACTGTGTTCACAGGTCACAGGATAAGTACTTTAGGAACAATTGACACAATTTTCCCGCAGGGTAATCATCCTACTTAAATTATAAATCTGAAAGTTTGTATGTTATGATATTTGATTGTTTAGATGTTTGTTAGTTTGTGGCACAATCACTTAAAACCCGTTTAATGGACTTAGATGTAATTTTGTAGACAGATAGCAAATGGGACAGATTAGACTATTGAGAATTAATCTGGGAATAAACTTAGAACTTTGGGAACTTTTTAAGGAATAAAATGTTTGCTTTTTAAGAGGTAAAAGCGGGATAAAATTTGTACTCCTTCTTTTTTCCAATAATTGGATAAACATACTTATTAGAGCTTACATTAACATACAGTGCAATGTCTGGGGGACTTAATGCAGAAAAGCTGGTACACTTGGTATTCTTTTACAGTATTCTTTTACAGTTGGTATTTTCCAAAAATTTGGTATAGAAAAAGCATATGGCCCAAAATTAAATATATGGTATATTTTATGATGTAAAAAATGGAAAAAACTGGTACTTTTGGTACTTTTCCTATTTTTGATAAATTTCTTGCCCAACTGCATTTGATTTTTGCATGTGGGGCGTAAAAATTACCGTTCATATACGGTTTTTGCTAATGAGAGGTCAGATACTTCTCCAATGATTAGGAAAATACTTTACTTCCTAATTTAGTTTGGGAATTTTTTCGTAGATTTTTAAGTTGAAATTAATATGTAAAAATTTTATTCTGAATTGTTAAATGTGGAATTAAAATAAGAATTGTTGAAAAAAATCTAGTCAAAAGAACTAAAAAAAAAGTATTTCTAACGGCAAAACGAATTTTTTCTTTTTCTAAGTCAATAATATAACAGATTTTCGTTCTGTCAAAACAATAAATACTAATTCATTAAATATGTGCTCTAAATATAATTTCTAATTAATTTCATAAAATATGTTGATGCATTGACATGTAAATATGTCAGCAAAAAGCTTAAATTTCTATAAAAGGAAATAATAAAGAAAAAAATTTATTTGCAGCATTTAATCATAAAATTCAAAAAAAAAAAATATATAAATGAAAAAGTGAGCAATGCACAATTGTACAAATAAAGGGTGTACTTTTAAGACCGGTAAGTGTCATACTGCGCTCAGGTTTTGATATTTACGATCAGTGTACTCTTGCAAACAGGGGTACCAGAAGATTTTGATAAGAAATCGTCAAATTTTCAAAAAAAAAAATCACTTTAATTTAAAAAAATCGGCAAACTTAAAATACCTCTTTTAAATACAATAAAACATATTTTTGATTACAAAACAGAAAAATGCAGCATTAACTAATGTTTAAAACATAATAATCAATAAAAAAAGAAATGTTTATAAATAAATATATATATATATATATATATATATATATATATTTTGTACTTTAGGTTAAATTTTTTTTAACTTGTTTACGTTCTTTAACTCTTAAATGATAGCACTAAGAAAACACTATTATCTATGCTAAAGTTTATGAGGGGCGCGATTCTAGGTCAATGATAATGGAAAAAGAAATAGCGGTTCGAACGTGAAAAAATAGAAGTAGTTTTTGTGGCCATGTATAAAAAGGCGTTATTCAGCGAAACCTAGCGCAATTTTTTAGTAAGCTACTTTCAGAATTTTACGTAGCAAAGTCTCATTAAAATGTCTTTGGTTTAATTCCACGATCTTCTGTATTTTTTTTTTTTTTTTTTTTTTTGTTTAAGCCAAAATCTGGTTCGATACGTGACATTTCGAACGTGAAATTTTTTCCATAATAATTTAACTGAATAATGATTAAAACAAAATAAAAATTTACCGTTAATTCGAATTACATATTTCTCTTCGAACTCTTCCTTAGATTACAGACCATGTAAGAAAATTTTTTTGGAATAATTTTCATCAAATATCACTTGTTTTAAGGAAGATAATATTAAAGAAAACATACAATAAATCATTCTCACAAATAAGAAATAACGTTTGCACAACTTTGCAGTCTGATTGTTCATCTAAGTGAACAAATTTAGGGGTAAATTTATAAAATTAGTAAAATCTAAATATTTCGCTATAACAATATCGTAAAATAATCAGATTTTAATAACTTTTAAATTTTCGGTCACGTTGGACCTTTTGACGGAAATGCTCATAGACAAATATTTAAATTTGACATTTTGATTGAATCATGCTGGCTAATTCTGGCAGTCACGATCGAATGCTTTTTCGATTCGAAAGCAATTTTATTTCTTAGTTTTTTTCAATGTTTTAAAGCAATTATTTAAGTTTTCACAACACTGAAAAAATAGTTTCGATACGTTCAGTATCGACTGAAAGAATTAGAAATAAAATTGCTATCAAAACGAAAAAGAATTCGATCAGCCAACTGAAATCAGTTTCAAAACAATTCGAATTATTGAACTTGAAAATTTAAAATTCCTTCCAAATTTTAATTTTTCAGGGACCATCGATATTTTTTTTTTAGGTTGACTTGGCTACAAATTCTTTCGTCATTTTCGAAAGATTAGAAGAAAAATAATTTTTTAGAAAATTCTCCCGTTTTAAACATAAATTTTGCAAAAAAGCTTGCAAATGTACTCCACTTTCTTACATTAGATTGGCTATCGGATGTAGCTGCTTCATCCTCAATTCTGCATAATCTTATAAGAATTATTTTTTTAGTAAGAGTGAATGTAAGCGTCTAACTCATATATAAAGTTTTTTAAATTTTCCTTATAAAAAAAGATATTTTAAGCGTTGACTTTTTCCTTTCATTTAGATTTAGTTCTTTCATTCTTCATAGTTGAATATTTTTCAAAGAAAATTTTAAAAATTTAACAAGTGTTGCACGAAATTAATAAGTTATACCAAAGCAAACTTAAAGTTAGCGTGTTTAAGTCGTTTATTGAAAATCGGCATTTTTTTAGTAAAAATCGTCAAATCGGTTTTTTGATAATTTAAAGGCAAAAAATCGGCAAAATGCCGAAAAATAGCAATATGGCAGACCTGCTTGCAAATCATAAATAGATTCACGCTTGAAAAACGCCACGGAATTATACAAATTTTCTTTAAAAATCAGTCAATGCCCCGCGCAACTTATCGTTGCCCCTTGTGGGGACAATTTTTAATAAACTAAATTTTCGCATGACACAAATTCACAACAGGCAGACTTCATTTCATCCAGAAAACCGCACTGTTTGGTGCGATCTACAGGGTAGTGGCATCATCGGACCTTATTTCTTCATAAATATAATAATATGGAGATCACCATTGTCAATGATTTTTTGCTCAAAAATATGGAGGCCATTGCACCGGGCGAGACGTGATTTAATCTGCTGCTAAACGGAGACCGCAACCATATTGAAATAAAAATTTGGCCTCCAAAGTTGTGCGATTTCATACCACTCGACTGTTTCCACTCGGGCTACGTGAGATTTCATTGCTTGTGTTGTTT
Organism: Pollenia griseotomentosa; assembly: GCA_963931875.1. Classification (NCBI taxonomy): domain Eukaryota; kingdom Metazoa; phylum Arthropoda; class Insecta; order Diptera; family Polleniidae; genus Pollenia; species Pollenia griseotomentosa. Next base: position 255,054,052 of record OZ007560.1, on the reverse strand, counting down.
GTGACAAACGACCAGAAATAATCCAAAGAGAGACCAAACCTGGACTAAAAGAATGCACTTTGTCAAGGACAGCTACAGTGACCATAAGCTCCAAAGCATTTAAAGTCATGTATTGATCTTTTGAATAGGAAACCAATTTTTTATTAATATTAAGATTTTTGTGCTTTTTTTTACAATTTCAAATTCAATCTGGCTTAAAAAACCACACTCTACAATTTTTGCATACAATTTTAACTTTTACTTTATTTCATCAAATCTTAACAAATACCGGATACTTCAGGAACGTCTGCCGTCAACTAGGAACACACCAAAAAATTCAGAACAAAAAAAAAATAGTTCAACACTTACTCACGAATAAATAATTAACGAAATATGGAGAAAAATTAAATAAGTATGATGATAAATAAAATATGTCTGCCATGTCAATATTAGCCAGCACCAATTCGAAAGCCAACCCAACTGGCAGTCAACGTAGACAAACCAGGAAAAACAGCTCTGCAACTGACGGGGTATAATCGAGAAAAAAAAACTTTACAACAAACCCAGTGCAAAGGTTTTCGGCATTCAATACAATTTTCAGATGAAGCAGAAACAAAAAAAAAGAAACGGTGAAAACCCCCAAATTGTACCAAAAAAAAAAAAAAAATGCCAGAAACTCAGCGTGAAATTTACGTTCAAACACTTCTCTACTGAAGGTAATCGTGAAAAATTGATTGGCATTTCGATTGTAAAAATGTTCACACATACGCACACATCTACACATGCACATTCAATTCGGGTAGAAAGACTCACACACACACTCCTCTTGGAAGTCTACTGCTAGATGTGTAAGGAATTTTGTAGGTGAATGTGTGCGTGTATGTTTGAGTAAAGCAGAGCTTTTATTTTAAGGAATTTGTTAAATATTTTTTTAAAATTCCAAAAAAGGAATTCAAACAGTAGAAGTTAAGTCACTTTAAAATAATGGAAAGTTAATTGTTTTTAAGAAACGTTTAAAGAAAACTTTTAATTTAATAAAATCGAGAATGAGGTATTTAAAATTTTTAGTAAAAAAGTTGTAAAATTGCATCCGATTAATCTGAAATTGAGTTGAATTTAAGTTTTTAAAACAAACATCCAATACAGTGGAATATCTTATGACTGGGCAACGAAGGGACCATTAAAATGTGTCCGTAGAAAAGGCACGTCCTTTAAAACAAACTTAGTGCAACTTAATTGACAAAGTGTGTTTGCTTATGAATGATTTCCTTTAGTGGAGCTTACACTGTATATAAATTAGATCTTCAACTTTCAGTTTCACAGTGATGAGGGTTTGCTTTAATGCTCTTCAACTTATTCGATTAATGAAGATTAATTCGTTTTGTATTCCCTTGGATGCATTTACTAAAACGTAGAAAGAATTTACACTTTTACATTCTTGTAAAGTTAAAATATTGAATTAAAATAAATCACACGCACTCATACACATGTACACTATAATAAATTTATAGATACATTTTCACTTTATCCACCTCAACGTTAACATTCAATACCATGATGATGACGGTGAAAGAGCTGATGATTATGATGAGTGCATTAAGTTCAGGGGCGAATGAAAAAGTGAATGTGATGTGATGTGAAAGGGAAATACGACAGGAAGAGAATCAAATCGTTTGCATTCAACTGTAAAAATATAGAGCAGCAACAAACACATGCAAACATTTTTAGAGTGTAACAAAAATTACTTACTATTCCGCTTGCCATCTTAAGAGTCTCTCATATTAAGCAAACATTTGTTTGACTTCCGGGTTAAGGCTTTCAGCAGAAATTCTTTAAAAAGGGTGAAGAGTTTTGAAAAAAATATGCGCAAAAACTGCCATCGTGATTTTATTGGTGTGAACATAAATTTAATTTAATTTCTTCTCATTCTTTTTTTGCAGCGTGTTAAACGAACAAACCCCGAAAAAGAATTTTGTGAAATAAAATGGAATAAAATATTTGAAATGGTAAATTAATTCAAATACGAATATGGCTGTGGCTGTCGCAGAAATGTTTGCACAATGCCAACGTACGATGGCACGAATGTCAGACATGAAGTCGACAAATGTTTACTTTTCTTAAGCGGTTTTTAGTTTGCTGCTTGTTGAACGTTTTGTGGAACGTTGGCTGTACTGCGATTACTATTATAAACATTTTAAGCGCTTTTATTTATTTAGCGTTTTTATTATTTGGTGCGTAATGTTTTCACTTGATTTGCGAGAGATTTTTCCAGATAACTGAGTTTGTTTACACGGCATATAAATGTGGTTATTCACGTTATACAATCACAAGGTACCACAAATAAAAAATGAAAATCAAAATATTGGTTAAACCTTTAGGGGGAAGGAGTTTTTAGTAAATTCTGTATGAAAAGTGTTCACAGAAAAAACAAAAAAAAAAATTTATTTCAATTAAAAAAATTAGTGGTATAAATTAAAAAATTAATTAAATTTGCACCAGTAAAGAAATTAATAGTATCAATTAAACGTTTAATTAAATTGGTTAAATTTTTAATTAAAACTGATTTCATTTTTGATTAATGCTTTAATTGATTAAACAAATTTTGAAAAAATTTTCTTTGTGTTCCTAATAAAATAGAAAAGTTTTACAAAAGTTAGACTGTTAAATGCCAACAGCAAGTATTGAAAATATTCTAAGAAATTATTATTTTAGTTTCAAAAACTTTTCGTAAAGCAAACTGTGAGGTAAAATACAATTATAACATTTTTCAAAAAGCAGAGGCTCCCTTCCTAACCCTCAAATATTCGAAAAGTACGATAAGAATCAAACATTCAAAAATTGTATTTTTTTTAATTCTGACCCTGTTTGAAACACTTACTTAAGAACTCACACTTTTATTTTACTTAAATTATTTTCAAAATTTTACATTCCACGAAGTCTGCAATAATCCCCCAAAAGCTTCATTCAAATTTTAACAATTCAACACGTTGAAATGGTGCACAGATTAAATATTTGATCATTTGTTGCCACAACAACAAATTCGAGGCAATATTAATATAAAATGTACCTTATGACTACGTTGCTACACTGACTACATAAATGATGTAAATTGTTGTTGAACAAACAAAATAAAATGTGAAAAACTCATCAGAGTGTTTTATTGATTCTGGCTTTGAGCGGGTTAAGCTGGATCATAGGCGAGAGTGTTCACTTCATGCAAACATTTCCGGTTAACACAAAGTGTACTTTTAATATAAACATATAGTTTTGTTGTTGGTATAGATGTTGCTGTTGTTGTAGTTGTTGTACGTGTACGCCACTTTCAGTTGAACAAAGTGTTGGCAATATTTTTCCGCTTTTCACACTGTACTTGACACAAACACACTTCTACGCGTTTATATAAATTTTACTTTTTATGTGCATGTTGACTAACACTTGCATGTAAACCGGAGTGTTTGTGTGAGTAATAATATGCCCTGCAGTTTTCTGGAAGGAGTAGGAAACAAACTGACAATTTTGGTATATCAAAAACGGATAGAAAAGTGTCAACTGTTGCCAAAGAAGTGGCAAGTCTGGGTCTACTAGGCCAGGAAAGAGTAAGACTAGAACCTTAATTGATCCTAAAGGTTCAATAGCTGAGACTATCACTTACTGAGGTTTCTCTACTGCCACTAGGAACCCGTGTTGCTCTAAAGAATTCAGAACACACATCAGGCTTGTTTGCATAAAATTTCCTTGATGTGGCTCTCGAGGACCAAAAGCATTTAAATTTCTAAGAACTAACTGAAACATGAACCATTTTACCAAATGAACTAACGGACATAGATAAATGTATACAATAGTTTAATAAAACAAACTTTCATGTTAATAATCGCAATTGTATTTTTACTCCGTCTATTTTGCTTTTTTTTATTTGTTGTTCAAGTGAACAACCACAAGCAAATGTTTCATTAAAACTGCCAATACAACTTCTGATCTTTTTATGTTCATTTTAAAATTTGTATTTTTTCTATTGCTTTTTTTTTTGTCCATGACAGCAAAGTTCAAAATACAATATGATGCTTTGGTCTAGGGCTCTACTCTGCAAAGCAGCGAGCTTATTCAATATTCCATAAGGTTTTTGTGCAGTTTTCAACACATTTTACACATTTTGTGGGAAAATCAATTAAACCGGAAATGCATGTATGCCACACGTGCAGCCCAACATCCGCTTACATAAGAATGTAATAAAAACAAAAAGTTAAAATAAAAAGCATCAACTTAATTCGCAAATGCATACAAGCACACAAAAACCAACAACAACGAAAAAAAAGGAAATAAAAAACTTCAACATTCTGTCAAAAAGAGTGTTAAAGAGCACAAAAAAATCATAGCATCAGAGTCACATCTGGATTAAAGACAAGAAGCAAAAAAAAAAATCAAAAAGAAAAAATTTTAAAAGTCATTTAAAGCCAAAGTCAACAAAACTTCAATCACTATCGATATGTTTATGCAACAAACCAAACATGGCCAATTCAAAGGCCACTTAGAGCCTAGAGATTTGTCAAATAAAACAAAAAAAATCAGTTCACGGGAACTTAGAACAAAGGAAAATGTTTTTTTTTTTTTGATTTTCGGATTTTTGGCTTAAAAATTGTATGTTTGTATATGTGTTTGTGTATGTGCAATAAATAAAGCTTACGTTAGTGGTAAATGGACACATGTATCAACAAACGTCACACTTCCTGTTAACTAACTCACACTAAAAACAGAGAAAAAAAAATATAAAAATAAAGAAAGGAAAAACCCCAGAAAAAGTAAGTCTTGTATCAAAACCACTAAAAGTAGTTGGAAACTTGTTGTACAACACTTACATTCTGCAGAGACATCTTTTTTTTTATTCTTAAAAATAAACTCATACAGACATACATACAAATAAATGATAGAGGAAATAAGTGCACATACATACATGCATATGACTGTATGAAGGAATGAATAAATGAATGTGTATTTGGCAAGAATAAATTGTGGCATATCTTAACCACCTTAACAGTCAAAATGACAGCAACAATAGCCAAATGGTTGTCATTCACGTAACACACCAAAGAAAGGAAGGAACACGAACAAAAGAAAACTAAAAAAAAAAAATAAACTGTCAAAGTAGAAATGTAACGATTATATAAAAGACGACAACAATAAAGTAGAAATGGACTTTGCTATCTACAGTGTGTTTTAAAAGAAAGGGGATTCGTGGCAAAATATTTCTTTACTATTTTTTTATTGATAAAATTCTGTGAAACCAATCTGTCATTAAAAGCTGGGCTGTGAAGCTGAAGTCGGAGTCAGTGATGCTAGGAGAAATTTCAAAAAATCCCTACGTGTCTTAGAAAAAAATACCTTTTTTCCTTACAACCAAGAAATGTTTCCCTACGTTAAAAATTTATTGTTTTTAGCAACAGACAAACAAATAAGTACCTTTTTTTATTAACAGTTTGTAAATATTGTTATAAAAGCGTTTGTTACCAGCAAGAAAAACCCAAAATAAATATGTTTTTGTATAAAATTCAATTTCAAAAAAAAACAATGTGTGAAAAATTAAATTTTTTTCTTTTTGGCAGAAACTATATATCCTTTAATCTAAAGACGAAACACAGTCAAACTTCGTATTTGGTTTTTTATTTCCTCGTCTTTTGTCCTTTTTGAAGAGCTTAATCTTTTTTAAGAATACTTTTTTTTTAATAACTTTTAGTAAACTTGGTACCAAATAAACGGGAAGGCTCTGCAAAATTTTAAAAAAATATTTTCTTCAGTTCCCCTGAACTAAAGTATAAAAAAAAATTTTCTTATAAAATTATATCCTTCCTTATCCTTAAAAGTTTTCATTATACCCCTGACAGACATATAGTTTCAATACCATGGTATTAGAGTTTTTTTTCCCGGACTTTTTCGTTTCCCGGGAAAGCGGGAAATTTTTTGGAATTTCCCGGGATCCCGGGATCCCGCTCCATATGAAAAAACTCTTATAAAAAACGTAAGGGAACTTGTTTACAAAGAAACTAAAATAAATGGTTCAATACTAAAAACCCAGAAAAAAATTCGCTTACTTTTTCAAAATAAATAGCTTCTTTAACCCATTATTTAGCAGCTTTCTTCTATAACTACATCTATAACAGCTTCTATAACTACTTTTTTCTGAATGTATTAAAGTACAAAATTCGTTCATTTTGGGACATCCCTTGTAAAATTCATTGGTTCTTTCAGTAGAATTGTAAGTAGTGCTCTTATGTTTTTCTGATTACTCAACACATTATTTAGTAGGCGAAGTTTTTACTGGGAAATCAATTGAAGATTGAAATAGGAACTTGAATTATTATTATCTCACGCCTTTATTTCCTATTATTATGCTTTTATTCAGTATTATTATGCTCTGGATACAAGATAAAAAGATAACATAAACATAACAATTTAATTCATAAAACAATAATAAAAACAAAATAAAAATTAAGGTACTCAAGATATGAGATCAAAAAGTTAATTAATAAAATATTTTAAAGGAATATATAACATTTTTTAACGGCTTAAAAAATAACTGACACACTCAAAGAGCTTAGTAAGTCTTCAAAAATTATATTCCTGATTTTATTTACTAATTGTCATGTTTCCGAAAAATTTCGTTAATTTTTTACCCAGGTTGGACAAATAGTTAAAAGTGCACCGTTGTAGCATGCTTCGGATTCACAATCAGAAGCCATTTTTTCTTTTTTATAAACAACGTCTATATCAGTCAAATTTATGTCAAGGTTTATGCAAAAAAAGCATCAACCGGACTGCTTCTTACAAACCTTTTTATTTCAATAGGTCCATTTGTAATCTTTAGGACAATGTGTTTTTCAAGTTGTATGTTGTAGTATCTTACACTGCCAAAATGTTATTTTATTTCGGTTTCCCATACTTCATACTTGCTTGCGTGCTCGTTAATTGCAGACGTGTTTTTTTTTTCTTTTAACTCGGCATACGGTTTTTTTTAACATAAACAATTGTATATTTATAATATCATATTATTTTTTTTTTTTTTTTTTAATAATATAAGATCAGCGAATGAATGGACGCTTTACAATAATTTTTAAATTAGTGAACATAAAATTTATAATACAAATATTAAAAATTACAAATAACAAAAATATATGTATGTACACACATACATATAAATACATACATTTTAAGCAAAAACATTTCTTGTTTTCTTTATTCTTTTTTTTTTATTCTCGGGGTTTTTTTTAAACAACAAATAAAAAGAAGAGCACAATTAAACAAACAGTAATATATAAAAAAAAACTCTTATGAATGCATATAATGCAAAAACAATTAAACATAATGAAAGAAATGCGTATGTTACATTGAGTGTTGACGAAACAAACGCAGAAAAAAGAATCGATGATAGCAATTATTTAACGGCTAAACCTATTACTCGAACTCGTTCCCTCTCACCCTCTTTGTTTAAAAATACGGTCGATCGTAATACAATAACAAATTTATTTACTGCAAGCGTTGCCACAGAGCAAAAAATAACTTTAACAAGTGATGAAACGGTTAACCCCAAAACAGCCGCTATGGACAACTCAATAACGCAAGTAAAAACTTCTCAAAAGCCTACAGTACAAGTTGGTATGGACAGGTACATAACAGTGCTTAAACGGGGACGCAGCCCTACCTCTGCAGCAGTTGCTTCGGCCTCAAAAGTACCATCTTTTGATAAAATAAATTCTCAAAATCGTTTTGCAATTCTGGAGGATGAATCCTCTGAAGCACAAAACGTCATAAAATCGTCCAAGCCTCCCCCGATATATCTGAGGGAGCAAAATTCTAATGAGCTCATAAAGAGTTTGATATCGAATATAGGTGAAAATTCGTTTTACGTAGCTGCTATCAAGCGTGGTAGTATAAACGAAACAAAAATACAAATCAATCATGAGAATGATTTCCGAAAAATTGTAAGCAACTTTGAGGCACTCAAAAAAAATTTTTATACATACCAACTGAAAAGCAGTAAAGGTCTTCAGGTAGTGATTAAGGGTATTGACTCATGTGTGGACCCAGAAGAGGTAAAAACATTCCTTGAAGAAAAAGGCTTCAAGGTAAAACATGTATTAAACATTAAAAATAGAGAAAAAATTCCCCAACCACTTTTTCGAGTGGAGTTTGAACCCGGCGACGTTAAACTTAAAAAAAATGAAACGCATCCCATCTATAACTTAAAATACATTCTGTACAGAAAAGTAACTATAGAGGAGCCGCACAAAAGAGGTGGTCCCGTTCAATGTCTGAACTGCCAAGAATTTGGCCATACTAAGGCATACTGCTACTTACCCCCTGTTTGCGTAGTATGTGGAGAATTACATGGTACAAATCTTTGCGATAAATCTAAAAATGACCCCAACGTTAAAAAATGTAGCAATTGTGGCGGTAATCACACAGCCAATTATAGAGGATGCCCTGTATACACTATCGTCAAGCAGTCGGTTGGACCGAAAACTAATTCCCCTCAAATTCAGGTAACAAATCAGCTAAACACTAATGACATTCAGGCTCCACAGCCTAGTAATAACAGAACCTCCTACGCTAACATTCTAAAATCAAACCATGTGACAATGCAAGGTGCTTCGCCAATTAATGAAGAAACTCCAGTTTCTAATTTAAGTCGTCTTGAAAAAACCATGGAAACATTAGTGCAAACAGTTAATAATTTTACGAACACAATGGGTAATATGATGCAGGAAATTCTAAGAATGCAATCGATGTTATTGCAAGCTGTACTTAACAAGCCATGAACTGTTTAAAAATCTGTTTTTGGAACGCAAACGGCATCCGCCAACATAAAAATGAATTAGAATACTTTCTAAAAAATAAACAAATTGATGTCATGTTGGTTTCTGAAACTCACTTGACCTCAAGAAATACGTTTAAAATCAATGGTTATATACTATATGATACTAAGGACCCTCGAGATAGAGCTTGTGGAGGCTCTGCCATTTTGATAAAAGCCCGAATCAAACACTACTTAATGTTTGATCATTGTGAAGATTATCTGCAAGCAACGACTATTTGTGTTGAAGAGCTAAATCGAAACTTAGTAATTTCTTCTTTATACTCTCCACCTAGATTTGCCATATCAGAAAGCCAATATTATAAATATTTTAAATCATTAGGACCCTGTTTCCTCGCCGCTGGCGATTATAACGCTAAACATACCTTCTGGGGGTCACGACTTATAACACCAAAAGGTCGTGTTTTGTTTAACACAATCTCTAAAATGGGTTTAAACGTGGTCGCGAGCGGACAACCAACATATTGGCCTACTGATCAGCAAAAAATTCCAGATGTTATCGACTTTGGAGTGGTTAAAAACATCCCCACAGAAACGATTCATGTTGAAGCTTCCCTAGAATTATCATCCGACCACACACCTACAATTGGTACTATATCGAACCCAAATAGAATTGTATCTCCGTCATGTTACTTAGCGACGTCAGCCACACAAATAAATTGGTTAAAATATAAAAAATTTCTCAGTGCCCATTGCACAGAAAATATTCCGCTCAGTACACCGGAGTACGTAGATCGCTCTATTGACAATTTTGACAGTTTTCTGAAACTAGCTGTTCAACATTCCAATTTTGCCCCAAAAAAAACAAAAACCAATAAAATATATTCTTCAGATGTCGAGCGGCTCTTGACTATAAAAAGGAGAGTTCGAAGAGAGTGGCAACTGTACAGATCCCCGCAACTTAAGAATTTATTAAAAGAGTACACAAAAAGGCTAAGAAAGTTACTGCAGACTCAGAAAACGGCTTCTCTAGAAAAATATCTTAAGGAACTTGATGCAACTCCACAATCTGATTACTCATTATGGCGTGCAGCTAGAAATTTAAAAAGGCCAGTTATATCAAAGCCACCATTAAGAAACTTGAATGGTAGTTGGGCAAGAAACGATATTGAAAAAGGAAATCTGTTTGTTAGTCACTTGAAAAACGTATTTACACCAAATATATCTCACAATATTGCGGCAGAGTTACCACCTGTTGCTGCTAGAGCAGCTATCCCCCTCAGATTTGAGATAAGAGAAATCGAAAAGGCTATTTGTGACTTAAACACTAAGAAGGCACCTGGTATTGATAAGATCAGTAATAAAATGCTTTTAGAGCTACCTCGCATAGCAAAGAAAATTATTCTTTTTATTTTTAATGCTATTTTACGTCTCGAATACTATCCTCAAAAATGGAAGGTTTCCTTAGTTACCATGATACCAAAGCCAGGTAAAGATCATACAAAAGTTGAGTCTTATAGGCCTATTAGCTTATTATCAAATATGTCAAAGCTGTTTGAGAAATTATTAGTTTCAAAATTAACACCGATTTTAAGTGAAAATAGATGTATTCCAAACCATCAGTTCGGATTTCGAAGAAAACACAGCACAATCGAACAGACTCATCGAATAGTAAATGTCATAAGAAAAGCATTTGAAGAAAAAAAATATTGCTCAGCACTCTTCATCGATGTTTCGCAAGCTTTTGATAAAGTCTGGCATGAAGGCTTATTACATAAATTGAAGCAAAATTTACCAGCAAACACACACAAGCTGCTAGAAAGCTACTTAGTCGGTCGTCAATTTATTATTAAAGAAGGAAATTTCTTAAGTTCACCTCAGCCCATTGACTATGGAGTCCCACAAGGCAGCATCCTGGGCCCCCTATTATACTTAATTTATACTTCGGACATGCCAACAAGCAACTATACACAAACATCAACATTTGCAGACGATACTGCTTTTCTAAGCGTTCACGAAAACCGTTATGAAGCATCTCGTTACTTACAGCATCATATATTTCAACTAGAAATATGGTTAAGACAATGGAGGATAATGGTCAATGAGCAAAAATGCGTGCATATAACATTCACCTTGCGCCGGGAATCTTGCCCCCATATTTCAATCAATAATCAAATAATTCCTCAACATTCGTATGTAAAATATCTCGGTATACATCTGGATCGGCGATTAACGTGGAAATGCCATATAGAGGCAAAATTAACTCAAATGAAACTAAAAGCCATTCAAATTCATTGGCTTATTGGTAGAAACTCTGTCCTTAGTCTCGACTGCAAACTTCTTCTTTACAACTCCATCTTAAAGCCAATCTGGTGCTATGGTATTCAGTTATGGGGCACTGCCTCGGCCTCTAATATAGAAAAAATTCAAAGGCGCCAAAATAAAATTCTTCGAATAATCACAGCTGCCCCTTGGTATGTAAAAAACTCAAATATTCACAAGGATCTCAATGTTCCATTAGTCAAAACTATGATTACAAAATATGCGGTAAAATATTTAAAAAGGCTTGAACAACACCCAAATCCACTAGCTCGAAATATCTTAAATCATGGCGGCCACACTCGCTTAAGAAGAAGAGACACTGCAGCACTTATCCAATTAGATGAGCGATAAACACCTAGATAAGTGAACAGAACCCGTGATGAAGAAAATTTTTGTCTGGCACTGGCAGGACATAAAATAACGTATTAGGTTAAGATTTGATTAATTATTGTTAGTTCATATTTAATATATGAAGATTCAATAAATAAATAATGAAAAAAAAAAAAAAAAAAAAAATTTCGGTTTCCCCGCACTTCACGGGTATATAAACCAACACGAATTGAAATTGAAAATTTGTGTTTATAATAAACATATCGCTCCTTCATTGCATCATAGTCATATCTCAAACTGAACCGAAGTTATAGCAAAATATATCTTTAAGTCGGTACATTTTGAAAACTTTAGTCGCATTTTGCCAAGATCGTTTGTTTTTGTAGATATTACTATGTTGCAATAAAGGAGCGATATGTTTAGGTATCTCCTATTTTAAAGACTTGTTAAAGACTGCCTGCATCTTATGTTGAATTAATGTACTTTATTAACTCTTCACTTCACTAAATGTAATAATTATCAACTGTTGCACTGCCCATTCTGCTTTTAGTAGATTTATTGCATCAGGAGACATTGATTTACGTATGTACTCACTTCTTGTAATTGATCTAATCCACAACCCATCCACAGATGCTAATTTTTAGAGAATAGAAAACTAAATTTCAAAGTATAAATAGCTATTTTCTGAAATTATGAGGAATTTTTTATTTCCCGGGATCCCGCAAGAAAAATCCCGGGAAAACGGGATATAAAATAATTGAAATTCCCGGGATTTCCCGGGATTTCCCGCCCGGAAAAAAAAACCCTACATGGTATGCATACTATAGTAGTTTATAAACCATCAATATACCACTTTGTTTCATGATTTAATTGTAGTTTAGGTTGACACACATGTAGTATACCATGATAGTATAGTATACAAATCCTATGTCTGTCAGGGGTATAAGACATTATTTGAAAATTCAAAATTATATTGTTTTATTTATCTTAGTTAAGAATGTGTGTTTTTTTACAAATTAATTTTGTTAGTAAAAATTTCTTTAATAAGATATTCGCTTTTAATATTCGCATTCATTTTAGCGAATGTGAGTGCGAATGCAAATAGCAAAAATAGAAGAATAGTTCCCAAATGCGAACGAAAATATTCGTCGCCTCCAAATTATGTATAAGGTTGCGAATAATATTTGAGTATATTATTTTTGCAATTGTTGCAGATTAAGACTCATATTATAGGGTTTCTGTTAAAAAATACTACATTTGTACTGTGGTGCTATTTTATATGAAAAATTTTAATTTTTAAATGGAAATAAAACGAATATTTACAAATTTTGAGACAATATATTGAAAATGAAATAATATTTGGAAAATTCCCTACATTTGCCTTAAAATAACAAATCTGTCTGCTTGAAATTTTCCTCAAAATACCTACAAAAAGGGAAAATTCCCTACTGTTGGCATCACTGGTCGGAGTTGTGGAGTCGGTGTCGCGGTGTTTTTACCGTAGCCGGAGTAGCTATAAAAACTCGCGACTCCGACAACAAAACTTGTGTGACAATATTAGGTTTTTGAATTTTTCAAATATTTTCCAAAATAAAAATTCTTCAAAATTTGTTTTTAATTTAATGAGAGAGAATTTTATAAATTCCCGAAAAAAATATCTATTTCTACATCTGAGAGATCTAGGTGGAACAAAGTATTTATATCCATGAAAAACATTATATTACAAATTTAAAAAATTAATTTTTCTTCTTGCTTCTAATTATTTTAATAATTTGCTTTTGAATTCTTTAAAAGCGATTAGAATGTATGTCAATATTAGTTCCCCAAAGAAGTGGTGCATATTCTAGCTTAGATCTACCAAAAAAAGTAAAAAACATCTTTTTAGTGACATTTGCTACTAACACATATGCAGAGCACACAAATACAAAATTTGATTTTTGACTTATGAAATAATATCCGGCAAACACGGAAATACTCCATATGTATTCCCTGGATGAAAATCGATTCGTATTAAGGAAGATACTTCTTTCGGGTAGAAAGCAATATCGACAGCAATACTCCTAAGCAATACGAAAGCGATTCCACTTTTAAGCAAATAGGATGATATCGCCAAAATATCGTTAGATTGATAAAAAGAAGATTTTGCACTTCGAAAAAATATAAGTTTTAAACTAGCTGGCCGCCCGGCTTCGCTCGGTAGCTGATTATTTATGATCGATTGCCGTTTTCTAATTTAAGTTAAATCTAAACAGTAGGCGTAAAAGTAGGCGGGTCTAAATTTTCTTTTTGTAAAAACCTAAGTTGGACCATGGCGATCATTTTAAAGAAAAAATCGTCCAAATCGGTCCGGCCGTTCTCAAGTTATGCGATCAGCAACACACAACATTTCATTTTTATTATATAGATTGTTTATTATATAAAATATAGTTGAAAACAATACAATTAATAAATAAAATAATGTAATGTAATATTAATATCCGGAATTGAGAAAGAAGAGAGAAAATTATCTTTATTTACCCCATGAACGACACTTGAGTGAAAACTTTCTTCGTTTTTCGTAAAAATTTCCATAATTCTTGCAGCCTGCCTCTTGCTTAGTTCTCTAATATCAGTAGTATTTCTTATCGTGGACATTACACCAGTTTTATATATTTTTTAATATACATTAAATGTAAATGTATGTATAATGGTAAATAATTAAAATTTTTTTCTTTCTATATTTTGTATTTTTTTTTTAACTATAAAAGAAAGAAAATAAAAAAATACTTCGATAATTTTCTTTTAGATGACAATTCTGGGACATTGCTACTCTATTGTCTTAGGTAATATCTTCCATTTGTTTGCAGGGTAAAAGAAAATAGGGTGGTGGATTATTCGACGTTTTTCAAAAACCGGTTTTCAAATATTTCGACTATATAAATACGGGAAATAAAATTTCTTTCAATATTACTTATTAATCGACCTTTTTCTTGAATTTATTATTATTTTCTTAGATTTTGTCTAAACAGGCTTTCAAGGTCATTTGTATTTAAATAAAAGATTATTTATTTATATTTTCATCCTACGTTTCGTTGGTATTTTCCAACTTCATCTGGGATTTTCAGTTTATTAAATCTGGCAACGTCACAAAACAAAACTAAAATTATATTTAGAAACAACTATAATAAAGTTTAACATTACAATAACCAAACTTACATTTAATCTCTGTTAAATTTACATTTTATAATAAAAAACACACAAGTTTTACAACATAAAACACGAAGTTGTTTAAAATTAATTGAAAAATAAAAATAAAAAAGTATTTAATATCACAGGTTGTTATTGTTAATGTATCACAGTTGAACTAAAACTAAATTATTGCGATTGTGTAATTTGCATTTGTGCCGTCTTTATCCTCCTTTCTATTTATTGCGTTGTTTGATTTTTCCTGTATTCGAAGACTTTCAAGAGTGTATCGTTTGTTTGTATTTTGCTCTCTGTTTAATATTTTAACTCTTTCAATATCAATATAGTGTCCAGTATCAAAACAATGCGTTGACAATGCTGTTGTTAATTTCTGTTTGTTTATATCAGTTTCATGCTCTGCTATTCTCGTACCTAAGCTTCGTTTAGTTTCCTTCTTTTACTTTTCCGTGCTGGGTGTGCTGATTTTAAAATTTTCTATTGTATTGAACTAAGAAACATAATATAATAGGTGCAGTGTCCTGAGTAAATGAACACCTATTAGATGAAAAATGTTGGTACTTTTGGTTTTTCATCTGCTACTTTTGCTTATATTCGACCTATAGAGATAAAGTTAAACATGCATGGTCCTGAGTGAATAAGAATGTATAAGAGGGAGCTGTTTGGTACTTTTTTGTTAAACGTCTGAAACTTTGATTAATTTTCGTAAATTAGACAAAGAAAAATAAAATTAAACATGCGATGTCCTGACTGAATTTTTTGACACTTTTTTGTTTTTCAATTGATATTTTTATATTGAACATACAAAACTAAAATAACTCACGTGGAAGATCAAATATGAACCGGAGGTTTATTTTCGCTAAATTCATGCACTAAGACGGAAAAAATAAATGCCCGAAACATGTTAGTTCATATGTACTTAGATGTGACATGTTTTCTTTATATGTACATACAAACTTATGGCAGAATTTTGACCATTGGGCGAACACTAGCTGGCCGTTTTTTTCAAAATTAGTAGTAAAAATATTCTCTGCGGGATTTCTGTGATCAATTTTGTCACTTGCAGTAAATAATGTCTAATAAGTTTAAGCCTGCAATCGTTTGCTATCAGACAACTTCACATCAGCATACTTTTTATTGTTTAATGTTCCTTCCTTGATGGATGGCGCAGGCTTTTGTTTATATAATATACAGCCAGTTGTTTAGGCTTTTTTGCTGGCAGATATCGTGTACTTGTATTTGGGTTGATTAGATTTGTAATCTGTAAGACCACAACCATTAACATACGTTACGTGTATAGTAAAGCGAGTCGGCCTATAGCGCTAAATATAAAACACAAGAAGACATATCTTTAATTCAAGGAAGTGACTGGCACAGGTTTTTTGTGACCCACCTTGGTGTATAGTCTAGTTTTTCTCTGGAAAACCCGCCAAAACAGGAATCTTGCGGTTAACGTATGAAGAACGACCGAAATGGTCACCGATGTAATGAAATATAATAACTTGTTTCGAAGATTTTCGAAGTTAATTTTACTTTCTTGAACTTATTCAAATTTATATTTTCAAAATTATTTGAAAACTTTTCTTTTGCAACTCACTGTAGTTTTTCCTCAGAGAATATCTGCTTTCTATACTTAAATACTAAAATACTAAAATACTAAAATATTTATGTGGAAGTGTCTGGTGTGTGTGTGTGTGTGAAAGATTTTATTGGAAAAGACCGTGTAAGTTGTCATGTTAGAGTTGTTGTTGGCCTCGTTTAGTTGATTTGATGATGAGCTTGTTTGGTTTGACTCTATCTATCTACTCTAACATTCTATTACCATTGAGTACTTCATTCCGTAACAAATATAATTCAGTGTCTGCATGAAAGTTTGGATGAATGTTACCATATATATTTGTGTGTGTGTGTGTGTGTGATTGAATAGTTGCTGTCGTTTTATTAAGTGGATACACTACATACATTTACTTTCATACATTTCGTTGTTCCTTGCGGTTTGTTTTTCTCCTTTTTGTCGGGTTTTTTCTTTCTTTATTTTAATGAAGTGTCACTGCAGAAAACTGTCACAATTTCAGGGTGTTTTTTTCTCTTTCACATATTTTTCTTGATTATTCTGTTTTTTTCTGGTTTATATGAATTTTTACCATATTAAAATGTTGTACTACCATGTTCCATTTTAAACGTGTCCTTTTTAAGTAACCATGTAGAATGACTATTTTGCAATTAAGATTGCTACGTGGTCTTTAAGTGTAAATAGATAAGAAAAAAAGCAAAAATTATGCCACAAAAACTATAAAACAATTTTTTTTTGTTTATAATTCATTCTTTTTCTCATTTTTCATGTAATTTGCTTTGTCTTCCTTTGTGAATACGATTTTGATTATATCGACAAACGATTGACAGAGTTCTAGTTGTAAATACAAAGACCTAAATAAACATTGTCGCACATTAATACAAACACCTTGAAAAACACTTTGCTAGATATTTTGCGTATTTTAGAATTTGCGTTTCTTTATTTTTTTGTGTTTTTATTATTTTTGTGTTCTCATTTTTGCAAATTTATGTGAACAATTTATTTCAGCTCATTCTTTTTTTTCCTTCATTATCATCGATTTTCAATTGCCTGACTGTATAAATGAATGAGTGTAAAATTGATTGTGCACAAGGTCTGTTGAATGTGACAAATAATTGTGTCTGTGTGTAATAAAAAAATAAAGAAATCTCATTTTGTTTTCACACATTTTAGAAGATGATAAATTTAATTTTATTGTTTTGCATTGTCTGATCATGAGTTAAATATTTAATGGAGATTTTATGTTATTGGTTTTTTGTTAAACAAATAATTTTGGTTGGTTAAAAGACACAGAGAAGCAATAAAACTTATTTTGAAACGTGCTTGTTGATATATATGTATATGTACACAGTCGGATAGTTCAGTTTATGTGGCGTATGATTTATTTATTTTACAAAAAATATTAATCATACGCAATTTATTGAATAATTTTTTTTATTTAAAAAAAAATTAGTGGGTGATTTCGAACTTTTTTTTAAAATTAATGGTTTGTCGGTTTTGCTAGGAAACAAAAATAGTTTAATTTTAAATTAGGATTAGTTAATTGGGATAAGGCAGTTTTAAAATCAAAAAATTTCAGGTAAAAAAATTAAGGAAAAAACCTCCCGCAGTGTTTAAAAAAAAACATACAAATTAAAAATGCTAAATAATGTTCAAAATGTATTTTTAATTGTATATTTTGATTTTAAAATTATTCCACAAAAAACTGAACCATCTTAAATATAATGTCTCTCAAAAAAACTCTTAAATATTAAAAAATAAAACTGTTTGATTATTGAGCTTCTAATAGGCAAAAATTTCTTAGGAATAATTGGAAAAAGTATTTTTGTGTTTCCCGTTAAAACTTGTATCAAGGCACTGTTTTGCCAGCTGCTATAAAGCAGCGTTTCAAAAAGTCAAAGTAGAAAAACTGCCATTTCTTCCATTCTGCCATTTTCTCATTGGCAAATAAAAAATATGTTGCTTTTACTTCGCATTCATTAAATGTTAACAGTCTCTGTCAATCCAACTCAAAAAGCAAGAAGTTGTAGACAAATTTTCGTTTCTGGTTCGAAAGTTTTCGGTTTCGACTGCAGTTTTTTAAGCCCTGCTATAACTTTGAAGCAATACATTTTTGACACATAATGCGTTTTATTCAGCGCATATAAAAATTGTTGGATGTAACGATCAGCTTTAAACACTGAATGTTTTGATACAGTTATTTTTTAGTATTCTTCCTTACAAACCTGCTTCGTAGTAAGGGAATGCAGTGGCACTTGAAATGTTATTTTTTTTTTATAAAAGTTGTTAAGAGTTCTTTTACTTACTTTACTGCATTTCTGTATGTCTTATTGCGTAGCGCATAATTGTGAGCTTATTTATTTAAAATTACCATTAGTGCTTCGCAAAATGATAAAATTTTTCTATATTTAAGTTTTTATCGACCTTTTCCTTATTTTATTATTGGTTTGCTTAGAAAATTCTAAATCGGGCTTATTAAGGTCATGTATTCTATGCAAATAAAAGATTATTTCATAATTTTCTTTCCGACGTTTCGTTGGAGATTCCCAACATCATCAGGGATATTTTATTAGATCTGGCAACATCAAAATAAATACACAATTGAAAAATAATAGTTTAGTAAAAACAACGATAACTTAGTTCTACAGGAATAATATTACTCACATATAATCTTTCGTCAATATTTCTGCATTTTGAATATTTAACACACATTCTGTTTTACATAAACACAACATAAAACATAAATTTAATTAAACAAAACAATTGCAAAAATATAAATAAAAATAAAAAATATCACAGTAAAATTAAATTGTATTAAACTAAGTATCACAGAAGCAGAACTAAACTAAAATATTGCTATTGTATAGATTGCATTCGTGTTGTTTTTGTCGTCTTTTGTATTTAAGGCATTCGTAGCTTTTTCCTGAATTCTCAAACTTTCCAGTGTATATCGTTTATTTGTTCTCTTTTCCTTGTCTAATATTTTAACGTTTGTGAGATCGGGTAAATGTTTTTCTTCAACACAGTGTATAGCTAGAGCTGTAGTTATTTTATTTTTCCTTATGTCTGTTTCGTGTTCTGATATTCTTATACCAAGGCTTCTCTTTGTGGTACCCACGTAAACTTTACCACACTCCTCATCTGTTTTACCTAAACATGTGATTTCATACACAAGATTACTTTGCTCACTTTTTTCTATTTTTGTTTTTGTTTGTGTAAATAGAGTATTGATTGTTTTGCTCGCTCTGTGCGCCAATTTTACTTCGTTGTCATTTATTATTTCTTGAATTTGTTTGTTTTCTGTGAGCTTTGGTATGTATGGGAGGCTGTAATACTTAGTGTTGCCAGATGTGTTGTTTATGTTTTCCCCCAATTCCTTTTCTGTTTGTGCCTTTTTTATTAGATTATTTATTAAATATATCGGATAGCTGTTTTTTATTAGTATGTCCCTTAATTTGTCAATATTTTTGTATTTAAATTTGTTATCGCTCAATTTTAAAGCCGTTGTTATTAAATTAAGTGCAGTATTTATTTTTTGACTTTTTGGATGTGTAGAGTGATAATTTATAAGACGACCTGAGGCAATAGGTTTCGAATACCAATCCGTTATTATAATTTTGTTTTCCCGGAATATTTTCATATCTAGATATGGGATACAATTGTCTTCTTCTTTTTCTATCGTGAATTTTATTTTATTGTGGTAGTTATTAAATGTTTTTAAAATTAGTTTTTCGTCCTTTCTTTTAATAATCGCAAACAAATCGTCCACATATTTTGAAATTAGTTTTATATTTACATCTTCCTTTTCAAGATCCGTGGTAACTTGTTCTAATAGTGTGTCTAGAACGATATCAGCTATTGTTGGAGATAATGGATTACCCATGGGCATTCCGTAAGTTTGGTTATAGTAGGTGTCATCATATATAAAATAATTGTTGTCGTTAAGACAGAACTGTAGTATTTTAAGAAATTGAGCCCTTGGTATTGTGGTGTGATTTTTCAAAATATTCCATTGTGACATTATGTTATTTATTGCCAAGTGGGTTGGTATGTTCGTAAATAGGGATACGACGTCCAGGGAAATAAGGATTTCGTCGTCTTCTAAATTAATATTTTTGAATTTTTCTTTAAGTTCTAATGAGTTTTTTATATTATATTTTTCTAATATAATATTTTTTAAAATGTGTCCAATATATTTTGACAGGCCGTAGCATGGAACCTCTATCGAGGATGAAATTGGGCGGAGTGGCATATCAGGCTTGTGGATCTTCGGGAGTCCGTATAGTCTGGGTGCTGTGGCTGAATGGGATGTTAGTTTCAATTTTTCGTATCTTGTTATGTGTTCCTCTTTGTACAAATCCATGACTATTTTGTTGTTTGTACGTTGTAATTTTTGTGTCGGATCTGATCGTATGGTTTTGTAAGTTGTTTTATCCTCTAAGAGTTTGGTCATTCCTGATTTATAGTCTTCCTTGTACATAATTACCGTTTTATTACCTTTATCTGATTTGGTTACTACGATTACATCGTTGTGTTTTTTCAAAATTCGTTTCGTCTCTTCAAAAATGTTTAAAATGTATTTTTCCTTTAGATTGTTTTTTGATTTTCTTTTAAACGTGAGTATTCTGTTCGCAATTTTTGATCTGATTATGTCCTTTTGCCTGTCGTCACACATTGGGAGGTTAAATAAATCCCGAATTTAGAAGCTTTAGCTTGTGAAATCTGTGTCTGTTATACAATAGAGGAGAAAATTCCGGCCGAAGGCCTGCTATGCAGAGGAGCTTTAGTTTGCGATTCTAAATTTTAAAATTCGGGATTTTGGAATTCGTCATTTTGAATTCGGAATTTTGAATGTTTTATTTTAAATTTTACTGTAAAAAGTAACTTTTTTACTTTTTGTTAAATCAAATTGATGAATTTTTCTTATAAATCTTGTTTGTCATTTTTGGGAATATTTTGCTTTAAAATACGCCATTTCCGATGATAAAAAGTTGACAACACTGGAGAAGACATCAGCTTTCTACAAATTTTTGAAAATCAAAATAAATAAAAGTATATAGAATGTCTCAAATAAGACATACAAATCTTAAACAAGTATAAATATTTTTATTTGAAATGCATACCAAAGCGTTAAAATGGTTGAATTTTTCAGCTTAAACATCGTTAATATTTCAAAATCAACTTTCACAGCCTTCATTATTAGAAATTAAGTAGGCCGTCTTGAGGAACTGCCGGGTTCAGTGGTCGACCTTTCTGGAAGTTGTGCTTATTGAAATATTTGCACTTCGCGCAACGTGAAAGCTTTGCGGCAGAGTGTCGAAAATAGTTAAAGAATTTTACTGTTGGATCTTAAGCTGCATCCACTCAAAATTCAAATTGTGCAAGCAAAGCTACCATAATACTAGCAGCAGCGACTACTGGCAGGTCTAATTATATAGTTGTAAATCATAAAAAAAATGGAAATTCCTAACACTGCTCTTAGTGGGAAAGCAGCTCGCTCGTCTTTATCATTATCTTTGGCGTAGCATAACTATTCCGCGTTATAGTTTTTCGAAGTTCGACATTCACCATTCGTTTCGATTTAATCTTTTTGTTTCGCACTGGTGGAATAAAAAAAAAAAAAAAAATTAATATTTATAAGCGACTGAATTTGGATGTTTTGGCTTTCAAAATGAAGCTGGAGGTCTTCGATAGTTTTTTGATGAGGTTCATCTGGCGGGTACGGATAATTTTTAAAGATATAAATGCAAAAACTCATAAAACCAAATAGTTTTTTGTCTTAATAAAATATTTTGGCAAATTGTCTAAAAATATAATATTAAAGTATTTTTATTTTTGATCAATTTTTGGAATATTTATTATTAATTTTGTTAACCCTCATAAATATACGTTAAATGTAGCGTATGATTAATAGTTAATTAAATAATATTAATTATACGCATGGTAAAATCTTGTTTTCATAATATAATATAATAATTGTGTGTTAAATATAGATATCCTTATTTAAAGGTAAACATGTTTTTATCCTTAATAAGCTAAAAAAAAAATAAAACTACAGACTTTATTAACTCTAATGAAATACACTTTAGAACAAATGTTTCATAAGTTTTCATTTGAGTATTTTGCAATTTTTAATTTAGCCAACTACCAACACTTTGTTCTCAAGTGTTCCTATTTAACAAGAATAACAAAGTTTTTTAAAATAATAAATTTTTCAGCACTTAATTTAATATATCTAAATTTTCTGTAAATCATATAAAAGAAAACAGGCTTAATTTCTTTAAGCGTAGAAGAAATAACCAAGAAAAATCTCGCAAACACATAACCAGAGAGCTTGTGAACACATTTACCTTATTAAAACTTTTAAGTTAACAAAAAAGAAACAAGTTATTTAATTGAGAAATCGTTAACTAAAAAATTAAAAAATTAATAAAATAATTTAATATATTAATTTACAAAAACTTTTTGAACTGCCTCTTACAGCCGTACCTAAACCAGAGCGGTAGGCAGAACGTTTTCTTCCGCATAGCTTTTACGCTGATAACCCATACCCAAGCAAGAGCGTTAACGTTGTGTTTCCACCAGTAGAGTTAACTTTATTGTTTAATAAAACCCACATAATAGAAATAAGAGCTGGAGTTAAAGCGCAAGATTGACCAAAAATTGCCATTATTTATCAACAATAGCGTCTAACTCCACTATTAAACGCGCTGTAAAAATCGGATTTTCCAGCTGAAAAGCGTTGACCCCGCGCTATTTATTTGGTTCATACAATGTGTATTGGCATGACAATTTTCGACAACTAGAAAACGCTTCCCGCTCTTGTTTATATATTCGCCATTCTGGGTTAATTGGTACCCCGCTTAGGTGTTTGCGTAGGTTTAATATGTGGTAGCTTATACATAGCTGTGGATCAATTGAATTGAATTAAGTAATTAAATATATATTTTAAAAACAAAGTAGAAAATCAATAAAACGACACAGAAAAGCTTTACATCCGAAGTTTTAATACTTCAGTAGCTTTGGTCTGTTAGCCACAAAACTTTTAAATCGCTTGGCGAACTTACACGTACCCGGTTATGCATTCTAGGGTTGGTAGTCGTCTTTCGATAAATCTCAAGTGCTATTGAAATCGTTCCAACAATTAATCAAAAATAAAACAAGTAATAAAGTCTACCAAAAGGATACCATGGACTCAATATGATTCATGTTAAAGTTCTTTGTGCAGAATATTATTTAGATTGAGCAAATAAGAAACATAATTAATATTAGCGGTCATTTAACAAATGAGATTTGTTTGCCTTTAAGTGATTTTAGGAAGGAGGTGTATATGATAATTTTGGAGCCAAATACCACCACAAGAACTTGTTATGGCAAAATGGCTTCGAAAAAGTTCTTGTCGCCATTTATGGCATTAAAAGCTGTTTTCAATGATAGTATTTAAATAGAAGCTATACGGCCCTACGCTCCCCAGAGGAGAAAAAAGAACAAATATATATATGGTCAAACATGGAGCCAAATCAATCTAAATACCAACACAATTAGATGGTTGATTGGCACTGGGGATGCCAAATGGGAAATCCCAAAATCCCGGGATTTTTTGGGATTGACAAATCCTGAATCATGGGATTTATTTTTTTTTAATCCCGGGATTTTTCGTACTTTTGTGTACAAAAATCTTCGTTTTTATTGAATTTTTATACTCTATACAAAAAAAAAAAAATATTAAAAATTATATTGTATTTTTTATTTGTATTATTCTTATTTTTGAGTGAAATATTTTTTTACACACAACGATTATTTAAAATTTATATTTTTTGATTAATATATGACGAATATTTCATGATTTTGATATTTTGCTTAATGATCACCATTATTTTAAGTTGAAACGAAATTTGCAAATTCACATTTAAGCCTTTTTTACAGTTTTATTTACTTTATTTATTTGTCCAGAAAATAAAAATTATTTACAATCCAATTTAAGTAATATTCAGAAACTAAAGATTTATGAAAGGTTTATTAAAAAAATTTTCATAGAAAATTCATTTCATAAGCCTGAAACATTTTTTATGAATATGGGGGCAAATGTTTATAACAATTGAATCGTAATTTTTATAAGAAAGATTAAAAATTAAAAATTATAAAAAAATTTATTTAAACTTTAAATCGGTTTTTAAAAACATTTGTATGAAAATGTTGAAATTTCACAAGTAAAAAAAAAAAGTGTTGTTAATTTTAAAAAAAAATCCCGAAAAATCCCGAAACTCCGGGATTTCTGGATCCCGGGACTTCAAAATCCCGAATCCCGGGATTTTCTAAAATCTATCCCGATTGGCATCCCTAATTGGCACAAAGGCTCTATTCTGGAAAAAAAGCTTGTATGGGGACAATGTGGAAGTATGGACCGATTCTCACCATTTTCACTTCCTTGGTCCATGTTATAATTAAAATCTATTTACCAAATTAAATCAAATTACCTTTAAAATTGCGTAGTTTAAGCACAAAGTTCCATCTAGGACAGCTGGACAGACATCAGTAGATCGATTCAAAAAGTGATTCTAAGTCGATCGGTATACTATTATACCAATATTTAAAGGTGTTACAAATGTCAGAAGAAACGCATAATATCCTCTCCACTATTTTTGTGTGGGTATAAAAAACACCCGGAGATATTCGCTAATACCAAAATATAATTAAAGCACCTTTTAAATAATCAAACTGGTTGGTTAATCCTCTAATTTCCATGATTAATTTCTATACATTATTTTTATATTTTCTTTTTTTCTGTTTTAATTAAACGCAATCATTTTTAATTTTATTACGTGACAAACTTTTTTAGGTCGTTCATCTTTTTTCCTGTTGTTATTTGAGTTTTAGATTTTAGTACTCACAGTCCGATAAAAAAAAGTAAAGGAAAAACATAATTAATATTTACGGTCATTTAACTCAATTAACAATTAATTATTTCACTTAATTGATTTCTTAACAACAAAAAATTCAATAGTATAATAAAAAAAAGGAAAATGTTAATAAAAATACACATAGAAACCAAAAACAAAAATTCAGAAAAATAAAACAGCAATAAGAAAAGGGAAATTAAAAAGTGAAAGTTTTACAAAGAAAACCAAAGTTTTGTGGAAGTTATACGACGACTTTAAAGGATGCTATTTGAATATTTTTTTAAAAAGTTGAAGAGTTTATGGCACAAGGTTACAACAAATAATCAATTAATTAAAAATTCTTAATGCTTTGTGACAAATTTTGGACCTGAAAGAAAGTTTTAATTTCTTGTCTCTTCCAAAAAATGTGTTTAATTCTGTTTACAATTTTTTTAAATTAACAATTTTTTTTTTATCAAACTGTTCATGTTTTCATTGAAATTTTCAATATTTTTAAATTAGGCTAAAGTTCATCAAATTTAATATTACTTAATTTAAGGAAGAATTGTTACAAGATGTGAATTAAAATTTTTTGGTAATGTTTTCGTCCTTGACTGAACACGGGCTCGAACTCAGGTCAAATTTACACGTTCTACATGTTTTTGGTACACATTTTATTTTTATTAAAATTAACTAGACAATATACATCTTGTTACAAGCTATTTATTCAACCAAAATATCCTTTCCACTTTTCCCTAATACAACAATGAAGGATGGGTGGCGTTTGAAAAATGAAAGGATTTAATAATTTACAAGAAGCCAGTCATACTTTGAGTTAAAATATTTTTGTAAAGTCATCATTTTAAACAGCCAAACCATTAAAAAAAGGAAAAAAAATTATAAATTATTTTCACAAATCATAATTTAAGAATCGTTCTACATTTTTACATACACTAACACACTGGAATATACACCCATACACACACTAATGCCTTCAACATTATGTAATAATGTTGTTATTTAAAATAAAAGTGGAGTGAGTAACAGAAAGTATGACTTCAAAATAATAAATTTGTGCAGATGGGTTTTTTTCTTTTCAAATATTTTGCTTAGTTTTGCATAAAATAATGTTGAACTTTTATAAAATATTTGATTTAAACACGCAAACATTTGAATAAATTTCACTTTATTAATCATCTTTAAAATTAAATTTGGCAAAAATGAAAAAAAAAAAAAAAAATCAAAATAAATACATATTTTGAAAATACCGAATGCAAATGTTAAAAGGAAATATAAAAAAGCGAAAGACTATAAAAAATTATTAAAAAGAGCTTTTGTAATTTATAAATTTTCTGAAAAAAAAAACCAACTCACAAAATCGTAGAAAATAGAAATTACCAAATCCGTAATTTTTCACTTGGATTTGGTCTTTGTGGAAGTGTGTGTCTGTGGTTGGGTGTTATAACATTTATTTAATAATAAATATTTTATATATCAGTTAAAGTTTTAGTTGTTTTTTTTTTTTTTTTTTAATAAAACATGAATTTTTATAAAGAAAAATTGCTGGTGTAGTTGTGTATACATTGTGAGTGTCATGTAGTGTTGCCAGAAAGTCGAAAGATTTTTATCGCTAATTAAGGTTTTAAGTCGCTTTAACTCCCTTGTTTTGTTTGATATTTTTAATCATCTCCAAGAAACGCAGTTGTTATTAGTATAACACTGAAAACATTATTCTTCCGTACTTAACCTTTAAGCGAACACACCAGGTCCTGGCCAGGCATTTTTGACTTTCTTCCAGTTTTTTTTTTACTATAATTATTAAATATATTACAACGAAACTTTATGTTTTCCTCAATCAAAGTGTTTTTTACCAGAAAATGAGAAAAAGTGTAAATTTAAACACCGTGGGCTTGGCAATTGGCCAAATAAAAATGTTGCGCATATTGTATCCACCAGGTCCTGGCCAAGCCCTGACATGTTATATATGTACTGCAGTAAATAAAATGAAAATGAAACGTTTCAAAAAGCTTACGCAACACATAAGAACTCTTTCTTTACTGTTTTTTCGAAGAATTATTCTATTTCCCAACAAAATGTTCCTGCTTTAGCCATAAAACTCCATACATATAAAAGTAGTCCCAGCCAGACCCAGGGGTTCGTTAGTGTGAGTTATTCTTTAGCCACAAAAAGCTCCATATAAAATACAATGAGTCCCAGCCAGGCCCTGGGGTTCGTTTGCGTAGAATCTTTTTTTGTTGCATGGTAAGTACGGATTTCTTAAAATTAAGTACAGAATGCTTGATTCAAGTGCCGTGTACTTAAAAAAATCCGAAAACCAAATTCACATAGTTTAAAATGAGATATTATTAATCTCAAACTATGATTGAGCCAAAATTTGTAATATGGTTCTCTCGATCTCGATTCGTACTTGAAATAATCCGAAAATGAGATAAGATATAATTTGAGCACTATCCCAGATAACCAGACAGATTATTATTATTTTACTTACTCGTTTCACATTTTTATTTTACTTTTGTCGTATTCCACCCTTTGCTTACAGAAGAATTTTTAATTATAAGACACCAGCAGCATGCCCAATATGCTTTCAATAATCATTCTATTTGAAAAATTTGATGTATTTGACTAAATAATATTAACAAGTAGAATATGGGAATTTTTACTTCTTATTTTTCTTTTGAAAAATGAAAATAATTTCTATTTTCCTTCTTGTAGCGTTGTTGTTGTTTTTATACAAAATAATTAAATTATTTTTACCTTCTTTTGAAGTGTTGTTGTTTCTACAACAAACTTTTACAAAGACACGCGTCTACATGCATATTGGCTTTCGAAAGTTCTCCCACTTTGGATTGTTTTAACTACTTTTAAGTGTTATTTGTACTTAAATTTTTGAATACGACTCGTCCTTAAGTAAGTGGAAAAAACTGAAATTTAATTAATTAAATTCTAGTTTTCAAAAAAAAGTTTATTTCCAAAAATTGAAAAAAAACAATACATTTTTCCTATTTTAAAACATTTGCTTTCGTTATGGCAAATCGCTTTTTCGAAAAGAAAGCAAGTACTTGTTAAAAGTAAAAAAAGTGATTACTATTTTCTTATTATTATTTTTTTTTTTTTTTTTGTAATAAGACTTTTAGCTAACGATAAGTGATTTTATGCACCGGTACCTCTTAACTACAAAATATTAGATAAAATCTATTTCTTTAAAAATTATCTTTAAGAAAAAACCCAATTTCGGTTAAGTTCACTGCTGAAAATTTAGCTGTTTTCTCGTCAAATCTAGCGACTTTTAGTCAAATTTTGAAATTTAGCGATTTTTTTATTATGGCTTTGTTAGTTTTTAATAAATTTTTTGACAAAATTGTTAAAAACTTGTTTGAACCAACAAAAGGGCCAAATAAACCACTCAAACGGTTACACAAACATATGAAACATGTTTGCGTGTATCTTAAGAACTTTCAAATTTTCGGCCTTGTTGTGTAAGGTATTGTCGTTAACGAGTAAGTCGTCTTTAATAATGGACTAAATTAGCACACAACCAGTACTGTTTCATTCTCTTAACAATAAAATTTCATTCATTTTCTAAACAGAAAATTATGAACAAAATAAAATCAAAAAATGCAAACAATAAATTAAGAGAACATTTGGAATTACTGCCGTCGATTTTATTACGGGCTTTGTCAATTTGAATGAAAAACTTATTCTATTTCATCACTTTTTGTTTTGGAAAATAAGAACTACATAAATAAAATGTAATACTGCAGACCTCGAGCCTGATTATTTACTTAATTAAGATAAAACCGCAAGTTTTGCAAAAATTCATATCTACCAAAACCTGTCCGATAATTAATGTGGAAATCTCTTATATGGCAACACTGCTGTCGCGTTTAAATTGGAGTGGGATCAAAGAAAGTGAGACAGAAACATTAATTATGCCGTTGTGTTTTGTTTGTTTGCTTGTTTTTTCTTCTAGTTTTTGTAGTAATTTTTGTAAATTATTTAACAGATTGCAAAACACATCATTATTCATTATAATTTAAATACAGATGAATAAATAATCTTAATTACAAACATGACGGGCGCTCTTTGTTAAAAGGACCATTTGTTTTTTAAAAGAAAGAAGTTCTCTGCAATAAGAAATATTTTATAAAAATTTTCCTTTTTTAATTCATATAGAAAATGTTACATATCAATTAAGTAAAAAAGTGTTAAAGAAAATTTCTCTTTATCAGATAAAATGCTGCAGATAGGGTGAATTCCAAAATGTCAGTTGCAAAGCAACTCGCTTTACTAACTGCATTTGCACTGCAACCCTGTAGAATCTTTCAATATTTAGTGTCCCAAAGTGCAGCAAACAAGTTATCGATGCGTACAAAATTAGCAAACTGCATCGGTAAACTTAATGATAGATTATGACTTTGAATGCAAAGTAAATATTATGAGGTTTGTGAACTAAGCCATACTCTCTATGTCCTAATGGAAGTTTATAGCAAACATTTACTCCTTTAAACACCATTGGCAGAGTTGTATTCTAGCTCTTCAAAAAGGGTTTTTTATATTAAAGACAAGGTAAGTCTCTAAAGGAAAAGATATACGAAAAGAAGAATAAGAAGAATAATGCCGTGTAAACGATTTTAAATAGACAAAAATCTTCAGAGAGTAAAGCATACAATGCATTATCATCGTTCTCTAATGATCACTTCGTTCGTGTTAAAATGATCACTTTCGAACTGCAAAAACTACTACACGTAAATCGTTGAATCAAATTTAAATAAGCAATTGACTTCAGCTTCACCTGCACTTTTCCATATTCAGAAAATAAAGCAAAATTTTCGCAAATGAATCTTCGTTTGCAAAGCCAAAAAAACTTTTGATTTCAGTAAGCATTTTGTTTTGGTTTGTTTAATGACTAAGTGCATATAAATATAACGAATAATGTCATATAAGTTATCTTAGACACAAACCGTGTGTCAAGGATATGAAACCTGCTGTTAATCTTTAATTTTGAAGAAATACAATCGCTATATTTTATTCATATTTATCAAAGTTTCACTTCTATTTTATTTTCTTTTTCAGGCCCGTTTAAAAATATTTTTATTCAATACTCGCTTATAGTCTTTAAGTTATTTAAAAGCTGTTTTTTAAGTGATTTTAAAGCTTGAACAAAACAAAATTTTTTAATAAATTAAAATATTTTATCATTTATATGTGTTAGAATTTTACACATTAAATTAAATTGAAAGAGCAAACCCAAATAACAAAATTAGTTTTTATGTTTTTGTAGAACTACACACACGCACACACACACATACACAAGTTTCCATTGCTTGTGCTGTTGTACTCGATCATAATTTTTATTCTCGTTTTAACATAAACAAATACATTTATAACAGTATTTAGCATTAAATCAAAAAGTTTTCCACTTGGAAATTTATGAACAACATTTTTGTAAAACACTCTACAATAATAAAAGAAGAGAAAAAACAACAAACACAACAACAGCAATATTAACAAAAATATTTATGTAGAGCAATAGCAACTGGCAGCACAAGAACAAAGTTATAAGCTGCTGGTTTCTGTTGCTGTTGCTGTTGTTGCTGGCGGGGTTTGCCAAACCAACAACTAGTCAAACAGACAACAGCAGCAATAACGACAAACAACTAAATACCAAAACAAAATACTTTCAAAAATGCAACCAACCATTTGAAACCAACAGCCAGCAAAGATTCCAACACTCTCACACGCATTAAGAAAGTTTCCAGCAGGCCGAGAAACTCAGTCGTCATTTTGTTACCAATGCCAACAACAACAATAGAATACTTGTGTATCAATGTTAAACTGCAAAACGGCACCAAGTCAAGCATTTAACAAACCAAAACCCTGATTCGGTATCTACCAAAAAAATATTTTTGCCAGGGTGTTTCGCTTGTCATTTGTGTATAAGAAGGAGAACTTATTTGTTGGTAACAACAGCAAAACTAAAAAAATTAAAACAACAAAAACACACAATGCAAATAACAAATTCAGAAATAATTTAAAATTTATCTAAAACACAACAGGCGCATGAAGTTTTGTTTAATTTTTTGCCAATTTGAATGAATTCAATGCGTTTAAAACAACAACCAGATTTTTTTTTTCTATTTTAAATGAGACTGTGTGTGAAATTTGTCTGTGTGAGTCTTGTGAGTTTGTTTATTATTTAGACAATTTATTGTGTGTCATACTGTATTTGTGAAGTATCCGGTTAACATACAAGTGCGACCGTATGTATATGTGAATAAGCCGACATATCAAGTTGAGTGAATTATATTTTATAGGAAATATATGGAGAATTGAAGGACATTTTGGATTGAGTAATGAAAACAACATGTTGATTTATTGTTTGTTTATAGAAAATCTAAAAAATGTATATAGACACAGACAGACACACTGGCAAGTTTATACGAGTATATTCCAACATTGAATTACAACTGTTGAGCCATTAAAATGAATTGTATATAAAAAAAATATAATTAAAATAAAATTGGCTGCTGTCTATGGTCAATTAAAATTGATTTCAATAAGGCCTAATAAATATTTTTTATAGCCTGTCACATATGTTTGCAATTTATTGGTATATTTCTCCCAGATTTCAAGCTGAGACATCAAAGTTTTATAAGGGTTTAAATTTTATGGTGCAATAAAAAACAATTTAATTTTTTATTTAAAAGTATTTTTATACGGTGTATAATAGAGTTATAAAACTATCGATAATCGGCCCGTTCTGTATTTTTGATAGATCTATCGAGATTGTGTGGAAAATTTTACAGGATTGTAAGTTTCGTTCGTATCACATAGATCCGTGCTTGCATTTTGTTTTATAATCGAATTCTTTGATCGGTTTTCCCCGATTATCATTCTTACGGACTTTTATTTATTAAATTCATATAATAAAGTAAAGTGGCCATACATACGCAGCAATCTGTTTCAACGTTATTAAGTAGATTTGCTTATTAATTTAGATTTGAAAAATAAAATAAAACAATAAGAGTGCTATAACCGGCTGTGCCGAATTTTTAATTCCCTCCAACGAGAGTTAGAATATTTAAGGAGTGGTCTTTAATAGGGTCAATATAGACCCATCTTCACAAAATTTAATTGTGTGGTTTCTAGTTTTATAAGACTTTGACAGATCCAATTTTACCACAATAGCATAGGAATACTGAAGTGTTTTCCTCAAGAGGGCTTTATATGGGGCCTATGATTAATTATGGGCCGAAAGCACGAACCTTAGTAGTATGATTTCTAGTTAAATTTATAAAACAAAATTGCGCAAAATCTTTTGTCAATAGGTGTGTTTCTGTCACCATTTATGTAAATTTTTGTAAAAAAAATATTAATTTTTTGGGCAGATTGTTTCACATTTGGATGCCTAACTCTTTTCCTACTTAACCGACTTGGAATTATTCAAGAACTCTAAATGTAGTTTACGGGGTCTAAACTGTATATTAAAAAATTTCACACGGAATTACACACTAATGGCCTTATTCATAAAAAGTAGAACACGTTTATAAACCGAATGTCCTATGAAAATTTTTTTAATAAACCTTTCATTAGCCTCAAACTCAAAAGTCGAGCATCAGATGTTGAAGCGTGTTAACCCTAAGTTATATACCCTTCACCTTAGTACTAAAAATCGTACAAAAGCGCTCTATGCAGGAGTTCACTTGTATTGAGACCAGGTGAAGCAATGAACCGCTTTGCTTGATTTTCAATTCTTAATGCTCTTTTCATTTAAGAAAAATCTGAGTAAACTTTGGACCGCAGAGGTCATATGAAATGAACGCTATTGTGCCAAAACCATTTTTTTCACTACTAGTATTCTAATAAATTTAATTCAGTTGAAAAACAAATAAAAAGAAGACCTCAAAGAGAAATGCACTATGAGTACAAGCTACACGTAGAGAAAAAACATGTTTAAATATGGTCACCTCGAACGAAACAATTTTTAAAGAAAATTTTAGCCTTATTATGTTTAATTTAACCATATAATTGTCACCGACAACCATATTAGGGTTGACTCTAAACATGTGTTATGGTTAAATATGACAATAATTGTTTTTAAATTAACAATAGTATTTTCCTCTTTTCTAAGAGCAACTATAGAGCTATGGTTGAAAACCAACTGTGCTATTATAATTTTTAAACATATTCTAGTTAAAATTAACTATAACATGTTCTGAGGCAACCATTATATGGTTCTGGCTTCTTGATGAACAACTAATTTAATCAAAATATGGTTGTCGGTGGCAATTATATGGTTAATTAAACAAAATATGGTTAAAATTTTCTAAATAAAAGTCAGATAAAAACAGTTATTTTTTTAATTTTTTTTTTTTTTTGATTTTTTTAACAAAAATAACCGTTATTTTTTGATTTTTATTTTTTTGAACAAACAACAGTTATTTTTTGATTATTATTTTTTCGAGCAAAAAAATAAAATTATTCTTTAAAGAAATGTACGTGTAATAAAAATTCTTTATATATTTATTTCAATGTGTATACGAAATCACAATGTACACTAAGATAAACGTTTAAAATCAACTTAATTATTATTACACATACATTTCTTAAAAGAATAACTTTTATTTTTGAACGAAAATATAGAAATCATAATATAACTGTTATTTTTTTAAAAAAAAGAAAAAAACGAAAGGTGCTACTTCCACTACTCTAATTCCTGGGGTCTACGGAGACGCCATTCCAACATACACACGGACATCGCTAAATTAACTTTGATAGAAGTTGCAAATGGAATGACAAACTTAACCCTTTTACCCTCGGTGAAGGGTATAAAAACAGTTAAACGGTATGCCATATAAACTGAAGCTGAGGGACATAAAATGCCCATTTCCAAAACAAATACTGAAATTTTTTGATAACTTTTACAAAAATAAGACTAATCGCTCAACACAATACCGCAACACTGCCATTCCCAAATGGAAAAATGTTTTTCGAAATACAATTTTACAATTTGTAATTGTTTTCGCACTCATCATAAAATTACAAAATAAACAAATTGTAAATAATATAAAAAATTAATTATGATTTAACAACCGAACGGCAGTTTAATTCAACCCAAGCCCCCTAAAATCGCTTGTTTCTTGAAATTTTTTATAATTAATTAATTCTAAGCGCTAGAGCTTGCAATTCTTTTAGAAAAGAAGCTTTCTTTTAAATATATTAACTCGAAAATTATGTTTCTCATGAATATTAATGTTATTTTATAGCCGCAATGCGACTTTAGCTTCTATTTTGATAAAGTCAACAAGAAAAACAACACAAAAAAAGAAAAAAATCATATTTTAACATCCGTACATTAATTAACTTCAAACATTTTATTAACGAAGAATGCTTTTAGTCAAAACTAGTTTTTGTTTTCTTTCGTTATTGTTTAGCGAAAACTTTTATAAACTTAAAGCAACATGAATATAGAAACACAACCAAATACACTGTTACACATACACGCATGCATATGCCTGTATACACTTCAACAACATCCCGTTTAAAAATTTCTCTAGTAGTTCTATACTATTACACAATGTTACCATACAGTTTGTTTTTAATACCCAAGAAGTCATTAAAAAATTTAATTTTTGCCTTAACGCCACAAACGATTTTCCCCATATAAATGAGTACAAATTTTCTACAAAAAAGATATTAAGAAATGTTAATCTTATTTCAGAAAATTTTTAGATTTTTGAAGATCTTTTGAAAAAATTAATAAACTAATTGTAAATTAATGTAATTTTTTGGAAAATGTCAAAATACAAAATACGCTTTTCAACATTTTAAACATGATAAAATCGATTTAATACTTTCTTTTTGATGGTCATATTAGATTTCTTTAAATTTTAAAGTCCTTTTAAAAGAAGAAAAAATATAAGATTTTCAAGACAAAGTCGATCTTGCTATTACGGGTATCAAATGATAAATAAGTACCAGGGTTTAAAAGCACTCATCAGCTGGATGCTTTTTATTTTTGCTTTTGCCACTGCTATTGCAATTTTTAATTTTTTTTTCCAATAGCCAATGTTTTGTTTTTCGTTTGTGCAAAAAAGCAAATCTCCTATTTTGTATATTTTTAGTTTTTGACAATTGCTTTTTTACCAGCCAGCGACAAAAATGGACAACCACCTAAAAAGCAAAAGCTAAAAAAAAATATTTCGCCTTTTGCTTTTTTTACTTTTACCTAAAAGAGGAATGAAGAGGGGAGGAATGGGTATAACTGATTATAAATTTGTACATGAATTTAAAAACTATTTAATTATAATACACTTTATAATTATATAATATATTTATACATATGTATATACATAACAATTACTGTCAGCATATTTATCTGTAATCAATTGGCCTTAAGTGGCTTCAAGATTATTAAATAAATAAATAAAAATAAATAAATAAAATAAAAGAAGAGCTAGTTAAAAAAGACAAACCAAAAAAAATCTAAAATTCAAAGAACAAAAATTCTTCACTGGCTGGTAATAACAAAAAGCCGGTTCAATAAAATGAAAAGCAGCTGAAGTGTGTGCTAAAAGCAGTCTGAGCAGAGCTATTAGCTCTGCAAAAAGGCAGATTACAACGATGCTGCTTTTGTCACCTATTTTGCGGCTATTAGCATGCATTGGTTTTTGATTTGGCGGCTGTTTGACAGAAGCTGTTTGTTTCATTCTTTTTCCTACATATTTTTTCCCACAACATAAAAGTGATTGCCGTTGCTTTTTGAGTGCCATCAAATAAGAAATTTTTGCTATTGTTAAAAAAGCAATAGCTGGAAAAAGCCAGTGTCCATTAAAAGGTTACTTTTCAAAAACAGTGTGTTTATTTTGCTGCTGCTTTTAAAAAGTGTGAGCTTTTTTAGCAGTGGAACTTGTGGGTTTTTTATTTTTGATTTTTTTTTAAATATGAAAAAGGCAAAATTTGGCTGCTTTTGCTAATATGGCGATAGCATTTTAAGCCCTGATAAGTACACAAAGAGAAAAATATTTTTCAATATGGTCGCCTCCAACAAAACAATTTTTAACGCAAATGTTTTTAACCGGCAACCACATTATGGTTAAATTAGTCCTCCATTAAGAAGCAACCACCATAGTATGGTTTCGTTCGAACATGTTATGGTAAGTAATAACAAAAAAATGTTTAACACGATGATA
The DNA here is from genome assembly GCA_963931875.1 of Pollenia griseotomentosa. Lineage (NCBI taxonomy): Eukaryota > Metazoa > Arthropoda > Insecta > Diptera > Polleniidae > Pollenia > Pollenia griseotomentosa. Next base: position 255,017,770 of record OZ007560.1, on the reverse strand, counting down.
CTCTTAGAAAACAGGAAAATACTTTTGTTAATTTAAAAAAAGTTTTTCTTGGGATTCAAAAAATTAATTAACAATGTTTCGTTACATTTTAACGAAACCTTGTTAGAAGTAATATTGTTTAAGATTTTCGTTAAAAATAGTTTTGTTAGAGGTGACCATATTGAAAAAGGTTTTTTCTCTCCATGAATGAAATCTTTGATATATTAAAATTTATTTGCTATGAAACCTACGAAAAAGTTTATTAAAAAAGTCGCTACAATTAAAAAAACACTTAAAGTAATTTTTATCTTTTATTTGATATCCATACTGACATGAAAAATTTTAATTTGTTTTTACTTTAAAGTCCTTTTAAAGGATATTGTATTAGATCATTAAAAAAAAACTGAAAACAAAGCCTTAAATGTGTGAGTGTGGATTTTTTTTCGAAATTGTTTGATCTTTACAAAAAGATTGTATGTATGAAAATTAAATTAAGAGCTTTTACTCTCGGAAAATGACAGTTGAGTTTATTTGAAAGCATTTGCGTTTGAAAAAATTTTAATACAAAAATGATCTTTAATTCACAGCAAATATTAAAAATTGTCTTTAGTCACCCAATTTTTACCAAATTCATAGAATCAAGCAACCCGTTTGTTGATTTTGTACCTTTTACCAAATGATTATATAAATTAAAAAAATTAATAATAATAATAAAAATTTTAAATTGTAAATATTTTTTTTTTTTTTTATACTTTATTAAATTATTTAAGCTTAAGGTCTCTTTTGTAAAAAAAAAAATAATTAAAATGTTTTTATTCGATATTTCGATTTCCGTTGGAAATCTTCTTCAGGAAATTTTTTTAAAATAAAATAAAATTTGACAATAAATGGAAAAATAAAATCTGGAAAAATAAATTTTAAAATTTTCAAAAAAAAAAAAACAAAATTATCATAATAAATTTAAAATTCCATTCTACAAAATTTAAAACAAAAAGACAAACAAACAAAAAAGAAAAACAAAATTTTAAATTTATTAAAAGCCTAAAACCTATTTTAATATCCCTTTCCGTCAATAATAAGCTATGCCATCTGAAATTTATTTCATAAACAATCAAGGACAAATACCTATTTATAATTATCCCTTACATCAACCTATTTATTTTTATTCAATAAATGTCTATAAATTTGAGCTAAGCCCTCAGTATCTTTTTTAAAATTAATCCTTTTCTCAAATGGAACATTATTTATCTGCAAAAAACTTTGCTGTTTCAAACAATGTGTTGATTGATTTTGAAAATTTGAAAAAACATTTTCGCAAATCAGGGTTTCAAAAACTGCAGTCAAAATCAAAAATTGCTTTTTCTTCCACTTTTTGATTTTTCATTGGACAAAAATAAACTGTTGCTTTTGATGAATCAGAAATAAAGGCAAAAGTTTATTTTTGTCCAATGACAAATGAAGAAACCGAAGTTACAGCACAATCCTATGACTTTAACTATTTCAACTGCAGCCTTTTAAACACTGGTTTATATTATATTATTTTAAACAAAAAAAAATTTTGTTATTTAATAAATATTTTATTTAAAAATTCATTTCAAAACAACTAAAATGTTAATTAATCAAAATTATATTTTTTATTTATTTTCAACAAAAAAAAATAATTGATTCAATTATCACATTAATTAAATTGAAATAATTTTTAAACAAGTTTTTTAATTGATAAAACCTACTGATAATATTTTCTGCGTTTGAAGAATTTAAAAAAATTCTGTCCCCCTTTCCCTCCTCTTATATTTTAGCAAAGGAATATCGGCATTTTTCCTCACTTCTGGCAACTCTGTGGCTACATTTAAACAAACCCTCTTATGGATAATTTTGCTTTAATAAATTTGTAACAACAACAACAAAACAAGAAAAAATGTGACACATATACATACACAAACTGCCATAAAAATTAACACATGTGTATGCGAGTCTGTGTATATTAGCAATAAAAAGTGCAAAAACTAAAAATAGCACAACAATTTTTATTATTTTTTTTTTTTTTTTTTTTTTTTTTTTTTTTTTTTTTTTTTTTTGCTAACGACTGCGACGACTTTAGTTCTTCTTCTTCTAGTTTTGTTGTACATATTTTGTTCGCTGTATTGTATGGTGACGATTATTATGATAACGAAAGGATAACATTCATTTTGCTCTCTATACTATACATTCACACACACACAGATATTTGAAGTTATGCTGCTACACACTTAAATATATATTGCAGGAATATGCATGAAAATATATTTCTCATACAGTGCCAATGGGCCAAAGCCATCCAGTCAAGCCAAGCCAAGTTGAAAGCCAAATAATAACGTCAATGTCCTTGGAATTAAAAAAAAGTACAGGGAAAAACTATTAAAACTATAAGAGCGAGAGTTGGAGTATCTATAATGAAATTTCTAACTATGGGTATGACAACATTCAGAAGTATACAGGTTTACACATGTGAACAATTTTATAGGTAGAGAGAAAGCAGTTTGTGGTCTAAAAGCGGAAATTTTTTTTAAACTTATTGCTTTTATTCTACAAGAATTAATTTTGAAAGCCCAAACCGAAAAAAATTATTAACTAACTACATTTATGATTACATGGCTACATTAAAGTAACAAGATCAAAAGTCAGAATCTGTTCAATATATTTCGTATTAGAAAAATTTTCCAAAATGTTTTAATGGCAATTGAAAACAACTTTGTTTTTAAAAATTTTGCGGCAATGTATTTTAAGCTAATGGTTAAAGCAAAATTTTAAAGTCCTCTCCTTCTGGCAAATTGTATGTCAGTTTGCTTATAATTACTTCTCCCCAGTAAACTACATCTTAATGCACACACATACACACACACGCATACTCCAATTTGGCTTAAAGTGGAGACAACAAATACTAGATGACTACAAAAGACACATTAAATACTTGGCTCGTTATCACGGTGTGTGAATCATAAGTACTAAAAAAGGAGCAGTTTCAAGGTAACAACTACAACATCCCCTAGCACAGAAGATTACAACATGTATTTTGAGTGCATTTGTTAGAAATGGACACAACACACAATACAACATCAGGACTGTACAGCACTCGATATTGGCTAACAAGTGGACATCATCTAGCTTCAGTAAAAAGACAACGGCATCCACGACAACAGAAGCAATAACAGCAAAAGCAACAACAATGGCACCAGAAAATAACCATAACAATAGCAATGATAACTACAACAACAGCAACAACGACAATCAGATTGATATTTGTAGCCATCGTTGACGACGCTATCGTTGTAATTTTAAAGACTAAGTAATAGTTTGTGTCGCACCAAACAGCAATATTGGACTCACCTTCTCTTTTACTGCAACTTCAATATTGTTGTTGATGACTTTTTCGCTGTAAATGCACCGGACGCCAATGCCATCATCGTTTCATGTCAATAGTGTCACAGAGTGTAGCAATTGAGGGAAAAACTCGACAATCGATTCCGTAAAAATGTGTTTATTTATAAATAAATTGCAGTGTTCCACTTAAGCCAAGGTAAAACTAAAAACTCTTTGGAGCAGTCTTTGCAGAAAGATGCGAATGGTTTTGCTGTAAGTACATATAATTAAACTTTGGGTCACTTCCACTAACTTTTAATATTTTGTTTCATATGCAGTAGAAGTTAAATAAAGCAAAACACAAACATACTTTGTACATAATATACTAAAAAATAATAATGAAAATTATTTGTTTTAAAAATTGCAATCTAAAAAGCTGTTAAAATCAGTGTTGCCAGAAAACTTTTTTAAAAAGACCAACACAGTGTATAAATAATCTCTGCACATTTGTAGGTGCATTTTAATAAACAACACAGTTTGATTTTAATAAATCAATTTTCACTTTTTTTTTTTTTTTTTTTAACAAAAGTTATAAAACTTAATTTTTGGAAAGTTGTTTTTCAAAATATAACCTACTGATTATCATGGAAACCGTAAATAAGCAATTGCATGAGTGCCCCGGTAGACCAGCCGGGTTCGATTCCTGCCAGAGACTCTGGTTTCTTTCCTGCAGACAAGCGTAGAGCTTCGCGGGATAAGCTAAGGGAATCAAAAAAAAAAAAAAAATATATTGATAACGACAATCAAATATCTTGTCATGAACACCAATTATGTGTTAATTCAGTTGCAGCTTTCATATATTCGGGTATAAGCACAATTTTGTTTCTAATAATCATACTAACAATATCTGTTGTTATAACTGATAGTGTACTAAAATTCAAATGTTGCAATCAAAAATATTGTGCTATGCAACGAAATTTGCTGTAATTGGAACCGAATTTTGTGATAGTACATGCAACCGACGAAATTCGATTGGCGCCAAATTCGGTTGTGATCACGAATCTGTTTTCTTTGTGTATGTACGTTTGTGCTGATATGTGTTGTAGTGATCGACCGAGAACCAGTTTTTAAAGTGATTTTTCTATGTCCGTCCGTCTGTCTCTGTAAACCTTGTGCCCAAAGTGCAAATTCCAATTTGTAGATAATTTGATAAAATTTGGTAAATACGTTTTTCATAAGGATGAAGCCCATATAAATCGTAAGAGTCGGTCTATTACCTTACCAGTTACCTAAAATTAAAGGAATTAAAAAAAATCTATCCGATTTTTTCTACACAGAAAAAAAAATAGCAATTTTAATTAATTTAAAATATTGGGATATTAGTTAAAAAATTAATTAAATTTGCAGTTATAGTAAAAGTATCAATCAAGTTTGACATTTAAAACATTTTCTACAGTAATAACATAATTAACGTTTAATTCACTTGACTAAATTTTTAATTAAAACTGATTTTATTTTTGAAAAACGGTTTAATTGAAAAAAAAAAAAAATTTCAAAAATTTTTTCTGTGTACAATATTGTTTAGAGCAGGTTATCTTGGTAGGTAAATACCCAGAAAGAAGAGTCAAAAGGAATTTGTTTTAAGATGGTTGGTTGACTAACGTGGTAGTATATTTTAGAGCAGAGAATTGGAGATTATTTTTTTAACTCTTGCAACAATGGTTGGAATTAAAATAATTCAAAACAAACAAAATCTTGTAAATTAAAAAATTTGTATTCCCAAAAAGTACTTTGATAATAAACTGGCAAGTGCACGGCTTAAAAAAACTAAACTCTTGCAGCCTGCTTTATTTTTTTCGAAAAAAATAATGCAGGTTGTTGTTGTTTGTTCTTAACCTACTTACAACTACAATTGAGGAGGAGGTCCATAAAAAAACGCAATAATTAAATTTTTCAAGTTTTTTGATTTTTTGATTGAATTCTATTCTACACATTGAAATCTATATTACCTTTATTACAAAGCATTCCAAAACTCAATAACTACACTGCAATTCAATATAAAATATCAGAGCAAAATGCAATAATTACTCCTAAAAAAGTGTTTTAATTTTTCTACAAGTGGTTGCAATTTAAATCAAAATTATATAATACAAACCTATTCAAAGCAAAAAGCAGAAATTCCAGCCCTAGTTCAGATCAAAACGCAATATTTTCATACAGTTTAAAGCAAAATGAAATAAATACTATGATTCGGACCAAAACGCAATAACTCCAAATTTTCTATCTAAATAACTTTAAAACAAACTGTCAAATAAATTAAATAATTTGTGATAAATATTATTTTTTGTAGACAATAATACCTCAATAATTGTTTTTTTAAAAAATTATGTGCTACTTACTTAAATTTTATTTTGTCGTTTATCCAAAAAAAAAATGTTATGGTGTAATTATTGCGTTTTGTTATGGACCTCCTCAATTAATGTTGGACAAATTCCAACCAATTGTAGTGGGGAATGTAAGAAAAGATAATCCTACTGTTTATTATTGATGTTTTTTGTTTCAGCTTTGATATTGTTACAAGTAAAACTGTTGCTTATACGCTTAACAGTTTTAGTTGTATAATATCTTTAGTTTTTCTAAAATTTTGGATGAAGTTTCCTGATGATCTGGGCTAAGCAACCAGTGAAATGCGCATGCGAATAGCTTATCCCATCAACAATAAAATTCAGTGTTTTTATCAAGAATAAAAATTGGGAATTAAGAACGACAAACAAAATTATATAAATTAAAAATTTTGTATTCTCAAAAATTACTTTGATAACTTCCTCTTCTCTCTCTAAATTTTATGCGAATTTTAGCACTTTTTGTGTTTTTAAATAATTTTTTTTTTTTAAAAGCTTTCATCATCAGCTATCGTTTTGGAAAAAAGAGCGCAATTTGAAAACACATCAAAAAGTTATATGATAAAATGTAAATGAGCTTCGCTGATTCGACGAACAGTAACCATCCAGGGTTAAATCCCATTGGCATAACGTTACCTTTTTCGTTTTAATTGCAATGCATTTGCAGTTTATGCTGCTAGTAAATTGACTTTAAAACGGATAGATAAATTAAAGAACTTTACGGTTATTGAGTGTTTATAACTGTACGCAAAATACTTACAAACATCGCTCAACCATAACCCTGAAGTGCTGGAAGCAACATTGTTCGCTAATAGAAAAAAAAATTTAAATACTTATCAAATAAATGATAATTTTTTTGAGTCATTTGTTTTTAATTTTGCAATTTTTTCTCCCATAGATTACTTTGGAATTAGAAAGGAATCGCTTACATATAGCCAGCAGATCACTTGCTTATCCTTATATAATTTAACCAAGAAAACTTTCTTCAGTAAGCGGGTACAAAGTGAAATTAAAGACTAAAATAATTCCAACATAAAAAGATTTACAACCGAAAATCCACACAAGTTTTTCCAATCGATTATACTTTTATGTGCTCGTGAATATTTTAATAATTTTTTTTAATACCTTTAAATACATTGGTTAACGTGCATTTTTCGAATATGCCTTAATGTTTATTAATAACCAGTAAAGATCTTAAACTGTTTTTTACAATTAACCATTCATGAGCGGTTTTCAGAACTGCAGGGCCTTAAAATAAATGTGTAAGTGTCTGCCAATACCAATTGTAGACAAAAGTGTGAGCATGAGAAAAACAACCCTAAACTTAGCAACAAATGCACCATAAAAACAAAAGGCGTCACACAAGTTTACACATACAAACCCAAACCCAAAATGCACTTTCCAATGAACTGCTAAAGGACCAGACAGACTTTCATGAATTATCGGAAGTGCTGGAAACTGTCGCCGCTTGAACTTTCATTTAGTAGTTGCTATTTAATAAACGATACAATAACAATTTGCCCTTTCCCATGGTTAAGCTTTAAAACCGTTTATGTTTCAAATTTAAATGATCCCTTCCAGCTTCAAATTTGTTTAACAATTTACTTTGTTAATTTGAGAATTTTTTTTTTTAAGCAAAACTAAAAACCCATACATTTATTGGCAGGATTTGAACTATTAAATTAATAACATTACTAATTTATAAATATTAACTTAAATATAAAAATTAATTCTAGTTTTTACACATAATATAAGCTTAAATATTTTACGCATAGAAATATAACACACAAACAAACGACAGTTCACACTTATTTAATTTTATGAAATTACAAGCAACCAGACAGACGGACAGACATACATACGGTTACATTTATTAATTTTACAAATTTAAGCCTATTTAATAGTTAATACATATTCTCATAGTTTACACACAGTCATACATATAAAAATTTATATATGACTATGTGTGTGTGTTTTAGTGACGTCACTATAAACATGTGTTATCATGCGACAAACCAAGTCAGCCAGCCAGCCTGGCAGGCAGGCAGAATTTTTATTTTTTATTTAAATCCTTTTTTGTGTGTAAATAGAAATTTATGTAAATATTTAATGTGAATTTTAATTTAAATTTATTTTAATTACCATGATATTCACCAAACACACTCATTTCCTTACACACACAATCACACACGAAAACTCACTGACAATTACACAAGGACCAAAAATTATTTACTCTGTAATGAATGGTTTTGTTGGTTTTCATTTTGTATCCAAGACTTTTTTTGGTCCCACCGACGACACTTTTAGTTCATTTTCACACGCTTGTTTGTCTAGTGAAACAATAAAATTAATTGAATTAAAACACTGTTTCTTAACCACACACACACACATACACACACTCGTACACGCCCTCAAACAAACATGCATTTACTCAGATTGCGTGTGATTTAAAGAGTTTCCATTCGGTTACTAGAGCTTTAATAGGACTATTATGAAATGTCTATAAAGTTGGTAAAATGTTTTTTCACTTAAGCAAAAAGTTTAACCAGTAATTGAAAAAAAAAATGTTGTAATATTTACATCATTTATTTGTTTAGAGTTAAAAGCTTTCTCGCAAGCACTTCCAAATCACTGATTTTACGACTGTTATCTAATTAGTTTGTTCGGGGTTGTTACAAAAAGAAAACCTGAAATTTTAAGTAGTTTTTTAATTATTTAAATTAAATTAAAGCAAAGAAAAATGTATAAGTTCTTGTACAAAAAGGATTAAAGGATAAAGTTAAGAGTATTACTTAATTCTTGGAGAAAAAATTTTGTGAAACAACTTTTGTAATGAAATATTTTGATATTTTTAAATCAGGCTTAAGTTCATTAAATTGAACAATTGTTTTAATGAACGAAAATTCTTTTGATAATTTTTTTCTTGAATTTTTTTGATTTCAAAGTTTAACTACATATCGTTACCTAAAACATAAAAGGCCCTTATTAACCAAATATTAAAAATCTACTTTTTCATTGATTCTGATTAATTGCATCAACACAAATGTTTTGGAATCTTAACAAAAAACAAACGGAACTATTCACAAAAAATTAAAGTTTGCATAATATTCAACATTGTCAACAGTAAAAACACTTGGTAGGTTTTACTCAGTGTTTAAAAAGCTGCAGTTGAGATCGTAAAAGTCATAAGATTCTGCTGTAAATTCGACTTTTTTTTTGCCATTGGACAAAAATAAACTGTTGCCTTTACTTCTGATTCATTAAATGTTGGGAAGTGTTTGCTTTGACAGACTGAAACTTTAAAAAAATCCCGTAGTTACCGAAGATGGGACGTTTGTTTGTGTTTAGGTTTAATTTTTTTTTTTTTAATACTACATGTGGACATAAATACAATATTTATTTATTTTATTGCTTAACAATCTTCTTAATTTTTTTAAATTAAATAAAACTTAAATAACATTATCTTTTTCATATACATATGTATGTTATTTCTTTGGTTTGTATTTTAAAAGTTTTCTGCATTTTACTAAAGTCTTTTTAATATCACTAACAAGATAATTTTTGGTATGTGCAAAAATAACAGCAAAACAAAATACACATACACACAACCATACATAAATCAAAAACAGTTTCTTTTTTTCTTCCAACAAGTGATTAAAGACATAATAGGAAAACGCTTTTTAAACTGCAAAACAAAAACACAACGTTCCATCTTCGTTAACTTCGGGATTCGGTAAAAGTTTCAGTCTGTCAAACCAAACACTTCCGAACATGTCAACTGCCGATGTTCTTTGTTGTGTACAATTTTTGGTTTTTGCTTTTGCCTGGACTACGACTGTTTTCATTTTATGAATCAGAAGCAACCGTTTATTTTTGTCCAATGAAAAATCAAAAAGATGATGGTTTTACTATCAAGCAATTTATTTATTAAAGTAAACTAAATTATAAACGGTTTAAAGCAATTTATCATTAAAACAATAATTTTTATTATAAATAGCTTTTTACTTCTCCTATAACCTTTTAGAAGTGTTAGACCAAAAAGGAACGAAATGCAGACAATGAAAGTCGGCCTGATTGCCTTTAAAAAAATAAAGACATTGACGAGCGAGCTGCTTCCCTGCCCAAAGCAGTTGACGAATGCTATTAACTGCCAAACGAGTCAATTTTTATTCGAAAACAAAGAACTTTAAATGCCTATTAACTCAATTAGTTGCTTTCACTTTAGTCATCATTTCAAAATAAAAAAAACTACTAAGCCGAATTATTTCACCCATGATTTATAATTTACAAAATTTTTAAGTATAATGCACAAATAATAGCCAAACCAATAACAAATCTCACAGCATTATTGATTTTTATGTAAGTAAACGAATAAAAGAACTCAACAAACATAAAAACATAAATGTAATAACAGACAAATCCAATTTTAAAATTTATATTTGAAACCATATCCTGCTCTTTTATTCAATACAATACGATCTCTTTTTCCTCCTTTTCTCACTCCTTCATTAACTTTTGCACATAAAAGAACCATCATTATTTTCAAAACATTTAACTTTAACAAAAGCTGCTTTTCATTAAACAACTCAAACGATTATACCTCATTTGGTTTGATACATAAAATCCACTTTGAAAAAATAAAAATGAAAGGAAAATAAAATATATATCCTTAAAAAAATATTAAAAGAGAAAAAAAAAGTTGAATTATAATAAATCTTTATTCCTCTTCTCTTCTCGGCTCATCGCAACTAACCCTTAACCCAACAACAGCAGACACTAACGGAAGAAGAAAATATTATATTGAAAGTGTATTAAATTCAAATACTTGTAATAAAAAAGAATTTTACTTGGGGAAAATAAAATTTTATATCTCATACAAGGTGGCGTAAAAGTTGGCACTCTATGTTCTTTAACTATAATTTTAGTTTTGCCTTTGATTGTGTTCATTTTATGTAATTCTTTTTTTTCATTAATGGGCCAAAAAATAAAAATTATTTCAGTTAAACAATTTGTCATATTACATAAAAATTTAATTAAATTTGCACCAGTAAATCAAATATTTTTGGAAATAAACAACATTTTCTGCAGTAATGTTGTTGATATAACTGCACTTTTAATTCACTTGATTAAAATTTTAATTAAAACAAATATAATTTTTGAATAATAATCAAGACTTCAAGAAGAATTCTTGACAAACCAGAAGAAAGGAAAAACACGTAAAATCAATTGAAATGGATAATCATTCAAAAAAGAAAATTTTGATCTACCAAAGGTTAAAATTCTATTTGGTTTAAGGATTGATGTTTGACTATTGACATCAGCAGTCGTCGATGGCTGCGAGTGTAAGACGGCAAATCCATGTGAGGCGATCGAATGGTTGCGATCGAAACATGTCATGGTAACCTGCCGGCCAGGGTTCGAGCACCGGCCACGGTCAAGAATGAAAGATTATTGATAACAATTTTAATTAATTTTCATGTTGTAAAATTCCTGTCTTCATAAAAATAATTTAATGAACTTAAACCTAATTAAAAGTATTAAAAATTTGGATTAAAAACCATTAATAGTTCAACAAAATAACCACAATACTAATTAAGGCTAGTTTTCACTACCTCACAAGCCTTTCGTATTCCATAATACAATGTGAGACAGAAATCTAATGAGATTTGTTGCGACTGTCAAAAATCAAATTTAACATGACAGTTTGTGTTCGCACCATCACACAAAGTAGAAACACTCACACATGAAATAAAATGCAACCCTGATCCAATGAAAAGTATTATTGTGTAGAAATTTTTCAAAAAACGATGAAGTTGTATAGGATGTCAAACTTTTTTCATAATAATTTTTATTTTCGTGACACATTGCATTCACACTATCACACTTTGTCATATTACTTGAGTTTTTGACATGTATTAATACGAAGTTTAATAGTGTAATCTAGCCTTTATTAATGATTTTATTCCAAAAAAATTTGCGAAAATTTTTTTTCTATATTCGGAACCGATTTATGGCATTTTTCATAACTCTTGCCAGAACTTCTTCTGAAAGGTTCCCGAAATCCTTATAACGCCGCAAAAAGACGTCAAAACAAGAGATCAGGCGGAAATTATTAGGCAAAAAATAAACGAAACAATTTTTCCTCGTTCTTGAGAAGTCTTGAGATAGTTGAAGTGTAGTTTGTACATTTTTGCTTCACAACTGTCAACGCACAACTGACAAAGATGCTATAATCTTGGATGATTATGACTTTTGCACCACCTTGTATTTCTATCATATAGTCCAGAGGTAGAAGAAGAGTTAAATGTGTTACATTTTTTCTTTTAAGTGTAGATTTGAATAATAAAAAAACAAAACTTACACTCATGATAAAAGGTCCCAGCGGGAAAACTCAGAAGACCTTCTTACTACAGGCCTCCTTAAAAAATTCTTTTGATTCAATTAGTATTCTAATATTAGTGCTAAAGAATGCCTCATAGAAAGAAACACATAAGCGTGGGTCACTGATGTATGAGAAAAAATAAAAGTTCCCGAATCTATTTTAATAGCAATATTTTTTTGTCTTACGAAAACAAAATTTTAAAAAAAGTCACATCTTTAGCCCGCGCCGAAGAGAATTAAGTATTTAAAAAAAAAAACAATTTTTTAAGTTTTAATATTTTATTAATTTAATTAAAACTGAAAACGTTTTTAATTAAACTTAAAAAAAAATAATAAAACTTTGGGTCTTATACAATAAATAAATCACGATATTATAAAAGTTATTTTGTGGTTACAAAATCTTGCTTACTGTCAAATTTGGGCATCTCTCGTCTTGATTCAAGTTTCGTCTATATTAAACCTTCTTTAAAATAATATTTTACAAAATGCAACATATTAACGCTATAAGAAGACGATACGAGAAAACACTTCTTTACCCACCCTAATGCACATCCCAGATTCCCTTTTAAAAAGAGGTTATTTTTTTTTTTTGGTTTGTTTTTTTGCCAAAGCAAAATAACTATTTTTTTTTGATCCCGTTACCATTCCTATGTAACTCTAAAAGAAGGGAGAGCGGAATCCAAGCCCGCAATGATGATGTGCGTAAAAAATATATGAGTATGAAATGGAGCGAGCTGGCCTTGTACAACCAAAAGAAGAAGTACAGAGGCCTTCTAGAAGGCATCCGTACTCCTAATTTTTCCCCTGGGGCATAGTGTGTATGTAACAGTGTCTGTTAATAAGGATATTAAATGTACAATGGAAGTACATAAGTAAGTATGAGTGAAAGTAGGAAAGAGATTAAAGTTTTACGTATATCATTAAATAAATTTGTAAAACTTATTTCTTTATTTAAATGTTAAAAACAACATTTAACAATTAACTTGGTATATGTATTTCCACATATGTATGTATGTATATCTCTACTCATAATTGTATTTTATGATTGTGTTTTATGTGTGCCTACAAAATTTCGTGGCATTTTCATTTACATTTATTAATAACAATTCTCATCGTACGAAGCCAAACTTTTGACTTTAAATAAACATTTATTCCTCCCCAATTCAATGATACTGATATAGATTCGTATCACATCTTTCTGAATTGGCCGTGTATGAATTTAAAACAAACACAAGATGAAACAGAAATAAAACATACGACACGATCTCATCAATCCACATTATTAAAGCAGCATAAAATTTATATTCAATCAATTTAACGTACATGCCAGAAAAAAGAATTTATACAAACTCAGGCATACAGTTTTTGAAAAGAAAAAGTGGGACTGGTGGCACAATTATTTGAAAATGTTTGCGTGTGTTTTGGGAGAAGAGATATAGAGCCTATATGGAAGCCAGTGCTGCCAGAAGTAGGGGGAAATCCCTACAAGTAGGTACTTCTGATACTAAAATAGAAGCGTAGGGAAAATCGGACAAATTTTTTATAATTCCCAATATGTACACACAGAAAAAAATCAAGTTAAAAACGTAAAAAACAAGGTTGATTTAAAATTTGTCGGTGGTGATTTTGCTTCATACGTTTTTCATATTAATTCAACCTGATTTTACAATAACTGCGAACAACACTTTTTTCTTTTAAAATAACTATAATTCATGTTAATTTAACATTGCAGTAAAGTTAGAGCAAAATGTAATTTATATTGAAATAATAATCCGAATCACGTTGAATGAAAGTTATTTCAAGTTGAAACAACGTGGATTTCATGTAGAATCAAATTGGTTTGAGTGTGTTATAACAGTGTGAAGAAGCTTCAGAGACAACATATGCATTTATTTAAGAATAATTCAAAACACTTACCCCTGTACTGTAACAAATGTTTCACTTATTTTGTATTTTCCTTTGTTAACAGAAGCACCAGCAGAATCGCCCGATATGGTTTTCGTCATCATTCTACTTTGAAAACTTGATGTTCTATTTACCTAAATAATTTTAATTAAAAGAATACGGGAATTGTCTTCTTTTTGTAACATATTTTAAAAATGAAAATAAAAAAATGTACATACTTAAGTATGTATGCATGTTAATTTAACAAGATAAACTTTTGATTTTAATATAAAACAAGTTTTTATGGACTCAATATTGAATCCATATTTATTTATATATTAATATTTTTTTTTTTTTAACAGTGAGTAATATTAAATAAACGTGATTTAAGGTTATTTTATTTAAAATTAATTAGAAATAATGATAAATTTAAATAAAGGGCATACTTTTGCAGAAATTTACTATGATTCGCAATCAACATTTTTCCATGTTAATTTTACATTGTTATTTTTTTCTGTATGTAGGGATTCAACTAATGGCAATGGTTCTTTCTTATACCACTAGGGTATTATTCAATGGTGAAAGATTTAATTGAATTTATTTAAAGTACATATGTTTATTTTTTTGTTTTGTACTTATTTTTTGTCATATTCGAATAAAATTTCTTTTTTAAAACTAATGTTTTTTCTTCTATTTTAATGACAATAATGCGTAGGGATGTTTCAAGGGGAAATTTTTTCAACGTGTAGGTAAAAATCGGATTTATTTTAGCGTGTGTAGGTATTTTTCGAAAAATCCGCTGGCAACACTGACTGAAGCTGTGATCCATTTTTCCAAGATTTTCTAAAAATTTTATGATACTAGTTCTCATGTAAAGCAAAGATTAAGGCCCAAATTATCCTGGGACACCGAAATGTGAGTTTCTGTAAAAAAAATTTGCCTATATTTCAGCAATTCAAAAGAAAAAATCTAGCTTAATCTTAAATTGAGCCTGACCATATGACACCCTACACTACAGAATTTAGAGACATATGCAATCTTGGAACCGCCAGTACAAAATTATGTTAGGCAAGGGGACCTGTGTTCAATTCTGGGCCTACCTACACAATATTTTGACACGGCCTACTAGCTGTCGTCAAAGTAACCTTGAAGCTATTTTCAGTAGTATTTGTTTTGTAAGCTATAGTCATATACGGACCGATTCCAAAAAAATTTGGTGAGCTAATTTGGATTGCAATAAAATAAGTTTGGACTAAATCTAATATAAATACCAACTTATGGCTTATGGTCAAAAAAACTTTTTTAGCGAAAGAAGCTTATATGGGGGCTATGCAAAATCTTGGACCGCTTTTCACCAGTTTCAATAGACTTGGACCTTGTGAGAATTTAATACAATGTATAAAATTTCATCAAATAATCTCCAAATTGCGACCTGTACTTTGCGCACAAGCTTTACAAGGACACCCAGCCAGCCGGACGGACATTATTATATCGATGAAGTGATTCTTAGTCCCGTTTTCACAACTTACCGGTAGTTAAAAGTAGGATTTTATCGGCCATATAAAAAGCGTTTCATTATTACAACTTAACTTTTTCCTACCAGGTAAAATGAACACTCCTTTAACTTATTAGTTTTAATAATAGAACACTCTTTATACAACATTTAAAATCCTGCCTTAGCTATCAGTAAGTTGTGAAAATGGGTCTTGGTCGAGAGTTATTCCAAATGGTGGGTCTAGAACCATTATTTTAAGGTGGTTCAAACATCAGCACAAATGCAGAACAACCTCTCCACTATTGTGGTGTAAATTTATAAAGTCTAATGACCCTTTTCTCTTTAGGCGATTATCATTTTTCCCAACAAAAAAGTGCAAATTAAAGAAATTTGGTTTTCTCAATGTCTCATTTGGTTCTATTCGGCAGTAACTTGAAGTTCTCTCTCGTTCAATTGTCTTGTTTTTTTATTTTTTTATTTTCTGTTTACAAACTATATTAATTAAATGAAAGTATGGTAGCATAGGTGGAAGAATAAGTGTCTTTATATCAGAGCACAAGAAAAAAACGTTCTCAAAATAAAATAGATTTTATTTCAGGACGGCTTTCTACGACAACTTTTTATGTCAAAATCTATAGAAAATGTTGTCTTGACGCAGTTCTGTTTGAACCAAAGTTTAAAAATCTGCAGTCGAAACCAAAAACTATCGAACAAAAAACGAAAATTTGTGTACACCGTTTCGCTTTGTGAGTTGGAATGACAGCAACTGCTTACATTTATTGAATCAGAAGTCAGAGCCACAGTTTTTTGTTGGTCAGTGACAAATGAAAAAGTGGAAGAAATGGCAGTTTTTCTTCGACTACAGATTTTTAAACGCTGGTTTGCACACTTGTCTGCTAATTATTTATTTGCCGTACAGATAAATTCAATCAACTGCCTCTTAACTTTTACTGCAGACCTCTCATAATATTTTTGTCCGAATACTGAGAGAACCAAAATCGTTAACGTACAGTTTTTCAATTTAATAAATTTATCTCGAGATTGTATAATTCACTTTTTTTATAAAAAGATACAAAAATATATTTGAAAATAGTTTTAAAATATAAAAACTAAAAAAACATTGAAAAAAATGGAAACTTGACAAATTTTAAAGCAGCTTTTAAAATTGCGATCGCCAAATTCAGGGCGCCGCGATTTCTCTTTTTCATCATTAGCAACGACAGAATTCATACAACGCATAAAATCGCAAAATGTTATAGTGTAGGTTGCCTTTCGCAGTTTTAATACAAACGACTTTATGTCAGTGGTTGCACAATAATTATAAAACTAGTGCGACTTTTCTAGTAAAATAATCAAAAGATGTAAAATGGAAAATGGAAAAGTAACATCTTGTTGATTTTAGCTCTTTGTATTTATTACACAGAAAGAAAAACACTCGGGATAAATCAAGTTTTTTATGATTACTTTAAGTACGAGTCGTACTCAAAAATTCAAGTACGAATAACACTAAAACGTACTCAAAACAATCTTAAATGGGATTTCTTTCGAAAATCAATCCCGAAATTTCTTGAAATAAGTATAAAATTCTTAAATCAAGTAAAAAAAAAGATTAAACTTTTCGTTGTGTTTAACCCTCCGGCTTACGCATGTTTTAATTTTCTATACACATTGAAAAAGGTCTCGCCAGACTCATTTGTACCACAAAGGGTTAAAAAGTAAATTTGAACTCTTGCTTCTCATTAAGTTTATATTTTTGTTGAAGTATGTATAGAAGATTTCTAAAGTAAAAACCATATCGGGCATGATGTTGGTGTTTTATGATTCTGTAAGGTTTAATACGGGTAAGTAAATCAATCATAATAATTTTTCTTACTAGTTTTTTTTGTGGTTTATTTCAAGCACGAATTCATGATAAAATCAACTTTATGATACTTAAGTCAATCTCATTTTCGGATTATTTTAAGTACGAAATCGGATTAAAAAAATATTATAATTCTTGAATCAAGCGCATTTTGAGATTGATTCAATCTTAGTTTTACTTAAATCAATATCATTTTCGGATTATTTCAAGTACGAAATCAGGATTGAATATGGATAATTTAATTATTTTGTGATTGAAAATCCGTACTTGAATCAATCTTTCAGTACTTGATTCACGAAAATCCGTACTCACCGTATTAGTAATACCGCTTCGGATTGATTTGAGTACAGATGGATTGAATTTTCGCAAATTGATGGTAGATGTTGATCAGTGTAAAGAGCCTATAACAGGGAGTTTGTCGATACATTGAGAAACTCCCATTAGAGTGTAATTTTAAACGTGTTCTAAGCAAATATGTTTAATTTAATTGACGGATTTAAAAAAATCTTACAATTTTATTGAGTTTTTATCATAATGTCCTTGTTCTTATTTGCCATCTTTAAGTGTTTCTGTTTCATTTTTAATTACATTAAGCCCACTGTTGCCCTTAACAATGCTTGTGTGTGTGTGCATTTGTGTGTTTCATTGAATAAACGAATGATTAAAGTGGTTGGTATTAAAACACAAATATTTGCAAGGAAATCAAAAATTGTATTAAAAGTCAATCAAGAATAAGTTAATGAACAAAAAGTTCACTCACACTCGCATAACAGTGGTTAACTTTTGGAATTGTTAAATAAGATACAATTACAACAGAAAATGTTTTTTAACATAATTATTTTTCACAAGAATTAATAAAACATCTGTTAAAGAAATTAATTTTTTTGTTAAAATTATCACCAGGCAACGAATCAATGGAAAATAAATTTTATAAAGAGTAAAATTGTAAAAATATTAAAAAAATTTATTTATACCCGTCATACACCATTGAACAATAACAGAAATTGTTTTAATTGAGGATGGAATTTAATGACAGTTTGAAAATCTTCAAGTATAACACTGAGTATAGAGACAATAACTTTTGATCTGTACTGATTTAAAGGTACTTCAGGCAGAGAAAAAGTACAGACGTCAAAATTTCTTTTTTCCATCCAGATTTTTAGGTCAAATACGTGCAAATGAACACACATAACCGAAATATATTTTTTGAAAGCGCCTTACTGCCTTCTTTGAGACAAACAAGTATATAACTCTTGAAACATCAAAAAGTAGGATAATTTTCACTGGAAACAAGTAGAAACAAGAAAAGCTCGAGCTTATGATGTAATACTTGTGTATATGCAACGGGATGTAAAACTTCTCTTATAAAATCTATAACAGAAACGTGGCAACAATAACAACAACATTGCAAAGTGTTGCCTTTTATAAACAGTTTGCAGCTTTAAGTGCGAATTCTCTTTTGTTAGAATTGCCAGACAAAAAATATAAGAAAATGAAACAATTTTAAAATATTTTGATTTTTTGGTTTTAAAAGCAAATTCAAAACCCCGTTTGAAACAAGACAATAATAGCAAATATTTTTCAAAAAAAAAAAAATCTGTTTAAGAAATTTTTCATTTCTTCTATTTAAAAACAAATAATCGTATGAAATTCTTTTTTGGGTTTTTTAATAGAACTCATTTCACAAATTATAAACGCATTTATGCGTAAGAAATGAATGTTCTACAAACGAGCACAAGCAATTTATTACATTTTTGCGCTTTTTTTGATTTTCCTAGTTTAACATCCGTTTGCAAGTGTATAGGAGTCAGTGCAAATCTAAAGTTGGGTATGTGTGTGTGTGTGTGATTTTGCTACTGACTTGGCCTTTTTGTTTTTGTTTCCCGTGCTCTATGGCCCGACTTTATATTTCAATTTGGGCAAAAATTATGTTTACTTTCAAAACACAGTGATTTTAATAAACTTTTCCACAAGTTTAACGTACGACTCTACCACCATCACCCACCAACTCCACGACACTAGACCACGACTACAAAAACTTTCTTTCTTTTTTAACGAGCACAATTTATACGACTTCCGTTGGCAGTGACTTAAAATACAAGATTTACATTATTTGCCATAGATTTTCACTCCTTTACTGTGTTATCAACTCCCCTGGGAAAATGTTTTCCTTTTTCTGCTGCTCCACTCGACAACAACCGATGAAAATAAACGTTGAAATTAAAAAAAAAACGTTTGGCGATAAAAATGTATGAAATCTATTTAGTTTTTGTTCACAGGCATTTTCGAACATCTGCTCTTGGATCCAGGTTGAATTTGCAACAAAAAAAAAAAAAAAAAAAAAAAAACAACGAGCAACCTAAAAAGGTTTTCTTTCAGAAGTTTGTATATATTCTTGTAAAACTCCCTTGCCCAAACAAACAACCAAACGAACAAACCTAGAGAACAAGTACCATTGAACAAACATAATAACAGCGATTTAATTAGGTTAAAAATACTCTACAAACCAGGCCAAACAGTTGGGGAATTTTCCTCTTTTTGCTAGTTGAATGCGGTGCTTCTGCCTGGTTTCAAGTAAGTAAGTGAACGTGTAAGTGAATGTTTGTGTGTACGTGCAACATTCTAAACACAAACCGGCTTTAAGGGACATGTGTTTGTTATGGCCTCAGTGAAAAACATGTGTTTGTACATGTGTCTTTCTCTGTGTAGACGCGGACATTTAGAAACAAACAAAATTCAAGAATTTGGTTGTTAACGAGCCACAAACATTCCACATACACACACACACCAGCGAATAGAAAAACCTTTCGAAAGTCTATAAACCTTGTTATATAAGTATGTTAGCATGTGTGAGCCTGGCACCGCAAATGTTTTAGTGAGTGTATGTGAACACTGTCAGCCTCTTAAGGGAACTAACAACATAATGTTTCTGCGAATGTTTAAGAAAATATGTATGGTTGTACATACATGTGTTTATTAACGGACAATTGCTTTACAGCTGTGCTCATTTGATGTTCTACTTGTTTGTTTTATTCCACACACGGTTTTAAAATCATTCATATGCACAAGTGGGCTAATTGATCAAGTTATGAATTGATTTTTTCAGATGATTTATTCTCGAGTGAAAATAAAGTTAAGAAAATATAAAAATTTCCTTTAAATAATTTCTCAAGCTCAAGGTCCGTTTTATATAAAGAATATTTATTTAAAATGTGATAGAATAATTTTTGTTTCCTGTGTATAATTTTTATTAATTTTCATAATTGTCAATTTTGTTTTTTCATTAAATTTTGTTTATAAAAATTTGTTTGCAATATAAAAAACCAAAAAATCCCTAAAGAAGCTATTCATTGAGATAGCGAAATATTGGATAAATTTTAAATAAATATTCTTTATATTAAACGGACCTTGAGCTTAAGAAATTATTTAAAGTCTGCTTTTACACGTTTCATCTTTTGATGCTCAACACTTATGTTTTTAGGTGAGAGAAGAAAGAAGAAAGGGGGTTAGTACGGAGATGCCTGTACTCGGGCAGTACGCTTTGTGTTTTTATTCGTTGATATATGCACAACAATGGCTACAAGTAATTTTTTTCTTTTTTTTTCTCTTTGATTCGCTGTAAATAAAATTGTTGTTGTTTTGAACCGAAAAAAGTTGAAACCGATTGCTGCGTGTGATTTTATTGGCATCTTTAAAAGGGAATTGAAAAAAAGTTGAGCATCAAAAGATGAAACGTGTAAGTTTAGACAAAGGAAATAATATTAAGAAGGTCGAAGAAATTAAGCTAAATAAAATATAAAAATTTTTACAAAATGATAAACATTTTAACATTTGACTTTACAGCGACACTTTTGAAGCGTGTGTAAAGTCTTTCTTCAGCTTATTAAATCCAAAACAACTCTTCTGTTCTAATGTTAAATTTAATGTCTATTTAGAATTGGATATATTTATATCAATACACTTCAATAAACTTTTTTTTGGCAGAACTAAGCTCTTCTTGGCTTTAATATAAAACATCAACAGTAATTAGTCCATAGCTCATATTTTAAAACCTTTTTTATCTGTTCACTCATTACACTTGAAAAAATATTGAAAAAAACACCTTCTTGCTCTCATATGCTTTTTAATTGAATGCATCATGACCTGGTCTATACTTGTATTTTCAAAACATTTAACCAGCAAAACCAATTGGCAAGTTTTGTCAAATGGTTGCTTTACACAGGCGACCAACAAGCAACAATAGAATGTGTGAGTAGGCGGGGAACATGTGGAAACTTCGACAGCCAAAACAAACATAAACGACTAAAATACGCGTTAAATAAAGAAACTTTTTTCCAGCTTAATACACTCTTACTCGTACTCACATTTTCATTTTAACTGTGTGCCACTTATGCAGACAACGGCAACAACAATGCATGAATAAAATTTAAGGAACATTCGCAGAGTATGAAGTTTCAGGATTTAATACACACTTTTCCTCTCTCTCTCTCTCTCTTTACTAATCTCACTGTCATATTATGTGGACAATGATTATAACGACAAGTAACAAAAATAGAAAATCCTGAAAAAGGACAACGACGGTTATGTGTATTCAACGACTAAATACGCACACACACACACAACATTTAAACAAAATAAACGATCCCCATCATTAAGAGGTCCTTTATTACATGGTTAAGCCGCTGAAAGCGAATGTGAGCGTGCTTGTGAGTGCGCTCAAATGTGAGTAATACATATGTGCGTGTGTGTGTTTGTATGTCAGTGTTAAATATATTTCTAACTTTTCCCTTTATGATGTTTTGCTTTTGTTTAGTTATTTGTTTGTTTGTGTTTTTGTTGTTGTTGTTTACATAAAACACCACTTAAGTGTTATTTAAACAGCAAACGTTAAACAACTTTTTCACTTTGACGTTCTAAAACAAACTAAAATACAACGAAAGAGTTTTACAAATTTTCAAAAAAAAAAAAAAAAAAAAATACTAAAAGAAATTCAAAACAAACGTCATGCGAGTCTAAAAAGAGAAAGTAGAGTATGAAAGCAGGACAACTCTTCACCATTTCAATTGACAGGCTTGTAAATAAATTCAACATTTCAAGGCTTTGCAGTATTGACTTCCTTGAAATATGAAAAATTTAACAAGGCTTTTTAATCTTCAAAGTGATTCAAACTTGCTGGGAACGGTAATTGTTTTAATACCCTCTCGTGTTTTTTTTTTATACAAAATTACTGCTGGATTTTCTTTCAATGATTTGGACTTTACTTTGAATCATCCCTAAAGGAGTTTCCTTAGAAATGTATTAAAATTAAGGAAAAAAAACTGGTTTTGTTTCAAAACAACAGGATGAATTATTTTCAAAGCCAGGAACTAAAAAAGGAAAGATTTTGTTAAAGCGACAGTAATAAAAACTCAAAGGCAATTTTGTTATTGCTGGGAGGGGTTCTTTTCTAAAAAAAAATTGTGAGAAAAAGTACGCCCGCCAGTCTTTTAAGACAATCTGGTCATTTAATATAAAAAACAACACCAACGCTTAATAAATGGACACAATTGTATTCACTTTGACAAGTGGTTTCTTTAGAATTCGAAACAAAGGACATTTTAATAATTTTGTCATGGAGACTATAGATAAATCAAAGGATTTGGTGGTTCTTAGAAATGAAAAGTCCCCTTCATATACTTTTTTAATATGATAATATTTAAAATAGGGGGAATTTTTTGCTTCTGTGACCTTTTATTATATACAGGGTGGCGCATAATAAACGTTATGAATTAATAAATAAATAATTTGCATGCTTATGTTTTTAATTTCTTTCAGAATTAGGTTTGCAAAAATTGGAAAATTCACAATGGAAAGACTAAGTACAGGACAAGGAACCAAACTTGTTCAATTTTATTTTGAAAGTCAGCATTCGATTATTGAGACACAAAGATCATATTGAATAATGAGCGATGACGGCCATTATCACTTCAATGGTGCACCCAAAATCCAAGAACAGTAATTGAACATCAAATGCAGCCACTTGGATAAACAGTATAGTGCGAAATAACTTTAGAGAAGATCATTAGCTCCTATTTTTTTCGAAAACTAGCTGAGGCTAGTGTCAATGGCATTCAATAACGGGCAATAATTGAAAAATTTTTAAGTTCCGAGGTAGAGAACAATCCAGAATTATGTGTTCAACAGCTCATCCAACTATGGCTCTTTTTTTGGCCTTCGTAACGATATTTATGCGGTAACCCCATACATGAAGAGATATGCAGAAGATATTTATGTAAAATTTGTTTTCTGAAAATTGTTTCTAAAACTTTGATTGGTAGAGGGATAATTGTTTGTATATCATCCACTGCAGGTAAAAAGGGTATATATAAATGTATCATTCCATCTGTAATTTCTGCAATTCCGGGTCCATATGAGTAGCGAAGCTGATTTAACGATGTCCGCCTGACCGTCTGTCACTGCGTATACTTAAATGGGTATGATCGGATTTAGGTTGTTTTATATTTATGTCGCAAGTCCTTTATGTCAGTATGCTATTGAAATCCAGCTATATCGGTATGTAAATGGCTTACATGTGAGCAGAAAACCACGAAAAAGATAACACTTTTGTAATTGTATAAAACAAATTGTGTGAAACCTTACTAAAAACTTCAGATTCTTGAGATACATACACACCAGAGAAAGACAATAGGTATAAAAAAATTTAAGTACTCTAGCACAAATCGAAAATTTTCAATACCTGTTCGTACTCGTATCTATTTATTCTTATACTTGTGTATATCCCTGCGCATTTGATTTCATTTATGTATGTTATCATACTTATTGTATTTCATACTCGCACATAACCACATACACCAATAGGTATATCATTGACTTCAAACATTTTTTATTTATTAATTTTTTTCATTAGTGTTGCCAGAATTTTTTTTTGTTATTGCTCAATCACTAATAAATCCTTTTTTTCAAAACCGTTTGAGTAAAATGCAGCAAAATTTTATTGAAAAGAATTGCTGACTTTACAAAAATCTTCGGAATATAAATATCTGCGTTCTTATATAAATAGAAAAAACTATTTTTAAGAAAATTCGAAAAAATGGCATAATGGATGCAAATTCAAATACGGCGGTTTATTTGAATATTCTTAATAAAAACACAAAAAGTTGCCGAATACAAAAAATATAAATCTAATATTCGGAATTAAGAAATGAAATATCATAGGTAAATTCATTCATACATAGTATGACTTTGAGATGTTTATCTGTTGGCAGTTGCATTTTATAGACGTTTAAAATTTAAAGGCTGAAGTCGATCAGTATGCCAACGAAAATGTTAGCCTTACAGAAGACTTAAACATCACGCTATGGTGGAAAAACAACTCCACAATATATCCACAGTTGTCTATAAAAAAATCAAGAATCATATAAATTCCTGCAGCGCACCATCAAAACAAGTTTTCTCTTTAGCTAGAAACATGAAAAAAGAAACAGAATAGATTCCACAATAATTGATAGCCTTCTTTTTTTAAATTCTTTTTATAAAAGACCCCTTTCGTAGAAAAGATTATATTTTATTATTGCTAATAGAAGCATAGTTTTATAATATTAGAAAATATTTATGTTTTAATGTAGCTTTTACATAAATTCATCAATTCTTATTTAATCAGTGCTGTATTTGTTTTGCTGGTTTTGGAAAATACTTCAAATATAATTATCTTTTCTGCATCAAAAATTTTTAGGTCCTGGCTACACTGCTTGATTTACAATAACCATACGAGTTTTTGAAGTTACTTGTCGATACTCATCGATACATGCCTATACTCATACGCATTCATACTAATATCCATACGCATGCCTGTTTTTTCATACTCATACCGGTTGCTAAACAAACTTATTTATGTTCATACTTATTGGTATTCATACCTGTCTGTACTCGTGCTCGGTGGAGTATGAATAAGTTAAAAGTATTAAAAATATAACTTTTTGGCTTTCTCTGATACACACATACTTGTTGAGCATAATATAATGTTTATTTGTCGAGTTATGGGGTGCTAAATTGTTGCCGTGTTTTGAAAATTTGTTTTTCTAAATTATTGTTTAAATAAAAAGACTTTTATTTGACCTTTACAAAATTTATTATTGAAACCTTTTTTTTTTTTTTTTTGTATGTAATTGAAATTTGTTTTTTGATTTTTTGTTATATTTATTTAATTTGTTAAAAATTGTGAATTTTGTCAAAAATTCAAGAAAAACCCTGAAGAAGGCACACAACGGAGTGCCGAAATATTGGTTTAATAAATTTATTATATAAAAAAAGACCTCAAGCTTAATTAAATAATAATACTAAATTATTGTTTTAAACTTGACACAAATCAAACAAAGAAAAATTTTTTAAAAATACTTTTCTTCTGCAAAACCGGAACTAAAATTTTTCTAACTTCGTCCTACTTGTTCTCATTATACTTTTAAAATTTGGTAATGGGATTTTCATAATTTTAAAAAATAATGACAATTTCATTTTAAATTCCAATTTTTGTTATCTTCTTTTAATCCAAAACTAGCCTAGAGGATAGACATTAGTTTAAAAGATACGTAAATAACTGTCCATGATTGTCGCGCTGCATAACAGTAAGTGATAATTTGAGGTTTGGAACAAAAGTGCATGAGCCAAGAAACTGGGGTGGAGTGGGGGTGGTTGGCTGAGGTGAAAATGATGCTATTGGCTAAAATGTGTTTTATTTGATTTTAAATTGAAACATAAATATTAAAAAAAATTTCAAAAAAGGCAACAATTTAGGGCCTCAAAACTTGACAAATAAACACCACAGAAAAAAATACAATAGCACACACTTTCATATCTATAATCGGCGAAATAGTTATGACCATTTTACGAATAACGCTTCTGTTTTTATATAAAAGTCTAAAGTTTTTTATGAATTAACTTTTCCTTTTGAGATCTATTTAAAAAGAAATGTGTCTTTTCTCTAACAAAAGTGTTTAACAATATTCACTACGTATAAGAAATTCTTTTGCACATATCCTTTAAAAAATAATTAAATGCTGCAGAACTTTCAACTTATTTCTCGTATTAAAATACCACAATACAAGCCACAGTTTATTTTTTAAATATTTACTGAAGCATTTTATTATCCAGATTTTAATTTAACTTTATCTTTTCTCTAATGAATAAAACAAAGCCGAGATACAAATTACCAATGCCTACTTTCGGGCGTTAAATTGTATTCTTATAATTTAGTCTAACTTAAGGCTTATAATTATAAACATTACGATTTTATGAGGATAACTGCTGGAAAAGAAAAAGCACATTAACCCGTCTAGACTCACTTACTCTCACCACTTATAGATTGTTATCTCGTATGATTTTTTCCTTTTTGGTTTAACAGCCCAAAGGGTAAAATGGAAACACAGTCATCATGTGCAAATTACAATAATGTAGATTCTTTATACACCCACAAAGACACACTAACATCATTTGGATATACATACATGCATATTTGCCTTAAATTAAAGATTCATTTAGATCTAAAATAAAACTTAGAAAAAAATTTAACCAAACTGAAAATAAAAAAAAGGAAAATTCTAATGAATTTCAAATATATACGACCAGGAATGAAAATAATTTAAATACTGGGTTTCCTCTAACGCTTTTTATTTTTGACATGGCACTAAATTTTACCATCAGGGATGGAAAATGGCTTTAATGTTTTTGTAGCAACTATTAAAAGAAAATTTACTTTTTAGACCATGAACCATTTTAAATATTTTGTAAGAACAAAACAAGTCATTGCAGTTAAACCAACACGAATATGTTAACTTTAATAAATCTTTTGTTTGTATCAAATTGGAAACCTTTCGAACGTGTAGTCCAATCGTTCCTTTGTTCCAGTTAGGACTAGAAAAGAAAAAATTACGGAAACATTTCCGTAAAGCATGTATTTAAATAATTTTTTATTGATATTTTGTAGAGTCACATTTTCCTTTTCTAACCATGGAAATCGTTTCATTCACTTGCTTACTTGTCTTAAAATAGTTATATTTAAAAACAATTTAATCTTACCCTGCTTACTCATTTTGTAATGCACTAATACCTCGCTTTGCGTTGTTTCGAAGTTGCGTCGCTGATGAATTAGTACTAATTTTCACTGTGCGTCGTTATATTTTCGAAGTTGAGTTGTTTTGGGTTTGAGTCTTTATTTTTTTTTTTTTTTAATTTTCTTTTTTTTCTAGCAGATGACATCTTTTGTTTCTACATAATTGCGGCATGTCATCAAAACTCGGGGATTCCCTTTCTAACTGAAAATCAACGCAATTTTAATACGGAAGGAGTTTTAAAGTGTCCCAGGCGGTAGCTGCGAATATCAATTGCATTGAACCAATTTTTTGTAAAAGAAAGCGACTTACGACGACAGCCACTATGGACTCATCAGACAGTGGTTAATTTTTTTTTTGTTTTTTATTAATTACTTGAATATTTTATTTTGTTTTGAATGAATTTGTTTTTTTTTTTTTTTATATATGTATGAAATAAAATTTTATATTATTTTTGTTTTTTAAATGTTTATTTTGTTCAATTTTCTTTTTAAAAAGTTGTATTTTCGTAACCCTAGAACATATCTTCGATCTTTACATGGTTTGCTACAGCAAATCATACAGGTATGTGATGAAAATCGATCGATTTCAAAACGAACGTTTTAGAATGGTGTGATGAATTTCGAGGGATTTTAAAAACCATTTCTGAATTATAGTCTTAAATTTTCGTTCAGAATACACTTCAGTTAACGTATATGATATAAAGTTTAAAAGAATAAAGACTGAAAATAAAAGGAAAATGTATTTAAAACCCGTTTTAAAAGACACTGAAAACAATATTTTCGGTTTCAAATCGTTTCGTTTTTAAAATCGATTTCCATCACATACCTGTTAATTCATTTGGGGTCGTTTCAATTTGCGTCGCGTTTTTTTTTTTTGAACGTAACCAGGACGCAAAGTGAGGTATTGGTATATATGATTTCTCCAATATTTGTATTTAAGTTTTTAACACCATATAAAATCATAGCAGACGTGAAATTGCAAGCAGGTGTCAACGAATAATGTTGAGCCATAAAAAGAAAAACCAACCGGACAAAAATTAAAGGAGAACAAAACAACATTAATATTGTCGTATAACGAAACATTGAAATTGTACCAAGTAAACCGCGGTAGTACCACGGTACCAACAAGTTCAAAATGTACCAAAAAAAAAAAAAAAATACAATTGTACCATGTTATCCATCCGTGTTTACCATATTATGACTGAAAATGTTCTCACAAACAAATAAACACTTTTTCATACAAATCTCGGAGCATGTGTATAAACCAAAAAAAAACACACGGAGAGGGAGAGAAAAAAATGAAATAAAATAAACCATAATTCATAACTAAATTTATAAAGATAGACTTGACTCGTACAAAATAAACAAAAAATTAAAAAAAAAAACAACAACAACAACAACAACAGCAACAAAAGGTAAACACTAGACGTGTTTTGTAAATGAAAACAATTCCTTTATATTTTATTTCATAGACCCACTCGACAACAACAAAACTGAATGATTCTAAACTGACTGTTGAATGCCTCTAACGTTCATTCTTTAGCCAGCAAAGCAGCCATACGGCATTTGACAGTAGGCGGGCACTTATTTCTTTCAGATTATATCTGCATGTATGTTTGTGCAAATTAAAACCGTTTTACAAAATGAATCCATTAAAATGAGGAGGATAAAAACAATATTTTTAGGGCAGTTTTTAACCCTAAGATGTCCTACATGGACTGTCCAGACCATGATTTATGAAACGAAGGCGAAGAATTCTACAAGAAAGTTGCTCTAAACAAATTTGGAATCATTTGGATCACATTTAGGGCACAAAAACCCTCCCACAAGAAAAAACTCGCTAAATGCACCTCATGGTCTGGCTGGGCTACAGGTACCTTTAAAATACATTACAGGACCAATATACTAACTCGCGATCCGATCATGTACAGACGCTACCGTACCCGTCAAGTTCAACTTATTACCGTCCGTTGTGCGTTATTTGTAAAACCACAATCAAAGCTCAGAGAAAAACTCGTTTTTGCTGCGGTAAGTGCAACAAAGCTATGTGCCTACAACATGGCAGAGAGACAAAAACGCATGGTTGCAATGATTGTTTAACAGAATAATTTCAATATTTTACAATTATATTGAAAAAGCCTGATTTATTTTAAATTAACACAAAAAAAATACAAAATTTTGTTTAGTTTACTTCTTTGGCTGGAGTTTTCAATCGTGGTCTGGCCAGACCATGAGGTGCACTTAGTGGTACTTAGGTTATAGAACATCGAAGGATTAAAAAATACACTTTATATAGAAGAAAATTAATAAAAAAGTACGTTTGCTTACCTTCGTTGGAAAGGTACTTTTTGTAAGACTGTACTCTGTAAAAGCTATATAAAAATTCTTAAAAAAATACTTTAAAAAAAATACTTTTTACGCATAATCTTAAAAAAAAAACAAAAAAACAAAATAATGAATATCTTTTTTAAGTACTTTTTTAAAAATACGCTTAAAAAAACAGGATTGTTAAAATGGCGCAAATAAAGATGTAGAAGAATGACTTTTCTAGATCCAACACGACACAAGTCTTCACAACGTGCATAAAGCCCATTCTCTGATACGACTGCAAAATCTGGCGATTATCCAAAAAAAAAAAAAAAAAAAAAAAAAAAAAAAAACACATGACGACTTCAACTCTATATTAACCTAACCGATATCTACGACGTTAACAATAATAAACAAGTTCGAATTACAAGCAATTTGCATAGGGAGTTTAGACCAGACCAAAATTTGCCTTAACATTGCAGCTTTCATAAAAGTTTTCGTCATTTTATTTTATGTCAGTTCCATCATTTATAAAAGAGTTATGGAGTTTAAATCTATTTTCGGAAGTGGTATTTGTATCGACCGATTTAAAAAAAAAATTGTAAGACGATTTCCGTTGCTATAAGATATTTTAGGACTAAATAGTATTTAAATACCAACATCATAAAATAGTTTATGGGCACAAAGACTATTCTGGTAAGAAGTTTGCATAGGAGCCATGTAAATTTATGGACCGATTGCCATCATTTTCCATAGGCCTGGTCTTAAGGATGATGTAGCAAATTTCATCAAATTAAATCCTAAATTGCGACCAGTACTTTGTGCACAAGGTTTGCATGGACAGCCAGCTTGCCGGACTGGCGGACATTGTTAGATAGACTAAAAATATGATTCTAAGTCGATTGGTATACTAAAAAGTAAATATAAGACCAATATTTTTATGTATTACACACATCAGCACACACACACTTTAAACACTACTATTGTTAATCTTAATGATACTGACATATTTCAAGAAGTATTTCAAAACGATCTCTTTTCAAAAATTTAAATTTTAAGACTTTGTTCTTTTTAGAAAATAAATCATATTTTGTTCATGTATCGATTCTAATTCAGCCATTTTTAAATCGATTGTGCCCATATTCACAGCAGCAGTTCACTGTATTTATTCATATATCATTTACAATTATTTTTGAAAGAGTACTTTTCTTGACAGAAATTTCCCAGAATGGGTATGTGTCCTAAAAAATGTACATTTAGCTTTTATAACTGATATTTCGATTTTGAACTAAAATTTTTTCGCTGCCGAATGCATGCCACCTTAACTGACCATTATTTGCCTTCTCTAACATTTTTCATGTTGCTGTAAGCTTTTGTTTTTTATACAGTTTTCCTTTAAATAAAAAATCCATTTAACTTCATACTCGTCTATAAAAAAAATCTAAAGCTTTGCCAGAATTTTTATAATATTTTTTTTCTTTTTGTTTATTTTGTTTGGTATTTGTTTTTATATTTGTGTAGTCGTTCTCGAGCTAGAAATTCTTTTAACGTTTATTTTCTATGAATGTTTGTTTATATTTTATACTCTTAACAAAGTGCCAACATATTTTGAGTGTAGATGTATTTTGAGTATATCAGTGTGCAGGTGTATTAGAGTATGTGTAGTGTGTGTTCCAACTCCTGCCGATTTTGGCTTGTTTATAAGGACATTTCATAGGTGACATTTTTACTACGGAGAACGCCTGGTTTAATTTTTTGTTGTGGATTTTTGTTGTTGCTGCTGCCTTCAAACAGATGCTTAATGTTAAATTTTATCTAAAAGTTAGTTGGGACAAATAAACACACACTAACACTCCGCCAAAATAAAAGTAACAAAGACAGATCTTGAAAAACAAAAAATTTAGAAAAAAAACGACAACAACAAATAAACAAGCACACAAATACCAAAAGCAACAATACTACAATAGAATAATGAAAAAAAAACAGCAGATCGGATGAAGAAACGAGGGAAAGAGAAAAAGTAAATTAGTGTTTTGGCACTCTTAACAAGATGGTTTGTTTAGATGGTTAAGGTGAAAACTTGGAAAGAATATTTTTGTTCGGTTACAATTTTTATTGTGTTTATGTATGTGTATTAACACAAGTGCACACACATACATAAACCGACAAAGTAAACAGATACAAGTGTTTAACCCATAAATGACCAAAGGGAAACAGGTGCTCATTGGAAACATTAAACGAACTTAGATTGTTAACTCTTTAAAGAAGAATCTGTCATTTGTTTTGTATTAAAAAAAATATGCCCCAAGGCCTTTATGGGGTTAATGGAATTGTTCAATCCCTGTGCAAAAGAGGTAAACTTAAAATTAAGTTTTAAGCAAAGACACGTTTGGGTTACAAACTAAACCAAATAAAAAAAAACAATGAGAGAAAAATATTTTTAAAAGCTCATACAAATTCACATTTTAACTCACACAATTACACAATCCCATACACACCCGAGCCAACAAACAAACAGTTGGACACACACTTCAAAGCACATAAAAACAAAGTGTAAATGTTAAAACAAACATTGATGTTGGATGCCAATGACTTGGCAAAATTGGAACCTCAAAGCTAAGGAAGGAAAGGAAACGAGATTTTTTTCTATTCCATTCTCTCTTTCATTATTTGGCTGTTTCTTTTGCATCTGCATTTGCGAAAAAAAAGCCTATAATACTGTCTGAAGGCAGGCTCTGCCGATGGGGAACGAGGGCGAGGACGGGAGGGTGGCTGGCGCTACAAAATAGGCCATCATGAATTGTTTCAAAGAATTTTTTCTATAGTTTTGTTTATATTTTTGTTATGTTTTTTTGTAACGTTTCTGTTGCCGTTCTGTTTATAGAAGTATTCGAAATTTTTTAAATTTCTCTATATATATATATTGCATGTGTATGTGTGCTTTTGAACATATTGTTCATTGCAAATGCAAGTGTAGACGACGGTTTCGGCTTCGGCCCTTTCTCAATGTTAGTCAAAGTTATAAGCCACACAATATGGTTGTGTTGGCAAAACCAAAAACTTGTGTTTGTAAAAGTATTGTGGAGCTTTAATTTTAATTGTTTCTGTTGATTCCCTCAAACATTTTTAGGCTGCTGCATTTTGTGTTTAATTCATTTTTGCAATGCTATTGCAAAAGTTAAAGCAAATTGAGTGCATAGTGTTTGCTGCTGCTGTAAAATTGTTTATTTTGAATGAAAATTTTGCTACAATGAAGCCTTTTGTGGTTCGCTTTTAAGGCACTTATACAGCCAAATTAGAAACAAACATAAAGAAATAGTTAAGCAAATTTTTTCATAGTAAGAATAATTATTACATCTAAGAAAACATAATTGTAGCAAAGAGAGAAGGCATATTGTTAAGGCAAATTTTTCAATTAATAACTTGCTTACACCTGTCGACCGATCTTAGGCGGTATAACCTTAACAACCGCACAGAGGAAATTCTGTTGCCAACCTGGAGTGTCAGCGAACCCTGAATGGCCAAAGTGCGTCTCAGTAAGTAGGAGATCGCAAATACTGGATCCTCTGAAACACTGGCTCCAAACACAGCACGTTTGGGTGCTTAGATAGCAGCCCTATCACCAAACTAGGGAACGAAGGCTAGCAACCTACTTTTCTGAACTTAATTGCTAACGAATCGCTAAAAATTGGGCGCCCTATGCTCCAATGGGAGTTAAAGGAACATATATATATATATTACATCTTATACATATATTAATCGCACAGTAAACAACACTTTCCGCCTCTGTGCCTTAAACAATTTGAACAAAATATACACCATTTAATGATACAATAATGATACAATCCGGCTAAATGTGCTCACTTAACTTTCACTCTCAGAAGACAAACGTACCCAGCAGTCAAAATAAATAACGTCAGGGTTCCGGTAGAAAATTATGTAAAATACTTGGCAATTTATAAAGATAGACGATTGACGTGGTCACGTCATATTGAAGTGAAAATAACGGCTATAAAACTTAAAGCTGTTCAACTACATTGGCTCCTAGGTCGAAACTCCAACTTGTCTTTAGACAACAAAATTCTCTTATACATTCCATCACAAAACCAATTCAAAGAAGACAGTCTAGAATATTACGACAAATTGTCTGTGCCCCATGGTAAATACGTAATGATATTATCCACAGAGATCTCAACGTCCCCACTATCCAGGAGGAAATTTAAAAATATTCAATTAGCTGCATAGATAAACTAATGGCCCACCCTAACTACCTCGCTCGGGGCCTGCTTCAGTTCGAAAGTCACCCAAGGGCTAAAAAGAACCGATACTTTGAGCCTAACTAGAAGACATTTTTAAAATTTGAATACAGCAGTTAGTGGTTACATTGGTAACAACTAATAAACAACAAGAAAAATTAAGATTTGAATACATATTGTAAATTTCGATAAGAAAAATTCAATAATAAAAATAAATTAACTATAAAAAATAATTGTTGCTTTTTATATGGCTTTTTTCCACATCGAAGAACATGAACAATTAAGCGTCGCTAATTCTGCCAACGTTTTGCTATTGAACAAGCATAACAATTAATAGTCTAAATGGATGTTATGTATTTTCACCACACCAGAGGTGTATTTTAATTAAACGTTGGCAGCACTATAGTTATTATTGAAGCTGTAAACATATTTATACAATAACAAAAACATCCAAAATCCACTCCGAAAAAGTTCATATTGTTTTTTTAAATATTTTAGAACTATAACCACCAGTTTTTTTTTAACTCAACTTTTTAATATTTGCTTTGATTTTACTTACAACATCTGTGTAAACATGAAAAATACTTACAACAGACTATTGTTCTGTTTTCTTAAACACAAAGAGAATTTCATAATATTTTTATTCTACAAAGTCTTAATAATTTGTATTACCATGTAAAGCTGCCTTTAGTAAATCAAATTAGCAAATACAAATACAAAAAAAGTAGCTTTGAGGCTATAGTCTTTGTTAACAAAGAAATGAGGAGTTGAGTTGATAAAGAACAAAGAAAGAATCCAGAAGTACCTGAAAAAAGTATTTCTTCTTTTGAAACGAATTTAACTGCAAATATGTAGAATGGAAATTCTTTGCAACATTCCATTGTAAGGATGCAGTGAATGCAGAAGGTGCTACTGTATAAAGAAAAATCTAAGCGTTAATATTAACAGATACTTTCTCTTTTTATACATGTGGGCATAAATATCTCCAAGGAGTAAATTTGGCGTCTTTTGCTGACAAAGATTTTTCTTTGATTCTACTCTCAAAGTGAAATGTCCAGCCCAATCCAAAAACAAAAGAACTTCCATAGTTTTCATATCATGATAGTCAGTAGATATTTGTTTCTTGAACTGCCAATTTATTTATATTAAATAATATTAAAGTTTTATTAGTAGGCTCTAAAGTGACCGCAAAAACTCAGCGCCAAGTACGTAGTAAGAAATAATAAATGAATCTTCTAACTCTGAAGTTCTGATTTCGAAATCTAGTTTCCTTTTTCATGTATGACCAACACATCTCTGGCTTTGGAGGTTCATATGGATGGTCATTCTGGTAAATCGTCTGGCGATTTCCTAAGTGAATATCCAATATCCAATCCAACGCCTTGTTCGTCTACGATTCTCAGTATGAATGAAAGTTTGATGAGTAGTGTGCCAGAGATCAACGTTTCTTATTCTTTTAGAGCCCAAATATACGTTGAATTTTTTGAATGCTATAAGCGCCTTTTCGTTCAACATTCTAAGATTCGCGACCATAGAGCAGTTGTTCATCAGTACTGGCAACACTAACAACCATATACAAGTCTTTCAGCAAATATTTATAGATAAACCCCCGTATTTATAATCCATTGTTAAATTTAACAAACGCTTATTAAGGAAAATTTTCATATAAAATTTGTTTTGTAAACCTTTATTAAATTTGAAAATTTTTTATGAATGCCGGCATAAATAAGAATTTCTGTACTGAATTTAATTTCGCAAAGAAATATGTACCATCCTAATATTGCCAAAATAAAAGTTCTGTTATGGGTTTATGAGATCTTTGTAAAAAATTTAATTAGAGAAAGAAAAAAAACTTTAAGCAGAATTGAAAAAAAATTATAAATTCACTAGAAAATATATCAATCCCAATACGATATTCCTCAAGAACAAAAGCACTTACAGATTTTTCGCTCGAAAACAAATTTATGTCGATTAAAACTTAGGCCTGAACACTGCCATTTTCTTACTTCTTAACCCTTTCATGCACTTGTTTGGTGTGTATCACAAGACTTTTTAAAGCATATTTTTCATCTCAAATATAACAAAATATGGCAACAAAAAAAATAAGTTGTAGCCCTTTACTTTTGGCTGGGATCCACACCATGCATCTTACGCTTTTGCGCTTCTTACGCAGATTTCAAAAAAAAAGAAGAATCTGTGTAGTAACAAGTTAAATGCCGAAAAGCGTAGGTTTAATGCGAAAAGTATTACATTTGCAAGCGTCACAGCAGTGTTTGATATTAACAAATAAAATTTTATTTTTACTTGTTGTAATGCCGCATAAAAACGTTGCATGTAACTTGAAACGTAGGACACGTGCACGCAATGAAAACATACAATGCGTGGATGAGAAAACGTGGGGTGTGGATTTCCAGCTTTAGCTTTGCTTTCAACTTGCACTTGCAAACGGTCGCAAGGCTTTAAGAAAGCTGGATTTATCTTAATACTGATATCTAAGGAATTATTATACAATTTAATATAATTTATACACTGATAGAAAAATTCATCTTCAAATTGATGATGACCTAAAGCCCTTATGACACTACATTTTTTATTCATTAATTGATATAGAATTGATAGAAAGAAACAGTAAATGTTAGAAAGAGCGAACTATAAAAAATGCAAACAAAGTTTTTAGTTTTTTTTTCTCTTGTTATGGTTTTGTTTCAGGGATGGCGTTCAGAATTTTTAAAATTGTACCAACAACCTTTAAAAATTTTACTTTTTTACCCTAATTGTACTAAAAGATTTTTTTAGTTGAAATTAATTTTATTTATGTTCATAAAAAACACCACACAAAGGATTATAAATCTTTGTTTAAAAAGTATCAACAAAAAACTACAACTGAAACAACAAAGCCATCCCTGTTTTGTTTATTTTATTAAATGTTGCCAACTTTTTGTTTATGAGAAACCTAAAAACAAAAAGCGGTAAATCGCTGAATTTGCCCATAAACCGCTGATTCAGCAACACTTTTAATATTTCAAGCTTGAAATGTCAATTTTAAGTTAAACAATTTTACATTTTTTTTGACATAACTTCATTTTTTATCGATAACTTTAGTAACATTTTTTACGGTTTGCCATTTATCTTAATACAGCTTAACTCTTTGCACTTGGTAAATTTTTGTACTGTTCACCAAAACTTGAACAATGCATTAAAAATGTAGTGTCATAAGGGCTTAACATCAGAATTGTGAAATCAATTTGATGACACATTTTGTATATTATTAACATTATTTTCATGATTACAATGTATTATAAGAAGAAAAATTCCTATAGTCTATTTTTTTAAATTATTTAGTTAATTACATTTAATTTTAGTAGAATGATTACGAAAAGCATATGGGACATGGTGCTGGTGTCTTATTATTGAGAGTTCTGCTGTAAACAAAGGTCGTAATTCAACAAACGGGTAAGTAAATAATAATATTCTCACACTTTGACTTAAATCATTTCCAATGACTTTCACTTAATGACAAACTGTCATTAAATTAATGCTAATGTGTCCTTTCTCCGATGTTACTGCGTCATCGCACTGAGGACATTTGCGTCAACTCTGTGATGCCGATGTGTCATCTCATTGATGACATAATTTCATTTTGACCCTGATGACACTTTAGCCAAGTGATGGTAAGGTTGACATCACAATGATGAAAAGTGTCATGGGGTCAAAAACGAAGACACTTGTCATAGTACTGATGTCAAAATAGATCAGCATTATAACGCCTTTTCTATCAGTGTAGTAGCGGCTTTTTTAAGCCGACTGAGAAACGATATAGCAGCCACATTCCCCTTAAAATAT
The DNA here is from genome assembly GCA_963931875.1 of Pollenia griseotomentosa. Lineage (NCBI taxonomy): Eukaryota > Metazoa > Arthropoda > Insecta > Diptera > Polleniidae > Pollenia > Pollenia griseotomentosa. The sequence continues at coordinate 254,979,918 of OZ007560.1, read as the reverse complement.
TTTGCTGAATTATTTACAAGGACGTTATTGCAAATAATGGACTAATTGAACAAATATTTTTGCTAGTAAACTTTTTTGCAATATTATACTTAGATAGATTATCTAATAATAGATGCAACTTTTAAGATATAAATGCTTTTGGTATGCTTCATTCAAAGGAAGCGAAAATCCACAGACTCATAAAATATTACAGATTGTCAGTTATTAAATTCGTTTTCCGCACTTTTAAAATTGAATAAAAATATAGTTATTTTACGAATTACTTTATTTTTTAATACTTATATTTGTTGTTCAAAAAGCACACTAACAAAAAATTAAAAGTTTAAAAATTAATGCAAAATTCATTTAAGCAAATAGAATCTGGGAATTTATTTCTCATGGTGAGTAACAATCATATTAATTCGAATGTATATTTCATTTAAAATAAATGAATTTAATAAATTTTCATATTAACTCGAATGTGTATTTTAAGTCAAATTACAATTTATAAAGCTTCCTTCAGAATATATTTTCTTTGCAAAAAAAAAAAAAACAAAAAAAAAAAGTGAGGCCTGATGTTCCACCTAGGAACTACGGCAATTTAATAATAATAATATTTTCTTTGCACTATCAGAATTGTGGTTTGTATATTTGTGTTACGAGGCTTAATTTAGCTTAGCTATCCTTTGGCTAGCAATAAGGTAAATTATACAGAAATATGCAAATAAAAATTCTGATAGTACAAAGAAAATATTCCTGGAAAATATTGAAGTAATAATGACCAATTTTCAGGATTGATATTAAAACACATTTATGTTTAAAATCGTTTTAAATACATAATTCTCTTTTTCACTAAATACTTAAAGCAAACTTAATTCACCGACGTGGTACACTTAATTTGAACTTAAATTTCTATTGTAATATTTTAGCAAGGTGACCTCAATAACACGACAATACAACAATAAGAGGCAAAGCAATAACAATCAGCTGTTTTTTGAGACCACCTTGTAAATAATTATACTTATTTTTATCTTATTTAACTAAGACTTTTCAAATAAAACTCAAAAAATCAATCTGTATTTAAATACGATTTAAGTTTTTATGAATATTAACTTAATTTAGATTTAATTACTTTCCTGAAAAATGGGTGTTTTTCCTTAATACTTTTTAAGGAATTTAGATACGAATTAATAATTATTTTTTGGGGTTGTTTTAAAACTTCTTTTATAAAAAATCACACTCGAAAATAAGTACAAGACCGGTTGCTTTCGTTTACAATTTAGAATTCAAACTTTATTTAAAAAATGGTTCTTCATAATTGACAATATAACAGTTGGGAAATAATTTCCCAAGCTGCTTGACGTTAAAATTTAATAATTTATTAAGCAGTAATTTAAAGTAATTAATTCATTAAAAAAAATCAAAATTCAAGTAAATTAAATAAATAATAAAAATCTGTGGCCGTATGGAAAAACTAGATAACTCCATTTTTTTAAAACACGAGAAAAACACACTTTAAGTTTTAAACATAGTTCGCTAATTATTTCATATGAATTTATGTTATTATGCATGCGCACTTAACAAAACATAATTTTAAATAATGTTAAAGATTTCTGGTTCCATTAAACTAATTTTTGGACATTAAAACCGAAAATCAGTGTCAGTTATCTTGTTTTTTCGAAAAGTGGAGTTGTCTAGCTTTTTCGAAAAAAATTTTTTTTTCTCAAATTATATTAATATTTTACGGAATTAAGGCAACTTAAGTAATGATTTGTGGAAAAACATTAACTATTTGGCTCAGCACGTTAATTTACCCGTTTTTTTACGAAAAGATGGAGTTATCCAGTTTTTCCAAAAATTATTTTTTTTCTTTTTATGCTTATATATCAAAAAATAAGCCGAGTTTTTCTCTGACTTTATGCAAATACTTAATTAAAAAGTTTACCCTTCTTGATTTTATGAAATTCATAGGCAAGTTTTTAGGACGTGGATTAACGTTATACTCGGTTTAACATAGGCATTGTTATGTATAAAAATACAGTTTCTGAAGAGGAACGTTTTATTTATTTGGACATGAGACAAAACACGGTCTCAAAATTAGGTGACTAACTTGTGCAGTGCAATCACAGCCCTCTTCCAATCACGAAAGAAAAGAAGAAAGATTTGATCAGCATTCTGCCACTTTTACGGCCAGACGTTTATTCTCTTTATGAAAACCTACCAACAAATTACAATCCGACTAACATAAACGTTGATCCAGACCTTCACCTCATGCAAATTCAGACTATATATATATATATTATGTCCTGTGGTTCCTAGTAGGAACAAAGGGCCGCAAAAAATTCAGACTAAGTTGGAGGAAATTATTCCAGAAGGAAGCACGAAACAAAATAAAAGGAGGCAAAACATCATCGAGCAATCGGATGAAGATCTCGAAAATTTCGAAATAATAATAGAAAACAAAATCAAATCAAGCCGGAAAAAGCTCAATACAAGTTTTAATCAGGAATTCGGCAAAAGCCTAAATGTGTCTCCGGTTGATGAGCATTTAACATTGAGAAGATCGTCAAGGTTCCAGAAAAAATAATTTTATAATATTAAAATTGTATTAGTATTAAATATCGTATTGTGTTGAGAATATGAATATGTTCTTAGTTTAATTTAAAAATAAAGAAATTTAATGCGAAGCCCACAATGTCGACAAGAACATTTCGCATACATTGAAAACAATAATAAAAAACTAAAATTTTTATGTTTTCAATATAAATATACAAAAGAAATGTTCTTGTCGACATCGTTGACCGGGCAGTTAATTTGTTTTTATTTAAAGAAATCTGTGGCCGTATATAAAAACTATGTAACTCCATTTTTTAATAAATGTTTGCCTTCCAGATTTATTCCAAGAAAAAAACTGGATAAAAAAGTTTTTATTATTTTTGTACGTCAAAACACCTTAATATAATCTTTGCAACAGAAACAAAAAAAAAAAAAAATATTAATGGGTAAAGCCTGGTACTCTGTTCAACATTTCACGTGAAATGCTGTCAAAATGCATATGAAAAAAACTTGTGCGGAATATCTACGAAATAATGTTGATGGAGTTGTACTCTGTTTATTTTGTGAAAAAGTTCCGAAATGTTTCTGGCAACATTTTTTTTACAACTGCGAAATAATGTAAGCTGCCTTTATTTCACGTGGAATTTTAAGCAAAAGCAAAAAATAGGAACTTAATATTAAAAAAGAAATAAAAAAATTAAAATAACACAATCGGTAACAGTTTTTTATCCATATTTACTTTTTTTTATTAAATTTTTTATTAAAAAAAAAAATAATTTTAGTAAAATACATGTGGCGTTTGTTTACATACACGAAACAATGTAGCATATTTTGAAGGAATAAAAACGTCAAATTGTACAAGTCGCAAGATTGGTAACATTGATAAATGCCAAAATTTTCGTGTGGAATAATCAATGTTGCTCAACATTTTTCACAAATTTGAACAGAGTACTAGGCTTAAGTTGAAACCTTTCTCAAAGTTACTGTGCCACACATGGTACGGTAGATCCATGTGGGTTAAATACTATTACTCAAAAAGATTTCGGGTGTTTGGCAGTCGTATTCTATAAATCAAGATCTTCAGAATTGATATAATATGTATATAAAGAATGCATTCTTTATATTATCGGGAGTTGTAATTTTTGGGTTCAAAATTTTGACCCAAAGAGCTTGTGACCCGAATTTGTTCTATTTCGCTCTTTTTCTCTTAGTTTTCGAAACAACGTCGTTTTAAACTTCTTATTTCTCTGTTTTTTAAGACATTTTGGAGTTAACTTGTTTTTTCAAAAAATGCATGGAGTTATCTAGTTTTTTAAAAAAATTTGGTATTTTTCTGATTTTTGTTTTTCAAATAACTTTTAAATGAGATACAATATCAAAATTTCGATCTGACAGAGTGATAGCAAATAAAACACGCTTTCTATTTTTGGTGTTATCTCAATTTTCCCAAAAAGTGGAGTTAACTAGTTTTTCCATACGGCCACAGAAATATTAAAAAAAAAATGAAAAATAAAATTAAAAAATGTTGATCTGGCGAAACAATGGGCATAAGACTATTAAAGTATGAAAGCTTTATAAAATTGTCTTTTTACTTAGAATCCACATTCAAGTTAATATAAAAATTTATAAAATTCATTTTAAATGAAATTTAAATGACCAGTTTTTAAATGAATTTTTAGTTGTTAAAAATTAATTTTCGTTTGAATTAAACTATATAATAATTTGAGTGTAGAAATTCCTTTATTAAACTTGCTTTTCCTTCTGTTTTCATATTACAAAAAATTGAAGCAAACAATTTTTTAAATACAAAAATCTTGTCTTATTCTATTAATGGATATTTACTTATAAAAAAAAATATTAATTATTAAATTAAGTTCAAATAAAATAAAATGAAAGTAAAACAAATAAACGTGCTTTTTTCGGCTGTGCCGAATCTTGGATATCCTTCACAAAGAGAAAGAATATTTCAGAAGGTGTAAATCAATTATGGGCCGATCAGCAGAAACTTTTATGATGTTATTTCCATTTAATTCGTTCGATCGTTTTAAGTTTTAGACTTTTTAAAGTGTTTTTAGGAGGGGATGTTATATATGAACCACGGTTAATTATAAACCATCACAAAATTTAGCCTTTTGAAAGTCTCACAGACTAAACTTTAATACAATTGCGTTATTCGTTACGATTTAAGGCACATTAAGGTGTATTCCGAGAGTAGATTTTATATGAAGCCTTTGGGAAATTTTTAAACAGATTTTTAAAAATTCAGTTGTATTTATGATTACTAGTTGTATAAAACAGGCTTCTGCAAAATTTAATAAGATTTGTGCACTCTGCTACTAATTTGTATAAGTTTTTTTAAACAGAAATGTGCACTTTTTAGAGTGGCTGTTCCTCAATTGGGTTTATAACTTTTGTGCTGGATTCCAATCCCAAAGCGCTTAGGATAACTAGAAACACCTAGGAATGCAAATTCTTTTTTTCTTTGGAGTCGCTTGAATGTAAGCCTGATTTTAACAGACGGCCATAGCTTAATCAACTAAGATTGCTCAAGAACGCAGAATATATATGAATATATACTTAATGGGGTCTTAGATGAATATTACAAAAATTTTCACATGGCGCCACTTGTGATGGCCGGTATACAAATAGAGAATAATGAATGATCGTATACATTGTACAAATGCTTTATTAAAAATAAACAATCGCACACCGACCTACAGACATATAAATTCATATACCTACTAACATACTTAAATATTCATATATTGATATGTGTGTATGTACTCTTGCAAATATCGTTGGTCTCATATAGAAAGGCCCTAAATCCCATAATTGTAACTTTAAAGGAGAAGTTTTAAGCACAATAGAAACTGTAGGTATCCAAATGTAAAATAGATTGTTAAACCATTATTTTTGATAGTATTTGTTAACATTTTGTAACGAGGTGTATTTGTGTGAAACGTTTCATAATGCCTATTAAACGAAATTTGAATAAAAAAATTGTGTTAGGACCTTTCTACATGGGACTATCAATATGTTTCAAAGACATGTAGATGCAAATATATATTAAACAACATTAATGCCCGACAGCCAGAAAAAATACATTGTTTATACTCAGATACACACACAAATAAACATACAATTTTATATGCAATGTCCTTATGTATATATCGCTCAATTGTTGTAACGTCGTCGTAACTCAAAAATATAAATTTTACAAAAACTGCTTTAAAGTTTTGAATTCACACAACATAAAAGAAAAAGAAAATTATATTCGCCTTTCAAGAGTTAGGTTTACAAAATCTTAATATAAGGAAAATTACCACTTCATAAATCACCTGATTTACTGTGCATTAGTGATGCTAAGTCAGAACTTCCGATGTTTGACTTATGACGTTGTTGCAGCAAATGAGCGATATGTTCATTTTGGTATACGCACATAAAAGAACATTTATTTATATAAATGTATGAGCATGAATGTATGTATGTTAATACATGTATGTATTATGTATAAAAGCAACATTTTATGCAAACATTTTATACACGCACACATTCATGTAATTTACACAAACTGCATTTGCAGCCACACATACACACACTGACTCTTACCAACAACAAAAGTTGGCATTCAATGGGCAAAATGTACAAACGAGGCCTTTTCTTTTTTTCTTTTGTTGCTAAATATTTAAATACAATTTAGAAGAGAATTTGTACCAAACAAACGACCAGAAAAGAATTTTCTTTTACAAAAACAATAATAACTAAATAAAATGTATCCACACAAACGCACTCACATACATACATACGAATGCATTAAAATGTGTATGTGTGTGTTTGTGCAGTTGTAGGCAATTGCCAAAAAATGTTTTAGAAGTAAAATTCAAATACTTTTACAGATATTTACATACACAAATGAAGATGTATTTGTAAAGTAAATAAAAACTACAAATGTATGAATGTAAAAAATTTAGTTAAGCTGTATGTGTGTGTTAAAATCTAAATGATTTTGTATTTATTCCATATTTTATTTAGTTTAAAGTCACATTAAAGTTAAGGATTATTAAGGACTCTTCAGAAAGAATCACACTTTAAACATTCAAGCAAAAAAGTGCTTAATGTTGCTCAAGAAACTGGCAAGAGACTCAAGTGTATGTAAGCAAACGTCTGGATGGCCTTGTAGCTTGCTGAATTAAAGATAAATTAATACAAAGTACTTTTTGTGTACACTTGCCAAAATTTAGTTTAAAGACAAAATAATTTAAGTGAAAGGATTAAAGAAAAATTTTTGAAATTTTAGCGAAAATTCATTAAAATCGGTTGAATGAAAAACATTTTTATACAAGGAAAGTTTAATATTTTATTAAGAACATAAAAATTTATTAAATTACTTATAAGTTTTTTTAGAAAGAATTTTTAAGTTTTTCATATTGATATAACCCAGTAGCAAGATGGAAAATATCCATATTTTTTCGTCAAAATATTTCATGGAGAGAAATCAAAATGATTTTTTCTGATAGCACTTTCATGCATCTAGTAATCTTACATCGAGAGCTTCCTTAATTGGGATAAACGAATCTTCCATTGAAGATTGTATTTCTAAATAGTCATTTAAAGTCTCGGACATAGAAAAAATCACAAAAAATGCACACTAATTTATAAAAAAGACTAAAAACAAGATGCCCCATTAGGATTTTGGCTCAGTTCCCTCCAAGGACTTTTGTATGTTCCACTACAACGGGCTTAAGGTAAGGCCCTATTTCACTAACTCCATTTAAATATAAATTCATATTTAGATACAGATTTTCATATAATTTTATTTTTGTTTGACATGAAAAATAAATTTAAAACATAAATTGATATAAATAAATTGAAATAAAATTGGTGAAATAGGCCCTAAGTAACTTTTACTCGGTAAATGAGGTTAGAAAATAATTTGTTATTGTATTTGTAGCACTTATTAAAAATAGTCTTAAAACACTAATACGGAAAAAAATATATGTATATTGGTACATACGTATCTCTAAAATCTTGTAATATTTACGCCTCTATCACTTAAAGTCTTACAAAATTTAAAACTTTCGCCAAACATTTTCATATTAAATATCTTTCCATTTACTCCCTTTACTGACCGCAGACAAACTAAATATAATTTTATGCTGGTTTTGGATTTAACAAAAAGCTTTTTGTTCACTTCACCAATTCACTCAATGTTTTGCTCTACATAGGAAAAATTTCCCAGTATTTTTCATTACACAAAAATACTCTACTCAAATGATACTTTGACTCGCAAAATTACTTAAAAAGAGAATATATTTTTTTAAAAGGCAAATAGTCTCTCTCTCTCTGTCAGAACAAAAGAGCCAATAATTTAAATTTAAACATTAAGATTTAATAGAATTAAAAAAAAACACTTAATTTTTTAAACATTAATTTAAGTTTTAATATAAATTCACAAAAATAATGTCAATAGTGCTTTTGTGATTTTTGTTTCGAAGTGAGAAGGAAATTTTTACATTTTGCTTGTTTGTGTGTTGTATATGTGTTGGGGTTAATGACTTCTTTTGTGTTGCAAAGAAATTTAAGTGAAAGTTTTGGCTTTAAGGAGTACATTTCATGTATTGGCAGTGCAATACTGGTTTTGCTATTTTAACACACAAAAAAAAATCAAGTTAAAAACGTGGAAAACAAGGTTGATTTAAAATTTTTCGGTGGTGATTTTGCTTCATACGTTTTTGATGTTAATTCAACCTGATTTTACAATAACTTGCGAACAACATTTTTTTCGGTTAAAATAACTATAATTCATGTTAATTTAACATTGCAGTAAAATTAGAGCAAAGTGTCATTTATATTGAAATAACAATCCAAATCACGTTGAATGAAAGTTGTTTCAAGTTGAAACAACGTGAATTTCATGTAGAATCAAATTGGTTTGAGTGTGTTATAACAGTGTGAAGAAGCTCTAGAGACAAGATAATGCATTTATTTAAGAATAATTTAAAACACTTGCCCCTGTTTCCCTTTGTTAACAGAAGCATCTGCAGAATCGCCCGATATTGTTTACGTCGTCATTCTACTTTGAAAACTTGATGTACCATTTAACTAAATAATTTAAACTTAAATAATACGGGAATTGTATTCTTTTTATAAGATATTTAAAACATGAAAATAAAAAAATGTACATACTTAAGTATGTATGCATGTTAATTTAACAAGATAAACTTTTGATTTTAATATAAAACAGGTTTTTATGGACTCAATATTGAATCCATATTTATTTATATTTAAAAATTTTTTTTTTTTTATTTTAACGGTGAATAATATTAGATAAACGTGATTTAAGGTTATTTTATTTAAAATGAATATGAAATAATGATAAATTGAAATAAAGGGCATACTTTTGCAGAAATTTACTATGATTCCAAATCAACATTTTTCCATGTTAATTTTACATTGGTATTTTTTTCTGTGTGAACAGGAAACTCAGCTTGTTTTTTTTATTAAGAAAAGACATCTGTCAACAAATTCAAGTAACAGTAAAACTTTTTTTAATTTTTTCAGCAATTTCGATATTGGTTTTGTTAATTGAAAATGGAAAAATTTGGGGGCTTAATTCTGCAGTCGATATCAATAGGGACTTCAGTTTAAACTGTATAATAATTTCAATCGATATCGATATGTCGTTATTAACCTCTTGATATGGTGAAAACACCATGTTCTTCTGATGTAAACTATTATACGCTCTATCTCTAAAACGCCTTTTATTGATTAAAGTTTACGAAATCAGATTAACTCACCAGCTCCCGATTAGGAGTAAATTTGAAAAGACCAATAAACGAGAAATATTTTTTAAATAAGCAAAGAAAAAAATAAAAATTGACCTCATTAAAAAAATTTTTAATATTAATTAAAAAATTAATTAAACTTGCACCAGTTAACAAATTAATTGTATCAATTAAATATTGTTTGATTTTAACAACATTTTCTGCAATAATGTTGTTGATATAAGTAAACGTTTGATTCCCTTGATTAAGTTTTTAATTAAAACTTATTTTATTTTGAGTAAGTGGTTTAATTGAAAAAAAAAATGGCGTAAATGTAATGTCTACGCATTGGCGTAGCTAGGGGAGGGCTGGGGTAGGCAAACCACCCCAGACCCGATTTTTCCCATTCCAGAATTGTTCTTTTTTTTTCTTTTAATCACTGTTTTCGTGCGACATTTGTTGTAAGTGTATTGATATTTTAAAATGCCGATTAAATATTCCTTAATACATTTCTTTTACTTAGTGCTTATATTTAATGAAATTTTTTTTAAGTGTATAAAACAAAATAATCATTTAATGTAATTGACATTTATATAAAAAGAAGAATAAAATACAGTTGACAAAAAACCAATAAATTTAACCAGCTTCACAGTCTTAGAATATTGACATTAATCAAGAAACTTGATTTCATTGTTAATTTTTTTTTTATCTTTAATTTTGCTTTTCAAACGATAAACCTTTTGAACCATTTTTTTAAACGGCAAATTCGACACTTGGACAAGCTCATGATACAACTACCGCTATTCTTGGAATATTAAAAGAGAATCGTAATAAGTTTGATAAAATTTGGAGCGATATTGAAAACTTTTCAACAGAAAATAATATATCATTGGAAGCAATGCAAGTAACGAAAAGATAAAAATTAAACTCTTTTAATAAAGATTTTTAAATAGACTCAACTTAAGATTAAAGAAAATTTTTGACTCTGCCTCAATATATTCCTTCAGTTGGAAGTTAAATATATATTATAAAGTAATCAATACCATAATTTCTAATATCGAATACCGATTCGAAAACCTTCCATTACCTTTAGCGGCAAACAATTTCTTTCAACATGATTTGGGAACAAATTTAGCACTTTTTGGTATTGAAAATTAAATTGTTAAATACAAAATTACTTCAGATGAAGTATTTTTAACATATTTTGTAGAAACAAAGAATAGAAAAATAACATTACAATAACCTTTTAAATAATAAATGGATTTTAACAGAATTATTATTTATATATTTAAAACTCGAAAACACTAATTACCTTTAATTTTCGAAATACTTTGTTTTCTGTTACATTTATTGCAGACTAAATTTTTGTGATATATTTTTTAATTTTGTTTTAATAAGGCTCAAATTTACAGTCATTAGTTAATAACACTACACTGTGCTCAAAATTTACACTTTTTTTTAGACAAGGCAAGCACATGGCGTTTTAGCATAATTCGGGTACGCTGAAACCAATGGTGCCGCCGTTTTATTAGGTCGAAAATGGAGGAGGTTGCACAAAAGATATTCGCGTAACTCAAAAACAGTTTAGTTTATAAGATGGTATCTCTATTAAAATAATAAACAATAAAAAAATAAAAGTAGTTAACCAATAACATTTGAGGGTTTAACTAATGGGTTTAAAATTGGCTTATTAAATTTTTAGCATTAAGAAACAAGCGGATATTTTCCGGCAAGAAGAATATTTTGGTTGTGTTCAAAATTATTTTTACAGTAAATATTGAAAGGGCCGCCAGTGGCAGTTCCTAGTTTGCAGGCCTCTTTACTCCTTTGTAAAAGATTCGCTTCCTTTGATAGCCTACCTTTAGAAATACATATGCCTTCCGAAAGGTATAATCTATAAAAAAGAACTTGCAAAATATTTATTGCACATTCGCTTCACCGTTCTTTTAAGGAAGAGGGAAATAACACTTGATATATGTGTGTAATTTTTTTGCTGGGAGCATGTAGGACAAACAATTTTATACATACTTTGCTCAAACGTTTATTTTATTATTTAATTTTTTTCTAAAAATACGTTAAGAAATGGTTCTTAGCAAATGTGATAAGAATTCTTATACTTGGGAATTAAATTTTGTTTTCTAAATTCTGAGGTAAGAAACATTTTAACGTTAATCGCTTACAAAACAGAGTTAAAATTTCGGAAAAAAATTCAATTTAATTATGTTTGACAAAAATTCCTTTTATGAGAATAATTCTAAATGTAAAGCTTAAAAGGTTTTATGTAGGTAACTTTGTTTTTAATTTTTCTGCTGCAAAATATGTATAAATTATTAAACAAAAGTATTTATTGTCGTCGTATCTCTATAAAAACAAATATTTTTTGTGAGAGTTTGTACTCGTATGGTATACGCATTGTTTTATGTGCCAAATTAAATATTACCCATACGCACAGCAGCGCGCACTGTTGTACGTGACTTCAAAAAAAAGCGTCAATGTAAAACAGTGTTTGTTCACGCCAATTATAATTATTTGAACGTAAAGAAGAAACTTTTTCACTGTGTGCGTTCAAAAAATAAAAAAAAGGCAACAGCCAAAGAAAATAAAGAAAAATTTATGTGAACACATCATTATCCAACATCAATACGGAAGTATATATAAAAAAAAACGTACTTATGTACATTTACATATCAACGATATATTTTCACGCGCTGATGATGTTGTTGCTTTGTGTTTTTATTGGAGTAACATCTTGCATGCTGTGATCGTTTAAATGGGAGTTTTTATTTCAACCATTAAAAGCCAACTTCCTTTGAAATAAAACATTCTATTTGTATATTTTAAAAATATTAAAATTGTTGCCGTTGTTATTTTCCAACTTTTATTATATTGAAGCTTTGTTTGTGTCATTTTATTATAATAATACAAAAACATGGAATTATAAACAAGCCCGATACTTTTTATAGAATTTTAAAATATATTCTGTTAACACACAAAAGTTTATAAATGTGTATATTAATGTGATGATAACAAATTAGAGTTGCTCTACAGAACACAATTTCCGGGAACTGCCAGAAAAATAAACATATATTATATGAAATTTCGAAAATATAAGGTTTTTCGATATTAAATTGTTCTCATTCCAGGGAAAATACATTCAACAAAGATTTTTTTTCATACAACAAATTTTTAATATATTTATCCCGTACAACAGTGATTATCATAATCATATTTTGGTGTTTCAGCTCGGGGTAGACCTTAACCGTTCGTAATTCTCTTCCATTCGGCTCTATCTTGCGCTGCAGATTTCTTCCACACCGTTAAGCCATCAGGATCTGGGTTTTCCTCTTACTTTTGTTGCTCTTTTTATATACAGCCTCACGTTCAGTATCCTTTGCTGTGCTCTGTGTTGTGGCATTCTTATTTTTGGGCTTTTATAAACTTCACGACGTCTCTGCCTTTCGTTATACTGTCGATTTCCATGTTGCTATTCCTCATGTTACTGCTGTTCCCTTATCCCCTATGGTCCGTAAATTTTTCTTTAAAATATTTTTCTCAAAAATTCTCCTCATCTGCGGGTGTTATGAACCATGTTTCGCAACTGTATGTTAAAAATGCTACAACTGATTTATATAATCTTATTTTCAGAGATCAATTGAAGAGTTTTGATTTAAATAGCTTAAGACGCGCAGAGCAGGCTTTTTGTGCGGTTTGAATGTGTTTGTTTAATGACACGTGCAGATAGGGTTGCCAGACGGCCTGGAATAGCCTAGATTGTCCAGTGTTTTTTTTTTTTTTTTGTGGTTCCAGCTAAAATGCAATTTGTCCATGTAAAAACTTTATTTAAGTTTGAAAAATTACTTTTTCTATTAATTATATTTATAATTGTTTAGAACAAAATCATACACTAAGAAAAAATTGTAGGGAAAAAATTTCTAAGTTGGTTCAAAATGCGATAAAAATAACGTTCAAAACTCATACAAATTGATCTTGTTTGTCAGTCATGCCAACTAGCATTACTTTTTGTGCAAGGACTGAAGGTATTTCTGATAATCTTTATTCACAAGAATCTATTCATATGACGGAATTAAGGCTACAATTTTAATAAGACAATCTTGATGAAAGTTGCGAAATGTTTCAAACATTTTTGCTTACAACTAAAGTAAAAGAGTTATTCAAATCAAGCTTCGGCAAATCGAATTCGAGTGAAATCAAAATCGAAATAGCTTTTAAAACGATCCAGTGTTTAAAGTTCATAAAATAATTTTGTTTTATATACTTCATACCATGAGTACAGCTTATATGCATTAGAACTTATCATAAAATAAAAAAACGACGGTAATTAAAACAAAAATTTGACTGGAAATCTTCATTGATTTAAATTTCCCTCGATCCATAACATGGCTGTTTATGTGCTTTTCTATTTGATTTTATTTAATGTATACCAAGTTGAATTTATATAAACGGTGGCAGCAATACTACAACAAAACAAAAGCTAAGAAACAGCAAATGTTTACGACTCGAAATGTCAACTATTTATAAATAAAATATTATGAAACCAAAACAAATTGGTTCGAACTGTCAAAGTCAGCAGGCTTTTCGCTACCACCTGTAGTGAATTCGCCCTGATTATAATTTTGTAATATCCCAATAAAAAATTTCATCATTTTGCGAAGCACTAATATTACATTTAAAAAAATAAGCGCACAATTATGCGCTACGCAATAAGACATACAGAAATTCAGACAATTAAGTGAGAGACCTCTTAACAACTCTTTTTAAAAAAGTTACATTTAAGTGCCACGGCATTCCCTTAACACGAAGCAGGTTTGTATGGGAGAATACTTAAAAATAACTGTATCGGTTCATTCAACAATTTTTATATGCGCTGAATTTATGTCTCAAAAATTTATTGCTCGAAAGTGGGAACTCGCCATATAAAATTCATGTCTTCCGTAAGCGCATTGGTAAGCGAAACTTTTATGTTTCTCCCTTACAAACCTGCTTCGTTGGAAGCCCCATTTTTTATTGGGATGATATAAGACTGAAATTTAAGTGTCACGTTTCCTTGCTTTTTAAAATTTTTTTTATTGCAAAATAAAATCTGAAGTAAAATTTTTTTTTTTTTTCTTGTTTTTTCAAAACCCAAGAGAATTTTTTCTATTGTCCACTTATTTGACTTTTGATGTCTGGCAACCCTAAGTGCAGATCGTTAATGCTGGTGATAAGAGCACCCAAATATTTGAAGTTGTGTACCTTTTCAAAAGTATACTGTTAGAATTTTATGTGTTGTTTCGAGTTTTTGCATTGTTTTCGAGTCATCGTTTTTTTTTTTTTTCATTTATCAACAGGGCAAATTTCAATGATTCCGCCTCCATATTTTAAAATTTTCTTTTAAATTCCTTGCAATTTGCGGTTAAAGAGCTATTCCATCTTCATACACACACATTATTAAGGACCGTGAAAAAAATATGACCACCCCTGTGTGAATTAAATAAAATATATAAATCAGTTTTAGGTACAGGCAAAGCCATTTTTAAGAGACTTCTCTGCATAATTTTCTTTCTTTAATCTTGGAAAAATGCCTGAGTTTTTACTGAAATATTCGCTTCAATTGTCAAGAAAACTACTTTCGTGGGTGTGTCCCGTACGACATACTACTTATATCTAGAAAAAAAATGCTGACAATCTACATCAGCATTAAGAAAAGGGGCTAATAAAGGAAAAAAAAGTTAGACCTAGTTCCACTTTAATTGTGTTCATCGTTCGACATAAAAGAAATACCTATATTTATTGCATAAAACTACGTTGAGTTTTCAATAATAAAGTAAGTTTATTAACTCGTTTATGTAATAAAAATCGTGGGCATTCCCAAAAACGTAAAAAGTCTGGGAAATGTGGAACCCTATAACACAATAATGGATAAAGTACATGGAAATAAAATAATAATGTTTTCTCTGAAAGAAAGTGATTTTTGTATTATTAATACATACAAACATACATGTACAAATGCAAATGTTGCGCGTTGAATTTACAAACTAAACAAAAAAGAAAACGATATCGCCTTATTCGCTAGAAAAATTGATACGAGTAGCTACGGATTCAACTTTATTCTCTCATATGCATATTTTTGGAAAATTTAATTGATATTCGTCTTGAAAAGGTGAATAGAGATCAACGTCGTAACGTTAACAATATAAACGAAGAAGACTTTCCACATTCTACCTATCGGTAATTTATAAAAGATTTGATTAAAAATAAAAAAAATTATACCATTTTAAATATTGTTGAACCATAAAAATTAACAGTCTTTTCAACCAAAGTCTCGTTTTCTTATTGAGAAAAGATTTCCATCATTTAATATAGGCTTTAAAAGCTCGATGGACACTAAGATTTCGATACGTATGAGCTTCAAAGTGATTTAGAACCCGAAGTTTATTGTAAAACGGTATTCAACTAATAAATATTATTTTATTTTGCTACTTCTAAGTGCGTAAGTTGGGAGAATATTTAAAAGTTGGTAAATGTTGGGAGTCAGCTGATTGAATTTATCTGTACGGCAAATAAAAGGAAAATAAATAATTGGCAGATGAGTGCTGGTTAGCTTTGCGACAGAAAAGAAGCAAATAAGACATTGAGAAAACCAAATTTCTTTAATGTGCAGTTTTTCGTTGCGAAAAAAATGTTTTCTATGCACTATCAGACTTTTCATAATAAAAATTTTCTTTACAATTTGCTTCATTGCTATCCAAAGATAGCAAAAGTAAGCCTCGAAACAAAAATATAGAAACGAAAAATTCTGATAATGCATAGAAAATATTCCTGGAAAATATTGAAGGAATAAGACTATTAAAGTATAAAAGTTTGACGAGTGTAATTTGACTTAGAATACACATTCGAATAATGTCAAAATTTAAATAATGAATGTTACTCACCATGAGCAATAAAAATTCCTAGATTCTAATATTAATTTTATTTAAGAGATCGGGAATAAGGACACCGCGGTTGTTTTTGACGAGACATGTTCTAGCCTTTAAATTTTGGGTCGTTTTTTTGAGTATTTGCTGGTTTATCAGCATTAATCAGTGACTACACGTAGCACCACAAGAAATAATTGAGAGGTGTCAAGCTTGGAGCTAATTGAAAGGTTTTTTTCGGAATCAACTTTTGGCCTCATTGTTCAAAAAATTAGGTCCGATGATGCCAACAGCTGTAAACTGCACCAAACGGTGCATTTTTCAAGAAGTAATTGAATCTGTTGGGGATTGGTCTCGCTCAATATGCGGAATTTTTGTTCATTAACGAACCTGTAAGACGATTATGTGCGCCATAAAAATAATAGTCGCTTTTGAGTTGCGCAAATCGATTAACTAATTTTAAAAGTAAACTGGCATAATTTGGTAGCGTTTTTATATCAGGTGTTATTTTTTTAAATCGGGTAATTTTCTTCAACTCAAGTGTAATTTTGAATTTGGCTGGTGGTAACACTGGTTATATATATAATTTGTAATACATAATTTAAAATTTTTAAGGAGATATGCATGGAGCTTTAACCGATTGAGTATTAATAGTTTTTGAAGATTTAAAGCGATTGTTTGTGGTGTCTTTAATCAATTACGAATGAATCCCTCTAAAAGTTCGTAGAGATTTTTTGTATTTACATGCATGGCAAATTTTGTCACTAAACTAACGTAAAAAAAAAAAAATTATTTCAATAAAAAAAATTTCTAAGATTTCTGTATGACGTGCTAAATTCCCAATTTTTCTTATTTGATAAATACACTGACATTTATTGTTGAGGGAAAGCTGGCTTCTATGCGCATTTCACTGATTGCTTAGGCCATTTCTGATACAGTAGTTTTGACTTAACTGCCTTTTATTTACGTGCACTTTTGACTTAACTGCACAAAATTGAATTGAATTTTTGGCATTATTCTTTATAATCCCATACAAATTCCTTTTTTAAGTGCACTTTCTTTACCTGCACATTTAAGATAAGTGCCCAAAATTTTTGGCATTTTAAAATTATTATCATACAAAAAATTCAAGTTAGCTGCACTTTGACTTAACTGCCCAAAATACATATTTTCTGTAATTATTCTTCAAAATTTTTCTTTAAGTGCACTTTGTATACCTGCACATTTTTTATATTTTTGGGCAGCTTTAAAATATTTTCATATAAAACATCAAAGTTAGCTGCACACATGAAAAAATATGGTGGCCACTTTTTCACATAAAAATCCAATTTTAGCTGTTTATAAAAACAAAAACTGCAAACAAGTCAAGTTGTTTGCATGTAAAGGGTGTTTTTTTAAGCCCGATAGAACTTGAAATTGTAAAAAATAACACAAAAAATTAAATTGTAATCAAAATTTTTTTTTTATTCGAAAGATCAATACGTGACATTAACATTTGAAAATGATTTCGGGCATATGGGCACCGCGGCTGTTCTTGACGAAGCGCATTCTGGACGTCCAATTTTGGGCCACTTTTTCGAGCACTGCTGGCCGTATGTCACGAATAACATGAACAATGCTGGCCTCCAAGGCGTCAATTGTTGCTGGTTTATCAGCATAAACCAGTGACTTCACGTAGCCCCACAGGAAATAATCGAGAGGTGTCAAATCGCACGACCTTGGAGGCCAATTGACAGGTCCATTTCTCGAAATCAACTTATCGCCAAATTTTGATTTCAATAAGTCGATGGTTGCGTTCGCCGTATGGCACGTAGCGCCATCCTGTTGAAACCACATCTCCTCCGGATCAATGTCATCCATATTTTCAAACAAAAAATCATTGATCATGGTGCGGTAACGATCTCCATTGACCGTAACGCTAGCTCCGGCCTCATTTTTAAAGAAATAAGGTCCGATGATGCCACCAGCGTGAAAACCGCACCAAACGGTGCATTTTTCTGGATGTAATGGAGTCTGTAGGGTCTCTTGTGGATTGGTCTCGCTCCATATGCGGCAATTTTGCTTATTAACAAACCCGTTAAGCCAAAAATGCGCCTCATCGCTGAACACAATTTTCGTCTATAAGTTGCGCGAATCGACGACTGATTTTCAAAGTAAATTTGGATAATTTCGTAGCGTTGTTCAAGCGTGAGTCTATTCATGATGATTTGTCAGAGTATACTGAAACGATAAAAAAAAATATTTCATCAAAATTTAATTTTTTGTGTTACTTTTTACAATTTAAAGTTCTATCTAGCTTAAAAAAACACCCTTTACCTACATTTATGCATATGGGTTGTGGTTACAGCAACTTTACCATGATTATATGAAAGGAATAGCAAATCTTAGGTCTGGAACAGAATAAAGTAGTTGTAGTAGTATTTGAAGCTGGCGAATGCTCTGTAGCGCAACAGAGTTCAAAATTTCAAATTTTGCGATTCAACTTCAAAGACTACTTCCACTACGTATTCTGTTGACACGACTTTGAAACTGCCGTTTTTAATTTTTGACAGCTTGCAGTAACGTTGTACTACAGCGACTTTTCTGTCCCACACTTTATTGTTACCAATTTGGCTATCTCGTTCCGTCTAAAAATGCACAAGAAATTACTACAGGTTGTTTGAACGTAATTGTTATTATCAATTTATTAATAAAAACGTTGTTACTCCTCTTTCAAACACTTTACTTTAGCTGCACTTTTATGCAGGTAACCACAATTGCGTACCTGCACATTAAGGCAGCTAAATACATTTAAGATAGCTGCATTTTTGATTTACCTGCACAAAAAATCGTGCAAAGGAGATTGTGCAGCTAAGTCAAAATTACTGTATTAATAAAAAAATTAATTAAATTTGCCCCAGTAAGCAAAATAATATTATCAATTTAATATTTTTTGATATTAACAAAATTTTCTGCAGTAGTGTTGCTGAAATAAGTAAACGTTTAATTTACTTGATTAAACTTTTCATTAAAACAAATAAATATCAGTCATAAAGCCTTTTTGTAGTACATCTAGTAAATTAACAAAAAAAGATAAACTATTTAAAATGATATAAACATTTTTGCAACTTGAGCATGAACTTGCTAAAATAAAATTTAAAGTAAAATATCCAACAGCAAACAATAAGCCAGGGACAGTGAACTCGTTAAAAAAAATATAAGCTAAAAAGAGAAATGGATTTTATTAAATACTGAAACACTACTTTTTAATATTTAAATGTTAACAGATTTTTTTTAAATTTTTCCACAATAATAATGAACAAAGTCTATTGTTTACAAAAAACCTTTTAAATAATTGAAAAAAAGCAATTTGTAACAACGAAAAACTTGGAAATAAAAATCTAGAAAAGAAAAAATGCTTTGTAGAGCTCCATTTTTTTAACCAAAATAAAATCAAATATTTAAAATAAAACAATACGAATAATATGGGCATTTCCATTGAAAGGAATACCCGCAACGGGAAGTTGAATAGTCATGAAAAAAACCTTTTTTCTTTATATTTTCATAGGCCTATAACTAAGTTTCACTTATGCAAACAAGAAGAAAAGATAAGTTCACTGTTTATTGTTGGTGTTTTTGTTTAAGCTTTGGATATTGTTATAAGTAAAACTGTTGTATAATATCTTTATCTTTTGATGCAGTTTCCTGACGATCTGGTTAAAGCAGCTAGTGAAATGCGTATAGGAATAGCTTATCCCATCAACAATAAATTTTAGTTTATCAATAGTATGAAATGTTAATTTAGCACATTTAAACTAAACCTTGTTTTTTAATTTTTTGAATGACAAGAAAAACTTGAACAAACTTTTTTGTTTTCTTCATAACCCGTTTCGAGATATTCGAATGCAAAGTTTTAGAAGCGCAACTTTCGTCGATTAAAATGCTAAAATCTTTTTTAAAATACAAAGAGCACAAAAAGAATTCATAAGAAATTATGCGATAGCAAATAACAGAAAGTTTTTGCATTCCATTATTGCCTCCTTATTTCATTGTGGGACGTTCAAGAAGTTAAAGCAGCTAGGACCTCCTACTTTGATATAATTTTCATATAGGGTTTTTTTTTTTGTTTTTTATATGGTTACACACAATTAAAATTTTTTATTATTTTTGCAAAATCTTTTACTTGAAGAACTTTCTAATATTTTTAATTTTGTAAAAAAGCAACAAAAATAACATACAATTGTGGTGGAAAGAAATGGGCCATGCGACATTTCCCGTTGGACAGTGATTAAAATAAGCGAATGAAAAAAAGTCTTTGGGTTAAATCAAAATCAATTTTATTTCTATAATTATTCACATTTAAATATAACTTCAGAATTGTCTTACATCGGCTTTTAATTTTGACTCTTTTCACTTTATAATTTTTGGACGATCACGTACGACAGAATGGAAATGCCCATATTTACTATGTTTTGTTTAGCGGTAAAAATTTATTTGTTTAACCAATTTATTCCATTATATTGTTTTGTTAAATTTTGCCAATTCAAGCATTTTACAAATTTATAAACAAGAAAAAAACAATAAACGATTTTTTCAATTAAATTAATTTTTACTTTTTCATTTCTGGCAGTTAAATTTAACAAAAAGCTGAAAATGGAAAAATTCCCAAAAAAAAAAATATGAAAAACTCCTCCTTCCACTTACTCGAACCGCACTGAGTGTTGGCTTTCGCTAACCTTTACCTTGAAAGTGAGAAAGTGTAGCCATTGATAAGGAGTCTGTAAAAGGCATGTGAGTTATAAAAAAAACTCGATTTGTTAGTTTGGAAGGCGGTAGGGAAAAACATGTTAAATATTTATATTAAAAACCAACCGTTCAGGAACGGGAAACCCATCAAATACCGTTGACAAGGTGTGTGTGTGCTCGGTATGGGTATGGGTATGTGAATTTGTAATTGTATGTGTTTGACATGAGAAAAATGTGAAAAAATTATAGAAAATACTTTTTCCTCCCACAGAAAACCTGTCAATTTTTTTTTTCAAATAATTTGTTTATTTTTACCTCAGATTTAATGGCAGGGAGAAGAAGTTGTTGGCTTCTGTGAAATCTGAAATAAAAACTTCATCTGACAGCAGAAATTTTGAAAAATGTACATACGTATTGCTTACAATAAGGAAAGAATTACGTTAAACATTGGGCATTTGTGTAGATTTCGGACGTGCCTTTTTTGTAAACAAACCGAATAGACCTCAGACATACATGTAGAAGCAAACATACATTCCTACATGCGTACATTTAAGTGAGTTTTTGTTGAAAATTTATTTTCAAGATATACCATACGCAAGCAAAATCATTAACAAACTTCATTTGCTTAGAACTTTGTAACAACCGAGACAACTTAATAATATCAGGAGATCATATAGAATTTTAGAAAAAGAACTTTTCAGCAAGTAATTGTTAATAAGTTCCAATGATTTCAATATAATAAAGAATGCTATCCATCCAAGAAGCCCCCTGACCTGCCCTCCCCCTGGAAAAGAAGGCCAAACATCATGCAAAAGGTCAGGTAACAAAAAAAAGAGGTAGGAATCAGAGATAAGCAAGGTGTTCCACCACTACACGAAATACACGGCGGGTGTTGTTTAAAGGCAACGACAGGTGGCTGCCCTATTATCCTAGGGCCTGCTTCAGCAAACCGGTCATCATCTTAACGAAATTGGTAGAAGGAAAAATACCAGTACTGAATGGATCGATACCCTAAGAACTAGGGCAGTGAAATTTTACATGGAAAGACGCGAGAACAACTTTAACAAATGCCTTCAATGGAATTAATTGAGAAAAACTCATGTATTTATACTGATTATTATATAAGTGATTTTAATTTAAATCAAATCGAATACACTTCGATCCCATTATTAATTCGCAGACAAAACCTGAACCTTAAACTAGAAGGGCATTCAGCCTTATTACGGGTTTCGTTGTCGTTAACGACTGTGTTGTTTTTTGTAACTGATTAAAGTTACACACACCCTAATTTCTTTATTCTACTAAAAAAACGACTAAGACGTTTACGAGAACGACAAACGTAATAAAGCTGATTATTATGCAAAAAACCATATAGATCTCTTAATTTCTCCAGCAGCCATGATGCCACTTGTCCATCTAGCGACCAATAATAATATTAAGATGGGTGTTTCCCGTTTAACATAACACATCTAATAAGAGTTTATAATACAGCGTTTATTAAAACAAAGTTACCTTCGGTGAATTCAATCAAATCAAAGGAAAACTTTTAAGAAAATCGATCGTTTTCAAAGCGAAAGTTTTTAAAATGTGTGATGAATTTTAAGCGATTCCTAAATAGATTTCTGAATGAAAGTCCTTATTTTAAGTTCAAAATACAGTTAAATTTACATATAAATATCAAATTAAAAAGAACATAAGCGGGAAGAAGATGAAAATATATTAGAAAAATATTTTAAAAGATACTGAAAACGTTTTTTTCGGGTTTCCATCGTTTTATTTTTATAATCCGTTGCCATCAGGTATGTACCTGATGAATTAAAATTTTAAAAGGTTAATTTAAAAAAATCGATAATATTCATTTAATTTAGTAAAAATTAAAAAAAAGAAAATCAAAAATATTTCAAAAACAGTTAGAA
Source organism: Pollenia griseotomentosa (assembly GCA_963931875.1). Lineage (NCBI taxonomy): Eukaryota > Metazoa > Arthropoda > Insecta > Diptera > Polleniidae > Pollenia > Pollenia griseotomentosa. The sequence goes on along the minus strand of OZ007560.1, from coordinate 254,957,064 downwards.
AGTATAGTCGATGAAGCCTGACTTTTTGATACCCTACACCACAAACAAAATTTTGGTTTGAGGTTAAGACTCCTATACGAGTTATTTGTGCTTAATATTCAGTCTCATGACGAGAGCCGTTGTCGGTGATCAAATTTTTTATTCGTTTAAAATTTTCGCCGGTATCATTTTTAATTTGCGACAACGAGGATGTTAAATACAATGAAAGTTAGTCGTATTTATGGCGTTTCCGGAAACAAGTTTATTTGGGGGCTATGTACATTTATGCACTGACTCTCGTGATTTTCAATAAACTTCGCCCGTATGACAATTAAGGCTGGGTTTTTAAGATCTCAGTTAAACTAGGTTTAGTTAATCTGAAAACAGATTTGTGCCGCCATTACCAAGTTTGAATACAAAATTTTGACGGAACAGCTTAGTTTTGCTAAAAATTTTGGACTTTAATGAAAAAATAAAAAAAAATCACATTTCGCCGGTTAAATCCGAGTTTCAGACTACGTTAAACTAAGTTTAAACTTAATCCACATCTTAAAAACCCGGCCTAAGACGTATGTATGTACCACCAAATTATACTGCGAATTGCGATCTGTACATTCCGCGCAAATTTTGTATTATTAAATTTTTTAAAAAAATAAACTAAAATAAAATACCAAAGAAAAGAAAACCCCTTAGCAGAACCGACCCGTTCTTGGTTTGGGATTGTTACCAACTAATTTATTCATTCTTTTTATGATTACAATGAGTCTTATGCTAATGTTTAATTATCTAAAATTATCATTTTACAATATTGCTGATTTGCATTGAATATTATAAATTTATTAATCGTTCTATTTCAACCGCTGCAATTCTTGGAATTGCGACCGTAAAAAAATTTTGATTAGCAATATTAAAACGGAAATGGATTTCATAAAATCAATATTTTATACAAAAAATCAAGAACAGATCAGATTAATTTACATATAAAACAAAATGTATCTTCTAACAAATATCGCATAAAATAATTTTTTAAAATGGTTTTTCTTTAAAAAAAACATATTCCCAAAAAAGAAAAAAAACAAATTTAACCTTTTAAGTTAAACCTTAATATCAATTTCCTTAAATCTCAAAAAAAAAAAAGCAAAAACATGTCCGTGCTAAACGAGCATTGCGTTTATCAAAGTTCACATTAAAAATTTAGGCACAAAAATACATCTGCACAAACAAAGACACACACACACACATATAAGAAAACAGAGACTCAGACAAACAAATCGGTATCAACATCTTAATATCAATCAACAAATATGTTATAAAATATAAACAACTTTCCAAACTCAAATTGATGGTTTCGATAACAATCGACATTTGTAACAAGCGAAGAGCAAAAGAAAAAGCGGAATACACAGTAACAAAAAAATAGGATAAAGAAACAGCCAGCAATTATAATAAGAACCCTTTTAACTAAGACCATTAAATCGGTTTTTAAGATGTAGAAAATCCCTTTTTTCTTTCCTCCCCTCTGATACGCAAATAAAACTTTAAAGAACATTTTATACAAATTGTAAAATTTTTTTTACGGTTTTTTTTTAAGTTAAACATACTTAAGTATTGAGAACCGCATCTACAAACTCAACAACAAGCACATCTTTATCCTTAAAGCCAACAACATAAGCCCCGAAACAACAACATTTACTTAAAGGGAAAACGTGAAAAAAGAAAGTAAGAGACAAGATTACAACAACAACAAAAAAAGAAAATATGTATTAAAAAGCTTGTAGACATATTTTCTTTATAGGATTTTCTTACAAAACGCAACAACAAGAAGTTTAAAAAGTCAAACATAAAACCATGAACACACACACACGCACGCACTCTTAAAGTAGTAAATTTGTAAAAAGTTATTTCATTTACAAAAACAAACATACCCTGCAAGCATTTAGACGATTTTTGAAAAAAACAAAAGTGATTAAACGTCGCACCTTCTCCACTTCTAAGGAAAAACCTTGCAATACTATTTTCATCGTCTAATGTAGTCTCTTCGTCAACCCAATTCGCATTAAAATTTTGACATTTATTGAATTTTGTTTACAAAAATCAATATTTTCTAAAAAGTTTCCCTTTGCAAAAAATTTTAGTAGAAAATTTAACTACATTTATTCAAACATTAAATTAAAAATTTAATGGCTTTGCCCTTCTTTGCATGATTTTTTTGTGAAATTAATCACAGAGATGTAATTCAAGCTCTAGATTAAGGAAAAAAAATAAAAAAAAAACAAATTTTATAAATAAATAGTAAGAAAAAGTAAAAAACAGTATGATTGAAATTTAAAATTCGCCTGCCAAGCTCAGTACTAAATAAATGAAAATCTAAAAACTTCGACATCTTCATTTGTCAATGGACAAAAATTAACTGTTGTCTTTACTTCTAATTCATTCAATGAAAACAGTCGTAGTCCAGGCAAAAGCAAAAAACGAAAAGTTGTACACAACAACGAACATCGACTGTCAACATGTGCGGAAGTGTTTGGTTTGTTATCGAAGATGGGACGTTGTGTTTGTGTTTTTGTTTTCCATATTTTTTTTTAAATATCAATATTTGGATTAAAAGCCATTAACATTTCAACAAAATAACCACAATACTAATTAAAATAAATACATATGTATTTATGTATATATGTTCCAATGTAGTATTTAAAATAAAAAACAAATATGAAAAACAAAAACACAAACACAACGTCAAACGTGAATTTGATGGTCCACAATAAAAACGATGCTAAGTACAGATAAATCAACGGTAAGCGGTATAGAGACACCGAATGAACCACTAAATTGTGTCCGTGCAGGGCACTTGTCATCTCAAATAACTCAATACCTTTCTTTAGAACGCTTTCCCGGGGACCAAGGAACAGTGTATAAAAAAGTCGATTACGTCCTATGGTGGGCCGGACGAAACAGCCGTCTAATATTGCCTTTAACACAACGATTCGACTTTTAAAACTTAAGTTTAAAGCAAAAAACAAACTTATTGAACATTGATTGATGACGGTGGCGCCTCAAGATGCCAAATCCCTTCACACACAATTGACACCAGGGATGGGAATTCCCCTGTCCTCTGTTCAGACGTGAACAGTCTCCACCGAAAGACAGGTTCCGCTTAAAGAAGCTTCTTAGAGATTACGTTGTACTTAATAACTTTTCGCGCTTCAATAAAAGACAAGTTGAATGGTAACACAGCGCGTGATATAATCAATATTCTGAGAGAAACATTTGTCAAACGATAATTCCACGAAATGGAGTTTATGCATGCGATTTTAAGCGAAAATATAACTTTCTCTGTATTAGTTTGTATTATTCTAAAAATTGTATCCCGTCCACACTTTCCGGGTAGACAAGCCTTCTTTAAGGAAGATAAGAATTTTAATAATTTGATGATTTGACTGCCGATAATTTTAATCGAATTTTCCTTACTACCGCGATAACAAATGTTTGCAGGGTACATACATACATTCTAACTCATCCTTTGACAAATGACACTGTGCGTAATAAACATATTTTATATTTCAAATAAAAAGAGTTCACACGCACTTATTTGTTGTTTTGCGAATGTTTGCTACATATAATTCATATAATGCATAGAATTGTGTATTTTATTTATTACTTTTTTTATTTTTGTATGTTAAAGTTTATGAAAAATTTGGTAAGTGGTTTTGTGAGTGTGTGTCTCTGTAAGGCAGGATGATGCTGCGAAACAAACAAGCTGATGTCTGCTGTTATGCCTCCGGCTGTTTTGGAACGAATGGAATTGTTTAAATTGGTATTTGTACTTATTTAAACAATTTTGTTAGAATTTTCCTTAAACCCCTCCACCCTCCCTTATTATTTTTATCTTTTTTTTTATTTGTTTCCCCTCTGACGGCAGTAATTCATTTCTAACAATTTACAACATATTTTGCCACTTTTTGGAGCTGATAATCAACAAATTTTCCATTAGCTGGGTGTCTTTTTTTATGATTTGTTGTTTGCAAAGGAAGCAAATGCGAAAATATTGGAGTAACATGGAGTGTTACAGATTGTCGCAGTGTTTGTTAATACGCACACACACACTAACACCTTCAAAGTAAAATAACAAAAGTTAGAACCAGCTAAAAGAGATTTATTATCCTTAAAGAATATTAAAAATAAAACCCTACTGAAAAATTGGATTATATTTTATTAAATTTAAGACAAAAATTCTAATTTGTTGTAAGCAGGAGAAGCTTTGTGTTTGCAAGTTTGAACATTAATCAGATATTGCGTGAACCAGTAGTCAACTTTAAGCCATGGCATTAACTCAAGCATTAAGGACCGTTGCCGATTTTATTTATATTTTAAATCAAATCTTTTCAATCTTTTAAAAGGGACAATTTCTTTTTGAGTTTCATATCATTATCCCATCTATTAATTCAGGACGTGGAAGAGACAAGTTACATAGAATTTTGTTCAGCCAAATATGTCTACTTTTGAAATGTAATAAATTTATACAAATTTTAAATTCAAAATCATGAAATTTTTAAAAGCCATCATATGAATTGGATGAAAAATACATTAAAATAATCTCTTGTGAATTAAAAGTCCTGGTTAAATTATAAGGAGATTTAGGAATGTCCGTCTGTCTGTCTGTCTGTCAGTCTGTCAGAGCAAAATTCAAATCGCAGTAGTGTAAAAATGTTTCGATGACAAACTTGTTAAATAAAAAAAATTTTTAAATCTGTCTACCTCGTTTACTGGTGTAAATTAATATTGTCAACTTTTTTTTTTTTTTTATTTATGTATGCTTTTACTGGTGCAATATGATTTCCTGTGTAACCAAATCGGTCTATTATTTCTTTCAGACTCAACTAAAATGTTCGAGTGGTTTAACATGATAACTGCCACACGAAATGAGCTAAAGTAAAAAAATTGATCTGAAAATCTTCTATATACAAAAAAATATATTTGCTGTTTGTTACAAATGGCCGAAATCAAAACAATATTTTACCAGGCTCCAACATGCAGAGAAAAAGCATTTTTCAATATGGTCACCTCCAACAAAACTATTAAAGAAAGTGTTTAAACAAATTATGGTCATTATTGTCACAGACAACCATATTATTGTTAAATTAGTCATATATTAAAAACTCATAACCATTTTATGACTGACTCTAAACATGTTATGGTTATATATGCGAATTTCTTAACCATTTATAATTGTTTGCTTTTAGATTAACGATAGTATTTTCCTCTTTTCCAGGAGCAACATGTTATGGTTGAAAAACTACCACGCTATTTTATGTGTTAAACAAAGTTTACTTATTATAAACAATAACATGTTCGGTGGCAAACATAATATGGTTGTGGCTCTTTAATGGAGGACTATTTTAAACATAACATGGTTGTCGGTTTAATTAATACGTAAATAAATAATGATTAATTTAGCCATGATATGTTTAAAATTTTTCGCTGAAAAAAGTTTGGTTGGAATTGACCATATTAAAAAATATTTTTTCTCTGGGGAAATCAGGCAGAAAAAACATAAGCGGAGTTCAGTATTAGGCTTGCAGAAGAGCCAATGCAAAATATTTTAGCACTTTAATGAAATCTAACGGAAACTCTGTGTATTTTGTTGTTGGATTTAACAAAAGAGTTACGATATTTTGCATTTTCTCTTTTGCAAGACTAAAGGCTCAGTTAGCCGGGAGTAACATTAACATAACCTTGCCGTAAAAACGTTATACCAATCTATTTCTTACAGATTAAGACGTAACATAGTTTTAATTCCTTTACAAACAACAAAATAAAGTAGCTGATTTACAACGTTACTGTTACTCCTGGCTAACTGAGCTTTAATACTGAACTCCGCTATGGTTAAAGTTTTGTAAAAAAAAACAATACTTTGTGCCTAGCATTGGCCACAAACAAACTACTGTGGTTTTAACATTACAATTGTTACGATTAAGGAAATTTTCTTTATGTCTTACAATAAATTTTTACCTCTCTTTAAATTGCAAATATTCTTAGATTTAGCAATTCATGTTTAAATAAAATTTAGCAAGAACCATTGTTATTATAAAATGCAAAAATAAACATTAATTAATTTTAAAAATAATATGTTTGCAAGTAACGAAGTTTTGGTTGCTTTGTTTTGTGCAGTAGTTGAATGCTTTTGAATTATTAGCTTGGTTTGCTTAAAATTCTCGCATTCTTTTTCCTTTTATTGTTGATTTAAATATGTACATACAATTTAAGTAGTAGTACATCAAGTTAAACGGAAAGAAAGCCCAGGCTGGACAATGGATGACTCGCAGTTTGCCTCGCTGTTAATTAAAGAAGGGGGTATAACAGTGGAGAAAAATAAAATTATAGTAAAACTTCATGGAACAGGAGTGAAAAAAAACTTAAATAGAATTACAACTTGATCTAAAAAGTTAATTGAAAAAATGGTTTAAAACAGTGATGTCAAATTAGGCGATTTATTCTCAATTGAGAATTATTTTTTTTATTAAACGAGGGTAAAAAATTTTATTTGGGAATTTTTAGGGATTTTTCTCGTTTTTATTTTTGAATCTTTGAAATAAAAATTTTATAACTATCAGGCCTTTCACACAGGATTTACATTTCTTATGTTGAGTGTATTAAGTGAAGATGTTACAAAAATAATTGAAGCGATTGAAACAGACTCGTCCTCCTAAGCCTACAAACATTAGACTTGTTAAAATCCAACTATAGTATGTTGCCCTTAAAATATGGTTACCCCAACCATGTTTTTAGTCTGCTTATCAGTGATGTTATACGTGGGGAAAAATCCCTATTCGTAGGGATTTTCTTCTAAAAAAGTGTGCGTACGGAAAAAAGGACAGATTTTTTAAAATCATTAAAATGTAGAAACTTTTCAAAAATGTGACAAGACTGTATATATTTGGCAATCTTTTTCGATTTGTGACAACATACTAATAAAATTGATGATAGGGCAACATAACAAATTGTTAAATTTTTTTGAGTGATCGCTTGCCGCCATTTCAACTTTGATTTTAAGATAAACTTGCAAAACTCTCTTTTACAAGAATGGAAATGCTTTGAATTTAATTTTTCAGAGCAATAAATAGATAATTTTCTTAAGATGGGAATCAAAAAGTTTTGGAAAAAGTCACTTTTTTTAGTGAAAATTTTATTTTCCCATTTTATTCAAAGTTAGCTATCTTTGATTTATCACTGCCACATGCCAATACAGATAGCGAAAGGTTTTTTCTATCATTGATGTTAATTTTTGGGCTTATGTTTTAGCCAATCTTTTTATTTGTTCGGCAATGAACCATATATGAATCCTTTTTTAATGGCTCAAGTGATGAATCGGTTTTTATATATAAAAAGTGATCTGAAAAGAATCATTTAGGGGATTTTTAAAAAAAAAATATCACCCAAGTTCTAGCTGGGAATACTTAAAATAAAATGTATACACACTAGAGCAGGCCGATTTGTAAGGACAAAAATTTGTTGCTATTGTGCAATGTTTCGATAGAGGAGATTGAAATTTGTACACCCCGAAAATGATTTTTTTTAAATATGTCGTAGTTGAATTTTTTTTCCTAATGGCAAAAGCCATCGAAAAGTCGATGGCATTCTATCGATTGCTAAATCGACCCACCCTAATGTACACTGTACATTGCACATTAATATAAATGGTTATATTTATGTTGATATTTTATCATTTTAAAGTTGTAGGGAGTTTCGTAGAGATAATTTTTTTATAAGGGAAAAATAGTGATTTTTTCGGGCTGCGTAAGTACTTTTCAAACAAGTGTAAACATCACTGCTGCTTATACTTACATGCCCTCGGAATGGGAATTTGGCAAGATTGTAAATAAGAAAATTTAGTCATTATTTCAAGAAACTCCGAACCCCCAGAATTGATGTTAAAGTACAATAGTGACCGCTAAGAACGAAATTTTGACTAAATAATTCTTACATATAAAGTTTGTTTAACATTCAAAACTAACTTGAAATTTATGTTTTATTCGTATTAAATCAAGGTTTATTCCAACTAATGGAAGTGGATAAAATAGACGTACAAATTCCTATCACTTGTTTCTGATTGCAAATTCTTGCTGAAAATATTTGCATAATATATTCCAAAAAAAAAAGAACACGTATGCAGTTTTGAACAAATGAACCAAATAAACAACACACGTGTAAACAACTAACGCTGTTCAAAGAATTCAATATAAATAGAAGATAAATTCCAAAAAAAAAAATAAAACAAAAAATAGCGAAATGAAAAGTGAAAAAATACAATTTCCTAATACAGAGTTCAATGTTCTTTTTACGTTCAATTTCTGCATATCGCTACTTAAAATGCAAATGACCCTATCTAAAATTTTGAAAGTTTTACAGGAAAAGCAAAAAACTATTTAAAACGATAAATTGTGTTAAGCTGTTAATAATTTAATTTCATTTTCTTTTTTATTTCTTGTTAAACATACCAGTTGTTTTGATAATTGACAGTGACGCATATTACACAGAAAAAAATAATTTTCATATTTGAATACGAAAATCGCCTATTTGATTACAAAAATTTTTGAATTTTCTGCGATGACGATTTTTGCGGTATTGATAAAAAAGTTTGTATGAATAATTGTTAAATTTTTAGTCAACAACCAAGTTTATTGAGTCAATAAAAAAAGTTGTTGCCCAAAATAATTTTTTTCAACAAAATGTTTACTTGATTTGTTAAAATAAATTGTTGAAAATGTTGAGTAAGTCAAACAAAATGTTAATCGAATCTTTATTTTTTTATTTATTAATGATGATGTCATAAGTTTTCAATTTTTATATTTTTATAAAAACACTAAAATTTAGTATGCAAGGATAAGTAAGTTCCTATGCGCATTTCACTGGTTGCTTAGGCCAGATCATCAGGAAACCTTTTCCAAAGACTGGCAAAACTAAATATATTATTCAAATAAAACTGTAAAACAAATGAGAATTTTGAGCTATTTAAAAACGGACAAGAGTTGTTAAAATACTGTCTTTACTTCGATTCAAATATTTTTTTTATTGAATTTGAAGAAATATTTAATTATTTCATTATTAAATATGTTTTATTGAGTGCTATTTTGCAAAGTGTAAATTTGATAAATGTTTTCTTTGAATCAAACAAAAAGTTTGTTGACCTAAAATTTTATTTTTAACAAAATGTGTTGTTAAAAATTTTTATGAGATATTTTTTTTTTTTCTATGTATGTATACTGTTCGTTGGGTCCTTTTTTCTTAATTAAATCGCTTATTTTGCTCGAAAGATTCCAATTTGTGCTGTTAAAATACCTTTTAAGTTTTAGGTAACGATATCCTACACTACATATTTACTTTTAGGCCTGCCTGGCTGTTGAATCAACATATCGCACACTAAATCATATAAACAGTTATAATTCAAAATTCAAAAATTTTCAGGAGAAGCCAAAAACTGCCTTCAAAAACAAGGTTGTAATTTTTTATTTAAAATTAGTTCAGAAATGTTAATAAAGAGAAATATTAAAGAAGATAATGACGCACAAGAAATTTTCGTTGGAGTTATTGTTTTGAGTTGTGAAATCAAAACGTAAAAAAAAACGATTTTCATACATTTTGAATTGTGACTGTTTTTGATTTAGTGTGCGATATTTTTTTTTTCTTCGTCTTTTTTTAATATTTTACACATTTTTCAATTTTTTTTTTTGCCAAATATTTTCATATTATTGTTGCAAAAAAAATTTACAAATTTGACATGACGTGACAGTGAATAATAATAAAAGTTATGAACTCAGTGCTATTTTAAAAAAATCAAGGCAAGTTTTTTTAACTTTTTGCAGGAAAGAAAAGTATTTGCAAGGTTTTGAAAAAAAAAATAGTTTTTTGCATTAAATTCAATATTTACTCATCAATATCTAAACAAAACTATAATTTACACCAGTGGTGCCCAAAAAACACACAGTCACAATTATGTGCATTTGATAGAAGCAGCAAATTACGAAGTTTACATTTTTATTAATTTATAATGTTGCGTACTGATCGGTATATGAATGGGAACTCATTTGAGTCTCTTTGTTTAAATGTAAACAAAACAACAGCCGAATATTTATCGGCATTAACACGCATAATATTGTAGTGTAAGTGTGTCGGCAGAATGTTTTGCCTTTTACTTGCTAGTGTAGGAATATTTGAACTGGGCGTCACAATTTTACACCATTAACGACTTAGCTTGTATTTTAAGGGAAATCTTTAAAAACCGAAATACTTAAAAAAAATGTTGTTTCATTTAAAATATTTACGAAAACAATCAGCGTATCTGTATCTGTTATATAAACTTTAAAAATGCCAATCAGCAACTAGACCCAAACATCAACCTTTGCTTAAGATACAGCTTTTCTAAGCGCCAAAGAAAACCACTGTGAAGCATCTCAATGCCTACAGTATCGTATATATCAACTGGTAAAATGGTTAAAACAACGGAAAATAAAGGTCAATAAATAAATAAAATTGTGTACGTATAACATTTTACTTTGAGTAGAGAGTCATGCCCCCCCCCCCCCAACCATTAAAATAATAAGCAAATAATACCGCAATATTTGAATGTAAAATACCTCGGTATACATCTAGATCGACGCACAGTAGCGCCCGTAGAGCAAACGAGGTTGCAAAAATCAAAATTTTCATGAGCACCGACGAATAAGCACATGTTATAGGAAACTTTTCAAATCTGCCACTCTTAATAATATCACATTTTTAGTTTAGAAGATATAGCCGTTCAAAGTTGACCGACTTTCGGTTTTCAAAAAAACACACAATTTTTAGTAAATTTGTTGCGATTTCAGGTGTAATATCACGAAAAATAGGTAACGAATCGCCTTATTTTTTGTTTGTATTGATTGATGTATTTATTAAATGTATAATGATAAAAAAAAATTAACTGTTTGCTTTGTGTTTCTCCTGGTAAATCAATATTTAAAAACTATCCGTTTTTTCACTATTTTTCAACTTTGACGGAAAATAAAAAAAATCTATATTTTTCTATATTTGCCATATTTGCAAAACCTGTTCATTGATTATTTCTTTACATTATTCAAAAATTTTATCTGCCCGTACGTGCCCGTTTGGCTTCTAGAGGTAAAAAAGGTTAAAAAGACATGGTTGCAGAAATTATATGTTTTGACTGACAGTAGTTTGATCTAATAGTTTGAAAAAAACTACTCATTGAAATTAGCAGGTACGTACCTCACTTAAACAATACTTTGGCGTACAAATGGTCAAAAACAATATTGACTTATGGTCCCTACAGGTAGGCACAGATCTTATTTGGACACGTGCATAATATCAAAATGCATTATTCAGCCTAAATCCATATGTATGCAGGGAACAGGTAAGTTTTTATTGCAAAATAAGCATAATGCCTGGATTAGTCTACGACTGAAAGTTGGCGCAACAATTACTGAAACCATTAAACAATTTAAGTACTGAAAACATGGCGTTGAACAATTTTAAATTATTTGAACTGTTTTGAATGTCAACCACACCAAATTTTTTCACGGAAGCTGCTTTAGAAGAACTTGATAGCTTATACGGAAATATTAAGAAAAGCGAAATTATAAAAAATAATTTTTATCTGATATATCCCAGCAAAAACTTTGCTTACAAAATAAGCAGAAAAATAATGAGAATTTGACGAGCAGACTACTTACTTTTCTACTAGAAAAAGTACTTATTTTTGTTCGCGATGTCCCAAAAGTAATCCATTATAATTTGGCCAATAATCCTAAAAAATAATATGTTTTTATATATTTAAAAGTTTTATAAAAATATGTATATAGTTAAAAAAAGAGGCCAAACATAAGCTATTGTAAATTAATTCAAAAAAGGTTAAAACACACTAATTAAAATTGCTCTTATATACATGAAAGTGTACACAATAATAAATTTTTCGAAATACCTATAAAGAGTGTTTTGGCTGCATAAAATCATCTATAGCTCTAACACTGTAATACAAATGTGTGTAATGTAAATGTTTTTATGTTCAAAAAACATCGTTTACATTCGATCGATATAACTGCTAGTGTTCTAATAACAAAAATATACTCTGCGGGTAATATTGGAACATATTTATGTATATATTTATTTCACATCAAAATTATTGTAAAAATTACATAGTATTACCGAATGTCTAGCAAATATTAACAGAATATACTGCACATTGATATTAATGATTATTTAAAATTGTATAATATTAACCTTTTGAAATCATAATATTAAATTTTTTTGTAATGTATAATTATGACTTATTTAAGATATAATAATAAAGTTATTATTTAATATATAACTAATAATCCAAAAAGTGGAGAATAAAGCTACAAAGTAATGAATTCAGGAAGTCATTAAAAGTAGGATTGTAAGTAAAGTTTTTGCTGGGATGCAAATATTAAGGCAAAATCTGTGAAATCTAATCGAACCATTCAGAACTTCAACTCCAAATACGAGGACTGGCTTAATGAAGACACCATCCTGGATATATTGGCAGTAGATAAACCCACCACATCAACCAGAGGAGCAAAAGGAAGGCCAAACAAAAGTATTGAGGAGTGTTCAATTTTTACAAGAAAGAAGTAACGAATAGAGTTAGAAAATAATTATAGTTTAGAAATGGTTAGTCTTTTAGATATACCTTCTCTTACGAATTGTGATGAATATTTTACAGAAAATTGAAAAAATAAATTTAAAAAAAAAAAATAATTTTTTTTTAATTTGTTGGGTAATAATTTAAAACATAAAACCCTAAAAAAAAAATAAAAACAATCTAAAAATGTAAAAATAATTTTTTTTAGTTACCATAAAATTGATTTTTCTACTAATTTTAACTTTGTAATAAGTAGGCCCCTACAAAGCGTAGCACCCTTTCCAAACGCTCATTTCATAGGCTGAACAGTTGTCTATCATATGCTGTTTAAACTGTTCAATTATCTTATTCGGTTCAAAGGATATGATTTTTGCAACGAAAAAACTCAAATGGCGCCACTGTGCGACGTTTAACCATGGGAAAGGAATAAAAAGGCAAAACTAATTCTAATGAAACTTAAAGCAATTTAAATTGGCTCTTCGGAAATTTTGCTCTTTCTCTTTTTACAACGCCAACTTAAAGATAATTTGGTGCTACGGCATTCAGTTCTAGGACACTACCTACGCCTCCAATATAAAAAACCAAAATTCCTCGAATCATCACATCCACTCTCTGGTATGTAAAAAAATCGAACATATACACAGACCTCAATTTGCCATTAGTAAAAACCAAGATCACAAAATATTCAAAAAAATATCTAAAAGGGCTTTAAATGCACCCAAGTCCACTAGTTCGAAATATTTTAAATGATGTCAGCCATTTGTCTCTTTTATGAGCGCCTTTTTGCTTGCATCTTTTCAATTTTTTTGCATATTAAAACTAGCCCTGTTAGTAACAACTTTTAGCAGTAATATGAGCAACAATGTTGCTGCTGCTGTTGTTAGTATAAATGTTGTTGTTGTACTTTATATGAATTTTGTTGTCTGTTTTCATTATTATGATTATTTTTCATGAAACTCACGTTAAATATTTTAAAATGTAACGAAAAATAAAACAAAATGTGTAAAAATTTTCCAAAAAAAAAAACAACAGCACCGGCTGTTGTGAAAACATCAACAACAATAAAATAAAATATAAGTTTTTTTTGCATAAACAAATTGTTGGTCTGGGCAGGAATTTAAGTGCGTTGTTGTAAACTTTTCTGATTTTTTTTTTTTTGTTTTGTGTTTTTTTTTTTCCTGTTTAATAGGCAACCGACATTAACAACACTTTAAAATAACTTTTTGCAGAGTTGGAGGTTTGTCTCCAACACAATAATAATAATAAAAAACAACAATTTTTTAAACTGAATACCAACTTCCTGTCGCCCTGTGTTTCGTTTAACCAATTCAGCATTCAACAGCAGTCGCATCACCTGCTCGGAAGACAATTTCTCTAACAGGAACAACGCCATGATAACAGTAATAAACCCGCAAGTGAAGAGAATAAAAACGAATTAAATGTCAGCGGGTTGCGATGTGGCTTTCGAATGGCGTTCATGTTGCTCAAATACTGTATTGGCAGTTTAGGCGGATGTGCCACATTAATGGTACCAATGGGAAGTCACGCGTACTTTTGTTTATAACTTTAGCAAAAAAGTACATTGAGAAAAAAAAACTACAGACTGTGCTAAAAATGCGAAAAACAAGAAAAAAAGCAAAACAATTTATACAAATGTATGTTTAGTATATGAAATAATACTAAAAATGTTTTTACTTACTCTATTGTTGCATACCTCGACATATTTCTATTTGCAGTTGTTTTTCCCACCCTCCACCTCTTGGTTTCTGTTAAATTATTGCTCGTCGTCAGGTTAATGTTCATGTTCATGTGTGTGTGTGTGTGTGTATGTGATGTTTGTTTAGTTGTAATAGAGGTTAAAAACATTGGCAGTAATACACGATACTCAGTGATAATCATCAAGTGAAAATAGCAATTAAATGTCAGGTTTAAATTGAAATGTGCTAATGCCCTATTTTAGTTTTGAAGGAATTTTTAAAAGAAATAAAATACATATGGAAAAACCCGTTAAAAACGTAGATAAAAAAAAACACTGTTAAAACGCTTTCAAGACCTTAGCTAACTGTTAAAATCGCTAATTTAAAAAAATCAAATATTTGAATGTGTCTACTTATTTCATGCGTCAAATGCAACTAAAAATTATTTTTTTAACTTAATTTACCGAACAATAGAAAGTAGTCTGTCAGCCCGTTACAGTAAAACAGACCAATGCTTCTGCCAGGATGCGAACCTGCAACCCTCTTACCGAAAGTTCTCTAGGGCACCCAAAAGGCAAGCAAATCAATGCAAAATAAATTAATGCAAATAAAAAATCAGTAAAAAAGCGCCAAAAAATTCTTTTAAATTCAAGAAAACGAAAATAAATGAAAAATCGCCCACAAAATTTCCTTACAAATTTGGGTGAGTTTGCATAAGAAATATAGCCCATTTTTGTTGAGCGATTTTTCGTAATTTTTGGGTAACGGTAATAATTCTTTAACCATAGTTAACAAACATTTTTGGGCGATTTTAAGATTGCTTCTAAATTCGGCCTTTCTTTTTTTGGAGATTTTTCGTTCGGACAACTTTCACACTTTGCTTTAAGCGATTTTGCTTTGTGTCATTTTGACTACGGCCCACACACAGAAAAAAATACCACTGTTAAATTAACATGGCGAAATGTTGATCGAGAATCATAGTAAATTTCTGCAAAAATATGCCTTTTATTTAAATTTATCATTATTTCATATTTATTTTAAATGAAAAATATTAAAATAACTTTAAATCACATTTATTTAATATTATTCACTGTTAAAATAACATTGTTCAATATTGAATCCATAAAAACTTGTTTTTATATATGGACTCTATTTAAAATTATCTTGGTTTCATGTTTATTTTAAATGAAAAATGTTAAAATAAAATTGTTCAATAGTGAAACAATAAAAACATGTTTTACTTGTTTTGTATAGAAAAAAACAACACCATAAAAAGAAAAACATAAATTTTTTAATTTTCATGTTTAAAATATCTTATAAAAAGTATACAATTCCCGTATTCTCCCGTACATCAATTTTCAAAGTAGAATGATGACGAAAACCATATCGGGCCATTCTGCTGATGCTTCTGTTAACAAAGGGAAATAAAAATAAGTGAAACATGTGTTACAGGGGTAAGTGTGAATTATTCTTAAATAAATGCATATGTTGTCTCTGAAGCTTCTTTTCACTGTTATTTCACACTCAAACCAATTTGATTCTACATGAAATTTATGAAATGTTTCAACTTGAAATAACTATCATTCAACGTGATTCGGATTGTTATTTCAACATAAATGACATTTTGCTCTAACTTTACTGCAATGTAGTATATAGCAATGTTAAATTAACATAAATTATAGATATTTTTAGAAAGAAAATGTTGTTCGCAAGTTATTGTAAAATCATGTTAAATTAACATGAAGTAACTATGAAGCAAAATCACCACCGAAAACGGTCAAATCAACCTTGTTTCGACGATTTTACCTTGATTTTTTTCTGTGTGCAAATATAGTGAAGAATAGCAAATCGTTGTGGTTTATGGGTATGTTTTATGGGTTCAGATGGTATCAGCCTTTGATTTCTTAGCTTGGTGGCAGTGCTGCTGCCCTCTGCAAAGGCCCGACGTTTTTTATAATCATTTCCTGCAATAGTGGGATGTTTCGCCCGTTTTTTTTTTTTTTGTCATTTGCTCAGTCGCCATATTCTCTTCTGTGAAAATAGGGTGCGCCACGTAAAGGCTTAGCAGAAAACAGAAGTAGTAAGAAACAAATTGTTATTTTACGAAAACTTAAAAAAGTTATTGAAATTTCACTCTTAAAAGAATTAAAATTAAGAATATTATAAAAAGAAATATATTCAAATTTTTAATTTTACAATAAATTTCCAAAATTACAAAAAAAAAAACCATACAAATTTTTATTTTAAAAATTTATATTCTGAAAACAAATATTAACATTTCTTATTAATATTTAAGCACAAACTTATTTTTCTAACAAAATTTAATATTTAGCCAATTCACAAAGAGTTCTAAAGTGCTAAGACACTAAAGTGTTATTTTAGGCTAAAAAGCCCTGTTACCGTTAAAATTTAATGGCAAAACTATATAAAAACAAGCAATATTTATAGTGATTAAATAAATAATTAGGGAAAAATAATGACTTGATATTAGAAAAAAACCAACTAAAAATAGCACACTGAATATATAAATACATACACAGTAAATTTGTATTGTCATATAATATTTTAATATGAAAAACACAACAGATTTTTTTACAGTCATAAAATTATAGCAAATACAACAAACGATTTCGAACGTTAGTAAAGAACTTTATATGGAAAATATTTCTAAAGCTGAGTGTTTCTCAAAGAAATATTCTATGCGGACGTTAACGTTGGAAATCGTTGAAGAGGCAGTCAAAAAATTCTTTAATATTAATGTAAAGGATATGTAAGATTCGGTTTAGCTTCATTTTCTACAATATTTTTTTTTTTTTTGTTTTTCATTGTCTGCAGAATTTTGTTCCATATCTGAAATAATAAATCAATATCGACTAAAATGTGGTTAAGAAAAAGATCATGCGTGTCACATATTCGGTAATGAACTCATCACACCCACCACGTGTCAATACAAAAACAAAATCACTAATGAAACTGAAAAGGAAAAGGAAAAGAGTGTGTGTGTGTTTTTTGTTCTTCTTTATTTTCTTTATTTCACAATGCTGAACATGTGCGTGAATATTTTCTTTCATACTTTTTGTTGCCCTTTGTTTTAATTTAAAATATAAATTTTGTTTTCGTTCTAACGTTAATATTTTTTTCTTTTTACTTACATATTTTATTTATTTTTTTTGTTCATGATGTTTTTTTGGATTTTTGGAATCTCTTTCTCTGAAATCACACCCTGAAATCAACTAAGTCTACTGTTTGCTACAGAATGTTAACATTTTGCAACGAAAATACTTCCACCAAAAATAAAAATGAAAACGATCCCTTGTATCGGAAATAATTACTTACGAATATTTGTTAAGCGGAAGTATAACAAATTACTGAAGTCAAAAGTGAAGAAAACGCGACATTTCATGGGGTGGGTGAGTATGTTTACACTTACCCTGCAAGCATTTAGAAGACTTTTTATGCGTAAAGTATTAATACGATCTGCAAAGGAACAACCAGGTCGAAAACCAGCTTGCTTCCTCCTTAAAATATCAATAATCAAAGGTGATATTCTTTGCAGTATTATCGTGGCCACGACCTCACCTATGGAATTGAGGAAGGTGATAGATCTTCAGTTTTTACAGAGGCCTAGTTCGCCTTTCTTTGGGATGGCAGATACAGCGCCTTCTTTCTAAACTGATGGTTAAACTCCTTAGGAATAGTGTCCGGACCTGGTGATTTGTAGTCCATTATTTTACTTAAAGCTGTCTCTACTTCTTCACCGGTAGGGGGATCTGTTGAGATGTCCCTTTTCGGATTACGTCTTATTACCGGAATTTTCCTGGGCTCCAGCCAGGATTACATCATTAGGATCAGTTGACTGGGATACAAAATGTTGACGCCACCTAATGAGTTGTTGTTGTTAGAGCGAAACCATTTGATTTTTTAAACACCGCCGTACTTCTAAATGTTGTTTCCCTTTAGCTGTTTAATTGCTGAGTAACAGGCTCATAGATTGCCTGTGTTAGCTGCTTGTTCAGCTATTTCAATGCCTACGATCCTATCGGACCATTTAGTGTTCATTTACATTTAACCTCGTAAAAGTGTCGAAAAGCTCGAATTTAATAAATCTGTATGTATTATTTACTTATTTGTATGTTCCTCTTTTTTGTCTATCCAAATCTTTTTGAAGCCCACTGATGGGCTAGAAAGCTAAAAATTATCATGCGTATAGTAAAACAAATCCTAACGTAGCCGGATCTTTGTATTTTGGCCAGTGGGGGGAGAATTAAGAGGAAAAAGGGTCTGAATCTATGATTTTTGGACAACGGGTAGAGAATTGAGAGGAAAAGGGGTGTGGCAAAATTACCGCAAAGAATCGCCAAGCATATATTACTGATGTTAAAGTAGTTTTGCTTCCTGCCTGGCAGGATCAGGCTTAACATCTAGTAATTTCATAAGATGCTTGCTGGGTATAATATACACGTGCCAGTGTAGTTTACATACTTACTGAAACATACAAACATATTTATATCCTAAATATTCTCGAGAGTAAATTTTTTGTAGTGACTGCACAGATACAATTTTGTTTAAGGAATTTTAATAACTCAAAAAAAAACATGCATTTTTTTTGTTTTAACTTGAGTTCGTACGTAAAGTTTAAGTTTTATTAGAACGTGTGTGTGTGTTATTAATATATGTATGTATTAAGAATGTGGTATAAATGCGTGCATAAAGAAACTTACTAATGTGTGTTGATAAAAAATGAAATGATTTTCTAAGTTATCAAAATCCATGCATGTGTATGTGTCTTAAATAACCATATATCCTTAAACTTTCAGCATGTAAAGCACACACTTACGTAGGTTCATTTAATTTTCGTAAAAAATAATTAGATTTCGTTTTAGATGTTGTTGTTGTTGTTTTATCTGATTTTTTTTCGAAGAGATGAATGGCATCCAATGAAAATCGTTAGTAAAATGCAGAAGAGCCAGAATAGAAAATCTTCCAATTTACTATGGAATATAAACAAAATGAAATATGTATTGAAATCCTATGAACACTTTCAACTGAATTCACATGAAAATGATTTTTATTTTTTCTCTTCGTATCTTACGAAAGTTATTAAGATTTTAAACATTTAGATTTTAAACATGAATTCGTAATTTTCATAAATACTAATAACTTAGATTGCGACATTTTAAATTTCATTAACTTAAAGTGGAATTTATGAGGAATAAGAAATGTATAAATAGAGGAAACAAAATTAATGGATCGAAGATGATGTTACATAAATTATTTATAACTATAGAAAATATATATATTTACAGCTCTAAGGAAATCTCATATGTAAGTTTTTCGAATAAATTTAAATCAAACAAAAATTAATATAAGAGAACAAATAAATTCTTCTTTTATTTTGGCCTTGCTCTTTGTTCAATGACATTCGACAACGAAAAATTTTGCAAGTAGAGGGCACAGAAATTTGGTTTTTAGTACCACACAGAACGAAAAATAATAAATGGTGTTCGGAATTGAAGAAAATTTGATTTGAAATCAGCTTAAGAATTTTAAACACAATTCAACCAAATAGATTTCAAACAAATTTCTGCCAGGGATGCATGGAATACATGGACACATAGATACCGATCTTTTTGAGTTTGCAGCTGACTATAAATCCTCTCTGGTATTACGAGAGTCAGTAGTTCCCGGTGGACGAAAACGGTGTTTATTGCGGTTGCGGACTCTTCGGGGATCACGTGGTGGTTGTGGCTTGGACTTAAAGTTTCGGCAATGGAGATCCTAAAAAGCCTGCTCAAAGTCAGATTTAACACCACTTGTGGGAAAGTTCATCTAGCGGGAGGATTTGCTACACAGATTGAGCCGACTATTCTGGTGCAACGAAAGTAATTAAGCTCCAGCTCCAACACATTAGTCGAATGAATAATTCTGCCGTATTTTACACTTTAAACTCCTACCGGTGCCTGTTGGTGGTTCTCACATACAGTGTCAGCTGGCAAAAGCATTCTCAGTGTCAGTGTTAAAGACCGCTCAACATTTGGCCAACACGGCAGGTTAATCTTTTTAACTCTTTTCAGTAAAATGGTCATATTGAAGAAAATTAATTAAATTGATTAATAAAGATGTTTTAATAAAGAAATTTATCGCAAAATTTGAGTTTAAATTATTAAAAGCCTATTCATATAAACTAAATCCTATATTCATATTGAATAATATTAATTTAATTAAAGTAACAACTTTTATTCAAATTAATGCATTTTTTGTTAACTTACAATCTTATGTCAAATTTGAAATAACTTTTAAGCAAAAACTTAAATTTATAGAGAACATGAAACTTCCAAGCATTTAGAATATGTATTGTCAGTTCAGGTATCGACTTAAGACTCAGTAGGAGTTACAATTATGGATGCAATATCGCTCTGAAAAACATCGATGTTTGAAGACATCGACTATTATATACATATGCTTGCATAAGCTTTTGTCAAAAATTAACAAAAAGCCTGTCAAACGCATTCAAAAACACAAAAAGAAAGTGCAATCAGATTCGCATTTTGCCTAATCAAATGGCAGATTCATAAAATTAAACAAAAAGTTTTCATAAGTGCAATATGGTTTGCAAATATGATTTTTATGTATTCGCACAGTTGCTTGAGCCAACCTTATACATACATATAGTTATGTAATGCACAGTATGCATGCATGTCCATACATATGTGCGTACTTTGTATGGTTATCAGGGGTGTGCTGGAAAACGGAAACGTAAAACGCAAGAATTTGGAAGTCATTTTTAATACAATAATTAATTTAATAAAATATTTTTAATTTTTATTTTAAAATTTTTGTATAATAATTAGTATTGTGGTTATTTTGTTGAACTATTTATGGTTTTTAATCCAAATTTTTTTTTTTTTTTTTTTTTTTTAATTAGGCTTAAGTTCATTAAATTTAATTTTCATTAAATTATTTTTATGAAGAAAGGAATTTTACAACATGAAAATTAATTAAAATTGTTATTGATAATCTTTCATTCTTGACCGTGGCCGGGGCTCGAACCGCGGCCGGCAGGTTACCATGACATGTTTCGATCGCAACCACTCGATCTCCTCAGATGGATTTGCCGTTTTACACTCGCAGCCATCGACGACTGCTGACGTCAATAGTCAAACATCAATCCTTAAACCAAATTGTATTTTAACCTTTGGTAGATCGAAGTTCGCTTTTTTGAATGATTATGCATTTTAATTGATTTTACATGTTTTTCCTTACTTCTGTTTTTTCGTACTTTTGTCAAGAATTTTTCTTGAAGTCCAAAGTACATTTTTTTTGTTTTTTCATTTTTTGTCTTTCTTTTTCTTGTTGACCTTTTTCAGCACAACTTGAAGGACAAATGTACACATAGAGCTCGTGCCTTAGCTTTAACAATAATTAGTATTGTGGTTATTTTGTTTGTTTTATTTTTAATCCTAATTTTTTTTTTTTTTTTTTTTAATTAGGCATAAGTTCATTAAATTTAATTTTCATTAAATTATTTTTATGAAGAAAGGAATTTTACAACATGAAAATAATAAATCATAAAATTCTTATATTACATAAATCTTATTAAAACCCGACATTTAAAATTCTTGCGTTTACTGTATGCTTTGAAAAACACTTTTTTATATTTTAAATAAAAGGTTTAATTGAAAAATAAAAATTAAAATTGGTAAAAATATTAAAAAAAATATTAAATTAATGAAAATATTTAATGGACGATGTCGATGTTTTTTAGTTTTGACGACGATGTATCGCCGATGTATCGTAAATCAAAACATCGATGTTGACATCGATGTTTATGAACGATAAATCGATGTTTTCTAAACATCGATGTATCGTTTGCATCCCTAGTTACAATAGAGCAATCATGTAAAAGGCAAACATTTATTTAATCGCATTTTTTCAAGGGTGAGGTAAAAAGAAGTTTTTAGTTGTAAATTTGTTTAATTGTGTATTCTTTTTAAAATTTTACCAAATCTTTGGAATTTTCAAAAAAAAAAAATATTTTTGTTTTATGTTAAGACCATGATAATAAATGAAAAATGTTAAGGTTTCACAAATTTTATTTTTAGACAACTAATTTTATATTTTCCGAGAAAAAAATCCAATTTAATTTTTAATTACAACAACTTTGAAATGAAGTTTGATGGCCTGAATTTTATGCGTGGCTTCGTTAAGCAAAACAAAATATAACCAACATATACGTAAATTTGATGAATTATCTTTTTGTTTGGCCATGCCGCTTAAGCGTAATTTCAGTATTTCTAACCTTTTAAATCTTTAAAACTAAAATTCATTTTAAATATTTTTTTTATATATATATAAAAAAAACTCTAACAATAACTTACCGTTTAAGACTTGGAAACAATACGATTTTCCACGAAAGAAACACAAATTAAGTCTGCAAAAAAATAAATTTAATTAAATTATTTCTAAGAATTCTTTAGCTAATGAACAAGTTTGTTTTAAAACAGGAAATTAAAATCGTATTCTAAGGTAAAGTAGTAGAAAAAATAAATTATTTCAACAATTGAAATGCATTGAAACTGAATTGAAAAATCATTATGTAAATTACATGCGATTAAATTATAAGAATTTCTTTTATTTAATTTCTATTTTACATTTTGCCAATAACGCAGCATGAAGATGTTGCAGGAAAAAATGTTGAATGAAAAAAAAAATGGAATTGTGTGATAGAATATTTAATTGATCGCAAGGAGCAGCTTAAGAAAACTGCTTTTTTCAATTACCTGTGCAATACAAAAGAACACATTCCAACAACACTAAGTCAACTATTGAAGTACTCGAAGTATTTCACAATCCTTTTCTTTATTTTCACTTAAGCAGAGATTTTATATTATTTTAATTTCAGTTAGAGTTGTGTTTTTTTCTTTAATGTTTAATACCCTCCACGAATAGTTGTGAAGAGGGTATACTTAGTTCTTCAATCCGTGTGAAAATTCTTTTGAAAATCATTTATTTCCTCATAAAAAATGCTGGGTCCTTAAGTAATTCTTAGTCGACTTAAAGAATTAGAAACAAAATTGCTTTCGAACGGAAAGAATATTCGATCACGACCGCCAGAAATAGCCCTTAGTATTGGTGTAAAATTCTTTCTACTTCTCCTAACCAGTTTGAGATTGAAGTCCAGCACAATCGGTTTTGATAGGGAGAGAGTTATGAATCCAAATGTGGAAAAAACTCCCTAAACAAATTTTGTTACAAAAACTAACATAAATGGAGTACACGGATTAAAATAAGATTTTGCACAAATTCGTTTTATATGACTATACCACTTAATGTCGCGATGATCGGTCCATAATTTACCATTTGCCCCATCTACAGCCCACTCTCAGAAGCACTATAGTAGGGCTCTTAAAAAGCCCACTCCTCAAATATTCTATCTCTCCTCAGTGGAGGGTATCAAAGATTCAGCAAAGCCGAATTTAACACTCTTACTTGTTAGTTTATAAAAATTGGGCAGGTCTCAAATGTTTTTTTGTTTTTTTTTTTTGCAGACAGTTTAAGAACTTCTGAGAAAAAGAGGTTTTTGTTGTTGCTGATATTAGTTGTTGCATGGAAAAGATTCGTATTCAATCAACGCCATTGAAAGGAAACTGTAATGCAATGATAGTAAGAAAAGTATAAGAGAATGTGTTAGTTGTAGAGGAATTATATTGATAATGCCAATACATATAAACAAGTTTACACTTACACTCTCACACCTACACACAATCTTTTACAAACACATCTATAGAGACTATTAAGTACATGCTCGCTTTTGTTATTTTTGTGAATTTTTTTTTCTTATTCGTTTTTTTATGTATATGAAGGTATTTTAACAACTATTTTATTCAATTTTTGTATTCCATTTTTTTATTTTGAACAATAAACTGCAGAAGCACTTTTTTAAATTTCCTGAAAACGGAAATCTATTTAAATTGGATTTTATTCTTTCGTAGAAAGCTCTCTATTCTATATATTTTTATTTTTACTTCTTTTAATATTTAACATCTTATACGAGTAAAAAATATAATTACCTGGCAAAAAGAATAGAATGTGTGCCTTAGTGCAACTGGGAAGGGGTGAAAAAATAAGAAGAAGTGTTTTGGAAGTGAGCAAGGAGTGTGTGTTTAACAGGCAAACAAAACTGCAATTGTTACAAAGATTCACACATGCACATGCATGCCAATACAGTCACATCAACATCTAGTTCATATATGACATATACACACACACACTCAGTGCAAACTTAATGCAACAAATGAAGCAGCAGTAAGCTGCATCACAAGGTAATACAGCAAAAATGTTCAGTTCTGCTGCTACTTCTGCTTTTTTATTCACTCATGCTGAAGTTGAGTTGTTAAGGCCTAAAGTATCTTATTATAAAACCATTTAACAATATACCAGTAGCAACAGCGACAACAACAACAGCAGAAACAGTGTATAACAGTAGCTGCAACAGTAACAATTGCACAAACTTTTGCAAAAAAATAAAAAAGGAAACAAAAACTGCACACGTTGCAGGGGAGAAAAGACTGTAGAGGAAGAAAACAGTAACAGTAATATAATTTCCTTCAGCATCTACTTTATTTAGTTTATGTAACGCATTGTAAGCTTTATGATTAAGACGACCAACATAACAACCCTGCGGGAAGTTTTTGTCAATTTGTCCAACAGACTAGTCCTGGGATTTGTGAAAATAGAACAAGTACAAAAAGAAAGGACCCATGACCAGTGAAAGAAGAACCAATCCCTTAACTGGTTTATGAAAAACAAAAAAGTAGAAAAAGTAATGAATTTCAGTAAAGTCTTCACCGGTGCTGTGACACATTTTTGGTACTTTCTAAAATTTGGTTCTTGAATTTAATTCTAGAACTTGTTTTATTGAAATAACACTACATTGTATTGAAATAATACTACATTTTTGTAACTGAAACTAACTACGTTCATAGAGAATAGACCTGTGACTGGTCAAATGGTGTCAATTGACCCCCTCCAATGATAACACCATGTAACACTTATTCATATAAAGTGTTAAAACTAGAACCGGTCTCTACCACCAAATACCTATCACGGGACTACTTCGGTGTCAGTTCGCTACTCTCTAGGGAATTTATAGAAGTTTCTTAAGGGACTTTTGTTCAGTATGTATCGTTTACATGTTTTGTATTATTTGCTCATATTTATGGTGCTTTTAAACGAAAAATAATGTTATAAAAACTCGCTTATTTGCATTTTCGTTGCGTAAAAAAAAAACTTGCTAATTTCGTCATAATTATGAATAAAAACTATTTTATTTGAATTACAAGATCATGTTTGCATTCGAAGTTAAATATAAATTTACCAAAATTAAAGTTAATGGAATTATTTTTCGGCAGTTTTTTGTAATTGGCTTAAGATTTAAACGATGCTTATATAAGAATATTTTAAAAGCACTTTATTATTTTTTATTTTTATTATTTCGACATTCTTAAGCAGCAGACAATAATTACACAAGTTGGAATCCATAAAAGCCTTTAACTTTAACCCATTTTTTACCAACCGGTGATTATAATTACTAGCACTAACTTAGGGGAGTATGTGATGAGGCTGTCCTGGGTACCGAGTCACTGTAACTTCGAATTTGTTGCGGCGAAAAATGGGTTAAAACCGGCATGCATTTAAGAAATAAATACTGTATAAATGTACTTTTATGAAAAGTATCCTATTTCCATTTTAAAAGGTACTTTTTTTTAAAGGTACTTTTTTTAAAAGGTACTTTTTTTAAAAGGTACTTTTTTTAAAAGGTTCTTTTTTTGAAATGTACTTTTTTTAAAAGGTATTTTTTTTATATGGTACTTTTTTTAAAAGGTACCGTTTTTAAAGGTCCTTTTTTTTAAAAAGGTACCGTTTTTTAAAGGTACTTTTTTTAAAAGGAAAATGTTTGTAAATAAAAAGGAACATTTTTGTAAATACTTTTTAAAACAACCTTTTTTTAATTAAAGGTGCTTTATTAAAAGAATATTTTTTGTACAAGGTACTTTTTTGAAAAACGGTACTTTTTAATGAAGAAAATCAAATTTTTTTGTGAAAATAAAATTTCTTAAAAAAGTTATAGCGAACTTTATTGTAAAAAACATAATGTTCTGTTAAAAGTAATTTTAAAATAAAGTTTACATTGTTGTAAAATGATAACTTTTTCTATAAAAGTACTTTTTATAAAAAAAAAAAAGTTAAACTTTATTATAATAGTTTTGCATCATTATAAATTTTCAACGCCTTTATTAAAAATTTTTGTAGAGCAGTACTTTCTTGTAAAAACTACTATTTTATATAAACAAAAAATATTTTTTAAAAAATATTTACTTTTCATAGATTTGTTTGAAAAGGTAAAAAAAAATGTTTGAAAATTTTCAGTTTTTTACTTTTTACTTTTTAGAAAAAGTTCTTGTTAAACAATATTCTCTGGCAAAAGCGCTTTTGCAATAAATAAAAAATTATTTTCATAATAAATTTGTTATTATTATTAATGTTGTTTTAAAATTAGGCCAATAGTTGGTCACTTTTCTTAATTGTATAATATTCTCTATCAGTGTTGTTGTTGCTGTTTTTATTATTTTTTCATATTAAATTTTTACTTGTTTCACATGCTTATTTCCAATTCATTGGATAATCATCATCATCTATTATAATAGAAGAAAAAAGAACAACAACTAAGCAAAACTTTTCTAACAATAACAACACAACCAACTACCACATCAACATATTGCTGTTGCATCTACTTCAATCAACTTGCAACACAACAAATAAAATAGTTCAGCAGTAAAGCAACACACATGCAGTTTAGTGTTTAATACCCGACAGACTAACTGAGTGACTGGTTGCTGGGCTGACTGACTGACTAAAGAAACCTGGCAAACTTTTCTTAAAAAATGCAGATTTGTTTTATTTATTTACTCGTTTTCAGCTTCTTCAAAAAGTAAAATTTAAAGCAATAGAAAAACAAGAAAAAGATGTTTATTTTACGCATACATTTAAAAAAAAAAGAAAAATACAATTACACATACTCACAAGTATTTATAAGAATGTGAGAAACAGATTATTACTAACACAAAACCTTGAACAAAAAAGTTGTGAACAAATAAATCTATAAACAAGTATTTTATTTACACGCTCACACTCACACTAATACACATGCATTTGTACATGTTGTACAGAGATTCAAACACAAATTTTACATTTTCTTTTATTTTGTTTACATGTTGGTCGCTTGTATTTGTATTTCAGACATTCACAGGCACTAACAAACATTCATACATTCAAACAAACAGGCATGTATTTTACTTGCAAATGCACACTAATACGTGTTGCTATTGTTAAGTGTAAAAGTATGCCAAGATCTTATGAAAGTATTTACGTCTGCAGGAGGTGTATACGATAAATTGAATAACACTAATTTGTTCAATATGGACCTGAATGGCTTTTATTGCTTTAAGTTTAAAATGCACGCCAGTTCAACGCCAGAGACGCAGAACAAGCCGCCAAAAGTGACGGATCCCAATTCGGCAGTCGTCTTCTCGCCAGTGCAAGACAGTGACAGAGAAGGTGTTCTACGTTCTCCTCTTCCTAGTCATCAAAGCTGCGGCAATATTTCTACACGCAAAAAGTGTATTTTCTAAAGTTATCAATTTCATTTTTTTTAACAAGAGAATTTTGAATTTTGAGAATCTTGATTTTAACTTATTTGTTTTTAAATTTAAACCAAGCCACAAATATATGTATATAGAATAAGTTATTTTGGCTTGGACGAGATCATAAATCTTTTCGTGCAGTGTCCGGCTCCCAGTCGCCGTGACAAAAAAACCAAAACTGACGCGTCCTTCTTGGTCATTGATAGTAGAGCCAGGGTTTGGGACATCCTGCATCCAATTTCCGTCGCCCATCTGTCATTAGCAATATCAATGGTCGATCGCCGAAGTTCGAGTTTGCAGAAGAGCAGAGGCACCCCAATGCCCTCCAGATCCAGTTGAGCCCTTACGGGGCTTCAATTCACTTAAAATTTTATATATTTTTTAGTGTTTATAACACTTTTTTATTTTAGAATGTTTTCACTTTAAAATATGTAACAGTTTTCATTATTTAAGTTTAAAAAATGATTTGCAAAAGATTTTTAGAAAAATTCATACCACCCTCCTAAACACTCGAACGTATGAGTATTTTGCATTTAATCATAAATACAAAATATACTCTGCTTAACATGGTAAAAAAGCCAGAGGCACACATTAATACATAATTACAAACACACAAACAAAAGTTTGTTTTATATGTGGATAAAAAGTGCGATCAAACAAATCTTTACACGCATTTTTCTGAGACTCTTTATTTTTCAATAGAATTTTACTGTTGTAAATACTTAAGTGATTTTCAAGAAAAAGCTTAACATTATATACTGTTCTGTTCTTCGTTAAAAAACAAAACAATTGTAGTGATTCTGCAGACAAACATTTCATATTAATATTCTATATTGTTTCTTTTTTTACATTGATAAAGAAATGAGAAAACAAAAAATTTTAGCAGCGACCGCACCACGAACAGCTTGTGTGTATATGTTTTGTTTGTGTAAAATTAATTTGCTGGCTTTTTGTTTATTATTTTTCGTAGGTGTATTTTGTTTTTGTTAAAAATTATTGGTTTTTTTACCAGCCAAAAGGGACGAACATTAATAATCCGAACCGAACAAAATGAAGTTGGTGAATTTAAAAAAAAACCGAACGGAATTAAATGATCTCATCTTTTGTTGAGTTTGATAAAAACAGTATTATTCTTGTGTTTGAAAGATGACTAACTGGGAAACGTTATTTTTTTAATGATTTTCTACACAAACACTTTTAGCGTTTGCGTTTTCCACAAATCTACCGAACTGAACACTAAGGAGCGATATTTAGTGTTTCTTTTCGAACACTGGTTTAAAGGCATCAATTCAAGTGGGGTTTACTTTTTTTCCGTTAAAAAATTTTTTTAATTCCTTTTTTAAAGATTTAAAGACTTGGTGAGTGTCTTAGGCTGAACCCACACCAACAAAAGGCGAAATGTTTTTGTCTTTTAAGTAAAAAAAAACTTGTTTGATGATAATCCACACCAAAAAAACAAAACGTCTTATAAAGTTTTTATCTTAAAAGACAACCGGTAATCATGCAGCAATGCGACAACGTTTTTTGTCTTTTTTCGTTTTTTTGCCTTGTCTTAATTGGTGTAAGTTACATCATAAGAAAATACGCAATTATGTGCAACGAGGTTCATAACAGTGTGTTTTGACTCACTCTGTGTGGGTACGTTATATCAAACCACATGTATTTTCTGCAACCAATGTTTTGACGCAATAAGTCAAAGGGACAGTTTTGTGGTTGTTTCGTTTGGTGTGGGTTGTTTCATAAGAACTAAGGTTATGTTGTCGTATGAGTCAAAAAAAAAACTGTTTTATCTTTTGTTGGTTTGGGTTTAGCCTTATACGAATTCACAATCAGAAAAAAACACTTTAAAAAAATATTTTATTTGTTAAGATTTTTCGATCACACTCCAAAGAATTCAAACTTTAGGGCGGATTTATATGCAAATGCATGTTTTAATAAGTTTTGCAGTTGTTCATCCAAATTATACTGAAAAATCTTATCGAGTCGTTTGTACATATATTAATTTTTAATGCATTCTTAGATATATATTGCTAAATAAACCATATCGCACTTGATCATAAAAAGGGTATTAAATTAAAAAAATAAAAAAAATTTTCATTAGAATCCAAAAAAAAAAAAAAAAATTTAGCCTGAAAGGGATATTTTTTTCCAAAAATAAGACAAAAAATACAAATATTTTTAAAACAGGTAGATATTCAAACGTGTAAATTTTTTTCCAAAAAGTCAATAAATAAGAATTTTGAGTGAAAACCCTCTTTATGATCAAGTACGATATAGATTTCTTAAATTTTGCTAAAAAAGAAAATTTTTTTTATTAATATTAAAACTCTTTGGTTGCGTTCATTATAAGTAGTTTTTTCATCAATTAAAAAAATTTTTTAAAAGTATTTCAACTTAATTAATGTGATAATTGAATCAATTATTTTTTTGTTGGAAGAAAATTAAAAATATAATTTTGATTAAGTTAACATTTTGAATTAAAATATTAAATTAATAACAAAAAAATTGTTATTGATTTTTTGGTTTAAAATAAAATAATTTAATATTATTATTTAATTAAGCTTGAGGTCTTTTTTTATATTAAAAATATATTAAATTTATTAAACCAATATTTCGGCACTCCGTTGTGTGCCTTCTTCAGGGTTTTTTCTTGAATTTCTGACAAAATTAACAATTTTTAACACATTAAATAAATATAACAAAAATCAAAAAACAATTTTCAATTAAATACAAAAAAAGGTTTTCCAATTCAAAAAATAATTTAAACTTGTAGAATTGTTGTTGGAAAATGTCAAAGCCAAAGCTATGTTTGATTAAATCAATTAACACGTTGTTTGAAATGGCAAAGCTTTTTTAACATTTTTTTTTAATCAAATTAAATCATTTATTCAAAAAAATATATTTTAAATTTTTACAATTTTAAGTAATCTATATACATAATCATTTTGGTAAAAGGTGCAAAATTAACAAATTGTTTGCTTTATTCTATGGGTTTGGAATGAATTTGATGATTAGAGAAAGTTTTAAAATTGTTCTGTGTTTGAAAAAAATGTTTTAAATAATTTTGAAAAAAGCTTTGAAAAGTTATTTAGCTCTTCTTTTTAAGCCTGAAAAAACACTTTCAATATTCAGAATTTTGATAAACTTATTCCGGGCTTCCGTTACATTCCAGTGTAGAGGTTTTGCAAATGTTGCGCCATTCTCTGTCTGTCGTGCGGTGCTGTTTTGTCAATACATTTGTGCAAGCGTTTTCTTCAAAGATTCTATCCATTGTGTGTTGCCAAGTTGTTTTTTTTTTTGCGTTTTATCCCCCATGACCCTTCTGGTCTAGCGTCTAGAGTTCTTTTTGGCAGTCGGGAGCCTGGCAACCGGGCAACGGGCTATACATATTTGTAAGGCTTCAGTACCTTAATGTCCTCAGATTGTGTTGTTCCTTATTATAATCACCCCTATAATGAAAGTCAACGTCGATGGAAGCGAAAAAATCAGCCTTATTTCGGTTGTCGTAAACGACTAAGTCGTTTTTTGTACTAGCTTGAAGAATATAGGTTATGTGTAACTTAAATTTATTACAAAAAACGACACATGCGTTTACGACAACGACAACCAATAATTGTATTTTCTTTGTCGTTATTGACAACAACCCATGTCTATTGACAGACACTTGGCATTTTTTACCATCGACAGGAATTTGACGACGACGCAACTGAGAATTAAAGAAGTTTTAGTTAGAAAGTTAATATATTCAATAAATACGTTTGAACAAAAAAAAAAAAACTTTAATTGACCCAAATTTTATTATATTATAATTTATTATTTAAATCTAATATTTAAATATGTCCACCAAAAGTTATTCTAGCACCTGTATTTAAATTTGTTTTGTAAGTTTTCTTTAAACAATTAATAAATAATTTAAAAACTTTTAGGAATATATATTTTGAATTTTTTGAATGCAGTTTTTACGCGCTCATTTGCATTAAATGCATAAAAATCCTTCCTCAGCTTATGAATTATGCACATAATTACTCATGTAGTACAGACTTCATTTCACACATACACCCGCATAATTTATATAAAACATATCAGCAAAAAAAAGAAGAGCTAAAATGAAAAGCTATAGAAACAACATAAACAACAACAACTACAAATATGTTTTCAGAAAAATAAAAAACAAGTTGAAAGAAAAATTTGGAAAATTTTGTTTTTGTTTTTTTTTTTATTTTGCTTAACAAATATTTTGCAAACATTTTGTTTATCTATGAGTTATATGTGTGAGTGTCTAAATGCCCTGCAGTATTGGTAATCGACTCTACGCCGATGAGTTCAACGACTACCACAAACCTTTCGTCGACGACTCGCTAAACTACCAGAAATGCTTTTGAGCGGCGAATTTAACAAGGCGATGTCCGCATTGGTAATGCCTTACTGTTCGTCGATTACTTCATCGATTACTTCATCAATTATTCGCTTTATTTTGAACTCAAATTTTTTTCTTTGAATTCAACTATAAGGTTAACAACTTAAGGCATTAGATGAAACTAACGTTAAGAAAAACAATAGAAAATCTCTGGAGACACTACCTTACAGATTACCACTGAGTACCAATGTAATCGGCGATGTAGTCAATGAAAAATCAATGGCGATGTAGTCGGGGAAATGTTGCCAGCCACTACTTGTGAAACTGCAGGGTGTTTAAAAGTGTGCAGATGTGTATGTGTGTGTATGAATATTTGTCTGCAAATGCATTTACAGGTATAATTTTGATAAGCATATAGACACATACATAGACAAATAAACACAAACACTTATGTGCTCTTAAATATAGTATAAATATATATAAAGTA
This sequence comes from Pollenia griseotomentosa, assembly GCA_963931875.1. Taxonomy (NCBI): domain Eukaryota; kingdom Metazoa; phylum Arthropoda; class Insecta; order Diptera; family Polleniidae; genus Pollenia; species Pollenia griseotomentosa. Next base: position 254,924,186 of record OZ007560.1, on the reverse strand, counting down.
CATACAAGTGTGTGTGTGTTTGTGTTTGTTTATATACATATAAGCAACATTATATTATAACCATGGCATTAATATGCATTAGTAGATGTTTGTTTTTCTAGGTGTTACGTTTTAAACAAACACACATACATACCAGAATACACCCACACAAACCTGTATATACAAACACACATACATACCTGTACATATTTACATGCACTCATACAAAGCCAGTGGTATTTGCATATAAATTGTCAAACAAACACACATTTAAACACACATTACACATGAATTTATGCAACTAATGCTGTTTCTTGTTTTTTTTTTTAACATGACGATTCTGACAGAAACAATATTTTGCATGAGTCGGTATATTTAAGATAATTTTTTTCTTTTTTTTTTGAATAAAATGTGGAAAAGTTTTCTTTTCAATAGACCGGTTTATTTGCAGATGTTTTTTTTTTTTCTTTTTAAATTAAACAAATTGAAAACAATTTGTGAAGTTCAATGAAAAGAATGCATTTAAAAAAAGGAAGTATTTTTAAACTGAAAAACTTTTTATGTCTTAATTATTTTTTTTTTCTTTTTTGGTTAATAAAACTATTAATGTTTCTAGCTAAATTTCAAAAGATTTTGTTATTCGTGCTTAATTCCCAGTTTTTATTATTGATAAAAACACTTGAAATTTATTGTTGATGGGATAAGCTATTCCTATGCGCATTTCACTGGTTGCTTAGGCCAGATCATCAGGAAACTTCATCCATAAAGATTTTGGAAAAACTAAAGATATTAAACCAAATAAAACTGTTAAGCGTATGAGACTTAAAGCAACAGTTCTACTTGTAACAATATCAAAGTTTAAACAAAACACATCAACAATAAACAGTGGGTTTATCTCATCTTACATTCCCCACTACAATTAGTTGAAATTCTCTCAACATTAACTGTAGTTGTAAGCAGGTTAAGAAAAACAAAATAAAAACAAACAACAACTTACAAAAGATGTTGTCAATTAAGTGTTTTTTAGACCGTGCACTTGTCTGTTTATTATCAAAAAGTAATTTCAATTTTTGGGAATACAAAATTTTAATTTCAAAAGATTTTGTTATTCGTGCTTAATTCCCAGTTTTTATTATTGATAAAAACACTTGAAATTTATTGTTGATGGGATAAGCTATTCCTATGCGCATTTCACTGGTTGCTTAGGCCAGATCATCAGGAAACTTCATCCATAAAGATTTTGGAAAAACTAAAGATATTAAACCAAATAAAACTGTTAAGCGTATGAGACTTAAAGCAACAGTTCTACTTGTAACAATATCAAAGTTTAAACAAAACACATCAACAATAAACAGTGGGTTTATCTCATCTTACATTCCCCACTACAATTAGTTGAAATTCTCTCAACATTAACTGTAGTTGTAAGCAGGTTAAGAAAAACAAAATAAAAACAAACAACAACTTACAAAAGATGTTGTCAATTAAGTGTTTTTTAGACCGTGCACTTGTCTGTTTATTATCAAAAAGTAATTTCAATTTTTGGGAATACAAAATTTTTATTTTCAAAAGATTTTGTTATTCGTGCTTAATTCCCAGTTTTTATTATTGATAAAAACACTTGAAATTTATTGTTGATGGGATAAGCTATTCCTATGCGCATTTCACTGGTTGCTTAGGCCAGATCATCAGGAAACTTCATCCATAAAGATTTTGGAAAAACTAAAGATATTAAACCAAATAAAACTGTTAAGCGTATGAGACTTAAAGCAACAGTTCTACTTGTAACAATATCAAAGTTTAAACAAAACACATCAACAATAAACAGTGGGTTTATCTCATCTTACATTCCCCACTACAATTAGTTGAAATTCTCTCAACATTAACTGTAGTTGTAAGCAGGTTAAGAAAAACAAAATAAAAACAAACAACAACTTACAAAAGATGTTGTCAATTAAGTGTTTTTTAGACCGTGCACTTGTCTGTTTATTATCAAAAAGTAATTTCAATTTTTGGGAATACAAAATTTTAATTTCAAAAGATTTTGTTATTCGTGCTTAATTCCCAGTTTTTATTATTGATAAAAACACTTGAAATTTATTGTTGATGGGATAAGCTATTCCTATGCGCATTTCACTGGTTGCTTAGGCCAGATCATCAGGAAACTTCATCCATAAAGATTTTGGAAAAACTAAAGATATTAAACCAAATAAAACTGTTAAGCGTATGAGACTTAAAGCAACAGTTCTACTTGTAACAATATCAAAGTTTAAACAAAACACATCAACAATAAACAGTGGGTTTATCTCATCTTACATTCCCCACTACAATTAGTTGAAATTCTCTCAACATTAACTGTAGTTGTAAGCAGGTTAAGAAAAACAAAATAAAAACAAACAACAACTTACAAAAGATGTTGTCAATTAAGTGTTTTTTAGACCGTGCACTTGTCTGTTTATTATCAAAAAGTAATTTCAATTTTTGGGAATACAAAATTTTAATTTCAAAAGATTTTGTTATTCGTGCTTAATTCCCAGTTTTTATTATTGATAAAAACACTTGAAATTTATTGTTGATGGGATAAGCTATTCCTATGCGCATTTCACTGGTTGCTTAGGCCAGATCATCAGGAAACTTCATCCATAAAGATTTTGGAAAAACTAAAGATATTAAACCAAATAAAACTGTTAAGCGTATGAGACTTAAAGCAACAGTTCTACTTGTAACAATATCAAAGTTTAAACAAAACACATCAACAATAAACAGTGGGTTTATCTCATCTTACATTCCCCACTACAATTAGTTGAAATTCTCTCAACATTAACTGTAGTTGTAAGCAGGTTAAGAAAAACAAAATAAAAACAAACAACAACTTACAAAAGATGTTGTCAATTAAGTGTTTTTTAGACCGTGCACTTGTCTGTTTATTATCAAAAAGTAATTTCAATTTTTGGGAATACAAAATTTTAATTTCAAAAGATTTTGTTATTCGTGCTTAATTCCCAGTTTTTATTATTGATAAATGAGTGGGGAATGTAAGATGAGATAAACCCACTGTTTATTGTTGATGTGTTTTGTTTAAACTTTGATATTGTTACAAGTAGAACTGTTGCTTTAAGTCTCATACGCTTAACAGTTTTATTTGGTTTAATATCTTTAGTTTTTCCAAAATCTTTATGGATGAAGTTTCCTGATGATCTGGCCTAAGCAACCAGTGAAATGCGCATAGGAATAGCTTATCCCATCAACAATAAATTTCAAGTGTTTTTATCAATAATAAAAACTGGGAATTAAGCACGAATAACAAAATCTTTTGAAATTAAAATTTTGTATTCCCAAAAATTGAAATTACTTTTTGATAATAAACAGACAAGTGCACGGTCTAAAAAACACTTAATTGACAACATCTTTTGTAAGTTGTTGTTTGTTTTTATTTTGTTTTTCTTAACCTGCTTACAACTACAGTTAATGTTGAGAGAATTTCAACTAATTGTAGTGGGGAATGTAAGATGAGATAAACCCACTGTTTATTGTTGATGTGTTTTGTTTAAACTTTGATATTGTTACAAGTAGAACTGTTGCTTTAAGTCTCATACGCTTAACAGTTTTATTTGGTTTAATATCTTTAGTTTTTCCAAAATCTTTATGGATGAAGTTTCCTGATGATCTGGCCTAAGCAACCAGTGAAATGCGCATAGGAATAGCTTATCCCATCAACAATAAATTTCAAGTGTTTTTATCAATAATAAAAACTGGGAATTAAGCACGAATAACAAAATCTTTTGAAATTAAAATTTTGTATTCCCAAAAATTGAAATTACTTTTTGATAATAAACAGACAAGTGCACGGTCTAAAAAACACTTAATTGACAACATCTTTTGTAAGTTGTTGTTTGTTTTTATTTTGTTTTTCTTAACCTGCTTACAACTACAGTTAATGTTGAGAGAATTTCAACTAATTGTAGTGGGGAATGTAAGATGAGATAAACCCACTGTTTATTGTTGATGTGTTTTGTTTAAACTTTGATATTGTTACAAGTAGAACTGTTGCTTTAAGTCTCATACGCTTAACAGTTTTATTTGGTTTAATATCTTTAGTTTTTCCAAAATCTTTATGGATGAAGTTTCCTGATGATCTGGCCTAAGCAACCAGTGAAATGCGCATAGGAATAGCTTATCCCATCAACAATAAATTTCAAGTGTTTTTATCAATAATAAAAACTGGGAATTAAGCACGAATAACAAAATCTTTTGAAATTAAAATTTTGTATTCCCAAAAATTGAAATTACTTTTTGATAATAAACAGACAAGTGCACGGTCTAAAAAACACTTAATTGACAACATCTTTTGTAAGTTGTTGTTTGTTTTTATTTTGTTTTTCTTAACCTGCTTACAACTACAGTTAATGTTGAGAGAATTTCAACTAATTGTAGTGGGGAATGTAAGATGAGATAAACCCACTGTTTATTGTTGATGTGTTTTGTTTAAACTTTGATATTGTTACAAGTAGAACTGTTGCTTTAAGTCTCATACGCTTAACAGTTTTATTTGGTTTAATATCTTTAGTTTTTCCAAAATCTTTATGGATGAAGTTTCCTGATGATCTGGCCTAAGCAACCAGTGAAATGCGCATAGGAATAGCTTATCCCATCAACAATAAATTTCAAGTGTTTTTATCAATAATAAAAACTGGGAATTAAGCACGAATAACAAAATCTTTTGAAATTAAAATTTTGTATTCCCAAAAATTGAAATTACTTTTTGATAATAAACAGACAAGTGCACGGTCTAAAAAACACTTAATTGACAACATCTTTTGTAAGTTGTTGTTTGTTTTTATTTTGTTTTTCTTAACCTGCTTACAACTACAGTTAATGTTGAGAGAATTTCAACTAATTGTAGTGGGGAATGTAAGATGAGATAAACCCACTGTTTATTGTTGATGTGTTTTGTTTAAACTTTGATATTGTTACAAGTAGAACTGTTGCTTTAAGTCTCATACGCTTAACAGTTTTATTTGGTTTAATATCTTTAGTTTTTCCAAAATCTTTATGGATGAAGTTTCCTGATGATCTGGCCTAAGCAACCAGTGAAATGCGCATAGGAATAGCTTATCCCATCAACAATAAATTTCAAGTGTTTTTATCAATAATAAAAACTGGGAATTAAGCACGAATAACAAAATCTTTTGAAATTAAAATTTTGTATTCCCAAAAATTGAAATTACTTTTTGATAATAAACAGACAAGTGCACGGTCTAAAAAACACTTAATTGACAACATCTTTTGTAAGTTGTTGTTTGTTTTTATTTTGTTTTTCTTAACCTGCTTACAACTACAGTTAATGTTGAGAGAATTTCAACTAATTGTAGTGGGGAATGTAAGATGAGATAAACCCACTGTTTATTGTTGATGTGTTTTGTTTCTAGCTAAATTTAAAAAATTAACTTTGGTTGGGGAGGGGGAAATCTGATTTGTATACATTTTTGATTTTAATCAAATTGATTATGAATAGTGGTGAGCACATGACGTGAATTTTTCGATTTACGCGTTAATTACTCGTTATTCCGATTACTTTAATATTATTGACATGTTAGAAAGTGAGAGTGATTGAAATTTTTGACTTGTGTGCCTGATAAAAATTTTAAAATCACTCCATAGCGGTAAACTTTTGGAGGCCTTCTGTGAGAACATCCTAGACCTTTTTTTCAGAACCAGTAATCATGCTCGCTGGCCGTCTCAGGAAGGCTGAAGATGGCCTCTAATCAGGCCTACTGAAGAAGGGAGCACTGAAGGCCTTGGCTGGCTAGGACATCGTGTGTAAATATCTATGAGAATGGAATCGGGTAGTAAGGCCTTATTCCATAAGGCCTGCTTACAACTTCTTTTTACCGCTGGGTCACTGTTGCTCACAAATACTTTCTTAAACACAGAAAAAATTAAAAATTGATTTTAATCATCGAAAATCAAGTAAACAATTTGTTGAACTTGCTCCTATCACCAAAATGATTATATTGATTACTAAAAATTGTAGAAATTGAAAATTGTAATTTTTCTTTCAATAAATGATATTTTAAATTTTAATTTAAAATATGATCAAAAAACTATGAGATTTCAAGAAATGTTTTAATTTATTCAATTACAAAAATAATTAAGAAAAAATCTATATTTTATTCAATTGCCTCATTTGATTAAAAATAAACAAATAACTAAAGAATATACATAGTAATTGAATTGAGCAAACTAGTAATCAAATTATTTGTTAAATTCAATTAAAATTTTTATCGAATAATTATTATAAATATTTGAAATTAAAATTAAAAAATTTATTATTCAAATTAAATTTTTTTGAACACTTACATAAGTACATATATACATATTTATGTTATATTTTAAGAACGCGGCAGCATGGCATTATATTCATCTTGCTTTCGGATTTTTAAAAACAACTTGCTTTTGTTGAGGATCTATTGATTTGAGAGTCGCGGTATTGGAGGCTGCTGTGATATCTTGTATATTTCCTCGCGCATTTCGTATATAGCATCTGTTTTACCATTGCTCGTGTTCAAAAGGTTTCTTGTTTACAAAACCCGACCATTTGGAAACACTATTAAATTTTGCAGTAGAAACTTTCTAATATCTGTAAGAGGATATACAGTTTTAAATTTTTGTATGATACCTTATATACAGTTCAGTCAACTTACGCCAGAACTAGCTTATTAACCTCAAAGAATATTGCATAGACGTAACAACAGCCTGAAGGAAATGTTCAAAGGAACTGGTGACGATTGCACGGTATCAACACAAATTATTATAACTGGCAAAAGGAGAACTCAAACCACAATTAACTTTAATGATACTCTTAATGCCATAAATGTATTTAAGCACAAAACCTATACATACTACAATAATTAAGTTAAATTTTTAAGATTAATAAAAGGATATACGATAACTTCAATATTAACAATGTTAATCGTTTATTCTTACGAGTATTCAAAAAAAAAAAAATATATTGAATTAAAAATTATTTTGCTAAAACCAATTTTGACAATTCCCAATATAAATAACACACAATTTTTATAATGTTATTTAATGTTAAAAGAAAAATCAATTAAGCTTTTAATTTATTTAAATTGAACTTTATTTTGAAAATAATTTAAACACCGACTATCGCTGCTTAGTGATCGGTTCGGTAGATTTGTAGAAAACACAAACACTATTAGCGTTTAGAAAATCGGTAAAAAAAAAATAACGCTTCTCTGTTTGTCATCTTTCGAACAAAAAAATAATACTATTTTTAGCCATATCAACAAATGCTGAGAACATTTAATTCCGTTCGTTTTTTTTTTTTTTTTTAACCACAAACTTCGTTGTGTTCGGTTCGGCTCATTAATGTTCGATCCTTTTGGCTGGTAAAAAAAATCAAAAATTTTTTACAAAAACAAAATACACATACGAAAAAAGGACAAAAAGTCAGCAAAATAATTTTACACAAACAAAAAATATACACACAAGCTGTTCGTGGTGTGGTCGTTACTAAAATTTTTCGTTTTCTCATTTCTTTATCAATGTAAAAAAAAAAAAACATTATAGAGCATTAAAATATAATGCTTGTCTGCAGTATCACTACAATTGTTCTTTTTTTTAACGAAGAACAGAACAGTATATGTATAATGTTCGGATCTTTCTTGAAAATAGTTACAAACAATATTAATGGTTGTGTTCGTCCACACAACCACTTAACGAAATAGATATCGTTCCTGGGTGTGTGAGTTTTCGCACGCTAAATAATGTTCTCTTTATTTTCGAACACTGTTATTAATCGCCTTTATTTGAATTTAATTTTAAGTATAATAATATGGACGATTTTCGAGATTTTATCTAAAGATACTACAACGAGTGATTCTAATGTCAAATAGTAAGCGTGCGTGAATTAGAGCGTGAGTTAGAGCGAATTATATTTATGTATTAAAAGGTGTGTTTTAAGCCCGATAGTTTTTTAAGAGAGATATTATTAAAGCGGAAACTTAACTTAACTCTTAAATTCTGCTGAAATTTTAAAATGCAAAATTTAGTAAAAAAAAGGAGCCTTCGTAGCTTCGTAGGTAGGAAGGAGCCGAACTGTCATATTGCGCTCACTTTTTGACATTTCTTATCTAGCAAATCATCATAAATGTATTCAGACTTAATTAAAACTACCAAATTATTCAAATTTACTTTGAAAATCAGTCATCGAGTCGCGCATCTTATAGATGACCTCGTGATTTGTATGGAGAATTATCCATTGATGGCTAAATGGATTGGTTAAATTACCTCATAAAGAGTAAGACCAATCAACAAAATAAATTTCCGTATAAAACATTTACTTAAAAAATTATCAAATGTCGAATTATTCTTTTTAAAAACTCATAGCCTTTTTGTATTTCTAATACACTTAGGTCCATTATTATTAGAACTTGGCGTTAGTTAAAGGTAGAATTTCGTCCCACGTATTAAAAGTTTTTCACTATTATAACTTCACTAAAGCGAGCGATACTTTAAAGGCAAGTTCATCCTATCGAGTATGTTAAAGTAAAAAAATAACTTTTTAAACGTCCCACAGTGGGGTGAAACATATGCAAAACGAGGATTTATTCAGGGAAGCCTGTATTTTATGACACAATTTTTTTTGGATTCTGTGTATATTGATTACTAAAAAAAAAACTTTTGTTGGAAAATTTTAGTGGAATATTTATTTTGTTTTATTAAATAAGCTTTTTTTTCATTTTGTTTTTTCTTAACCTACTTACAACTACGTTTAATGTTGGAAGAATTCCAACCAATTGTAGTGGGGAATGTAAGAAAAGATAAACTCACTGTTTATTGTTGTTGTTTTTGTTAAAGCTTTGATTTGGTTACAAGTAAGCCTTTTGCTCATAATAATTCTTCTTCGCTTAACAGTTTTACTTGTTTAATATCTTTAGTTTTTCTAAAATCTTTGGATGAAGTTTCCTGACGATCTGGCCTAAGCAACCAGTGAAATGCGCATAGGAATAACTTATCCCTTCAACAATTGCAGTGTTTTTATCAAGAATAACAATTGGGAATTAAGCACGACTAACAAAATCTTGTAAATTAAAAACTTTGTATTCCCAACAATAACAAAACTTAAATAATCATTTAAACGAAACAAAAAGGTTAATGTGTTTTACAAAATCTCAAATATTTTCAAATGGGGAAACAACGGGCAAGATTTTTTTAGATTATGCAAGTTGAAATACCATATTTTAAGAATATATAAAAAGTTTGGCCCAAGTAGTCTCACAAACATTTTGAAAATCAACATTTCTTTAAAAAAAACTCATTTTTTTGACCAATTTAAAAAAAAAATTGAAAAATATTTCCTCAATATTTTTCTTTACAAAAATTTATTAATAAATTAGTCAACCACCTGAAAATGATGGATCCATTTAAAAAAAAAATAGTCTTTTCTAAAAAACAATTTTCACAAATCGCAATTAAAATATCTTGATTTTCACCTTTTAACAAATATTTCCAAATTATAAAATATTATTCAACTTTGACAGCGTATAACAAAAAAAGTATACAACATCGATCCACAATTTTTACAGTTAATCGTGTTGAAATTTATCTACTTTTATATGGTACCGAATACTTATACGAAAAACTAGCTTAATTTTTGAATTAATCCTCTTTTTTGATACTGTTCACCCCTCTGTGTTTCTTTTTGGTACTTCTCTATTTGGCCTTCCAATTGTATGTTTTCCTACAAGCAAATTCACATTTTTTATTAAAGATCTTGGAATTCTGAATCATGTTTTATTTTATTTTTTTTTTTGCTAAATTTTGCATTTTAAAATTTCAGCAGAATTTTCGAGTTAAGTTTAGTTTCCAATTTAATAATATCTCTCTTAAAAAACTTACTCATTTTCTGAGTTTTGTTGCCAAAACTAATTTAAACTTTTTTTCTGATTGCTGTATTGTTTTTCGATTAACTGAAGTTTTTTTTATTAGATTGCATAATTTTTTTAATTTGCATGCAAAATTTCTTGTAATTTGTTTTTTTCCTATTACAAATACATAACTGCAATCAACCTTGTTTGTACCCTGTGGCTTATAAAGAAAATGCACTGCAACATGTATGAAGCATAAGAAAAACAGAGGAAAAACCCCCAAAAACGAGGAGAGGAAGCATAAACTGTCATACTGACAATTTTCCTTCACATCAATTTAACGTGAAGTTAAAATTGTGTTGAACGAATTACAGCATTAAAATAAAAAACAAAAACAACTTGAACAACAATAATAAGGGGAAAAGCTTTTTTTATTCCAAAAAAAAAACTCAGAGAAAAATATGATTCGAGTGGTTGCAAAAAAAAAATTAAAATAGTTACCTTAATCATACATATCGTTACTCCAATAATACTATTATCAAATCGGCCTCACACATGTCTACCACAATCATAAAATATTTTTGGAATTACCCAGTAAAAACTTCGCCTACAAAATAATGTGTTGAGTAATCAGAAAAACATAAAAGCACTACTTACAATTCTACTGAAAGAACCAATGAATTTTACAAGGGATGTTCCAAAATGAACGCATTCAAAAGTATGTCATTATATTTTTACTTAAATACATCCAGAAAAGGTAGTTATAGAAGTTGTTATAGATGTAGTTATAGAAGAAAGCTTCTTAATAATGACTTAAAGAAGCTATTCATTTTGAAAAAGTAAGCGAAGTTTTTACTGGGTAATTAATAACATATTGAAAAACAAAATGTTTTAGTTGTTGAGGTAATAAAAAAATTAATTGTTTTAAACATATAAATGATTATGAAAACTTTAAAATGATCATCACCAAACATAAAACAATTGCGCTGAATAAGTAAAATATTAATTTATCTCTGTATTATTACCGCTATCAATAATATTGTTGCACTAACCATAATATTTAAAAACATTTTACCATCAAAATAATAAATATTGCTGTTCTCTCTGTGTACATACAGATCCATAGACACACATACAAATTTGTAACTACATTAACGGTAACACATGTGGCAAACTAATGAGAAAAAAAAAACTGTCAAGTCGTCCTGAATGCATGCTCAGTTTTACCTTGCCACAAGAAAACCTCGCTTTAACATACTACAAGATGTAAGAAGAAGAAAACAACAATATTAAAAAAAAATGGACAAAAAAAATATAAAAAGGAAACTTCAACACTTACGAATTGTCCTTTTCACGATACAATTTAGATATCGGAGTATGTGTATATGAGTTTTTTACGAGGGCAGGTTGAAAAATTATCTTAAAGAAAAAGAAAATATTTCACTCTTTGGTGTTACATTCTCCCTTGCAAATCAGGTGCACGCATACCTGAGATGCGGCAAACATCCAAAATGACGGGGCTCGTGAAGTCCTAAAGATTTCTTGAGTCCGGGGTAGGTACTCAGCACATATTACTATGGGAGTCAGTAGCCACTGATGACACAGCATCGAGCTCACTATTGGGAAATGCTTCCTGTCTTCCAGGATGACTTGCGTTTATAATGAAAGCTGTATTTCATAGAAGTTGACCGTAAGGCACAATTGGGTGTAATAACGGTGGGTAACAGAAGGGTACATTCTTGATGAAGGGACACTCTCTGGGATCACGTTGTGGCTATGAATCCTCAGAACAGCCATCCACATGTGGATCTTTAAGCCTTCACCCAGAGATCGGAATGGTGATTTGTGCTGCCGTTGATAATACAAGAAGACTTAGAAAATAAAGAATGAAAGCAAAAAAACAACCCTACTTAATACAATAGTTCGACAAATACTCATTCCCAAGCCGCTAGTTATACAGCCAGGTCAAACGCATTACGAATACCGTAAGATTCTCAAAACCGCAGCGCAATACATATCCCACACTGAAAGAAGAGTGCTTCATATATTTAATGAATCGTTTTCATAAAATAATTTTAATTAGTTAAATGAAAATTTTCATTGTCTAAATGGAATTTCATAGTTTCATAGAAGTATTTTCGTTAAAATCGATTCATTGGATTTCGTAATTACGTTAAAAATTTTCATTTGATTTATGAAAACTTAAGTTTTTCCAAGTTAAACAAAAAATATTAATTGGGAACATAAAAAAATATTCAAACATAACTATATTCATAAATTAATACAAAATTATTGTTTCCTTAAAAATGTGTTTAATTGTTAATTAAAAAATGTAAGACTAATTATTTCATACATCTAATGTAATATTCCATTAAATTTATGAAATCAAAAATTTTTTTATAAAAGCAACATATTTCAATAATTAAAAAAAAAATTATTTTTAACATTCAAATAACTCTTTAGTCTCAATAATTAAAAGTATAAAAATATTTCGAAAAAGCATGACTTCATAAATTTAAATTTTCATTATGACAATGAAAAATGTCATTATAGTAATGAAACAAATACTTTCAATCCATAAATATGTATGTTTTTAGTTTTCTTTAATATGTACATACCTACCTACATATAGTATGTGATAAGTAGTGAGCAAACAAATGTTCTTCTTTAAAAAAAACGCACGCGGGATTACTTTAGGGAATAATTAAAAAAAAAAATACTTTTTTGAAAGTATTCATCCAATGAATTATATTCATAGATCTAATGTAATGTTTCATTAAATACATTTTAATGAAACAGGTTTCATTGATCCAACGAAGCGCTGCACAGGTTCTTTTTTAATGGGATTAATATCAAAATTCATTGGTATTGTGAAGAAAATTCTTTCAGTGAAATTCGCCTATGAACCTTCTACGCAGCCATCTATAAAGTTGGTTGTAAACCCAACAACAAAACTACAAGAAGAAAAATACAGATTATTTTCATATTTAAAAAGTAAACTAAGAAGCAATTATTCCCATATTCATTTTTTTTAAATTATTTATTTAAATACATCAAGTTTTTAAAATAGAATGATTACGGAAACCATATTGGGCATGCTGCTGGTGTCTTATAATTGAGAATTCTTATGTAAGCAAAGGGCGGAATACAACAAAAGTGAAAAAAAAACATGTGAAACAAGAAAGTATAATAATAATATTCTCTCTGGTACTGTGGGGTAAGTGTTTAGGGTTAGAATCAATCTAATCTCACTTTCGGATTATTTCAAGAACGAATCGAGATTAAACCGTCTTAAAAATTCTTGAATCAAGCACAGTTAGAGATTAATTCGATCTTACTTTTAATTAAGTCACTCATGTTTTCGGATAATCTTAAGTATGAATTCGGGTTTAAATATGCGTTCTGTACTTGATTTAAGGAAATCCGTACTTACTGTTTCGAAAAGCCAAAAAATTGTTAACAAACAAACTTTATTGTTGGCAAATTTAGTGGTCACGCTTTTTCTTGGTCTTATTTTTTTCAAAAATTTCTTTAGAGCCTTAACATACCGTTACAATTATATGATTTTTCTAAAATAAAAAATTTTAATTTTATCATTGTTGTAAAAGTGAAATAAGGTAGCATTCACATTGACCGGAAAAGTTTGTAACCAATAAGACAACTACATATTTTTAAACAACTGTTTGGATTGCCCTTTTAAGAAATCCTTTTTATTTTTCTATTTTATTGCTTTTCTAGGAACTTCATGGTAACTAAACTAAAATATACACCTTTTTCTAACCAACAACATGTATCCTTAAGAAAAGATTGGTATAATGTGATTCACACACACAAGCTCACATACAAAATTCGGTGTGTTTGCGTCTGTGTGTGTGTGTGTATATCGAAACATTAACGAAGAAGCAAATGCATGTCAACATAAATCAAAGTTTACTGACAACTCAAAAAGTATTTTTTTTTTTTTCTCATCATCATTTAACATTCGTGAGATTGTATATGGAACAGTAGTTGTTATAATAAATATATGTTTATATAATCATACAACTACTTTATACATATTTTACAGTACATAATCAGTAAACGTAAAATATAAAAATAAAAGAAAATGCTTCAAGTTTTAGGTCCTTATCGAAAGGTCATTGTACGACAATGATTGTGTCTTGTTTTGTGGTTTGTTTCTTATTTCCCCTATTTGTGTTTTCCCTTTTTCTATTTATAGCTGATTTGTGTTTTTACCCTCTGGGCTCATAAATTTCTAACCAAACAATCCGGCTAAGATTTCAAACACTTTTTTGTTTGTTGCTGTTCTCATTATTTTGTTTTTTATTTTTCTGGGCGCTTGACCTTTTTCTATGCAGCCAACGGCAGTACAAGGATTTTCTCGGTATTGCAGTGTCTAGGGGGCTTGAAAGTTGGTCAACAAATTTTAATAGAAATAGAAATTAATAAAACAGAAAAATAGTTTCATTGGCAAAATTTGTTTTATTTACATATATTTTTCTCAATGACAGTTTATATTAATATTGGTTTGGTTTCGTTACGTTTTAAATCAAATATTGGTTTATTGCTAGATTTTGCAAGTGGACAAATCGCTGCTGTGGGAAAGTTTTTGAAAAGGGTGGAATAGTATTTTTGCATTAAAATGTTCTGAAGAAAAAATTTATAAAAAATAACAAAAAGGATGTATCAAAAAAAAAAAGTTTCCTTTAAAAATGAGTAACCTGATTTGTTTAAGGATTTGACACTTGGCTAAAATCAGTAAATATAATTTATAAAAAATAAATGTTTTCTTTTTAAACCCATTTCGGGTCTAAAGGGACTACAAACATACACAAAATTTTCATTCCGACTTTTCGTTTAGAGAAACCGAAACTATTTGTAATTTTATAGACAAAGGATGTATTAAAGCTTATCGTCTCTACAAACGTCGCATGCCTTACTACCATTCACTAATAAAAGTTAAAAGTTGTCGATATACAAGTAAGAGTGCTATTTGGAAGTATTTCGAATCTTATATATCCTTCACATGGAGCGATAAGAACAGAAAGTGATGGAAATACCATTCTTTAGATATAAATGAATATATTTTGTGCCACGACCACTTCTCGAATCCAAAGAGGCTCGTACATAATTTGGAAGCCTTGGCTGTTGCCGTTCTCCAGTTATACAGAAGTATATAATGTTTCTATACGGGAGGTGCCATACCCAGTTCTCCAAGTCCACCCACCAATTTTCTCGCATGTTGTGTATTGATAACCCAGCAATGTGTGCCAAGTTTGAACTATTTTTCTCTCAGCGTTCTTTAGATATAACCAAATCTATTTTGTGCCACGCTCTCTTCTCCAATCCCGCCCACATTTTTAAGATGTCTTTTGATAACCAAGATGCTTTCACCCGTAATATACAGTTTTTATGCACCATAATCAGCAATCACAAGGCGGAAGTAATTCGTCTTTTATAATAACGAAATCACCAACAAGTAAATCCTTTTATTGATGATGTCACTTTAGCGTTTATGCGATTTCCGTGAGCAATCCGTTTTCCATCTTTGTGTGAATTATGATAAAGAGCTTTTATCGCTCCTAGTGGCATCCAAAACGTAGTGTGTCTTTTTACACATTAAAATGTTGGGAGACTTAGATATTTTGTTTCTTCAAAGAGGAAGACATCACCAAGATCATTACACATTTGGGATCTGAATATGTAAATTCCAGTTAGAACAATTTCTTTAGAAGCTTCATCCCCATGGTGCCAATATCATTAACTTGGAAAAGACCTGCGAAAAATTGGTTTTGACTGCTCGTGTTATTGCTGACATCGATCATACTTAAGTCGTTTTCGCCATTTCCTCTCTAAACACCATTAATATGAAAGCCTTTTTCATTTATAATAAAATTTATTTCTTTTTTTATTTATTCGTCAACTTTATATTCAATTGATTAAAACTAACCTTTGAATGTTAAAATTGAACTGGACTTTATATTTAAGTTATTTTTAAGACTTTGACACTGACAGAACATTTCAATTTAAGTGAAACAGCAAGGATTAGGACAAAGACAAATACAGCAATAACAAGATAATTTCTCCACCACAAACACTTTTATGAATTGTTTAACCCACAGGTTAACAACTACACATAACTTGATTTTGTTGTAACAACAAAAAGCAACAAAAAAAGGATATGCTATTAGTACTTGTCCTTATAATGTTGACAACCACAACTAAAACTCTTACAATGACAAATAAGCAAAAAACATTGTCGAATTGATGGCAAATGTTAATGTTTTTTGTCTTGTTTTACGAGTGTAAGTAAGTGTGAGTGTGTGTGTGTGTGTTTGTACCCTGCAAATATTATTGGACCACCTGACCCATTTTGATAAAATGGACTACTCCATGGACTGGTCCGATGTAATGCAAGCATGGACCATGTCATTGTTAAAAAGTGTTTGTAGTGAGACGACATATCTTCGTTTTTTAACGACGTGCCTTCGTTTTTAAACGACTTCAAAACTAATCCTCTTAAGTATACCATGGAGTAGTTTTAAAACTACTCCCTTGTAGTCCAAGGCTGGGTTAAATGGTCCTGTCCTAGGACATCGTAATGTTAAATAGACCATGTTTTTTCCATACGTTTGGGTTACTTTTGGACTAGTTCTAGTCCCTTGTGGGCTACTCTTTACACGCGTGTTTGGACTGGTCCTATTATTTGCAGGGTATCTCTGTGCTTCTGCAACTGAGTGTGTATAAATACTTTCGCAATATTTCCAAACAATTTGACCATTTAACCTTTTTATCATCTTTTCCATGGACTTCAATTACAATCCAAAAGATGAAATGAAAACGAACACACTCAATCCAATAAGCGAAGAATCTCTTCACAAAATAAAACACTGAGTAAATAAAGAAACTTTGCACTTTTTGAACAAATACTCAACTAAATTTTAGAAGCAAAAAATGGAAAAATTACATTTATGATTTACAGTCTAAATATAAAGGAGTCTGTCTGCATTAAATTTTATGAAAAAAAAAATGCTCAAGAGTAGAACAAAAAAAAAAATCATTTTTATTACTAAAAAATCTTTTCAACTGTTGTCCCTGTAGGAATTTTTAAAAAGCCTTTTGACTTTTGAGCTGGATTATTATTGTTACACATCAAGAAACAAAAATAGACTTCAATTTGATCACAGACAATTTATTCAGTACAGATACAAAAACAAACAAAAATATGGTCACATTAAACAAACCTTGCTTTACTGCAACCAAATTTGATTAAATTATTCTCATGTTTAGTAAAATCATTTAACGGGTTTCTACTTTCTTTTTGGTTGTTTATTTTAGCAGTTACCTAATTATATTTTAATCAGTGTTCGAAAATAAACCAAACAGTATTTGCCGTGCGGCACACACACCAAGAAACGACATATTTTTTTTAGTGTTTGTGTATCAGTACGCAGCCCTCAATACCGTTCATAACTTTTTTTCACGAAAGTAGAAAACAATATGTAGTGCTTCTGATTCTCTAGACATACGTTATATTTCAAAGTTATTTTCATTGATGGAGAAATTATAAAACAAAAAATTTTAGCAACGCTTCTCACTAGTGTTGTGGTTTTTGCTTCGCAACTTAAACGGCCACGAGTGTATTGTATACATGTTTTGTTTTTGTAAAATAATTGTTGTTGCCTTTGCCAGGCAAAAGGGCGCTGAGCATAACCGAAGCGAACGAACATTAATGTGCAAAACCGAACACAACGAATTTTGTGTTTTTTTTTTACAAAAAACCGAACTCAATGAAATGTTCTTGCTTTATGTTGAGTTGGCTAATTGCAATTTTTTTTATTGTGTACGAAGATCACAAACAGAGAAACTATTTTCAAGGTTTCTTTTAAAGCGTTTGTGTATATCATATGTATATCTACCGTACGGAACACTTAAAATAATATAATGTTTATTTTCGAATACTGGTTTTAATACCCAAAACAAAGGCGGTATAAGTTTGTTATTACGTGTAAAACATCTTTATTATTTATCTAAGACCCCAAGATTAAAGACAAAAATATTCTGGGTCCTTCAGAAAATCTCAGTCAATTAAGCCATGTTCATCTGTCCGTCTGTTAAAATCGCGTGCACTACGAAACGACTTATTAGAAACGAGCAATTTTGAGTTCAAATTATTTTTCGTAATCCTAAGCAATGTAGAACAAAGAGTTACGCACCCAAATGAGGAACAACCTCCCAAAAAAAATTAAATTTGTAAAACAACTTCCAACATAAAATTGACATTAAAATTTGCACAAATTTGTTAAATGTGGCTAAAGTTCATACTACTTAATTGCCAGAAGATAGCGGTGCTGCGAAATGTACCCCAAAGAAATACCGTCCCAAGTACTAAATTAAGAATGACCCCAAAGTTTTATATGAAACACAACAACATATAAGTGTAATTTTTTTTTGGGGTGTTTTGCATTCCTTTGTTTCGGTGTTTTTGGATTTTAAGTAAAATGAAAAGTGACCCCAAAAAATAGCAATTCTTACTGTGGGACTATTTTTTATATACAAATTTTGAAAGCTATATATAGCAAAGCCGGTGTTTGTTATACCATAGAGGAGAATATCCTTTCGTTCGCTAAAGGCTTAGTGCCTAGCTGGTCCGAAGGACTTTTTCCTCTGAAATATCCTTACATGGATATTTAGCCATATGGCCTTATTTCTCAATCTGATTTGAAGTAAAGTTGTATGGCTTTACAACTCTGCACCGATAATTCCATAACATGACTAAAAAATTTCCGCTTAACTTAGAAATATGGCATATTTTCTCTCTAGATGTCTAGTGGGTTTTATCAGTGTAAAACAAAAAGCCATAAAATATATTTAATGATGATTCTGACGATTATGATGCTGACGTTTATGGGGATAATGATTATACGGATGACCTTAACTTAAATTCATCATTAAAAAAAATGTATATAAAACTGGAAAAAATGAAGTGCAGAGAAAGTTGCTGGCTAAAGAGAAAACTTAGTGAAACTGGAAACTTTTAAAAACGCAAAAATTTTTGAAGATAATCTGCTTTGATAAATGATAACGAAAAATATTGCACAGTTTAACAATTAAAAAATACAGTGGCTGCAATTTGAGCTGAAAAAGTTTAAGTTTTAAAATTAGTTTAAAGCTTTTTTTAATAAATCTGCTGAAAGATTTACTTCTGCTTTGTTTAAGCACAGGATTTAAAATTTATGCGTTTTTTTAAACACATTTTTTAAAACATTTTTTAGAAATGTTAAAAAAGGAAATATTCATGAATAAAAAGTTTAATGAATAACATCCATTTTTAATGATTGCCGCACATCTGTATGGCATAGACTCAATAAGATCCTGACATCGCTTTAACGGAATTTGCTTCTACGTATCTTAAATTAAAACATTTAAACATTTAAATTTGAAGGACTTTTTTATGGCAACATATTTTTTAACGTCAGACCACAGATGTTTAAAAGGGTTAAGGTCGGGACACTAAGCAGGCTACGACATAACCTCAACCATTTTGTCCCGAAACCAATTCTTCTCCAATTGACTCGTGTGTTTCGGTTCAATGATAAATATATTTGCAATAAGATTCTACAAAAGTTAAGAACGATGAGTGTCTAAAGATTACCAATTTTAATTTGTCTTGTTAAATAAAAACTTTTCCCCTTTAAAGTTGTATCTTATTTTAAATATTTTGTTAAAAGCTTTTAAGCAATTTTCAAAATTCTTAAGCAACTTGTTTTAATATCATGCCAGTGTTACCGTCGTCAAAATTCAAAATTACACTTGAGATGAAGAACAATTATACCGAATTAAATACAATTACACCTGATATAAAACTAACGCTTTATTTATAAGAAACGCTTCTAAATAATGCAAAATTTACTTTAAAAATAAGTCAGCGATTCGCGCAATTTGAAGACGACTTTACCGCGTTTAGAGTGAGAGCAATCCACAACAGACTCCATTACATTCAGAAAAATGCAGCGTTTGGTGGCATAATTGGATTTTATTTTTTTTTTTAAATAAATGGTTGATTTCGAGAAAAGGACCTGTCAGTTAGCCCCCAAGTTTGTGCGAGTTGACACCTCAAGATTATTTCTTTTAAAACTACGTGAAGTCACTGGCTTATGCTGATTAACCGGCATCAATCGATGGCTTGGAGGCCAATATTGTTCGTGTTGTTGGTGACATACGGCCAGAATGCGTTTGGTCAAGAACTGCTGCGGGGGTACACATATGCCTGACATTTTTTTCATATGTTAATAACATTTATTTTTTCTTTGAATAAAATTTATTTTTTTGTGTTAGTTCTTACAGTTTTATGGGTTTTAAGAAACATCCTAAGGGTTTCAGAAGTCTGTTTCTCAAATCAGTAGTACAGCTGTTAAGGGCGCTAAATATTCTCCCATTTAAAACATTTGGAAGTGGCAAAATAAGAAAAAAGTTTTTACTTTTTGGTATATTGGAAACTTATTTTTCCAATAAACTTCGGGTTCTTAATGAAGCTCATATTAATCGAAGTCTAAGAATCCAACTGGCGCCATTCATATCATCAAACTTTTGAAAATCTATACTTAACGATGAAAATCTTTTCTTAATAAGATGCCGTGACGTCGGCTTTTAAGACTGTGCATTTTTCTGGATCAACAATATTTGATATAGTCAGGGCTGCCAGATAAATTTGTGAGGAAATCGTCAATTAACTAAGAAAAAATAAAAAAATCGTCTTTATCGTTTCGAAAAATCGTCAAAAAAAATCGGCCATCTTAAAATTTAGTTTTTAAACCATTTTTGTTCGATTTTTATAAAAAAAAAAACATTCAAGCAAAAACATAATTACTTCATACCCAGCTAGCATTTTTAATCGTGTAAGAGATACTGGGAGTCTCATGATGAGCGTCTTTGATCGTCGATGACCGCGTTTTTTTATTCGTAGAAGATTCCTCACATGGGAAAAACTGTTACACGACTGAGATTCTTCATGTCAAGAATCATGTAGATATTATCTTGCAACTCATGAAATGTTCGCTGTATAATTATTGAAAATATGATTTCTACAGAGATTCGTAAAAGGATTATTTGATGATGGTTCGGCGAAAAACAAAGTGTAACATTATTGTTTTTGTACTCTGGAAATAATCAAAGATTTTCTTAAGACTTGCATATTACAGCCGTACCTACACACAGAAAAAAATACCAATGTAAAATTAACATGGAAAAATGTTGATTGAGAATCATAGTAAATTTCTGCAAAAGTATGCCCTTTTTTTAAATTTATCATTATTTCATAATAATTTTAAATAAAATAACCTTAAATCATGTTTATTTAATATTATTCACTGTTAAAATAAAAAAAAAAATATTAAAATATAAATAAATATGGATTCAATATTGAATCCATAAAAACCAGTTTTATATTAAAATCAAAAGTGTATCTTGTTAAATTAACATGCATTCATACTTAAGTATGTACATTTTTTATTTTCATTCTTAAAATATGTTATAAAAAGAGGACAATTCCCGTATTCTTTTAATTAAAATTAGTTACTTAAATAGTGCATCAAGTTTTCAAAGTATATTGATGACGAAATCCATATCGGGCGATGCTGATGCTTCTGTTGACAAAGGAGAACTCAAAATAAGTGAAACATGTGTTACAGGGGTAAGTGTATTGAATTATTCTTAAATAAATGCATATGTTGTCTCTGAGGCTTCTTCACACTGTTATAACACACTCAAACCAATTTGATTCTACATGAAATTCACGTTGTTTCAACTTGAAATAACTTTCATTCAACGTGATTCGGATTGTTATTTCAATATAAATTACATTTTGCTCTAACTTTACTGCAATGTTAAATTAACATGAATTATAGTTATTTTAAAAGAAAAAAAATGTTGTTCGCAGTTATTGTAAAGCCAGGTTGAATTAACATGAAAAACGTATAAAGCAAAATCACCACCGAAAAATTTTAAATCAACCTTGTTTTCTACGTTTTTAACTTGATTTTTTTTCTGTGTGTAAACAAAAGCGGCACGGGTTTTATAGTTTTTGAATAGAACGGCCTCAATGCTTTGCAATTGTAAAAACCGATTTTGACAGCTCGTCTAATAGTGAAGTTTGCCGCTATTGTTAATTAATAATTGCAATCTATGTTTTGGTCAATCTAGCGTTTGTATCTCTATTTTTATTAATAATTTGTGGGTTTTAAACAAGAAAGCTATTACTACTGTTCGTGACACAATCGTCGCTTTTTAGAAAAAAATCAGAAAATCGGCACTTTGCTAGTTCCGGAACAAAAAATCGTCAAAATGACGATAAATCGTCCAATCTGGCAGCCCTGGATATAGTATAAATTTGTTCTCTTAACTCTTAAATGCCTGAAGTTTCAAATTTGATACCGGACTTAAAATCGAATGGTACACTTGCAATAATTACATTTTTTTTTATTATCCAAAATAACGGTATCAAAATTGATACTTACTATATTTTTGCAATTAAATGTATAAAATTTTAATATTATTTTTTATTTTTATTATTATTATTTAGTTTTCCCTTAATCTGGTGACTAAAATAAACACATTGATATTTTTTTGGAAATTAAATTTGAAAAATCAGGCATTTAAGGGTTAAATCAAATCTTTACATTATTTGTTGAAAACGAAATAATTTTAAATTAACCTGATCCACGCCAATAAGAAACTATTGACGCCTTACCCACGACAGTAAAAATTACACCCAATTCGAGTAATTACCCAGAAAGTGGCAACACTGCATCATGCTCTTTAGAATGAAAACAAGTGCGAGAATTTATGGCGTTTGGTAATTTTTTCAAGCCAATGCCTCTTAATTGCTCTAGTTTTAAAGTCTTTGAAGACATGAATAGAATTTTCATTCTAGTTATTTTCTTTTTTTATTTATTTATAATATCAATTTAAGCCTTTTCCACCGCTACACACACAAAAACGCACACAGCAGCAGCAACAACGCATTCACTTTCTGGTAAATGTTTAAGCCATTAAACAATTCTTTTGAGAATCGCTGTAACATTGAAATGAAACGAAACTGACACACACAAACAGAGTAAAATATGTTTGCACGTTTCAGATTTTATTTCCACTTTTCTCTTGATTTTTATTTTTTTTTTTAATAATTATTATATTTTTTTTTTCTTATATTTAATATTAACAAAACAGTTGCAAAAGATTTTAATTATAACTACTTGGAAACAGTTTGAGTCTTTAAGGATTTATCATATAAATGTCAAAAGAATGCATGAAACAAAAACAAAAATACGGAAAATAGGAGGTGGGTTACACAGTTTTTTCTTCAAATACAAGACGACACAGTGACACACATAAAAAAATACATCATCGCCGTCATCATCAGCATCAACATCATCCACATCCGTTTAAATAAATAAAATATTATAAAACGTATTTATTTTATACGAAAGTAGCACGACAGATATAATTATTTAAGGACGACTACTGAATAGAGGTTCCTTGCCTTTATTGTTATTTCTTTTCGTTTTACGTTGTTTTTGGGTTTTTCTTTCGTTGTGACTTCTTTTCTTATTTCTGCAAAACTAATTTATAGAAATGCTCTAAGAGCCATCGCCAGCACAAGCTCCAAGATCCGCAGTGGCAATAGCAGTTTTGACATCAGCAACATTAGCTGACTTCTTTTTTTTTTTTGGTGGAGAATAATGTGCCAAGTCGTTGTATTTGAGTGTGTGTGTGTGTGTGGGTGTGTTGCTGTCGCAGCAACAGCAGCGTCAACAAAGTTGACAACATGGCAAATATGTGTCATGAGGGGCTCCAAAAAATGACTTAATGTGGTTCATGACAGCTGAGCATGAATTCAGCTTTAATCTTGATAAATGATTTCGTATACAAACCATTCAACACACACACACATATATATGTATACATACACTCTCGAGCACACAAATATTATTTAATATACCAGCTCTTCCATTTTAGTCTACGCTTGTTCCTATTCTGCGCCCTCGCCTTCAGTGTTTTCGTAGTATATAATTGTGTGTGTGTGTGTGTGTGTGTAAGTGTATTTTTTAAGTTTGTATTCTAAGCCAAGTTAAAAGCATAAACTTTGTTTCCTTTATAGTTTTTTTTTCACTTTTATGCAACGACGACAGCAATCTAAAGTTTTTTTAATTTTTTCTTTCAAAAATTGTTTTTGTTGGTTTGTTTTATTCCCGCATTTATTTTTTCGCGCAATATTGCTAAAGTATGTACGGCACTATGGGAAAGATGTTACCAATTTCTTAACAAAAAAAGGCACCGTGAGTAGCCAAACAGAAAAGTTAAGAAACTTTTGATGAATAATTTTTATTGATTTAAAAAAAAAAAAAATTCTTTTCTAGTGAAATATTTCTTTAAAAAGTTTTAAATAAAATTTTGTTAAATATTTTTTAACAAAAATATTTTATGGAAATATATGTTTTTCTAAAATATTGTTTTCAGAAAATTTTAACCTAAAACTTTGAACAAAAATTTTTGATAAAGAAGTTATTCGGGCATGTTCTACAAATTGAATTGAAGTGGAATTGAAATCGAACGAGATTTCTTTACACGCCCGTTTTCAAAATTTGCTCGGTCTTAAACCCACTTCATTTCGATTTACAGTACATACCCGATTATGTTTGGTAAAACTTTTTTAGTGGTAACAATTTTTGTATTTTTGAGAAAAACAATTGTTTGCTGGTGAAACACTTTTGATAAATCATTTTTTAAGAAAAACAAGTAAGAGTGCTATTTTCGACTATGCCAAATCTTTTATACCCTTCACAATGGTACGATGGTAACAGAACGGTTTTTTAATACTGCTCCTAAAATATAAATAAATATGTTTAAAGACAAGCCTACTTCTTCAATCCCGCCCACATTTTGTCGAATGTTTTATATTGACCACCAAGCTACTTGTTTTAAATTTGGAAACCTTGGCACTTGCCGTTCTCCAGATATACAGAATTCTATAATATCTTTGTTCAGGACGGGCCACGCCCACTTCTTTGATCTTGCCCCTTTTTTAAAGAGACGTTGGCGCATATTCAGAAATCATAACTAAAGTTGTAACTAACAAAACAGAAACTAAAAAATAGTTCATAGATAATTATAGATCTTATTCACAATTCATAACTAACGTAGTAACAGCTCTCAGCTGATAGAAGAAATGCAACTATGCATATTGGCATTTAGAGAAAATTAAATGTCGATAATATTTTGAACGATATATTCTGTAATTAATTAAAAAGCTTATAAAACTATTCAAATCTCATTTTTAGTTCTTTAAAAAATTAACGCAAATTCTAAAAAAGTTGTTTTTTGGTTAAAATAGTATATAAATCAATTAAAATAATAATAAAAATATTCAAAAGAATTTTATCGACTAAGAACACATCTCTAGTTTATTTTTTTATGGATTTTTTTTTTTTTTTTGGTGCAGCAGAAATTCATTTCAAACACAAATTATAATTGCAGCGTGTTTTATACGTCTTAACTGTTTTTTGCCATGTTTTTATCTGTTATTATTTGAATATCTCTTATAATTCTCTCCATTTATTTTATATAGCCACTTCAAAAATGTTGTACTTTTGAAATAAATTATAAAATGATATCAATCAGCTGTTCTTTGAATGTATTAGTTAGTTGGCATTTAGTTTCAGCTTTACCTTTAATTAAGTGTAAACTTTTTATGCTGCAAGTAATCATCTGTGAATAGCTTAAATAGGTACTTAAAAAAGTTTACACTTGGTAATGATTTATGAATATGCGCCGTTGTGTTTTGATATCCCAGCTATGTGTACCAAATTTGAACAATTTTTCCCTAACCGTTCTTTATATAAAAATCAATATTTATTGTGCCATGCCCACTTCTTCTCCTCCACCTACATCTTTTCGGAGAATGTTAATTGATAAGATTCTTGTACCTAATTTGGAATCATTAACTCTTGTCTTCTTGCAGATATTAATAAAACTAGCCACAAGCTGTTTGTGGGTAAAATAAAAGGCAGTCGTGGCCTTTTGTTCATATCTTAGCCATTTGTAGACCGACCAAGCTGAACCTTAATAGCATTTCTGTGGTCTTCGAAAAACCCATTTCAACATACACATGGCCAGACGGTCAGACGGACATCGTTAAATATACTTTGCTACTCCCCCTACTTTAAAGGGTCTAAGATCAATATTGAAGAAATTAAAAAATCATACCCTAAACCACAGTATTTGAAAACAAATTTTCAAGACTGTACTTTATTTAGGTCCCATGGATAATCACGGACCCACCAGAACAATATTTTGGTATAAGGTTAGTATTTACGTAGAAGTCCCTTGTGCCGAATATTATTTAAATATCTTCATCTATATGAGATTTGTTTGCTTTAAAGTTATTTAAACTTCCAGCACAAGAGAAGCTTTAATAATATTGCCAAATTTTTTAATCATTTCTAACATTTATAGCGAAGTTATGGCATTAAAAGTTATTTGCGGTAGTGATATTTGTATGGGAACTATTGGCGAGTATGGACTGATTTTAATATAATTTGGAGTGATGGTTTAGATTGCCATAACTTCAGTTTTAACCGAATTTAATCTTAAATTTTACTAGCACAAAGACTCTTTTCCGGAAAGTAGCTTGTTTGAGGGCTATGTGAAATTATAAACGATTCTCATAACTTTTAATAGGCTTGGTCAATGTCACAATACGAATCTATGTACCTTATTTTATCAAATTATTTGAAACATTGCGACCTGTACTTTGTGCAGAAGCTTTACGTGGGTAACCAGCCATCTGGACGGACGGGCATAGCAAGATCGATTCAAAAAGGGTTTCTAAGTCGATCGCCAATATTTTTGACAAACATCAGCACAAACGCATAATTTAAGCCCTCTCCACTATTGGGGTATAGTTATAACTATTGATGAAGAATATCTGATAAAACAATATTGGTTAAAAAAAAAGCAAAATTATTTTGATGAAGTATTTTTAAAGAAACATCTTTATAAAAATTTTGTGATCACAAATAGTTTTTAAATACTTGTTGAGAAACAGTTTTAATAAAATTAAAATTTTTTAAATCGAATTTTAACAAAGACTTTTTGTTTTAATTTTATGAAACATTTTTAATAAATAAAATATTAATGAAAAACTTATGAAAATTTTAGGTTCAGTATCCAACAATATTTTTTATTGCAGCCAAAATCCTTATTTGTACCATAGTGCACTCTTTTCTTAAATTAATAGATGGTATTGCACACGCTTGTTATGCTGCTTTGTAACTTTGAGCGAATTTATCTGTAGCAACGAATAAATGTTTTTTTTTTTTGTTGTAACTACTAAAAGTTTATCATTTGTGGAGCTTTTATCCTTTAT
Organism: Pollenia griseotomentosa; assembly: GCA_963931875.1. Classification (NCBI taxonomy): domain Eukaryota; kingdom Metazoa; phylum Arthropoda; class Insecta; order Diptera; family Polleniidae; genus Pollenia; species Pollenia griseotomentosa. Next base: position 254,896,892 of record OZ007560.1, on the reverse strand, counting down.
TTCATCCTGATTTCGCTGTAAACTCACCAACTACTTTTCCTGACTCACTAACATCCAGACACAGATTTTGTTGCTTTACTTTGCCAAGCAAACAGGAAAAGAAATGTGATCCAGAAGCGGGAACATAAGAAACACACAAATATTATTTATGAGACAAGTCTGTGTTTAGTTGCCTTTTGTGAGCTTCGTTTTCCTTGTGGAGGGCATTTGTATTGAAGACATATGGAAACTTTCCTTTAAGGTTTCTAAAATTTATAAGAAATTTTTTGTTTAAAATCTTTTTAAGAAAAAAAAAATTAATAAGAAAACTAGAAGAGAACAGCAGAATTTAAGCCACTGCTATGGACTTATTATTTGATACAATTAGTCGTTTTGATGGAAGAAGTCAGTGTTGTTTAAAATTTGATTTATTTTTCTCCCTTTTGATGAATCATAAAAACTGTGGATTTAAGGCAGTTTTACATAGTGGTTTGTTGCCAACCAAAAGCAGCTGCTAATTAATTAATTAATTTTTACAGGGATTTTAAAACATTTTTATTTGCCAAAAACTCGGTTGTTTAATATTAATGCAACCGACTACACATATTTGCCTTTTAGGTTTTTAACAATTAACTTTTTATTTTCTTTTGCTATTTCCAGCTTAATTTTGCACCCTTTTGCTAATGGCATTCAAATTTACTCTGAATCGTGTTGAACAATTTTTGTGCCCTTTTTCTCCACAAATCTAATGGAAAAATATTTTATTAATTTCTAATACATATGCATCCTTGAACCCTCAAATTCATATGAATGTTTTAACTACCACACACACACACAAGCAAACACACATACCAACGAGAATTGAACACAACTATTACATTAACTGGCTGCGATTGAATGCATCATGCATGAATTATTTGTTCTAGGGATAATGATGATAATGACGATGACGTTGATTGTCTAAATGTAAAATGTTTTAATGAGCTTACACACTCGCGAAAATACAAACGCAAACGCACACACACACATGATTATACACCTCCAAATGCAAACATGCAAACACTTTTAATTCTTAACAATTTCTTTATGTGTTTGTAGGGCTGTGCATTGGCACACTGGTACGAATGGGAGTAATGTCAACACTCAAAAAAAAAAACATAATAATTAATATTCAATGAGTTTCTAATTGTTTTCGAGTGGTTCAACATGTTTTAACATACAGCGGCATCGTTGAAATAACAAAAAAAATTAAGTTTTAATAAAAACTGCTAGTTTAGTGCAATTGTGACTGCCACATATTTTAGACATTAACTGCAACGGAAAATTATTGAGTGTGTAACTTAAAAATGCAGGAGTTTTGATAAATTTTAAGCGCCCATTGTGAAAAAGAAATCCAATATAAAGTTATTTAAATTTCTCGCTTTCGTTAGCTACGAGCTTTTCACATCTTTCTGATAACGTATGGATATCGCACTCTGTCTTCTGAGAGCAAATCAAGATAAATTCGGATACCTTTTTCTCAATTTTCTCGTAATCCAGTGAGAGCGCTCTACATCGGTCAAAACAAATACTGGTCTAACGGGCTAAGATCTGGACTATGAGGGGGTGGGGAAAAACTTTATTAACACTTTTTTCTTAGTAATTTTTAAAACTTTACAACATGTGCCCGAACTTTGTCATGATAAAGTATTACGGTAACATGTCTGGTCGCAGAACTTGGGCTCAAATTTGATCCCACTAAATGCAGAGCATTACCTTGGTTCCATGGGTATTTAGTTTTGTTATTAATAAAGGTGATTGACCGAGCTTTACATAATAACCTTCCCCCAAATGATGCTTTGTTGGCACAAAGTTCAGCATTTTCATTAATTTAAATTGACTAAAAATAAATGAAACAATTACTTTACAAAACGCCTAAAAAGTTTTTAAAGTTCCAAGCCATTTGTTCAAGATACGCTATCTTTTGTAATATCCACATTTTTAAGTTGTACACCCAATAACATCATCGAAATCTTTTGTTTACACTAGAGGCCTGCAAAATTCCATTTGAACACATATTCAAGTCATTGAACATTTTTCAAACTCAACACTGTAGTGACGCTGTCACAAATAAATACTGAAGAGAAGTATAGACGACGAATAAGTGTAAGTGTGTTAACGTGTAGATTAAAAAAACTAATGCTTTACTATAGTTTAAGTGCAGGTATAAAAAATGCTCTTAAATATTAACAAAAGAATGAAATATAAACGCAGCAATGAAAGTGAGAACAAAGAAAAACACATTCTTTTTTTTAAGTGTTTTTAACGCTTCTTCTAGAGATGGCTGTATCAGAACCAGGTTGCAGTCTCGACCTGCAATGCCAACTTTTAAACATAATATAAGTTTAAATTTTTACTTTTTGTCATTTTATATAAGCTGTGTTTAGTTTACTCTTCAACAAAAAAAAAAAAAAAATATCTAAGTTTAGTTTTTTTTTAACAGTAAAATAAGTAAAACTTCAAAGAGCGGTAAAGGACTCAAGATAACACGTTCTATAAGTTTTATTTACTCTTTTGTAAGCAATGTAAAGTTTCGCAAATGTGATAGTGTAGCTCGACATATGTCACTCTAATTTACATTTTAACGAAGTATTTCGTAAGTGTATTCCTTTGATAATATTGCAAGAACAATTGCTTGTATGCGTGCGCCACATACGACACACAAGAAAACATCAACAATTCTTTGATTGCAACCCTTACATACGACAGAGAAATCAACATAACAAATTCTCGCAGACAGCACAAGGTAATTTTTAAATCATAGGAGTATTGGCAAAATTTTGTTACTGTATTGAAAGGTTTTGAAATGACCAAGTACTCTCTGGTGTGTATTTCTTTGAATTCTTGTACCCTCCCAACACTTCTTTAAATATGCGAATGACAGTTTCATTGTCATAGCATATGTCACGTTTTGTACATACATTTGCACCTTAGCAGGGATGAGATATCATGCACTAAAAAATCCAGAATATCCACTAACAAAATAAAATGAATTTTACTAAAAACAAAAATATAAAAAATTCAGTCTATTGTTATTCAAATCTCTTCCAAAAAAAACGGAAATAAGTACTGTTTTATTAAAAGTTCAGCTTTGTCTTGTAATTGAAGAATGCCAATGCATTTGGAAAAAATTTATTTTCAGATCCCTCTTTGATTCCAGATCAGATTAAAAATATTTGAAATTTATTTTATTTTTTGAAAACCTTAATTTTTTTTGCAAAACGAATTGGATTTTTTTTTTAATTTGTCTTGCTTGTATTTGAAAAAAAGTTCCAAAAGAATTTATTTATTGATATTAAAAAATTTTTTTGTGTATTTAAAAATTTTTTTAAGAACTTTTTTTATAATATGGAAAAAAAATCACTCAAAAATGTCAAAATATGCAAAAATATGCATTTTCACCAAAATATGCAAAAACAAATCGATGTCATTTTTACGCAAATTTAATAATTCGAATAGAAAATTGGTCGACAACGTTCTTAGAATATCAACAAAAAACATGCATTTGCATGAAAATCGTTTCCCTACACATTAGCATTTTCATGGAGTAGAATGAGTTAGTAACCTAATAAGTATTTAAATTTCTAGCGTTTTTTTCTTAAATTATTTTCAAAAGTTAGTTTTGGTTTGTAGTTGTTATTTGGGGTGTAAAACTGGAACTTAATTTGATTTAACCTTTTGTATTATACCTCGCATTATTCATTAACTTCTTAATGTACCCACTAATTAGCCATTGAAAATACTACACATCAAAACCTCAAGTACCAGCAGTTATAATTTGAAGTTGTGCAGGTGCAAATATGAATGTTAGAGAATTTATAAGCAAATACATACACGTACACATGCATTTAATGGAAACAATCTACCTAATGTATTGTTTAGTTGCAAGTTGTTACTCTAGACTTAATTGCATAATTGCATTAAATTGTGTTGTTACATTTGTTTCACTTACGCTGTCTCCCTCTCTTTCCATCATAAACAAACTTCAAACATGGCGAACTTATAATTGCACAATGTACATAACGGTGTGCATACATCTAAACGAGAACTTGAAAAATTGCTTATAAAAATGCACCCAGTAGTTCCTAGCAATGGTGATAATTTATTGAGAGTATCGATAATTTTATCATTTACTAGTTTCATTATCGATATGGTATATCACGCAATTTTTAGTGACTGTATCTTTAAATTGGAGGGATGACCAAAGAAGCTTATAATAAATGAACTGGAAAGTTTTTTCATTTTAGACACAAAAATACTCGGAGTACTTAGGCCTTAATTGTGTAAAGGGCAAAATAAACCACACAAAATGCTTGGCAAACACCAAATTTGCCGGTAAACAACACAAATATATTCCGTACAAATATTAATTTTTTATTTTTGTTTTGTTTTCAATGAATGCAGACGCCGATAGTGCTGCGGCAATTTTGTTACTGTTTGCCTAGAAAGGGGAGAAAATATATAAAATCAAGGCAAAGAATTAATAGTAAAAAGTGATTTAAACGACGAGTTGTTTTGTGGCAAACAATACTGCTAAGCAAACTTTTAATTTACTATTGAAAGTTATCTTAATGCTTCTTTTTCAGCGTCTTCACTCTGCAAGGTTTTCGCCAAAATAAATACATTTAGCATTAGACGCCACAAAAATTTTGACTAATATCCTAAATATCTGCCAAATATTAAAAAGTTTTATTATTTCTACAAACTTGCTTCAAATGTTTGTCCACCTCAATTAACAACTCAAAACGTTTGTACAAATCGCTCCTTTATTGCAACACAGTCTTATCTCAAAAAATCAAAGTTTTAAGTTACTTAAGCAAAAGTTTTCCTTCAAACCTTCTTTATATGTAAAAAAAAATCAGTGTTATATCTCAAACTGAAACAAAGTTATAGCGAAATATATTTTATTAAATCTTTTTATAAAGGTACATTTTGAAAACTTTAATTGCATTTTGCTAAGTTTGATATTTTTGACACATGACTATGTTGCAGTAAAGTAACGAATGAAAAATTTTGACATGTTTGGCAAGCAATTTGTGTGGTTTATTTTGCCCTTAACACGCAGTGCTAAAAATTACATTGAAAGCAAAAACAAATGCTAGCTACTGTGTTGCAATATCCTTAATAACTAACCTGTGATATAATTTTTAAGTTTGTGTTTAATTTAATTTTTCATGTTTTATGTTTTTTATGTTTGTCTACAACAAATTATTGTTCAATTGTATAAAATAATTAATTTCTCTTACTACGAATCCCTTGATAAAGCGATTGGGAAAATATGGATTAAATGTATTTTCAATTACATATAGAACTTTAGGCCGTATTAGCTAAAATAAAATCAAATTTAAAGTAATAAAAAATATCTTATAATGTTGTTGTTGCGTTTTACAGAAATTCATAATGAATTTTTAAATTTCAAACTCTGCATATTGTTTTGATAGTATTAAGTTTTGATAGTAAAATTTGTACTGCTGGGCATATTTTTAAATTTTTTTTACATTTACTAATAAGGGAAAACAGAAATGAAGTTAAAAAAAATGATCCATAATAATAGATCAACTTTTATTTAACTAAAATCAAATTTAGAATTCTGTTTTTTTTTTGTTAATATTGTAGTGCGTACAGCGTTTAAGTTATATGTTTATGGGGAAAATTTTCTAAAACTTTCCAAAAATGCTCTTTCCTTTGAAAGCTCTAAAGCAAGCCTCTAAAATTAAATTTTCAAATCAATTAAATCTTCTCCTAATATAAGCTTTTTTTAGATTTGGGCAAGTGATACTTTTCTATTGACCATAAAATTTAATAAGAAAATTTAAATTTATTAAAAACAATTTATTGAATTTATTTTTGTGGTTACTAAAAAACTGGTAAACCGGAAAATGCTCTAAAAATGTAATTTTAGAGACAGTCGCAAAATTGTATTTTAATATAAACATTTAAAAGGATGTTTACCAGCGCAAAGTCTATTTTCCGGAAAGAAGTTTGTATGGGGGATATGTGAAATTTTAGACCGTTTCTCATAATTTTTATAGGCTCCGTATTTATCTCGATTAAAATGTATATACCAAATTTTATCATATTCTAACCACTACACAAGGTTTAAATGGACAGGCAACGCGTAAGCCAGACGGACAGATAGCGTTATTACACACATCAGCACACATGCAAATATATATATAATTTATTTTTCTTCATTTTTGATTGCACACAAAATTTGATGTTTTGGAATAACAGCTATATTAAATGACAAGTTGCTTTGGCTTAGAATTGTAGAGTGTAAACGAAATGTAAATGGCGAAATTGAAGCAACACGTCGGATCTACAGATAGAAATCCTCTTTGAACTAAAAACTATGATATGCAAGCCAAAATTTATAAAAAAAAAGCTCTAAAAACGAAAAACAAAAAATTGCATATTTACGGTTTCCCTGCTTCCTGACCAATAATTTCTTTCAACAAGAAGCAAAAAATCTTATTTGATAAATCTAACGAAACTGCTTTTTTACTTAACCAATATCACAATTAGCTGCATGTATGACTTCGTTTGTTTGTTTGTATGCCTGTGTAAACGTTGTGTGGTAACTTTGTCAAAAACAGTAATAAAAATAAATAAAAAAAAACCATATCAGGCCATTAGTTAATTGTTATTCTTTTGCAACTCAACAGGAGAGTTGGCTGCAAAAATTCATCTTTTTCTTGTCGCTACAAAACATTCCTTAATGGGGGAGTAGAGTATTTTTATAAAAAAAAGAGGAAACTTTTCTGTATTTTATTTTCTACCATCAACAACAGGAACAACACACAGGAAGTAAACAATTTTAGACAATGTTAGTAATTAAGCTCATAAACACTAAGTATTAAGAACTCACACTCTTTTACTCCTACACTAACACACACACACACACACACATTTCATAAACCCATCAACAATCTTATACTCATATAAATGTAAACATGCTAATTGTTTTATCAAATGTTTAAGTACAAGTACAAGAAGAGTGAGTATGAGTAATTAGAAGAGTTGTGTCCTTGCTTAACATACATTCATACATTCATGCTTTTATGCATTTACGTATATGAAAGTGTGAGTACGTGAGAATATAATTGTCGAGGTGATTTTGTATGTTAAATTAAATTAAGAGTAAAAACAAAACTATAATTAAATTATGACACCTGTACTCAAGCAAATACTTGTTCAAAGCCTTCTTTAACAACCTTTTAAACTTATTACTCTTACACACAATTATGTATTTATGTATGAACATGAGTGCTTGTATTTAATTTTAGAGCAACCAGCATTATGCCACAAGAACGTAAATATGTTTCCTACTTAAAGGATTATTGTGCTAATTGCACTTTGGCCGGTTTCAGTTATATTGCCAACACAAAGTAAGTAATTGAGAATAATTTAAATTAATTTTTTAGTTCAAATTTATTTCTTTTTCCTTCCAGTCTCCATTTCATTGAAAGAATCTTTTGGTTTGTTTGTGTTGTCATTTCGGCTTTTGGTTCTTATATGCTTATCAGTCAGTATCAGCGCGATTTTGACAGTCGTGCTGTGAGCATTGTCTATGAGAGTCTGCCCTCGACACATAAAGTTTTGTTTCCCACTATAGCGGCTTGTGATATGTACAATAAATATGAAGCTTTGCCGAATTTAATTGATTTTGTGGAAGAGTAAGTTCTATTTCAGCTCTAGTTCAGTTCTAGCTCAGTTCTAGTTCAGTTCTAGTTCCGTTCTAGATCAGTTCTAGTTCAGTTCTAGTTCAGTTCTAGTTCAGTTCTAGTTCAGTTCTAGTTCAGTTCTAGTTCAGTTCTAGTTCAGTTCTAGTTCAGTTCTATTTCAGTTCTAGTTCAGTTCCAGTTCAGTTCTAGTTCAGCTCTAGTTCAGTTCTAGTTCAATTCTAGTTCAGTTCTAGTTCAGTTCTAGTTCAGTTCTAGTTCAGTTTAGTTCTAGTTCTAGTTCAGTTCTAGTTCAGTTCTAGTTCAGTTCAGTTCTAGTTCTAGTTCAGTTCTAGTTCAGTTCTAGTTCAGTTCTAGTTCAGTTCTAGTTCAGTTCTAGTTCAGTTCTAGTTCAGTTCTAGTTCAGTTCTAGTTCAGTTCTAGTTCAGTTCTAGTTCAGTTCTAGTTCAGTTCTAGTTCAGTTCTAGTACAGTTCTAGTTCAGTTCTAGTTCAGTTCTAGTTCAGTTCTAGTTCAGTTCTAGTTCAGTTCTAGTTCAGTTCTAGTTCAGTTCTAGTTCAGTTCTAGTTCAGTTCTAGTTCAGTTCTAGTTCAGTTCTAGTTCAGTTCTAGTTCAGTTCTAGTTCAGTTCTAGTTCAGTTCTAGTTCAGTTCTAGTTCAGTTCTAGTTCAGTTCTGGTTCAGCTCTAGTTAAATTCTAGTTTAGTTCTAGTTTTTAAATTTAAATTGAAACAGATTAGATGGACCAGATGCCAAGGACTATAGTTACGAAATAGAAAATTTCATCAGTTTCCTGGTTTATCCCTACATTTATCGTGAGGGCAATATAAAATCCTGGTGCAAATCGAAATGCTGCACAGAGTGTCCTAGCAAAAACTTAAGAGCTTTATATCACAGGGTAATTCTTGTATTAATTTCTTAAAATAAACTTTTTGTCTAAAATCTAGTTTTTAAACAGTTTAAGACCAATTGCAGCGACTTCTTTGAGTATTGTGAATTTTCTTTAAAACCATTTGACTGTTGCAAGTTTTTCTTGCCGTTAGTAACACCGCATGGCAACTGTTTCATGCTAAATTCTCTTTTGAATAATAAAAGGTTATTAAACTTAAAAAAAAAAAAATTATAATATTTCAACTGTCATAATTTTAGAGGAAGCCCTACCTGGTTTAACAATGAAATTAATCCCATGACAGATACCGCAAAGTTAAAAATAGTTACTAAAATGCCCACACAGGTTTATAACCGAAAATAATTTTTAATATATATTAATAATCTATTGCGATATTCATTTATAAGGTTTCCATTATAAGTGAAGAGGATGTGCCCCACGATGCCCTGCCGGGCAATAAAATCGAGGCCAATAAACACGGTCAGGACAAGACATTTCAAGTATTTATGCAAAGCATGATTAATGATCCAGATGTTCGGGATATTGCCCCTGAATTTCGCCAATGTCGGTTTCCCGATGAGCTTCTACCAGATACCTCCTATCGGGCCTACAGTTTTAGCACCTGTTTTGTCGATTGCTTGCGTGTCTATCAAATGAAGGAATGTAATTGTTCGGTGTTCTCCATAATGCCTGAGAAAAATTCCAAGTATCAGGATTGTGATTTAGAGGGTTTTCTTTGCCTGGAAAAATTGATTCTGGTAAGACCAGATGGCCGAAATTTACTACCCTGGGCTAAAAGCAAATACACTTGTGAATGTTTGCCTTCTTGCACTGAAAGTGATTTTAAAGTGGTATTCGATTATCAACAAAAGTAAGTCACTAAATTGTTTGCTTTATTTAAATAAATATTTCATCTCTGCCCTTTTGGGCATAATTATAAAACTTTGACACTTTGTGTGTAATTAACATTAAATCCAGAGATTACATTCTCTTATGCAATTATGTTTTTTTTGTTTTATCTCTACCGTTTCTTGTTTCTTTTACGTTTAGAATTAATGCATCTAATCCTTATCTAACTATCTCTGTAACGATGCCAGAATTTGCCACCGAACGTTATCGTCGTCAGGCTTTGCGCACACGTTTGGATGTGGTGGTTACCATTGGTGGCATATTGGGTTTATTTTTGGGTGCCAGTATTTTAAGTGGCATTGAATTTGTCTATTATTTTACCTTAAGATTATGGAATAATTTTAGGATGGAACGACGCCAAAAACGACAGCCACATCAAACAGCACAATGAGAAAGCAACAAATGAAGTGTTGCTTGCAAACATCGAAGGAAGTGAAAGAGAGAGAAAGGGGAAAGTAGATTTAAGAAAAGGCACTTATTTTATTTATTAAAACGTTAAATATTCTATAAAAAGCAAAAAGCTTTTAGTTATGCAATATAAAGCTTTTTTCATTGTTATCTTTATTGACACTTAAAACGGAAGAACCCTTCAACGTCATTTCTCGCAACAAGCGCTTACAGCCCAAGCAGTTTTTTTATTCGAAAGCAACTGTCGTTTACGTTTACAACAAACTGTTGAAATTATCAAATATTTATGAAACGAATTTTTAATAAAATTTTACTGCTGCACCATAAACAAGAAACTGTGTGAATTGCTAAAGAAAAGTTAAAAGAAGAAAAAGGTTTGTAGGTCATTTGACTTTTTGCTGGAGTTTTTATTTAAAAATATATTTTTTTTACAAGAAATTTCGGTTTTAAAGAACTTGGGAATTATTAAATATTGCCTTAAGAAGCCCGTAAATGATTTTTTATTTATTGAATACAAAAGGACTTTCTTTGTTATTTTCAGAATTAATGATCCTAATAAATTTAAATAAATTTACGACTGTAAGCACAAAAAGTTTTTCCAGTTTGTTGTGGAAATCAGCTTTCGATTATTTTTGCAAATTTTGTAGTCCGAATTAAACTTTCTCGAAATCAAATTGAAATTTTTGCAAATCAAATTGAAGCTTTCCAAAGCTTCAATTAACCTCAATGTAATAAATAATGGGTGCTTTTTTGAGGCATTTTTGTTATTCTTTTTCTAAAAATAAAACAAAACAAATTTAATGGAGTGACTAAAATGTTGGCTACACAGAAAAAAATAATTTTCATATTTGAATACGAAAATCGCATATTTGATTACAAAAATTTTTGAATTTTCTGCGATGACGATTTTTGCGGTATTGATAAAAAAGTTTGTATGTATAATTGTTAAATATTGAGTCAATAAAAAAAGTTGTTGCCCAAAATAATTTTTTTCAACAAAATGTTTACTTGATTTGTTAAAATAAATTGTTGAAAATGTTGAATAAATCAAACAAAATGTCGATTAACATTTTATTTTATTTTTTTTTTTATTAATGATGATGTCATAAATTTTAAATTTTTATATTTTTATAAAAACACTAAAATTTATTATGCGGGGATAAGTAAGTTCCTATGCGCATTTCACCGGTTGCTTAGGCCAGATCATCAGGAAACCTTTTCCAAGACTTTGGCAAAACTAAATATATTATTCAAATAAAACTGTAAAACAAATGAGAATTATGAGCTATTTAAAAATGGACAAGAGTTGTTAAAGTACTGTCTTTACTTTGATATAAAAATTTTTAAATATGTTTTATTGAGTGCTATTTTGCAAATTGTAAATTTAATAAATTTTTTCTTTGAATCAAACAAAAAGTTTGTTGACCTAAAATTTTATTTTTAACAAACTGTGTTGTTAAAAATTTTTTTGAGATATTTTTTTCTGTGTATACTATCTTACGAATTTCAAGGCATTAAGTGTTAAAAACTATTTTCTGGCATATGGCCTCCGCGACTGCGCCTTATGAACATCTAAAGTGCTTCGAATGTTAGCTTTTAAATGATCAATAGGTACTAAATAGTTTATTAGCAATGAACAGATATTTAATGAAACCGCACAAAAAGTAGCTCAAAAGTATCAGATCAAACGAACGAAGGGGCCAATTTACAAGTCCATTTCTTAAAATAATTCGGTTACCACACGTGATGGCGCTGGTTGCGCCGTCTAGTAGGAAGCTTTGGAATGGTTCAAATTTAAGTTCAATATGGACTGCAAAACCTGTATAAACACAAAGATGGTATGGAAGTTGTAGGTGCAACTAGTGCTTTAACAATTCACTGATTGGTTTAGCGTTTTCGGCAACAGGCTGCTGTCATTGATTTTCTGCGATCTGAAAGGGCTTGCCATTTCGTGCAAGCAAAAGTTAAGGTAAACCCCGAAATTTTAAACACACACAGAGAAAAACATGTTTTAATATGGTCACCTCCAACAAAACTATTTTTATTGAAAATCTTAAACATATTACAACCATATTATGGTAGAATTAGTCAAGAAGCTTCGAACATGTTATGGTTTTAATAATAACTAAAATATGTTTAACACTTATAATAGCATGGTTGTTTTTCAACCATTACATGTTGCTCTTGAAAAATAGAAAAATTCAATTGTTTATTTAAAAACAAATTATTGTCGAATTTAACCATTATATGTTTAGGGACAACCATACTATGGTTGTAGCTTCTTGATGAAGGACAAATTTAACCATAATATTGTTGTCGGTGGCAATAATATGGTTGAATTAAACATAACATGCTTAAAATTTTCAATAAAAATTGTTTTCTTGGAGGTGACCATATTAAAAATGTTTTTTCTCTGCGTGCAGGTGACGTTCTCACCAGTTCCCATATATGTAAGTTTCGCGAGTTGAAACCAATTTACGCGTAAATACCCATTCAATATAGTTGCCGTTTTCTAAAAATGTGTCTAGAATGCAACAAGTTACTTTAGAAACTCATAATTACCGATGAGACCTGAATCGTCTCGGGAGTAAACAAAATTGCAGAATATGGGGCACTAAAAATTCAAGAATAATTATTGAACATCAAATGTACCCGTCCAATTGGGTACTAGATTTATTGAAAACGGTCAACAAGTTGCAGTTTATGTGAAAGGGAACAATCCGGAATTGTAGTTCCAACAAAATCGATCTACGGTTCACAAAGCTCTTTCTACTATGGCTCTGTTGAGCAAAGTGTTTGGTGCTTAAAAAATATCTTATTTTTTTTATTTGAGCTGCCCACCGCGTCCGCCGGCTTAAAGACTACTGAATTTACTTGTTGTTAACACTACGAGGTTAAGTAATTGACCAAAAATCTTTTCCGCTTTAAAACCTTTTCCATTGCGCTGCATATTTACCTATTCTTTTCCAAACAACAGTTTTCGCTATATATTTATATATTTAATCCTTTTACTCCTGTTAGGAGCACAGGACCGTTTTCAATAGTATTTAAGATTTGTATCTTATCACCTAAATTCTTTTTTATATCGCTACGTGCTAATGCCACCATGTCCTTTCAATGTGCTCCATAAATTCTAATTGCAATTCTTCTGCAAGTCTGCTTCAACCATTTGTTTTTCCAAGCAATTGCTAATTTGTTTTAATATTTAATGAGCACTTAATCTTGGCAAAAGAGTTTTAAACTTTGTGGGCTGTTCATATGGTCAGGTCATTGGATGTTTTGTTGCTGTTCTTATTTTTTATTCTTTTCTGGTTTGCACCGCCAATTCATTGTTCCTTTGAAAAAAAGTCATCCTAAAGTTTTGTTATTTTAATATTTTCATTTTTATCTTTTGATGCCCTGGTTGCTGTTTGCTATCTTGTTGCCACATCAACAATTGAAAGAGTTTAGGATGCAGTAAGAGAGTTTTTTTTAATATGTACACTGATGCTTTCGAATCAACCCATCCAACCGTAATCTACAGAATGTCTAAAGTCTTGCCAGCCATTTATTATTTATGTTAATTTCTTTTGATGCTCATAAAAGTGATTTTGTTGTAATGCGAAGGAATACGGCTTATAGTAGAGGTCACAAACAAAAGCATGCTCTGGGTAATCGAGTATAACAAACCAAGTAATCGGGTTTTGCAAAACAAAAACATACAAACTGGGAATGTAACAGAAGGAAAAATTTCTGTTTTTTTACTAAAAAACTCTAGAAATTTCCTTTTTCTATTGATTACTTTTGCAACATTTAGATGATATTTTTCTGTTCTATTAAAGTTGCAAGCAAATTGCATCATCTCTAAACCACAAACCATTTGTTTGTTCAACGGTCGGTCGTTAGAGAATATCTTTCGTTATTGTCTTTCCTTATTGTGTAGTATTTATTTTTCGTTGGTGGTTTGTAATAATTTTTGCTCTCGGCTCCTTCTGCAGTGAAATCAAACAATTATAAGTGGAGTGCAAACAAAACGTGACCTCATTGGTAAATGTTGCTGTTTGTTGCTGAGACATTGTGAATCCTTGTTGTTGTTTTGTTTTTCTTCCTCTTCAGCTCCATTTATATTACCAAATAAAAAAAAAACCAAAATAGACAACAAACATTAAACAAAAGAAATAAAATGTGGAATTTTTCTTAAAACTCCACAACAATAAAAACGTTATAATGTGTGCATGTTTATGGTGTTGATTTAATGAAATCACTGAACAAATCGCAAAAATTCTTTTGTAAAATGTTCCACACATGAAACAAATGCGATTTTAAAAATAATTAAACAAAAAGCTGGCAAATGAATTTTTAAGAAAGCAACAAGATTAATGAGCAGAAGTAATGAAAATTTAGAATTGCTAAGGAAAGAACAACACAGCAGATAACAGAAAAAATAACATCTTATATGAGAAAAAAAAACCGCTTAAGGAAAATAAGGCAGAAACACCATCTCTCTTTCATTGTCACTCAATAAAAAAAGTATTCTGTATAAGAAAAGCGCTTTTAACAAAAAGACTGATATTAAATAGATTTCCATGCACCAATTACGAAAATACGTTTTAAAAACAATTTTTTTTAAGAAAGTTTTCTACACGGCAACACTCTCACCAAATTAGGAAATTTGTAATCGGACGATATTACAATTGTCCAATTCACAAGCTCTAATTCCTTTCTACGCACTTGTGAATAGACAAATTTGTTATATCGTTACTTTCTTTGTCTTATTGGTAAATGTCAAAAATAGTAAATATCAATTCAATTAATTATTTAAGAAGATTAACATATTTATTTTTACCAAACAATAACGAAAATATGAAAAATAAAACTAAGAAAAGCAAATTATTAAATTTAAATTATATTTTTTTTACTTTACTCTTTCTTGGCTTTTATTTACTTCTTCTTCTTCTTTAATAAAACTTACCATTCACATTGGTTGATACTGTGAATTTAAACCAGGTACGGGAGTTTTTATTTGAGATGAAATGGTTATGTATATTAACTGCTTGTTCATCTATTTTCGCTCGGTTCGCTTAGCTTACATTTAAAACAAAAACCAATTAGAAAATATTGTTTTTCTTTTACATGTAAGTTAAGCGAACGAAGCCTTCGTTTAAAATCGATAAACAGGCCAATATTGATAAGTAATTTCAATTAAAATAGGTAAAAAAATAAACTGGAATAAATCAAACATGTATTTATTATTCAGAACTATTAAATTTGTGGTGGTATCGCATTCTTAAAAGATTTTTGGTAATTCACCAAACAAATCGAACATTTCCAGGCCTGGCGTAAATACAAAATCTTCAAAACATATAAAAATAAATCTTATAATGAGAAAACAATTTTGTATGACAATGGCCTACAACAAATATACAATTGGGGGATTCACAAGGTGTCATAAAATCATATGTCTTAAAATAATAACATGAAAAAATACGACTGTTGTGAACAACCCCGCATAATTTAGTGTGCTATTTTGAATTTAAGTCCGCTGATTTAAAACAAATATAAAAAAAATAAATATTTACCTAAAAACAAAATCAAGAACATGTAAAATCAATTAAAATGGATAATCATTCAAAAAAAGCAAACTTCGATCTACCAAAGGTTAAAATACAATTTGGTTTAAGGATTGATGTTTGACTATTGACGTCAGCAGTCGTCGATGGCTGCGAGTGTAAAACGGCAAATCCATCTGAGGAGATCGAGTGGTTGCGATCGAAACATGCCATGGTAACCTGGCGGCCCGGGTTCGAGCCCCGGCCACGGTCAAGAATGAAAGATTATCAATAACAATTTTAATTAATTTTCATGTTGTAAAATTCCTTTCTTCATAAAAATAATTTAATGAAAATTAAATTTAATGAACTTAAGCCTAATTAAAATTATTAAAAATTTGGATTAAAAACCATAAATAGTTCAACAAAATAACCACAATACTAATTAAAATCAAAATGTTTTTTAATTCTAATTAATGAATTAATAAATTAAATTAGATATTTCCTGACAAATATTTTATTTTGTTTTGTTGCAAAAAATGCTAGCCGCGGGTTAAATTCGGATGTTAGCCGGATAAAACTATACCATCAACGGCGACGGCTACAAAATCATAACCGCTCGGCTCAATTGCTCGGCGCAGGTCTCTTCTGATTAATTACGACAGCACAATAAACATAGCAAGCAGAGTTTTATAATTTTAAGACACTTTTTGTTTACAAAGCAACAACAATATTTTTAAACCATTGTAAAATGTTAGAACATTATGACAATACAACATGATAGCACAACTTGTGATTACCCCAAATATTGTATAATTAGACGATTATAGAACGAATACGACGATACTACGAGCTTGTGAATTTGACAAATACAATTTCAATTTCTCTACATACACGCTTTTATTATATGTACGTAAAAAAAATATTAATTATAGCAGTGTAAAACTTTATAAAATATAATGTCGTAATTAAAAAAAATTAACGAAATTTCTTGCAACAAATACGCCAATCGCTTTAACCTTTTTAGCTTGGGGGAAAGGAAATGAATATAAATTTATTATTAATAAGATTTCTGTATGACCTGCTAAATTTCCAATTGTCTATGTTTGATAAATACACTGAAATTTATTGTTGGGGAAAATTAGCTTCTATGCGCATTTCACTGGTTGCTTAGGCCAGATCATCAGGAAATCTTTTTTCAAAGATTTTGGTTTTCCCTCAACAATAAATTTCAGTGCTAAAAACCGAAAACGTCAAACGTAAGAATTTGGAAGTTGTACAATTTTAATTTAATTTTTATAATATTTGTCATAAACTTCTTTTATTACAGAAATCTTATTAATAATTAATCTAATTAACTTTTAAAATTCATGCGTTTTACTTTTTAAACAAATTTCCGTAACTTGAAAAGTAGTGTCTTAAATGTCCTACTACAATTAATGGTTTAACATTTTCTTAACTACAAAAAACCAGCCTTTAAAACTGTCAACACAATAAACAAGAAGTAAATTAGTCTCCAATCAAATAATGATGTTGTCGTCTGGTCTCAATTACAACAAAACTGACTTACAAAAATACACACAGCAAACAACAGGTCTCACTCACTTACTTTTTGGCATTAGAATTAGACAGGCTTTTTACACCATGCTACTACTACAACTTACATTCTACTGCATGCTACAATTCGTTGTCTGCTACACACAACTTTAACTCATGCTACTTACAGAAACAACAAGTACAAGTACACGACATGATACTTGACAAATACTTGGTGTTATTGTACTACAAGTAGTATGTAAGGTAAGTGACTTTACTTTACACTTGTTAAAAAATAATAGAACTGGAGCAACAAAAAAAAAACACATTTTAAATAACCAAAATATTTAGATAAAACAACAAGAAACAAAAATTTATGTAACAACAGACACTTTAGACAAAAACACACGCATCGTAATAGATACATAACCCAGCAAACATGATTGGTAAAATAGTTTCTAACAAATGATACGTACTTAAGATGGGCATTGATTTACTTGCTAAACGTTTTGAAAATCTCCTTCCAAAATATAAATCTATTATTTCTCCACCACTAGTGGTGAATGAGGCTATACTTAGTTTTTCACTCCGTGTGAAACTTTTTCTAATATATTCATCTTAATAAGCATATTAATTCTGGGTCCTTGAGTAATTTTTAGTGGACTGAGCCCACTTGCGAAAAACTCAACAGAAAAGAAAAATTTTAGTGTCGTATTATGTCTAGTTTCCCTAAACTGTCTGGGATGGAAATCCATCATAATAGCTTTAGTATGGAAAGAATAATAAACCGAGATGTGGAAAAACTGCCTAAAAAGTTGATATTGCACCATTTTATATGACAAGAAATCATGCTACCAAATTTTGTGTAGATTGCTTCATAATTTACCATAGACCCCATATAAAGCGTACGCTTGAAATATACTTTGAAACGCCTAGAACCGCATCGATTTATAATACTGCAAAGAAAACATTCTTGGCAATTTGTTTCAATCAAACCATTTATCAACAATAAAATCAGTTTTAATTAAAAATTTTGTCAAGTAAATTAAACGCGTACTCATATTAACAACATCACTGCAGAGAATGTTGTTAATTTAAAAAAATATTTAATTGATATTATTAATTTGTAAACTAGTGCAAATTTAATTAATTTTTTCATTAATATCATAAATTTCTTAATTGAAATCAATTTTTTTCTGTTAGTTTTTTCTAATATTGAAATGTTCTTTCTCTGTGTGGAGGGTATCTGTTAAATAAAGCACTTTGACTTGTTTTAAGTCCTTTTTTTAAATCATATGAATCCGAGCTCTAGAATAGTAGTCAAATTATCTGCTGGCATATAAAAAGTGTGTTAAACATAATCAGGCCTGTAAACGAGTTTCAAATACACATTTTTGTTCTTGCTTACTGAAATTTCAAACGCAGTTCATACTTTGCTTTACACAAAAGGCCTTACCAATTAAATTCGACTACATACGACAACAATGTATGAAACTCTAAATTCCTGGGAAATAAACTTATAAATAATTTCAGGTATTTGCCAAAAAATAAAACTTCATTTTTTTCTTGAATCTTTTTCTTATTTACTCATTTTCTCACAAATAAAACAAGAAAATTATCTCAAGGCATAGACACACTTGTTAATATTAGGGTTATATTTGAATTGTTGGGGACAATCGCCATGAATTGGACGATTAGTTACGCACAAATTTGTAGCTTTATCCAAATTGGAGTTACTGGGACAGTTTTGACCCGAAACCAGGGCGAACAAAGCGAGGATAACGGCAAAGAACCAGGTAAATTGCATGATGATTGACTGAGTTAAAAAATAAATAAATAAAGAATTTTTTAAAATTTTAATTTTATGATTTTAATATTAAACAAATAATTGAATC
This sequence comes from Pollenia griseotomentosa, assembly GCA_963931875.1. Lineage (NCBI taxonomy): Eukaryota > Metazoa > Arthropoda > Insecta > Diptera > Polleniidae > Pollenia > Pollenia griseotomentosa. The sequence goes on along the minus strand of OZ007560.1, from coordinate 254,878,030 downwards.
TCGTTAATAAGGCACACTCACTTTTCAGTTTGAAATTTGAATTACAACTAAATTTTTTGTATTCGACTTTGACTTACTTATATGAGCCAAATTAAGATTAAACAGCATCTACTGGGGGAGAAAAATAATTATAATTCAAATTAAATTAGAACTTATCAATTTTTGAAGAAACCCTAATGACCTTTTGTGGTGATCAGTAGTGACAAAAAAAATGAGTCTGCTGGAAAAATTGGTGTGGGGAAAACGTTACTATGTAATCGGAAAAGATTTTTATGGCAATTGTATAATGTTTTTTGAAGTCAAAATATCAAGAGCAAATTTGCAACAAAAAGACTCTAACAACCAGAATATATTCAAAACTAAATGCAATTGAAGGGAATAAATACATATCTAATGAAATAAAACTGGAAAATATAACTTGGATTTTTAAAGCACGAAGTGATTTGATAAAATTAAATGGTAACCGTTTTGAAACGAATTTATCTAAATTATGCTCTTTATGTAATTCAAGGGAAATTGAAAATATAGAACATTTTCTTGGTCGTTGTAAAACTTTAAAAGAATTTAGAATTATGTACTTCAGTAAAGCTTACCTTACGGAAGACGAAATCTTAAATATATTAAATGGTGTAAATACAAATTGGAATTTCTTAGCAAATTATATAAAAACATGTATAAATTACAGAAACTTTTTGATAACAGAGTTTAATACATAAAAAAAAAAAAAACATTTATCTCGATTAGGAAATTAAATTTTTATATTATAAGCGGCTGACGACGATAGTCAGAGTCGCATATGTTTATTTTTAACTTTTATTTTATTTTGTAATTATTTTATATATATTGCTGAAATAAAAATAAATACGACTACTACTACTACTACTAATGTTTTTTTTTTCAATACTTAACAAAATCATTATTAATTGGCAATAGAGCTGCAATCATTATGACATTTTTATTAATTTTTTCATTAAGTGTTTATGATTTTTAAGTAGCTAAACTAAAATTTATTTTTGTGATATTAATAATAGTTCTATTTTCCTTCCTCTTATTTTTTCAAACTCCAAAACAGTTTTGTTTTATATCCGGAAAAAAACGCTAAAAAAATAAAAAAATAAAAACATATTCGGCTATGCCGAAGTTTATAAATATATCTAAATATATATATAATATATATTCATGTATATTTTTATAATATTTATCGCTTGATTTTATTTTATTTTTTTCACATTTTTCCGTGCTTTCAAATATATTAAAAGTTTAATTAATATATAGCAAGTTTAGTTTTGATCGAATTTAAGTATTTGGTCATAACTCGGCCATTTTGCAACCGTTATATACCGACGTCTTTAAGAATATATTTACCATTACTTTGGTGATAAAACTTGGACTCGGGAAGGTCTATGGTTCCTGAAAATGGGTATTTAAAAAAAAAATATTATGTTCTACTAAAGATTTCCGATCGCACAGAGGGGTGAACAGTACCAAAAACGAGGATTAATTCGAAAATCAAGTTAGTTTCTCGTATAAGTATTTAGTAACATATGAAAGTAGATAAAATTCAACACGAATAACTGTAAAAATTGTGGATCTATGTTGTTTACTTTTTTCGTTATACGCTGCCAAATTTAAATAATATTTCATAATTTGGAAAGTGAAAATCAAGATATTTTAATTACGATTTGAGAGAATTGTTTCTTAGAAAACATAATTTTTTTAATTGGTTTAAAAAATGAGTTTTTTTAAGGAAATATTGATTTCCAACATGTTTGTGAGAATACTTGGGTAAAACTTTTTATATATTCTTAAAATATGGTATTTCAACTTGCATAATCCAAAAAAAATCTTGCCAGTTTTTGCCCCATTTGAAAATATTTGAGATTTTGTGAAACACATTAGCTTGTTTTTTCTGTTTTGTTTCGTTTAAATGAATACACTGCGTCACAAAAATTCAACAAAATCTGACAGCTAATCTTTATGTAAAATGAATTGTCAAAAAATTAACGGTTTTTGAGATATTCCAAAATAACCATTATTTGTGTTTTTAAAAAAGATGATGTGACTGAAATACAAATATCTTCAAAAATTTAAAACGGGTTATGTAGTGTATTAATAGTTTATTTATGTAGTTAATTAAAATTCCACTTAAATTTCACAACAAAAGTTTTTTTTAATTGTCAATATACAAAGAATCAAAAAAAAAAATTGTAGTTGTCATAAATTACAGGCTTCTTTGAATTAATCCTCGTTTTGCATATGTTTCATCCCACTGTGCGTGGGCTTAATATGTAAACCTGCTAGCTCCCTTTCAGTAAATTTATCAGGCGAGACAAAAACTTTTTATATTTAATAATATTTGAAATAATAAAGGTCGAGCAAAATACATATTATTTAATATGTGTAGCTTACAAGAAAAACTAAAAATATAGTTGATTTAACACAATTGAAGACTTAAATCTTAATCTACTTAAAAAGTAGATTTAGCTGGTTTGCATAGCAAGCCGACGACATGGTAGCCCTAAAATTTAAGTTTTAATAAAATTTTTGATGTTTAGGTACCACGCCAACTTTTCCAATCCCGCCCATTTTTTAGAGAGGTTGTGTATTGTTAACCAAGATGATTGGAGCTTATTCGGAAACTTTTGTTTTTTTGCCGTTTTCCAGAAATACAGAAAAAACAGATAAAAAAAACAACAACAAGGGATTTTTGGGTAAAATTAGAGGCATTCGTAGTTTTTTGCACGTATCTCCGTTATGGACCGATCCAGCTGGATTACAATAGCAAACTTTTACGGAGTATCATTTCTGGGGTCTTTGGAAAACCCATTTCAACATACACACGGACAGACGGATTTGAACTTCTCTTCTCATAAGGATCCAGAATATATACACTTTATAGGTTGTCGGATCAATATTGTGGAACTTACAAACGGAATGACAAAGTTACCTTCGGTGAAGGGTTTAAAAACAGATATTTCACAAGAGTCGCAAAATTAAACAAATTGGAAAACTCGCTTAACTGGAAAACAACGGTCTTAAAAACAAAACAAGAGAAAAATTTAATTCCAAAATTGAAAAAATCCTTCTTTACACCAAAGGTACTTTTTGCAAAAAAAAAAAAAATTGGATACTCTCATAATTTTTCTGGAACAATAAGTCTTTATTGTTACCGACTTTCTGTTAAAAACTTATCATGTAAAATGGTATGAGTTTTGTCTTGGATTACAAGAATTTTATTTAAAAATTTTCATATAATTTTTTCCCCTACCCAATAATATATTTATATCTGCCAAGCAATAACACTAATCTTGATTTATTTATTGTCAATATTTCATTTGAAATACACTGGAATTCATAATTCTAAAGAAGTTTTAACTTTAATAGGAATATTTATTTATTTTTTTTTTTTAATTTTCCTATGAAATTTTTCGATTTTATTTAGGTTTTTGAAAAACATTATCTTGCAATTCCTATTAATTTCAGCGTATTTGAATGTATGCCAATAACACGATCTTAGAATAGTAAAAAAAAAAATATGCAGGAGGTAAAAAACGAGATTTTTATTAAATTAAGTGTTTAACCCGCTTTTGTGTACTCAGGTGTTTCCAAAGACTCCATTACTGCACCTTTTTTAATTCTCAAATATCAAATTGAAGGTTTTTATATTTCTATTGTTGTTATATCCGTTATGTTACAAAAAAAAGGGATAAACAAAGTGAATAAAAAAGTGTTAAATTGTTCCGTAATCTGTGGACTCCAACAAAAGAGAATTGCTGTCTAAAACTCTAGGCATATTGCTTGTGTAGCACTGTGTAGTTGTTTTTTTTTTTTACTTTTTAAAAGGAAAATACGATTGTTTTCAATGGTACAGAGTCATATGTCATATTTTTAATAGAAAATATGGCAATGAGATTTAGTTTAATTTTATTTAAAAAAAAATAATAAAAAAAATTACTGGAAAAATCCAGGGGGAATTCGATATCGGGAAATATCTGTAGAAATTTGGATTTTAATCCTTGTAATATTATAAATGTGAAAGTTTGAATGATTTTTAGTTTGTAGCTCAATCACGCGGAAACCGCTTAATGGATATTGATAAACTTTGGCATACGGATAGCATTTGGCCAGATTCAAACATAGGGAACTTTTTTGATGGTAAAAACGGGGAAAAATTGGTATATTTGATACTTTTTATCTTTTACATAAATATCACATGCAGATTGGAAATGAGATTAAAATATAGGATGATTTTTAAAGGATAAAATCGGTACTTTTTTGGAAAGGGAGGGCAACCGGAAACACGTTGTACTTTTTCTCTTTTCACTTAAAAGAATATAAATGCAGATTAAAGCCTACATTAACATACAATGTACTTTCTGAAGGCCTTAAATGAGGAAAAGCTGGCAGTTTTTGTACACTTTTACCTTTGGTACTTTTTCTCTTTTCGAGAAATTTGGTATAGAGATGGCATATGGTCCAGATTAAAATATATGATATAAAAACGAAAAAAAATTGGTGCTTTTTCTTCACTTGTAAAAGCTAGTTGTATTATAATTTCAATCGATATAAGATGCCGTCATTTCCCCACAGTTAAATTTTATTAAAATTTTGAATGTTGCAGTATGAATCCTGTGTATCACAAAGCAGTTGCAACTACTTTTTATAATTTTTTCTTTATTCCTTTCTGGGGTCTTCGGAAAAGACATATCAACATACAGACGGACATTGTTAAATGAACTTCACTACTTATAAGGACCCAGAATATATATACTTTATAGGGTCTGAGATCAACATTGTAGACATTAAAAACGGAAGGACAGACTTAAACATATGGATGGTTCAGAGCTGAACCGGACCAAGTCATCAAATATAATTCATATATGTATTTCAGAGCTGGTGCAAAATTCTTTGCAAAGTTTAACTCTATCCAGTTCTGTAACGGACTTAATTAAAAAAGTGTTTCGTAGCGGTAGCAATTGCAAGTCAATGGCTTCAGAAATTGCTCAACCTCAAAATATTATCGAATTTTCCTATTTTGACTTGGTCGCCTCATCTCTGAACCGGCCTTTATACATAAATACCCTTTCCACATGTGGTGAAGAGTATAAAAACAACATATCAGCTAAACTTTAAACATTTACTTTATATTAATAATCTCATAAATAAATTAAAACAAAAAAAAAAACCATAAAAACGATGAATTTCGCTCATATCTATAAAATACACACACTTAATGAATCGTGTTGCATCACTAATGAAAACTAGAGCTGTAAACCTAAAAAACAACACAGGAAGAGTAAAAGAGAGAGAAAAAAACAGCAACAAAATATCAGTTGTGCATATTAAATTAGTTAATAAATGGTAAAAGCGTATGAAAAGTCACCTCACAAAGCAATAAATTGCATACAATTAGCTACAAGTACAAGAGGCAACATAAAAAAGAAATAAGTACAAAATACAACAGCAACATCAGTTGCAACAAAAGCAACAACAGTTAGCACTGAATCAGCACTAAAACTAAAATACAAATGAATAATTCTCTTGTTGTTCTTCTTCTTTTTTGTTTTTGAAACTTTTTGTTGTAGTTTTCGTTACAAGTTTATTTTACAACATGGCCAACTTTATAGAGAATTTATTTACAAAATTTTTCATCTTTTTGCATAAAAATTACAGGAGCAGAAGAACAAGAAGAGGAAGATGAATGCGAAAAAAAAATATTAAACAGTAACCAGAGCAAAAAGTACAAAAATTAAAAAGAGAGTTGGCTACCACAAATGTAATGTAGATGGAATAAGTTAATATTTTATATTTTATTTCACAAAACTTCTTTAAACTGCAACAAAATCTGCATGTTCGTTTAAATGTGTTGTAATCACAGGACAAGGGTTCTGTTGTTGGACAATATTTTAAGCTTAACGCCCACTTTTTCCCCCAAAAAAAAAGGAAAGAAGAAAGTACACTTAGAAAAAGTTATTCTTTAATATGGTTTCCTACAACAAATCAATTTTTTAGCGAAACATTTAATGATTAATTTAATTATATTATTGCCATTAGCGACCATATTATGGTTTAAATTGTTCTCAATCAAGAAGTCACAACCAAATTGTGGTTGTCTGCGAGCATGTTATATTTAAAAATTTTCATTTAAAACAGTTTTTTTTTTTGCGTGTAGAAGGAACCCGTAATTTTTGGTTTCTTATTCTCCTCCAATTTTATATCAAACTCGTACATTAATTTTCGGTTGCAGGACAACATACACATTGTTAGTTTTACTTTAACACTCTCCATAGAAATAATTAAAAAGTTTTAAAAGCTCGCCACAAGCAGGCAAAATAGTTACTGAGACTTAAACTTTCCACTCAACAACCAGTGAGGAACAGCAGGCAGCATCATCTTGTGTAACCAAACTTCCAGTCAGCCAGCCAGCCTGCCTCAACAACGTTTATACTAAATGGTCGTTTGTTGCAAAAGTTTTTTGTCTTTTTTTCTTGGAACTTTATGAACAAGCCACATACATTTCTCAGATAAATATGTACGAAACACAACTCACATCTCAGATAAAGAAAAGGATTGTGTAAAAAAGTACGAGTAAGAGGACATTAAACCAAAACTAAAAACTAGTATTTTTTTTTTTTTTTTTTTAGAAAAACCTTGCAATTTTTTTAATACTTGGGTTGATTAAAGTTTGCTGCGTGGAGACTCCCATAGTGGTGTTACATCAATAAGCAGACATAAAATATAAAGAAATTAGGATGATCGCTGAGCTGACTTTTTTAAAAGCTGGTTTTTGAATAGTTAAAAAATTTTAAATCGATAAAATCGAAAGAACCCTTCTTTAACGACAACATCCGGTTTTTATGACTCTTATAAAAATTGCTTTAAAAAAAATTTCCGCTAGAATAAAAAAACTCGGTTTTAAGCCGGTTAAAATCCCGAATGGTTGGCTCCTGAGAATACAAATCACTTTCAGCAACAATTTAAAAGAATAAGAATTAATAAATATAATAAATAAATAAACAAATACGTTTGAAAATTTTAAAATGTTGAAGGTGCATGATTTTTATAACTTTTTTTTCCAAAATATATCCTGGAGATGACAACTTGTGGCTTTCAACATAATTTCATATACAGTATATCCAATTATGCATCCAAACGTGTGCAATTACAATTTGCTATTTAAAATAGCCGAAATTGTTTCTTGTATAAGCATTTTCTTGTATGTATAGAATATATTCAGCCCTTACCGCAAAAATAACGTAAGCGACATCATAAATGACTTTATTGGCAACACTTGCATCATATCCTGGGTACTGTTACGATTTTACGGCAAGAACAATTTTATCGTAAGCGACAAATTTCATACAAAATTTATATAAAATAAAAAAACTCTCTCCCGCAAAATTTTTGGCGCTTACGTTATTTTCGCGGCTAGGACTCGATAAGTATTACAATATAATACAATTATAATAAATTGCATTAAAAAACCTTTGAAATTCGTATCGTTTTTATTTTGCTTTTTTGAATAAAAAAGTAACCATTTTTACGTTTTCTACAAAAGTTAAACACGTTTTAATTTTCACTTTCGTACGCATTGGTTTCTGTGACACACCCGATAAGCATCGTTTCAAACTCGAGTCAAAAACAGTAAAAAAAAGCACAAAAATTTTTTATCAAAACTAAATTTTCTTAATTTAAATCAATCTATGAATGTATTCATGTACTCTCAATGAAAGTAAAATAACTTCTTTTAAAGATGCTGATGAAATTAAGCGAGTATTTTTATAAGCACAGTATATGCATATAAGCGAGTTTTTAAAATTAATTTCTCGCCGTAAAGGCACCAAAAAAACTAGCTTATAGGCGATAAATAGTGTAGTTTAATTTTAATATCGAATATCAAGTGCTTATCAATCAAATTTGAAATAATTTTTTTAAATAAGTCTCAACATGTTGCTGGCAGCATTGTAACTTTAATTTAATATTCAAAGTAAACAAAATTAACTACATATAGCCTACCATTCTGCTCAAATTTGTGAAAAATGTTAAGCAAGTCGACTAATCATGTTTTTAATTCTGTTTTACGTTTTTGAATAGAGTATTATTCAACTTTAATTTGTCAAATTTTGGTGAAAATTTAGCATGTTTTGGAATTTAGCTACCGAAATATAATGAAAACTTCGTACCGGTTGTATATAAGTGCATGTAATAAGTGCCGTATAAAATATTTCGCAGTTTGAAAAAAATGCTGCCAGAAACATTTCGGAACTTTTTCACAAAATGACTCTGTTCATTCAAGATGGAAGCAGTTATCAACATGTTGCTAGCAAAACGTATTAAAATAACTGCAGCCGAAACCAAAAACTGTCGAACAAACAACGAAAATTTGTGTATAACTTTTAAATTTTTGAGGTGGTTTGACAGCGACTGTTTACATTTAATAAATCAGAAGTAAATGCCAATGACAAATGACGAAGTAGAAGAACTGGCAGTTTTGCTACTTTGACTGCAGTTTTTTAAGCACTGGATTTTATAAATGATTAAATAACTTTATTTTTTATATGTTAAATAAATATTATTTATTCTTTAGAAGTCAAATTAATAAATAAATTTTTTGCAAATAATAAACAAATATTTAAAGTTGCTGGCAACATGAATACCAAAATACGAATTAAACTTAAATTATTAAAGTACATAACACGCCTCCAGGATATCGGGAATTTACAAATTTTAGCGTATGAAAAATTTCTATTTACACAACCTTTTCTGTCAGCTTTTTTTCATTTTTTTACTTGTTTCTACATTGAAAAATTATAGAATTTTAAGCTTCAGTTCTTTCTGGCTTGTTTTCATAGTCCTGTCATCCATTTTCTGCATCTTAAAAATTAGAGGAATATTTAAAACATTTCAGTTCAACAAGGTGAAAATTAAAAAAAAGGAAATTCCCATGATAATGCTCTGTGAGGGATATGGCCAATGTTCTAAAATCCTTTCATCTCAAGGAATCAATTATATTCGAAAGCTAAGACTATGGGCAAAGCTACCATAAGCTTTAAACGGCATGTCCATTTTTGAGGTTTAACTAAGTACGAGCTATCGCGGTTTGACTGTATTTTTACCAGTATTTTTTTAAATCCTTTAGCTTTAATATTCAGCATTCTACATCCAGTCTAGCAATTTAACAATTTCCTTTTCTTTTTTTTTAATTCCCTGCCTAAAAGTAAAAAGAGTGTATGACGTAAACAACTCATAGTTGTTGCTGCTGTTGACGCTGTCCGTGTGTTGCTGCAAGAACATTAGTTAAAAAATATTTGTCACACTTGCGACATTTATCAGTCACTGCAACAACGACAAAGACAACAACTTCAGCATGTTTTACACATACATTTGTTACATTGTTTTTCCACACACACTTTTTTAACACAATTTTTTTTTACATTTTTCACAAACTTTAATTTTATATTTGAAAAGTCCCTCTAAGTGTCTGTAATTGTAAAAGTGTTTGTGTAAGTGCTTGTGTGTGTATGTGTCTCAACGTTGAAGTACGAAATACAGTTTTTATTTAAAAACATTATTTTCACCACATTTTTTCCACTCACTTGTTTTCCTTTTTGGACAAAATAAAACATTTTCAAACAAAATAAGAAAATGAAACGCTGCAAAAAGTTTGAAAGTTGGCCGGAAACGAATTATAATGAGTACTACTGATATTAACAAAATAAATCAATTAATTTAAAAAAAAAAAATAAAAAAAAAAAATATTTTAATTATTTTTTAAAACATTTTATTTTTATCATGTAACTTTTATTTTTTAGTTATTAATTGATTTTTTAGTTGAAAACTTAAAATTGCCAACATCAGCTTAAATCAATTGGGAAGTTTGTAGGGCATGAAATGAAAAACTTTTTTTTACTTACTTTGCGAAAAGTAAGTGTTTGGCTATTTTATTTAATCTTCTTCAATATACGTTTTGTTGCTGTTGTTATTACAACTTGTAACTGCAACACACAACACTCTGACACTTGCTGTAGTAAAAACTACTGCATGTGTTTTTTAACACACACTTACATAAATACAGATTTAATTTTACACATGTATACATCGGACGTACCCAAACAAAGTTGCTAACAGACAGACCTTTTAAAGTGGAATTTATTTCTTTGATTAAAAAAATAGTGGATTTTTTTGTTAAAAAGTACTTTTTGTAAGAAAGTACTTTTGTTAAAAAGTACTTTTTGTAAGATTTCAACAAAAAACCAACTAAAAGGTGTTTACTTACAGAACATATATTTTATCTAAGGGGGTAAAAAGGACAAAACGGGTAAATTTGGTATCTCCAAGCTAAAAGAGATACAAGCAATTTTTTATATTTATCGTTGCTCATTAGAAAAATAAACGGTCGGGTGTCTGGTACTTTTTTGAAATTCAAGCCTTTTGTGGAGTAAATGGGTATGACCTATAGTTGGGAACTTTTTTGTCACCGAATTTATCCTTTAAACCAATAAATAAAACCTTTTTCTCCATGCATGAGCATGTATTTATTAAATTATGAACTTCCGCTTCAATATTGAAAGAAAAAAGTATCAAAAAGGGGAAATACGGGAAATTAAATGTATTTCTTTTACTTTTCCGTGCTATTCTATTATAATGAACTTAGAAACACAAAATTATAGGTGCACGATCCTTAAAGAGTGTCAACCTATCAGATGAAAAATACGTTTTGAATTTTCATTCGTATTGAGAATGAAAACATAAAATTAAACATGTAAAGGCCTGAGAAAATAAGAATCTGTAAGGGTGAGCTTTTCGGAACTTTTTCTTTCTACAACTGGTACTTTTTTTTCTTAATTTTGAACCTAGCAAAATAAAATTAAACATGCAATGTCCTGAGTGGATGAGAATGGTACTTTTATAGTCTTCAACAACCTAGAAACATAAAATTATATATGAAAAAACCCTAAACTAGACCACAGTTCAATAGAGTAATACAAATGTTAAAGCATTTAATGCTTCTTTAATTGCTTTTCAAAAGCCGCGTGATTTGGGACCAATGGTCAATTATGTACCGATTTTCACAATATTACATGTTATCTAAACTGGTCCAAAATTTAATACATTTTCTATATTTGTAAACGTTTTAGTCGTATTAAAATGATTTTGCAGAGTGGGCTTTAAATGGAACCTATCGTAAATTATGGACCGATCTTAAAAAAATTGAACAATATAGCTTCCGGTCACTTAAAACGAATTTTTGCAAAATTTTATGAGAACCAACTTATGTTAATTTTTGTAACAAAAATAAAATTTTGTTTGGCATTGTTGTTCCACATTTGGGTTCATGACTCTTTTTCTACTACACCGATTGTGCCTTATTTCAATCCCAAACTGCTTAGGAGAACTACAAAGAATTTAACACCAATATTGCTCTTTTCTGTTTAGTTCTTCTGAAGTATTTTAAGAGACAAACTTAGAATTAGTCAGGGACCTTATGTGGCTTTAGATGAATATTAAAAAAGTTTCATATGGAATGACAAACTTAATATACCCTCATTCACCACTAGTGCTGGAGGGTTAAAAAGTACATTTTGTGAAAAAAGTAAACTTTTCATTAAATAATATATACTTTTTATTCACATGTACTAAAAGTACTTTTTAATTAATAAGAAGTACTTTTTAATTAATTAAATGAACTTTTTCATTTAATAAAATTTAACTTTCCTTAATGAACATATTTTTTGCTTAAAAATTCAATTGTTTTTAAAATTAACTTTTGATTTTAAAACAATCAAAAATTATATTTTGTTTCTGTTGCTTTTCAGAAAAGTACTTTCTGTTAAAAGACAAAAGAAACAAATTGCTGGAAAACTGCAGTTTCCGTGTTGAAACAATGGTTTTATTCAAACGTCTTCCGCTTTTATCTATTTGTATGATTGCATTCCTTATTACCTCTGTCAATTGTATTATTGGCCAACAAAGCGATTATATTTCTTTTTCAAAACTTTACTTTTTACTGTAGTTTTAGTATTTTCTTGTTTAAGAAACTTTTAAATGCCTTAAAGCGATCACCAAGAAAATTTTCTTTCATGTTCTTTCTTTCTAGTGTATGTGTGTTTGTGTTAGTTATTTCAATAAAGAAATAACAAAATCATAGAAGTTTAAACATTCAGCCTAAAACTATACTCGGCATTGAGTTCTTTTTCTCTGTGCGTTCGTTTTATTTGCATTTAAATTGTTGGGCATAAAAATGTTTTTTTTTTTTTTTTTTTTTTTTTTTTTTTTTTTTTTTTTTTTTGTGTTGGTGCGTAACTGTCACAACAGTTAAAAATTTTTGTTAAATTTATAATTTAAGATGTTTTAAAGAATTTTCTGGCTGGCAAAATGTTTGAATAATTTTCTAAGAATTTATTTACTTTCTAAATGAGGAAAGGAAATTTGTTCAAAAGGTAATTCTAGTAGTTTCCGTTAAACGGAAAATGTGTTTTGGGGAAAAAATTCGCTCAAGTCTTATCTTGAGGGCCCTTCTCTATGGCTTATTTATTTTAAATTGTTGTTTATTACACACAACTTCCTCTTGGTCTCCTGTTTTCTGTATGCTCTGTAGTGTATTTATTTATTTTTGCATTTTAAAAAATTGTTTGTTTTATTTTTTGTCTTTCGTTTCTATTTTTCTAAGTTTGTCCTCAATGTAATATTTTCCTTTTTTTGTTTGCCATTGCTGTTTGTTTCCTCATCTTATTCTTGTAGTTAAAAGGAAATTTTCGCATGGAAGACAAGACAAGACCATGAATGAAACTTTTTTAAAATCTATGAACATCTTCTATTTGTGTGTGTGTGTGTGTGTGTGTGTGTGTGAACGTATTTCAGTCAGTGGACTTTAGCCAGAACTGGGGTTGGATGTATTTCAAGAATATATTTCTTCACTTCACTTTTGTCACTTGGAAAGTTAGTTACGTTAAGAAAACGACTACATTTCAAGGGAAAAACATACGATTACTTTTACACAGCATATAAATACATACATATGCACGTATGAATGTATACTAGGGTATTCATTTAATCGGGCTTTTGCTTTAATCGGTTAATCGCTCGATTAATTAACCGAGGTTTGGGTTAAATCGGTTAGTTTGGTTTTTGATCGGTTAACCGACTAATAAAGTTTTTTTTAATAAATAAGGTAATTTCAATAATTTAAAATGTATAAATTATTTATTTTTTGGAGTTTATTATTAAAAAAACAAAAATAACAATTCTGGATCTAAAACGAGCAAACAAAAAAAATAATTCATAAATATGTGATATGTATTTTTAAAGTAATACATCATCAGGGGTGTTCTGGAAATCGAAAACGAAAAACGCAAGAATTTAAAACGATGTTTTTTAATGAGATTTCTGTAGTTAAATAATTTTTTTGCAAATAATTCCCTATTAAACAGAATTTTAAACCTAAATTAAAAAATTATATTATTATTATTATTTATTAGTTATTTCAATAGTTTAAAGAGATCTGATTTAATAAATTTTGAAAAAAAATTTTGTTTAAATGTTTAGGATTAAAGCGATAATTTTCTTTAGTTTTGACAACACCTGACTTGGAAAATTTTTTTCTATTATCTAATTTCTTAGTCCTTTTCCTGGATTTCTCTTAACATATAAAATCTTCCATTATGCCATTAGAGTCCTGATTTAATTTTTAACACTTCTAATTGTTTCAGGTTATTCTGTTAAGAATGTTTTGCTAGAAGGAAATATACAGCCAAATTATGATTAAAAATTCACCGGGAGTTTTTTACCTTTTCCCATTTTTACAATTGAATTAACATAGGAAAAATGGGAGAAGGGAGCAAACTCCCGGGGAATTTTAATTCACAATTGTGCTGATATTGTATAAAAAAATATTTTCTAAACACGTGTCTATGAGACGAAACAATTAATTAAACCACAAAAAATTTGTTATAATATTACAAAAAACTAAAAATTATGTAACATCGGTTAATCGGTTAATCGACTGATATTAACCGGTTTTATCGTTAATCGAAAATAGACAATTTTAAATTAACCGATCAGTTAATCGGGTAGTAATTAATCGGTTATCCGATTAACGGTTAACCGAATGAATACCCTAATGTATACGTTTTGTTACATACGCACAAACTTTCTTGAAATTCTTATCAGTCTTGCAAATATTGAGTCTGTAACTTAAAAAAATCTTTGGAAATGCGACGAATTTTTTGAACGCTTCACAAAATTTTTTGTAAATTTCACCTGTCTGGAAAATTGGTCACATAAAAAATTTTATGTTAAGACAACAAAAGTGGTCTAGGAAAAAAACTAGACGGTTTAAAAAAAAGTGAAGACATCCTTCAAGTAATTTTCTTTTTTAGATTAAAATTAATAAATAAAAACTTTGTTTAAAGATATCCCAATGCCGCTCAAGATGCCGACAAACAAAGTACCCTTTTCAGGGCCATTTGTATTACAACTATTCTTACGAATTAAAAAAAAAAAAAAAATGCCGTAGTGCATTAGAAGAATAAGTAAATTTTTTGCCATAGTTCATTTTTGTTTTACTTTTGCTGTTTCTTTTCCTTTTTTAAGTAGCCTCAATAAACTTTTTCAAAAGTTTCATATGGACACACACACACACTCATCAATTTTTCTGGTGTCCATATCAATGGGAAAACCATTTACAAGCAGTTGAACATTTTTGTTTTATTTCTAACTTTATTTTACTTTGGCAAAGTGTAGCCATATTTTTTCAAATAAATGCCATGAAATTGTGTAACCCTGCAAAGAATTTATGATAATTTAAATTCATTAATAATTTAAAATTAAAATTTAAAAAAAAAAAACTTAATATGTCCATTCTTATTTATAGACTGAGGAATATGCAGAGCATGCCCTCTCTGTATATTAGAGCGGCTTTTCGGGCCACTCCAATCGATGCGCTGAATATTATCTACCTTCCATTGAACTGATGGGAAAACAGTTGACGACGAACTCGACAATTCGCCCCAAATGTACGCAACAGTACAGTGTAAATAGCTGCGGACACTGCAGTCCGTTGACCACGACAGTCTCGAACTGGAGGGTTGAACACACCTCCCCAGTTTTGGTTCTCGATTGTCTTTACAGAACGCTGATGCAAAGCTGGCATGCATGCAGCAACGGTGTTTCAGGCAGGTGGAGAAACGTGAGCTTCTACACGGATGACTCCAAGTCAGGAGAAGAAATGGGCTTCGGAGTACACTCAAGGGAGCGCAACTGCAATTTATGGCGAAGATTTCCAAATTACTGTAGCTCATTATTGGTTTGGCGCATATTATAGTGAAATTACCATAATATGCGGCAAACCAATAATGAGCTGAGGAACAGTTTTTTTGCAGTCAACGTTACTACTGAAAGCTCCTATCGCTCGGATTTTCAAACTGCAAAGTATTGACGCCGTGCTATTTGGCTTTGCTGCATATATTTTGAATTAGCAGAAGATTTTTTGACAGAAAAAAGCGCTTGACGCGCTGCATTAAGTTTCGATTAAGGAAAAAGCACCAGTTATATCTCGTTCTATCTTTCAAACAATGTAAACGCCGTCCGCATATGAGAGTTTGGTCTTATGTGTTTACTGTGCCAATTTTAAAAACTCCTGCTTTTTCTTATATTTTTTCCAAAAGTATGTTGAGAAAGTTCCCGATAAGCTGTCGCCTTGAGAATGATATATTGGATGGTTGAAAGAAGTCGCTTCCTATCATCACTGAGGATGTAGTTTTACTTAAAGTCTTTCGAAAAAGTTTTGATGGAATCTTTGTGCAGACAGAATTTTTTTTATCTATTGAACTGCTATTGAAAGATTTTATTTTTGTATGGAAATTCCTTTTTATTCCATTAAAGAATAGTGTTTTTAAAGAAAACTTTCTTACGTAAAATTTTTATTTTTTTATTTTATTTTATTTCTACTGTACAAAAATTATATCAAGCAAATGTTAAATATTTTTCATTGCAGCAGTTGGTCGAAAATGTTTAGTGTCGCATTTAAACGCATAAGAAAATTGCCATCAAAAAAACGAATTTTGAGAATATACGAAAATTTGTTTTTCTCTTAGCCAATAATAATTTCACTGTTTAAGTTTAAACTATCAAATTATATTGTCTTTTGCAAATGTTTTATGGTTTTATTAGCGAGCGATACGATAAGCCGGAAATTTATAATATTCAAACAAGGCCGTTAAAATAATAAAATATTTGTTTAAATAAATTTTGCACATAACTAGAGCATATTTCTCCCATAAATTAATTTCCGAAAAAAATCTTTTTTTTTGTTGTTGTTTTCTCATACAGTTGCATCATAAGCTGGTTTGTAAAATGATTTCTTTTTTTAATTCTTTTTTCAAAGACTTTTGTTCATTATCCTTTTAAAAGAAGATAAGCAAATGGCTGCAAAACTTTGTTTTAATAATTTTCTTCATTTGGATTTTTTCTTTTTTTTTTTCTTTTTCTTCAAATGAATCTTATTTTTTTAAGGTTTATTTTAAACTAAAGTAGCGTTAAATTTCTTTTAAGTATGTACGAATTAAAATGTTGCACTAAGAAATTACAAATGTATACCAAACATACACACAAATATGCACCCACTGTACTTACAAATACTTAAAGTTTCTTATGAAAAACAGAAAAATACTCATACAATATTTTGTTTTTTTAGCTTTATTACACTGTGCCACATAAAACATTTTTTGTTGTGCTCGCCGCTTTATTAAGAGTCTGTATGGGTGTGTGTGTGTGTGTTATTTTTTGTCCTTGTAATGAAACTTCCGTTTCAGTGTATGAGTTTGAGTATGTGTGTGTGGATTTGTGTGAAAAATATAACAATTGAAATTATGTACGCATTTTCTGGCATCCGCCAAAAGGAAAAAGTTTAATTTGAATTATTTTTGCATGGGCAACAAAAAATATTATATTTGTGCAATTTTCCGACGACTTGCCTTAAGCGGTATTTTCTTAGCAGCAGCAACAACATCAACTAAAAGTCCCATTTAAAGTATTATACTTTTTTATGATTTTTTTTCGTTTGGCCCGGTTTATGTGTTGGTATGTGTGTGTGTATGTTTGAGCCACAAAATGACAATGAGAATTGCTACAACACATACAAACCTAAACAAACTAACAAACACCAATACTGTGGCTGATGAGCTTGACAAAAAAAAAAAAAAAAAACAGATATTGTGCAACAGTGTTGCCAATTTTACCACTTAATGGCTAATTTTTTCAATTGTTTAGCCATGAAGGAATTATTCTAGCCATTTGCCTTTTTTGTTAAGTAAAACTACCTTTAAGCTTTTAGAAATGTTGCACCAAAAAATGTGACTTAATTGTTAACTATCAGCTGTAGATATAAAAATGACGTAACTCAATTTTTTTTAACTGCAAAAGAAAATGGTACTAAATCTAGTGATTGGTACTCTTTAATGCATTTTTGCATTTTTTTTTTCGCAAATACAGTGCGAGCTCGATTTTCGCAACTTGAAAAAATTTCGTCTGTTGCAAGTTCCGAAAAGTTGCAATGATCTACAATTGTTTTTTTTTTTTTTGTACTTGAGGACACCCCATTTTTAATAAAAAACTTAAACAAATCTAAAATCTTCCAAGATGGAATACAACCAAAAACGAACTTTAAAAACGTTCATAGCCAGTGTCGAAGCAAGAAACTATCTTAAAAGTAATGAAATTATTCAATTATATTACCCTATGTACGTTCTGAGTAAAGCCAGCAATTCACTATCGTATAGTGTGACCTAAAAGATTTAACTTAGTAAAATATTATTCTGACAAGTCTTTGCGACTTGCAAATGAAAATTTTCATAAAATGAGAGATTATACGCAATCAGAGTTGCATTTTCTTGCAAAGTAGCTGAGCCATTTGATTTTGTATCTTTCTTTGTGATAGTGTGGCATTAAAAACAGATTTTGCAGACATTTGTTCTTTAAGTCGGATAGAATTCTGCCACATTTTCGATTGCGTAGGATAGTGAATCTCGGCTTTAATAAGTAGCAGTCAAACGTTTTGCAACAGTTTTCCTTTTGTTGATGACTTGATGACTGCAAGATTTCTACTGAACTAGAGTTGACTTGTAAGCCGTAGTAGGGGCATAAGTTTTTGTTATTTTTTGTCATTATAAATCTGTGGGAAAAAGGAAAACAGAGTAGAGCAGTTAACCGTAATAGGGCCTTAAGTTTTTGTAAAAAAAATATTAGTAAGACATTTTTTACAACACTATTAAGTAATTTTCTGTTCAAAATTTAGCTTTTGTTTGGTAAACATCGGTTATTTATTAAGAGTTACAAAAATATTTACAAATCATATACTCACTTAATAAATCAAGCACAGTGAAACAGACCAGAGTCTCTGGAGGGAATCGAACCCGCAATTATCGCACTGATAGACTAGTTTTCTACCCACTAGCCTAGCGGGGCATCCTTTATTTGGTTTATTGCTTTATTTTCATGATTAAAAAAAAAAGTTTTAAAAAAAATTTTATATAACGTATTTATTAAGTTAAGAAAACAAATATATATATATATATTTAGTCCTTTAAAATTCCTAGTTGGAACATAGGGCCATTTGTTTTGTAACCAACTAAGAAGACTCACTACCTCCGACCCTCAGGGGCAGGTGGACACCGGGCAATGGTTTTGTAACATCTGTTATGAAACTAGCAAATGTGAGCAACGTTAAATGTCGGACTGGAGACTAAAAGTTGGCAGCCCCAACACCAGCCTAGGATGCTGTTGGCCAATCACCTACTCATCTGAAATCCAATGATTACTGAAACCAAGAAAACAAATGGCTTATATTTATTTTTAAATTTAGCCATTTTTTGGCAACAATGGCAACACTGTTCTTCAACACTATGATTTCATACAAAAACATCATTACTACCACTTCTATAAAATTGTTGGTTTGCATATGCATAAAAATTATTTTTTTTAAAGAAATTTTTAACGATATTCTTTGGCACGGTTCCGGTTTAAGAAGATTTGTAAAGTGGCGCTTAAAAAGTTAGAAAAACAACGATATCATATGCAGGTGAAGTTCTCAGCAGTTGCTGATGTCTAGGTGGTATTTTCCTACAATTTTACATCAGTTAACGTTTCAACATCAATAGCAAAATCAGTTTCAATATTTTCGCAGTTTTTAAGATTTGAGCCTAAAAACAAAGAGTTTTCCACAAACTCATAATGATCAATCTAATGTGTCGTCAAGTTCCTAAAAAATGTTAACCCATAATTTTACTTAAACACGGTTATATCAAATTTCGCCGTTTTAGGGTCTTCGGCAATTCTTTTATTATATCCCTGCGCTAAATTTGTGTCAAGTGTATTTTAATAAAATGGAACACATTGTGATCTCTTAACTAGTGCTAATGTATTTAAAGTGTAGTTACTCCAGAGGAAAGGTAAGTAATACAAATCTAGTCATGTGACTGGATTTTATACGGGTATTAACAAATTCTATCTGATCTTGTGACTTTTTACGAAAAAGATCTATCCTATTAACAAGACTCACTTGGGACAATATCTGCGACAGGCATTAAACTAGCCCAAATTGAATGTGCTCATTAAGGTTATTTCAGTGACCTGTTCCAAAGCGTTTAAAAGTGCAAATTAACCCCCTCCTAGGACATCACCATGTTAAAGTGGCATTTCCCCTTCATTTAAAGTGTTAGAACCAGGACTGTGGAGTCATCCAACTCCAACCGCTGAAATTTGTTTAATCTAACTCCGGCTCGTTCTCTTACATTGTTGCTAAATGTATATGAGACTGGCCCTTTTTTGACTTTTCACTCTTTTTTAATGCAGTACCTTTTAAATTGCTAAATATAGCAAGAAGATAATTCTGTAATAATTTCAAATTGATATTTTAAATATTGCATCGCCGACTTCAAAGAATCTTTATTTTGGGAAATATTAGAAATTGTTATGCCGAAAAATTTTGGAGTCGAAATCGCGAGTTTTTTGGGTACTTCGACTCCGACTACGGTATAAAATCCCCAACTTCGACTCTTCAACTCCGAACTCACAGCCCTGGTTAGAACTAGAACGGGTCCCTACCACTTTAGAACTAGTAACTAGGAATAGTAAGCGGAATGACAATATCGGTGTGCCTTTCTCGTTATTGACGGTGGGTTAAGTGAGTAAATATGTAAAAGAATAAAAAAGGTATAGCCGATAAATTTTGTACAAGTTCTTTATAAGTAAACTGCCGTTAGATGTCACTATCATTATATTCATAAAATTGAGAGATATCTTGGTTTTCAAAAGGTTCTATATTTTTGCTCCTGCCTGTACGTACCTAAACTCTAACGGTATGTGTGTAAAATGAACTGTTCAACATTATCAGCACATTTATACTTAGAAAGAAAATTAAAATAACGCCATTGTTTCAAGCATCACTCTTGTAGCATTCACAAACCCCACTCACACTCATCTATTTTAATAAATTTGTGTGTGACGATTTTTTTTTTTTTTTTTTTTTGCCTCAGTATGTACAGATTGGTTGCTGTTTAGTTTGTTGCTGCTACTGCTAAAAAATGTTGCTGATAATGCTGTTGTTGTTGTTGTTATCAGTGCTGGCATTGGCGGTTACAAGTGCTGCTCCTGCTGCTGCTGCTGCAACAGCTGTCATCTGAAATTGAGTTTTCATGTAAAATTGTTGTCAAGAGTCGTTTGTAAGTTCGTACGGTTGTTTGCCTTGTTGTTGGATTATAAACAGCTGTTTTTAATTGCTTTAGTTACAATTTGATACTTTTTTTTTTTTTGTTTGACATTTCTTATTTTCATATAAATGTTTTTATTGTTGTTGCTTTTATACTTAAACTTATACCAAAAAAAAAATATATAAATAAACAAAAATTAACTTTTTTAAAGGAATAAATGTGTGAATGGGTGTATGTGTCTGTAGGTGTATGTGTCCTTTATAAACCCAGCGGGAAAACTCAGAAGACCTTCTTACTTCAGGCCTTTTTAAAGGCCTGCTTAAAAGATTTTTTGATTCAATTACTATTCTTATCTAACTGCTAAAGAAGGCCTCATAGAAGGCCACGGCTCTTTCGTATAAAAGATGAGATACAAGCAAAAGCAAAATCAATTTTTTTGGTCCCGTTTACCTTCTTATGTACCTGCTGAAGAAGCGAGAGCGGAAGGCCTTCTCCGCAATGACAACGTGTGTAAAAAAGATATGAGTATGGAATGGAGCAAGAAGGCCTTGTACATCCAAAAGAAGGGGTACAGAGGCCTTCTAGAAGGCCTTCCTACTCCTTCTTTTTCCCGCTGGGAAGTTTTCCTTACACACACTCACGTACATTCAGCAACTATATTTTTTATAGAGATAACAAAGTTTTTATTTCTCTTTAGAAAAAAATAAATGAAATAAAAATGGGAAAAAAACTATAGATACTCGTACGAGTAAAATATCTTTTTCATTTGCTTAAGTTGTCTGTTGTTTGTGTGTGTGAGTGTGTATGTTGGTGAGTATAAGTGGCTTTTATTTCATTTCAACTTCCATTTTTTCTCGTTTCTTAACCAAATTAGTTTTTATTCTGCTTCTTTTCTTTATCTATTTATTTATTTTTTTTGTTTTGAAATTTCAAGTGATTTTTATTGTATTTCAAACCAAAAACGAAATTACAGTTTTAAAGGGGTTTAAGAGTCTCTTAGTTTCCTTTTTGTTTTTTTTTTTAATCATTTTGGGCAAGATCTTTAACAGAAATTTGTTAAATATATAAAATAGTGTTTTAAATGAGAATATAAAATAAGGCAAATAATACTCATACACCCACTTTTAAGGAGTTTGTTTTTGGGTCCACTTTATGTAGTTTTGTTTAAATTTAATAAAGAAAATTAAATTATTATTAAAGTGAGTTCATATTTTTTTGAGACTCTCTTTTATGGAAAAACTAGCTAAACAAGGTTTTCTTCGCTAGCTAAATTGAAAAAAAAAAAAAATCAAATAGTTTAATCCAAATCTCGTGTGTTGCTAAAGAGTGCTTAACACTATCCCACAAGTCTTAAGTATTTTGACGAAAATGCATCTCTGATCTGATGTTTGAAAATTTTCATAAAACAATAACAACTTCTGGCCTAAGCAACCAGTAAAATGCGCAATGAAGCTGGCTTTCCCTCAAAAATAAATTACAGTGTATTTATCAAATATGAAACATTGGGAATTTAGCACGTCATACTGAAATCTTATTAATTTCAACTTATAATGACAGGGTTGTATTTTCCTCAACGTACGATAGACTTGTCTGATAGTGTAAATTACCCTTAACGAAGCTATTTGTATTAAACTCGAAAATTTTAACTATTACCAATTTCTAGATATAAAGAAATCTATTTTATCTTTGTAAGGAGGGGCAATTTTATTTTTCTAACTTATATCATTTTTCGCCAGATGCTTGATATTGATAACTTATCTATTTGTAACCAATTTGGAAACTTTTACTGTAACAGTTCTCCAGATTAACTCTAATTTATATTGTCTTTATATGGGAGATGCCACGGTTATTTCTCCAACTCACTCCACCTTTTGGCACATGTTGTGTATTAATTACAATGGCAATTATTCTCCAGATGTAGAGAAATCTAAATTATTTTGGATAAAGGAAGTGCCATGCTCATTTGAAAAATAACAAAAAGCCTTTATCAGGTGCCGGGTAGTCAGGAAAATACTGTCAAAATCTTAGGAAAATCGTTTCAGAAGTTAAGGAATTTATAAGGACCAAAAAAACACACATATCACACACTTAATTAACAAAATTTAGAAATTTTCAGTAGAAGCAAAACAATTTTAAAATTTACATTAAATGCATGTAAAAAACAATATTTAAACCAAATTTTCAATACCAAAAAATTAAGAAAATAGCAGCAGGTAGATATTAATATTACGTGTCGATTTCTTCCAAGAAGTGAAAAAATAAAAATTTTGAGTAAATACCATCTTGTTGATCAAGTGCGATATTAGGTATTATTTGCGAAGCGGACATACCAAAAAAATATTTTGACGAAAATCTTTTCAAAGTTTTTCTTGGGATCCAAAAAATTAATTAAGAAAAGATAAACTCGCTGTTTATTATTGTTGTTGTTTTTGTTTAAGCTTTGATATTGCTTCAAGTAAAACTGTTGCTTATAATTCTTATTCGCTTAACAGTCTTATTTGTATAATATCTTTAGTTTTTTCTAAAATCTTTGGATAAAGTTTCCTGACGATCTGGCCTAAGCTACCATTGAAATGCGCAAAGGAATAGCTTATCCCATCAACAATCAATTTCAGTTTATCAATAATATGAAATGGGAATTAAGCACATTTAAACGAAACCTTGTTAAATCTTTTAAATTTGGTAAAATCCTCTATATTTAGCATTGCCACAATTATGATGTTTTTTTGTCGAGTTATGGGATGCTAAGGGTTGCCGTTTTTGAAAAATTGTTTTTTTTTTTTAATTATGCTTTCGAATTAGAAACGAATGGAACAAAAACAAGTATGAGTGCTATATTCGGCTATGCCGAATCTTATATACCCTTCACCATGATGAGATAAGAACAAAAAATTGTATACATAAATAACGTTATTTAGATAGGTATAAATAAATATTAATTGAGCCACGCCAACTTTTCATTTAGCCATGCCGAAGAATATAAAAAAAAAACAAAAAATTTATATATGTACCTATGCCCGTTTCCTCTTTTGCCAAAGTTGATGTTTGAAATTCGTTTTATAATCTTAAAATCGTTTTTTAGAACATAAAAAAAATTAAATAAAAAAAAGAAAAAAATTTCTTTTTGGGATTCGAACTGGCAATATCATCAGTCTCAGGAGATAACTTAACAACTCGGCTACGAATGCTTTTACTGAAGAAGGGTTAAATTAAAATATATTGAGTCTATGAGTTTGTTTCTTTATTTGAGCGGCATATCATATACATGCATTAATGTGTATGTGGATGCGTAAAATTAATCACATTACAAATAAAATTCACCACTTGTAGTGAAGGGTATAAAAAAACAACAAAAAAACCAAATTACCAACACTGTATTACAATAGCCACTGTATGACCGTAGAAACCAAAATTGAGTTCGTTTGTATGGTATGTTTTTGTTGTTTTGGTAATACAGTGTTGGTATGGTAATGTCACGTCTAATTGGACCTTTAAAACAAAAAATTTGAGGCGGTCGTGGTTTTTTACTCATATCTCAGCCATTTGTGGACCGATCTTGCTGAATTTCAATAGCAAACAATTCCGGACCATATGTGATATAAATGTATAATACCCTGGCCCCCATCATATATAGGGTCTTCGGAAAATCCATTACAACGGACAGACGGACATCGTTAAATCAACTTCGCTCCTCATAAGGACCCAGAATATATATATACTTTATAGGGTCTAACATCAATATTATAGAAATTGCAAAGGGAATGACAAACTTATATATACCCTATTCACCACCTGTGGTGAAGGGTATAAAAATTAGAATCAGTGATTCTTATAGAAAATCGTTTGATCTTTAAAAAAAAAAAAATAAATAAAATAAAATTTTTTTCATCTGCAAAACAAGAAATACCCATTAAAATTAACATTTGTCCAGCGATTTTCACGATTTATAACTCATTTTATTCGCAATATTATTGGCGTACTGATAATTGATAAAAAGTTAAAATTTTTGTCCTTTAATTTTTTGTTAATAAATTTTTGAAAACAAAAAATACCATTAATTTTGCATCAAAAATTTTAACGCCACTACTTTCTGAATATCGGCGAAACTGTTGAATATACAAAAAAAAAACTATAAAATAACCGTACCTAGACAATAGCGGAAGTCAGAACATTTTCTTTTGATTAGCCGTACATAAACAAGAGCGTCAACGTTGTGTAACGAACAATAGTTTAAACTTTCTTATTCAATAAAACCCACATAACATAAATAAAAAATGGATTTAAAAACGGCAAGATAGACCAAAAAAGCTAAACGGCCAACATCACTATTAAACGCGCTGTCAAAATCGGATTTGTCAATTGCAAACCGTTGACGCCGCGCTAGTTAGAGATGCTTAATAAATGCCCCTACAAGCATGACAAGTTTTGATAACTAGAAAACGAGTGCCGCTTTTGTTAAGATACGGCTGTTAAAATGCTCATTTGCTTGTCATCTTATCCAAATCCAAATACAAGTCAAGCCCACCAAAAAAAAAACTAGACGCGATAGAACGATGAGAAGAGATTTGCATTGAGCACGGTAAAGTCAATGAAAATCACAAATCTAAAGGTACGGTCACATATGGCAAACATTTGACAAAAAATATCAAATATTTGTTTGCCCTAATCTGACCACAAAATATTTTTGAGAGGCAAACAGAAAAACAGCTGATTTTGGTCAAACAAAATTATTTAATGAATTTATTATATAATATTTATATAATGAATTTAAGATTTATATAAAACTTATTAGTGCCGAATAATTTACCGACATCGACATCTTTATGAGATTTTTTCTTGAAGTGATTGTAGCAAATGACCTAGAACCAATTCTCGGACTACCTAGAGAAAATTTTGACACGGCATACAAGCTATTATAGAAATTATTGCCAAAACCAACATTTATAAGAGTATCATGCTATTAAAAGCTATTTACACAAGTGGTATTTGAATAAGAGCTATGATAAAATATGGATCGATTACAATAACATTTGGTAAGGTGATAATAGATTGTCTATGGGCACAAAGACTCTTCTCCAGCAATAAGTTTATATGGCGGCTTTGTGAAATTATCGACCGATAAAAACGTAAACGTGAATCCGCATAATTCAGAAATTGGTGTTCTGAAATCCGCATGTTTTTGTGTATTCGAAGTTCTATTTATTGGTTTATTTATTGGGCTATCTTAATAATGGCGACGATTGCCGAAAAGCAGCAAAGATACGGGAAAATTGCAAAAATAGCGATCATTTTTACTACTTCAAACAAGCCATAAAATTGATTAAAAGTCCCTAAAACTATAAGGAATGGCAAAAATTCACTAAAAATGGCTAAATTAGCGAAAATTCTCAATATTTGTGTGAAAATACATGTTGTTTTCATTAAATTAAATAAAAAACAATTCAAACTAAAAACAAAAATTATGTTTTTGCTGAAAATGTTCTCATATATAACAATAAAAATCGATTCGTTTTACGTTAACTAACCCCTTACTACTATAATTAAAAACGAATAAAAACATGTGGAGGTGAATTGCAGAACACAAAAATGCTGAAGTAATCCACTTTCGAGTGTATTCCGATTATAGAACACACCCGATTATCTCAAAAATTGCGACATGTACTTTGCGAATAAGGTTAACATCGACAGCTAGCCGGACGGATTTTCTTACATCGATTAAGAAAATTATGCTGGCGAAAAATAAAAATGTTGGTGGCAAGTTCGCTCAAGTTCTTCCAAGCAGTTGGGATTGAAATTCAGCACTTTTGATTCAGTATGAAAAGAGTTATGGACCGAAATGTGAAACAACCTCTCGAAGAAATCGATATTTCTGTTACAAAAACTAACATTAATTGGTGGCGAGATGCACCTTGTATCGTTAAATTTTTCACAAACTCAATGTATATGCCTAGAAATCATATAACTAAATTTCGTGAAGATCGGTCTATAATTTACAATAGATCCAATGTCTGAAAACACTTTATTGCTTGCGTCTAAAACCGTAATGAGTAATGCTCTTGTTTCATAATTTAGTTTAATTTAGCTGTATAAGACTAGAAATTACTTCGCCAAATTGCCTTTATCTCTTTATTTGTTGTCTTAATCCTCTTTTACTTTTAAAACTGCTGGTTTCGCTCTTCTGTACCATAAAACCATAAAAGTTTCAATATTTTGCATCAAAATGTTAATTTTTAGTTTTAACAAAAAGTAATTTTATTTATTTAATTTTTATTTTTGACAATTTGTTCAAATATTTATATTTAGGCAATTATTTTTATATGTGAGCACGGGCAAACATGTTTTCTCATTTTTTATTTGAAGCTATTTAATATCTGTTTGAACAAACAAAAATGGGCAAATAAATGTGCGTAGTGTGACTGACCAGCAAATAGAATTTTTATTTTTTTTAACAAATTTTTTAAAATGCCGGCAAACAAAATTCGACAATTGTTTGCCATATGTGAACGTACCTTAAGTTCTGGCTTCTGATTTTTTTACGTTTCTTTCCTGACCAGTGCAATTATTAACGCTTAAAATTTTTCAAGCAATCTTTGGAAAGGGATTATTACTTTTATATAAGAGTTGAATTTTTAATTTAATTTATTGTACAAAATTTGCACTCAAAAAATATTTCTGGCAATTCTGAATGAGTACAACATTTTTGTATCATTAAATGAAAATGTAAATAAGAAATTTAAATCCACGTATTGACCCAATAAAAAACATATACACAAAAGAAAAAAATTTATTTCAATTAAAAAATTTGTGATATTAATTAATATATAATATAAATTTGCACTATCAAACAAATTAATTGTATCAATTAAAAATTTGTTGATAATTAAATCATTTTTTGCAGAAACGTTGCTGATATAAGCAAGCTTTTAATTCACTTGATTACATTTTTAATCAAACCCAATTTTATTTTTAATTAATGGTTTAGTTGGAAAAAAATGGCAAGAATGTTGTCTGTGTATAAACAATTATATAAAACAAAGTATTATAATGATTTATTAACCTTTAACCCCATTTGTACTGCTTACCTCTCTATTAAGCCAGAAGTAAGAACAAAAAAGCAATCAAATATTAAATTTATAAGAGAACACGAACCAGCAGCTCAATATTCAATAATTTGTACTAAAACATGTCATTATAAACAATACTGACATTAGTAATACATCTTATAAGAATCAATGAAATATTTACAACAAAAGCAACGAAACAAGTACCTGTGTAAATCTCAACTTTGCCACTCGGAATACACAAAACATTTCCTTTGAATATCTTTAACCGAGTTTGCTTAACTCCCTCCTTCCGCGTATCTGTATGTGAATAAATAAAAGCATCATTGTGTTGTTTTCTATTTTTTTTTTTTTTAAATGTATTTGTGTCTGAATGAGAGTGTAAGTGTGAGTGTTGGAAAGTGTGATTGTTTATCTGATTATGGAAACACAAGTTATTGCTCACGTTTAAACGATAAAAAGTAAGTTAAAAATTGTTTGGAAACCAAAAACAACAACAATAAAAACTAAATAACAGAAAACAAGAGCCAAAGCCACCAACAACGAAACTGTCAAGCCAGTGAACCAAACCCAACCAAACTCCAAGTCTATGACTATAAATCACAATCAAATAAATCAATATTATTTACTTGGTAGCTGGCTAATGCTTTTTCCCACTGCTACTTCTGCGATATTGGCGTTGTTGTCGTTAACTATTATTGCTATTGCTATTTTTTCCCTACAGACGATTGTTGTGGCAAAAACAAAAAGTTTTCTTTTGATTTCTTTCTATTTTTTTCTCTCTTATTTTTCCACACTTTTAGATATTTTTCTATAAATATTTAAGAATTTTTCTATTGTACGAGTGCCAACATGACATGTGCGTGAACCTTTGGCCCAGCATAAATTGTCAATGGCAATGGCCGCCAAGTAAGTAGTAAATCTCAAATGAGAAATGACACCGAAAAGTGCCATGCATTTAAAGTTATAGATATAAAACCATTTAGACAAAGTGAAGATACTTGTACTTGAAAACAACACTATCTCGACTCTACGTACCACCCACATGCTGCTACAACAACAAATAATATGTTAGTTGGTGACAAAATACTGACTGACATTATTAATTGCAACAAATTTATTGGGTTGTTAAGTTCCTGTGTACTTTTGTGATTATGAGCGTGTGTGTGTGTGTGTGTGTGTGTGTGTGTATCTGCCTCCTGTGTAGAGAGAGAAATTTTATCGCTGGTTCTGCTGTCGTTTCTCCGGTTGTCATTTGTTTTTGTTTTTATTTTTTTTTTGTTTTTATTGTTTTTGTGATAAAAGACCATCTTTCTACCATATTGACCAATTAGTTATCAACAACATACTCGCACCCAAACAAACACAGGCACATGAACATAAATGTCACACACTATGTTGCAGAATTGTGGGAGCCAAACAAACAGAAATAAAATAAATAAAATAGCCTTACAACAAAACCAACAACAACAACAACAAAATAAATATTTATTATCAATGTTGGAAAAACACTACAATACCGTAGATAGTGTTGTTTAACTGTGAATGCACATTCAATAAATTTATGGCAAAGTGTACAATTGTAGTAAATGTTTTACCCTCAAGGGGATTTAAAAGCTTGGCCTTCCGTTTGAAATACCTACAGGATCCATTTGATCTAAAATGGAAAGGATAATTTTGCTAAGACTCTGCCCATATAACCCAAATTTTAGTCAAAGTTTCGAAATGAAAAATCGCTAATTTTGCAAAAAAAAAAAATTCAAAAAATCATAATTTAAGGATAAAAACTTTTATTTGAAAAGTGGAAAAATATTTACTTACATAATTTTGGCGACGATAATTTTTTATGCTTCTTTACACACTTTTTCTTAAAAAGAAAAAAAAAATGTAATGAAAATTCAGCGTTTCATGTTTGTTTGCAATTTGTTTTGTTGCTGAATAAAAGTCAATTAAAAAATTTTTATCTCTTAAATAGCACCTCTCTCAAAAAGTATTTTTTTCTAAGTAAGCGTAAGCGTACGCGTAAGCGTGACGTGTTTTTTTTAAACAAATTGATAATTTAACTGATTTGCTTATAACGTAAAGTGAAATTGGTTGAGGAAAGTCTTAAATTGAGGAAGAAAACAATTGTTAAAATCAAATGTGTGTGCAGATGCGTATTTAACCACGATTCTTTTACAGCATATTTAACAGTGCTACTGCAATAAAAAAAGTGTATTTAGGAGGACATTACAGGGAAATGGAACCGGTTTTACATACAAGTGATGCAGAATTTTGCTCTATATTGTGTATAATATCATCTTTATATCTTTTAAACTTTCCCCGTTTGAAGAGAATGTGTAGGCACTTTTTCTAAGTGGTTAGAGCAAATCAAAAACGTTAAATGCTTTTATCTCGAAATGTATTTTTCTGAGTTATGTCACTATTGAAGTTAATGAGCGATATCGTGGTTATAATTTTATTTTTTTTCTTCAACTTCCCGCTTCAGTTTTCCAGTTGATCAAAATTTTTTTACCATAAATAAATAAAAATCATGCATTCAAGCGATATTGAAATTGAACAATTGAAAATTTAACAACTTACATAATTTTCCATACTTAAATTTACAATAAGCCACACTACTGACAACTTATTTACACATAACACAATAACTGACTATTTTTTTTTTTTCATTCCTCATTAAAATAAAATCTGCTTATCTGGGTTAACGTGTGATCGTTTTCAAAAGGCCTTTTAATGGCAACACGTTTATGAAATTTGTGATTCCTGGCTCTTGCAACAGAACAGAACACAAAAGCGTTCATAGAAAATATGTTTATTATTGTGCAACAAAAAGTTGAGCCATAATGTTACGTTTCCTGCTGCATTATCTGTGTTTACATGCACAGGAGTATCTATGGCAATGAGTTTGGGATAGTAATACAGTTGTATGAATGTAAGATAATATTGAAATATTAAAACATGAGTTTATTTCCATCAACATGCTCATTGTCGTCATCATCTTCATGTGTTTTATAATTATCGGAAATACAAATGCGTACCTGAAATATAAAGCACATGGGCTTTTGCCCAGACGTACATAAATGGACATGTATTTGGAGAAATTTATCACATGCCACAACCACAGGCTGTTGTTTTTTTTTTTCATAGTCACCAACCACATTTAATATATTTTTTAATTATGCATAAATTATTGTATTTTTATAAAAGTACAAGCATTCAGTTAAAATATCCTGTAGGCAGAATATTATAAACTAGAAATATCCTGTATAAAAGAAGCGATGTAAATATTTTTAATTAATAATTCTTTTTTAGAACACCAATAACTGCAAAACACATTGTTTAACTTAAGCCTAAAGCAAAGTGGGCAAATATGGGAAACTTTTTAAAAATGTTAAGCTATTTTTAAGCTAAATCTTGTTTAGTCCATTGCACGTTTAGAATCTACTACTGCTACTAAATTCACACACTTATTCACTGTCACTCTGCGATTTTTGTTAACCTTTAAATCTAATATTTAATGAATTTTTCTATCTACATCCATCACACAAACATATAAAAATATAAAATAAAATTTTAAATTGGAAAATCCAAAAATCTCATCTAAAATAGTTGAAATGTAGATTCATATGAGTGCAAAATTGTCTGTGGGTGTTAGTAAATAGATGTTCATATGCCCTGCAAGCATTCAGATGAGTTTCGAAAAATGAGAGGACAAATTTCACAAAAAAAAAAAAAAACAAAATATATTAAAAGCGCATTTTCATATCCTGCTGTAGCCTTCCCTGTCACTTCTGAACGATAATAAGAAGAGAACACAAATTTAAAAAAAAATCAAAAAAATTGCATTAGAAAGCGGGCTTGTTTGACAAAAAAAATAGCATGTATCTCATATTTAGAAAAGAGCGCAGTTTTTAAAAACATAAACATAATACATTTCTTTTCCGAGCGTTAGCTGGGAAGTTTATAAAGGGTATTTTTTTAAGCACTTCCTTTCTTTTAATTTAAATAAAGCAAAGTATGTTTGAGATATCATCGAAATTTTTTATTTGGTTGAAAGCAGTGTTCGAAAATAAACAATAAATATCGCTACTTAGTGTTCGGTTCGGTAGATTTGTGGAAAACACAAACGCTAATAGTGTTTGTGTAGTAAATCATTTAAAAAAACACCGTTTCCCTGTTTGTCATCTTCGAGCACAAAAATTAAACTGTTCTTATCCAACTTAACAAAGATATGAAAACATTTAATTCCGTTAGATTTTTTAAAAAAACCACAAACTTCATTATGTTCGGTTCAGTTCATTAGCGTTCGTCTACACAAAAACTTAAAGAATATATATCGTTCTTGAGCGTGTGAGCCGAACACTAAATAATGTTCTGTTTATTTTCGAACACTGGTTGAAAGTGCTATCGATGCCATTATGTATGGCCCATAAATCCGGCTGAATTTGACCGAAGACTTGGGCAGTGTTAGCTTGTTTTGTGGCTTATTCGCATTAACCTGCGACTTAAGCTAAAATCAGCACTGTATTTGATTATAGCTGACTTACCATAACGACATAATCATGATATACAAACCCATTGAATTTTGGTTTATATGGTCATCGTTAAGGCTATGGCATGTTGTTTAAGTCACGTCTAATTGGACCTTTGAGAAACCCTTATAGATACGAGTCAAACCAAGCCAAAACTAAATTTATGGTTTAAAACCCAATTTGTCAACTCTGAAATCAACCAAAAATGTATGTTTCTGTTTTTGAAGAGCTGTTGTTGTTTCTACAACAAACAATTTAATCGTGTTAAATACTCCTGTAGTTTTTTTGTTATTATTGCTGCCAAATAAATTTGTGAAAATATCGTAAATTTTCTGAGAAAAAATAAAAAAATCGTCTTTCTCGTTTCGAAAAATCGTCAAAAACAAAATCGGACAACTTAAAATTTGGTTTATTTTTTAACAATTTTTGTTCGCTTTTTATAAAAAAAAAAAACATTCAAACAAATTTTCAATCGTGTAAGAGATACTGGGACGTCTTTGATCGTTCCTCACACGGGAAAACTGTAACACGACTAGGATTCTTCCATAGCACAGCGAAAGACGCTTCTTCAATCGTTGTCGGAATCGTTTAAGACGTCGGTAAAGATTATCTTACGAGTCTTTCATGTCAATATCGTAAGAGACTCATGTAGTTATTATCCTACAACTCGTGAAATGTTTTCCGTATAATTCTTGAATATATCATTTATACAGAGAGTCGTAAAACGTTCAATCGATGATGGTTTAACGCAAGATTAACAAAGTGTAACATTGTTGTTTTTGTACTCTGAAAATAACCATTTAAAGATTTTCTTAAGACTTGCATATTACAGCCGTACCTAATCAAAAGCGGCACGCGTTTTCTAGTTTTTGAATAGAGCTGCTTGCTTGGAAAAACCGTTTTTGACAGCTTGTTTAATAGTGAAGTTTGCCGCTATTGTTAATTAATAATGGCAAAAGTTTTTATCTCAATTTTTATTTATAAGTTGTGGGTTTTATTAAACAAGAAAGCTATCACTACTTGTTGACGATAATGACGATAAGTCGTCAAATCTGGCAGCCCTGGCAAATTCAACTGGACTAGTCTGATTTTGACTGTTCGAACCAATTTGTTTGGATTTGTTAGTGTTTTGTTAGGAATGGTTGACATTTCGAGCCATTAGCAATAACAAAGCAAGAAAAAAATAAAATGTTGTCACGTATAAAGCTGTGCAGTCGAAAATATGTTGTAACAACTAGTCATAAACTAGTCCAAAACCTTACTATTAACGAATTTATCTGCAGGGTATGTATTAAAACTATGTGTATGTATGTGTGTGTGTGAGTGAGTGTATTGATGATTGAACGATAAATGTCACACAAACACATTCATACACATTTACCGTTTTTTCATCTACCACTAGTGTTGATTGTTTTTCTCCCATGGCCACTGTGACTGACTGTTTTATCGCCAGTTTTTAATCAGATCTTTTTGTTTTTTTTTTTTTTTGAATTTGGCATTCAAATAATTCATAGTTGGTATTATTTTTATTTGAATTTTAAAAGCTTTTTATATTTCATTTGATGTTGTGATATTTCCAAACTAAGTTCAATGATTTTTGTGCAGTTATTTCTCTGTTGTATTTTTTGTTCAGATTTCAATGCTCATGTTGCGTTCAAACTGCTGCCATTGTCTGCATTTATTCATGGGTTCATTTTAACGTCCATTGTTTTTATTCGATTTATACATACATTATTTGTCCGGTCATTTAATACCAGTTTAAGTTGTTGATGGATTCTTCTTCGTTTCTTTTTCTTTTTACTTCTGTTTTAAGGTTTAAGGCATGGCATGTATTGGAAACAAGACTAAGAACAAAATGTTTAGATTAGACCATCCCAATCATATTAAAATAATATTACGTGGCAAATTTTGGCCTAAAAGGAGAACTACTGCTACTACTCATATTTCAATTTGAAGAAATTGGGGAAAAATAGAAGAAATAATTGCATTTTGCTCCCATTCTATCCCTCCACTTTTCCCACAAACAACAGCTGATCGGGTTGTATTATTTTCTTATTTGGATTTTGTTTGTTTAAAATTAGAAAAACTAGCATTTTCTCTTTTGGTTGGTTTTTATATTCAATATGTTTATATTTTCATTTAATGCAAAATTTTTTCTTTAATTTCTCTTTTTACATTTTTTTTTTCTTCTTTTGGCTTTGGGCAAATTAGATTTCTTTCCTAAACAATATTTGTACATTAAAGAATTGTTAAAAAGTTTTTGTTAGAATTAGATCTTTTTCATTCAATTCCCTTTTATAAATGCAATTAGCAAATTAAGTTTTTTTTTTATAAGTTGATAACAGAAAGCAGTTTATAGCTGGAGGTTTAGAAGGATGTAGATTTAATGCACTTTTGTTTTCAAATAGAATTTGATAATAATTTTAAAAAATAACTAAACAATAAAGAAATGCTATATATTGTTAAATGTGGCTTAATTTAAAAGGAATAATCAACAAAAGAGGTAGTTATAACTTTTATACACTTAAATATAACATTTCCAATTAGTGTCGAGAAATACTTTAAGTCCGTGCTCCCGTAAACCGATTTTTTTTTACTAAAATGTAAGTCGTTTTTTCATTTAATCTAAAATCGATTATGTTTACTGAGTATTCCCAATTTAAATTACTTGACAATTTTTTTGAAGTTCCCTCTTGCCCTTCAGCCAAAGATTAAGTCTACAAATTTCTTTTACTCAATTAAATCAAAAAGGCCAACATTTCCTTCCCTAATAATTTCTTTTTTATTCGCATTTTTTTAATATTTAAACAGTTTTTTCACGTTCTCATAACTTTTCTACTTATTGTGGGAGTCCTTTTTGAATTTTCGTTTCTTTTTGTTTTCGTTTTTTCTTGTAGTTGTGATACTTTTAAGCGCATAAAAAGTGACAAGCATTTGACGGGACAAACATGTAGAGTAAACGGTAAAATTAACAATAAATCATACGAACATGTACTCGATGTTGCTGCCTGCTTGACTGTCATTTATCATCGAACCATGTTCACTCGTACTCGATTGTTATTCAAAGTTTAAATGTTTGAGTTCCTTCTGCTGCTGTTCATTTTCTCTGCATTTCTTTTTGATTGGTATGAATTCCTGAGATTAGCTCAGATGACAGACAAAACAATTGACATTTCTTATTATACAATAAATACGAGATTTTTTCTTGCTTATTGGACTTTTTTATTATTCCGTTTATTGTCTGCAGGAAAATTGCACGGCAACTTAAAAATTCACGTACTATAAACTTTTAAGATTCACTTACTTACACGCAGATATTCGTAAACTTATGCAGAGAACACGCATCAAATGTAGCTTTTGAATTAATTCTTTTTTTTTTCTTCGACGCTCAAAGACAATGAAACAACAAATAAATGTTGCGTTTCCAATTGTTCTTAAAGTAACGAATTCGATAATATACGAGTTCAGTACTCAATTCTGTCTCTGAGTACGATGAATATATTGAATAAAGCTAAAGTTTGGACAGACACGCAGGCAGTCTACAGTGGTTATCATTTTTTACTCTTTAATAAGTCACAGTGGAACAGTGATGGAGATTAATTTCCCAAAATTTTTAGCAAAACGTAAAACAAAAACTTTTAAAAAACTGCATCATCCAAGAAAACCCTACATACTAATTTTAACAACAATTACCTACAAACAGACCTGGAACAAATGCATTAAATAATTTAATGCATTGACAAATCAATTGAAATGGAAGCTAATTGCATTGGCGCTCACTTTAACACTTTCAATGCACTTTATTATTTTCTTATCAAAATAGTGCATTTTAATATTTAAATATACCACTTAAGCTTATGCCACTTAATGCACTATTTTTCAATAATATTAAAACAGATTTTGAGTAATGCATTATTATAACATTATCACTAGAATTAGTGACCATGACTTGTGCACTATAATTGCATTATCACGTAAATATAAAGTCAATAACAAACTTAATTAAACATTCAAAATGGTTTTAATCATAACACAAATAAGCAGGGGCCGTAACAACTATGACATTTTCCATAAATCAAAATGAAATTATCAAAGTTATTTTTGTGAATGCAAAATTTATTACTAATAAGATTTCTGTAAGAAATGCGTAACTCCCAATTGTTATACCCTCCACCACAATTAGTTGTGAAGAGGGTATACTTACTAAGTTTGTCATTCCGTGTAAAACTTTTTTATTATTCATCTCAGACCCCATAAAGTATATATATTCTAAGTCGACTTAGCCATGTCCGTCTGAACATGAACAAACTTGGTGTCAAATTGCTTGTTTGGGATTGAAATCCAGCAAAATCGGTTGAGTAGGATCAGAGCTATGAATTAAAATGTGGAACCACCACCTTAAAAAATCTTTAAACCTTTTGTTACAAAACCTAATATAAATGGTGAAAAAATGCACGGAATTATATAAGCAAAAGCTCGTTCTATTCAACTGGAAATCACACTGAAAGATTTCGTGAAGATCGGTCCATAATTAACCCTAGGCCCCATATAAACCCTACTCCCGGAAAAGATTTTAGTAAGCCTAAGACCGTAATAAATAAAGCTATCTGAATAAAATTTAATACTTCACAGTTTTTTAGGACTAGAAATAACACTAAAAATTTTGTGATGATCATTCCATAATTTACTTAAGGGCCCATATAAAGCCCACTCTTGTAAGTTAATTAAATACGCCTAAAATCGTAGCAGATATATTTATTGTGGTAAAATTTCTTCCAACTTAGTTTCATATGGGTTAGAAAAAATGTCGTGCAATTTTGTGATATACGGTCCATAATTTACCTTAGATCCCATATTTAGCAGCCTTCTGAAGTTCACTGTAAACGCTAAAACTTATTTCATCGCTGTTTTGAAATATATTGAAATTTATGTTTTTAATACCAGAAATCACTCTGCAGATTTTCTGATGATTGGTTCATAACTTACCATGGCTCCAATATAATTTCCCCTCCTGAAAATCATTTAAGTTCGGCTTAAACTGTTACGAATTAGGATATTTTACTCAAACTAGTTAAAATTGCCAAAAAAAAAGCATATGTATGTCTAAACCGCAATCAATTTTAATGCTCATGTCTGTTTTTATAAAGATAAATTAATAATAAATAGATATCATGTAGATATCATGGCACAGAAGAATATAGCACTCTCACTTGTTATTTTTGATAAGTACACTGAAATTTATTGTGAGGGAAATGAAATTGTTAATGCAATA
Organism: Pollenia griseotomentosa; assembly: GCA_963931875.1. NCBI lineage: Eukaryota > Metazoa > Arthropoda > Insecta > Diptera > Polleniidae > Pollenia > Pollenia griseotomentosa. The sequence continues at coordinate 254,840,457 of OZ007560.1, read as the reverse complement.
ATTTTGCACTTAAATACTTTTTGATCAATTCAATGGTAATGCGAAAGTAGTGCAAGTCGCCCAGGCCGGCCAACACAACAACCTTCTGAACTCTTTTACTCTCTTTTAATAATAATCTGCGACAAGCGACATGCAGCTATTCAGAAAGTACTTTCCCGTAATTGATCTTGTAATTAAATGTATAGAGCTCCGCACAAAACTAAAAACGATAGTGTAGATCTTAAATGGGGCAGGGATTTTTTTTTTTCATAAAAAATAAAAAAAAACAAAATAAAAATTTGTTTAATAAACCTTATAAACCTGTTTTATTTTTTATGAACACGGAATACTTGATTTTAAGAACGTGCAGCAGTGAGTTCATTTCAAACAAACAAGATTCGGCACAACTGAATATTGCACTCTTACTTTTTTTTTAGCTGCATTTGAAAAGTAAATTTTTGTTGAAATGAGTTTCATACAAATCAATTTTATAATATTCGCATTTAATAAACAAGCAAAAAAGTATAGTCGGTCAAGCCTACGCCACAGCATTTACTAACAAATGTTCGACTGTTCTCTATTTGGAGTCCAAGATCAGTATTGGACCAACCAGAATAACATTCTGTTATGAGGTTAAGATTTAATAAGAAATATTTTTGGTTTAACCAAAATTAACAAGTATCAAAAAGTTGGAAAAACCACAATAAACTTAAAAAAAGTCTCTTTTGACTAAGACATGCAAAAAAAAATGCTGTAAAGGGTAAAATATATCGATGTTAAAGCTCATATTGGCCTCACAAGAACAAACATTTAATTGCACACTTACGGGTTTCTTGCTAATAACAATTTAACATTTTACTTGGTGAGAAAAGTTTTTCCTGGGACGAAAGTTTTTAACCACAAAATCAAAAATCCAACCGATTGTGCTGCTACAGTAGCAAATAGAACTCATATGATGTCAGTCTGTTCTATTGCATGAATGTATGTTGCATACAACATTGATTATGTGAACCGAAAAACATACACACTGGCAGACATACAGACGGACGGACAGATAGACAGAAAGACAGTTTGCACAAAATACTCTTCGTATCCAGCTTTAAAGAATTACTCTTAGCATATTTTGCTGCTTAGTTTTTGGCAGGAATGTCAGTATTTCGACAAATTCTTGTTGGAAGATTTGAAATTTAAATTGGAAATTTTTAATGTTATTGATGTTAAAAAGACGTAAAAGATAATAATAAAAAAATCCAACAGCAACAAAAACTAAATAAAAATGCAAGCAAAATATTTTAAATTCAAATCCAGTAATGCCATTGATGACAATGATGATGATGATGTACCATATAATAATGAGCATGTTGGTAGAAAAAAAAAAACAACGATGACAGTGTTACCAGCAAATCCTCCTACTCATTTAGCACTACAGCGGTTTTTTTTAACGACATTGTTGTCATTCTCATCGTCATCATTGTATTGGAAACATCATCATTGCACTATAATCATTGTTTTTTAATATACGAGTGAGTAGAGGAAGGAATATTATATAAGATCTCATTCATTTTGCCCAAAGATTTGCTGTTGTATGATTTGCTAGAGATCTGAATCTATGGTGAATAAAAAACAAGCCAATGCTCAATATTTCTGTACGCACGTAATTGTTAGTGTGCGTATTTATTTCTTTTTTTTTTATACAAAATGCATGTATTTTAATTTAAATTTGTTGTGATGTCTGTTGACAGTTTCGACATATTCAATCTTTTTTCTTCTTTTGCATTAAACAACAAAATGCATTAAGAGAAGAAAACATTTAGGAAACAAAAAATGAATATATGTATAAACCCCCCCCCCCAAACACACACACATCAGCACATCATAAACCACGGCCAAAAAAGGCATTAAACATATGAAATGATAGAAAAAACTAAACCCAACCTAAATGAAACTGTATAAACTTCAGCCAAAAATTACAAATACCGGCATTTCAATCAGTAAATGCATTCAGTTTAAAATGTACGAATCAAAACAAGCAAACAGCAGATACTGCAGCAAAAAAACTTTAGCGAAAAGCCGCTTAAATAACCGCCATCAAAACAACGACAATAAGCATCGGTAGATGCTGCTGCAGCGTCAGCACCAACACCACCGCCCCTTAGATGGGTTGTTAAGTAACGCTGGCTTTTAAGAAGAACGTTTACTTATTATGTGTTAAGAGCTACATACATGCGTAGGTGGCCGGCTTCATCAATTACTAAAAGGCAATTTCGCATTTAGCAATGGGGTGTTTTTTTCATTAAAAACTGTCAGTTGACATAAATCAGGGATGGAAAATTTAGATTTTTAAATGGCGCCGCAATCTTTTCCAAAAAACTACTTTCTGAAAAATCAAAGTACAAAACTTTTGTTTTGTTTCGAAATTAAATTTATCTAAGAATAATTTATAGTTTTAGTTAAAACTTATCTTGGAAGTTATACTTTAATGTCGCATAAGTTAAAAATTGTTATGAATCATTGGACTTCAACTCAACTCCACTGTACGGGACTTTCTAGTAACGGAACTTTTTAGTAATGAAAAATTATATTTGTTACGCTTTAAGGTAGACTTACGATTTGGATGTATTAAAGTACTTTTTAAAAAATTAGAACATTAATACAGGCTGACTAATAAATGTCAGTTGGGTTTTACCCTACGTCCTCATGCGCTTTTGATTTGAATATGACATGACATTTTATTATATTTTATTTTAATTTCGTTTTCTTAAATTTTAAATTTGAATTTGTTTAAATTTTGATTTTATTTAATTTTGAATTTTATTAAATTTGTATTTTTTTCTCTAAGTGTAGCGCTCGTTGGAATTTTTCAATTCTCTTTAATTTCATGAATTTTGTATATACTTTGCTCTTGAGTTTGTAGTTTGCTTGTTGAATTTGTTTGCTTACTACAAACCGTTTTGTTATTTAGTTTTTAAGTATAATCTTTAACTTCAACAAAGCAAGAAGCAACAATAAAAACCCCTTTTGTTTATTATTTTAAAAAACCAACCGTGTTTTTATAAGAGGCTAGAATCGATAATAGCCTAAACACATAATGTGATTAATTTAACCATATTATTGTTATCTACAACCATATTATGGTTGAATTAGTCCACCATCAAGAAGCCACAACCATATTATGGTTGCCTCTTAACATTTTATGGTTAAATATGACAATAATTTGTTTTTAAATTAACAATAGTATTTTCCTCTTTTTCAAGAGCAACATGCTATGGTTGAAAACCAACCATGCTGTTATAAGTGTTAAACATGTTTTAGTTATTTTTGACCATAACATGTTCGGAGGCAACCACAATATGGTTGTGGCTTCTTGATGGAGGACTAATTCAACCATAATATGGTTGTAGATAAGAATAATATGGTTAAAATTTTCTTTAAAAATAATTTTGTTGGAGGTGACCATATTTAAACATATTTTTTCTCTGGGTGTAAAAAGCATTTTACACACATTTTGTTCTTCTCTGTTGAGTCTTTTGAAAATGATCGTGTTTTCAACATAAGGACAGACGGACAAATGGGTAGACAGACAGATGGACGAATCGAGATTTAAGTAAGTAATCGGAAAACCTTTATTGTTTTAAAGTTTTTAAACTGTTGTGGGATGTTTGCTGTATACTCTCGATTTCAAAGGTGTCAAATCGCACGATCTTGGTGGCCAATTTACTCCTCCTCTACGAGGAATAATGGGATTTTCGAAATTTTCCTTCAAAAGATCCACTGTTTCTCTTGCTGTGTGGCAAGTGGCACCATTCTGTTGGAACCACATGTTCCCTACGTCTGAGTAATCAATTTTCCGTCATAAAAAGCTTTAGAACATCTCCCATTAGCGATTTCTACTGACCGATGACACCTCAAATTTGGACACTCAATTAAATAGAAAAGTTATTTTTAAAGTTTTATTTAAAAAAATTCGCAATTCCCCACTTAAAGCTTAAAATCATGCGATTTTTTATGATTTTTAACGCACTTGCAAAGCTTTTAGTGTTTTGAGTGCGATCAAGTGTGCAAGAATGTGTGTGTTCAGGCATAAGGAAAAGTGTGGCAGGCACACAATGACTGGTTGGTTGGGTTGGTTGAATTTAAGAAGGCACCAAGCGATTTTGGGACTCTAACAAAACACACATAATGATTATTTCAACAAGACAAATGTAGTAGAAGTACTTGCCAGTAATACGAGATTGCGGTTTTATTTCAGCTCTTAAAAGTTGCGTAACAATTTATCTGCTGCTGATGAAAATTGAAGTACAATAAATGACATTTAAATACAATAAAAACTAAAATAAGTGGACACACCCACAAATACAAAAAAAAAACAATATCGTAACCACAAAAAAAAATTAAACGGTTTTTTTTAACAAAATATATAAAATATAAATAAAAAAATTTAAATATAAAAATAAAATAATAAATTTAAAAATCCTTTCTACAACTCAACAAAGTTTTCACTGTTTCTCACCTTTGAAGATTAAACCAACTTCGCTTACAAGTTCTAGTACTTTGTGTGTGGTTTTAAGCGTTTGTTTTATTGCATGAGATTAAACCAGTCAAGCATACACACACGCACATAAATGCCACAATGCATCATCAATATCATCATGGTTAAATATTTAATAATCTTCTATTTATTTGCAATTACCCTGAGTCTCTTCCATTTAAATATTTTCCAAATTAATGACGTTGTTTGTGTTGTTTGCGGTTGTCGATAATAATGCAACTGACAACAAATTCATCATCAATATTTTGTTGAACACTCACTACTACTCGTCTTTAACAATTTCAAGTTTCTATTGGCTGCTGCTGCTGGTTTCTGCTTTTGTAAACTGATGCTGATGCTGCCTCATGTCTGTCTCGTACGCATTGTGGCATTTCAATTGTATTTAAATTGCATTTGATAAGAGATTTAATAAGAAATCCTTACAATTACCCCCACATCACAAATATTTAAATTGTATTTAATGTACATTTCAGAAGTCACAAAATTCAAATTGCAATTATTGGAAATTGTAGGAAAATGATTATTTTATATTTATTACTTTGGATTAATTGAAAGTGAGGAACTTTCAGCATTTAATATTTTTTCGATTGAGGATATTAAATAATATTAAAATTAAAATAATAGATAAATATTTTGCGAAATAATTTTTCAGTCCATTTCATTCTACATTTCGAAATTCGTTGAAAAATTCAAAAACATTTGATATTTATTAAGATTTTAAAATTAGAAGAGGGTTCGGCTAGTTGCTTTTACCAAACCAAAGAGTTTCTGTTTCGGAAAAATTCCTATAAAAAGTATTTTTTGCAAGCTTCACGAAATTTAGGGACAACAATTCTCGGTATTTTCCATATAAAATTATTAACCTGAACTTAAGGTTTTGTCTTAATTGTCGTCGAAAAAAATATTTAAGGAAAACTCTTCGATCGGCTTAATTTTCTGAAAATGCGATTTTGTATTTATGTCCGAAAAAAATACTTCCGATAAAACAGAACTCAAATACGAATAAAACTTCCTGGGAGTTTTTTCTCCTCTCCCATTTTTATACCCTCCACCACAATTAGTTGTTGCTCCTTGCCTAATTCGAAGTCGATTAAGCCATGTCTGTCTGTCTGTACGTCTGTTGAAAACACGCTCACTTTCGAAAAACTCAAAAGAAATGAACAAAATTGTCAAATTGCTTGTAGTTGTCCTAAGCAGTTTGGGATTGAAATCCAGCCAAATCGGTTTAGTATGATCAGAGCCAAGGCGAATTGACTAGAAGGTGAGGTCAACTCCACAACTACAATGCTTCTGTGGTCGGGTTGTCAAAAATATTGCTAGTAAAAAAAAATAGGTTTGTTTACATAAAAAACTAGTTTGTATACAAACTTTGAAAAGTCGACCACCGAAAAAAACACCATATGTTGACTTGACCTCACCTTCTACTCAATTCGCCTTGATCAGAGCTATGAATCAAAATGTGAAACCACCACCTTTAAAAATTGATAATTTTGTAACAAAAACAAACATAAATGGTGAAACAATGCACAAAATGATATCAGATTTTGCAAAAATTCGTTTTATTTACTTAAGGCCCATAAAAACCCTACTCCCGGAAAAGATTTTAGTACGCCTAAGACCGTAATTAACAATGCCATCATAACAAAATGTGGCACGTTACAGTTTTATAGGACTAGAAATGACACTGGGAAATTTCGTGAAGGTCGGTCTATAATTTACCCTAGGCCCCATATACCCCCTACTCCCGGAAAACAGTTTAGTACGCTTAAAACCGTAATAAATAATTTGGCACGTCACAGTTTTATAGGGCTAGGAATGCCACTGAGAAATTTCGTGAAGATCGGTACATAATTTTCTATAGGCCCCATATAAAACCCACTCTGGTAAATTAATTAAATACGCCTTAAACCGTAGCAGATATATTTATTGTGGTAAAATTTATTCCAACTTAGCTTCATATGACCAAAAAAGTCATGCAATTTTGTGGTTTACGGTTAAAATTGCCAAAAAAAAGCATAATACTTTTTGATTGTCCGTCAATAATTTAATATAGGTCTTAACCGCAACCAATTTTAATGCTGATGCCTGTTTTTATAAAGATAAACTTATACAGAATAGATATCACATAGATACTACTCCTGAAATATTCGAACTGTCGGTGGAGGGTATCAAAGATTCGGCACAGCCGAATCTTGTAAAAAATGTAAAAAAGGAAAAACTCCCTTGGAATTTTTTTTATTTATAAATGGGTTGATAATGAAATTTAATTTAACACATTTTCCGGAACTCAAAATCCTCCGATTTTAAATAAATACTTGAACATATGCTTAGCTCGGATGTTATGTTTTGTGGCTGGAAATTATACTAGAGAGTTTTTTGAAGATGGGTCTTTCGAAAAACCGTTTAGTACGCCTAAAGTCAGAACAAAAAACGCTAATGCAGTTAAATTCCGCCTGTCATAGTTTTAAAAGATTAGATAGCTTTCTGCCAAATTTCGTGAAGATCGGTTCATAATTTACCATACACTCCACATAAAATCCACTCAGAGTAATCATTTAATATGACTAAGCCCGTAAAATATATAGATGTTGTGGTAAAAGTTGATCTAATTTAGCTTTATATGGCTAGAAATAACACCATGCAATTTTGTGGCAATCGGTCCATAATAAGCGGCCTTCCGAAAAGCAAATTTAGCAGCATTAAATTCTAAGAAATTTGTATTACTGCATTCAAATCTGGTCTAATTTAGTTTTTTATGCTAGAAATCACTCTATAGAATTTTGTAATGAAATATCCATAACTGCCGATATGTCTAATATAAAATCCCCTGCACTGAACCCAAAAGGTACGTGGTGACGACGAAAATGTTAAGCAAACGAAAAATTTATTAATTTTCGTCCTATGAATTTGTTCGTTGTAACAATGAATGACCGTTCTTTAAATGATTTTATTTTTATAATCTGATGAACTGTTCGTTGATATAACGAAAAATGATCAAATTTATAATAATGATTTAATGAAAACTTTTTTAATTCAATAATCTGTTTCGTTAACTTAGTGAACCTTTACATTAATTCAACGAACAAATTTATTAACTCAACGAGCTATTTTTTAAATTTCCCCTCGCAAAATTATACCACCTATTCGACCCTCATAATTTACTACTGTAACCCCTATAAAATAAAAAAGACTCATAATTGAAAAAATGTGTTTATTTATATTTTTTTTTTTATATATTTTCCTATTTTACAAAAAATGTTTGAAATTTATTGTAGTGCATATGATAATATATACATTAGGGTGGGTCAATTTTGTTTGTAAGTAGGCGTATAGCAAAAACGTAATCTACAACAAATTCTTAGAAAACTTGACTAAGAAAGTATGGGTCTAAAATCAAAACCTAGCTCCCGCCGAGAGACATAATGGAATCTTGAAAATTGGTTTCAAAAAATAATAGGTAATGGGAGCAACATACTGTTTAATGCAAAAATTACACATTTTTAATGATCCGTACTCAAAGAGTGAAAATGAAACCTTATTACTGATACTTCTTTGTCCGTGAGTCCATCCATCCGTCCGTCCGTCACAGTGCCCATTCTCCGGAACGGTGAGGAAACGGTAAGAACTAAAGAACTAAAATTAAGACAGAATATGTAGTTAGGTGGCCGTTACAACAACAAACACTGAAAACAACAAAAATAGGAAGGCTTACAGGTGTCCCCATAGAAGAAACTGTTTTTTGGCTGTAACTTTGAAACCGTTAGAGGTATAAACTTCACAGAATATGTAGTTGCATGGGTGGTACAAAAAATACTAAAAAAGTATAATGCTAAAAAATAGAGGGTGCCTCAAAACAAACAAAAAACGTAGCTTCAGATATCATTTAATCCATTCTGTAAATTTTTTATACATAAATAGATATATTGCACGGTACTCGTAGTACACAACCTAACATATGCGAGCCTTATACTTGGCTCAATTTATTTAATAATTCTGAGCTTAATTCCGCTTTATCTTTTCGGGCAATTTTTAAAACACCTAAATTTATCAAATTTACCTAAAACTTAAGTTTGTAATGTTATTGGACAAAAGGTAAGAACACAATTTTTTTTTAATTAAAGTTTTATTTCGTAATTAAAAAAACAGAACCCAAGTCTTTTTTACAATCCATTCGGGGTATTTTTGTTCGACTTTCTATAGTCACTGCCATAACACTATCACGATTTTTTGCAAGTACTCGTCGTGAGACATGCGTTAGCAACTGCACACACCGTTCGGTTTCCGGAATGTGCGACGGAATTCCTGGATCTGGGAGTGGTACATCATCAGATTTAATGTACTCCAATAGGTGCTCGTGTGGGATGCTTGCAGTAAATGGAGGCTCAGATAATATGTTGTCATTATCCAAGTCGACTAAATCCATATAATCTGTGCAATTAAAATTAATTGGATGCTTTTTATAAGTCCTGAGTTTAGTTGAGTCATACAATTGTTCAAGACAATACACAATTTTGTTAATGGCTCTTTCACGGACAAGTTTCCTTTCGTCGAAAAGCATTGTTAACAATATATTTTCGGGATGGGCGAAAAATGCATTGTTTTGTATCGTTTTGTTTACAATTTCTCGAAGATTGTTGTTTTTTGATTTTTCTTTTTCGCGTTCACTTAAGAAAAAATAATACTTTCAAATATCACGATAACTTGGCAAATTTAATCCACTTAATTCACTTGGCATGCCAATGATACTTGCGTTCTGATTAGTCAGAAAACTTGCCCCGTTAGAGTCAATCGACATCGCTGATGATTCCATAATTTAATGATTATTTTTTTTAAGAATAAATTAACACACGCTTACTTTTTGAAAGTTAACTATCAAGTGCATAAGTCAATCAAAACAAATGTTTAACACCACGTTTTTATAAAATGCATTAACGGTAAATTTCTACAATGACTAGAACTATTAATAACATTGAATTCTTATTACTCTTACGGGGCTTAAAAAAATCATTCTCTTTTTAAATCTTCGTAATTCGTATAAAAATTAAAACATAATATCGACCCAACAACAATGTTCCATACATATTGATCAATAGTTAGTGGGAATATAATAATTTATTTGTAATCAAATAAGATTTAAAAAAATGCAATAAAAAGGTCCAAAAATGCAACCATATTTGTGTTTTGTGTATGGATATACCAGATGTTGCTACTTTTTTATTTTTCATAATCAAGTCTCTCGGCGGGAGCTAGGTTTTTATTTTAGACCCATACTTTCTATGGGTAATTTTCTTAGAATTTTACGTAGATTTCGATTTTGGTATACGCCTGTCACGTTTTTTCTCCCCCGAACAAATTGACCCACCCTAATATACATACATGTAGTTTATTTATAATTTTTACAAAGTTCTTTGAAAATTAAATTTTATAGTAAACTCGTTTGATTTTCAATGGAACTTGGTGCTTCCTTTGTTAATTTGGACGTCAATGAACCACTTGAAGTTGATGTAAATTAACTATCAACAAATCCACCGCACTTAATTTTGTTTAACACAGATAGCAAATCATTTTTCTGAATCGAATTTAACTCACAAATGTCCTCTTTCACTTTTATTTAATTTGAGATAATGTTTTTTACAGACACAACAACATTTTTAATTTTACACTGCATTTTTGTATTTGTTTAAATAATATTTTAAGAAGAAACAGTTCGAATAGAATAATAACAAGAAAAGCCTACACATGCTAAACTAACACTGTTTTAAAAACCAATTTAACAAACGTTACGTTACCCCCATGAAACTATTTTGACTTCAACGTACGAGTTCGTAGAGCTGACAAATTAAATGTAAATTTTATGCGTGGGGATAACATTTTATTAAGGTTTCGTAAACTGAACGAACACTATATTAATTTTAACGTACGAGTTCGGTATAACAGCCCAACGAACACTTCATTAATGTTCACGTTCGAGTTTATAAAATTAATTGGCATTTGTGCTAACAAGACTTAATAAATATTTCGTTACCTCAAAGAACATTTTATTTACTTAAACATACATTTTAAATGAAATATTTAATAAGTGCATGTTCATTGTGTCAATGAACCGTACTTAAATTTCATTACCTGAATAATTTTATTATTCATTATTTTAACAAATAAATCATTGAGCCAACGAAAACTATTTTAATACTCGTTGTGCGTTAATAATAATAAATCTAAAGCAAATCATGATATTTTATTTAAATTAGGCAATGAATTTCCCCTAGTGGGAAGCGAATTGAAACTTTAATAGTCCCTTAAATTAAAAAAAAAAACAATAATTTTGGTTTAAATGTATTTTGAAATAAAAATTTTCATTAAAGTTTTTCTTAAAACCCATTTTAAATAGAAATAAATTCTTTATCAATACTGCTGTTAATGTTTTAATCAAAAATTTCAGCTTACGGTAATTTCTTATTTAAAATAGTGTTTTTAAATAAATAATTAAATTTAAGATCACTGCATAGATGCAACATTCTGGAGGTACATATTTGATATTTATTGATAGACTTTTTCTTCCATCATACGCTAACGCTTTACGCTGCACCTTTTCCAAGCTATTATTTCCGGAAATATTAAAGTTCTAAAAGATTAAAAACACTTAACAAACAGCACTCACAAAATTAGTTCAATTCGTCTATCGAAATCTTAATCAAACTCTTTTCACCAATTTACACAGAATTTGTTTATTTAGTTCACTTTATCATTTATCTGTTGTTTTTTTTCAACACTCTAATCAAATCTAAAAAGCACTAAAGGAAATCATGATTAATTGTTTCTGTTAAGATTATTTCCAGAGAGCAAAATTAACAATTAATTATTAACACCGTAAATAAAAGTGTCAAAGTGGGAAAATGTATAAATTAACCAAAAACTTTGAAAAATTTTAATGGTCAAACTTCTTAAAAGCCACAACAGAAACAACACCAACACGATTTTATTTTATATTCTAAACACATTTTGCTGTGACACTTTAATCCTCAACTCAACTCCTCTTCTAATGAAAGAATTTTTATATAAAACAATCTTTTTTTTCATTCATTCAATCATTTGTCTTTTGCTGATGGAGTAGCTGCCTGGCTGGCTGTTGGTTGCATCAGGTGGACCACCAAAAAATTTTTAAACAATTTTTATTTTCATTCTTTGGATTTTCAGTTTCTTCAGAGCATTTTTTTTTTTTTTTTTTTTTTTTTGGAAAACTGTCAAAATGTCATTCAAAAATAATTTAACGGACGGCCAGGCCAACACAGAAGTTTTATTGACATGTATGTCAAAACAAATCAATGGAGTATTGATTGGCGTTAGCGTTTATTTTTAGTACATTCACACACACAAACACATTAATATATAGTAAGTATTTAAAATAACACCACCAAAAATGATCATAAAGTAATTCTCATAAAAAGACAATTTTCATTTATGTTTCATATTTTGTTTGCCTTTAAAACCTTAAGCGGCAGTTTAGATACAAATTAAAAACCAAAAAAAAAAGTTTTTTCAAAATGACCTTGTTTACAAATCATAAAACTCCCCCTTCGGAATACTTTGTTTTATTATTATTGTTGATTTTATGAAAAAAAAAATAAAATAAAATAAATGATGCCAATATTTATAAAAACAACAAGCAAAACTAAATTATACTTATTATCTTATTTTAAATGTATAAACAGCAAAACTTTGGAGAGAATATAAATTGAGATTTAGTTTAAATATTTGTTGGAATACAATTTTATAAAATGGCCAGCAAATTAAAAATAAACTTACTATCGTTGCTGCTGCTGAGGCCGATTCTGTTGATGGTGCTAGTGCTGGTTGGCCAGAACTGCCTGTTACCACAAATAATGACTTTTTAATGCATTTAATAATAAATCTTCCGCCAGAGAGGGAGATAAATAAGCACCTGAAAATATGAATAAAAAAAAAACTAAAATTATACGAGAAATATTAAAACAATTCCTATATAATGTCAGAATTGTAAATATATGAAATCATATGAAATCGAACGGAAAATTCGCTGGGTTTCAGAATCTATGGGATACATCCTTGAGGAAAATATGTAAAAGAAAAAAATTATATTTGTTTCCAAAGATGGGACAGGTCAAATTAGTATAAGTTCGTATCATAGAAAACGACTAGAATAGAAAGAAATAGGAAAAAACGCCTAACTCAGTTGTCAAATAAAAACACACAACTCTATGATTGTGTTAGTAAAATAATGTTCACTATGTTGATGTAACTTCACCCACACCACAATAGTGGAGAGAGTCCCTGCATATAAAGTAAATAGTATTCAGCTGGAACTTTATTCGTTAGCTTTTACTTTAAACTAGTTGCACTTTTGCTTTTTTTCATATATCATACTTTCGTATTAAACGTTGGGTTGTCAAAGGAGTCCAACTAGCTCATTTTTATTCATTTTTTAAATAGATTAAAACTAGTTGCTTTATTTATAGTAAAAGTACTAATAAAAGCAAAACTAAATTTACAAATTCCCCTTAATATTTTTTCAAACACAGAAAAAATTTAACTGCGGAACAAATTTCGAATAAAATGAGGCTTATTTCATTGTAATCGGTGCACAAATTTCGATTTTATTCACAATTTACGGAGAAAACTGAATATCGATTTCCATACATAAATAACATGAACATTTTTTCCTTTTTGTATGGAAATCGATTTCAGTTTTCACCGTAAATTGCGAGTAAAATCAAAAGTTGTGCACCGATTACAATGAAATAAATCTCATTTCATTTGAAATATCTTAAGCTAATGGCCATTTTCTCATTAGGCGATTATCTTTTTTCCCAACGAAAAACTGCACATTAAAGAAATTTGGTTTTCTCAATGTCTCATTTGCTTTTGTTTTGTCGCAATGCTAACCTGCACTCATCTGCCAATTATTTATTTTCCTTTTATTTGACGTACAGATAAATTCAATCAGCTGACTCCCAACTTTTACATGTATTTTGAGTGGTGTTGCCAACTCAAACCAATGTTTTTTGTCGGTATATTGAGAAACCCAAAATCATTAACGGACAGTTTATCGGTATAATAAATTTATGTTGACATTAAGTAACAGGCAGTTTGTCGATACATTGAGAAAATGGCCATAAATGTTTTAGACTAAAACGGTGGTTTTTGTCGCATTTTTATTTTCTATGAATTTTTAAGGAACAAAAAATTTATTTTTTTTTTCAAAATTGTTCCTTTTATTTTTCAAAAATTCAACGAAATCTCTGAAACTACTGGGCAAATTTAAAAACAATGTAAGCACAGCTTAAAGATAACACTGTTGCCGACTTTCGGATATGAATATGGTCAACCGTTTTTTAAGTTATTCCAATAAATGTAGTGAAAGTGCCTTAATTTTGGACATAACGGTATATCTCAAAAAGTAGGGCTGATAGAGAAAAATTGAGATTAGATTTGAAATCAGCGACCTCAAATTAGTAAAAATTTGCATCGAAGATCCAGACCGCACTAAAAAGTTAGATTTTGTTCCCTTGTGTTATCAGTAGTTTTTTATCAATTAAAAAAAATTGCTTGAAAAGTATTTCAATTTAATTAATGTGATAATTGAATCAGTTATTTTTTGTTGAAAAAAAGTTAAAAATATAATTTTGATTAAATGAACATTTTAGTTGTTTTGAAATGAATTTTTTATTAAAATATCAATTAAATAACAAAAAATAAATTTTTTATTAAAATATCAATTAAATAACAAAAAATCTGAATTGATTTTTTCGTTTAAAATAAAATAATTTAAACTTGTAGATTTGTTGTTGGAAATTGTCTAAAGCTTAGCTTTGTTTAATTAAATCAATTTACACATTGTTTGAAACGGCAAGGTTTTTTGAAAATTTTTTTAATTAAAATTAAAAATATCATTTATTAAAAAAAAAAAAAAATTATTCACAATTTTAAATGTCCGCCAGTGCTTATTCAGTTCGCAATGGCCCTACTAACAGCATGGTAGGGTCTTCCACTAGCCGCAACCTGTGGAGGCGTCTCAAAGCACTTCAGCTGTCCTTCCCATTTAGTAATTACGTTTCTTCTTCATTTGAAAGTATCCATGAAGACGAAATTATAATTTCCCGGGGGGAATTTCTTATACATAAAAAGTATTAAATATGGAAAATAAGTGAAATCGGTCCCGGCCCCATACAAATGCACTCCCGATTATGGTAAAAGGGTTATAACATTATATACAACCGAATATAACTCTCCTACTTGTTACGTATTAACATTGAAAATCATACTCTTCCACTTCTGCTTCAATACTATTCACAATTTTTATTCTTCCAAACATTATTAATATAAATTATAATAATCATTTCGCTTTAATAATTTGAAAGCGTTGCTGCTCGCTCAGTAACCATTATTATATTTTGTTTTTTTTTTAATAAAACCAGATACGTAGTAAAAATTAATTTATGAATATTGAAAAACAAACAAACAACCAACAACTTAGATTTATCTAAAGCTCTTGTTGTTGGCAAGACTTTAAGTTGTTTAAGTGTTTAATATAAACCAAACGTTTTCTGTTATCAGTTAAAAAAATATAAACAACAAAAACAAATTAAGTATAAACAGTTTCAAACAACACCTTGAGAAAAAAAAGAAAAAACAACACAAACTTTCAGCCATGTACTTTAAATAAAAGCGCCAACAAAATTAACAACAAGAACAACAGTAGCAAAATATTATAAACTGTAGCGGCATAAACATCTAATGTCGCCTAAAAACAACCTTGCGCACGCGTTGCAAATTAAAGTTTATTAAAAGCCTCGTTTTGCCGCCAACTAACTAGATTGACGCCTTAGGTATCTATTAACAAGTCGTTGAGACAGACCCCACTAAACCAAACAACACACAAATAATAAAATAATCAACAACTAAAACGACTAAGACGCTTTTATAAATCAATGAATTAACCAATAAACCAACAGATCGCTTAACTGTCCGGCCAAGAAACCACAAACAATATTGATTTAATGTTGAAATGTGTAAAATTGAACGCGCTACTACAACTGAATACTGAAAAAATCTTACATAATAAAGAAAATCAGCAACAGGAACTTTGTGGTGCCAACCACAATATACAAGAAAAATAAACACGTTAGAAAATAAAGAAGGTCAAGCCCGACCATATGATACCCTATACCACACAATTTTACGAGAGTGTACCCTTTTCGGGACCCAAGGCCTGTCATGGAACCGCCAGAGCAAAATTATGTTATGAGGGCAAGATTCATGTAAAAGTTCTTGGTGCCGAATATTACTTAGATATCTTCATCTATACGAGATTTGTTTGCCCTTAAGTGATTTTAGGAAGCACAACATTTTGCCACGACATCGTAGAAGTTATTGCAGCCAATTTTTATAGGAAAGTTATGGTATTAAAAGCTTTTTTCGGGAGTAGTATATGTATTGGAACTATGGTCAAGTATGGAACGATTCCAATAAAATTTGGTCATATAATTTATATTGCAATAAGTTCGGTCTAAATTTAGTCTATATACCAACATAATAAGATAGTTTATGGTCACAAAGATTCTATTCCTGAAAGAAGCTTCTCAACGTTTTCAATAGGCTTAATCTTTGTGACAATTGTAATCTTTTTACCAAATTTCATCAAATTATCTCCTAAATTAAGACCAGTGCGTTGCTTAAAAGCTTAACATGAACAGCCAGCTAGACGGACGGACATCATAAGATCGATTCAAAAAGAAATTCTGAGTCGATCGTTTACTTAAAGGTCGTTTACCAATCGTTTACCAATAAGGTGTTACAGACATCAGGACAAATGCATAATACCCTCTCCACTACTGTGGTGTGGGTATACAAATATAAAAGAACTGGTCAATAATTATCTGCAGTTACCCAGCCACTAATCATAATTAAGACTTGTTAACGTTTAACTAACACAAAAGCTATTGCCAATAATCACACACTCGCACAAACACTTTCAAAAGTATCCATCCACTCGTTTACGGGAGGAGTAGCTGGAAAATGTCTTGAAATCATGTCGGTTAATTTTAAGACAAGCATCAAAGTTAAACACACACACCACAAACACACATACAATTAGGGGTATTATGGACAATCAAAATGTTCGTATTTCTAAAAATCTTTGGGACTTTTTGGAGAATGAACGGTTGTCCTTAAGGACAAAAACTTAATAAGACGTTTTTTTGGTGTGGTTTAGCATCAAACAAGTGTCTTTTACTTTTGTTCGTGTGAGTTCTGCCTAATTCGTAAAATTATACAATCGGGAAATTTGGTTTTGAATAAATTCAC
This sequence comes from Pollenia griseotomentosa, assembly GCA_963931875.1. Lineage (NCBI taxonomy): Eukaryota > Metazoa > Arthropoda > Insecta > Diptera > Polleniidae > Pollenia > Pollenia griseotomentosa. The sequence goes on along the minus strand of OZ007560.1, from coordinate 254,823,590 downwards.
TGTTTTGGTAGCCATATGACACTGTTCTGTCGAAGCCTTAAATCAGTGATATCCATATTATTTAGAAACAAATACGCCATGTGCTCCTAATTGTAGGGAACTTCGAGGAATACAACAATCCGATACTGCAGCTTTCGGTCAAACATGCGTTTATCTTGGCACATTATGTGGGAAGCCATTAAACTATTAATTACCGTGCCAATTTCAGCAGCGGTCTCAGAAGTACGATGATGCTTACCAAAAATTTTAATAGTCGATTTTTAGTATTCTATCGCTGAAGCTTCTACTACTGATATATAAACAAGTAAAAGGTCAAAACTATCATGTTGTTTAAATCTCCAGTCATTACCGCAAAAAAAGCTTAAGCGACAAAACAAAATTTTACAGGAGTTTTTATTTTATTTCATAAAAATTTTGTATGAAGGTTGTCGCTTAAGTTAAAATTGGTTTTGCTTTAAAATCGTAATGGTACCTTAAGTGACCTTGATATTTAAGGAGAGGATGCAAGTGCTGCTATTAAATCATTTATTAAAAAAAACGAAAATTTAAAACGATGTCGCTTAAGCGTTTTTATTGGCGCCGTGCTATAAAGCCAAAGGCAATAAAGCCATATGGACTTATTTCTCAATGAATTGAGAAATAAAGAAATAAAGAGAAATAAAGGATTTTCTCCTCTATGGTATAACAAACACCGGCTTCGCTAACTAAAGATTCTCTGTATAGCTGGTCTTTGGGCGGGCGCCAGGATTTTCTCCTTTATGGTATAACAAGTACCGGTTTCGCTAAGTAAAGCTTCTAAAATCTGCCTTGTTTATTTCTCAATTCATTGAGAAATAAGGCCATATGGCTTTATTTGCAAAATGTAGAATTATCTCCTCAATTGTATAACTCAAACTTCTAAATTCGGGATTTGACATCGGGATTTTTAAATTTAGGACTTAAAGTTTCGGACCCTATTTCGAAAAGAATGTTTAAATGAGCAATAACACCATTATAGCTTTATTTCACTTCTTATATGGCCTTATTGCCAATGGCTTTATATCACTGCAGCCGCAAATGCATATTTTCCTTTAAAAAACATTAAAAACGTTTGCTGGTAATAAAATTTATTCTTTTTTATCTTATGCAAAACTTTTTTAAAAAAGGACTTTTTTCCTATAATCAAATGGTACGTTTTGTCAAAATGTATATTTTTTTTTAATCGAGCAAAAGTAAAAGGACTAATTACAATGACTTTATTAAAACTGAAAACTGAACAATATGAAAATCCTCTCTTTTGTAAGTTGCCGTTAACACCTCATCACCCACTCGTTTATTCATTACGCTTTGCTTCTTTTTATTCATTCATTTGTTTTTAATGGTGTTCAAGTGTTAAGATACAATTTCAATTAACTAACTTGTCATCTGTAATAAATGTTCTTTCAACTTGTATTCCGAAGACAGACAGAGAGACAGACAGTAGGACAGACAGATTGTTTATAGTATGACTTACTAATACTAATACTATGATTAATTAGCAACTCTCTGAAGTCTTGTGCGAAGACTTTAGGAAACGATAATAAATTCATTTACTTTTACATAATTTATGTTGCTTTTTTCTCACTTTTATTTGCGAGATTTTCGTTTCAATTATTTTTTTTTTTTGTGGTCTCTTTTTGAGACTGCTGTAGATGTAGTCCTGTCATTGTATAGTTTCGTTTTCATTTACGCTTCGCTAATATTCTCTTTGCTGAGCTTTAGGAAATTAAGTAAGAAATCGTCAATTCCTTATTGGGTTTTATCTTCATCAATGTTTGCTGGCCTTAATGTGACTACAATTGGCGCCAATTACTTCTAGCATTTAGTTTTATTTCGCTTAAAACAACAAAAACTATTTAGAAAAAATAGACAAGATACAAAAAGAAGAAAAAAAAATAACTTGCAAAAAAAAGCCAAAAATGGCAGCGCCAGCAAATTCAAAAGAATCACACATAAACGGCACCAACATGTGGCAAATAACAACAACAAATCCTCAGAAAATGTAAAAAAAGTCCAAAAAACACACAGTTATTATATAATTTTCGTTAAGACATAAAGACATGAAGATTTCAGAGTCGTGTTTATTGTTTGTTGCTACACATGTAATAAATGAAATAAATGAGTTAATACACATGACTAACAAGAGGAGGAGGCAGCTTCGAGCAGCAGCAATCTCAGCAATAATCATGCCAAAAACAATACATGTTTGGAAAATTGGTATTATGCGAGTTGGGTATTATTGTCATCAGCAGTCTCCAGTTACAAACAAATGTCACGCGTCGATAATGATTAAGCGGCAAAATATCATCTTATTATGCTCTTACAAAAGTAGGAATGGACCGACAAACAGACTGTTAGACAGACTCACACAGATAAGTAGACATTTTTAGTTTTCCAAACAAAAGAACTCAACAATTGAATGAGGAATTTGAAACGAAAATTCGTAGTTACAATTCTCATGTGAGAAAAAGTAACAAATGTTAGAGACTTAAATGGATTTTATTTAATTACAATTCACACTGACAAACATCCATTTACCAGTCATGGGTGGTTGTATTTGATACGGCCGCAACAAGACTTTAATACCTGTGAAATCATTTTGTCATTGACGACAAAAGTTCTATTACATTAATGAGTATTTACGAGTTCTATTTGAGCCACCTATACTTATCAGTAGATTTCACTGCCAAGCAGTTCCTTAAATAGAAAAACATAGTTTCCTTTACTTTCACTTTATGCAGAAACTATTCGCTAGTAAATTCAAACCAGTCATCAGATGCCTAGAAATGTCATTCACATATATCTTAAAGGAATAGAAGTACAAAGTCATACTAAAGTTATAGGCGGGTAAGTATTGCAAACTATTAATAGGCACTGCTGGGCAATCCCTATTTACAATAGTTGGCTCGACTCTTCATATTATTCAAATATGTCAGACAAACTTACTACAAACGTAAAGCGGGTAGCAATATTAGCACACACTGCTTGGCGACTTCTGCTGGCAACGCACACACCAACTAACGTTTGAGTGTGTGATTTTGTGAGCTTTAATATTTTGGTGATAAAATAATTTTGAAGATTATATTTTCGTGCATAAGATAAATTCACATGTCTCATTACAATTAGTTTATTAAAATTTACAACTTTTTTTACTGAAAATTTACCAGGGGTAACGAAAAGTGCTGAAGATTAATTAATAAATTTTAATTTTGTGCAGGTGTAACGATGATATGACAATCTCTTTGAATACAATTTAAAGGCAGTTTTTGCAAAAAAGCACCAAAATGCCAAAATTAATTGTATTCTTTCACTTACAAAGTAAGAACAAATGTAAATACAGTTTATAGATGCATAAAAGTTTATGTTTTAGTAAATAAGCATTTAACCCCTAAATCACCTTCAAAAAAACTTACGTTAGTTACCCTCGTGTGTGGTTTTTCACACATATTAAAGTCATGATTTACGTAATATTAATGATGTATTTATCCCGTTGGTGATCAACCACAAACCACGCAAAGCTTGTGTGTATTTTATATAAGCACTGACTTTATAAAATATACATTACATGCAGTTCGAAACAATGTCAAAAATATTCACACTTGCCGACAGAAAATTTTTCCTCTAGTGCAAACAACATAGAATCTACATATGTGTGGAAAACAACACACGAGGGTAACTTACGTAAGTCCTGAAATATTCACACTTGACGTGTGTGAACCGGCACTAAGTATACCCCAGCAATTTTTTTGTTTATCGTGTAAAAATTATTCCTTTTGTGTGGTTTTTCACACAAGGGTGATTTAAAGGTTAAATAGAAAAATCATCGAAATCTGTTATCATTCACATTTTTTACCAAAAATCAATTTTTTTTTATCTAAAAACTTAAAAAATTTTAAATCGTTAACCTTTCAGTAAAAAGTCTCTAAATGTAAGAGCAAGCAATGACTCTCATTTCTGGCAGAAAATCAATTTTTCATTTTAAAATTTTCGTTAATATTTCAGTAAATAAACGTTTTAATTGTAAAACAAGCTAGCCTTTTTTTAAATTTCAGTTGTATTAAAATGCGTTTTCAAATTTTAAATGTTACTTGATTGATCTTATTTAATTATGAAAAAAGTATGGCAGCACTTTTAAATATCAAAAAAAATATCAGCTGTTACACCAAAATGAAGAAACCTGTATTGTGTACAAGGTGACCTGAAAGAAAAAGCTGATTGTTTTTTTGTTTGCCTGCTGCTTTTGTAGTATTTCGATGTAAAGACCACCTTGTCAAGTTAAACTTAAATAGACTTCAAATAGGAAACGTGGGTTATTTATACACCGTTTAAAAAGTACTGGAAGACTTAATTTCGTATTAAAATAAAACTTAAGTATATATAATACTTAAATACGAAGTCCTAAACTGACCCTTAGAGTATCTGTATTTTTAATAAAATTCATTAGTTCTTTCAAATTTATTTAGGTTAGGTAGAAATGGCATTTAGTATCCATCTGACACACTTAGACCCAATGATCCATTGTGATACCATCGAAATTCACTAAATAGAACCCCTACAGTAGAAACAAACTCACCTTCTTACGAAGTTTAAAAGACTCTCCAGTGCAACACCAGAGATATCATACAATCCGTCAAAAGTTGAGGATTCGATTTTGGTCAGTAGCCTTCTCGCCAGTGCAGGACGGTGACAACGAATTTGTACTACTTCCTCCTCTTCATTTACCTTATCAAAGCTGTGGCAGTAATTATGGGACAGTCTCCCGTGGCAACAGATACTTAAAGTAATACGACCTTAGCGGTCATCGATATTAGAGCCTGGCATTCCTGCATCCAATGTTCGGGGCCCATCTGTCATAAGATATATCACATATAAACTATTTTGCAAATACGAAAAGTTATTAGTATTCAAATTATTTAGAAATACATAAAACCCAAAAACGAAAGACGTATTTCTTAATATTAAATAACGTAGAATGTTACGTCGAAACATATTTTGATCATAATACTTATCTTCATCCATATAATTTATTTTGGAGAACACAAAATGATACAACAAATACCTAAGCACCTTCTTCAATTCCCATATCTTTAAACTATTCCACAGTTTTTTACAATTTTCCAAAATAATGCCAAAAAAAACATACAATTTTGACCACACACATACAAAAAACCACATTTGAACCTTTTGTCACCAATACCTCAGTAATTTTAACGAACGTGTCATGGCAGACAGTCAAGGGTTAATTTTATGCAAAAATCTCAAATTAAGAAAAAAAAAATCAAATTGCACACTGTACAATGCATTAAAGACTTTAAGAAAATTACCCACAAACAAAAAAATCGGCGTGTGGCAAAACGTGCGATGATGCGCGTATGACTCAATATTGTGTCAAGCAGCACAAATATGGTTATTAAGCTACAACCGCAAAAAACCTATTCAATTGGAAAACTACATTGTTATAATCGCTTAATGTTGGCGACCAAAAATTAAAAAAAAAAAAAATAAAACACATTGAGACATACAGACCAAACATTTTTATCCTTTTATAGTTAAATTAACTGCAAAAACAATCATATCTTTATGAATTGATCTTTTCATCTCGGCATCTATGAGTGTGTAAAAGTTTTTGGATGCGAACGGAACATGAAGAATAAAAGGAGTATGAACACTGCAACAACAATAAGATGCTTGTTGCTCTTCTAATATTCGGGTGAACGTGATTTATTCATAGATGGCGCTTAAACATTGTGTCTGGGGTTGACTGCAACAACAATCGTTACTCAACACGGTCAGCACGATTTTCGGTTAACTGACGCCGCAAATGCAAACAGCCAGTCAGCCAACAGTCATCCAACCAGACAACCAACCAGCCAGCCAATAAACCAAATATGATCGGGATAACACCAAAAAAAAATGCAACAAAAATATTGATTGCGTGGTGGTTAAGCAGTAAAACAAAACAGCAGCAACAACAACAACAACAACAATAATAATAAACCGTGCAACATAAAACATCAAGCATAAGTGGATATCTGTGGCGGCGGCATTTATGCGAAAAATATTTTCTATCTATCGCCATGACACACAATGTTATAAAAACTAACAAAATAACAACAACAACGATAAAAAATTCAAAATATAAAAAACTAAATATGATTACGTTGGTGCAAGATGGTATCTCAATGACCGTATAACCGAATAAAACAACAAACAACAACAACAAAAAGATACTGGAAACAAAAACCTCCAATGTATCAAAATATTGGGGTTCAGATGGCAAGTGTTGTTGATGTCTTTTTTCTCTCCAATATTTTTCCTTCACTCGAATAACGTTTGTGGGTTTAAAACGAACAAAAAAAAAAACAACAACGACAGCAACAGCAACAGCAACAACAACAATTATATTGTTTATTTATAAAAATATAGTTTTTTAATTGATTTTTTTTAAAGATGATTGTTGTTATTTTTATTGTTATTATTTATTGACAACAGCTTAAACTGAAAAACAATAAAAGCAACAACACACAGTAGCGAATCGAGTAACTGCTCACCGCAGGGGTTTAAAAAAAAATATATAAAAAAAATAACAAAAGTTTTGTTGCAAGATAAAACTTATATTAAGTTTTGCATTTAGCTTGTAACATATACATAGATAAAAATCCTTAGTCCGCATTAAAAACACATTATCAGTTTTTCCCAAATCTCGTCGCCAATATCGCCCAATAATACTTTGGAGTCAAAAGTGTCCTCAAGCTTAACGGCTTGCTTAGTTCTGTTTTTGACAAGTCAGGTTTAGTCCTAGATTCACCCACTGTTTCAGTAAAATTAGTTTGCTCCGAACAATTTTTTAACATGTAGTTTGACGTATCTCTTCTTAAGAGAGAACAAGTTTGTTTACATGTAGTAAGACTCTCTCTTAACGTCAAACTACATTAAAAAAAAGTTTTTCGGAAACAATGGGTTAATCTAGCTTAACTGGGCTGGTTTTGAATTCTCTTTTGAACCAGCGTCAACGTTCATACGCAATCAGTCTGTGTCGTCAATTTTCTTCTTACCTTCTTGCCTTAAACTGAAAATCATTTAGTATGTTGCGAATACAAAAACAAAAGGAAAACAGAAAATTTGTTCCCCTTTCCTCTCCTTAAAACCCAAGACTTGGTGAGTCAAACTTGATGTGTGTGAACCAACACATATTCTAAACGCATTAATAATTTTGTTGGTGCACATTGGGAGCACATGCGAGACTTTTGTATAGTTTTCAGAGATTGAACATTTTTTCAAAAATATTTGTTTCATATACGATACGATTAACGTAAATAAAAGTTGGTCTTAAATTTAGCACAAATGTTCCCTCAATAATTCCCCTTAAACTAATGTCAGAATGGTCGCAGCAATTAAAGCGTTTGACTGATGTGAGACAAAACCATAAACCATGACAAAAAACAAACGAATCATTACATAACCTGCCATGTAGCACAAACTAGGGCCCAAAACGTCGCACACGTGATCGAATGAACTTTCGTATCGAATAAAACTTCGTGACGTATCAAAAACGGGATTGCGGCATTCGAAAGCTTTCGTATCGAAATTTGTTTAAAAAATGTAATAGATTTTTATGCTTGTAAACTAATGGCATAAGGCATTGCACTTTTCGCCTCATATAAGTCAACAATGTTGATAGTGCCCTAAATTGATAAAAAGTCCCTAAAATTACAAGGAATGGCAAAAATTCGATTAAACATTTTAAATTTGCGGAAATTTGCAAACAGCGGCATGAAAGCAAAGTCTAGTATTTATTAAAAATTGCTAAAGCTGTACAGAATCAGAAAACTTACAGAAAAAATCGCTGCTATAGCGAACATGGCTTAAATTCGCAAATAATAGCAAACTTGAAAACAAACCCTAAAATTTATTTGAAATCGGTTGAAAAAAACAAAATGTCAACAATTAACAATTAACAATTATTCGAACAAGCCATAAAATTGATTAAAAGTCCATAAAAGTATAAGGAATGGAAAAATTCTGTTTAAATTGCTAAATTAGGGGAAATTCGCAAAAAATTGCTAACAGCGGCAAAGTCCAAAGTATTTATTAAAAACCGTTAAAGCTGTAAAGAATCAAAAAACTTTCAATACAAAAATCGCTTCTACCTATGACTATTATATGCGAAAAATTGCAAAACTGAATGTTATTATTTTATTTCTTATTGCTGAAAAAAGTTTAATACTTAAATTTTAAGCTATTTGTTAAAGAAATCTAATATTTATTCCCAAAAAGTGTGTAAATTGTTTGTAAAAAAACAATTAAATGTTTTTACGAAAGCTCTTAACCATCGAATGACATTTCGAGTAAAGTCATTCGATCGACTACTCGTTATCGAATGACATAATTTCAAAAAGTAAAATTTCGATCAAAGTCACTCGATCTGCAACGATTTGGGCCCAGTATTAAGTTTAGCTCTAATTCTGACAGCAAGTAGATGAGAAAAACATAAGCAGTGTTTTCTAAGTCCATCTTTTTTTATCGCTTTGAGCTATTTCAATGCTACGATATGGCAGCATTCGTAAAACTGATCTGGGCTGGGAAGCAGCTCGCGCATCTTTGTCGTTATATAGCAAACAGGCAAACAAAGCCGGTATGCTTCTCGTGCGTTTTACTTCACATCTCGCATTGGCTAATGGCTTGGCATTGCATAGCTTACAGTTTTTGCAGCTTACATCATTTACCATATCAAATCGTTTTTAACCTTACTTTTTTATAGGCTTTTTACTCTGATCAAAATCTAACATCTATTATCAAATATGTAGAAAATGTGAAACACTCGTTTACGTTGGTCACATCTAACATCTACCATCAAACAAAAAATGTCACCATATTTGAAAAAAAAAAGTTTTTAAAATACAAAATTGTTTTTTTCCACAAAACTGCCAAAATTTAAAAAGAAAACACAAAAATGTATTTGAAGTTTAATGTGTTGAACAATATAAAAAATACTTAACAAAAAAACATCGCAATAAAAGAGAAAATTTGACAAATGTTAACGCTGCTTTCAAAACTAATTTTTTTTTGTCAGTTATGCAACAATAATAATAGAACTTATTGCCACTTTTCTAGTGATGACACTCAAATAATCAAATGATGTAGAATGGAATAAAATGAGATAGAAACATCTTTTGAAGATGTTGAAAGATGTTGGTTTTTAGCCCTATGTATTTCTTATGGAAAGATGTTAACATCTTCGCAAATTGATGGTAGATGTTAAATGTTGTTCAGTGTAAAAAGGCTATTAACGAGTTTGTCTGAAGGAGAACCATAAATAGCTCAATGTGTTACTGTGTTTACTGGTGTAGACAATAATACTCTGGAGCGGATTCTTCCTATGCGAAGGTGTAGGTCGATCGATGACTTGTTGATGAGGCTCCAAAATTGTGTGATATCCCGGCGATATAACTATGAAAAGTTAGTCATAAACTTTGAGTGTTAAGCCAAAATAAAAAAAAAAAACAATATGACAGTGTTGAAGAGTATACAAATACACAATTGTGCTAAAAACGATAAAAAAAATGTTGCAGAAAGGCGAGCAACGTGAAAATAATATGCTTCAAACAATTTCACAACTATCTTTTTAGGATACAATCGCTTAAAAAGGGTGTTTGTTTAACGAATGCTTTAGCTATCAAACGATCTATCATACTGCGCACACTCTTTGACATTTATGATTAGTATACTTAGACTAATCTTCAGAAATAGATTCGCGCTTGAACAGCGCCTCCGAATTATCACAATTTACTTTAAAAATCACTCATCGATTAGCGCCACTTATAGCCGACTTTGTGATTTTTATGGCGCTCATAATCGTCCATTGTTAACAAACTGAATTTCCGCGTATGGTATGAGATCAATCCACTTCAGACCCTTAAGAATGCATTACATACAGAAAAATCTTCCGTTCGATGCGGTTAAGACGCTGGTTGCATCATCGGACCGAAAATTCCAAAAATAACCAATTTATATGTTAAAATTTAATTTTTTGCGTTTTAGTTGACTACTTCAAGTTTTATTGGGCTTAAAAAATACCCTTTTGCTCCGCACTTAGTAGGACATAATTTTGCGTTACGCATGTTAACACACTGTGACATTTGTCTTAGTATTATTGAAGACAAGAACCGCGAAAAATTAATATCTAAGCTCATGGTTGTAAGCGGTCTACGAATCCTATTGATAAATGTTCGGTTTGAAAAAGTTGCGTTGCGTCAAAAATAGACTATAGGAAAAACAATCGAACGAATAAATAGGGTTCCCAAGCTTTTTTAATTCCGGGATTTTCCATAAACTGTTTGTTAAGGAAATAGTGGAGTCCAGCGGTCTTTAAATTGTAAACGGGAACTACGGAAAATTGCGACAACTTTACGCATCCATTAAGGTTACAATAGATACATCACATAGTATATTGGTAAATTTCAATTAGTTTTGAATCCTTCTTAAGAAAGTTTAAGTATTTTGAGAAAAATAAAACTCTGTCATGATAAAATGTGTTTTTTTTTTTTTTTTTTTTTTTTTTTTTTTTTTTTTTTTTTGAAAATTTTCAAACAGGAATTAGATTAGGGAAACATTTTCGTCAAAATACTTAAGGCTTGTATTATAGTGTAAAATGGCCCTTAGTGGATAGAATTGCTAAAGAAGATTGCGGGTTTTTATAGGAGCTGCCTTAAAATATTTATGAGAATGGTATTTTAATATCATATACATAGTTAGAGTAAGGAACAAGTGGTGGTTTCTTTGCTATGTATATCTTAAGATCAAAGGGAAAGGTCATCTCTGATAAAGTATTTATAATTTTCATCAAGGTTCTCAATTTTTAGGTCCCTATTTAGAAAAGGCTATTTAGCTTCCATATTGCCGATTGACAAAAACTCTAGTTGATTTTTTGTTTAAATAAATAATTTTAATAAGATCAAACAGCTTACTATAGGGTTTTTTTTATTTAATATAGATTTAAGCTGCTTTTGGTTTAAATCTATTTTTTAGATTTAATACATATATTTAAAACATACACACCCATACATACTTATTTATACCCAATGAGCATTTTATGAAATTAATGATCATATTGTTGCTTCAAAATCCTAAAAAAAAATTGTTTCGCTATAAACAGTAGCAACACCAAGAGAAACATTTTTTTATCGTTAGGCTGAGGTAAATATGACTCCAAAATAATGCTTAAAATTTATGATTGCGCACATTCTGCTCATATTGTTTTTTAAACAAGTCACTTTCTAAGCATTTCTGGGAATCATGATAACTTTATGATAAGATTAAGTTTTGTTATTCGATCTTCCGAATGCTGTACCCATCCATGTTCTGTAACTTTAGTGAGAACTTCTCGCATCGAAAAGATGTGAAACAAAAGATTCCATCGTTTCTCGAAAAGTGAGAAAAATTGTGTCTGTAACTCATGTCGAAAACTATCAAAAGAGTTTACGTCGTTACGTTATAAATGTCATAACATTGCACTCGAAGCTGATGTGACATTGCAGACCTTGAGCAGTCACACATATAGTTGACGGCGACCAAAATTTACTAAAATTGAAGAAAACCACCGTCGGCCATGCCAAATAATGTAAAGTCCGACTTTAGTGTTTGTTGTTTGCAAACGAGCTTTGAAAAACTCGTATATTTTATAAAAATGGTAAAAGCAAATAACTAAACAATAAAATTTGGAAACTAATTTGTACACATACAAAATCCTGCACTGTAATTATAAGACTTAGTTCTGTTGTGCAGGAAATCATATATAAATAAACAAATACTTTTTTATTAAAAACATGTGCCAAGAACATAATATTATTATTATTATTCTTTGCAATTTGCATTTTTAATTGTTTTTTAGTGTTAAAGTTTTTCCCGCTCCATTTTTATTCGTGAGTTTATTTGACAGTCCAAAGCGGGAACTTTTCTCACCAAAATGTTACAGCCACACTTTTTGTGTAAATTGGCGAGTAATTTCCTTATACTCCTGACAGACATATAGTTTCAATACCATGGTATGAATACTACAGTAGTATATGAACCATCAATATACCACTTTGTTTCATGATTTAATTGTAGTTTAGGTTGACACACATGTAGTATACCATGATAGTATAGTATACAAATCCTATGTCTGTCAGGGGTATTTCGTGACAGCTTGTACTCGCCAAAAAAAGTAACAGACACAGTTTAGTGAGAAAAACTGCTGTTTGTTTCAATATATGGCATTTTTGTTCTATTTCACACATTTCAATCGAAAAGTTTCTCGACGCGAGAGTTACAGAACACGGGCACTGGTTGGGATACTTCGCAATGCAAACGTACATACATACATACTTGCACTTATGCATACAAAAATGCAACCAATAGCATACTGTCGTATAAGTTAAAAACATACAGCATTTAAGCCCATTTGCAATAAAACATTTTAACATTTCTGGCATTCGAACACATAAAACAAAATCATTTGACAACCAAGATCAACTCTGGTCACAACAAAGTCAGCGAGTTCATTAAAGCGCACGCGCAGTGTTAAACCAACAGCAACAACGAAATGGAAAATATCTCCACAACTACTGCAACTACAAAAACAACAACAAAAATAGCTGCTGCTAGTTGGTCCACAATTACCTACGAGTGGTATCAAAATGATAATAAGAAAAATGTGTTTAAAATAATAATAAACCCAACTACAACAACAACAACATAAAAACATACTTGCACATACATGCTCGTACACGCTCTCCATTAAATAAATGTTTGTTGTTGTCCTAAATAATAAACATGTCTGCAAATATTTCGGTTTCATTTCAACAGTTTGCAGGACAGAAAAAAACTCTGAAAAACTAACGCGACTTATGGAATAGAGCCGACGATTTCTTAGCAAAACTTGCGATATTTTTCTTGGGTATAATTTTGTCAATTGCAATGACAAACACTTGAATAGTTTTGTTAATTCTCCAGCAGCAATTTAAGTACAAATTATTTTTACATTTGTTTGTTTTTTTTTCTTTCTTCTTTGGCAACACAAACAGTTTCAATTCTAACAGTCAATTAACGCCATTTTGCTGTTGTCGTTTAGTAATTTTTAAATGGTTTTAATGGATGTTGTTTGCAAGTTTTGGAGACATAATGGAGTTTTAAAGTTAAAGAGATGTCAAGGATTAGAAGGTTTAAGTTTTATTCATTAAAAAGCGAGCAATTTAATTTAAAATTAAAAAGTACTACATATGGTTAGCTGAAATGCAAAACAACGCAACTAACAAAAATGCGAAATCGGGTTTCTGATTGACTATGATGCATTTCAAGAACATCCAAGTCCTCTCCAATTTTTACTCTCGAATAATAATAATAAGACATCTAAAAGGCGATAATCGGAAGTAAGTGACTAGAAGTGCAAGTACTATTTAAGCCAAAAGCACGTAACTAAAAACTGGCTGCTTGAAAATAGTCTCTACCACATATTTATTCCCATTGAATCTTAAAAATTAATAGCAGGTTTTAAAATTTTTAATTAAGCTTTGTAAACTATTACACTATTCCCTTTTTGAACTTGTGTAACAGGTAATTATTTAATGTGTGTGAAGATAAATACGAAAAGTTAAATACATTTTTGTTTTTTCATTTACCCTAAATTTTAAAGTTTTTATGAAATGTTTAATATTTTTAATTAGGCTTACGTTCATTAAATTTAATTTTCACTAAATTATTTCCATGAAGAAAGGAATTTTACAACATGAAAATTAATTAAAATTGTTATTGATAATCCTTAATTTTTGACCGTGGCCGTGATTATTGACGTCAGCAGTCGTCGATGGCTGCGAGTGTAAAACGGCAAATCCATCTCAGGAGATCGAGTGGTTGCGATCGAAACATGTCATGGTAACCTGCCGGCCAGGGTTCGAGCCCCGGCCACGGTCAAGAATGAAAGATTATCAATAACAATTTTAATTAATTTTCATGTTAAAATGGAACATTAATATTTTTAAAATTTTGTATGTGGCACCAACGTAAACTTCAATCTGCTTATGATAACAATATTTCAGCTGAATCACACACAAAATTAGTCCTTGTCTCTAAAACGAAAAATCTCACGATTTTATTCTTATTTTGGAAATTTTAAAGCCACAAAAAAAATTGTCAAAAAATTAATCAGTATTAAAAGTATTGTGGGAGTAAAATGTTGTGCCACTTTAATATTGATGTTATTTCATAAGATAACACGATTTTACATAATTTAATTATATAATTAATGAGTCAATAATTTTTAGCCAAAAAAAAAATCTAAAAAAAAGTTGAAACCAATAGAACAAAAAATTCGCTTAACAATAAGCCAATTAAAAAGAAACTAAAACATTAGTAGCAAAAAAAAGATTAAAACAATACAATTACATACGAGCTAAAAAAAATACCACAACAACATTGTACATTTGGTTGTTGTTGTCGCTTTTATTGTAATGAATTTATTTATTTTATTTAATTTAACAACTTGAGACTCCTCCATAAATGGTAGTCATGCATATGGATGCTGAATGTTGTTGTACAAATGTATGTTTCAATATGTAGTGCCAAATACAATAAAAACAACACCACCGCCAGCAGCAACAACAACATTAGTTAAATTGCAGCGTGTACTACTGGCAGCAAACACAAGCAAAAAGCTGCAACACACAATGCAACCCCAATTTTATTGACAACAATAAAACGCGACAAATGTCACGATTACGATTTTCGATTGCAACACTTTGGGAACACCAACAAACAAAAGCTTTAGAACTATACAACAACATCAACAACAATAATAAAACAATATCTTGACAACAAGATGTGACAAAAATCGCGGTAGTTTTTGGTGTTCTTGTACCGGTATTATATTGTTTCGTTTGTATCTCGGCTGAGAGATAAAGTTTATTATGTATGAGAATAAATGCAAACATACATACATGTCGCAGATACATACATATGTATAAATATTTGACAGAATGTATGTTTGGGGATTAATATCACATAAAGTTTACGTATGTTAATCTATATAAATTGACAAAACACAAATTCATGCTGAACATCCAGACAGCCAGCCAGCCAGCAAACGAACAACATCAACAGCAACACTTACCCAACATCAAACAACAGAAAACAAATCTGTACTTTTTATTGTTCCTCCAGCATATCAAGTCCTGTTCCTACAACACACATTCAAACACACACTTCATATGCACCACATTTCTACACCGCTTTGATATTGAGTGTACTCTGGAGAATTGTTTGTTATTCATGTTAGAGAATTATGTTTGCTTTCAACAAGCAGCGCTTAAGATGATGGTTAAAAGAAGTAAGCGTTTTGTGGCAGGGTTGCAGGCAGAGTGTGTGTTAGTGTTTGGTATGTTTGCATGTGCACTGCAAGTGCTTGTTTGTTAAGTAGGCGGCTTTACGTTGTTTTTATCGTCGAGGTTGGCGATTGTGGCATGATGTGTTAAAGATTGTGTCTGACAACCGCATAAGACACACAGAGAGAGATTCGTTAACAACATGTAGAAGCAGCTAAATAATCTTGATCTTAAAATTAAATTGAAAAAAAAAATATTTTAAACTCCCAAACTGCACACATTTTTTTTCTTTAACGAAAGAAATTTCTTTGTCAATATGTCAGGAATTTCTTTAATGTTTGACTCCTGTTTAAATGAATTTATTCAACATGGTTTGGTTTTAAGGGAATTTTTTATTTAAAGATATTTTAAACATTTTAAATTTGTTTTTTTTTTTTTTCAAGAAAAAGTATTTAAGTAAGATGATAAATATTTCTCTGTTCAAAACATTTGAACTGGATCTCCACCTGCACACGAGTGAATAAAGGGTGGTCCACATGGAGACTTAAAGCAATTTGAACGCACCCCATTTCAGATTTGGGCTAAGGATGTGAACAAGATTTACATGTGTTCTTGCCGTATAGCACTAGACCATTGTGGTCTTAATTAGGGTGTAAAATTAATCGGGTCTTATTTTTGTTCGATTAAACAATGTATCGATATTTGGCATTTTTAACTTATTCGATTAAACGAAAAAAAAATTCAAATAAATCGATTAATCGAATAATTCTAATTTCAGAAATTTTATAAATTAAGAGATTTTTTTTCGATAATTATAAAAAAAATTAGTACTTGAGTACTAAACCCATTGTGGTCTTAATTAGGGTGTTCAATTAATCGGGTTTTATTTTTGTTCGATTAAACAATGTATCGATATTTGGCATTTTTAACTTGTTCGATTAAACGAAAAAAATTTTAAAATTAATCGATTAATCGAATAATTTTAATTTCAGAAATTTTATAAATTAAGAGATTTTTTTTCGATAATTTTAGAAAAAATTAGTACTTGAGTAAATAAGCATTCTTTTTTAAATAAAACTTGTCAATGTAACTCCAAACTGTTGCTTCACTTTCGGGCACTTAGATTTTTAAAGAGTCAGTATAACATCCTCTGCTATGCTTCTGCAAATAATCTCCTATAGAGTATCGATCGAAGTAGCTAGTTTAATATATTTATTCATTGGACCACTTGTAGCCCCCTTCGGTTTTGTTGGTGGAGCATCTTCTTCAAGAACTATGTTATAGTCATTGTTTAAGTGGTAAATTAGTGAAGTTGTTGCAGAACATTTACGTTAATACATTTTTGGACACCTGTTACATTAAGCATTATTATTGTTCATTTGTACAATATTTTTAAACCAAACTCATTCTAAAGAGAGAAACGCATGAACTATTTTGTTAAAAAATACGGACGTGCTCTAGAAATCAAAATGAAGTGAATTTAAGATCGAGCAAATTTTAAAAACTACCCTGTAATGAAAGTTTATAAAAATATTCGATTTTATCTACTCCATTCTTTAAGTATTTATTATTTTTGATTTCTGGAACATACCCGATAAATTAACATAAATCTTTGAGTTAACATACCTTTGTGGTTTTTGATTTTGTAAAATAAATTATAAATTTTTGTTGAAAAAATTTAACAATAATATAAGCTAAATTACTTACTAAACATGGCTGTTTTTTTTTCTTCAATTCCATCGGACACATACGTTTGGTTTCTTTATTCGACTTAAAACTTTAAAAAATTATACATTTAACAGAAATACTGTTTATTTATATCATTCGATTAATCGGTATAAATTCTTCGATCCTTTAAGCTAGCAATTTTAAAATTATTCGAACAATTAATCGTCTAAAATTGTTCGATTAATCGAACAAGAACTAATCGACTGAACACCCTAGTCTTAATCACTGAGTGAAAAATACGTTTACCAACCGCCCCTGACTGTGAGAGCAACCAGCACACTCAGGTAGCAAACACGGCCATTGAATTTCTCGTGCAAAAAAACTATTGTTGGGGCAAGTGGTTCCAACAGGATCCACAATTCGTACAGGTCTATATCCTCAATTTCTGGCCACAAGAAGTCCCTTATTATCTTGCGATAGCGAACACCATTCACTGCAACTGCTTGGCCGACCTCATTTTCGAAGAAGTACGCCCCGATGACGCCGGCAGCCTACAAACCGCACTAAACAGGTGTTTTCACATTTCCTACAGACCCGGTTGGCTGAAATTTGCGCACAATTCTCCCGATTGTGGACACATTTGGTCGATTATGATCGCTTTAAAATTCACTTGGTGCACGAAATGCATTTTGATAAAAGGCTTTAACAATCTTAACGCGCTGCTCAATTTTGTATCTCTCGGTGGTTGAATTTTCAAACTCTGAAACAAAGAAATGTTAAATTAAGTTGAGCAAAAAATTTGACGTTAAGGTGTCGTATATTGGGGTTGGGCCACCCTTTATAATAAAATCCATTTCTTGTTTCAGAGAAGGTGAAAAATTTAAAAAAAAAATTGGGAACCGCAACACCGTTACAATATAAACAGGTTACAAAAATTAGAGGTCATTTAATGAAAAAAATCTTCTAAGCATTGGGTTGAAGATCGAAATCTGCGAAGAATTCCCTTAAGCCAAACTTTATTTAAAGATCTGTTATCAAGTAAAAATTAATTTTTTTCCGCTAAAATAGTAAATCCTAAAAATAATTAAATGAAAATCAATACAATCGTGCTTCGGCTTGCATCGCGCTTCTCCGGTCCCAATAAGCGACGCAAACCGGGGTATTGGTGTACAATTTTTTTAATTTTCAACAGTTTGTATAAGAATTGTATTTTCAAGTGAGATGAAGTGTTTTACAGAATAACCCCATGAATAATTCTTCTTCTGAACATTTGCTTTAAATTAAATTTTATAAGCTGAATTCATATGTGAATTGTTTTGCGATTTATTAATTGTATTATTTTGTATCTTGAAGTTCTTAAAATTTTTTAATTTTTCTTCTTTATTTCTTTTAATATTTTTGCAAAAGTTTCATGCTTTTGGGAAATACTTGTACCAATAAACCAGCATTCTTTTATGATTTCCCCTGCATCCGACTACAATTGCAGAAAGTGTAAAATTCATCATTACTTTACTTTTGCCGCTCGTTTACTTTAGTCATTTCTCTTGCGTCGACAGTCTTGTTCTGCGTTGTACTTTCAAATAACACAATACAAACTCAACGAATTCGTATCTCGAGATAATATAATCACTTGTTCTATTTAATTGTTTTTATGTTTCTCTTTTGCCAGTATTATAAAACATACACACATACACATGTAACCCACACAGAAACACATACACCTGTGGCAAACGGTTTAAAGGAGAAGGAGGTTTAATTAAAGAGATAAAAAAGGCTGCAAACGTGTTTTTATTGCATTTCTTTCTTGGTTCTTTTAATTCTTCAATAGCTAAAGGCATTAAGTAAATAGTTTGTCAGTTCTAGATGGGTTTGAGGAGTTCCAAAAGAGCCTTAATTTCTGAAAATAAAATTATTCGGCCTTGTTCTGACAATCGAACGATTTTAAAACGCAAGCCTCCAGATTTATGTTTGTTATTCTGGAACTCGTACGTTTTGCTTGCGATCTGCCATTGTTTGTTAAAAATATTCTTGTTCCCTTGAGCATAATTTGAAGCCGCAAAACTTGTTGCGATTCCGAATTACAGAACACCTTTTATTCGATTTTGCATCAATATTCATCAATATTCTTTTCATGTGGAAAATGTCCACAATTAAGTCTCTTTATCGTGTTCTGTGCTTTTAGTTTTATTTCGGCCCATATCTTTCCTGTTCAGTTTTCAGCTTCGATTTGTCTTCTGCAGGTGTTTGCAGGTATGCCTCTTCTTCTTTTGTTTTGGGGGTTCCGTACAATTGCCATCTTGGTTACGTTGTCATAGCTGCGTCTGAGTACTTGACCAATCCAACTCCATTTACGTTTGATAATTTTACTATGTTTCGGTCCCTGCTTTTTCCTCCATATTCAGCTAAAGTTTTTCTCGCGAAATTTTCGTCAAGAGCGTTTAATGAAAAGCTGTAAGGAATGCAGGTCGCTTGCTGTGCTGTTCCAGGATTCGCAACCCAACAAAACCACAAACAAACAAAAAGTAAGAGGAAATAAGAAGAAGAGATATATTCGGCTATGCCGAATCTTTTATACCCTTCACCATAGTGCGATACAATCATAAAGTTATTTAATTACCGTTCTTTGCATATACACGCACTTCTCCACTCCCGCCAATATTTTATCGGATGTTGTCTTTTGATAACCAAAATGCATGTACCTCATTTGGAAACTTTGGCTCTTGCCGTTATCCAGATATACAGAAATCCATAATGTTTTTGTACGGGAGGTGCCATGCCCACTCCTCCAATACCACTTATATTTTTAGAGAGGTTGTGTATTGATAACCCAGCTATGTGCACCAAATTTGAACAACTTTTTTTTACGGGTTGAAGATATAAATAAATATATTTTTCGCCACGCCCACTTCACTACTCCCACCCAAATTTTGTAAGGTATTGTCTATTGATAACCAAGATGCTTATACTCAATTTGGAAACTTTGGCTTTGGCCTTCTCCAGATGTATACAACATTAGGTGGTTTATGGCTTAAATTGGTGGCAGTCGTGGTTTTATCTCGTATTCCAGTCAATTATGGACCGATCTGGCTGAATTTCAATACCAACCTTTAATAGAGTATATGTGACATAAGTATATGACAAACTAGTCCTCATTCTTTTTGGGGTCTTCGGAAAACCCATTTCAACATGGATAGCGCACAGATGGACATCGTTAAAAAAACCTTCGCAACACATAAGAACCTAGAAACGGAATAGCAAATATATATATCCTCTCCACCTGTAGTGGAGGGTATAAAAAGGCGGTCCACAAATAAATTGGATGCGATTTACTACTTTTTGCAGTGTCTAAAATGTTTATTGATTTTTATTGATCGTATACCCGCATTAACTCCCAAAAGTCTTCCCGGGTTGCGAATCTCGGTATAAGGGACGGATAAGATCAATAAATTAATTCGGAATTTCTTTGCACTGCAGCGCCTGGCAGAAAGTCCGATGGTGAAAAATGTTAGTCTCTAAATCCGCAAAATAGAGGAGATCGCCATCGAGTGATAAGACCTTGAGCGATGTAATAATTTTGGAATTAAGCTGCGAACTCGTTGCCGGTATTAAATGTCGTCATCAAACGGTCGGGTAATATCTTCCTCACTCGAGGTTTCATAATCAGTTGGTTTGAGATGAGATGAGTGAGCTTCTTTAGCCGACCCTGAAACTGGGACTGCGAGCTTGGCCCAAAGGCGGGCTTAAAAGCCATAAGTCACGTTTATATTACGATCCGATTGTTGCAAGATCCGATGCCAGCTTTCAACCACCCCTTGCATGGGGAACAGACGGTGTCAGTTGGTGGGTATTTTTTATTTAAAAGCGCAAACCGCTCGCCGTGACGTTGCAAAAAACGTTGGCATTCAGAACTTACTTCCGTGCCACCCGAGGCTCTCCACCTGACGCCGATAACTCTCAGCTACTCCATCACCAGCTAAACCACATATCTAGGAAACATTTCACTACCCGTAACCTATAGGCGCGTCCGATAACACTCAGCTGTGCTTCTGTAAATTGTGGAGTTTTAAAAAGGAATGAAAATCCTTACAGAAGGAAACGCTTTGCAATTCGTTGCAACCAACAACTAGAGAGTAACACGATTATCTTTCTTCCAAGAAACCGTATAAAGTTTATGCGTTTTATACATGATGTAAAGTTTGTACGTACAAGGAGCATGTTCCTGCGTAAATACGTACAAGTTTAAGTGTATAAACTCATTTTTCCTTTCAACTCAAGACTTATGTATAAATGTTTGTATTCTCAACTACAAACACGTTGTATGAACATGACACTTTACCAGTTAATTGGCCACTGTAATTTTATTAACCATCAAGGGATAAAGATAAAGAGAACATCAACAAAAAAAAACTCTCAATATAAAATGTGACAAAAGTAAAGTAAATTATGTTAAATATTTTAAAATAATACTCACACACACACACACACATAAAGCATAAAATGTAAATTATCTGCAATGTAAAAGATAATTATCTGTTTACATTATTTATATAAATAATCTACGCTCATATTTAAGCAAAAATGTATACAAAGAGCGTGAGTGTGCAAATATGTATGATTATATGTACGCTACACATATCCGTAGCATGCATCCATGTTGCCACACTGACTGACAGCGGTGTGAATAAAAAATGTAAATAACAGTTTTTTTTTTAACAAGAAACTGAATAAAGTTTTTTTCAGTTTCACACTAATTATCCAACGACATGACTGGTTTGCATTTAATAATGTCCATAGATATAATTTCCTGCAGAGAGAATCCTTCAAGGAATTCACAGTTTTTTTTTTTTTTTTTTTTTTTTTGCTGGACACATTAAGTGCGTAGCTGCATGTATGTGTACGAGTAAATGTAAAATGGTGGTGGGTGGCAGGTTGGCTGCCTGGTCGAGAAGTTTTTAAATAAAAATTGTAATTTCAACATGACTGATCTTAATTAAGTGGTTTATTGTTAAAATGAAAAGAAATACGAGGAGGCAAAGAAAACAATTTGCTTTTAATAAGATTGGGAAATTAAGTCATTTAATAGGAAAAATGTATAAAAATTATTGACAAGGTTTAAGTAGACAAGGTTTAAGTTGATTTTTCGTGGGATGTGTATTTTTTTTTTTTTTCTTTTAATAGTTAAATTAAATTCTGTTTTGTATCACTTAATTGAATCAGTAATAAGAAATTTAATTATTTCAGAAGGTGAGGGATAAATTTGGAGAGGTACACGGTGTTTTTGTTTTTGGAGCCAAAGAACTTTGTATTGAAATAAAATAGAGAGAGACGATTTTAATGTCACTAATTGAATAAATTTATAGCATTTATGTTCGAATATGAAAACGAATAGCTAGCGACCTATAAGCGCTAGCAAGCTTAAGGTTAAATTTTATTTTGTTAAAATAAGTATTTTTCTCAGATTCTTTACAATTTTTAAAATGCTGTCCTTTTTTTAGTTAAATTTTTGTACGCTTCACCGAAGGGTATAAATTAGTTTGTAATTTCTACAATAATGATCCAGAACCCTATAAAGTACAGGTATATATATATATATTCTGGATCTTAATGAGTTGCGAAGTTTATTTAACGATGTCCGACTGTCCGTGTGTCCGTGTGTCCGTTAAAATGGGTTTTCCGAAGGCCCTAGAAATGGTGGGGACTAGGTGTTATATAATTATATTAAAATTTGAGAAATATTTCTAATTATAATTTTTTTTAATTACCATATAAATTAAATATTCGAGCTTAAGGTCTTATTTTTTTATATAAAAAACTTTTTTTATAAATTTATTTAAACCAATATTTCGGCACTTCTTTGAGTGCCTTCTTCAGGGTTTTTTCTTTCTTTTTAACAAAATTAACAAGTTTTTAAGCAAATTTAACAAAACGTATACGTATATTAAAATTACAAAATTAAAAAATTTTTGTAATTGAATAAAAAATATTTTTCAATACAAACTTCATCTATTACAATATACATAAATGTTTACCTTCCGTTTCTATTTTTATTAATTAAATGTCTATAGTTTTGTGCTACATTTTCAGTATCTGACTTAAAATTAATTCTCGACATTGTCGGTACTCTTATAATTTGTAACATTTCCAACACAAATCTACGTTTGTAATTATTTTAAAACTTTTGTATTATTAAAATCTGGATAATGGTTAAGATTAGCACAATGAGTTAATAAGGCCCCTATTATTAGTTACATTCGATAAACTATTTTCGCTAGCTATCGAACATCGACTATTTAATGTTAATTTGGTATTATGAGTTGGCAGCACTGTCGAAAATTTCGTTGTGCATCGAATTTTTCAACGAAAACAAATTTGCTTTCGACTGTGCAAATAAATGTAAAAAACTTGTTGAAAATGTAACTATTTGTAAATTTTTTTGTGTTCGTATACCAAATACCGTATTTTTTATCAGTTTTGTTAATTTTATGCAAGTCCAACGTCGTAAACAACAATTGGAAACTCTCATATTCCTAATGGAACAAAATTATTTTTTGGCCAAATGATTTGCAGCAAAGTTCAGCATCTAAAAAAGTGGGATGAAACCCCCCTGAAGCTAAATTATTTGAAAACAACCATAATTCCGCCGTGGCCCCGTTTAACTTTAATTTTATTTTTTAAATTTGTAAACAAAAATTTTTTTATTTTAAGTGACAGCTGATCGAAAATGTACACTGTGAATTAACAAAATCACAATAGTAAATTTTTATCGAATGCGCGCCATAATACCAAATGAAAATTCGTTCGATCAGCTAATTCGACTGCTGTCGAAAATCGAATTTAGTTCATAATAGGCACCTAAAGCTTTTTTTTGTGAAATATTTCTAAACTTCTGATCTGGCTTATGTCCTGCTATCCTAGTTTTCAGTTTATTCTTTGTTGTACCTATATATACCTTATTACACTGTCCACTATCATTACCCTTACAAGGTATCTGATAAACAATATTAGACATTTCCATCCTCTTTATTTTGTCTTTCGTTTTAGTAAATAGTTAACCTACTGTGTTGGAAGATTTATAAGCTGTTTTGTATATTTTGTTATCATATATATCTGATTTTGCTAATCTTTCTAATAATTTTATTAATTTGCGGAGAAGAGAATTAGGAAAAAGGTTAAATAAAAAGTGCTTTGTCAATTAAACCGATAGGGATATACCAGAGGATGTTCAGTGGATTTTGATTTTCCAATAATGAAAGTTATTTGTGATGGTGGTATTGAGACTGTACAGAATAAAGAACAACAGGAAATTCAAAGATCTAATTTTGTTACAGTGATAGATAATCATTTAAATAAAATGTCATTAGATAATAGAGATAGATTTACATTAAATAAAGTAGAATTTAGTAAAAAATTTCTTAGAAATAATAGGGAAATAATGATTTTAAAAGCTGATAAGGGTAACACATCGGTAGCAATTAATAAAAGGGATTATATATCCAGAATTGAAAACATTTTAGGTGATTATAATACTTTTCGCATATTAGAAAAAGAACCTACGAGCAGATTTCAGAAAATAAACAATAATTTTGTTGAGGAACTTTTTAAATTGAAAATAATAACAATAGTAGAAAAAGCCAAATTAAAAACGTTCAAGATTATATGGATCACCAAAAATTCATAAGGAAAATTTTCCATTAAGACCAATTTGTTCGACTATAAATTCACCTTCACATGATTTATGTAAATATATTTCGAATATACTTAAGAAGGTAACAGAGAATTCTTAGTATAATGTTATGAATTCTGTACAATTTAAAGATATTATAAACAATGTTTCTATTCATGATAATGAAAAATTAATATCACTTGATGTTGTTTCATTATTTCCTAGTATTCCAGTTGACGTGGCTATTAGAATTATAGAAGAAAATTGGGATAAAATTTCGGAGATAACAAATATCAATAAAGACTTATTTTTTAGAATTATAAAATTCTGTGTAGTTGATAATAGATATTTTCAGTTTGATAAGAAAATATATGCACAGGAAAAGGGGCTTCCAATGGGTTCACCAGCATCTCCAATAATTGCTGATATTGTGATGGAGAAATTATTAGATACATGTCTAGGAAGATTGACTAATAAACCAAGAATCAAAACAAAGTATGTAGATGGCTTATTTGTTATAGTTAATGAAAATGAGTTATATATTCTATTGTCAACGTTTAATTCTTTTGATCAGAATATTAAATTTACTATTGAAAGGTAATTAAATAATTCGATTCCATATTTGGAAACATTGGTAATAAGGAAAGAAAATATGTAGGTTATTGATAGATTGGTATAAAAGAAAAGAAGTATTACTAACACAGCTAATAATCTAATAGATAGAATAGTGATAATAGATTTCATGAGAAAAATAAAAGAATAATTGGAAATATTTTAAAAGATAATAGTTTTCCTAACAAACTAATTCACAAATTGATAAGACAATATTATATAAGAAAATCTCGAAATATTAGTGAGATCTTAGCACCAAAAATATATAAATCATTAGCTTATGTACCTGGATTTTCAGAAAGGTTAGAAACGTCAAATATTTATGACAAAGGGAAATATAGAATGGCACATAAGGTAAATAATAATGTTGGTAGATTATTCAAAAGAATGAAGGATAGATTACAAAAGTAAGATATGTCAAATTTAGTTTAAAAAGCACCTTGTGGTGGCAACAATAATGAACAATGTGCAAAAATATATGTAGGAACAACTGGGACGAAACTGAAAACTAGAAAAGCAGGACATAAACATGACCAAAAATATGGAAATTATAATTCTGCACATGGTACAGCTTTATCAACTCATTGCAGGGACTTAAATCATTATCCAGATTTTGAGAACACATCCTTTTTGAACGTGGAAGGTTTTAAGAAAAGAAGATATATGTTAGAAATGTTACAAATAAATAATGTTCCATTTGAGGAAAGGATTAATTTTAAAAAAGATACTGAGGGTTTAGCTCAGATTTATAGATATTTATTAAATAAGAATAAATAGGTTGACGAAAAGGGAAATGGGTTTAGATCTTTGGTTGTTTTCTAAAATAAAGTTTAGATGGCTTAAGTTAGAATTAAAGAAATGAATTTCTTGACGAAAAAGGGAAATATTTTAAAATTGTTTTTTGTTTCCTCTTTTTAATTTTTTGATTTTATGATTTTATAAAATGTTATTGTAGAATGTTGAAAAAAAAAATTTTTAATTTAATTTTAATTTTTGTTAATTGTCAAACACAATTTTTGTTAATTTTTGATTAAATTTTATAAATATAATGTCCTAAAGAAGATTTCCAAAGGAAATCGAAATATTGATAGAATAAATAAGAGAACTATTTGAAATAAAAGTGACCTTAAGCTCAATAATTAATAAAGAAGACTAATCTTTCTAAAAAATTTTGGAATATATGTTACTGATTTATAAATTTTCTGTTCTGTAATACTATTTTAATTGTTTAATCTGCAATTATTATGTTGTATTAATAAATCTGTTAATGTTAAGGAAAACTATTCTCTGTTAAAATGTTTGAAATCTTTCTTTTGTTATCTCTATGAAATTCTGAATCACTTATTTTAAGAACTCTTTTTATAAAATTTTTACCCGTATTAATTATTATTCTCCTGGGATGTTTCGAGAAATAATTAATAATTCTACCAGATACTCCATTTTCATTTCTAATTAATAAGGTGTCTAAATATGATAGTCTTGAATTAAGTTCCCTTTCCATTGTAAATTTGATGTCCGAATGAAAAGAGTTAAAAACGTCCAACATTTGTTCCATTCCCGATTCCGGAATTATGCAAAACAAATCGTCAACATATTTGCTCAAGATTTTCGGTTTTATACCCAACTTTTCTACACATACATCTAATAACTTTTCCATTACTATATCTGCTACAATTGGAGAAGCTGGCGAACCCACAGGAAGTCCTTTCATTTATATACATATACATACATGATTATCTAATTGAAAATATCTATTATCTATTATACAAAATCTTAGAACACGTAAGAATAAATCTTTTTCTATATTCGTATGTTCCTTTATTGTATTCCATTTTTCTTCTATTATATTTATAGCTAAATCTATTGGTATGCTTGAAAATAATGAAACTTCATCAAGAGAATTTGTCAATGTAATATTCCTAATTCTATCCTTAAATTGAAGAGAATCCTAAATATTGTATTTTGAATTTTCGGTAATTTTCTTAAGAATTCCTGTTATATATTTGTAAAGTTCATATGATGGAGAATTTATAATTGAACATATGGGTCTCAATGGAAAATCTATTTTATGAATCTTTGGAACCTAGGTGATATTGCTGTATTAGTTTTAAATTTATTCTTCTCCATAATTGTAACTCTACCACTATTAAAAAGTTCCTGCACTAAATTATTTTTTGTCTTTTGCAGTTTATTAGTAGGGGGCTTATCTAATCTCTTATAATTCGAATTATCCTTAACAATATCATTAATTCTGGACTCATAATCAAATTTATTCATTCGAGTTTGTTTTGTGTTTTTTATGTTGATATCAAACCATTTTTTTTTTTTTTTGCAGAAACTTGCAACGGTTGTAATAGCACACTTGTAAGCGTAATGGCCCCCTGATGTCATTTAATGTCTTCTTATATCTCTTGCTATTTTTTCGAGTTTTTTCCGCTGTGTTCAACAATTGCTATATAAATATTATTCTAACCACCACCAAAATGTTGAGGGGTATATTGATTTTCTCATTCGGCTTGTTATTTAGCGGAAAAATGTTGGGAGACTTTTTAAAGTAATTCTTTATAATTTAATTCCTTGAAAATTTCCTATATTAAATTATTGACCGACAATCTTGAGTAAAATATCTTGAGTCGTAACAGTTTAAGCCGAACTTAAATGATTTTTAGGGGGAGGATTTATATTGGACGCATGGTACACGACGGGCAGGAAGCAACTTATTATTTCATAAAAATGGCGACAAAAACCAAAAGCGGGGATTTGTTTGTGATGAAAAATGTATTCAAAAGCCGTTTAAATTGAAATCCTAGCTGCTCCTTTTCTTGAGATATTCACTTTTTTCGATTTTTGCGCAGGAAAATTTTCTAAAAGAACATGAGGTATGATTTTAGTCGATTTTATACGTTTCCAAGGTGCACCGCGTGGAGGTTTCTTACATTGCAGCTCTTTTTTAAAGTTTTTTATTTTTTTCTGTTTTTTTATTTTTTAATTTTTTTTAAACTTTTTTCTGTTTTTTTTTTTGTTAATTTAACTTTTATATATGAAGGGATGAAAAAGAAACTACTGCTTTTTTTAATCGGTTCTGGTAAGATGATCTTCTATACTATTTATTTCGAATTTATCTCAAAATTCATGAAATTTCCCAGTGTGATTTCCAGTCAAATAAAATGAACATTTACAAAATTTCATATCATATCGTGCATTGTTCAATTAATTATGTTAGTTTTTGTAACAAAATTATCAATTTTTTAAAGTGGTGGTTCCACATTTTGATTCATAGCTCTGATCCTACTGCACCGATTTGGCTGGATTTCAATTCCAAACTGCTTAGTATAATTACAAGCAACTTAAAACCCAGTTATTCTATTTCTTTTGAGTTTTTAGAAAGTGGGCGTGTTTAAAACAGACGGACAGACAGACGGACATATACTTTATGGGGTCTAAGATGAATAATAAAAAAGTTTCACACGGAATGACAAACTTAGTATACCCCCTACACAACTTATTGTGGTGAAGGGTATAAAAAGACAAATTAAAATCATTCTAAATATTTTTCAACTCTAATTGATAAATTATTTTAAACTTACAAAACAAAATACCAACGTTAATAAATTCTACGGAGGTTAAAATACTCGCTCGTATTTCGTTACAAAACAAACAAAAAAGCGCAAGCCAGCAACAAATCGTTAAAGAAAAAAAACTCAAAAAAAGAGTTGTACAAAATTTCTTAACCTTTTTTGTACAATAAACAAAAAGTGAAATAAATACTTTGTAACTACACTGTTAAATACCACTTGACATTCTAATGCATTTAAGTTTCAAATGTTTCAAATTATTTTTCTTACAAATAAAACAACAAAAAACAAAAACAACAAGAGGCAAGTTTTCAAAACTGACAAGCAAAAATTACACTTCAAATACAAAAACGCCGACACAAAATTTATAACTTTTTTTTTTTTGCTTTTTCTATTTTTCAACTTGTTTATTCATATATTTTAATAACCATACACATCTACATGCAAAACCACTCGTTGTTAAAATAGTAATAAATACAATAATACAATGAATGATTCAAAGTTGAAACACAGACAATACAGTTTTTATCTAGTTTTATATAAAAATTACACAAAATGTTAAAACAACCCACGCGATTCCAAAGAAAAAAACAAAATTCATTCATAAAAATATTGAGTTGTTTTTTTCTTTCATAAAAAGCACTCATTATAAAAAGGGGAAGTATATCTTAGCAACATATGAGAAAAACTATTTCAATATTTTGCATTTTAGTTTAATTTATTTAACCGACCACTTGAATTTAGAATTCTTAGAACAAATTTGATATTTTTTTAATTAAGATAAAAGTAAATTTAAAAGTGTTTGAGTCTGAGATATGAATCAGTGGAAGAACAGTGTGTTTGTTTTGAAATTAGTCAGTCAGTTTCGTTTGTTGGTGCGAAATATAAAATTATCACCTGGAATATTAATTCATGCTCATGCATTAAAACGCTAAGAGTAACAACAACAACAACAATTATAATAATTAACGTTAAAAGGTGGGCGTAGCTGCTACACTGGTTGCGTTGTATATTTTAAAGCAGTAAAAAAAAAATCAACGACAACAACGATTAACTCAGCGATAAACGACGCTTAAAACCATTCACCTTCATTTCGAATAATTTACACTTTTAGTTTTAATTTCTTATGAACACCACCAACCAGTCAAGTCAGTATTAGAAAAACAAAAACAACAAAACTCTTAGAAAAATAAAACACAGGTACTTTGCATGTCAAAATAAGTAAATAAATAATTTTCAATAATTGTTAATAGAATTTGCGGCTAATATTTTTAAAACGGAAATATTTATTTCTTAATTACCAATGGCAGCTGCTTAAAAGAATAAAATATACAAAACTTGATTAAATTAAAAAAGAATTTTCGAAATTTACTAAAATTTTAGAAAAAATATCTTCTTTTACATTGTCCAGGCCCTCGTTAAGGCATGAGTATATCAATCTCGACGGTTATTTCGAGTGAAGCTTAGTGTTGTGTGTGAACAACGTTTTCTTAGTAGCCTTGCAACTACTTAGTTTGCAGTTTGCCTATAGTTTAGTTAGCCTTATCGAGATGTGTTTGAAGAAGATGTCAAGACTGGCACAGCTTAGGCAATATCTAAGGCAGAGCCAGTTCTGGCTAGTTCACCTGTCTGTTCATTACCGTATTAGTCTACATGCGCTGGGACTCAAATAAAAGTAAGGTCAGATAGACGTATCAGTATGCATAGTTCTTTTTTACTGCTAAACGAGAATATACGTTATATATAAGAATGCATATATTTATATATATTTAGCTGGTGAGGCCTAACTGCGCTTAAATAAATACAAATGCAAATTTTTTATTTCATTTTTTCCCGACGTTTTTAATCTCGGGGCTAATTCTGGCAGTCGTGATCTAATACTCTTTCGATTCGAAAGTAATTTTATTTCTAACTCTTTTAGTCGATACTAAACGAATCGAACATATTTTTTAAAATGTTGTAAAGCATTTATATGAGTTTTTACAACACTGGAAAAATATGGTCGATTCGTTCAGTATCAACTGAAAATACTAGAAATAAAATTTCTTTTGAACCGAAAAAGTATTTGATCTCGACTGCCAGAATTAGCCCCCAGATTTGAGTGATAGGAGTGCAACGATCGTTATTAAAACGTGTGATGAGTTAATTATTATTCTTATTTTTTTTTTTTTATTTTTAATACAGTTGGTCCACATTTAAAATATATAAATTCAAAAGAAAATAGACCGAAAATATGGATAAAATGTATTTTAAATACATTTTTTAAGATACTGAAAAGGATATTATCGATTTTAAATCGTTTCGCTTTCAAAATTGGTTTCCATCACATCCCTGATTAAGTTGTTTGTTTTAAATTTTTAATGTTTAACTTTGAAAAATATATTTTACCCATATTCCCGTGAGCACCAAAAATATTTATTTTATTCCTGGGAGTTCTGGAGAAGTTTTTTAGTGAAGAAAAACATAAAAAATATTTTAAATGTAATCAATTACACAGGTCGACATTGAAAAAGTTTTTAAACCATTC
Organism: Pollenia griseotomentosa; assembly: GCA_963931875.1. NCBI lineage: Eukaryota > Metazoa > Arthropoda > Insecta > Diptera > Polleniidae > Pollenia > Pollenia griseotomentosa. The sequence continues at coordinate 254,792,171 of OZ007560.1, read as the reverse complement.
CAACTAATTTTTGTTTTTGTTTTAGGCATGCTAAAGCCGAATATGAACTCAGTTTTCTCCCACCACGTCACATTTATCAGATAACGATACGTTTGTGTTTTTCGCTGTATACTTCTCTTTCAAAAGCCATTCGCCTTCAATGGCATTGTATTCAAATCTCCTTATCGCATTTCGAAAGATTTCAGAAAACAAATCCAGTACCCATGTTCTGTAAATTTAGTGAGAACTTCTCGCATCGAAAAGATGTGAAACGAAATATTCCATCGTTTCTCGAAAAGTGAGAAAAATTGTGTCTGTAACTCATGTCGAAAACTATCAAAAGAGATTACTTTGTTACGTTATAAATGTCATAATATTGCACTCGAGGCCGATGTGACATTGCTGACCTTGAGAACGCCAGTAACACATATCGTTTACCAAAATTAAAAAATTTTCAATGACGGAGGCAAAAATACAACCGTCGGCTATAACAAATAATGTAAAGTGCGACTTTAATGTTTGTTGTTTGCAAACGAGCTTTGAAAACATTCGTACATTTTATAAAAATGTTAATAGCAAAATAATTAAACAATGAAAAAATGTGCCAATAACTAAATATTATTATTATTATTCTTTGCATTTTTAATTATTTTTTAGTGTTAAAATTTTTTTTCTCCCCATTTTTATTCGTGAGTTTATTTGACAGTTCAAAGCGGTAACTTTTCTCCCCAAAATGTTCAGACACACTTTTTCTGCAAATTGGCGAGTAATTTCCTTGCGTGACTCTTACAGACACAGTTTAGTGAGAAAAACTGCTGTTTGTTTCAATATATGGCATTTGTATTGCATTTCACACATTTCAATCGTTTCTCGACGCGAGAGTTACAGCAAATGGGCACCGGTCTAAAATTCTGGAATTTATTTTGAGAAACATTTCAGCAGATTTTTTGTAGCATTTGGCTTTCAAAACATTTTACATTAATATTTCAAAATGTTAAACATTTCATTAAGATTTACAGAACAAAATATAAATTGATTTTAACTACAAAATTTGTGATATTAATTAAGAGATTTATCAAATTTGCATCAGTAAAAAAAAACAACATTTTCTGCAGTATTCACTTGATAAAATTTTTAATCAAAACTGATTTTAGTTTTGATGAATGGTTCAACTGAAAAAAAAATTAGCGATAATTGTGTTCTGTCGGACAATAAAGAATTTTTTTATTTTTTTTATAATTATACGTTTTCCTTTTCTCATCCTTTTGCTGATAAACTATTAAACTTTAATCATTTTTCAATAATGAAAATAAATGAATACAAAGTAAGTAATTACTGTAAGGGTGTCCTGGTGGGCGAGTTGGTAGTGAGCTAGTCTATCAGTCCGAGGGTTGTGGGCTCGATTCCCGCCAGAGACTCTGGTCTGTTTCAGTACAATGGGCTGTAGATCTACGTTACTATTGCTCGGTTAATTAAGTATAAATTGAATTTGTAATTGTATTTGTAACTCTTTTTAAATAAAATAAGATGCGTTATTATTTGATCTCTTCAAAAACTATTCTCTAAATTTTTTTTCGGCACTGGTAAACTGGTAGTAAGTGCACTTTAATGTCATAAGGTGCCCAAACATTAACAAAATTATTGAGAACTTTATTGCTGTGTTATATTGTCGATTTGCACACATTTAAACATATTTTTTCGCAACAAAAATCTAAAGACTTTTGATTTTATTCAATATTTTGTGCCACCTACTAATATGACACAGCCAATTCAAATGTGCAGTATCCATCATTGACCAATAATATTGCAAAGGTACGGGGTACCTATAAAAACTTAATTTTTAATAAAAATTTCGGAAGAAAATCTCCAAAATTTCCCGCGTATTTCTGAATAAAGCCCCTTCATCCCTATTGCTTTACTATTACTATAACAACAACGATCATTCTCAGATCTGCTTAAATATACTAAAATGATCATCAAACAAATCATATGCATATCGTCGGCTTAAAATGCAAACCTGCTCCCCTTCAGTACATTTTACAGGATAGACAAAACACTTTTATATTTCATATTTGCAGCTTGAAAGGAAAACTAAAAATATAATTGGTTTTACACGTTTCAAGACTGAAATTGAAGAAAAACTAAAAGCTGGTCGACGAGGCGTATCTTTCTCTAACACACGGCATCAAAATCTCAGTTAACTTAAAAGTGGATTAGCAGGTTTGCATATTAAGCCGACGATATGAAAGTATTTTTCAAATATATTTTTTGTTTCGTTTAAGTTTTTTTATTTTTTTTTCTTGCTTTCAAAAATGAGTGCAATTTTTTTTAGCATGGGCCCAAAACTGGGGTTAAAAAATTTTAAATTGTTTGTTTTCTTAAATATTTTGTAATGAAGTAGTGAATTCACAAATTTTTCAAAACACAAAACACATTTTGATGAAAAATTGTTAATGAATTTCATAGACACTTCTAAAGTTCTTGCTAAAATAAATAATAAGTTAATAAGCAGGTTGTTATTACAATTACATTTTATTTTTTTAAACTTTTCTTTGCTCAAACCCTCATTAAAAGATCACATTTAGCAAGTGGGCTTTAATCACTAAGTGGGCCAATTAATTGTTAAATACTTATACCTCTAACGACAAAATAATATACCACCAAGGTCAAGGTCAAGGTAAATCAAAATCCACAAGCTGCATAAAAAAGCAAATAGATTTATGAAAAGAATTTCGTTATAAATTCTAAAATATTATTGCTACTAAAACCACCACAAAAATGCAAAAATTTGTGCACAAAATGTATGATTATTTTTTTTTAATAAACCTCCACAAAAGGTGCCAAAAGCAATATTTTTAAGCAAATACCAATTCATATAAAAATATGCAAATAAATAAAATAATAATAAAACAAATTAAATTGTGAAAACATATGAAATATTCAAACAAATAAATATTGTGTATTTTAATGTACACAACAGATCCACACAGAAAAAAAATTTATTTCAATTAAAAAATTTGTGATATTAATTAAAAAATAAAAAAAATTTGCACCAGTAAACATATTAATAGTATCAATTTAATATTTTTCGAAATGAACAAAATTTTCTGCAGTTACGTTGTTGACATTACCTAACGTTTAACTAGCTTGATTAAATTTTTAATTAAATCCGAATTTATTTTTGATAAATGGTTTGATTGAAACAAATTGTCGAGAATTTTTTCTGTGTACATAATATTATTGATTTAATTTAAGTTTTAATTCGCAGTGAACTTTTTGAATGAAAAATTAAATGTGTGTGTTTTGCTTTAAAAAAGACTGCATTTGTATTTTATTAAACCATTCATACCTGCCCCAATGCATGAATTATTTTAAGGCCAAATATTACACAATTTTAATTCTAAAAACCAAAATACGAAATTTTTATTACTCAATTGTTATGGGTACCACACACACAATTGTTTGCCAGCAAAACTCTAGTGAACAGGAAAAAAGGATTTTCTCATTTAATACATTTTGTTGCATGAATTTTAATGGCTTTAAAATGGTATAATTTTGTACAAGTTTCAATATTTTGCAGATATTCAAAATCATTTCTATTTACACTCATATTCATACACATTTGTAAAAACATTTAAATTTATTATGATAATCCCTTATTTGTTCATCACAATTGATATTTTTTTTCATATTAACACTGGCGGCAACATTTTGCTGCAACCGCATTAGCATGAGAATTTGTAGCAACTATAACTGAAACAACAACAAAAATAGCAACATCATTCTAAAATGAGATTAATTGTTGACCTGTTTGCTTAGTTTTTGTTGCATGTTTGGGAATTTTAATCATTTTAATTGCAAAATATTCCAGTTAAGGACAGCCTGGCTAATATTAAGTGATACAAGATTTTATTTTTTTTTTTCTTTAATTTTAGAAATTTTAACATTTTTTCCAAAACTTGTAAATCTTTTTCCTAAAAAAAAAACAATCAAATTATGAATAAAAATTGCAAAAGGATTTTTTACATTTCACATTTTTGTATACACACCACCCTAGTGAAGGTGGTATTATGTGTGTAATAACTACTTAAACCCACCTTGTAGTATACCGATCGAATCCACAAAACCACTTTCTTAGACGATCTAACGATGTCCATCCGTCCGGCTGACTGATAACCTTAATATTTTGTAGAAAATACTGGTCGCAGTTTTGAAGAATGAAAAATGAAGTGGATCTTACGATGTCCGTTACGTAAACAATTTGCGGAAAGTACAGCTAGCAATTTAAAAGATAATTTCGTTTTAGTTGTCATAAAAACAAATTCTATTGAAAATGGTAAGAATCGGTCCATAACTTCATAAAGCCCCCCAGCAATCTTCTTTCCGCAATGGAATCTTTGTGCTTGTAAACAATCTTATTTTGTAGGTATTAATATTAAATTCGGCCAGAAAATATTTATTTACTATTCAAAATCACATTGTCAAATTTTATTGAAAGCGGTCCATATTTGCCCACAGCTCCGATACAAATATCACTCCCTTGAAGTGCCATTGCTTTCTTATAAATATTGGTATTGATATAAAATTTGATAACAATAACTTTCTTAAAAAAGCTATTATGTCATAATAAATAAAATTCACAGAGAGGTAAATAACTAGATAATTTTTGGCACAAAGAACTCTCATCCGAATCTAAACCTCAAATTATAATTTAATTTTGCCGGGTCCATTATTGCCCATGAGTACCAAGTAGGGTATTATCTCAAAAATATTTTTGTTTGGAGTATCAAATGAACTATACTACTTTCTTCCTTGTAACAATTGAATTTTATAAGCAATAATTGGGAGAATAGAAAAATTTCTTAGTGATTTTTTTATTCATAATTGACTTGAAAGATTTTTTGTGAAATTAAAGTTTATTGTTCAATATTTTGTTTAATTATTTAAATTTTATTAACCATTTTATCGAATGTACTTCTATGAGTTGAATTTCAGTTTATAAAGCTTTTTACAATAGCCTTAAGCTACGGTCAGACTTATCAAATATTTGACGAAAAAAACGGGACCAACAACCAAACTAAAAAATCATTTCGCTTAATATCAATATTTATTTTGATTAAAATACCACATCTTACAAAAAACTGGTTTTTTTGCTATGTCTAGTAGTATAATTAGTTTATTTTGTAATATTAAGACCCTTTTAAATCTAACTAACTATTAACAAAATTAGGGGTTACGCTTATTTGATCAAATATTTAATAGGTGTGACCGTAGCTTTAGTCTTATTTCCTCAATATTTCACATAATTTTTGCTTACGTCAACCTTTGGTTAACATTAAAGCTATAGATATGTACTTATATTTAGGAATCAGAATTTCTTGCATCTTCATGTAACATGTTTTTACTTTAGCTATCCTTTGGTTGGCAATGACTTAAGTGTTTTATGTACAGAAAAAGAAATAATTCCCACATTCTATTTTGTTAAATTTTACATTTTTTTATCATTTTTTTCAAACTTTATGCAATTTTGTTAAAATTAAGAGAATTATTTGTTTCTGAAATCGTTTTGATATATTTAGTTTCGTTTGGTTTTGTATAAGGAGATTTGTTTCACAAGTTTATCGTTTTGATAAATTTTGCTTTTACTTAAAAAACATAATATAAGTTTTGGCGTTTTTTTTGGTGAATAATATATTTTTTTTGAGATTTTAAGGAACTGTAATTTTTTGAAATTAGCTTTTTTACAATTTAAAGTTTTTTCTAAGACCAGTACCGCAAGACTATAATAGTTTAACTATCTTGTGGCTTAGTTCTCTTCAGTCTCCTTAAGCAGATTTCCTCATTGCATAATATGGCTGCTTCCGGATTAACGTGACTCTGAAGTCTATATGCGTGATATCACAAAGTATACAGAGATGAAAAAAGTGACGTGTGAAAAAGGCCCAAGTCAGTTGCGAGGGCAGCTTTCGAAGAAAGAGACAGAAAGCTTTTTTGGTAGTGAAGTGGCAAGGTGTAAAAACAGGCCGCAACATTCAACACAAATAGCGTGATCAAAACAAAAATTACGAAACTCAAATCACGTTAAACAAATGCATTAGTTCAACAAACGTTGTTTTTTGTGGAAAAAAATGTATTTATAATATTGTTTTGTTTTATAATGTTATTTACTTACTTAAATATTATTTACTCGTGTTGTGGTGAACTAAAAAGTTAATTTTTACAAAAGCTTTGCAAATAAATATCAACTAAATAAATTTGTGTTCATTGTATTGCGGCATAAAAGATGATGCAAAGAGAAATGAAAAAGGGCAGCTTTCTTAAAAAGAGACAAAAAAAAACGCAAAATCTTCCGTCTCGTGACATCTCTGTATACTTTGTGGTGATATGCTGCACATTTCTCTATAACTTCTGAGATTTTCATTACTACAAGATCTCTGTGTAGATCATATCTTTTTTTAATTATGACGATTTCGCACTTTGTTTAGGGATACAAATTAAATATTTTTTATATTTCAGAACTTTTTGCAATATTAGCGATGTTAGGAATTTTGACGATTCAAGCGCTGTTTGTTTTCGTAGTCTTCGATTGCAACTTTTTGATTAAAATATATCTTCATGATTTAAGCGATTTTTACTGATTCAGTTGCCAGTATTTTATTAATTTCTAATGATTTTTTAGCTTTTCCTACCATTTCGGAGATTTTTTCTGTTTTTGGCTGCTTAAGCTATTATTCTTTATATTATTTCACTTTTACCTTTTTACTTTGATATTTTTGAAGAATTGTTTTTAAAAACATTTTATCGATTTTCTTTTTCAATATCACTTTATTTGCTGTATTCCAAATTCTCGGTCACCCTCTCTTTTTGTGTATCATTAATATTGAATTTTCCTCTTTATTGGCTGTTAATTATCCGTATAATTCGAAAAAATCACAAAACACAAGAGAAATGAAATTTTTAGTGTTCTAGTTTAATTTAGTTTCCTCCTTCCATCTCTGCGTTTTGTTCCGTGTCCTGATACAACAAAAATGTTGGCTAATTTAATTCTCTGAAATGCTTTCGCAGCACCAGCGAGAAAATGTTTTGCATTCAGGTGAAAATTTAATTGAAATGACGAAAAAGCAAAACAACAAAATCAGCATAAAACTAAATAGTGAAAATATTTTTGAAAAAGATGTGCAACATAAATGAAATGAAAATAAAAATGTTAAAAATGTAAATATAATTTACATCAAAAACATTGACAAAACTTTTTTTAAATAAAATTTCAAGGAATTTTAACATTTTGACACTTGACTTTTTTTAAAAGCGTTTTTAAAAATAATTTTTAGATTTTAACCCACTCAGCTTTCTTTATAATATAATAAAATTTTTATAAAATACTTTAGATATTCGTATTAAGTATTAAACTACTATAAAAACAGAAACATTCATTCCAAAAGATACTTGCTAAGTAGGTGCATCTGTAACGTTTTTTTGTTGTTGTTTAAAAAAAAACAGCCCACATATTTAGTTACCCGCAAAAAGCAAATGGAAAACAGTCAAAGAGAAAGTGAAAAAAGGTACTTAAATTGAGATGACTTTAGGGCCAGAGGTAGAACCGCCAAGGCATTTTATTTTAAGATGGTTATTGTTTAATACGAAAATACTTGAAAATTTACAAGTAGCACATTACAAATGTAACAAGTTTTTGTTACAACACCAGTTGCAGATGGATTTGAAAGTGTTTCACTTGTAATTCAATTGAAGTTTCGGGCGAGAATTCAATCTGCAAATTATAATTGCAAATTTGTGTAGGAGATTTCGAAACGTTTGAACAATTCATAGAAAATACTGACACATAAATTTTTGAAATGTATTTGGAAATGGTGTAGCATCTTTAAAGGTTGCCTTATTTGTTCCTGTATTTTAGCAGGAGTCAAACTAACTGTATTTTAAAAGTGTGTGTTTGTGCAAAGTTTATGCAAGCAACAACAATAACCCAGCGGGAAAATGAAGGAATACGGATGCCTTCTAGAAAGCCTTTGTACTCCTTCTTTTGGATGTACAAGGCCTGCTCGCTCCATTCCATACTCATATATTTTTTACACACGTTGTCATTGCAAGGCAGGCCTTCCGCTCTTGCTTCTTTTGCAGTTGCATTAGAATGGTAGCTGGATCAAAAAAAAAATAATTCTGTGGCTTTGGCAAAAAAAAAAAACAAAACAAAAAATTTTACTCCTTCTCTTCTCCCTTCTCATAGAAGGGAATGTGGAATGTGTATCTTATCCCCAGTGGGAAAATAAGGAATTGATTACATAAATAAAATAAAAAAAAAATGTATTATTTTGGAAAGAAAAATAATGCATTCATTGGAACCGAGAAGGTAATTTTACCAGACAAAATAATTGTGAATTGATTGCCGCGTATATTGCCACATTTGCAGAACAAGGAATGAATTGTTTCGGTTCGTGAGTATTATACCCATGTGTTTTTCTATTGCATATTTTCGTAATAAAAATCCGTTATTTCTTGCTGTTTTTATGTCGTCTACTGATTTTTATTAAGAATTGTTTAACTCATTCGCAGGATACTTTAAAATAATTTATTACAATCCTAGGACGTGTTCTGTTTTAAGAATAATGCATTCTGGAATCAAAAATTGTGAAAGATAGGTATTGCTTTCTCGATTCCTATAGATTATATTTTCCCGCTGAGTCTTTAATACGAAAGAGCCGAGCCTTTCTTTGAGGCATTCTTTAGCAGTTACACAGGAATGGTAATTAAAATAAAAAAATTTCAAGCAGGCCATTTATAAGGCCTGAAGTAAGAAGGTATTCTGAGTTTTCCCGCTGGGAATAAAAGGCGTTTTCATGCACACTAAATTTACGTGTGTATGTTTGTGTGTATGCGTGCTTCTGTTAAGATTTTAAAGTGTTGACAACAACTAAATGTGGCAGCAATATCTACAACACATAGATATCAATGACAATAAGCAGCAAGCAAGAAGCAGCCTGTATTGAACGTTTAAAGGCAACATTGCAGATGCAGCGCCAATGCGATTAAATTGTTGCTATTGCTGCTGTTTGCTGCCTGCTTCGCAAACTAAAAGGCCAATAACAATAAAATACAATAAGCACCGATTAAAAAATACATTTGTATTATCATTATAGTTGTTTATTGAATGTTCTGTTGTCTTCTGTTATTGTTGTTTTAGTTGTTATTGTTCTATTTGTTGTTACAATACAAATAAGTTTATATACGTATACTATTTATTATTTGTTGTTGCTGCCTGCCTGCCGCTTCTTGTATTTGTCGTCATTATTGTTATTATGATGATGATAATGATTATCATTTTATTACTTCTTTTGTTGTTGTTGTCGATAATGTTCTCTATTTTGTTGTTGTTTTTGTGGTTTCTTGTTATTTTTTGTTACACAATGTTGTTTTTTTTTTTTTTTCTTTTGTTACAGATTTCTGTGTAGACAAATAATGATGATGTAAGTAAGAATTGTTATACTAATAACAATCGTAATAAAAATAATAACAATAATAGTGGTTTATTCTTACACTTGAAGAAAAAGTATTGATAGAAAACGACTGGGACAAAAAGGTTTCACATAAAAAGTTGTTGGCATTTGGGGAAGCATAAGAAGTGTACAGATTTTACATAGAAAACTCCAAGAAATATCCCAAACAAACGGATTTTTTTTTATAAATATTTTTGTAAATTTTTTTTTTTTTTTTTTTTTTTTGCGTTTGTGCTGGTGTTTGTAGCAGAATGTACTAATAAAGTGACCTCACAAGCACAGCTGTTCGCAGTGATTATCTTCGTGTGTGACGTTTGTCGTAATTTTTTTTGTTTATTTACTTTTTTTTAATAAGGCATTTTGACATTTGCCGTCTCAATTCTAGCAACAAAATGCCTGTTGTTTTTTCTATTGTTTCATTGTTGTAGTACTGAGGTCACTTTGTTAATACATTTTGGTTTGTAGGGCCAGGAAATCATGTCCGTAGTCTACCGGGCTTCCCAAATTAAATAATATTTTTATTAATTTGCCTTCAACATTTAAAGACAACAATCTAGATTTCACCTCGTATTATACGCATAGCAACTTTGTCGATCTGGCCAAGTCGATTTTACTTAGTGTACGTGTCAATTGTGCTGAGATAAAGGCAAATACTTTTTACTGTTGGTTGTAGTAGTGGCAGTGATGACGCTAATGGTTGCATTACTTACTTTTCTGTCTACGTGTAATAGATTTAATTGCTATTTTTATTGTTATTAATCTTTTTTTTGTTTATTTTGGTTTTAGTGTTGTTTTTGTTATTTGTGACTATTTGTTTTATTATTGTAAATTATTGTAGTTTAGTTATTATTGTTTTCAAGAAAAATGCATATAAAACAATGTTTTCAACACTCGTTCTTTCTCTAGGTTGTCTAAACTTAATGTTGTTACTACTGGCGTTTGCTGCTGTTGTTAACGTCAGTGTCATCGCATTTAACGTTTTCATTGTAACAAGGAACGCTTTTTTGTGTTGTTGTTGTTGTTGTTGTTGTTGTTCAAATTTCTATTATTCTTGTGTAATGCATTTTAAAAGTAATCATTTTTTATAAGTAGGTGGGCGGAAAGGAGAAGAAGGTGGAGAAGCGAGTAGAGCAGACAATAACAACCATAAGTAAATAATAAATAGTTGGATGATGGATGCACACGGTTGCCCGTTTCACGTTTTTTTTAATACATCGTTGGGCCGATTGTCTTGTTGAGCTCTTGACATGCAGATACATAAATATTTTTTGAGTTTAACAGAAAAAACAGTTTTACCAATAAATATGAAATGGCATTAACGAAGGAAAAATTAAAGTTTGGAAAGATAGAGAGAACTACAAGTATTTTCTTTTGGTTTTGCTTAAATTAATATTCAAATGTTGATACAATTGCAATTTATTGTAAATAAAATATTTTACAAATTCAAGTATAAATTTAAAAATTGTTATGTGCTTTCTTAATTAATGTAATGGCGTTGAAGAAATAAATTTTTTAGAAATAAAACATAAAGAGTAAACAAATGTGAAGAATTTATGGATTGTTTTAAAATAATAATTTGTATAAGACTGTTTTGCTTCTAAATGCAGGAAATTACTTCATGTTTTATTTTTAGTAAAAAACATTCAGGCCGTTATTTACAATTATGGATTATTTAGTTTTAGCTTAAATAAATATGCAATTTTGCAAATTTTGTTTGCCTAATAAATCTTATGAGTAATTCGACCAATTAATCAGAGTAAATGAATAAATTTAGTTACAAAACATTAATCATTTGTAAATTTACTTGCACACATACACATGCATACGTACGAACATACATGCGTGTGCATATTTGTAAGTATTAGTTTGCGCCATTCGTTTTGATAGCTGATTATAAGTAAGCCCAATGGCGCCCAACAAATTAAACCTGTCAGTGTTTTTAAGCCTTTCAGCTCGACTTACACGTACAGCCGTATGCATACAATCATACCCGAATAAAATACACAAACGCCTAGACCAACCAACAAGTGCATAAATCACAAATAGGCAAATTAGTTTAAACCCCAAAACAAACAATAGAATTGAATATTTATATGCATCTAGATACTGTGTTTGTGGTCGTCTAAAGTAAAAAGTACAATTAAGGCGGCATAGCAACATAAAGTCCTTTTATACACGAAATAAGCCGTTTTTAATTAAATGAAAACTTAATTTTTTCCAAAAAAGTAGTACTTTTTACCAAATATTTATTTCTTTTTGACAAGAAGTTACAGATAGGTAATTAATTAAAGGGTTCTTAGGTAAATACTAAAAACCTTTTACACAGAATGACGTCTTTCAACCTCCCCGAAATCTCAGCTAAGACGAGAACAACCCGGCTGCAGAGCCAATAAGTCCTGTAGAGACCACATTAACAGCATCAGAGCGACCGTCGAGCTGGCGGTAGAGTAACGCTTTGTCGCTTTTAAACGTGCGTTCGATACACTCCAACATAATAGGATTTGGAGGCTCTAAGATACAAGTGAGTTCCAGAAAATATAGTAAGACTCATCAAAAAACAATACAATGGCGCAAATTGCTGTGTATCCGATGAAGGCGAAATATGTAAGCCAATTAAAATAGATGTTAGAGTACGTCAGGAACTCATTTTTCCATCAGCATTATTTAACGTAGCACTGGATGTCGGAATGTATCAGTTTATGACAAAACAGCACGGTGTTGCATGGGGTTTTTATGATACCCTCGAAGATCTAGTATATGCAGATGATAAGTGTCGTAACTCCAACCGCTTCTCAGACATTCCAGCAATTTTTGCTGCATATGCGTCTAAAGCTGGTTTGCAAGTAAACATCAATAAAGACAAACTTCGTTGTTTCAGCTTAAGTGTCAGGCCATCGAAGACTTTGAATGTTTTTGTTATCTGGGGAGTTTGATGTCCAAGAGCGGAGGAAGTAAAGAAGATATCAAGAACATAGTGTGCACAGCTAAACAAGCCTATGATAGCTTACGTATAAGTTTTGGAGGTCAAAAAGTATTTCCGCTAGCACTAAAATCAAAGTTTTTTAACACCAATGTCAAATATGTGCTTTTTTTTGGTTGCGAGACGTGGAATATTTAAAAGCGCAAGATTCAAATCCTACCAGCGTTTGTAAACCACTGCCTAAAATACACAACATATGTACAAACATTTAAATTTATGTGTTTTGATTAAAAAAAGTAATTGCAACAAACAAAAAATTAATGTACACTAATTAATTATTTAATTCAACAATTGTTGGCAAACTCCGGCCTGCAACAATCGACAATGTCAATCTGTGAAAACAAACCAAACTCCATTAGAGCTCGATTACGCTCCCTCAAATTTTAATAGTTGGAGCACACTTGCAAACGATTTCACCAGACAGTCCATCATATACAATCCTCAAGGCTACAGAAAATCCGGCAGAATTACCACCACCTGGAGACGCCAGATCGAGAATGAGCTTTAGAAATAGATGAATCATTAAGCGAAAAGAAAAAAATTGTACAGAACAGGCTTGCCAGTTTAGCACTTTTAGTGCTAGATTTAGCACTTTTTTTTTGATTTAGCACTAAGAATTTCAAAAAAAGTGCTAAGTGCTAGTTTAGCACTTTATTATAATTATTTAGCATTTTTAGCACATTATATATATCCCACAACTACTTAATAACTCACATAATTAATTCAAGTAAAGTATCAATTCTCTAAGTGCATCATGAAAAATCAGTACATTTTGCAACTTTAGCGCATCTTTGTAATACGAAAAAGAAAACAAAGAAGAAACAAATACAGTTACTTTTATTCTTATGAACAAATAAATTAAAATTGTGAGTTTTTGTCAAGCTTTGTACTGTCTCTTTTAGTTTTGCCATTTTCAAACGCAGAAGTAGAGCGTTTATTTAGTTTATTGGGCTTAATAAAAAGTAAACTTAGAACTAGAATGAAAACAGAACTGTTATGTTCAATTATACTCATAAAAGAAGGCGTAAAATTAGATAACGTTTGTTGCCACACTTCAAACATATCGGACGATATTGTGAAAAAAATCGGTTTATCAGAAAAGTACCAAAATGAGTTGGTATATGAGGAAGACGAAAATGACATGATTGAAATGTTAAATAGTTGTAACAACTTAATTTAAAATATATTTATTATATAATAACATTAAAATAAGTGTTTATATTAATGTAAATTGTTTATTATATTAATGAAAATCAATGTAACAAAACTAGCACTTTTATTTCTTATTGTAGAACAATTTAGCACTTTTTTTTTGTCGATCTAGCACTTTTAATTTGAATTCTTCTGGCAAGCCTGGTACAGAATGACAAACTAAGAACACCCTCAGTCACCTCTAGTTTTGGAGGGAATAAAAATAAAAATACTTTTAAATAAAAATAAAAATACTTTTAAAAGTACTTTTTATCAAAAAGTTTTTTTTATAAAAACCAACTTTTTTCGTCATAAAACTAATTCTTTTATCAAAAAGCTACATTTTTAAAAATTGTTCTTTTTAAAAAAAGTGCGTTTATCAAATACGTACTTTCTATTAAAAAGCAACTTTTCATCGAAAATGACATTTTATCAAAAAGGAAAGGGGTTTTAACAAAAAAGTTTGTTTTCTTAAAAATTTAATCCAAATACAAAAACCATAATCAAAATGTAAATAGGATCAAAAAAGTTTATTTTACTTATCAATAAAAATGGCACTTTTTATCAAAGGCGTACTTTTTTTTCAAAAATTTACCTTTTTAAAAAATGTACTTTTATGATAAAGCCACTTTTTTTCAAAATGGTGGCATGTCTTTGCATCAAAAATTTACTTTCTATTAATAGTTTATTTTTAACAAAATGCTACTTTTTATCGTATAGTTAATTTTTATGATTTTTTACAAAAAGGTACTTTTTATCGAACAGTTATTTTTATGGTTTTTTCAAAAAGGTACTTTTTATCGTATAGTTAATTTTTATGATTTTTTACAAAAAGGTACTTTTTATCGAACAGTTATTTTTATGGTTTTTTCAAAAAGGTACTTTTTATCGTATAGTTAATTTTTATGATTTTTTACAAAAAGGTACTTTTTATCGAACAGTTATTTTTATGGTTTTTTCAAAAAGGTACTTTTTATCGTATAGTTATTTTTTATGAAGTAAACACCCTTTTTAAGCAGACTTTCCAGTAAAAAATTTTTAGGTTTCTGGAAGCACGACCACTACATGAGCGCTGATATGTATTTGTCTTGTGAATTGTCATTTTTTCACATGTTAAATTTGTACATATCGTCTAAACTCCTTTAAACAATACCATGTGTTATTTCTCTGTGTACAGTACACATGACATTTTTGATTTAGAACGAGTTCTATTTTCAAGTGACCAAGCATCTGACATCAGCTGTTTAAAATTAACAAAATGTTTTGTGCCGGCAAAAATTAAATAAATAATAAAACAAATAAAAAATACACAAATAAATTATTAAAAATGTTAAAATTTTATGTTTGATAGGTTGTCAAATGTACGTTACATACCAACATGTAAATTATAAACCTTATGCAAAACTCAAATTTTGACGTTCACATGAAATCACATGTGGGTAGAAAGTGACATTCCACATGACAAATACACATAATGTAAACGTAGCTTAAGAAGCATTAGAGAAGCGAATACAATTTAAGTGAATATTTAAAATAATTATTTTAAAGAAAAATTCACGAAAAATGTTCTAAGTGCTTCTATTATTCCTTTACATGGAAGCAGGTTGTATTGCAATGATTTGAAAATGTGTTTACGATTATTCCCGAAGTATTACCGAACATAGAAATTAGGTTTTTTTTTATAACGCAATCAGTTATCAAATTGTTTTTTAGCAGAGAGGAAAATAGTAGTGCTTCCAAGTGGGAGCTCGCCATATAAAAAGCATGCCTCTTTTAAGAAGGTTTGTATTGGGTTTTGTGCTTCTCTCCCTTGCAAAACTGCTTACCAGTAAGCTCCATTTTTTTCTGGGTTACTTGATATTAATTTTTTTTAATTCCTGAACATTCGGAGATTCGAGTTGATGTTATAAATTTTTCACTTCGATTTCAAACCCAATATTAACCCCCTATTTTACACTACTTCTAATCAATAGAAGAAAGAAATGAACAAACGTAAATTTTTCTGAAGCACTTGTTTTAATTGACATACATTTATTGAAAAAAAAAAACTAAAATCACCAACTGACACCCTGAATAAAATTTTCAATATTCTTTTCTTTTTTTTTTGCAGTCTTATCGCTTCAATTATAACTTACCACAAAACACGATAACGTATTCGAATTTATTTATTTTTCTCTGTTCTCTTACTTACAAAAAAAATGTATGAATTTGTACGAATTTTGGCTGTGGGTGTACTTTTAATATTGTTGTTGGCGTTGTGTAGGTGTCGTTTTCTCTTACAATTTAGTCATTGTTTTCAAAAAAGCCCGGTATTATTTGGCCTACAATAAATAAACAGAAACTCTTACACACACACAAATTTACGCTCACATTGATAAAAAAAAAGTTTGGTTTGTTTTTTGGTTAAATGCGGGTATCAAATCGCTTTGAACACGTATTTGAATTAATTCAACATTGTTACAAAAACAACAAACTGACACTTGTTTTTGTAGATATTTACTGTTGTAGAACATTTCAATGGCACGCGTCTTTGTTTTCTTTCTTGTGCCTGACTTTGCAATGAAGGGAAACGAGGTGGATGGTATCGAATGTATTTATATAGACATGGCCAATTTGTAAAATGCTAATGGGTTTAGAATGACAGCTAGTTAAAGACAATTTCCTTTTGTATACAAACGCTGCTGCATACAATTGTTGTACAACGATATAAATAAATGACCTAGAACTGTGAAATTTCAAATCTTTCCCTTCACAAAGATTGTGTGTCATTGACGTTTAAGAATTTAATAATTAGGATAATAATTGTAGGACAAATCACTTAAATTGTTTTATTGTTTGAATTTATTTATAAAGTTAATTCTGCTGAAGAGGTTTAAATTGAGAAACGAAGAACTTATGATTAAGTTTATTCGGTAAGTGACTGGCGGAAATGGGAAAGAAATCAAAAATGACTAGAGTAATTATTGTACAAATTGACCATGACAAGGTTAGAACTTTTAAACAAGAGTCATTATTATTTAGAAATTCTTGGGCATTTGAACAAAAAACTTGACAATAGTAAATTACATTAAAAATAGATTAGTAAGAAAGTATGAGAGTATTATAAGACTAAAAAAGTATAATATTATTATGGAAAAATATTATTTAATGTAAAATGTATAGTGCGATAAGAACATAAAATTCTTAAGATATAGATAAAAAATAAATCTATTTTTTACCACGACCACATCCTTATTCCTGCCCACATTTTGTCAGATGCTGTGTTGTATTGATGCTTGTACATAATTTGGAAATTCTAGCTCCTGCCGATCGCCAGATATATTGAAAAAAGAATAAAAAAAAAAACAGCAACAAGGGAGATATGGGTAAAATTAGTGGCTGTACTTAAGGGATTTATTGATCTGCTTTCGTAAGATTTACGTTTGCTTTAAAATTATTACAAAATTTGGTGACCCCGTCAATAAAATTTTATAAATTAACTCACCAAAAAAAGAAGTTAAAAATGTGCAAGAAGTATATATAACAAGTCTCCTTAAAAAATCATTTGATTACTGAACTTCGAAACCGATGATAACATAAATATTTTAAGTAGTATTGTGGTTATTTCGTTGAACTGTTTATGGTTTTAATCCAAATTTTGATATTTTAATTAGGCTAAAGTTCATCAAATTTAATTTTCATTAAATTATTTATATGAAGAAGGCTCGAACCCTGGCTTTTACGGACAGGTTACCCTTACATGTTTTGATTGCAACCACTTAATCTCTTCAGAAGGGTTTGCCGTGTAACACTCGCAGCCATCGACGACTGCTGGCAGTCAATAGTCAAACATCAATCTTTAAACCAAATTGTATTAAACCTTTGGTAGATCGAAATTTGCTTTGCATGATTATATATTTTCATTGATTTTACATTTTCTTTCTAACTTCTGTTTTTTAGTACTTTTTGTCAAGAATTTTTCTTGAAGTCCAAAGTACATTTTTTGTTTTTTCATTTTTGTCTTTCTTTTTCTTGTTGACCTTTTGAAGGACAAATGTACACATAGAGCTCGTGCCTTAGCTTTAACAATAATTAGTATTGTGGTTATTTTGTTGAACTTGTATGGTTTTTAATTCAAATTTTGATATTTTAATTAGGCTAAGGTTTATCAAATTTAATTTTCATTAAATTATTTTTATGAAGAAGGAATTTTACAACATGAAAATTAATTGAAATTTATTGATAATTTTTCATTCTTAACTGCTAAAATAAATATTTTGTTTTAATTCAAATTAATTAAAAATATCTTTAACATTTTTGTATGTTATTATATTTCATAATTATTTTAATTATTGGATTAATTGTTTCCAGAATTATAACATTATGTTGTCTTAATAACAAAAAACGGTTTGTTTTGAAAATGAATTTAACTTGTTATCAAAATGAAAACAATATGTTGTCAATATAACAATGGTATGTTGTCGAAATTGAAACAATGCGTTGTCGAAATAATAACAAATATGAATCAAATTACAACAAGGTGTTCTTAAACTTTTTTTAATATAATCCGTTATTAAATTCAGCACAAACGTATTAAACTCAGCTTTAAAAATTGATCATATCACTGCTAGTATTTAAAACTCTTTCTTTCTCTTACCCTCTTCTTTAATTTCTATCTCTCTCTCTCTTTTCTTATGAGCATTCACTTTATTAAGGCTAATCTTAAGTAATTCCTAGAATATTATCTAAATATTTTGTACTAAAAATTATACAATATCAAATATGTATTGCTCACATTTGTGGTTATTCTCTCGTTTAACAAATGAAACTATAGCAAACTTTTTTTTTACCAGAACAATAGCTTAGCAAAAATTCAGCTAAGCTAGGCCATGGGTAGGCCAACTACTTTTCATTTTATTGGAAAGAATTCCTCTTGAGATTGCTGCTTTGACTTGTATTGGATTCTTCATTTTTTTTTTGTATCGACTTTTGATTAAATTCCAATTGTAAGTTTGAGCACAAAATAGTAACAACAATAATATAAAAAAAAGTAATATAAAAACAAGATAGAATTTAATGAATGTGAGAATATTATAGAATTCTCCTGTTGTTTTTCTTTTATTTTTAATTTCAATCAAACCTTTAAAAGAATAATTTCTTGCTAGAAGTAAAGTTTAAAAAATTCAATGAAAATTGAATTCTAGAGGAATTTAATTGTAAAATTTATAATTCTACTAGCGGAAACCCTTCATTCGGTCCCCTCCATCATAGTCCTACTTCTTACGCAAATGCATAGCTTATGTGTCTATCTAAAGAGGGATTTACTTGGGAATAAGGAAATAATTACAAATAATTTTATGAAGAGAATTAGAATTAAGAAAATCATTCCTTCGAAGACATGATTTCAATTGAAAAAAAAGAACTACAATGAGCGTGAGATTATCATCGATAGTATCTGGGGAGTCCGGAGGCAATGTTTGTAAGTATTTTTTTATTGTATTGTTGCAAATATTTTTATAGGATTCATTGAAAATAGAAGGTATTGTTAATTTTGTATTTAGTTTGTAACACTTTGCAGTGAACGCAAGGATCATTGTAAAAAATTTACCTGCTTATCTTATTATTGAAAACAAAAAATGTATGGCATATGACAAATTTAAGTGAGGGGTATAAAAAATTCGCTATTGCCAAATTTATAATTTTTTTTTATTACTGTAAATCATAGGAAATATTTTTTAGTTTATTTTAACAAAACTGTTCAAGTAAACCAGACATCCATACAAAACATTAATGTTTTGCTGTAACATCACACAGATACAAGTCAGATATTGAAATACAACAACAACAGCAATTGCAGTGGCATGAGCAACAGTAGCAAATGATTGAGAAACAAAAAACAAACAAAAAGAAAACATTGCCGTGTGACAACATTGATCAAAGATGACCTACATACACCTACATACGAAATTGACATAAAAAAACAATAACAAAAATAACAGTAAAAGCAACAACTACAACGACAACAACCGTGCGTATAAAACTCGTAAAATAAAATTGTATCTAGATATTAAAACGAAACGATAAAGGAGGAAAAAAATTGTTCAGTTAAATAATGAATAAATATACAACAACTACATGATGTTTAAAATGCGTATGAATACGAATACCAGGGATATGAGTATTACGCATAATATGCACTTTTCACATACTAACTCACACACACACACACTATTGCAAGGCCAAAATGCAATACAAAACACACATACACAGATACAAATGTATCCGAGAAATGTATTTACTTACTTACTCAAACTGGGTGCTTGATGCATTGACATGACAAATGTCCATGATTGTATGGATTTCTGTATTTATATTTTTCTGCAGAGTACATGTGTGCCGAGTACTGAGTGTGAGCGTTTGTGTATAATGTTGAATTTTCAATGATATTCATGAGAAGTTTTTATTGTTGCTGCTGTTGGTGTTTTGATGTAACTACCACAAAAGTTCACATATTGAATATTGTTAAAACACATTGATTTGATAGCACATCGAACATAAAAAAGATATGAAATCATTTTTAAAAATAACAAACTTACATTTGCACACGCTCACATACACACACTCACGCACCCGGAGATAGACTGATTAAAGCACACAGGTAAACACAGAAATGCATGCATGTAATTTTGTAAAAGTTATTAACAAAAGCATACGATTTATTCCAGAAGATAAAACAAAAATCGGAAAAAGGAAAGAAAATCTTTGCATAAATTGAATACAGAAATGTTCTAGTTACACTCTACAGGTCTTGTAGGAACAGTTGGTTGTTAGTTAGCCGGGATTAACAGTAACTTAAACTTACCGTAAAAAAGTAAGACCAATCTATTTCTTACAGATTGAGACGTAAAATCTTACTGCAAACTATAATCGTTCTCATTGCATTACATGCAACAAAATGAAGCAGCTGATTTGCAACGTTCCTGTTACTCCCGGCTAACTGATTCTTTGCAGTAACGTTGCAAATCAGCTGCTACAGTTTGTTTGTTGTATATAAAGCTACTTGGGCTAAACTCTAGAAGCAAAAAATGTATTTTGAACTTTAGCCGAAATATAGCGATTTGAACGGGTTTTGGTGGCATGTTAAAGCTTAAATCTGTGGTTTTCACGAATAATCGCGTAAGTCGGTTTTTACCGAAATTGAGATAATGATGTCAAAGTGCTACATTTTGCATTAGGTTTTTATAAGTATTAAGCTTTTTAGAATATAATGTAGTATTATTAATTTTTTTCTGCTAAAAACAACTTAAGTTAACTGTTTAATAAAATATTTTGCTATTATAACGATTTATGTCGACATACATCGCCAAAAATTGTAAAATTGCTAATATGTTTTCAAATAAAAAGCAAATGTGTAGTTATGTTGTTATTCGTGCAAAAAATATGAAAGTATTTTTTGAAAATTTTTCTATTAATAACAACTTATATGTACATGTGCGTTTATTGTTGACTTCTTTAGTTGCAACAACAGCAGATGAGCGGTTGTTTGTAATTTTAAGTCCATACGTTGTGCTATAAGTATCAAAAACTCTGAATATGTCGCCAACTTGTGTGCTAAAAATAACAACGTAAGTCGTCATGTGTGATTAAAATGATAACATTTATTTTCACAAAAAAGAACTTATGTGGAGATATGATGTTATATTGCACACACTTAATGAGTCAATCAAACATATGCATTTTTAATCCTTTTACAGATTGTGATCCTGTGAGGATTTTTTCATGAAAACTATGCATAATACGTAGAAAGTCACTGTTAAGAGGATAGTAAAGAAAAAAGTTTAAAAAAGCATCTACAGAAGCCGCAATTGAAAAAAGTATTTGTTTTTGCTCTCCTGAAAAGTTTGGTTTTATAACTTACGCGATTATTCGTGAAAACCACAGAAATTTGAAGAACTTGTTTAATAGTTGGCATTCTCACTATTTTAATTTTTTTTATAATGTTAATTCTTACAGTTTATTTTACATCACAGGTACTTGAAATGATAGTTTTTGTTTTTGTTGCTAATACTTTAAGGAGCGTAGGGCTTCTTTTTAATGTTTTCACTCCACAATTGTGGTTGGTATTTTTTAAATCTTCTAATAACAAATCCCGTTATCTTATGTCCGTAAGTAGTGTTCGTTGCCACGTAGTCGCCAGTCATCTACGCCGTCTATTAGTGCCTTGTGGCCCCTCTGCACATTCATTTGGTTCATTTGCATTAAGCATATCCGATACATTTCCATTTTCTTCTTACTATTTCTATTAATTTTGGTTGTTTCCTTTCGCTAGACAGCATGTCATGCATATCAAAATGGCCTGCAGATAATTGGCAACTTAATGCAAAAAAAAATTTCATTATTTATTAATACATTTTTATTGAAGAAAATTACTACTTTAATTTAATTAACCCTTATCCTGTACTGCTCAAATATTTTGTATTAACTTTTCCTGTACAAAGAAAATAAAACGAATTTAGTATTTGTGGATCAATTTGGCCGAATAAAAACAGTTGATTCTTAGTCGGCTTAATTGCTGAACCGATTTGGATGAAATCGGAAATAAAGGAATTTAATTTTTTTAGTACTTGGACCAAGAGGGGGACATAGGGAGAATTACTGCCTCTCCGAAAATATCAAACCAATTTTGATAAAATTTAAAACATATATCGCACTGGTTCCTCTTAAGAGAGTCAACCCAAATTTTATAAATTTTCAGTAGAGACAAAAAACTGTTTTTATTTTATATGTACCCTTATGCCAAAAAGCGGGAAACAATTGTATTTTTTTTTTTTTTTTTTTTTTGGCAAAATATTAGAGAAATTGATCTAAGATTTTTACAGTGTGTAGATATGACCACTGTTCAACGATTTCTGGCAAAAAGTAAAAATTTAGAGTTGACTCTCTTTAGCGGAACAACTGCGATATGTAGATCGATAAACTTGGAGCAATAGAAAATAATTATACTTTTATAGTTAGTCAAAAATTAACTCTGGGCGGGCAACACCGCGGTTACGTCTAGTTTTATAGAAAAAATACTTTTCCAAAAAAAATAATAATTGTTACAATTGTTGCACAAAAATTTCAAAATAAAAATTCATTGATCCATTATGAAAATAATAAGCATTAAAAACTGTTTGGGCAATTATGACCCATGAATACACGTTAAGGGTAAATTTTGAAAGTCAAGTCTTTAAAGTCTTCCGATGGGTCTAGAAAATGTTTATGCCTTTGTTGTAAAACTTTAGTAATATATAAATTTTTTTTTTTTTTTGTTAATGTATAAGCTATCGTCAGATATGCCCCTTTGCCACCTTCCTGGAAACACATGGATTCCAGGCAGAAAGAACTGCCTTTTTTGAGCCAAGACAATATCGGTGCTAAAGTAAAGCAGACGGCAGTGAAAAACTTCTGCAAGGATCGAAATAAATGGTATTCGGACTGGACAATTTTTAAAATAGTTTTTAGTTAATCTTGACTCATGTAGCCGAGCGTTGTCAATATTTGTATGTTACGAGTGTATTTCTGATCGTATATTTGGGGGCTTTCTCTACTTATGCTTGCTTCAAACGAATAACCTGAGCTCGGTGCAGGTTTTCTGCAATCGTGTTGCCCGATTTTAGCAGATTGTAATATATGAGAATCCATAGTGCAAAATTACTTTTTTGTTTTTCCAAAAACAGACCGAGTTATATATGCTTTATTTAACTTTTTACTAAAGCTTATCATTATTTTTCTAAGATCCTTTCATTTTTTGTTCAGTAAAGTCATCTTGATTTTAGCCAAATTTTTTTACTGCGCCGGATTGAAGTTGGAAATTAGTAGCAGGAGGTAAGTCCCATTTACCGACTTTTATCACCAATTATGTGTTTCTATTTTTCTTTAATGTCATCCCAGATTTATAAAGTTTTTGGCTGAGTTTTTAAGATCTTAATTAAACTAGGTTTAGTTAATCTAAAAACAGATTTGTGCCGCCATTACGAAGTTCTTATACAAAATTTTAACGGAACAGCTTGGTTAAGCTTAAAATGTTGGTCTTTACTAAAATAATAAAAAAAGATATGTTAAACTAAGTTTAAACTTAATCCACATCTAAAACCCGGCCTAAGAGACCCAAAATAATGCTCATACTTAAACAGGGTATTTCAAAAGCTCAGACTTACTTCTTTTAACCAATATTTGTTTCAGGGGAAGTATTTCGGAAGTTCGATATTTAAAATGTCTTAAATTTTACGCTTATACTCCCATTAAATTACAGTTTGATAAAGACAGAGACTTTTTTTAAACTTCTATTACTTAATTTATCAAAGTCTCCAAAACATAAAGATTATTTAAACGTTTTGTTTACAATTAAACATAATAACCATTTAGATCTTTGCAACAAATTATCCGAATTTCTTTAAAAAAATTTGCAAAAAAAAAAAAATTAATTTCTACTTCAAAACAATACGGGGTGTACGAGATTTAGAAAAGTACCACAATCTGAACTAAAACAATAAACGGATGCTTGTCAAGAAAGATTCAAAACAATAACAACAACAACAACAAAATATTGACAATAAAGAATTAACAAAAAAAAGCAAACATACAGCGATAAAAAGAACAAAAAACTAAGCTAAAAGTTGATTGTGTTTCCATTTCTCATGTTTGGTCTAAATACGTTGTTGACATTTTTTGCTGCATGATGCAGCACTCGGAATGCAACACACAGAGAAAGCAACCGCTCATGAGATGCATGCGAATGGTAGACATACTTTTGTTGCTCACAGTTGTAGCTGTTGCAAAGCATGCACCGAGCTGACTTGCCTGCCCATTCAGCAATGTAAGGTTGTCATCAGCATCATCCAGAATTCCGGCCAGCGTGTTTGTGTGTACGTGCATTCACTTTGACCATTGTTTGCCAAGCAACCAAGGCGTTGTTTTCACATGTGGCAAGAGTAAACTTATTTAAATGCATTTGTGTATGTGTGTTTTTGTGAAATTTGGAGAAGTTATTGGACAGGCCAACGTAAAAACAACAAGGTGACTTATTGTGAAAATACTCAACCAATCATACCCATTGATTGGTGAGAAAATGAGAAATTACATTTTTATGCTAATGCCACATCGCTGCCATGGCTTGTTTTGTTCGATCACAAAATAAAACTTGCCAAAAAGTACAAAAAAATTCAAAGTTTGAAAAAAAAGAACAACCAAATAAAAATTGGTATAATAAAGAGGAGCACTTTAATTGTATCGTGTATCGTAGATGTGCACAGTGGAGCCAAGCGGGTTTTTTTTTTGGTAAAAGAGTTTTGTAAGTTATAACCATATTAAGGTTAAGTTAGTCCATCATCAAGAAGCGACAACCATATTATGGTTGCCTTCGAACATGTTATGATTGATAATAACAAAAATGTGTTTAACACTTATAATAGCATGGTTGTTTTTCAACTATAGCATGTTGTTGTTGGAAAAGAGGAAAATGCTTTTGCTAATTTAAACCCACAGAATTTTTAGTGTCAAACAAGTTATTGTGAGATTTAACCATAAATGATTTATGGAGGACTAATTTTAATGGTTAAACGGTTGCCGAATACAAAAATAGAGTGAAATTAAACATAATATGTTTAAAAATTTTCGTTAAAAATAGTTTTGTTGCAGGTAAATATACTGAAAAATCTTTTTTCTCTGCGTGAAGATGTTTAAAATTTTCCTAGAGCTCATGAAAATCATTGGGCTCTTAAGAGGAATCTGCAGAAGATGGAATTCCTTTATATTTAGCATAACTATAGTAGTAGATATGAATAAGTGTGCGAAATATTTTTTTCTATGATGTTTATTTGTCGAGTTGCGTGGTGGTAAAGTGTTGCCGTTTTCAATATATTGGAAATAATAAAGTTGATCAAAAGTTTAATCGCAATCAGATCTAATTCAAATTTCTTAGCCTTCTCAGTTTTCCCAAAGCCACATTTCTCCTTTTTAAAACTCAGATTACTTTAAAGCAACTAAAGCCTGTAACTTTGATTTTGTGCAGTTCAAAAAAGCTTTAACGATTTAAGAATTTTGTAAATAAAATATACGCCTTAGAAACACTGATGTTGTTTGTTTGACTGTTGGGTTTGTAGGACTTTAAAAGAAGAAAAACAATTGTTTTAAATTGTGGATTGTATTGTTTTAGACTCTTTATGTACGTTTATTGTGGTGGTAGACAAAAGTTTAGTATGCCTGTTGCAAAATGCCCTTAATTGGATTCGTTATAATGACTTAACTTCGTTGCAAAACACTGCAACTGCAGGAACTCAAAAATACAAAAATCCACAATCAACAGTTTTGTTGTTTATAAAACATGCATTGGCATGAATTTAAAATGTTTCGACATTTTTCATAATTGTCCTCCAAATTGATTAACTGCAACAAGCGAGCACAACAAGAGAAAAATAAAAACAATAATAAAAAAAAAAAAAAAATAAAATAACAAATTTCAATCTTCCTGCAGAAATACAAACATATAAATTGTTTCCATGGAAAACTTCGGCATAAGTCAACTTTTCAAAAGCCCATACAAAAAAAAAACGGAGGACGATGGAATCATGTGAAGACAATAAACACCCGCACTCCATAAATGGCAATTGCGGCCATTATATATGTGCATGTATGTATGATATCAGTCAGAGATGTAATGCGGCCTGGTCTGTGCCTCAATTACAACAGTAGCAGCACAAGCAGCAACAGTTCTTCTCCACCCCAATGATACCAAAAAAAAAATAAATATGACAATTACTTTATTACGCAAGTCGAAAACATTTAGTTGCACTTGCTTGTGACATTCTTTGGACAACGAAGACAACTACAGCAACAACAATTTCAATAAAAAGTAAAAAAAGGCATGGAGAAATTTTGATTTATGCACCTGCACGTTTTAAGACAAATCTTCATTTATTCTTTTTTCCAATATTTTTATTACTGTTTTTTTCCTTCTTTCCTTCTTTCTTTTTGCGTATATTTACTTCGTATTCCCGCTTATTGGGGCAAAATATCATTTATAATGTTTGTATTGGCTTTTGCCTGCTAAAATCACAAAGGACCATAAATTGCAATGACCCAGTGCATACGAAAGCAGCATCGTTGATGCCTGAGAATGTCCAACAATGATAACGTGCGCCTACATATACGCATTGTTAAGTAGCAGGGTTTCTTTAATTAGCTTGGCATACGAAAAGGCTTCGTTATGACATAAAAATCCGGCAGAAGAAGGGTTTCTTAATGACACAAAAAAAAAACTATAAAAAAGTAACCTGATAAAATGTGTAAATCATCTCGTAGTTGATTGTTTATATTAAGTGTCTTTAGTAACAAATTAAATTAAAAAAATACACTTTTTGTAACAAAATGTATACTTTATTAGAGTGTATATTTCCATAGGAATTGTACTGAAAAGATTTAACATGATTTTTCATTCTATAATCTAATTTTGGTCAAAAGATGTTAGTGATCACAATTGAAGTTTTTTTTTTCAAATAAGGCTGCTATTTTTTTTTTTGGGATTGCAAAGATACAGTTGATCACAAATAAAGGTTTTACGTCAAAAATATGATTGATATCCAATTTTTTATTTTTTTTTTTTTTTGGGATTTTTTTTTTAATTGTCGGGTAGATATGAATAATACGTGTCGACTTTTTTCAAAAAGTGAAAAAATAAAAATTTTGAGTTAATACCCTTTTTATGATCAAGTGCGATATGTATGCTTATGAAACATTGATCCCAATTATATTGTTAAAAACAGAAAACAAAAATTTTGTTTAAATTTTTTGTATATAAGCTCTTAATAACAGAATTTTAATATATGCACAACCGATGCAAATAAGCGGGGTTTTCTTTAAGCATTGTCGATGCATATAACCGAGGTTTTATATAAGAATTTTCCGTTTGTAAGTACTAAAAGTTGTGCAAATTGCCTAAGTATAGGAGCTTTTTTTAATTTTGTTAAAAGTATTTAATGTTGAATTTCTAAATTAGGTTGGCTTTAAAAAACAATGAAAATAATGAAATCAAAGAATATGCTTTTTTAGAAAAAATGGAAAAAATATGGATTTTTAAATACAGTTAATATGCTTTCTCCACCTATCATTAGCCATATCGACAAAGTGTCTGAAGATATCGCTGCTGGTAGTTCCCAGGGGTATAGCGGCTGGCACAACCAAATATCCACAACAGTTCCAGTCTTGGCCAGCCTCACTGCTCGTTCATTACCGTAGTTATCCCAATGCACAGGGGCCCAGATTAAAAAAATGCCAGATAGGCCGCCCAGTCTGAATATCTCTTCCTTACACTGGTTAACGAGGATAGGCGTTGTCTTATGTGACCCTAGTGGCATTAGAGTCGTGTAGCTATCGACAAAGATACCAATTCTGCCGTTAATATTCTTGTCATGCTTCTCTTATCGCCAGTACTTCAGCCTGAAATATACTTGCTTCTTTCGGAAGACGGTAAGAAAGATTTTTTGCAGCTCCTCCAAGAAGACACCATTTCAGACATTACGGGTCATTTTTGACCCATCTGTGTTAATCTGGGGCTGTTTACATTAGTCAGGATTTCCCTTCCCCATTCCCGCCTTGACCGAAATATGAAATTGAATTAAAGTGCAAGTTTCAAAAAAAAAAGATATATTTGCTTTAATTTTTTTCTTATTTTATAGACTGTTTCGCTTGACATATTTACCACATCATTTATGTTAAGCGCTTTATAGACGAAAAATATGCACATTTTTTAATAAGTTTTTTTTATTTTTTTTTTATGAATTCACTTGAATTTAAATAATGTTTAATGCAAATATTGTTTTTATCTCATTTTTCAAATGTATATTTGACAAATATTTTTTTTCTCCATTTAATGGTTTAAACAAAAAAAAATAATACGAAAGCGTCTTAGTCAGGCAGTCAGTCATTTATTCGTTAAACTGTCATCTAAATACAAACAAAATCAAGGCAAAAAAAAAAATTAAACGAAACGAAATGCAAAGATACAAAATATATATTTTTTAGATTAAAAGATACTTAAATAAAAAAAAAAGAAAAAAGAAAAATAAAAAGTTATTAAGCTACTTGACATGTTATTGTTTGATGTATTATTTTTTTTTTTTTTTTTTTGCTGAATTATTTCTATTTTTTTTTTTTAAGATTTGATGATTAAAAAAAATTTTTGTTGTTTTATTTTACACATAATCCCATTCAGACGAAGTTTGAAACAAACAGAAAAATGTATAGAAAGACTAAATCAACACTAATTGACACTTCAATGGTATTTGAACATTTCAGAGTTTCCAAAAAAAAATTACAACAAGAACATAATAAGGACTTATAAATATAAGCAATTAAGGTAAATATTGAAATCGACAGTTAAGCAAAAAAAAAAAAACACAAGAAAAAATCTTAAAGAAACTGGCGCTCTCAAAATAAGTAATAACTTGTCCCAAATTAAAAGTCACGTGTATCTGAGACAGAAAAACGATCCGCTTTAGCAACTGAAATAATTTTAATAACTTCATTTCTAATTATATTTTTCTATATAAAAAAGAATTGTTTTTCTTTCCCAGGGGAAGTTCTTAATTTTATTATTATTTTTAAAATAAGGGCAACACAAAATTTCTACAAAAAAGTATAAATTGCATTATTTGGTGTATAAATTAAAAATATGGGATTTTTTGCATAAATTGGAGAGTTTATTGTAACACATTGTTACAATATTTATTAATTCAAAGCATCGTTGCTAGGGTTTTTTCCCGGGATTTCCCGTCCCGGGAATTCCCGGGAATTTCAATTATTTTATTTCCCGTTTTCCCGGGATTTTTCTTGCGGGATCCCGGGAAATAAAAAATTCCTCATAATTTCAGAAAATAGCTATTTATACTTTGAAATTTAGTTTTCTATTCTCTAAAAATTAGCATCTGTGGATGGGTTGTGGATTAGATCAATTACAAGAAGTGAGTACATGTATTTCAATCAATGTCTCCTGATGCAATAAATCTACTAAAAGCAGAATAGGCAGTGCAACAGTAGATAATTACTACATTTAGTGAAGTGAAGAGTTAATAAAGTACATTAATTCAAAATAAGATGCAGGTAGTAAAGTTTCATTGTCCATGAACAAGTCTTAAAAATAGGAGATACCTAAACATATCGCTCCTTAATTGCAACAAAGTCATATCTACAAAAACATACGATCTTGGCAAAATGCGATTAAAGTTTTCAAAATGTAGCGACTTAAAGATATATTTTGCTATAACTTCGGTTCAGTTTGAGATATGACTATGATGCAATGAAGGAGCGATATGTTTATTAGGTGATAAACACAAATTCCCAATTTCAATTTGTGTTGGTTTATATACCCGTGAAATGCGGGGAAACCGAAATAAAATAACATTTTGGAAGCTCGTGTAAGATACTACAACATACAACTTGAAAAACACATTGTACTAAAGATTACAAATGGACCTATTGAAATAAAAAGGTTTGTAAGAAGCAGTCCGGTTGATGCTATTATTGCATCAACCTTGACACACATTTGACTGATATAAACGTTGTTTATAAAAAAGAAAAAATTGCTTCTGATTGTGAATCCGAAGCATGCTACAACTATTTAACTATTTGTCCAACCTCGGTAAAAATGAAAGAAATTTTTCGGAAACATGGTATTAGTAAATAAAATCAATAATATTCTTTTGACGACTTACAAAGCGCTTTGAGTGTGTCAGAAAGTTATTTCCTAAGCCATTAAAAAATGTTATATATTTCTTTAAAATATTTTATCTATTTTATTAATTAACTTTTTGATCTCATATCTTGAGTACCTCAATTTTTATTTTGTTTTTATTATTGTTTTATGAATTAAATTGTTATGATGTAAATGAAATACTTGAGCTCGAGGTCAGTTGTTTAAATAATTTTTATTTTATTTTTCCGATATTTCGAAATTCATCGAATTTCATCTTCAGGGATAATTGTAAAAATTACACAAACAAATAAACTTTTAGCTATAGTTCTTTTTACATCGTCGTTTGGTATTGCACAAGTATTTCATTTACATTGCAAATTTAAAGGTCGAATAAATTCAACATTAAAATTTAAATTGTTATGTTTATGTTATATTTTTATCTTGTATCCAGAGCATAATAATACTGAATAAAAGCATAATAATAGGGAATAAAGGCTCGAGTTCCCTTACGTTTTTTATAAAAGTTTTTTTCATCAATTAATAACAAAATTTACTTTGTATTATTAATATGGAGCGGGATCCCGGGATCCCGGGAAATTTGCAAAAATTTCCCGCTTTCCCGGGAATCGAAAAAGTCCGGGAAAAAAAAACTCTAATCGTTGCCCATTACCTTCTCCTATCCTTTTGGTAATAAAAAGGAACTGTAATTTTTTTTAAGCAAAGAACGAATCAAGGCGATTTCGGATACCCTTTCCTGAAGTGAAGCGTTGTCCAGTGAGGGCGTTCCATATTGATCAGGGCGTTCCATATAGATTAGGTAAAACTAACCAACCACCAAATGCTAAATAGTTTTGAACATGTGGACAAGTGTTGTCAAAGTAATACAAATTACCCTTTTGGAGCACATTTTTAAGTGGGTTACGGCTGTAGATCTGGTCGCATATAACGGGTATTTCTGCCAGTGCTCGAATCAATTGTGTGATCGTGTGGCGCGGTTTCACAATACACAGATGGGATCGTTTTTGTTTACACCAACGGCAGGGCATACCCTCGGCTTTATAGATATTAGCCATGATCTTTGATTGTATTGGTTGACCAAGCTTTACGCACGATCTTTTGCGCTTCGGGTTGTCCTAATAGATCTTTTTGAGATCGCCAATAATGTTTTGGTGCAAAAATCACTTATTTTATGGTGTTTAAGCAGCACTTTGGACATGAAAAACCGTCCTTAAACGGGTCTCGCTTTACCTCGTGTTATTATTTCCTTTCTTCCGGATGAATCCAGCAGGATTGCAAGTAGCAACCTGCAATAGTTTTGAAGTTGCTTCTTTTTTTGCCGAACTTTTGATCCGAACTGGACGGTATTTATCATCCATGTCAAAATCGGAACAAAAACGCACAAACCATCCCCCACACATTAAAGTCGAAAGAATGTATTCAGGATAAGATTCCGTGTGCAATGAATGTGCTTGGGTTGCATCACGCAGAGAAAAAACATGTTTAAATATGGTCACCTCCAACAAAACTATTTTTAAAGAAAATTTTAAACATATTATGTTTATTATTGTCACTGACAACCATATTATGGTTAAATTAGTACTCCATCAAGAAACAACAACCATATTACGGTTGCCTCTAAACATGTTATTGTTAAATACGACAATAATTTGTTTAAAAATTAACAATAGTATTTTCCTCTTTTTAAAGAGCCACATGCTATGGTTGAAAACCAACCATGCTATTATAAGCGTTAAACATATATTAGTTATTTTTATCCATAACATGTTCGGAGGCAACCATATTATGGTTGTGGCTTCTTGACGGAGGACTAATTTAGCCATAATATGGTTGTCAGTGACAATATTATGGTTAAATTAAACATAATATGTTTAAAATTCTCTTTAAAAATAGTTTTGTTGGAGGTGACCATATTTAAACATGTTTTTTCTCTGGGTATGCAAGCAGTTTTTTTTTAAATGTTGTTAATTGCGCGTCCATATTATAAAACCTTTGCTGCAAAGCATTTGAGTTTGATAGTGAAAAGGGAAAGACGTATTGTAATAAGTAGTTATTAAGATTATTTATAGTTGACAACATTGTTATTAGCAATTAAGTGGCAACATTGTAATTTGTAATAAGATTAAGATGAGATTGCATTTTTTAATAATTTGAAGCGTAGAGAACCTGATAGACAATCAATAAACGATAAACCTTTTAAATAAAAATATAAAGTTTTATTTGCTAATAAATAACATCAACCATTGATGTTATATGGTGTCAGAAGTGGGATCTTGTACGTTTCCACAAATAATAGATTATTATTATTAAACAAAATCGTGCGGAAGTATTTAAACATTACAAGTGAAAACGTATTCTTGTTGCTAAAGCTTAGCAGGAGGTTTTCAGGACAGAGCAACGTCTACATCGAATTGTCCTCAACTAACTAACACCAAGGTACTATTTGTCAGGGAGTTGTTCAAGTTTTCTTGGAATGGCAGCAGCTGATCGCTTACCACCGGAGTTAGATTGCTCTAATTTGGCCAATGAGTGGCCAAATTGGAAGCGTAGCTTCATGGTATACATGATAGCTAGTGGTAAGTCAAAGGAGTCAGAAATGACAAAGATAGCAAACTTCATCTGGCTCATTGGCACAGGCGGTGCGAACATTTACAATTCGCTATTTCCTAATGACGGTACGGAGAAGTCTTTGCTGGGTACTACGATCGCAGGAGAGGCAGTAAAGCAACGCAACCTAGATGAGGTGTTGGCAAAGTTCGATGAACACTGCTTGCCACAACGTAACGTGGCAATGGAATCCTACAAGTTCAACATGATATCCCAGAAAGAACGTCAATCATTTGCTGAGTTTGAGACCGAGCTAAGAACGCAGATGCGGTACTGTGATTTTAAATGTAAATGTGGAGAGGTTTACGAGAACCGTATGCTGCGTGACCGGATTATCGTTGGAGTTTATGATAAGAAATTACAGCTGAAATTGTTAGACGGTCGTGACGAAGAATTAGCACGTGTTATTGAGATGTGCAAGACTTACGAAACAGCAAACGCCAACAAAGATATATTGGATGCGAAACTAACAATAAATGCCGTTAAAGCAGTTGAGAAGTCCGAACCAACAGCAAGGCCAATTAACAGATTCTGTTTTAACTGTGGTGGTCCATGGAAACTTGGTCATCAATCTGAGTGCAAGGCTAAGGACGTTATTTGCCATTCGTGCGAAAAAAAAGGACATTTAAGAAAGATGTGCCGTAAACCCCGGGAGAAAGCATCTGATAGAAAGCAGTACGCGGGAAATGACAACAAGCCTAGAGTAGCAGCAATAAATTGGAGTGAAACGGAAGGTAAACAAATTAGTGGTAATATTAGCAATTTAAGTAGTATATTAAGTTGTAATCACATTCTTAGGGTAAATTCATTAGCACCGGAGGGCAAACGCTGGACAAAGAAGTATATTATAGGAGAAGAAAACGTAACATTTAAATTGGACACTGGGGCCGACGTGAACTGCATTCCACTGAAAATAGTAAAAAAAATAGGTGTTAAGCTGTATAATGAAAATTGTGAGTTACCAGTGTTTGATTATAATGACAATAAACTACAGGTCTTTGGTACTTGTAAGCTAAAATTAAAGGATTTAGACACAAAGTTATTTAAATTAGCAGAGTTTGTTGTAGTTAATGATAAATGTGAACCAATACTCGGATTAGCAGCATGTGAGAGGTTGAAATTGATAAAACGGCTAGACGTGGATAGCATTACTGGTACAGTATCGAAAGCTTCATTCATGGATAAGTATGGTAGTGTTTTTCAAGGACTTGGAAAATTTCCAAGAACATTTTCAATATCATTAAAGGAGAATTCGAAGCCAGTGCTTCACTATAGAAAGCGAATTCCTAATTCGCTATTAGGGAAATTGAAACTAGAACTTGAAAAAATGGTACAAGACGGAATCATATCACAAGTTGATTATCCTACGGATTGGGTCAATAACTTACAACTGGTAGAAAAGTCAAATGGTACAATTCGAATATGTCTAGACCCAAAAGCTTTGAATGAGTGTATAAAGCGGGAATATTTTTTGATTCCGACAATTGATGATCTTACTTCGAATCTCGCAGGTAAACAAATTTTCTCGGTATTAGATTTGAAAAGTGGTTTCTGGCATATGGAACTGGACAAAAGAAGTTCAGACCTGACAACATTTTTAACACCTTTTGGGAGGTTTAAATTTTTACGCGTGCCCTTTGGCCTAAATTGCGCCCCTGAAATGTTTCAGCAGGAAATGATTAGAATTTTTGGGGACATAAAAGGAGTGCTTGTTTATTTTGATGATTTAGCGATCTGCGCTGACAGTGAGGAAGAACATGATCGAATCATGAATTTAGTTATGAATCGGGCCAAAGCGAACAATATTAAGTTTAATCCGGAAAAAATTCAATATCGTCAGAGGGAAGTTAAATTCATGGGAAATATTTTATCGGAAGGGAAAATCAAAGCGGACTTAAAATATGTTGAGGCAATTTTAAGAATGAAGAAACCTAATAATAAATCTGATGTGTTAAGGTTTTTGGGACTTTTAAAATATTTGTCCAGATTTATTCCTAACCTGTCAAGACGAACGGCTGAGTTACGTAATCTGACCCGGAATGATGTAGAATTTGAATGGACAGAAAAACATGATAAGGAATTTGAGAATTTACTTGGATTAGTGACAACGGAACCTGTTTTAGCTATTTATGACCCAAATTTACCAGTAGTTATACAAACTGATGCCTCTAAGGATGGATTGGGTTGTGTCTTAACTCAGAATGGACATCCGGTTGTATTTGCTTCTCGCACACTCAGCAAGAGTGAACAGAAGTGGGCACAAATCGAGAAGGAACTATTAGCGATTGTTTTTTCCTGTCAAAGATTTCATTTCTTCTTGTACGGAAGGGAATTCACTGTAGAGAGTGATCACAAGCCCCTGGAAGCCCTTGTCAAACGGGATATCGATGATGTGACCATGCGTCTGCAACGCATGTTCATGTTTCTTCTTAAGTATCCCCTTATGAAAGTGATTTATAAACCGGGAAAAGACATGTTAGTAGCGGACTGTTTATCGAGGGCACAATTGTCGGAAGTTTCGGAAATAGAAGGATTATCGGGTGTTATTCATTCGGTGATGAGATCTGTTTGTCTCACTGAACAGAATTACAATTTTTATAGGAGCGTACTGGAAAATGATTCAGAATATTCACGTGTCCGTGGGTACATTGAAAATGGTTGGCCGGGATTCCATCGTTTAGATCCGTTAAGCCAACAATTCTTTAAATTGAAGACTGAATTACATGTCGAGAATGGATTATTATTTGTAAATCATAGATTAGTAATTCCTTCGGGCATGCAACGTAGATTACTCAATTGGTTACATTCATCGCACCTTGGCATTGAGAAAACGCTTGCTCGTGCAAGAAAGTTATATTATTGGCCGGGAATGAATAAAGACATCAGGGATGTAGTGTCGTCATGTAGGATTTGTGAGAAATTTAAAAGGAACCAACGGAAAGAGCCTTTAGCGCAGGAGGAACCTCCGAGATATCCATTTCACATTGTTGGAATGGATATTTTTGAGTACGCAGGACGAGATTACATAGCACTGTTTGACGCCTATTCAAATTTCCTCTTGTCAGCTAGAATACAGAATAAGACTTCTGGTCATGTCATCAATATAATTAGCCAAATATTTAATATTATAGGATACCCAACGATACTTAAATGTGACAACAGTCCATTTAGTTCAGGGGAGTTCAAGCGTTTCGCGGATGAGTATAACATACAGTTTAAATTTTCAAGTCCAGGGTACCCTCAAAGCAACGGGTTGGCTGAAAAGGGGGTAGCAATAGCAAAGAATATTATTAAACGCTGCTTTGAAATGAATGAAGCTGACCGTTTTCAATATCATCTACTAGATTATAACACCACTCCCTTGGCGGACATGCACGTCGCTCCGGCCGAGTTATTTTTTGGGAGATTATTAAAGACAAAGTTACCAGTAAGTGATTCCTTGTTAACCAGGAATAGAATAGATGAACGGGAAATTTCAAACAGGCTGTATAAAAAAAAGGAAAGGCAAAAATATTATTATAATAGGAGTGCAAGATCGTTACCAGTATTAAAGGAGGGTGACCTAATAATGTTTAAAAAACAGGGGAAAAGTTGGAATTATGGTCAAATTGTATCATCTTTTAATGGCAGATCATACATAATCAGGGACAGTTTTAACAATTATTTTAGGCGTAACAGACGTTTTATTGTTAAAACAAGGAACAATGACTTTAATGCTAGTGACCTTGCATTTGAGGAGGATTGTGGGGGTGACGGAAACAATATTGACGCAGACCGCAAGGAAACACAGAGCCCAGCCTCTAATCGACATGAGTTAAATAATGATATTGTAACTGATGTAAGTTTTCCTGAGGTGAAGCGAAGAAGTATTGATCAAGATAATAGTAACGCAACTGAATCAGTCCCTTCGGTGAATGTGGAATCTCCTATGGGGATGACCTTGAACGAAAAAATTCCCGAAGCGAGTGAATCAAATGCTCCAGAGTCCGAAACTCTACAACTAAATGTTGGACATCCCCGAGTAACTAGGAGTGGGCGCGTGATTAAGCCCCCATCGCGTTATGGTAGGGATTATGCAGTTTAAATGTGGCCAAAACGCTAGTCTTTTGAAAGGAATTTCTGAAATAAATTAAATACAAAAAATTTAAAAAAAAAAAAGAAAGCATGTAATAAGTAGTTATTAAGATTATTTATAGTTGACAACATTGTTATTAGCAATTAAGTGGCAACATTGTAATTTGTAATAAGATTAAGATGAGATTGCATTTTTTAATAATTTGAAGCGTAGAGAACCTGATAGACAATCAATAAACGATAAACCTTTTAAATAAAAATATAAAGTTTTATTTGCTAATAAATAACATCAACCATTGATGTTATACGTATGGAAAAGTGAACGAAGTTTCGTGTTCAAGCAGTTTTTGTGAGCTTGTTTTTTGAAAAGAAGAATGAGAGGGTGTACAAAATACTTAAATACTGCAAAATAACAGTTTCAGTGTATATTTTCAAAAGAGATTTGAATAAAGTATCTGCAGCAATTGTTTCATAATATCAACTAGAACACGATTTGGTTCAAATAAAGGACAGAAGATATTAACCCTCCAAAATTCAATAGAAAGGCACAAATGTACAATATATATATCTATATATATATATTTGTTCCTTTTACTCCTGCAAGGAGCATAGGGCCGCACAAATGTACAATAGATACGCTTTTTATTTTGAATCCCGCATTTTTTAAGTTTAATACCCAATAGTTTTGTCTATTGCTTTTGTAAAAAAAAGTAAATTTAATATTTTTTATAAAAAAAAGAAAAGAAACCTCGAGCTTTATAAAAAAAATTAATATAAAAAATTCTTCTCCATTTGATATCATCACATTTTTTATACATTTTTGGGCTGACAAAGGATGCGCAAATAATTCAATGACTGTCTTTCAATACAGGGTCAAGTTCTTAAGATACAAAAATTACATTTTGGGGGGGAAAAAAGTAAAGAAGGAAAAATACCGCATTTTAATCCTAAATGCCCTTGAGGAAATAATTAAATGAGACCATAGAGATAACATACATAAATGTAATGGGGACGGATTAAGTGATGTAAAAGAGTGATTTTTAAAAGAATCCAAAATCCAAAAATAGAAAAAACAGTTTTTGATCAACGGAAACACTACAAATTATAAAGCAGTTTAAAATTTTCTATGGCAAATGTACGTTTTTAAGCATTTTAAAATTTTTGGGATCCAAGATGCTAAAGTATTGCTGTGTGCAGTGAAACCTTCCCTAACGGAAAACATTTCATAAGAAGAAGTTTTTTAGGCTTGTGTTGTCTACTTTAGATCCACAAAGTAGATTTCGGAAGCTGGATTCTTACCAGTTACTTAAATCTTTTGGATTTTGATGTCGACGATAATATCTCTCTTGCAACGTGCGCAAATCTAAAGGAACTGCTCGGTCAATCAAATGGCTTTGACAAATTTTTAAAAGTAGACCAAAGCATCAACACAAAAGATGGCTGAAATACTTAAGAAAAGGTTGAAAGTCATTTTAAAACTTAACAGTTCACAAATATAACCGATCTAAGTTAAGTCAACTAGACTTTAATTGCGTTAATGAAATTTATCTAGAGTTCATATTTTTTAAATACTTTATTGAAATAAAATTAAACAAATTTACCTAGAAGTTAAATAAAATCAAGACAAGAGAAAAAGCATAACATATTTTTTTATAATTGTCATATTCACAAGCTCGAAGTATCATCCTACTATTTGTATAATCGTCTAATAATACAATACTGTATATTTGTTTTTTTGCTTTTTTCATACAAAAGTGTTGTCTACTTATACGATTGATTTTAATCAGGGTTTAAAAACTGCAGTCGAAACCAAAAACTGTCCACCAAAAAACGACAATTGGTGTACAACTTTTTGCTTTTCAAATTGGTTTGACATCGACTGTTTATATTTAATGAATTAGAAGAAGAAGCAACAGTTTTTGTTTTTGCTAATGACAAATGAAGATGTGGAAGAAATAGCAGTTTTTCCACTTTGACTGCAGCTCTTAAACGCTGATTTGAATGTATTTTGATTTATTTATTTGTGCCAGGCCTGGAAATGTTCGATTTATTTGGTGAATTTTAAAAATCTTTTTGGAATGTGATATTTACCTCCACAAATTTAATTCTATTGAATGATTAATATATGTGTGATTCATTTTAATTTATTTTTTAAGCTATTTTAATTAAAATTGCTTATCAATCATTTTCTCTCAAATTAGAACTCCCATACCTTGTTTAGTTTCATGATATCAACCAATGTGAATGGCAAATTTTATTAAAGAAGAAGAAGAAATAAATAAAAACCAAAAGTGAAGTAAAAAATTTATAACTGAAATTAAATAATTTGCTTTTTTTAGTTTTATTTTTCATAACTTTTATTATTTGTTAATCTTCTTAAATAGTTAATTAAAAATGATTTGACAATGAACATTGAACTAATATTTTCCATTTTTGACATTTAGCATAAAATTTGTCTATTTACAAGTGCATGAACAAAACTCGTATTATTGTAAACGATAAGCCATACGACAGAGCTTATGAATTGGACAAATGCTGTTAATAATATATAAAATACATTTTAAAGAAAATATTTGAACACTCACAATATTCTGTACGTAAAATTAACTGAAATTGTAATATAAAATAAATGAACATTCAGTTAAACACCGGTCAACTTGTTTTTTTTCATTTATTATCAAAATAATTTTTGGGAATACAAAATTTTAATTTAAAAGATTTTGTTATTCGTGCTTAATTCCAAATTTTTATTCTTGATAAAAACACTGAAATTTATTGTTGATGGGATAAGCTTTCAAAAAGTGAACTACATATTCCGTTAAAACAAAGGAATATTCATTTATTTTACTCCACTAAAGAGCCGAATTTCTAAAAAATATCAGACAGACACCTGTCCGCTTGGTCTTCTAATTAGAGAGAGACAACATTATCATTTACCTACCCCGTTACCAGTGTTGCCAGTGAAATTTCGAAAAAAACATACATTTTAATTTCCAAAAATATACACTTTTTCCCAAAAAGATAAACATACATAATTACTTGAGATTAAAATATATAAAATTATCTAAATTTTTGATTAATAAAATATATTATTTTAAGCTTTTAAATATTTAAATTAAATTATCTTAAGTTTTTTCTTTATTGTTTAAATTAAATTGTTTTTTGATTACTTATATAAAAATTGTAGTTAGTTATTAAGTTATTAATGATTTAAAGTTTAACATATTCTCAGTTCCATACTGCAAAATAAGACTCTTAGTCTTGTGTATGGAGCAATTCAATTATTAAATAAATAAATAAATAAAATAAACGGCAGTAGGTATGTAATTATTTGAAATACAGTAAGCAAACTTAAACATTAATTATACTTACTCATTTTTGTAAAAATTAACTCATACAAAAGAATAAGCAGACGACAGAAGAACTTAAGCTTCGTACAGACGATGGTCAGATCTTACAATATTGGTAAGCAGCGTTGCTTAAATTGCATTAAAATTGGCTAATATGTCTTACAACTGTGTGAACATTGATAGCTCATTTGTATTTGCAGAAGTGCAAAATTAATGCATCTGACAATCGCACCATTGTCAGAAAAATATTGCTGTTAGCAACGCCTGCCTCCAATATTGTAAGATCTGACCATCGTCTGTACGAAGCTTTAGAAAACCTAACACAAAATACATGTTATTTTTTGTATTTAGTTGTCACTGATTTTTTTTAGTATTCATAACGAAATGATAACTTTAAAAATATTTGTCAGAGACGGAAAGTTTAATATTTTATTTCTGTACGTTTTGCGTACAGATTCAAAAGATACGAAAAATGTCAGGA
Source organism: Pollenia griseotomentosa (assembly GCA_963931875.1). Classification (NCBI taxonomy): domain Eukaryota; kingdom Metazoa; phylum Arthropoda; class Insecta; order Diptera; family Polleniidae; genus Pollenia; species Pollenia griseotomentosa. The sequence goes on along the minus strand of OZ007560.1, from coordinate 254,751,274 downwards.
TTATATATGGTACCTGAAGTCATCAAAAGATACGAAAAATGTATCTTTATAATATTGTGAGTGTAGATAAAAATACATATTTTGTATTTGCATTTCAAATAAATGTATTTTAAATAATTCACATCGCTGAATGTATCATTACGAAAACAATATTAAAAGTAATTATGCCTCTCTTATAAACGGACATCTCTCATTACCGGGAAAAAAACACCAAGTTTCCGTTTATGGGAGGTTTCACTGAATTTGGGGAAAGAAGAAGATTCATACATATTATTTCTGAGCTTCTAAAATCGGCCAGCGGGGACTATTAACGCATACAATGGAATCGTTTTAAGCTAGTATTGGCCGAAAATTATTGGAATTATACAACAACAATTTAGAAAATAGTGGATGGGTAGTTTTGATTTTTCACCTTATAATCCAGACCTTGCTCCAAAGCGCTACAATTTGCTCCCATTTATAAAGAATGCTGGCACTGGAATAAGCTTTACTTCAGAACAGGATATCCTAAATTGTGTTGATTCGTTCTAGACATTTATACACGATGAAAATTGTCTTAAAATCCTATACCGCCAATAGAAAAAAATTGCTATAAAAAAGCTTCTTAATATTGCGAATTAAATTGAAATTTCTCATGCCGAATAAATGAATAAACAAGAAGAATCAATTCTTCGAAATTGCTTTCTTTATTATTTATTTAAATTATAAAAGTAAATTATACAGCAAATGCAAGAATCACTTTTGTTTTCCCCTGTTTTATGCCTAAAGCCAGTTCGCTTTGAAGATATACATAAATACCCCAAATTCATCATAAATTTTGTACAACGGCGTATTGAATATGCCTGAAAAATCTTGTATGTATCTTTGTAACAAATTGATGTCAGTCATCATTAATGACAATAAATTTTTCTGTGGCAGCAGACAGGACACAGAAGGGAAAAGAAATATGTAAAATGGGAAAATAAAAACGAGACAATGTTAAAAACAGTTAAACATATTTGTTTTATTTTACGAGTAAAATTGAATTAATAAACATCTTAAAATTCTTGATTTTATGATTTTAAATAAAACTTTTTATCGTAAATATTTCATGTGTAATTTAACAATTTTTTTAACCAAATCATCCAGTACCTTCACCTAAAGAGGAGTCGCTTTAGCTTTCTTTAACAAAACTGTCGAATAACAAAAAAAAACACAGCAGCAACAGGGGAATAAAGAAATGCAGCCAGACTTTTATGGAATGTCTGTCGTAAACGAATCTTAATGGAATTTTATTTAATTTTTTCGAAGTGTGAATCAAGTGTCAGGAAAATATGTTTATAAACGATAATTGAATATTTATCGCATTGACATTTTTGTCGTTAAAATATAATAATGACTTAAAAGCTAATAATGATGTTAAAAACGTTTAACAACAAAAAAGAAATCAATCTTTAATGAATTTAAAATATAACTTTTGAATTTTCTGGCTGCTTTTAATTATTAAATGGCTCTTGAACAAAACTTTGAATTTTCTAAAATCTAATTGTCTCATTATAGCATTTACTTAAACCTGATTTATCTTGAAATAAATAGAACTTTTAAAGAAAAACAAACTAAAGTTCATTCTATTTATGTTTAATGTGGTTTATGAAAAAAAAAAAAAATAATCAACTAATATTTATAAATATTTGCATTACAATATGACAACATAATAAACTTTCATAATTACTTTCCTAGTAACTCTCTATTAAAACAAAGTAGTCAGTCTGTCACCCAGTCACTCAGTTTGAAAAGAATTGAAGGAAGAAGAAAAAAGTTAGAGTGATATACTCAGCTGTGCCGAATCTTTAATACCCAACACCGACAGTTAGAATATTTCAGAAGTGGGATTTATATGAGAACTAAAGTAAATCATGGGCCGATCTGCACGAAATTTAACAGTGTGATTTCTAGTCTTATGAAACTATAACAGAGAGAATTTTATTATTACATCATTTTAAGCTACGATTTTACGCGTACTAAAGTTTTTTCCGAGAGAAAGGTTTATATGGGGCCAATGGTTAATTATGGACCGATCCCCGCGAAATTTTGCAGTGTGAGTTTTAAGCATATAATACTATGGCAGACGACAAATAATTACAATAGCAATTCGTTACGGTTTTAGAAGTACCAAGGTTATTTTTGAGGGTGGGCTTGTTATGGGGCCTATCGTAAATTATGGCCCGATCGTCACAAAATAATGTGGTACGATTTCTAGTCATGTAAAACGAATTTGTGCAAACTCTTTTATCAATATGAGCATTCCGCCACTATTTATGTTAGTTTTTAGAACAAGTTTGTCTATGTTTTGGCGTGGTGGTTCTACATTTAGAATCATAACTCTTATACTACTGAACCAATTTTGCTAGACTTCAATCCCAAACTGGTTAGGGAAACAAGAAACAAAGTTTTTCGAAAGTAAGTGTGTTTTCTGCAGGTGGAACGACATGGCTAGATCGGCTTAAAATAACTCAAGGACCCAGAATATACATATATACTTTATGGGGTCTTAGATGAATATTAAAAAAGTATCACATGGATTGACAAACTTAGTATACCCCCTTCACGACTAGTTGCTGAGGATATAAAAACTAGCGAAAAAGTAAGAAAACAATTTCTGATTATGCTCGTAATTACAAGAAAACAACAACTACCAATAAGCAACATGTCGGTTGGCAGTTGTGTGGCAAGAAGACATGAAAAGAAGGAGAAATTCCCATGTTTACATTGTAGAAAACTTTGCTAATTATGTTCCAGACACTGCTAATTCACTCACACTAATACTCGCTCAAATAAAAAACACACACACATAAGCATGTTAACGCCAACTTTGCAACTTTGTAAAGCGTGTGTGTGTGTGTACAATATTGGTGGCAACGACAATGCGAGCGAATATTTTAATTTAATTTTCATTTAAGTGTTTTGTCTACGCCTAAATGATGAGAAGATGACAGTGCAGGTTGAAAACTACACTTTAATGACAATTATACAAAATACTTAGTGCGAAAGCCAGCCAGGCAAACTGCCAGCCAGTTAGTTGGTGACTCGCAATGACATTTATTACAATTACAACATTGAAAAGCATGAAAGTTAATTGATACTCAGGAAAATGTCAAGACCCCCCACCAGATGGAAACGAAAAAAATTCAAAGGAATTATAAATTTTTCAAAGTTTTTTCTTCTTTCATTCGTAGCATCAAGAACGTTAAGTATTTTAAGAGAAATTGTAAATATTGATGCGAAAGTTGTTTATATAAAGGACAGGATGCCTTGACACGTAGAATGCGAAAAGTAGGTTTACTTTCTACTTTTGTAATAGTCACAAGCGGCGTGCGAACAGATCAGATGATTTTGACAAAAAGCAAAGTTTTCATATCTAGCAGGTGCTTTCACGACATCAATGTCACCTGCAGAAGGTAAGATATCTCCGAACAAGACTACGAATTCTTCTAAGGTAGCACTGGCATGGATTCTAGAATAGAGTGTTTGGCTGGGAAACAACACCTCAGACGACCTAGCCATACAGGGTTGTCTCTTATTTCCAGACAACTTAGTTATCAATTTAATGGCTCGCTGCAGGGATTTTGTTACACGTAAGTCGAACAGAAAGGCTCAATCAAGATAGCTGGGTGAGAAGACCTGATCTCTGCCCGGAATTCTATGGCCTGGATATAATGCGAGGAAGACCAAGCTTCTGCTAAGGCTTGGAAGGGAAAAAATAAAACAGTGACATCGGTGAATATGAGACTGGGCTCAACTTATAATGACTACTGTAGAAGCTCTCAAAATGGAAAGGGGAAAGAGACGATACTTCACTTTCTTACCCAATTTTTTGGCCTAAGGGAAATTAAGATTAAGCATTTTGGAAGACCAGTATATCCTCTCTGAAGTAGAACCTTTTTTTCAGCAGGGAATGGAAGTAGTAAGAGGCTGCAGTGATACTAATAGACTAAACTAGCTATAAATTTGGTCACTGGCTCAGGGTATCACAAAGGGACTGCTGTAAGGATCCAAGTGAGCCGTCCTCGTCTCGGTTGCCCATACACCTTACCTAAGAACAAAACGATTCTAATTGATGTGGATGTTGACACCAACTTTCCATGAAGGAATTAATTAAACGACTTTCTAAAATCTGCAAGACAATTTAATCGCAAATTAGAAAAAAATCCATAAAATTCCAAAAACTGCGAAACTAAAACATTTAAAGTACTTTAAAACTTACTTATGAAAACAGAAAATAAATCGGTTAAATTAAAAAGAAATTTTAATTTTTGAATAAATGCATAATAGAAAATTTAACAATTGTTTCCCAAATCAACCAAAAAAAAAAGCCAAAATCAAAAATTCGCAAGATATTTTGTATTGCCAATATGAAAAACAACTCGATATGTTAGTTAATTTTTAAAAATAAAATAAATAGAAAAAAATTACGCAAAATTCCAGAGCAAAAAAATTTACAAAAATTTAACTTAAAAAAACTAAAACAAAAAAACCTTAAAAAACACTCTGGAATGGCGTAATAGTTCTCGAGAGCCAAAAAATCGCCAAAATTGAAAAAAAAAAATTACAGAAAGCAGCAGTTTTGCCAGGGTAAGAATAAAAAAGTCACACCTTTCTTTCAAAAAATTTCCGTTTTTCCATCAAAAGTGACATTTTGTAATATTCCTTAAGTAAAAAATAAACCCTTATCCTGTATTCATGGGCCAAAATTGCCCAAATTTTTATTGTTTATTATTTTCAAGGCTATTCAATTAATTTTTTTTGAAATTTATGTACAATTATTTTTTAATGAAAGTATGTTTATTTCAAATATTTAATTTAAAGGAAAATGTGTTTTATAATCTTGACAACCATTTACATTATTACTGCAGTCATATTATGATCACATTAACTTTTACATGATGAAAAAAATTTTTTTCAAGAATTTGTATCATTTGTAGAGAAGATAAATAAAAGTCATTTCAAAAAAAATCCTGAAAATAAAAAAATAAATAATTACAAAATGTCTTTAATTCGTTTTAACAGATAAAAAGCTATGAACTCGCAAAAAGAGGCTTTACTCGGAAAAATTTTAAAAATTACAAATACACGAAAAAAAACTTTAAAATTCAATGTACAAATAAAAACTATTAAAAAGCACAACTATAAGAAAATCAATAATTTACTAATATCTAAAAATACGATTCAAAATAAAAAAACTTTTTAAACACCAAAACACACACAAAACAGAATAATTTGAAAAGTTTGCCAAAATAAGAATTAATTATTTAGATGATTTATAACACTACGCCACAAAAAAATGAACCTTAAAAATGAGATATTTTTTAAGCTAAATTGAGGCGGATGAACACGAATATGGCACTCATTAATTTCACTGTAGAAGAGTTTTCGAGATATTCGCGAAAGTCGTGTTTTTCTGCAGTTGTTTTAAACAGCGTTTAAAAACTGCAGTCAAAGTAGAAAAACTGCCATTTCTTCCACTTCTTCATTTGTCATTCGGCACAAAAAACTGTTGCTTTTACTTCTGATTCATTAAATGTAAAAAGTCACTGCCAAGGCGACTCAAAAAGCGAAAAGTTGTACACAAGTTTTCGTATTTTGTTCGACAGTTTTTGGTTTCAACTGCAGTTTTTTAAACCCTAGTTTTAGATATTTTCAAAAATCTCGAGAGCTGTTAATGTGAATTGTACCAAACTAAAATTTTTGGATAAATATGTTTTTCCTCTTTTAGATTTGAAAAAAAATTGCCTTAATGAAGGGACTGAAAATGTTTAATATTGAAAAAACGTAAAAAACATAAATTCAAATCTTAAGGCCTGAAACTCAGTGAATTTTAATCTGATCAACACAGAATAAATATGGGTGGAAAAAGGAAAAAAAAAATTTATTAAATAGTCTAAATTTTGCACAATTCTGAAGAATAATTCTTGAGATTTTTCGAAATAACTAAAACCACTGCAGAAAATCACGATTTTCCAGAATATCTCGAAAACAATTCTAGAGAGAAATAAATGAGTGCCATATTTTTTTCTGAGATTATGGCAAAAAGTTTAAAATTTGTGAACCAAATTTAAGGAAAATCAACTTTTAAAAAATTTAATCAAAATACAATTTTCTTTTACTGCCTGCCGTTCGCATATCGTTCAGTTGCTGCAACATCGTCATAACTCAAAAGAATTAGTGTTACAGAAAACGACTTTTAAGTTATAAATTTACACGCAGCATAATTGAAAAAAATGTTATTCTTCTCTTAAGAATTAAGTTTACAATATCTTCATAAGAATGATTTACTATGCATGAGATATTGTTACGTTACTGCCTTTTCAATAACGTTTTCGGTTTATTTCATTTATAATAAACCTCTTGAGTTCTTTACTGCACTTTAATTATATAAACACAACACTTTAATTTATAACACTTATTTATTATTTGCACAGCTTTATTTAGAACTTATAGCGTTTTCTTTTCTAAAAAAAAAATGTTGCATAAGTGTTACATGTGACTTGGCAACATTTTTAAATGCACCCCTAATTTTTAAGAAGTGTTTCATATTTTACGTTTAACAAAGAATATAAAGAATAAAACAATCCAAAGCCAACAGAAACAACAGATGTTTTTTTGTATTGCATTGTTAGTGTTTACGGCTCGAAACTTGCCACCACCTTGTACTGAATTCGCCTTGATCTAGTGCTGCACTCATGCCCCTTTAATTAAAATGAGTGTTGAGCATGTAGAATTTTTTTAATATTAAAGGGAACATCATCAGAAAAGAACGCTTTACACTTTTAACATAGCACATGTTTTTCAGAAAAGAACATAAAAAATGTAAAAGGCAGAATAAATGCAGAGTTTTACTCAGAAAAGAAAACGCCATTAGTCGCTTTAACAACCGTAATTTATTATTGCGACCTCTATTAACGATCGGCACACTTAAACGTTTAAAGTAAAACTCCTTTGGCAACGTCATTTCGCAAGTATTTATACTCAATAACATTTATCTAGAGAGCTCCAGAATGTGTCCCGTATTTTCGAGCTTTTACTATTTGATGTTAACGACTAATACACGTCTACTATGTTTTTATTAACGACATCTATGGTTAAATAGTTGCATCACTTATCATATAGCTTTTTTTAACGGACTTTTTAACATCGAGAGCATTCTGCACATTGGGGTTGAAGTATGTATAATGATGTATATCAATTTTAACATTACATCTGTACAATGATTTTTACACTAGAAGTGTGAATAACTAATACCATAACAATTAAAACTTATAAAATTACTTATGAATACAAAACAACTAATAAATACAAGATAACTAATAAATACAACTAATTCTTAACTTAAGTTACTTTCGTAACAATATATTAGGTACAAATTCCGATTTTTTGACTTATGACGTTGTTGTAGCAAATGAGTGATATGTAAAAACATAGTTGCCGCAGCTAATATTTGTGGTATGTTTTCAGTCTTTTAAATTTCCGTATGATTAGCATCAGTAAAAATAAATTAAAATTTACTGCATTAACAAACCGTTAACGTTCTTTGCAAGTTAATAAAGTAATTTGTTTTTCCATATTATTATTATTGTTATTTTAATAATGTCTATTGAAATCAGCAACAGGAGTACAAAGTCACAATGAAAATATAAAAAACGACAAAGAAAAAAACAGTCGAACTAATTTAAATGAAAATTTAACAAATTTCAATGCAAATAGACACATTTAAATTTAATTTGATTTATTTTACGAAAACAGGCTGAAACATTAAGCACGTCTCGTTTCTAGTCATACGCACATGTGTATGTGTGAGTGCATGAGTTATTAGTGTGTGTGTGTGCAAGTATTTAATGTATTTACATTTGTTTAGATACCAAGATACGAGTACTTGTGTTTATACCAAAAAAAATAAAAAATAACTTTATAATCAATTGACATTTTATGCCAATTACAAAATGTTTACTAAATAAATACACCACAATCAGTGTAGTCTCGTGTAGTGCAGTCAGTATGTTCTTGAACATGAAGGCACATTTAGAAAAAAAAAGTCCGGTGATTTTCTTTTAAAAAATTTTGTCTTTAAATTATCATGTTTTAGTGCGACTTAAAGCAGTAACAACATCATTGGCAATCAAAAATTAGATCAAACCCAACAAAATGGTACCACCAACCAACCAACCAATAGTTACATTAAAAATCAAACATTCGGCAGTGCCGAATATTTTTACCGTATTATTTGTAGAATGAATTTGTAGAACTACCTTAAATTTTAGCTTTGCATACATAAACATGGAAGATGGGATTCGGTCGACCGGAATTTAAACATATTCCAAACTTTCTTTTATTCCGGGCTGAGAATCGAATTATACATTGAGATACAAATTTTCCAGACTACTTTACGAAAAACGCTCCAAAATTACACCATAACCGTTCTAAGACTTCTCGATGCTTGAATTAATTTTTCTTTATTACTAGTAGTGTCTGCGTGGGTGCCCTGGTAGGCTACTTGGTAATGAGCTAGTCCAACAGTGCAAGGGTTGCGGTTTCGTTTCCCGACAGATGCGAAAGGTCAACGCTACTATTTCTTAGCAAATAAATATGCCGATTTTATGTAGCAACCGAACTATAATTGAGTTGCCAGTTGACAAAAATATGTAACAGTTGACAACTGATGTCGATAAAGTTTTTGTTGCTGTGTTTTTCTTATTTTGGTGAACAAAATGTAAAAAAATATTTTTAAGTTCCACATTCACTCCTTCTTCTAAGTCATTGAAAAAATAAGTGCACGCAATCTTCGTATTTCTTGTTTTCATAAATTCACTTATTTTTAGGGAGATCGAACGGTTTTTATTTGGCCGGTTTTTTAAATATCCATTTTTAGTCTATCGAATAAACCGTTTAAAGTAATTTTTAATTTTGTTACTTTTTATATTTATTTTCATACAAAACCCGGTTAACTTATATTTTTTTTAATTTTTAACAGATAACCGGTTTTATTTAAATTGCAACTCTGTTTTTCAGTTATTCCAAAACCGGTTTTAGGAACAAGTCGAATAATCCGTCTTCATACTTGTTTGAATTGCTTACATTTTTGGGTTGCCGATATGTCAAAATGACAACCGATAAAAGTTGCCTTGCCATTTGACAACACAAATGAAGTTCGGTTCACATACATAATCCACCGACATATAAAAAATTGATGAATAAAGAAATATTTTCTTCTGTCTTTTTGTAAAATTTTTCAAAAAAAAAAAATGTTACAAGCTCTCCGATAAACTAAATTCACTTCCCATGGTTTTTACCACCAGATTTAAAAATAAGCCATTGGCGCCAAATAAAACTTCAACACACACACAAACATTTAATAAATGCACCACAAATACAAAAAAAAAAAAAGTAAAATAAATATAAAATCTTATTATTACTGCATTATTGGAGGGGGAAAGAAAATCTCCAAATTGACTTAAATGACTTGACTTTATTTTATTTGATTTCATGATTTCTTATACGTTTTACACAAAAAAAAAAAACAAACAAAACGAAAACTTGTAATGTTTTCGTAATAAATACAGAAAATTCAATTTTATTTGAACCAAAATGTTGGAAACTCCTGATACTGGGATGAATATTCTTGTCTTGTCGTTACTTTTATTCCATTCTACTAAATCTATGCATTTATTGCTTTTAGCGTTGGTGTTGTTTGATATGAAACCCAGAATCTACCAGGAAAATACAATAAAAAAAAAAAACAATAGCAATACTAATAGATAAATGTGTCGATTAAAATTGAATTTCTTTGAGAATCAAGTGTTTTAGCACGCAAAGGCTCTTCTTTGCATGTGGGCGAGGAGAGCAAGTGTTTTTGATAAGGAACGTATGCCAAATGTCAGGAAGTTGTTTTTTGTATTTTAAGAGATTTTTATTAAAATGAAATGAAACTCGACAGGTTGCCCAATAGGTACTTTGACCAATATTGCGTTTAAAGAGTTTGTTTGATATTTTTTTAAAACGTTTACGACTTTTTTTGTTTAGGAGATCCATAATTTTAACGCCAAAATAATGTTTCCAGTTTGGAATGATTTGGTTTGATTCATGTGACGTCAAATGCCGTAAGTCAAATCCACTAAAAAGTTCAGTTTCTCTAATTAATCACCTTTTGAATTTGTAAAGGTTCACACTATGAAAGTTTTCTTACAGAAAGTCTGTGGTTATTTTTAAGAAGGGGGAGAAGAATAGCATGAAGATTTATACTTCAACGTACTTGGAAATTATTTTATGTTTCAATATTCGTAAATATAACCGTGAAGTTGGCTATGCTTTTTATTAATTTTTCACTTTATTTGCATTAAAGTTTTAACTAACCCACTTAAAGTTTTGTTTAAAAGTGTCAAAACCAAAAAAAAAACTTTGTTCAAGTAAACATAGGGGGAGGGGATTTTATACCAAGAGACCCAATTTTTAAATCGATGTCTTCCGATTTGGATGAAATTTGCACCAAAGTAGATTGATCAAAATGTCAAAATTTAACCCCCTTTAACTCAGAAACTTTTTGACCGATCTTGTTGAAAATTTGTGCCTAAACTTCTTTCCTTGGGGCTAATTTTATCCAAATCGAAGGACATCGACTTAAAAATTAGGTCACTTGACATGAAATCCCCCATATAAAAAATATCATCTAATTAAAAAAGACATCAATGTGTAGACACAAATGAAAGTTTAAAGAAACCTGAAGAAAATTTTCAGATTGAAAACTTTTACAATGTGAACCCAACCCTTAAAACACTTCCGTCATTTCGAACCTAAATGCTTTTTGGCAAACTCAAAGTTTTATGTGATCTCAAGTGATTGTTGTTGACAATGATCTTAATTCGTTATTGGATTGCTAATTCAGTGCCCTTCTGTACCTGCTCCACTGCTTTTTGATTGTGTACTCGACGTGCACAACAGAAGAGGAATTACCTGTGTGGACCTTGACTATGCTGACGATATCCACTTGCTTACTCAGCCACGCTTCCTTAGATATGAAATCTAAATTGACGATGGTTCAGAAAACTGCTTTGCTGGTTGGCTTAAAATGAAATATCAGCAAAACTAAAACAATGCGATTAAAGGCAAACAACGGGCAAGCTCTTTACTAAAGAGATAATGCACTTGAGAAGTAGACTTTTTTGTCATAAAGAAAGAATACTGGAAAAATACTACGGTTCCATATCAGATATCTCTAGCCGGATAAATAAATCTCGTCTAGGATAAGGCCGACTTAAATCATCGTATATGTCAAGAGAAAAGAAGATAAAAATTTTCGTTCGAATCAAATATTAAATCCACACTGCTGTATGTCGTAGAGAACACATGAAACACATGGACCTGGAACACATCATCATGCGAACTGCAAGCCATGCAAGTTTTTGTAAGCACATGCTTATGAAAATCCTTCGCTTATACTGGTCAAAGACAATTTTAAATCTGCATATTGTTTTTAAGCCAACCAAATGAAAATCACACATGAAATCCGAAAACTTAAGTGAAGTTCGATCAGCCATACTTTACGTTAACAGCCAAACGATATTGCTAAACAAGACAAAGAAAGGATCACACAAGGCAGCCGAAAGCAAACCAAAACTGAACTACGTCTACATTGGAATAATTTTTTTTATTCTGGAAGAAATTTGTTCAAAAACTACATTGCCCTGAAATTTTGTACAAACTACCAACTGTAATTTTTTTTAGCTCCTAAAACTTAGAGATTCCAAGAAAAAGTTTTCTTGGAGAGAAGATTTTTACTTTCGTATGTGACATTAAAAACCAAAATTGCGGCGAATTAAAATTTTATGGCATTGCCAAATTTAGCAATGCACGTTACAGTGTTGCATTCGTAGCCAAAAAAGTCAACTTTATAGATTTTTAGCGATAGAGATTTAGCTTTAACGAATTACAGAATACGGCCACAGGTCTACCAAATGTTTTTTAATTCATTCAGCAGGTACTTTACGGACATCCAGGAAGATGTCCCTTATATGAGGAGCTTGTTAATAGAATAGAACCCAGTAACTCCTTCAGATTTATAGCATTTAAATTCCCATTGGAAGCTTCTAAGTGACAACAATTTAATCCATAATCAAGAATAGAAACCACACAACCATGACTTAACCAAGAGTCTTACTACTTCCTCGCTACAAAGTAGATTGCATTTCCTATTAAATCTCTTTATAATTGTTAGCATACCGTCCTCGTTACCTCTACCCCAACCCTTCTTCCAACCACTGATAACTGTTATACAGAAACTACTAAAGAGAATTTTCTAAATTTAATCTTCATCTATTTATTTAAATTTGTATAACGTCTGCTTTTATGCGAGTGGTATTTGAACGGTGTAAAACATAAAAAATAATAAAAATAAAATAGATACAAAATAATAGAGGGACGGATAAATAGATAAATACAGAGCGAAAAACCTAAAAGAACGTTAAATGGTTAAATTTTTTTTTTTGTTGTTGTTTAAATTGTTCAAGTTGTTTATAAAGTTTTGTGGGGCTTTTAACGAAGGATTTGCGGCGGTTAAAATTACTACGATTCTTTATGAGTCTTTCTTTCCTTCTTTTGTTTGGGGGGATTTTGCTGACTAAAAGCCGTGATGGTGATGATGGCGTGATGACGGCTGTGACTATGACAACGATAGAGACCCACAAAAAAAACAGAAACACGTAATTTAAACTGGCAGTATTTGTTAGCGCCACATTGCAAACTTTGTATTATTTTTTTTTTTTACTCGAACGAAATGTTTTCCTTCATTTTGTTTGTGCTGCGTTGTTGATTTTGTTAGTTTCTTTAAATCTGTTAAATGTGTGTTTAAGTTGATAATAATTGTTATTAGTAGTGTTGCCGTAACTGTCTGGGAATGGGATATTTTTGCAAAATATTTACATTTGCAAAGTGTAAATTGGTGATATTATGGCAAATTACAATTAGAAGATAAACGCTGCTGCATAATTTTTACATTTCGAAAGTGTGAAATGATTATAGCGATCTATCTATCTTTTTAAGAAAATCGTAGAACACTTAATGAAATTTTCATCAACATAATTGAAGTTGATGCAGGGAAAGTTTCTTTTTAAAAGCAAAAATAAACAACAACAAAAAATCTCTTAATGGTAGTAGTGAGGCAAATTTTGGCAATAGTATTATTAGAGATTTCGCTCAAGGATGCAATATTGTCGTTAATGCAATGCATATTTTTGTTCCCAATTCGATTTGTATATTCCAAATTCTTTCGAAATACCTAAAAACTTATTTTTCCAAAAAAAAAAAGCTTAAAAACTTTCCCTGATTATATTTAAAATATGGTCCACGGAAAATGTATAAAATGTTTTTTAAACTGCAACTTATTCTTTTATATAATTTTTTGTTAAGCACTATAATTATTTTCTCATCTTTTCGATATTAAACTTTTCAAACTTTAATTCTTACTGCATTTTAGATTTATAGTGACAAATAAAAAAGTACAAATTCTAAATGATAGTGATCAAATGACACTGTGTATGGAGTTATAGGATTCTTGTGTTTGGCTTCTGTATGATTTTTTTAATTCATACTTGCAAACGAATCTTAACAAGCTTGAATTTCCAAAACTATTGGTTTTGGCTTTAGAAATGATGATGCTGTTTGATAACAACTAAATTCTGTGGAGGCGTGATGGTGATACGATAATCTACAATACAAAAAAGAAAAGAAAAACATAAATTTGGTGGGTTTTTGTGAAAACTTATGCTCATTCGAACAAGTAGAGCTGGTAATTAATTTTTGTTTGCATGTACAAACGGAATAGCAACATTATTTAAGTTAAAGTTAGTGCACGAAATAACTTTTGAAGATTTATAAAAAATAGGAAAGAAGCATATTTCAAGCCCCTAAAAAGTTCGAGGAAAGATTTAAAAGAAAATATTAAATTGTATGTAAGTTTATTTCACACTCTGAAGTTTAATTTGTAGAATCCTTAACAGCTGGTGTATCTTTGAACCATCAATTTATGCTGGTCGTGTTAACAGAAATATAATTTTTTTGAAAGGTTGTTTTACATTTGGGTTTATAACTCTTGTCATACTAAGCCGGTTGTGCTGGGTTTCCAACCCAAGCTGCTCAGAAGGCTGATGATGACACCAATTTCGTTCTTTTCTGTTCAGTCGGACATGACTCAGCCGATTTACAATTACTGAAAAACCCAGAATATATGGGAACTTAAATGAATATTAAAAAAGTTTCACACGGAAGACAAAATTAGTACAGTATACCAGCTTTCATGGTGGTGGAGGGTATAAAAACAAGTGCAGCGAAGAGATATCGGTTTATCACCGAAGTGTTTTCCGAATTTTTTCCATCGAGTTTAAAGTGCCGTTTAAAAGTGGTGATATTTACACGAAAAACAAAGACCGTGTTTATTCTTGGGATAAGAGCTAACCAAGATTAAAAGAAGAAAACCGAACTTGACCTGCGATCAAATGAATGAGAGCGGCTGATAATATTATATAACTACCACGTAGCCTCCGGAAGAGGGAAAGAAGAGCCTATAAGGGGAAATAATCGTATGCAAGTACAACGAACGAGACAGTTGCAGGAGGGGATTCCTGGGGACTTTATGGCTTGTAACAGAAAAACGGCTACACTGGTTTAAATTCACAGTACTTACATAGGTATTTATTTTAGTACTTATGTTTAAATTTACAAGTTATGTATACTTAGGGATGAGAAAACTAATAGATGTTTGAACGTTGATTTAGGAGCTGGAGGATGACCTGGTCATTACAACCGCTATTAGCGAACTGAACTCGACCGAGTTAACTTAACTCTTTCTACCGCCAAACAAAGAAAACGCGGCGAATATAGACCGGTAGAAAAAAGAGTAATAATTCACGATACGCTGAACGAGTCAGAGCCGGAAATGTAGAAACAAACTATAATTTTTGTTTTAAAGAAGTACTTTAAACAGACCGGCTTGGCCATAAAAGATTTCCTAGAACAAATATAGATAGAGAGAGAGAGAAAACATAAATCAGCTGTTAAATAAACCTAACACCATAATTGTGTTAGTAAGAAATGTGTTTTTTTTTTGTTTTTTTTTGTTGTTGTAATTTACACAACACGTACGGAGTTTTAAGAGACAATTTTTATTTTTTTTTTTTTTTTTTTTTTTGAGAGAATTTCTGTCTAGTCAATCTTCTATAACATAGTTCCAGAAGTACCTGACAAGTCCTTGGAAGCCACTGAAGCAACAATTTCTTGTCTAGCAGCAGGACTCATCCAAAATAAGGTTTTGATAAATGACCTTTGTTGGTGGGATTAATAGCTCTATTATGAGCTGCTAAAATCGGGCATGGCGATCAAAGAGGACTTGAACGGTACACAGTTGATTCGTTTGAAGCAAGAAAATGCGACATTAAGCCGTTAACATAAGTTAAAAGCTATTTAAAAAGTTATGTTAAGAAAAGATTTTCTCATCCAAATTAAAGTAAAGACCTTGCCCAGTCCAACTAGCAGGTACACACTTTAATTTTCGTATATATTTAAAAGAATAATTTTTCTGTGTAGCGGATTAGAAAATAAAATACCATAATTAGTATTGTGGTTATTTTATTGAACTGTTTATTTTAATCTAAGGGCCCAATCATGTAAAAGCAAAAACAAAGTAATAAATATTTTGTAATTTTGTTGTTGCTTTCTACAGAAATTTATGTACCGTTTTTAAATTTGCAACGCCACAAGTTATGCAGCGTTTAAAATTTAAAAACGCAATGTGAATTTCTGTAGAAAGCAACAACAAAATTACAAAATATTTATGACTCTGTTTTTGCTTTCAATGTAATTCTTCGGCGTTGCGCTGCGTTTTACATGATTAGCGCCAAAATTTTTATATTTCAATCAGGCTAAAGTTTATCAAATTAATATTCATTATTTTTATGAAGAAAGGAATTTTACAACATGAAAATTTATTGATTATTTTTCATTCTTCACTGACCGGGGGACTAAACTTACGAACAGGTCGAACCGCACTATCTCCTTAGCAATCTTTGCCGTTTTACCCTCAACGTCACTGTAGACGGCTGCCAGTCAATAGCCAAACATCAATCTTTATACCAAATGGTATTTTTTTTAAGTGGATCGAAATTTGTCGTTGTGAATGATGTTCTTCCTTACTACTGTTTTTCATCCTTTTTGCCAAGAAGTCTTTTTAAAGTCCAAAGCTCATTTTTCTTTTTTTCCGTTGACCTTTTCAAAGACTTTAATCTCGTTTAAGATTATTCTTCTGTCGTACATCTTCTTCTTTAAAAATTTTCCAAAGAAGTTACCTATTCTTTCGTGTACAATCTTTATCATTTTATTTGCAAATCTAGAAATACTTTATTTTATGTACTTTTAGTATCAATGTTTTCTATAAAGTTTTATGTTTGTTTTCATGTATAAAGTTTAAGAAGTATTTTTTTTACTAAAATACTGGCGTCGTTTTCATTTTATTATCTAGATAAAAAATCTTCGAAAACGTTAGAAAGATTTTGTATATAAACATAATTTTAGTTTTCGATAATGTTTGCAATAAGTAGGCAAAGAAAACAGGTAAGTTATATTTAAAAAACACACAGCATAAAAAGTATTATCATTATGGAACTTTTTTGTTTGAACCACAATAATATTTTTTTTGAATATTGCAATTTTTTTTGATATTATGACAATATGACTTGCAGGGTGTGAATCCCCCAATTGTTTTAAATTTTTTTTTAATTTTCTTAAAATATTAAATAATATGACAAACAAATTGCCAATGTAATCTTATTTTATCCCAACAAGGATATTTTCCTAAAGTTTCACAAGTTATATCGTTATTTATGGATCTTTGTTGTTACCTTTGTGATCCTAAGTTACCTTGAAGGTTGTATTTATAATTAAGAATATGTTGCAGATTCTTCTTACCTTTGTGAACACTAATCAACATATTCTTAATAAAAAATTCCTAAAGGCTAGATTACACTATTATACTTTTTATTATTACATGTCAAAAACTCAAGTAATATGACAAAGTGTGAATGCAATGTATCACGAAAATGACAAGTATTATGAAAAAAGTTTGACATCCCATACGACTTCATATTTTTTTGAAAAATTTCTAAACAATAATACTTTTCATTGGATCAGGGTTGCATTTTATTTCATTTGTGAGTGTTTATACTTCGTGTGATGGTGTGAACACAAACTGTCGTGTAAAATAGGATTTTTTGACAGTTGCAACAAAACTCATAAGATTTCTATCTCACAATGTATTATGGAATACGTAAGACATGTGAGATAGTGAAAACTAGCCTTAAATAAACCCAAAATTCAGAAAAAAAAATCCTAATAGCAAGAAACTTGATTAAAAATCGCGAAAAAGCGGTAGTGTTTTTTTTTTTAATAGCCGAAAAATTCATTAAATAAAAAAAAAATACCGCAAATTTAGGTATCTCAAAAATAAAAGATTTCATTGTTTTTTAAGCGTAATAACGATTTCTTTTCATTTTCAAAATAAAAAAAAAATCTAAGCGCAAAACTCTATAATATAGATATCTTTAATAAACACATACATCGTTAATCACATAAATGAAATAGTTTGACTTCTTTTAAAAAAAATAGCTTGAAACAAAAAAAAATAAAAAACGAATTCCTGTTTATTGTTGCTGTTTTTGTTTAAGCTTTGATATTGTTTCAAGTAAAACTGGGGCTTATAATGTTTAATCGCTTAATAGTTTTATTTGTGTTATATCTTTAGTTTTTCTAAAATCTTTGGATGAAGTTTCCTGACGATCTGGCCTAAGCAACCAGTGAAATGCGCATAGGAATATCTTATCCCATCAACAATCGATTTCAGTTTATCAATATGTAAAGGTGCTGGCTAGGCAAAATGGTGGAAACAATTTTTTTTAAATTTAACGGATTAAAACTTGAAAGACTACTTTAGAACGCAAATAAGTGGATGCTATTTTAATGCGATACTAGCGATGTGATCAAACGTCATTTTTTTGTAATATTTCGTAGCACACATTTTTTTGTGTTGGTAGATACAATTACACTTCCATTAAGCAATTAGACCAATGTCAGGTCAATGGTATAAAAGGCAAAAATTGGCAAAATGCGGTCTTTTTCCTGTTTTAACCTCACTGTAAACTAAATAACTTAACAATTAAAAACGTAGCTAAACAAAAACTACTTAAGTTCTTATGTGCATTAAAAATTTTTTTGTTAAAAGTGTATAAGAAACCAAAGAAGAATTCCAAAAATTTTATCAAAAAAAAAAAAAACAATTTGGTCTTGCTGGAAATTATTTTTCAATAATTGTATCGTTATACATCAAGCAACTTGCTTCATACTGGTGCCATTCCAAAAAGGGTAAATTCTTATTGTTAACAAAATAATGCTTAATTTCTATCTGACTCACAAAATTACTTTAACAGATTTGGCACCAAATTATAAATTATAAAAAAAAGAAGTACACCTAACGTTTATGCCAAATTCCAAATCCATTAAATCTGTGGGTAAAAACAGAGAGAGAATAAAGGAATGATTCTTAAAATAATATTCCTCTTGCCACAAATTACAGTGTCCCACTCAAAGAAATACAACTTGTTAATCTATTGTGGAATTCCTAAGATAAAGTAAAGTGGTTATCCGTGACACGAGAATCATAAAACCTCCAGGCGACCCATCATCATTAGAAATTTAAATCGAAATATCTATAGAACCTAGTTTGTTTTATCTTAATTATAAATTTAACTTTTAACAGGCAGAAGTGGGGTTTTAAATATTGCATCATAAAGGAAAATAAGAAAAAATTTTGAAAGGCTCAATTATATCTTCACATCAATGCAATATTAACTTTCTGTCTCTCTCCCAGCTTATAAAACTCCAATTGCTGAATGGCCATTCAACGGTGGATACTAAGAAAAAAGTAAGTTGAAGAAATAAATCAAGAGAAAAAATGTTTAGTAATCTTCTTTACCTATTGCAAAACACATGTCAAAAATTAAGATAAAAAAAAAAACATTTTGTTTTAATTTAAAAAGAAAAAAAAATTAATTAGTTAATTTATAAAATAAGAATAAAAAAAAAAAAAATCAGTGAATATAAAATATTAATGTGAAAAAGTTAGAAGATTATTACAAATTTACTATAAAATTATTGCTATTGATGTGAAAAAAAAATTAAAGTAATGATAAATTAACAGAAGCAAGAAAAGGAAAAAAAGGAATAGTAAATGAAAGAATTACAAAAAAAAAGCAAAAAAATAAGAAAAAAAAACTGTGTAGAAAAAAAAACAACAAATGTAAAACCAATGTTATAACCACGAATATTTACTAATTTTTTTATTAATTAAACAGGTATTTAAAGCCCCAATTAATTTAAGTCATTTTTATGTTATTTTTGCTCACTTTTTGAGAAGTAGGGTACTTATTATTTTTTTTTTTTATAGAACTTGTAACCCGCAAAATAACTAGTAAGATTCCTATAGGCAACCCTTAATAGATTTTTTTTTCTTTTCTTTAAATTCCTATTTAATAATTATTAAAATTGCTTGCAAAAGTTCAATGAACTCGTTTTTAGGTCTATTTACTTTTTATGTTATATACTTTGCAAATCAATTTTACAGGGTCACAAGATCTGTTAGATTTATTGTTTTTCATATATTTTGAACGAACCTTTTACGAAACTTTATAAGGAATTAGTTTTCTATTAAAGATTTTTTTTCTGAATTATAATAAATTTTATAATGAATTTCTAAATATTTTTGTGTTGTGATTTCTAGTGAACTAGTTTAAGGTAAAGAAAACCAGGAAGAAGGGATTACCCAATGTAAACTTTAGTTATTCGGAATATGAATATGTGGGTAATCAATGGTCGGGTTGGGCATATTGGTCTTTCAGTGTCACCTAGGAAGGACCTATCGTGATTGGCGTAAACAATAATTTACCTTTAGTTTCTGATTATTTTTTTTCTTTCCACATTAAATCATTCTTGTCATTTAGTTTTCTTAATCCCCGTGAAATAATTCGCATGCATTAAAATGATTATATCTATGTAGCCTTGTTAATAACAACTTTGTTAAGCTCACGTACCCTCCCGATTGCCGACGAGCCAGTGCCGGAATTCTATGCATGCAAGGGCTTGACACAAAAGAATTAAGTTCTGACTTATAGGCTGTATGCTACAAATAGTATAAAAAAGGGGAATTTAGCACATTTAAGCGAAACCTTGTGAATTCTCTTAAAACTTTAAAAAGTCGTTGAAGTTAAAAAAGGGAAAAAATGGACTTAACTGAAAGAAATTTTATTTATTTAACTACCCCCAATTACACGAAGTTCGGTTCAAACTAACTATTATTTTTACTTCCAGTTAACAATATGTTTTGACAGCTATAACTGATAGTTAGTAATAACTCAACTTGGTGAAATGACTTTACTTTAATTCAAATACTTTTCTTTATTGAACATTTAGAAATATTCAATAATTTAAAGCACCCTTATCTTGGTTGGCGAATTAAAAATACGCCTGCGCCTATTTGGTATTATATTAAAGAAAATAAGTTCACGTTCTCATTAATCTATTACCAAACAGTCGCAGGCGTAGTTTAATTTCGCCAACCACGATAAGGTTGAATCACCCTTATTAAATATGTTTTATTGAGTGGAATTTTGCAAAGTGTAATTTTGATAAATATTTTCATTGAATCAAATAAAAAGTTTGTTGAATTAAAATTTTGTTTTCAACAAACAGTGTTGTTAAAAATGTTCTTAAGATATTTTTCATGTATACACATCCGCATATGTATCCTTCATATTTTGTAAAAATAAACATTTCCATAGTCCAACTTTCACTTTCAAACTAAAACCCTATTTCAAGCGAAATTTTTACCGGCTGACTGGATTATTTTAATTAGAATTTTTGCCAACATTTCAGGCATATCCTCAATAAATAAAATTAAGCAGATGTTTTCAAGCCATTTCACCCGGTTGCAATTTAAAAATTATTAAAAATATTCGGCCTAAATTGTATTCGAGCTCGAAACATTTTTTTTTAGAACAAGCAACTGTGTAAGTGTGCGTGTGTCTATTAATGTATGAATATTTAATGCCAATGACCATGGTTTCACACACAAACAAACACACACACTCACTTGTTTTCTTAAAAACACAGCAAACACACATACACAAAGACTCACACCCTTGTAGCCATGTTGAGCAACGAGTTTAAGTATTTTGTGTTGTATCCTTGTTCTAGTTTTAATGATAAATGTTTCCTTTTGGTTCAGTTAACCAGAATCTTTTACAGTAATAAGAGGCGTTATTAAGTCGATTTTAAGGCATTAGAAATTTGCAATAGATACATGGGTGTGTGTGTGTATGGGTGAACATACATGCACAAATTGTGGTGGCTTTAGTACATATTGCAAACATATACTCTCGTTTTAGAGATCTGATAATCTTAATGTGGCACCATCATGAACCAACCGACCAACCTTTAAATCCTTCTCTACGACTGGTGGCGGTTGGGCCTTTGCTGTCGGTCTTGTCCTGGCACTTTCATTTATTATTATTCGTAGTGTTATTATTGTTGCATGAGATTGTTAAAGTTAAATGCACATTTGGTATTGTTTAATTTTTGTTTTTGTTTTTGTTCTTGTTATTGTTTCTGTTGTGTTTTTTTTTATTTGTTTATTTGCTTGGTTTAGGCCACATTAACATGTTGTTAGATCTTTTAGATTTTCTTAGTACCGGCACCAGCACCAGTAGACAGACACCACATACGCATTCAATAAGAAATAATTGTAATTTATATTTTGCCATGATTTAAAATTAAATTTAACATCAGTTTAAATTCTGCATTATTTACACTAAATTGTTTGGATAAATTGTTTTACATTCATTTATTTCAAATAATTCCAGTTCATTTAGTAAAAAGGGGTGTTGTTTCTGTGCTAAGTAGACAACACTTGCAATTGCCAAGGGATTTTGCTCTCAAAGATTAAACTAATTACAATTGTAACAAACATACTTAAATTTAAATTAAAATAAATATGTTCTTATTGTACAAAATTTATTAGTTGACAGAAGAACTAAGAAATGTTTTGCTAAAATAATTTTTGAGGCAGACATTTAAAGGACAAAGTCAGTCATTATGGCAGTTTTCAAATTTTGAAGATTAAACCGCTTTCGGTTCTCTAAGTACATACCAATAATGTTAATATGATTTTCTATACACACAACTTATCTGTTTCTACACTCACAATATTCTGTACGTAAAATTAACTGAAATTGTAATATAAAATAAATGAAAACTCAGTTAAAAACTGGTCTACTTATTTTTCATTTATTTTTAGCGAGAAGTTCATTTAATTTTTACTGTCAAAAATTCAACTCCATGTTCCGTAAAACTAAATGAATTTTCAGTTATTTTATATATAACTAGCTTAACCCGGTGCGCTTCGCTACACTGCTTTAACCACGTTTGAAGACTCTCCCTTCAATAGTTCTTCAGTTGAGAGATATTTAATATATGCATCCTAAGGGAGGTATTTCCCCCCTGTGCCTACCCGCTTTATTTTTATTTTCAAAAGTGTAGTACATCATAAGAGTGACTTCTACAAAATTTAAACATTCTCACTATAACAGCTCTTAAGATATGCGATATTAAACATTGGCGTCCTATGGTGGGTACCACTTCCCCCGCTGCTATTTTATTTCAATTTTTGGGCTCAGAGGATCCTACTACTAAAAGTTCAACAAAATGCGTATAGCGTCTGTTATTTATATTTATATCTATGAGGGGTACTGCTCCTCCTCTGTCTACCCCGCCCATTTTTATATTGAAATTTATAGTTTACTATAATAGTAGCTTTAACCACGTTTTAACCCTCTCCCTTTAATAGTTTTTCAGTTGAGCGATATTTAATATATGCATCCTATGGGAGGTATTTCCCCCCTGCTCCTACCCGCTTTATTTTTATTTTAAAAAGTGAAGTACATCATAAGAGTGACTTCTACAGAGTTTGAACATTCTCACTATTACAGTTCTTAAGATATGCGATATTTAATATTGGCATCCTATGGGGGTATCGATTCCCCTGCCCCTATCGAAAAAATAAGTAGCCTATATTATTTGTAGGGCTCACTTGATGTTACTGTTAAAATTTCAGGAAAATCGCTTCAGTTTCATTTTTATATATGTATATAGATAACTATCAAAAAATTAACTGAATATTCCGTAAAAACAAAAGAATATTCAGTTTTTATTTAATTCAGAATTTTTGGTTTTCTCCACAAAAGAGCCGAATTTCTAAAAAGTACCACACAGACACCTCTCCTTGTATTTCTAAAGAGAGAGAAGGAATATTATTATATATTATATCAACGGACAATATTAACTGCAAATGAAAATCCGTATTCAGTTAAAAATCAATTTGCTTTGAATTTTAAATGTTTATTTATTTAAAAATGACTGAACGGAAAACTTCTTAAATAAACTACAGTCCGTTACTGTAATAACATTGTGAGTGTACTCGTACGAGCACCAAATTTGTGCTATGGGAAATTTTAGAAATCCATATGTTCAAAAATAGCAATGAATTTGTGGTGGTGGAATCATTCTTAAAACATTGACCACCAGGACATTTCGGCAAAAATTTTTCCAAAGACCGAAAATTTTTGTGTGTTTAACTGATATAGAAAGATTTCTGCGGCATCTTTTAAAATATTCTGCTGCTTAGTTATTACTTTATAACAGTTTTTTGTGTCGTACACTTTTGTGCAAAATGGACCTGTATGAAAGGGATGCGTTCGCATAATTCTTTGTCGTACAAGAACAAACGATACAAAAGTCGTTAGAAAATAAAAACTAAGCCGAAATCAAAAAATCCTTAAGCTAAAAACCCATACCATCCGTTCTATGCGTTGTTGCTTTTTATGCATTTGACAAAAAAGTAGAATCAGTGTAAATGTATGTGACAAGTTCCACAGCAACTCGGTTTACTTTTTACTTTTATACGCGTCACATGCGTCAAGAAAAAATGAAAGCTGTTTTTGATATCCAAGGACGGCATTTTATATTTTTTTTTTTCAATGTTATCAATTTTTGAATACAAAATAAAACTTTAGTTTGCTTTTTCCTATAGGCTTTTTTTACCAAACATACAAAGAATATTAGGCAACAAAATAAAGTTTTTTTAAAAAAATAAACCAAAAATTAACAGCCTGTTATTCAAAATAAAATGAAAATGTTCGATAGGGAATTTATATTAAAACAACAATAAAAAAACTCAAATTGGTTTTTGTCTTCAATATAAATTTCTAAACGAAAATTTTTATTTTAGTTTGAGAAACAGGCAGTAAATTGTACTTATTTTATTAACCAAAAAATTTCACGGGCTTAAACAAGATTTGCTGTCATTTATACGAAAAAAATGGTTAACTGGCAAAAGAGGAAATCCCTTTTCTAAAAAAAAAAAAACAGACAAAATTATTAAGAAAAAGCTAATTTCCTTAAGTTAAATGGCCTAAGCAAATCAATGTTAAATAATTTTCTATTTTTTTCATTTTTGAACCCAACTTACGATGAAATTTAATCCGTAAAAAGAAAATAAATGATCTATTTAATACACTTTAACCCAATTAAAAATTAATGTTACATTAAACCCATTAAAATGTTGTTAAATAAACAATATTTAAATTTTTATTAAGCATTTACTTTTTGTTTCTTGTCTTCGATAGATTATTTCACATCCAAATACGACTTTTTTTAACATAATCCCATTAAATTTCCCACATTTCATAAAAAAATTATAAATGCCACAAATAATTTGAATTCTGTTTTGCAGTATAATTGATGATGAAACCTGTCAATTGGATTTACAAAGTTGCCACTTAACAAGTCTGTAACTAACTGAAAGTGAAAATTGGCAAAAGCGAAGCTAAACACACTCAACTAAAACTTGCTTGTGGCAAACCATGTTACGTTGTCTGTCTGCGTTGAATGTCAATAAATAAAAATAATAATAAAGCGTCAGCGACCACAACAACTAAATGGGCATTTAAAATATTGCCACCCATCAGCAGCAGACATTAAGGTTAGACAAAATACAACAATAATCATTGGCATCCTTTCTGAGAAAAAACAACTAGAGTAGCATTTTATAGATTTAAAAAAATACTGTCTCTAAAGAATGAATGCCAAATGAGACTGACGGCTTCTTGCTTATTGGCATTCGCTAAACACTTTTACAAATTCAATTTGTGGCCTTAAGTTAGTTCTAGTTGAAATTTGTTGTTGTTAATAATAGAGAAATGTTTTGGAAGCTCTTTTATTTGCATTCGACAAACGTCAACAGCAAAAGGGATTTACACTCAAAAACAACTGATGGTACGAATAGTTTTCAAATGAACTAGATCACAAATAAACAAGTTAACAAATAACCAGGGGCCTAATTCTGGCATTCGTGATCGAGTACTTTTTCGATTTCAGTCGATACTGAATGAATCGAAATTATTTTTTCAGTATTGTGAAACTCAAATAAATGCTTTACAATAACGAAAAAATAATTCCGATTCGTTCAGTATTGACTGAAATAATTAGATATTAAATTGCTTTAGAATCGAGAAAGTACTCGATCACGACTGCCAGAATCTGGCCCCTGTTTTCAAGAACTTCGCAATTAAAATAGTATACAAAAGAATATTTTCAAAAAAGACCGATTGCAGGAATAAATTATTCCAAAAATGAACAAACTAAATAATGAACTACTTCACAAACGAACTTATACTGAGATATATAGTGTAGAATTTAACTTGTTTACAATTGAACTAGTTCAAAGAAACTAGTTAAAATTTTAACTGGTTTAGGAAAGCACTAGTTCATAACTAGTTTACAAAATAAGTTCATACCAGAACTAGCCCAAAAATATATGAAACTTTTTGCTAAACGAACTTATTCACTACCGAACTTGTTCACAAGTGTACTACCCAACAAAAACATCTCTTGCCAAGTATTTTAACCTCTTATTTTGTCCCTAATTCAACTCATTTTTTATATTACTACAGAGAACCTACTTTGTAAGTACAGGGCGGCGCATAATGAACGTTATAATTTAATAAGTGAACAAATTTTTTTTGTTTGTTTTTTTCAGTATTAACTATGAAGAACTTGGGATATTTATGATGGAAAGACTCAGCCCAGAAGAAAGAACCAAAGTTGTTTAATTTTATTTTGAAAGATTATATCGTTATTTATGTTACATTCGATCGCAACATTTATATTATAAAAAGCGATTAGCTGAGCTAAGATTCGAACCCAGGCTTCAACGTCTATATTTGTTAGTCTTTAATCCACTATTCTGGGTTGGGATTTGGACTTGGATCATACCTTATTTGCTGATTTGTTTTGTTTTGCGCTCTAGCCAACTCAGCTCCGCACATTTGCGAATTACCGTGTGCCTCGGTATGCTAGCTGGTAGCGAGTTAGTCTATCAGCGCCGAAGTTGCGGGTTCGATTCCCGCCAGAGACTCTGGTTTCTTTCCTGCAGACAAGCATAGAGCTTCGCGGGATTAGCTTAGGAAATTAAAAAAACAAGAAAAAAAATTATGAGGAAGTACTTTATAACTTGGTGTATTGTAATGCAGCCAGTAGCGATTATTTATGCAAAGTAATGCGGTAGGAAAGTTGTTTCAAAGGTATTTGTTTTGTAATTTGTACGTTAAATGTTTAGTGTGTTGTTTATAGTGTTGGGTATAAGCTCAATGAAAATAATAAGTTTTGACATAAAAAAACCGCTTGACGCTCTTTTTTAATTAGCTCAGTAATTTAAACAAACGAACTTTGCACTCGTCATCTAAAATCAGGCAGTTATAATTAAAATAATTTAAATGTTGTTAATGATTATCACTCAATTCAGAAACTTCGTCTGATTCTTCAAAGTAATTGGAGTAACATTTGAATATTCGTCAAAAACTATTCGAATTATTTTTATTCTAAATTAAAAAAAGTTGTTCTAATATTCGAATAAATTTTATTCGAATAACAACACCAGTAGTTTACAAGCTAATAACAAAAAATTAATATACAACTACCTTCAAAATAAGTCATAATAATAATTATTTAGGAATTAAATAGTAAATTCACTTTTTCTGTCGTAATTTTTTTCTGCGGGTGTTTGTTTAGTAAGTAAATTTGTTCTCGAACTCGTTTTATAGGTGGCCTGACGTCAGAGTCTACTTGTGCGTGTAGTGTCGCTCGTACGCCAACAACTTGCCGTCAGTTACCAAACAATATAACCACAATCATCGCTGGTGCCTGCCTTCTCTGTCATCGATTTACTTGTACCTACTTGAGTTTGTGCACTTGCTTAAATACACTGTTTTCTTCGTGTGACGTGTTTAGCATACAAAAGTATGTTGTTTCATGTTACACACTCTTGGAGCGAGTGTTTCCAAGAACACCTTTTCCTATCATTTTACTATTTTGTCTACTTAAACATTTCAGTTCTAATTCGAAGCTTGTCATTGGTTTATCTGTGACATTATACATTACATGTTCTGGGGATTTAGAGCAGCACAAGCATGTGAGATTGTCGTCTAATAACAATTTTAAGCGACACCAAAAGATGCTTTCAACTCAAATGAAGTGTCTGTATTTATGTCCGTCTGTCTGGCTTGTCAATCATTATGCACACTTGAGTCATCACCAAACGATCAGCAGAGTACAAACGATTGTTGTCGTCAGTTTGGCCATTTGAATGGTTTGTATGAGTGTGTGTGTGTTTGTGTATCTTATAGAATATTTAAAAAATGAATAATTATCCATTTGACGTGACCATAGTACTCTACTGAACAGCTAGCTACAAGTAGAAAAATGTTTATTAATATTCTATACCGCATGCATGTAAATAAACGATAATCTTGTTTTACTTTGTGAGGATTTAAACTGATTTTGTGGTTTAAACTCGTGTTGAAAAAAGGCACTGAAGCTTTGGAAAATCATAATAAATGTCTGTTTGAGATCACCACATAGACGCAGAGACCACATGCTCAGAATTGCAGCCAGTAGACACGCATTCACGTACATTTTGATACATGTTAGTGTTCGTGTTCTTTGATACTTATTGTGGCACATTGGCGTTAGCACTGGCCACACTGGCCACACTGCCACTGATAAACGTAATACCGAGTTAATCTTTTTTTCGTTTTTTTAAAATGAATATTACATCTGTATTTACACTCTCTGGCATCTCATAGATACACTAGACGACGCAGTGCATAATTAAATAAACATTTATTGCAGTAACAGCAGAGATTTAAAAATTATAATTAACTCTGTTTACAAAATATAAACAAATTTAATACTTTTAAACTTAATTCAATAAATATATAAAATAAAGTCATTTAAAGGGGGATTTTTTTGTTAATCAAGTGGAAATAAATCTGCAGCTCCCTTTTTTATTAAATATTTTATAATTATTTTTTTTTTTTTTTTTTTTTTTTTGTAAAGACCCAAAGTATTTAAATGCGAAACTCACACGATTCTACTTTCTTTTACTGTTAGTGCTGGTTCACACACTTCAAGTTACAGCCGTAAAATATTGAGTTTTTAGGAGAGAGAGCAAAAGAAATGGCATTCCCTTTTCCCTTCTGGGAGTGTGAAACACCACTAAGTAAAAGACAAGGTTTGTGTCTTGATTAACTTAAATTGTATTTGGTAGAGTAAACTTCAGTCATTTGTGTTTACTTATTCATTGAACAAATTGTAAAGTTTAATTTTTTTTCTTAGAAAATGTCACGATTTAAGCCAACAAAGAGTCGTTTGGAGAAAGTTTTGCTTTGGTTTTTTTTACTTTAAATCAGATACATCTGAAGAAGAACTTGCAAAATCATTGTCAGTAACTCTAGCAGCGATTTCAAAAGGTTTGCCAGCAACAGGATTAATCCGGTTGTAAGCCGGGAGACGTTGAAAGACGATATTTCATGTCCAAAATGCTACTTGAACGCCAGAAAGAACTTATTTTTGCAGCAAAATATTACTGGAGATAAAAAAACTAAATACTTGAAGTGCAAGAAATCGTATGTGAAGCCCGGCTAATCAAACAAAACTAAATCGGTATTTTGTCAAAAGCCAGTTCACAAATCAAGTTTAAAGCGACCACGAAAATTTCGTTTGCGTCATTGTCTTCCTTAAATGTTCTTCTTTAACATTTGTGAGACTCAATTTGTTTTAAAAACTGCAACCATGTTTTTGTAGCCAGTTTTCTGCCTCTTCTAAATTTTTTTAATTTTGAGCTGTGCCTGTTTATGATTATGGCGTCAAGGTAATGTGGAACTAGGTGAAGACCATCTGATGAGCTGCTAAAATCTGGCCAGACGAACACAGGTGACCTATACGGAGTAAAATTGATCTAAAATTGGCCGAAAAACGCCAGGGTAGCTGATTAGGACTTCACATCCGCTTATAGTGCTGCTAATTTTGCAACGCTGAGTTTCAGTGACACCTTCTTACCTGACCCGCAACATGCCGTTTAGGTTACTTAGGAAAGTGATCGCCTTCTCACTGAAGCTGTCAACAGGTAGGAAATCCAGAGTGACATAACCAGGGAATATTTGATCAATGGCCAGAAGTAGAGAAATTCTTCAGAAATTCGGATAAGGAATCACTTATGGTGAATTACAATAAAACAGCATTCCTTATAGGAGCCACAGGAAAAAATAAATATATGATAACGCTCAGCCACAAGTTAAAAACTATTTAGCAAATAGTCGTTGAGAAGCTTCGCCTCACTCGCCTTGTTGTTCACAATTTGTGCCGTCTGAGCACCAAAATACGCCTAACTCCTTAAGAACAGGGTATCCAATTTCGGCTTGAATTGTTCGCTCAAAATTTGCCAAAAATATAGAAAAAGTTGGAACAAATTACTTTTCAAGGACATTTTTAGACTGCGTGACTTATTGAGATAAATTATGACTTAAAGACGGATGTCAATCTAAGGATCACTATATACGGTAAGTCCTTTCTACCCAAATTAACTGCTTGTGCTAAAGGAATAGAATTTGTAACCATCCAACTACATGCCTACCGAATTATGGGGATTAGGGATTGATGCTCGTAGGGCAACTTGGTAAAGTCGTTTACGATTCCTGTTGAGCTCAATACAACTCGGCTTACGCTGTCTTCATCCGTAATGACACTATGTTAATAAAGGTGCCCTCCTCCACTAACTGGAAACGGCAATCAGCACCCGCAGTAGGTGACAACCAGACATAAACACTCGCGGAAAATAGCTGATATATTCAGTAAATTGTCAGCCTGTTGACTTAGATGGCAGCCCTATCATCAGGAAAGGGGGTGATGGGTTGGTACGCTGTTTCCACCTGCAATTTAATTGTATTCCCAGTTTTTCTATGAATAAGAATAAAGAAAAACTAGCCGAAGGTGAGCTCTGATATTAAAGTCTAGCTGGCCATTTATTCTCACTTTTGAAAAAAATAAACCCACTATAAGAAGTAGAATTTTAAAACTTTGTATAAAATATCGTTACTAAAACAAAAAGACATGCTACTAAATGTGTTAAATATCTCACAATTGAAGTATTTAATGTAATGCATAAGCCTTTAAAAGTTTAAGTAAAACTCTTAAATCTTTCGCAAACAAATTTAAATACTAAAATTTCAATTAGCTTTGTCCAATTTGCATTCTATAAAACCTGCCACAAATTAAATAAAAATGTTAAATGTTTCTTTGTACTTCTCTAAAAGTATAACTAATCAATTAAAAGTGTGCTGGAAATCTACTTAAATCAACTTCCTTCCTTGATTTGGTTTTTCTCTAAACATTTTTTTTTTTTTTTTTTGTTTGTGTTTTTTTTTGTTCGTTAGTTTGGAAACCACAATGTCATACTTCGAGTACTTAATGCTAACAAAAGGTGACAAACAAAGTCTTTGGTTACTCGAACAATTTCCAACAAAGACATACAATAAGATTGCTGTAGTAGCAGGTGTACGTACAATAGTTGCAACAGGAACATACACAAATAAATGTCAAAACTTCTGTGCCAAACAAACGTAGAATTATACTCAATGCATGCAACCACAAATAAAATGAAGCAAAAAACATCATTCAAAAGTAGCAAAAAAAATTTTACCTGAAAATAAGACTTTGATGGCTATAATTGCAAACTATACACTCAAACGAAAAAAAAAAAAATAAACGGTAAATGAAGTCAACTGCAACCCATAATGGCCAACATTATTAACTCTTCTTCTTGCATCGAGCTTGCCACCTCCACCGACAACTGCAACACTCTTTTAACAATTATGTGAATGTACAGGGACAAACTCGAACAACGAACTAACAAAACGACCAAACAACCATCCAGCCAGCCAACCAACAATCCAGCCAACTAAGCAGCCATCCAAATAACCAGCGAAATAAACACTAAAATCGGATTGTCCAAATGTTTAGCTTGTTAAGTGTCAATTTGCAACAAAAACGAAAAACTAAATAAATAATAAAAACTCACAGCCAATTTCAGTGATAACATCTGTCCAATGAGCGTCTAACGAACGTATCAACTCTGTTTTAAAACACGCTCTGTGTGTGAGCCAATAAAATGTTCCTTTAGATGCAACTAAATCCACCAGCCACAATGTGCTAATACTCCTACTTGCTACTGCTTCAACACATCGAATAATGCACAGGCTAAAATGATCATAACAAAACGTTATGAAATTAATACAAGCAGCTACCGTATGCATTGATAGCATAAATTTGTAATTATATTTATGGCAATGTGTGTGACTAAAAATATGTCCTAAATTATATGCCAGTAGTTGTCGAGTACTTATCGCATAAACTCGAGTACATTTAGTCAAATACGGTGTATCAAAAGTGTTTGCAATAAGGTGTCGTGCACTGATTTCAAAAAGAATTTTTGTAATGTTAACAATTCAATCAACTAAAATTAGGTTTGGTCTTCTAGCAGTAAATCGATTTTAATTAAAACTTCATACATTATTTGAAGGCCTTTATTCTTATTTTCGACATAACTTCTCTAACGGCCATTATTTCAACTGAAGGTTAAGATTAAATTGAGAGATAGTAATGTGTTATGTGTAAAAAATCGTCTGTTATCTGCCGGTTAATAGTTAACGCCAAGTTATAATAATTGCCCTAATAATTTTGGATATTAAGACTTCAACTAGCATTTAACACGCTACTTCATAAGCGTTTCACTTTCTTTCGTGGACACATTTAAATGCCAAAGTTTATGTTTCCAGGTTTTTACAAAAAGTACCAACATTTTTCATCTAAAAGTTTCTCATTTACGTACGACCCTGTACTTAAATTTTAGCTTTCTAAGTTTAATATTATAGAAAATTCAAAGAGTACCACATCCACACTCATAATAAAAATCAATCTATCCGTTCTTAAATCAATCCGAAGCGGTGTTAATAGTAAGGTGAGTACGGATTTTCTTGAATCAAGTACAGAAAGATTAATTTTCAATCGCGAAATACTTAACTTATCCATATCCAATCCCGAATTCGTACTTGAAATAAACCGAAAAAGAGTAAGAAAGAGGAAGTTATTATGATTGATTAACTTACCCGCTTTACACCTAACAGCATCATGCTCGATATGGTTTTTATTTAAAAATCGTATGTATATATTTAACTTAAAATATAAACTAAATAAGAAGCACGAGTTAAATTTTACTTTTTAAACTTGAAAATAATTTATGTTTTTTCTTCTTGTTCTGTTGATTTTGTTATTTCTACGCACAAACCGTCTTTTTCAGCTTGTGTGGTGTTGTTGTAAATCTCCAACAAACTTTGAAAGACGCACGCGTATGCGCGCATAAAAGAATGCAATGCTGAGAGATGGGACTTATAAGTCATAAATATGAGATTAAAACCCTCACTTTGTAATTTTACTCTCAGAGTGGCACTACCAACGAAAGGTTCAATATTCTTTTTACTTGATTTAAGAATTTTATAATTATTTTGAGAAATTCCGGGATTGATTTTGAGATGGTATCCCATTAAGGATTGTTTTGAGTACGTTTAAGTGTTTTTCGTACTTGAATTTTTGAGTACGACTCGTACTTAAGTAAGTATGGCTAACTTCCAAAACGTACTTATACAAAGTTTGTATACAGTTTTACAACTGTATTCTAACCAAGTACATGCACAAAGTACCAAAACCATGCAACTATGTGCTTTGATTATTTAAACGTTTTGAAATGTTAGTGATGCAATGCATAATATAAATCTGTATTGTTGGAAATTAAATGTAAAATGTCACAAAGCATCAACTTTAAAACCGATGCTCTGATTGCTTGTTTGCTGCCGTACTAATACTTAACAGTGATGTTTTGGAAGGGTTAGCATTGTATATATATTGTACTGCGGGGTTATGAAACATTATACTTTGTTCTTACATAAAGCAATTAACGTTTTGGAAGTCAGCCTATATATATGTATAGATTCCCCTAACTTCCACTGGAGCATAGGGCGCGTAAGTATAAAAAACTTAATTCTTCCCGAGCGTTTTTCTTTCTGTGTAGAATCAAAAAAAAAAAAAATAGAACTTAAAATTCCCGTATTTCCCGTTTTTGATACTTTTTTTCTCCCAATTTAAGTATTAAAGATTTCAATATTGTAGTGGAAGCCTATAATTTAATACGTTTTTGCCAATGAACGGAGAAAAATTTTTTTAAAAAAGTTCCAAAAAATGCACCCCATAAACGTTCAAATTCGAAAAAAATGTCCCAAAAATAGTTGCGTTCGACTTTTGAAAAAGTACCAAAATTATATTTTTATTTTTTAGATAAGTAACGAATGTGATTTAATTTTTATTTTTATCTTTAGGGGTTAGACGGAAAATTAGTTTAAGATTCTCAGCAAATTCAATTAAATTTAAGGGTTTTAGCCGTTGGCCTAAAATTTTTCTTATGGTCCAGTGAGCATAATTTTATTTAAATCCATTTACTGGCATGTTTGCCAATAATCGGTTTTAAACTAATGATAAGAACTTAACTAATTTCGGTTGATTTATTATACATATTCTCAATTTGTTATCAAAGTAATTTTTTGGAATACAAAATTTTTAACGAATAAGATTTTGTTTGACGTGCTCAATTCCTAATTTTTATTCGTGATAAAAACACTGAAATTTATTGTTGGGGAACAAGACAGTTTCTATGCGTATTTCACTTACAATTAATTTTAGTGTTTTTATCCAGAATAAAAATGGGGAATTGAGCACGACAAACAAAATCTTATTTTCTCAATTTGTTTGATAATCGAATTATTGAATTCTTGAAAGAAAGATTTAACTGAATTCAGTGGTTTTTGCAGCGATTAATCCCTTTTGAATAGAAATCAAACCTCTAATAGGTTTTCATTTAATAACAAAAAAAACTTCGGTATTTTTGCCTTTATATAAGTCCCATCCTAAGCGCCGCCCTAATATCGTTATCAACATGGACATGCACATTGCATGCATGCGAACGTTACTCATTAAGATCGCATCTTTTACTAATAATGCTCAACGGATTAGTTATGTTTATTTAAGAAAAAAAAATTAAATTACGCAAAATAAAAGTTTTGCATACAAGTATGTTGCATGCGACATATATGTTGTACACAACAGGGATGGAAATTAAAAATTTTGAAATGGTGCCAAATTCTTACCAAAATATGACTTTTTGAAGTATAAACCAAATTAAAAGTTCTAAAGTGATGTAAATTTTTTAGGAACAATTGTGATTTTTAGTTGAACTCTTAATTTTTTTTTTTAAGCAAATATCAATTAAAGGAATTGCTAAAGGCCAAATTACAACATTCGTAATCGATGGAACTTACACTGAAAAAAATCAATAAAAAAATTAATCATTAACAGTGCCTGATTCAAGAATTTCTAAGTTGTTAAATCCCGAATTCGTGCTTAAAATATTTCGATTCTAACCTAAGCACTTGCCCCAGAGAACGATAAATAGAATATAATTGATTTAGTTATTTACTTTACTTACCCACCGTTTGCTTCGCCTTTGTTGTATTGTCCCCTTTGATTACAGAAGAGCTCTCAATTACAAGACGCTTCAAGCATGACCGATATGGTTTTCGAAATCATTCTATTTTGAAAATTGTAACAAATAGAATTCGCGAATTTTTGATTCTTTTACTTTGAAATAATGTATGTTTTTCTTCTTATAAAATAGTGTTGTTGGAGGTGACCATATTTAAATAAGTTTTTTCTCTGGGTGTTCACAAAACAAGCAACCCATTTCTTACCTATTTTTGTACCTTTTGTTGTTGTTGTCACGCATATAGAATAAAGAGTGGGTCGACAAGCAAAAAGTTTAAGCTTTTGATTACTTGATTTAAGAATTTCATACTTATTTTAAGAAATTCCTGGACTGGTTTTCGAAAGTTATACCATTTTAGATTGTTTTAAGTACTTTCGTACTAAAACATTTAAGTACTACTCGTACTACAAGTAAGTGGAAACATTTGGAACAAGGTTTTCTTTCTGCGTAAAATACAATATAAATGGAAACTTCGATAGATTTCAAATGCAATAATTTTTCCTTAATATTAAGAGCCAGTCATAAAATGGTTCTGGTTCATATTTAACCAATAAAATGTTTTAAAATTTTCTTTAAAAATCGTTAAATTAAAGGTGACCGTATTGAAACGTGTTTTTGACTGCTGGAACTCCGTCCCGGTTCATAGTATTTCGTTGTATATACATTTCTCATGTCAACCTTTTTCAAAGGTAGAAGTCGAAAATCAATCTATATATATACTGTGAGCGTCAAAATAAAGTGTACAGCTTGTTTTCCAATGTAAGAAGTGTTGTACGTTGTAAAAAAAGTTTAATTTCTACTTTCTCAAATTTGATCAGACTTCAAGCTTGCTGTCATCTGTGAAAAATACGTTGCTCCAAAAATTGACGAAAGCAAGTTGAACAAAAAAAAAACTGATAAAAGGTAGAAATAAGAAATTCAACGGAAAAAATACAGTATCTATAGTGAAGCGGGATAGGGTTGGCTTTTGTAATGCGTCCTTAAACAGATGAATCAGCCCAATAGTCGCTCAATATCAACTCACCTAAACATTTGGGAACATTTGGACAGACAAATTAAAAAAAGCATAAGCAGCAAGCACTTGTAAATGATAAAAAACTTCTAAAAATTTGAATTCTTTTTTACTAAAATAACACTTTTTATATTGGAAAACCAGTTGTACACTTTATTTTGACGCTGACAGTATATAATTTTTAACTTTACTGAATGACTGACTGATCCATCTCCAAACGCCTGAAGATCGATATTTTGGACCAGAGACGGAATTTTTGAAAATTCGAATATTTAGGGGGTAAAAAATGCAAATTTGCCAACCTCATATCTCCTTAACTAAAAGAGATACAAAATATATTTAAAACTTAACGTTGTCCGGAACTTATTTGAAATACGGCTATTTTTGGAAGAAACGGTAAAAAGCTTTATTTTGGAACTTTTTGTTCACCCCACCTATCTTTGAAACCTATAAGCATAGAAACAGAGATTATATCATATTCGTAACTTATCTTAAAAATACAAATATGAATATGGTACTTTTTTGGAATTTTTTTACAAAACATTTTTTTCCATTCATTGATATACATATGTATACGTATTCAATTATAGGCTCCCACTACAATATTGAAATCGGGAGAAAAAAGTATAAAAAAAAGGAAATACGGGAAATTTAATTTCTTTCTTTCACTTTTCTGTTTTACATGTAATACTTTTTCATTTTCTATAACATTGAACTTAGAAATTAGAAACACAGCACAAACAGAAAATATAAGATTAAAAATATTGGTACTTTTTCTTAAAACCTTGAAGAAGCAAAATAGAAAGGGACCTAAGGGTAAAAACCGGTTTTGTTCAGGAGAGCCTTTTTAAAGATTTAAATACGTGTATCTTTGGTGTACCATCACTTTCATAAAACGCGCATATCTCTGGGAGGTAACACTTTTGGGGCATGGGATCGATCTCGTTCGATGCTCAGATGTTGTCCACATCAAAAAAAGTGAAAAATTTTTTTTTTACCCTTAGGTCCCTTTCTCTTTGCGCTGTCACATATATATGTCCATAAAATAATAGAAACGCTAATAACGAAGTAGCAGCTTAAATGCTGGTGTAATAACAGTTTTTATTAATATAATATCAAAATATTATCTTTAATTCCTTTTTTAATTAGGCTACACTGGTTGAAAAGTATGTAATTAGAAAAAGGTACCTTTTACATTGCGACGGTACTGCGGTATTTCTCTATCACAAAAAATACTTTATAAAAAAAAACAATAGTAACGAATTTCCCATGCCTGATGTACAACTATAATTCTCTCCATCCATGCAACCAACACACATTCGTGTAAAACCGTTCAAAGTTATAAACTCAATAAGACTGACTGGTGCGATAGTCAAAGTCTGATGGTTTATGGAGATTTTTATAATTTGATATCAACTTGTATTATAATGTAGATTATTTCGTTATTGTTGTTGGAAAAATTATAATAAAATTTACTTACACTCACACACAGACGGACACGCTTATTTTTATGCATATGAAATTTTATTAAACCTAAACGAATAAGTTCGTTACAGGGAGATTTTTAAATAACAAATTATTGATTAATGTTGACTGTCTGCCTTAATTTTAAATTAAATTTTTTTAACAACAAAATTATAGCAATAAAATCTTATTAAAAGATAAAATATTTTTTAATAAAAAAAAAAAATAAATGTACAACAAAAGTTTAAATAAATTTTTTACTGTAAATTTCTAAGAAATTCTTAGTTAGAATTTAATAATAAATTTACGAAAATATTATTGTTAACATCTTGGCACCTGTAAGTATTTTTGTTTTAAATATGTTTATAAATTTTAATTAACTTATTTCTTCTTAGAAATTTTACTGGGTTTCTAAACAGGAAGATATTCGTATTGTTTCAAATTAAGTTTTCAATGTTGCAACAATTTATTCACCTTTTCTTACTTTGTTTTTAGGAAAACTAGAAAACTGTATTTCCAATTTCAATTTCCTTCTTCTACTGCTTAATGACCTAAATTCCATAAACATTTTACGTATATTTTCCTTGATTTTTCTCGAAAAACATTTTTTGTGGGAACATTTTCTGCACAAAATAAGAAAGAAAAAAAATTATGTTTGTGCTTCCCTTTTGCCCAAAAAAAAAAGAACGTAATCAATTTTCATGTTCACACTCACATAGATTTTGCAATTTGTTTAGTAAAACAAACTTTTTGTCGATTTCTGCAGTTGTCGTTGTTGTTGTTTTTGTTTTTGTTACGAAAAAGAGTTAGAGAATTGGGTAAATGGTGAACCAGACAATACAAATAATAAATAAGCAACTTTAGGAAGGTTGTCTCGAAAATTTGGTGAATGAAATAAAAAATTTTAAGTCTGGATTCACACAATGAAAGTTTTCTTTCAGAAAGTGTGAGTTAGTTTATTGGTGAGAGTGGAATTATGAGATTATGCTTTTCTACTCTCTTCTCTCACCCTACTATGGATTTTGTTATTTATTGTGGTACAAAACATCATCCGAAATTACAATAATTGGTGTACCTGATAAATGTGACGTGATGGGAGAAAACTGTGCTTATATTCGGCCATAGCATTCCAAAAAAACATAAGAATCTGGTTGAATGTGCAAATAAATTTCTAAAAAGTTTTTAAATGTCTACCTGTGCAATACAGTGTCTTAAATAAATCAAAGAAAATGTATTCAGAAGGAATAGTACAAGAAATATAAAGGGTGGTTAAATTGTAAGGGCCGATGTTGAATGTGAACCACACCTAAACGCCAAGTTTTTTTCCGAATTTTATTTGACATTTCTCTATTTCAGACTTACTCAATTTGAACCATGGAGAGATACAAATCCAACAACGTGTTAAAGTTATCCAGACTTATTATGAAAATGGGCGTTCAAATCAAAATGCATATCGTGCACTTCGTGATTTTTCGTTAGGCACATTTTCACCTCAGTGGATTCGTTAATAAGCAGCATTGTCGCATTTGGGCGAATGATAATCCAAGAATGATTGTCGAAAAACTAATGCACCCACAAAAAGTGACTGTTTGGTGTGGTTTATGGGCTGGCGGCATCATCGGGCCATATTTTTTCCAAAATGAGGCCGGTCAGGCAGTTACTGTGAATGGTGTTCGCTATCGTGAGATGATAACGAACTTTTTATGGCCCGAATTGGAAGATATGGATGTGGACGATATGTGGTTTCAGCAGGACGGTGCCACTTGCCACACAGCTAACGAAAAAATGGCTCTTTTGCGCAACAAATTCAATGGCCGTGTTATCTCACGTAATGGCGATGTCAATTGGCCGCCAAGGTCATGTGATTTGACACCGTTGGACTTTTTTCTTTGGGGTTATTTGAAAGAAAAGGTGTACGTCGATAAGCCAGCAACAATTCAAGAGCTAAAGGATGAGATAATTCGGCACATTAACGGCATAGAACCTCCATTATGCCTCAGGGCCATCGAAAATTTGGACCATCGGATGGAGGTGTGCCGCCGTGGTCTCGGCGCCCATTTGGCCGATATTTTGTTCCATACATAATTGAGTAATACCAATATATCATTATAAAGTAAAATTACAATAATTTCCTAAATAGTTTGTTTTATTCAAATCAACATCGGCCCTTGAAATTTAACCACCCTTTAATACTAAATAAAACACATTACATAAATATCTTCTATTTGCTGCAACAATGTCATAATCCAAAAAACATGTTTGGAAGAAAACAAGTTTAACGTTTTTGAATTACCAAAACATTAAAGTAAATATTTTATAAAAATTACTTCTCGAGAGATATACTTACAAATATTTATTTTAGTTTTTATACCATTTGAAATTATAATAAATAAAAAAAAACGTAAAAAATAATTAATGTGCTGTATTTATTTTAATTTTAAAAGATGTGCCCCTTTTTTAAAAAAAATCCAATTTTTTTGTAGATATCCCCTTTTTTGGTACTATTTGAAAATATCCGACGGTAACACTGACTGGAACTCAGAAGGAGCACGATGTAGAAGTCGTCCCAGAGGATCATGGCGTAGAAGTTTCACGAGTGAAATAAAATCAGTCAACAAGGATCTCAGCTGAAGATCATAATGTATATAAGGAATTTTGTTCGGCACCCTTAGCCGGCGCTACAGCAATGAAGACCTGATGAGACTACTTCGGCTTTCTTCAAATCAGTTTTCAAAGACCGTATGAATGATTTGGTTCCTGTCTCGTATTTCTATATTATTCGTTAAATGAATTTCCATATCAAAGGTCAAATATAACGAAAAAGATCGTCAGACAGGTTTATTTAAATCGGTCTCATCAAAGTTTTTCGTAAGCATATAAACTTAGAAAAAAAATTGAACATAGAAAAGAAAAGGTCAAATCAGTATCTCCAAAATTATTAACCGTCTGGTGAAATTTGTGATTTCAGATCATGTCTTCACAAAAGATTGTTGACATTTTCATGCTTTCGATCACAAGCCCGCAAATTTATTAATTTTGTTGAAAAGTCTTCAGTCTAATACTGAAAGCTTACAAACGACAAAATAAAAAAAAAATAAAAAATTTCCAGTTCATGGAGCTCTGCTACGAACATACGTTTAAAATTTTTGGAAAAAAAATTGTCAGTGTAAATTTTTTTATCAATTTTTTTGTTTAATTCTATGGTAACTAAAACGGTCCTTAGAGAATGCTTTTAAAATTTTTTTATGCAAATTGACTCAAGTTAAAAACATGTATTTAAGAGCATTTCCACTAAGAAGTATTAAATAGTAGGTGTGTTCAAGTTTTTAAAAAACTTTTCACTATATAATAGATTAATTTCAAATCTTAATAATTTTAAAGCGGATCCAGAAAATTTCGAGATATTAACTAAGCCCTTTTTACACTAAAATCTTGAGTATAACGACATGTCAAAAACTTTGTTATGAAATGCCAAAAAAAAAGTAAAGAAATGTAATGTAATGGGTCTTCCCATACATTTGAAATATTTCTGAACTATAAAATTTTTATTCTTAATTTTTAATTTGATCAATGTTGTATTTTTATATAAGCACAGCAAGGGTGGAAATTGAAATTTTGTCACAATTTTTTAATTTTTTTTTTTTTTTAATAAAAAAAGTGATGATTATTTAAAACGTAACTTTAAATTACAGCAATTGCTTTAGGCTACTCTGTGTTAATAGTAGTGCTGGGATATTACTAATATTTGTCGATAGTTCAGATTTGTACATGTTTGTACTTGAGTAAAAAAATAATTTTTTTTGTAAAAACACCAGCATGTCCACCTTATTTGGTATAAGGCAGTTTCTCCTGTTATTAAATATTTCAGCAGCAATTGAAAAGCACCTTTCTGAAGGAACCGAAGTAGCAGGGACTAAGAGATATTTTATTGCAGCTTTAGATAAAATTCTAAATTGGTTTTGATTCTCCACCTCTAACTGCATTGCATTATTTTCTTACAACATTACAAAAACATTTGACATTTCAGTCCCTATGTAAACATATACAAATTTTGACAAAAGGGCCTCGAATTAGCAGTACAAAGAAGCACAGCTTAAAAACTATCGATACAACCTACAATTCTTCTTGTTTTTATACATAACTGTAACTCAGAGCGAATTGCAAGCAAGTACAATTGCGGCAAAAAATTGTGATTATAGCTTATATTTCATGTTTTCATAGCTGTATTTTAAATAATTATATCGATATTTCCAATCGGTATTTTCGATATTTTAAGACTATCGATAGTATCGATAGTTTTCCAGCACTAATTAAAACATGGTAAAAACTCAAGTTAAAGTAAAATTGTGATAGTGTCAATGCAAGGTGTTATGAAAATGACAGGTATTAAAAAACAATTTGACATCCCATACGACTTCATCATTTTTTAAATTTTTCTTAACAATAATACTTTTTATTTGATCAGGGTTGCATTTTAACAAAAGCATGGTCATGTGTGATAATGTGAATACAAACTTTAATTTTTAATTAGATTTTTTGACAGTCGCAACAAAACTCATTAGTTTTCTATCTTACAAAGTAATATCAAATACGTTAGACTCGTGTGATACTGTAAAGTATGCTGGAATAATGTTTACAAGTCTGCACCCACCTAATTGCCTCGGCAAAAATTCATACCTGCAACAGCCAAAAATTGTTTTGGCTCACAATAAAAAAAAAACATGAAAAAGTCAAACCGAATAGCAAAAAGAAGCAACTCTCCCTTTTATGTGTGCGCGTCATTTGGGAAGCTACATTTTCAATAAATTTTTTATGTTGCCACACGTACTGGTTGGTGTTGCTGCAAATGCTCTACATAAGATGGCAAACAAGTAGTAGGATTGTTGGGCAGCTAACCAGTCAAAAAAAGCCGCAACACCAACAACAATACAAACACCAACTGTGTACTTTGGTACGCAAACATATGCGCTAATTGCTGAAAACAATGTATTATGCAGTCACTGATGGTGTCGCTAATGTTGTTGTTATTGTTTTACGCTTCAGCCGCAAACAACAACAAAAACTTCCACCAAAATGTGTCATCCATTAAAAAAAAAAACGAAAAAATGGACAACAATATTACAAAAAAATAAACAATAAGCTCTTATTCTGAAAAGTAGATACAACCAACTTTAGTTACTTGTGGCATACAAAGCTTTTGTCCACCATTTAAGGCATGTGCCGCCCAGTAGATTTTTGCCTAAGGCCTTAAGGTGGAAAAGAATACAAGAAGCAGCAAAAGTTACGTTGCACTATTGAAGATGCAACAAAATCACTGTAGTGTGTGACAAGAGAATTGTTTAACACAAAAAAATTTAAACATTTCTTAGATGAATAAAAAAATAAATTGAATGGTTTTTATTTAATTCTCGCTACTTCGCTACAAGAAATGAATGAGCGAATAGTCACATTTTCTTAACACCAACGTGAAAAATGTGACTATTCACTCATTCATTTCTTGTAGGGTTGGGAAATGATAGCAAATAAGGGAGTGATGTTATTAATAGCAATAACAACAAAGAAAAACATATATTAGAAACAAATTCAGTGACTTCAGATCGTAACTATAATTTTATATACAACACAATTTTAAAACTTTTACTTCTTTAAGCCGCCTCTACCAATTGACTTAAGTCAAACTGCTATTGATAAAAACTCTTCCGTTGCTAGCAAAAATCTTATACATAATAAAGAAACTTGGATTTGAGATTGTAAAATTTTTATTTTGAATTTCAACACTTTGAACATTCAAATATGATCCTTCGAGATATAAATTAATTCTCAAATGTTTCTTAAACCTAAATTTTCACCTTTCAGATTGATTTAATAGGCGCATTTGACATATAAGAACACATAAGAAATTGCTACGAATTGTTTATCCTGTAATATAATTATAGGACTTTAAGTCCTGTTATATAGGAATACCAATAAATCAATAAAATAAATAAATATAACATTTTCACACTTTTATCGATTATTTTTCAAATCAATCAAAATTAAAAACAGTATTGAATTCAAAAGAAAATATTTGAAAATGGATTTAGCTCAACTTTACATCACATGTGACTTCCAAACAGTTTTTGAAGAAGAAAAGGTGTTAGAATATTGTAGAGAAAAACATATAAAAGAATTTTTTTAAATACTTTTACAAAAGTTAGACATTTGAGAGTGTGTTTTATTTGAAAGCAAGGCGAATTAATACATATTGCCGCATCAGAGATAGTTATGCTGTCTGTCAAGGCGAATTGAATGCTAGGCGGCCTAATCGCTGTAAGAACAAAAAAACACGCCATTCGCGTGGTGCAACTTAACTAATCTGTCAAAAACATTTAACTAAAACCACAAAGGAAATATTAAAACAAAGTGTAACAATGTTCGGTTTATAAGAATTAATTTTGTTTGCTAAATTTTATTTGATTATTTTCACTTTTAAGAATTTTAATGAAAGCCAACATAAACAATCTTCGACAGCTCAGTTTTGCATTGCTAATTCGTCTTTGCACAGCTGAAGATAACGTAGGCTAACTAGGCCACCTAGTTTGCAATTCGCTTTAATTGCTTGCAATTTTTATTTATGTAGCTTGACATCTCTCTCTCTCTCTCTCATTTGCATTTGCGTTTTTTTATACTTAAAGGCAGAGTTAGCCGAACGTCCACGTCCCCTAACGGAACGTCTGGTTCGTTTTGTTATTTGCAAACAATGTAAATTCTTACTGAATTTAAATGTCACGTTGACGGAACGTCTCGATCTGTATAAAACAGATTTTTATGCCGTTGTTACGTGACAGTTGTAAGGCAGTGATGGGCTGCTTGTATGTTTAATTGAATGTGGGTATTTTTGCTCTTTTTTTTGGAGCTTTTTTCAGTAAAGCTATGGAATTGAGACAAAAAAACTTAAAATACAACATATTTCCATATAAACAAATATATTTATGTTTAGATGTAAAAAATAAAAAAAATT
The DNA here is from genome assembly GCA_963931875.1 of Pollenia griseotomentosa. Classification (NCBI taxonomy): domain Eukaryota; kingdom Metazoa; phylum Arthropoda; class Insecta; order Diptera; family Polleniidae; genus Pollenia; species Pollenia griseotomentosa. Next base: position 254,706,640 of record OZ007560.1, on the reverse strand, counting down.
TAAATACACATACAATGGAAATGTGAAACAAGTAAAAGGCTTTAAATAGTATCAAAACCTAGTTTGGTGCGTACACCACAATACAATATATGTATGCTAAAAATATATATTCTAAAATACAAATTTGTTTATTGTAAATCTATAATATAAATATAAATTATTAAAGTTTTTTACATACACAAAATACTGTTTTAATACCATTTAAATCACTTGGTACTTTTTCTGCACAGCGGTCACCATTTAAACATTTTTGATTCCCATCACTGTGTGTTTTGTTTTATGTATACTATTGCATTTTGTTTATGTATGGAAAACACATATGACACATTTTTAAATGTTCTATAAGTGCACCAACGTGCTTACAGTACGGTGCGGTACATTACGGGTACAGCAACGTTCGCCTAACTGGGCCTTAAAGGTTCCTTAAAAGCTACTGAGCCATCTAAATAAGAGTGTTAAGCGTTTTCTCATGTCAAAACTTCTCATTTTAGTCTAGTTTATACAAAAAAAAACCTTTCGAAGGCGAATTTAACACCACCCTGTTGAGAAATTCAATTTGACAGATCGCTAGGCGGGTTTGTTTTATTAAGAATATCTTATTAATAGAATTTTCATGTTAAAAAAACGCTTGACGCTCTTATTTAGGTAGCGCAGTTAATTCATTATAATTAAATTCGTTTTATTTGACAATACCCTTAACATGATTAATATTATTTTTTCCATTCAACTAATTTCCATAAAAATCAAATAATTTTCAAATGAATTTCGAGTCAATTATTTATATCATTTAAATTACATTTCCTCAATTGCTAAAAGACCTTAAGCAAATAAGAACAAATTTTACTACTAGGTGTGCTTAATGCTTCTATCTTCTTCTATTTTCAACAATATTTTTTTTTTCTTCTAATTTTGACATACATTTAATTTAAATTTTTCCCCCAAAAAACGTACTCACAAAAATAAGTAAATTTCGCTCATTTTCTGCAACAACGTCATAAGCCACTTTTGACTTAAGGCCCAACTATAATATGCTTAAGCTCCTGTCAAAAAATAACAAAAATCTTTTCAAATGCATTTAAAAACACAAAAACAAAACTAAAAAACATTTGATTCCGTACGGAAAGTGCGATTTGTTTCGCACCTTGCTTAAGCAAATGACAGATTCATAAAATTTAACAAAAATTTTCCTTAAGTTCAATATGGTTTGACATATATGATTTACATGTATTCGCGCATTTGCTTAAACCAACTTAAGCATATTATAGTTGGGCCTTTAACTTTACTTAAGCAAAGTAAATCATTCTTATGAAGATATTGTAGAGAATGATAGAATTAAATCTTCTGCGCATGTTCACAAATGACGTCACACGAATTGCATTTCTATTGGGGAATAATTTGAATCTGGCAAACTCAAGATTTATAGCGAGACGGCAATCTGTTATAAAATGTATACATACCTTTTAAAATAGTCGAAAATCTAAGGGACTTTTAAACTTGGCAACCCTAAGCATTCACAGACTACGTCATCTAACGGTAAAGCATGCGCATGTCGTAATCTTTGCTTCTATCATTCTTGCATATTGTAAAGTCAACTCTTGAGAGAAGAATAATTTTTTTTCCATTTTATGTTGTGAGTAAATTTAAAACTTTAAAATAGTTTTTTGTAAAACTAATATTTTTGACTTATGATGATGTTGCAGCAAATAAGCGAAATGTACATAGAACAAATCATCTGTAGTGCGTTCTTAAACAAATACCTATCCATAACCATTAAAAACAAAAAAAAAAACATCTTTTAGATTTTATAAATCGAAAAAATCATTGAACCAAAACATTAAAGTAACAAAAAAGAACAGTCTCAAAGTCGGATGTCATCATTGTTTTAATCAAAAATTATTAACGAACAAATTTTTGAAACGTTAAATTTTGTGGAGGTTTGTCACAAATCAATAAACAATTTATTTAATTTAATAATTCATTCAGTTAAAAGACAATAAAAAAAAGAACAAAACAAATAAAATGGAAAAAAAAAAACAATTAAAGCGTGGGTTCAATTTAGAAACTTAAATAAAAATAAATTGAAAAAAGTGAAAAAACTATATCTATCAGTATTGAAAAAAAATATAAACTATAAAAAATCTATGCCAATGATTATTTAAATAAATTTCGTTAAATAACCCAAACAAATATTAAGACAAGGCTTAAGTTACAGTTTGAATTTTGCAGCACGCAAAAGTGGATTGAGAGTATTCCTCCAAAGAAAATTTGTCCACGGAATTTGTCTCATAATGAAACGAGGTCATTTTACTTTTAATCAACTGCAATTTGTATACCCACACCACAATAGTGTGTGTATAAAAAAAGGTTATATTTATCAGCGTTTATGCTGATGTGTTTAAAACTTAAAAATATTGGTTCTACACTGAAAGAATTTTCTTCACAAATCCAATGGATTTTGACATTAATCCAATAAAAAATTACATTAAAATTTAATATTATGTTTTATAATATCATTTATGGTATAAACACAACTGGGACGACTGACGAACTACGCATAGTAGGACGAATTAGTCGGCGAGAATTAGTTGCGTAAATTCGTCAATTGAGACACAATAAGTGCGTGAATTCCAGGTATTAATGTGACTTTACATATTCCTTAATTTATAAAAATAAATACCTTGGACGCTAGATTATTATTAAAATGTATTTGTAATTAATTTGTTTGTTAACATTTATCAAATTATAGGTTGACCATATTTCTACAAAAAAAAAAAAAACATAAAAAACTATTAATCGGGTGTGTTCTAGAATCCGAATCCACTCGAAAGTGGATTACTTCAGCATTTTTGTTGTGCTCCATTTCGATTTAGCGATCTCAAATTAGTTTTTGGGTTCGTTTCAAATTTGTCAATTTTTTGCGAATTTCAGCCATTCTCTGATTCTTTCAGCTTTAACGATTTATAATAAATGGTAGACTTTGCTATCATGCCGCTGTTAGCATATTTTCGAATTTTCTCTAATTTAGCAATTTTTTCCGAATTTTTACCATTCCTTATAGTTTTAGGGGCTTTAAATCAATTTTATGGCTTGTATGAAATATTAAACATTTTCGCGAATTTTCGCCATTTTTGCAATTTTTTTTTTTTTTTTTTGATATTTTCCGAGATATTATTTTCACCCAATTAGCGATATCAAATAAATTTTAGTATTTATTTAAGGGGAAGCGTTTACCCCTCTTGCCCTATCGGTTGATTTTAGAAGTTTAGAAGATTTTGGGAGGGGGAGCTTTTATCCGTTTTGCCCTTTTTTTTGCGCTCTAGCGATATGAAATATACAATCAGATCTATTCCGAATGTCATTGTACACATAAGACATTTCGATACATGGTGACAATAAAAAATCATAATATGGAAAATGGAGGGCATTTTGTTGTTATTTGTATGGGTAGAATATATAGGAAAATCTAAATGCCATGTCTCCGGAACCATTGGGCCGATTACGAGCAAACTTCACATAAACCATCTACAGACTATCCCCAAACCTTAAATTTTGGTTGAAATCGGTCAACCCGTTTTCGCAGTTAGTGGTGACATCAAAGTGTACACTTCTTTTTAAATATATATAGATTAGACTTTGCTATTATGCTGCGGTTAGCCCAATTTATTCATCGTTCGTCTGCGTAGAAATAGAAATACACCTATCGCAGAGTTCGTTACGCACGAATAAAATAAAATAAAATAAAAAATTTTGATTACAATTTAATTTTTTGTGTTATTTTTTACAATTTCAAGTTCTATCGGGCTTAAAAAAACACCCTTTAAAATCGTTTACATAGATTTTGTTAAGTAGTTAACACTATTCTTTAAGCACAACAGAATGTGTCTAGGGTTCTACATTTAAAAATATATCTTCGCACACCTTAAAGTTTCTTCAATATTTCCAGAATACTGATGGATTTGTTTTCGATTTCAATCAAAAAAATGAGGCAAATTCTTTAGCATCTGTTTAATTAAAGCGTGGCTTTGGCTAATTCTAATTATAGAAATGATTGAAAGCATACCTGAGAGATTTCTCAAACCTTAAAATTTAAAACATCAATTTCAACGTTACTGTTTATTTTCTGTTTAAGAAAAAATTGATTAAAAACTTTGAATCATATTCCCTAAGTTTCGTACAAAAATATACAATATTTATTTCGTGCACATTAAAAATTTACCGAATCTCTAATATATTCTACTGCATGAATGTATTTGTGTTTGTATTTTACCCATTTCATAGTTTGCTATTGATAATATTATTTTTAGCTTAATGTCAAATAACGAGCTTAATATGTGGAAAATCAACAAATTCATTACACTATAAAAATAATGACAATTTGTTTTCTATTAAATTGACAGGACCATTAACTTCTCCTATCAACGAACATGTGTTTGTGTTCGAGTGTGCAAGAGGATAACTGAATGTACTGAGTGGAAGCGAGTGTATAGAAATCCATATTCAATGAATTGTGCTCATGTTTTTAATGTTTTTTTTTTTGTTTTGTTTTTAACATAAAATGATAAATAAAATATAACATATTAATGGTCATAAAAATAACTATAGAAGTTTTTATATATTTAACAAGTATAACTGAAATAAAAGGCAGCAACGAACTCTAGAAAGCCGCTATTAAAAAGGACTTAGTGGAAAATGTTCGAAACAAAGTTGAGAACCGCAAAATTGTTAAACATATTCCCCCTTATGCAAAAAAAGTAAAAGTTCACGTAAGTTAGCCAACACATAAAAACCCATTCACTTTTGTTGGGCTTAGTGTGTTGGTTAACTAATATGAACTTTAACTTTTTTTGCATAAGGGGGATTATGTCTTAAGACACCCATACATACATACATACATACATACATACATAAATAAGTCTTAAGAAGCGTTACCAATTTTATGTCTTGTTAAAACTACCAATTTTTTTAAGTTCATTTTGAGTTTTTTATTTGTAGCTGCGGCAATGTTGTATCAGCGGAAGCTATCTACCAAAAGAAATTAAATGGAGTGTAAAATCTGAAATTATAAAAACATTACAAATTGTTCAACAACTCTTTTTTTTCATAGATAATACCAATCAGTAACAACAAAAGCACGGGCAACAGCAACATTGAAAAATAAATTACAAAAACAAAAAAATATACATAAAATAAGTATGTACTTTTATTTTTTGCTGTTTTTGTTGTGAAATATTAAACAAATTTGTCATGAAGCACGTTTGTGATTGACTCTTTATAAATACAAAATTTGTCTGTCCGTCTTTCTCTCTGCTTGTCTATCCGTCTGCCCGTTAAAGTGTTTGAGCACATTCATTTAAGTCTTAAGTATATTTAAGTGAACACACGTACACACATCCCCATGACCAGGATGACTGGCGGTGCGAATGTAGACAAAGAGACAGACAGAGTTTATGTACGAGTGCCAAGTATTGTGTGAAATCGGGAATAATGCTCATTGAGTTTGCATGATTAACTTTCGTCAATAAATCCATTGATCACTTGATGACAGCAGCAACAAAAACGACTATGGCATCAACAGCAGCAGCATCAATTGACAACAAAACGCTTTATATTAAAGTCATATCAACAGTTGATGCTGTTTTTTTTTTTTGTTATTATTATTATTATTTGCAAAAATCTCATCATTAATGTTCGCATGTTTGTATACTTTATCACACACATGCAAAAGCATAAAGGAAAACTGCATCATGCAACATTTTTATATTTTTCTGTTTGTTCTGTTGATGGTAATTAAAATGCATCAATTAATTACGCTTCAAGCAAATAAAAATCTGCACACAAAAGGGCAGAGCTCTATCTGTCTGTCTGTCTGTCTATACTTTTTGTGTAGGTTGGATTTGGCTCACTTTTGTGTTGTTGGCGGTGGCAGTGTGGCATTTGTTGGTGTTGCTAATGTTTTTTTTTATATTGCTCCTGCTGTTGTGTAAATAGCTAGTTTATGAATACACAAATCTCTGTTGGTTGAATTTAAAATGCTCAGTGTTCACAAGTTCATCATAGAGATAAAAAGCATAAGTAGTTGTAAGTAAACATGTAAACAATTTGGTTTATATGGTTTTCCTTTTTTTCTCACATGAAAAAACTACATTGGTTAAAAAAAAGGCATGAAATTGGCATAATGAAGTTGCAGTTTGGTTTTTTTTTTAATATACTATAGATAATCTTCTCATCTATTTATGTATATAAACTTATTAAACACTTTTTAAGCTAATAAAGAAAACACTAGAACCTGTTTTGATTTACGAAATCTTCAAAATTGGTAAGTTTTTTATACGGTAGAACTCGGTTATAAAGAACTCCAAATAAACAACAATTTAACTAACCCCTTTCACACAGAGAAAATACCAATGTTAAATTAACATGACGCAATGTTGATTGAAAACACTGTGCTCAAAATTGATACTTTTTTTAGACAAGCTGGGCACTTGGCGTTTTAGCATTATTCGGGCACGCTGAATCCAGTGGTGCTAACCGTTTTTTAGGTTAACTCTTGTTTTCGAGATATACCGTTATTTCGAAAATGGAGGAGGATGCACAACATGTATTCGCGTAACTCAAAAACGGTTTTGTTTATTGAAATAACTAAAAAAAAACCGAAACTCCGCAATAAAATTTTCTTTAAGAAAAGTAAGACTTTTTTTTAATATGAGCAGTCGTTTTAGAAACATAATTTTTTTGTTGGAAAAAAAAATAATTTTTTAATCAAAAAACGAAGCTGCAAACAAAGCAAACCAAAGCATATATTTGACCCATCTAGGGGCATCCTAGGCGCTGCAGGGGCCAAATTTAAGAATTTCATTAAACGGCCATATTTGTATGGGAGCTCCCCTAAGTGGTGGAGATACATGGCAAGTATGTTTTAAGAAAATTTTAAGAACCAAAAACTAATGCAGGTCGGTCGTACATTTTATCTCCCTGGGGGCTATTCCTGGGCATTTATGGGACTTTTTCTTCAATATATTTCTAGTCTGCATTGAAGATGTGGGGTTTTCGGTTTTTATTGTGTTTTATGTGTAAACTGTCTAAGCAATGTTGTCAACTCTGCCCTTTTCGGTATTAGATTTAGCACCATAAAACGCATGGCTGGTTAAAAGAAGAACTAGGACTTATTTAAGTCTTTTTTTGAAGATCGGAACATTTAAATAAATTTGACAATGACATTCATAGAATTGAAAACAAAATTTACTTGTATAATAAAGCTTTAAATCTCCAACAAATGTTGCCCCAAATTCAAAAACCTTTAAGTGCCTTACAAAGTGCCCCCGCTACAATTGCTACGGCCTCTAAAATAAAATTTGCTGTAGTTTGTTGAACAATGATATACTGTTGTCAAAAAGGGATTTTGTTGAAAAGCTAATGAAAAGCGTACTTATTCCATTCTGCTCATTATTTGGCGAATTTTATGCTTCCCAAATATGTATGTATGCAAACTAAGAAAACGAAAAGATAGAAGAAGAATATATAATGGTGTTTTCTTTTCTAACAAATAATAATGCATTATAATTGTGTAATATTTTCTTATTGTGTAATTGATACATTTTTCTAAATTACAATGGAATATAATAATAGTTACGTTTTACACTCAGCACTAATGTGTATTTAGCGTGTTAAATATTGAATGCAAAGTCTGTACTAATAAGCGATATTCACCACGATTGTAGCAATTTTCAACATAAATTTTTTTTTGAATTCCAAAAAGCATTAAAAACACTGATTTTCAATAGTTAAAGTCAGATGTTGTTAAAAATTTTGCGCCAAAAAAAAAATAATTATTAAATAAAAGTAAAACAAACGAAAAACAAAAAGTTTTTATATCCTTCACAATATAGCCAAAAATCACAATGCAACACAAATTGTACGCAAACACGAGAAAAAAGGTAATACAAAATAACCTGCTTGCATAAAAAAGTTCTAACGCAGATGCAAAAAAAAAGGTATTATCTCACACTCAATTATAACTGGGGGTAAGAAATTAAACAAATTTGCCATTAATTTTTGCAACATATTTAGAAATAGAACAAAAACCCGCCCGAATGGTAGCATTCATGGAACATTATTGTCAGAAAAGAAAATACCATAAGTCAAAAGCACTCCTCATTTCTTTTCACAGTAACGGTATGTATATCAAATTTTTTGCAAATGGAAAATGGAAAATCAAACACAAGAAAAAAGATTTACACCAAAAGTTGCAATTTAACCAACCTTTAATCATGTGTTAAAAATCAGGTTTAAAAATTGAAACATTGCAACATTGCAATTTTTAAAGCTTTTTTTCCACTTACCGTAATTTTTATATATGTATGTCATCTATTTCCATTAACGACGTATTAAAAAGATTTTATCAATTTAAACTTTCGTTAGGCATCTTGAAAAACATAAATATTTTACATTTGAATCAAAAACAGAAAAATCCAAAATCTATATATAAAAGAGTTGCGTGAGTGACTGACCCATTCATCATCGGCCAGCCCAAACCGCTGACCCTAGAAACTGAAATTTGGACTTGCGATTGGTCACTCCACAAATCGGGATTTTTCGACGGGATTTTTCGAAATTCGAATGTTTAGGGGGTAAAAAAATTTAAAAACGGGAAAATTCTGTAACCTTATACTTTCAAAACTAAAAGAGATGCAAAATAATTGTAATACTTATCGTTGTTCTTTAGAAAAAAAAGCGGACAGGTGTCTGGTACGTTTTTGAAATTCGGCCCTATTAGGGAGTAAACGGGTAAAATCTGAATTTCAGTACTTTTTGCCACCCCATATATCTTTTGAACCAATAAACATAGAAACAAAATTAATACAACATTCGAAATCAATCAAAAAAATACGTATACGAATTTGGTACTGTTTCGAAATTCGAACATTTAAGGGGTGAAAATCGTAACTATTTTTGGTACTTTTTTTGCAAAACATTTTCCTCCATTCATTGACATACTCGTACTTAATATTGGCTGCCATTACAATACTAAAATTTTTGATACTTTAATGGGGAAAAAATATAGTACCCAAAAAAGGAAATACGGGAAATTTGATATTTTTCTTTAGCTTTTTGGTTCTACTAAAGAAGCGGGTTAAATCCTAGAATTTAAGCAAGTTAAAACCTAGAAAAATAAACTTTGGCATAAAAATATGTCCACGAAGAAAAAGGAGACACTAACAAAGTAGCGGGTATGTGCTAGTTTATTAATAAAACAATAAGCAATATGAACAATTACTCCGCCAGCAATTTACGTAAGGTCAAACAAGTCTTGTACCATCTCAAGTTGCTTATTAGATTCATGTTAAAGAATATTTGTTTCAATTACAATTTTTTTAAAGTGTTACACATTTGAACTAACTTTGAGCCAGAGTTCCTTATAAACATTTATCATTTCAACTATTCTTGTAACATTCAATGTTTTCGTAGGATTTGTTTTTAATAAACATTTTCACAATTGCAATACATAAACCCCGTAAACTATACTCTTACATTTGTTTTCACTTTTTTTCCTTCTTTTTTCAATCTATCATTCCATAATAATTGCAATTTTTATAATGAAGGTAATTTTTAATTTTAATACATTCCAGAACAATTTAAACAAGAAACTCAATATTAAATATGATACCAAACAATATGATGTGTTCGAGTATTAAATACATGTAGAACAAATTATTTAATAACACAGCAGAAAAAACAAGAAAAAACCAACAAAAGAAAAAACAACAACAGCCAACAATTGTTGCAAACATCAGCATCAGCAACAACTGACAGATATTTATCATATTGGGATTTTTTTTTAATATCGACTGTCATGATATTATTAATATTGTCAACAACAATGCCTGCCGACAACGTTTTATAATGTTGTGCTGCTGTTGTTGTTCTTGTTTTTAATGCAAACAATAAAAATTAATGATGAATTCACTGTTGAGATTAAAAACAACTGACGTTTTTGCAACAACAGCAACATAAAGACACAAAAGATGAACAACAACCGCATTATCAACGATTGTAAAAAAAAATTATAAATGAACACGATAATACCTGATTATTTAAATAGTAATGAGTATAATGTCATTTAAATTAAAAACAAAAATAGTTAAATATTATTATTCCAGATACTCACACTGAAACAATAAAAAAATTAAAACGATGTAAACTTTAATTTTATTAATAAATACGTAACAATAACACTTTTATTAACAAATAAATATGAAACATTAAAAAAAATATAATCAATTTAACCACATTACCACAACCAGCCAAACAAATCAACAAGAACGTTTTTTGTCAATATTACGAGGTTAGATTTAAAAGTTAGTTTTAAATACAATCGAATCTCCTTTTAGTCATTGATGCTAAATTTTTTTTAACGTAATTTCTCGGAAAAATTCCACTTTCGCCGAACTTGAGTCGGGAATCCATTTTTCAAGTAAAAACTTGAAAAATAAAAGAAAAAAAATTTCTATTTACTGTACTGCCGTGCAAAAGAAGAAGGTAGAAAAGTGTAAAAATTAAAATCTGAGAAAACTTAAATTTAATTTGGTCTTTTCGTATTTTTTAATATTTTTTAATATTTGACAAACTTCAAAGATCGCTTTTACTTTGATATAATTTTTTAATGAATTTCCCGTCAACAGGCATCTGGCAGTAAAATCTTGTCAAAATGTTTATAAGCAGTGTCATTTTATTTGTATTTGACAGCCATTGATAGTAGACTATCTCGTGATTTGAGGAGTGAAGTGGAGAAAAGTGAATTTCGTATGATCGTTAAGCATGCCATGGCAAAAATCTAAGAATGCGGCTACTAATTGCTCCCATGTGCACCTATTCTCCGGATTAAGTCAAGAGTGACTACTTCTTGGCTCAAAATTTGACTCTAACGATAAAATCATCTCACAAACAAACCTATTTTGATGACCAGACAAATATTTTTTTTTTTGGTGGTATACAAAATTGGAGAAACGTTGTTTAAAACAGGCTTCGTTGATAAATAAAATAACCTGTTTTTCGAAAAACCTGTGTCCCATTTAAAAAGTCACGGACTTATCGACCCGCCCTCGTAAGTTTTAGCTCTGAATGTATAAAGAGAAAGATCACACAAAGCCCTACAGAATGGCACTGGCTTAAAAGATCGTTCTATCGTTATCCAGTAAGATGCATTAGCGGGAAAGATTATACAACTACGAATGCTAGTCCTGGCCTTTTAACAGTATTTGGTCATTTGATCACATTGACATCATCACATATTTAAATCTATTGCACATAAAAGATGTCCCTGTTAGTAGTATAGTATATAAGCACAATGACTCGACATTTCAAATAATTTTTTAAGTCAGTATCTATTCGATTTAAATAATTTTATCTATAACTTTTTTCATATAGAAGATTTTAAAAGATTTCTAAAACTATTCATTTTTAAAAAAAAATATAAAACTTTTTCGACCCACCTCATATCATCATCACAATCACTTTATTTATAATTATTAACTAATTGTCGTCATCAAATAAAACTATTAACATTAACAGCAGCAATGAAAATAAAATGGTAAAACGTTTGACCCTATTTGGCAAAACATTTTCTAGCCTAAGCACACTAAATACGAGCATCAGCAAAAAATAAAAAAAAATAGACGAAACTATAACTTCTGCTTTTACCCTGAAAATAGAATCGAAAACCAGTTGATTTTTTTCCAACCTAAGCCACTTTATCATAATATTTACTACAAATGATGTCTACTTCTATACCATAAACTATAATCGTTGATACTACCACTGTTATTACTACAACAATAACAAAAACTACTAGAAAATACTATTGGTGGTGGTGTTTTTGTTGTTTTTTGTAAAACTATTGATAGTAACTACAGAAGGTCGCCATATATGGAGCTTCGAGACACTACCTTCCTTCTGGCGTCACTAAACTTAAAACTCAACCATGTTTTCATTGCCTTATTTGACAAAATGCTCACAATTAATCTTAAAACTACAACCAGACAAAATCGCCATACAAACACGATTATATTCTCGATGTACACATTTGTATTTGTAGTGGTGAATTTACTTAGTGGAAACCGTTAAATATTAGTTAACCGACATTAACTTGAAATTGTTCTTTAATTCAGATTTTGTTTTTGGTTTCAAATTAATCTCGGTTTAACTAAGAATTCGCCGTCATCAATTTCGAATAAATAGTCGGGGGGGAAAATCAAAGCAATTATTAATGCTTTAATCACAATTCTCTTGTCTTTATGGCTTGATATTAACACGATTCGTAGAGACACAAGAAATACAAGAAAAAAAGAGAAATATGACGTATGTCTGTTAAAAATGACTATTGTGTCATAAGCTAAATGAATCTATTGTGACTACACTAGAAGAAATATAATGATAAATTGCAATTAATATCTTGTTTGTTATACATCTGGGGGTCGATTCTGGTTCTGTGAAACTGTGAAATGAAAACTTTTTTCACATTTTCATAGAGTTTCTGATTCTCGTTTAGTGAAAAAATGATAAATAAATTCGAATGTTTTCATATGAGAAGAACAAATGGAATGAAACAAGTTGTTTTCACACTTTCACTGTAATGTGATTCTTGTTCTGTGTAAAGGCCCAAATACATTGGTCAAATTCCCATCCAGCATTGTGGTAGTATTAGTGAAAATGAGTTTGTATGTGTGACACCGACGATGCTTGATGGAAAATCAAAAAATTTAGATATTTAGCATGCTTGACGAGTGATTTTGATGAGTGTATTGGCGTTACTCATCAAGCACCCACACACTTTTAACGTGATTTCAAACCGAACAGTCGCTAAAAATGTCGGATGAAAAAAAATATGCTTTGGAGGAAAAAAAAACAATGATGGAATTATGGGAAACTTTTTAATTAATAATTTTCTTCTTCTTTTCTTCAATTTTTGTTTTTATTAATTAAAAAGCAACAATTAAACACTTTATCTATATTTTAATATTTTTTGCTCCTGTTGTTGTCACTTCAAAATAAAATGGAAAATGAATGCTTGACAGCTCATCCAGCAAATGTATGTTCAAATGTCAAGCACACGTACACGAGCTTGATGTCAAGCCTTTGACCAGTGTATTTGGGCCTTAACAGTGCAAAGAAGTGTCACAAACTTTTCATTTATGTCATATTTTTACACTTTCATTTTAACGGTGAAAAATAATTTTAAATAAATTATTTAGAGGAAAATATGGACATTGCGAACGATAAATAATTATTTAAACAAATAAAAATAATAATCTTCTAATAAGATACATATTTACAGATTTTTAACTTAATATATTCACATAAAATGCCAATTTTTGATAAAATACAGAACATTACTGACGGAAAACGTTCATAAAGTTTTTTATCTTGGCTCATTCCGATTTTCTTGCGATAATTCAATTAAAACCTATAACCGTAACATTATTTGAATTAATTATATTTTTTGTGTATTTGTATAATTTTACACTTGATTAAATGACAAAGCAGATATGTAATTATCATCGGCGGTGAAGAATTAAGATTAGCGACGGCTTAAAGTAAATTTAGAGCCGCTTATTATATTTTTATGTTTTATAATAACATATTTATAAATTAATCTTTATTTGTCCTTTTATTTGTTAATGATTTAACCATTTTTGGGCTTATTGTCGTATTTTAAAGCTTTTATTTAACTTGCAATGTATGTATGTTTGGGTGAAACCTTGAAACTCAATTTGAAGCAAATATCTTCAATTGATTGAGCTGAAATTTTGTTCAGTTCAGTTCAGTTTCAGTTTTGATGACAATGCATTGTTAACTATGTGACGTCATTCTATATCCAACATAACGGCACAGCCAAGATGGCGGTCTAGCTATTTTTAATGCACTCCTATAATATGGGTATCAAATGAAAAGTCTTGCTAAGAATAACTCGAAAAATAAAATTCCGTCACACCAAATCCAATATGGTGGACTTCTGAAGCTGGAAACTAATTGTTTTTAATGCATTCCAACAATATGGGTATCAAATGCGAGTTTGAAATCAATTTGAAGTAAAAAGGTTTTATTTTAATGCGCTAAAAAGAAAAATAAAATAAGAGTAAAAAATCTTTTTACAAAACAAGTTTTTATTTAAATGCGCTAAAACAAAAGAAATTTACTTTTACTTTAAATTTTTACTAGCAACTAATAGAGTCACAGATTTGCAATGTTTGTTGCAGAAATTCTTGATTTTATTGTTGAGATGAGTACCCCTCCAAAATTTTTTCACCCCTCTCACCAATAAACTCAAGAATTGCAGCAACAAAAATTGCAAGTCTGAACAGGCACTATGAAATAAAAGCTTGTCAATTGGCATTACACAATTTACACGATGTAAAAACTTGCCGCAAAATTTACTTGTGTAGAAAAACAAGTAAATTAAATAATTTGATGTGATTGATTTTAACTATTAAGAAATAAATTAAGAGTAAAAAACCTTTTTAAAAAACAAGCTTTTATTTAAATACCCTTAAAGGAAACTTTTACTTTAAGTCAATACCAACATTATTTTCGTAGATGTCATTTGTATGCCAAAATTATTATGTTACTCAAGGTTTACTGCAATAAATATTTTGGGGAAATCGTGCGGGCAAGATGTTTGCCCAAAAAACTCATTTGCCAACTCATTGATTAATCAATTTTACATTTTATTTACCGCTCTTGTTTTTTGAATTAAAATTTTTTTCAGTTAAAGAATTGCGTTTAATGTAAAATTTTTTCCTTTACTATTTCTTTGCGCACTTGGACAGGACATTGGCGCCAACCTCTTTCAGATGCAATATCGTTCATGAAAAGCCCAAATGTAACAAATTTGCAGAAAATAAAGGAATTTTCGGTTCACTCATTATTTATTTTAAGTTAAAAATATTTCCATGTATGTATGAATATAAAAAAATAAAAAACAATTCTTTTACTGAAAAAATTTATATTGTATAAAACAAGAGGAGTCATAAAAATGTGTTATTTTCTTTCTTCAAATAAACTCGAAGAACACAACGCACAATAACAATTTTAATTTACCACCGGCTTAGCGCCGGTTCAAAAATCCTAAGCTTCGTTATCTGCATTTGACTTTTAAATTTTATTAATATAGTTACAAAAGTTTCACGGCTACAACGGAATGAAACACTTTTTCATTAAAAGAACGGGAATCGCAATTTGTGTAAATGTGAAGTGATAATGTGAAAAGTGCGTATGAAAACGAAAATGAAAAGTTTTTTTTCATTTCACAGTTTCACAGAACCAGAATTGACCCCCTGTACATATATGGGGTTGACCAATGTTTGGTTAGCAAATTCGGAACTACATTAGCCGATAACCATGTTATTAGAGTAAACA
Source organism: Pollenia griseotomentosa (assembly GCA_963931875.1). Taxonomy (NCBI): domain Eukaryota; kingdom Metazoa; phylum Arthropoda; class Insecta; order Diptera; family Polleniidae; genus Pollenia; species Pollenia griseotomentosa. The sequence goes on along the minus strand of OZ007560.1, from coordinate 254,691,229 downwards.
GAGCAACAGCGAGGGCAATTACAAGCCTTTGTTTTAAATAAGTAAACACAAGTTTTTAAAAGCAGTAAACCTGTAAATTAGCTTTAAAAAATATGCACTTAAACGAAAAATGGGTCATTTAAAAGCAAAACATTTTACAATTTGATAATATTTTCATATAATAAGCAAGTGAAAAAGTATATTCGGTTAATGCCAGACATATAATATTCTTCAGGACTTTATTAGCAGACAGATTTTCGGGTACTTCCTATTTGGAACCCATCCTCAGCAATTAGCCCACCCACCAGTTCAAAATTACGGTATCAGATTCAGGCAGATATTTAATGTCCCACACGTAACCTCTAGTTTTAGTGAACAATTGTTTGCTTTTGCTAAACGTTTGCATTTAATGATGTATAAACTTAATTATTTTTTATGCTTCGATCTTTTTACAAATAATGTTAAGTAATCAAAAAAAAGATTTATCAATTTAGTGGCAACGTTTTTTTCGGATTTTTTCGTCAAATATGTGTTAAATGTAACTATACCTTAAGATTCATATTAAAGTTATTTGTTCCGAATATTTGGCTTTGAGATTTTTTCGTCTTAAAGTGATCTTAGGGACGCAGATTATATTCATATGCTGAATTTAGTCTAAATAATAAGGCTGAACCCACAACAATAAATGCAAAACAGTTTTTTTTTAACTCATGCTGCGATAAAATTTACGTTGAAATTACCAAAATTATGTTACCGGATAGGTTAATATAACTATTAGGTAAGAACACGACTAGATATCTGTTTGTAGAAATTACGGCCATAATTATTACAAACATCAGCACAAACCCTTCCCTTTTTATATACGTATAAAAAAAATCTTTTTGGTTCTTCTGTGAAATCACTTGAAAGCATTCAGAAAAAAGCAACAAGAATCAATATGCTTCAAAAAGAAGAAATATTGATTCCTTTTACTCTTCTGAGGAGGAAGGGGCCGTAAAAAGATGAAATGTGCCCTTTAAACTTAGAAAATTCTGCAAAAATGTTCTTCTGATTAAAATATGTCAAAAATGCTGCAAAGGGTAAAATATGCCTTAAAAAATCGATGCCAAAATTTATAAAAAAATCTTAAAACGGATAAACTGATGAATACATACATATATCGTTTCTGCCTTCATTGGTCGCACAAGGAAAAACATGAAATTGCATATTAACGGTTTTCCTAGTCATTTGTATCAAAGACCATGGAATTTCACCACGTTGGCTTAGACTGCTAAAACTCAATTATTGACATCAAATTTTTCTTCCACACACATTTACAAATAATGTAAGCACTTGCCGAACAATTATCCAAAAAAGCATAGTTTAAGCCAAATATCCTCAAATGGTTTCTTTCGAGGACGTCCGCGAAAGAGAGCACGAAAAGAAAATTTGCAAAACGTTGTATACTTAAAAATTAAAAAAAAATTTGCAATTATATCCAAATATTAAAAGGTCTTGCTGAATTTATATTTAAGTCTATTTTTAAAATCTCCTACAGAAGTAAAGAACTTCTCGTGCTCTGTTTTATTTGTAACGCTGAATTGACTGCTTCGTTAAACGAAATCGGCGTTCGCTTGGCCTCGATTAACGTGGCACGCGTGCGAAAAAGTTAAATTTAAAATTTTTTAAAACTTCCGATACAATCAATATCAAATTGACCGACTTTCGATTGATTTTTAGCTCTAAAACACAAAATTGCTCGATGTCTGAAGTCATAATCATTCATTCAGCAAATTCAGGCTCCCTGATCTATTCCATCGACTACTATAGTCGATGTCATTTTTTACATTTTATTCCATTAAGCATCGATCCGACCTAACTGGAAAGGCCTGTTGTTAGAAATTTATTGAACGGTAGCACTTTTTACAATTATGTAAAACTTACCGATGACTCTGCTGATTTAAGACTCTTGAAGTTAAATTTTATGATAAATCAATACTACTAGATAAATAGTTTTTAACTCACTTAGCAGTAAATACAGTAATTAAAATATAACAGTAGTTAATCCAAAGTGATAAAAAACTATTAAAAGAATAAAGTTTTTGGTCTGGTGGTTTTTGACTAAAATATAGCAATGAAAAAACTATTAGGGTTCCTAAACCTAAAGAATACCCCGGAAAAATATTTTGGAAATTCCCAGGAATTTTATGACAAGAAATTTAAGGAGCTTCTCCGAAAGACTTTGAACCAAAATTTAAGGCTTTGCAAGATTAAGTGTTAAAAACTGCAAAAATGTTACAACTGGAGTAGACTACAGTAGGTAACGGATATAAGAAATAAAAAAAAAAAAAAATACCGCGAAAATTTTTCTTATAACCGTTTAACCTAATGTATAGCAATATGATGGACATTTTTCAGAGAAATGTTAAATAGTTATTTAAATACATTCACAATCAATCCCATTCATTTTTATAACAATTTTTTCTTAAATGAAAGGCGACACAAACAACAAGTCCATTTTTATTTGGTAAAATGTAACATCGAAATCGCGAATTAATTGAACAAACGAAAATAAGCCCAGCAAAAACCTACATTGCAAAGTAATGAATTAAAAAGCTAATAATGGGTGATTTTTAAGCGTAGTATTTTTAAAAATCTAATAAAACACTCAAATTTGCATTATATATTCAAAATTTTTATTGGAATCTATAAATTGGTCTTTGCCAATTACTTTTTAAAAATAACTTCATGTAAATGTTGCCCGCGGCTCCGGTTCAAATGGTCCATTCGTAAGATCCAATTTTGCACCACTTTTTCGAGAATTTCGGCCTGTATTCCATGAATAACACGTGTTATGTTACTCTCTAAGGCTTCAATCATGTTTGGCTTGTCCACATAGACCAACGACTTCACATAACCCCACAAGAAATAGTCAAGAGGCGTCAAATCACACGATCTTGGCGGCCAACTCGCAGGGCCATTTCGAGAGATAAACTGCTCACCAAATTCATCCTTCCCTTGTCCATTGTTTCACGAGCTGTGTGGCATTTGGCACCGTCTTGTTGAAACCACATATCAACCAAGTCCAACTCAGCCAATTGGGGAAAAAAAAGTCGCGTATCATGGCACGTGGTTGAATAACACGTGCCCAATACCTGAGAACGGCGACGAACTGACATTTCACTATCCTCATTAACACTGGTCGCTACGGCTGCAATATTCTCTTCGGTACGCATTCTACGAACGCGAGTCGGTGGTTTAATGCCCACCAAAGTAAATTTGGTACGAAATTTAGTGATAATAGCACGAATTGTTGATTCACTAGGTGGATTATGACGACCATAAAAAGTTCGTAAAAAACGATAAACATTTCTTACAGAGTGTTCTCGTGAGTGAGTTTTTTCACGATGAAATGGAAGATTATACTGAACACTTTCCACTTCCACAGATGGAGTTTGGATACAATTACCAACCAGTGCTGCCAGCCCGAAAAACTTAATTCATAAAAAATCACCTTTTATTTAAAAGGTGCAATATTTTTTAATACTTAATTTAAATTCCACTCTTTACTATTTATACATTGGCATTTTAACTCATTATTTTAACACGGTAATGTCATTGGAGCAAGTATTTACCACCCTCGCTTACAAGTATGTAGTTAAATATGCCATTACCAAATTCGCTTACAAACAGGTACTTCACATTGGTATCAACAAAACTGAATTTGCAAAACACATTGTGTTTTTAATTAAATTTACATTCTAAGAACATATTTATACCCAAAAAATTAGAGAATGATATGATTGCCAAAACGATATGATATTTTCATGGAAGAACGATATTATAAGGAAAGCTACAATTAAAATACTATCGTTTATGATACAAGATCAAGATCGATATCATATATTATAATTTATAACACCTAGATATATCGTTTGGTTGATTGGGTAGTGTAGTTTTTATTAAAATCTTTAATTTTAAAATGCATAACAAAATCATTTTAAGTATTTACATTTTTCATATTCACATCTACTACAAATTGTTCTTCAGTTATAATAAATAATAAAAACAAATTTTAAGAGCAAATATTTTAAATCAATTTTTAATACATTTCAATAAATAAAACCTTAGATAAACTTCGAATTAATTATAAACTTCGTTAATCAGCTCATAAACAAGTACTAATGTATAAGATTACATGTCAACCATTACTAACTAACTACTTCTAGGTAATGCAGATGGTATGAAGTAGTCATTGAAAAGTAAGTTGTTCCCTAATTGCATGTTTTTACATACCAAGTTTTTGGTGGGTAAGAACTTTAATATCTGAACAGACTTCAGACAATACAATCCGGGAAACCGGGAAATAAGAAACCCTAATCACAGATAAATAGAAGCGGTTACTATTAATGACTCAATGAATTTGTCTATGGCAGCGGCTTTAACAGTTCGAATCTAAGAACCATTTAATGATTTAAATTTAGAAAAAAATCTTGAAAAAATTTCTCTTCGTGTATTTTTTCGTGTTTAAATTTGTTTGTTTGTCTCACTATTTTTTTTTTTTTTTCTTTAATTTTAAGCAATTTTTGCTTATTTTTGTAAGAATTCAAATAAAACTCAATTACGTTATTAAGTTTAGATCATAAAATTTATGTAACGTTTATTTTTTTTATTTAATTTTTCTTTATTAGATTTGCATGTGTGTTCTATTAAATTGAGTGTTAGAAGAGGTGAAGAAAATCTAAAAAAAAACAGCGGCAAACAGATTTTTGTTGCGTGATAACAGAAACTTACAAGTCGTATATCTAAAATTTTAATATTTATTTTTGTTTTTTTTATTTCTTGGCAAAGGTTAAAGTTATTAAAGTGTCAAAAGCATTCATACTGATTAATTTCATTGTTAAGGTAATATATTTCTATCTATTTATTAAAATAATTCTATCTTTTTAGCGTTGCTTTACCTTGTGTCTTTGTGTTTGCAAAGAATCTGAGAACGTTATTTAAACTTAAATCTCAAAATCTTTTAAAGCAATTATTGTAAGATTTAAACGAGAATAAAAATGACACAATATACTATATTGTTTGACTATTGAAAACAAAGTGTAAAAAATATTTTGTTTAAAGAGTAAAGTGTCCAACATTTGATTGTCAAATATTAATTTTTTACCCTTCACCACAGTTTGCCATTTTCGGCAATATTGATCCTCTGCGGAGGAATGTCCGTCTGTCAATTTATTTGTCCGTTTGTATGTTGAAATGGATTTTTCGATGAGTCCAGATATGATGGGGAATATGTTGTTATACAGTCAAACCAGGATAATTCGTACACTATTGTAACCTTTTTAAATCATTTGTTTTTAATTTAATTCTCATTTAATTCGAACCTCTTTTAAGCAATTTTATTTAATTTTAACCAGTTGAATTAAAATAGCTTTTTTCGAAAACTCCGCTAATTCATAAAAAGAAATCGGTCCCTTTGATTTTAAGTTATTGGAGTCCTCTGAATATTTACATCACAGTCGGGAATATATTAACATCTGAGCTCAGCCAGATCGGACCACAAATAGCTAACAAATGTAGAGTCAGTGAAGCAGCAATAATGTCGCATTATTATAGCTTTTTCAAATTTTAATTTATAAACAGCAAAGTCCATAAAACGAAAAAAGTAAGTGATCTAGTAGATGAGACTTAAGATTTTTAGTTTAAGCCTGGAACAGAACAAAGTAGTTGTAGTAGTAGCTGAAGTTGGCGAATGTTCTGTAGCGCAACAAAGTTCAAAGTTTCGAATTTTGCTTTTCAACTGCAACTGCAACGACTACTAGAACTAAGTATTCTCTACTACTTTAAAACTGCCGTTTTTATATTTCGACAGCATGCAGCGCTATTCGTAACGTTGTACTACAGCGACTAGAAACTATGGTCTGTTTCACTACAACGGACTGAAATCTTACATTACTATTTCTCGTTTAATAAATACATATATGGGGTATTTTGAGTACCGTATTCACAAGGTGTGCTATCATGTTGTATTGTCATAATGTTCTAACATTTTGCAATGGCTTAAAAATATTGTTGTTGCTTTGTAAACAAAAAGTGTCTTAAACTAATAAAACTTTGCTAGCTATGTTAATTGTGCTGTCGTAATTAATCAGAAGAGACCTGCGCCGAGTGACTGAGCCGAGCGGCTATGATTTTGTAGCCGTCGCCGTGGATGGTATAGTTTTATCCGCCTAACATCCGAATTTAACATGCAGCTAGCATTTTTTGCGGCGTCAAATTAGATCGGCTTAGGACTCTGATGTTTGGTAAACAAACAAAATAAAATTTATTTGTGCTTTACGTCTGAAAAATGGAAAATAGTCAGGAAAGATCTAATTTTATTTATTAATTCATGGATTAGAATTTTAAAACATTTTGATTTTACGTAAATATTTATTTTTTTTTATATTTGTTTTAAATCAGCTGATTTAAATTCAAAATAGCACACTGAATTACAACAGTCGTATTTTTTCATGTTATTATTTTAAGACATATGACTTTATGACACCTTGTGAACCCCCCAATAGAATATAATTTGTTGTTGTATTGTAACCATACATTTTTGTAAACCAAAATATTTAATTTTTAAGCAAACAAGCAGATTTTTAAGAAAAATCTATTCTTCTTCCAATTAGAAATGTATTAGTTGTAATTAAAAATTTTATTTCAAAATTTACTGCCTGGTTTTCGCTCGACATCTAAAAACAGGCAGTAAAATAAATAACATAACACTAAATTTTACTCGAAAATTATTTTACTCAATTGCCCCCACTAAAAGGCTTGCAAACAACAAGTTTCTTAAAAAAAAACACTCATTTCAATTTATTTCACAAAAACAAACACATTCATACTTAATTTAAATTAACTCCAAAGTGTGTGTGAGTATATTTTTAAGTAGAAATCAAACATCAAATGGAAACAAACACCCACATTCACTCACACTCACTTATCGGCGTGTAGTTGTAGCCAACCTATCACAACAACTCTAAACGACTAATGAAGGAGAACCCATTCATGCCAACTAGAAGCAACAACAATAACAAAATGCTTAAGAGATGACGACAACTGTTAATAAAAAGCGCGAAGTACTCGTAAATGACAATTGACTACAAATAAATAAAGTGCTCTTACAAAATAGACTAGGTAGAGTGTAAACGAGTATATGCAGGGTGGCGCATAAGTAACGCTATAAGTGAATAAGTGTACAGAATAAAAAACCAAAGTTGTGCAATTTTATTTTAAAAGTCAGCATTCGATTATTCAGACACAAAGATAATATCGAATAATGGGGTACCAAAAATCCAAGAATAATGGAATAACTTTAGAAAAGATCATTGGAACCTATTTTTTCGAAATCGACAAACGAGTTGTGGATTAAGTGAATGGCGTTCAGTATTGGAAAATGATTCAAATTTTTAAGGCCCGAGGCAGAGAACAATCCAGAATTGTGGTTCCAACAAGATAGAGCGACAGCTCAGCTCGTGCAACAATTGCTCTTTTTTTGGCGATCGAATAACATCGCGTTTTTCTAATTAAACTGGACACCGAGATAGCCCGATTTAACGGCTACCAATATTTTTCTTTAAGGCTTCCTAATAGCTTAAGGAAAATATTCAAAAAAAAAGTGAGGGCGCTGGAGCCTAAATTTTAAAAAAAAGTTATGGGAAATGCACTAGAAAGAACACGTCAGGTCAAACAATGAAATTTTAATAAATGCCAACGTTAAAAAAATCAATAAGAAAAAAGTTATTCATTAAATATATCATAACGTTACTTATGCGCCACCTTGTATAATATCTATGTAGATTCACTCATTGTATTAATAAAAAATCAAATAACAACAATAAAAGCACAAAATTGTTTTTGCAATAAAGAAATTAAAGAAAAACTACAACAAAGATACCATAAACTAAAGAAAAAAATTATTTAAAGAAATAAAAACTCGTGTTGGTCGCGCGCAGTTAGTGGGTTTCTCGGTTTTTTGGTCTAGTGGTAATAGCAGCAGCAACAGCAAAGCAAAAAAAAAAAAAAACAACAGCCAGCCAGCAGCAGCAATAACAACAATTATAGTAATAAAATTTACATGATGACGTTACTCATGCTCAGTTTGAGGTAGAGGCACGCTTTATTTCTTGTTATGTTGTTGGTTTTTGGTTAAGACTTTTTTTTTGTTAAAATTTGTTTTATTATTATTTTGTATTTGATCATTCCATTCATTAAAATAACAACTCGCTTTAATGCTTTAAGTTGAGTGTATTAAATAGCTGGAAGATATTTGTTTTTATTTTTTTTTTTTTTTCATCAAACTGAATACACAACGGCAATAATAATAAAAAACAAAAACAACAATAAGTTTATAACACGAAACATTTAACTGAACACCGGACACAGTTGAGTGGGTTGGGATTGGTATTCACTTAAGTCAAGATCAAAACGCCTTAGCAAAACAACCAACCACTCACTCTTTGATCGAAATTCATGATCATTCAAGAATAATCTGGCAACGTTCAGACCAGTAATGTTGAATGGCAAGAGATCAAATTAGTTTATAGTTAATTAAACAGGAAATGAAGAAATTAAATAATGATTATTTCGAAGTACTAATTTTTTTTTTTTTGGAGCTTAAATTGATTTAATTCCAACTTTTACAATTTCATCATCTAATTTATGTGTAATATCGAGTAATTTAGAAAAAACGTTGGAGAGTTGATATTGATGAACCACCTCGTCTAGGTGCTTTTCTTTTTTTAAGTGACTAAATACACTTAATTTTAGTTTGTTAATTAAGTTAACAGCAACACGCATGCTTAAGACTCCCAACAATCTTTTTTAAGTTTAAGAAGCTGATACGAATAGAGGAGTTATAAAACATCATATTACCTTTGCAAAATAGAAAGCCAAAATATTTAAAGATATAAATTTTCTTTTCGATTTATTCCCAAAGCATAACCAAGCAATCTTAAAACTGTGTACAAATCTTTGCAAAATATTTTGTCTGAGTTCGCACTATAGAATTTTTCTTTCAGAAAGTCTGAGTAAATTGGTTAGAGGAGAGCGAAGAACAACATATCTCTTCCCCTCTCACCAATTAACTCAAAGCGTGAACCCAGGCTTTCATCGATATTTCTGGTTTGATCAAAACTTTCCTAAACTCAAGTGTTTTTATAAATAATAAGCTTGAAAGTCGAATGTGTTCTTAAAAGAGATTACAATATCCAGTTCTGTCAAAAATGTGATAAACTGTTTAAAAGTACTATTTATGTGGTAGCCATTTACCATGATCCATATATGTAAACATGTATGCCTTTTCGTAATTGCTCATGACTTTTCTGTCAGTCTTCAGCGAAAGGCTTACTTAGTTAGGCAGCATTTATGCGATGTCTTTTCAGACATGTCTGCTTTCTTAATTGTCCTTTGAACACGCAACCGAAAATCGTTTGCACTTTCACGATGTCTTTCCAAAAATATCTGTATTTATGTCTAATTGTCTCGTCTTCTTTATATGCATTTTAACAGACATGAAAACTCATTTCGTGTCTGTTTGGTAAACCCACTTTCCTCTTTGTTCTTAGACATGTGTTAAAAGTCATCGTATAAATACTTCTTTGAAAGTGAGCTTATTCCTTTTGATTAGTGCTAGAAGAATCTAAGGAGCGTTAGTTATTTTAAATTTCTTACCTGGTAGAAATTTGATTTCCTAGTCTCGAAAACAATTCTTAACTGTCTTTAGCAACCCGAATGAATATACTTCCACTTAAAATTAATAACGATGGTCTACAGTCAGTGTCCCCCAAGTGCAATTTATGCGGGATCTCAATGGAAAATTGGAATATCGATTGTCGTTTTGACGCTATTTACGAAAAAGACTGCAATATATGTAGTTTAGAGTTTTTTTTTTCCCGGACTTTTTCGTTTCCCGGGAAAGCGGGAAATTTTTTGGAATTTCCCGGGATCCCGGGATCCCGCTCCATATAAATAATACAAAGTAAATTTTGGTTTTAATAAATGAAAAAACTTTTATTAAAAAAACGTATGGGAACTTCTTTACAAAGAAACTAACAGCCAGGCCCACGATGTCACACGTTAACGTTCGAATAGAAAATTACATTTAAAACAAAAACAATTTCTAAAATTTGTTTTTGTTTTAAATGTAATTTTCTATGCGAACGTTTACGTGTGACATCGTGGGCCTGGCTGTAAAATAAATGGTTCAATACTAAAAACACTGAAAAAATTCGCTTACTTTTTCAAAATGAATAGCTTCTTTAACCCATTATTTAGCAGCTTTCTTCTATAACTACATCTATAACAGCTTCTATAACTACTTTTTTCTGAATGTATGAAAATAAAAAAATAATGACTTGCTTTTGAATGCGTTCATTTTGGGACATCCCTTGTAAAATTCATTGGTTCTTTCAGTAGAATTGTAAGTAGTGTTCTTATGTTTTTCTGATTACTCTACACATTATTTTGTAGGCGAAGTTTTTACTGGGAAATTAATTGAAGATTGAAATAGGAACTTGAATTATTATTATCTCACGCCTTTATTCCCTATTATTATGCTTTTATTCAGTATTATTATGCTCTGGATACAAGATAAAAAGATAACATAAACATAACAATTTAATTCATAAAACAATAATAAAAACAAAATAAAAATTAAGGTACTCAAGATATGAGATCAAAAAGTTAATTAATAAAATAGATAAAATACTTTAAAGAAATATATAACATTTTTTAATGGCTTAGGAAATAACTTTCTGACACACTCAAAGCGCTTTGTAAGTCGTCAAAAAGTATATTCTTGATTTTATTTACTAAACCCATGTTTCCGAAAAATTTCGTTCATTTTTTACCGAGGTTGGGCAAATAGTTAAAAGTGCACCGTTGTAGCATGCTTCGGATTCACAATCAGAAGAAATTTTTTCTTTTTTATAAACAACGTCTATATCAGTCAAATGTATGTCAAGGTTTATGAAAAAAAATCATCAACCGGACTGTTTCTTACAAACCTTTTCATTTCAATAGGTCCATTTGTAATCTTTAGGACAATGTGTTTTTCAAGTTGTATGTTGTAGTATCTTACACGAGCTTCCAATATGTTATTTTATTTCGGTTTCCCCGCACTTCACGGGTATATAAACCAACACAAATTGAAATTGAAAATTTGTGTTTATCACCTAATAAACATATCGCTCCTTTATTTCATCTAAGTCATATCTCAAACTGAACCGAAGTTATAGCAAAATATATCTTTAAGTCGATAAATTTTGAAAACTTTAATCGCATTTTGCCAAGATCGTTTGTTTTTGTAGATATTACTATGTTGCAATAATGGAGCGATATGCTTAGGTATCTCCTATTTTTAAGACTTGTTCATGGGCAATGAAACTTTACTGCCTGCATCTTATTTTGAATTAATGTACTTTATTAACTCTTCACTTCACTAAATGTAATAATTATCAACTGTTGCACTGCCCATTCTGCTTTTAGTAGATTTATTGCATCAGGAGACATTGATTAACGTATGTACTCACATCTTGTAATTGATCTAATCCACAACCCATCCACAGATGCTAATTTTTAGAGAATAGAAAACTAAATTTTAAAGTATAAATAGCTATTTTCTGACATTAAGAGGAATTTTTTATTTCCCGGGATCCCGCAAGAAAAATCCCGGGAAAACGGGAAATAAAATAATTGAAATTCCCGGGAATTCCCTAATGTAGTTAAAACCATATGTAAAATAGATATAAAAATTAAAAACATGTTTATGAAAAATCTCTTGGATGTTTAAATTATTTCTATTGCCTTCAGATACAAATATTGTAAAATTACAATAGATAAAATAGTTTTAAAATTACCCCACAAAACGCTAAATTGGCCGCATTAAAAAAAACACATGCAATATAAAACACAGCCAACAACAAAATAAGCAAAAAAACGTATTTTGTTAGCAACATTCATACACCAACAATTCAACAATCCAACCAACCATCCCATCCATCGATCGCTGACTGCTCAACGAAGTAACAGCAATATTTTTTGTGTGCGCCTCTGCATTGCGCACCAACCACTCAGCAGAGCTCCGTACATCCCAACGATACAAAGAGCGCACTGTATAGAAAATTGAGGCTATGATCGTTTTGGATACATTTACGTTTGTTTCCACATTTATCGCTTCGGCTATAAGCGGTTGATGTTGCTATTGCTATTGTTGTTGCTGCTGCTTTTGTTTGTTTGTTCGATATCAATGTGCTCGATACAATCATTTTAATACACTTGGATTCAGTGCAAATTTGACAAACCTCGCTAACGGACGTGCTCTACGAAACTTGCTATCCACCACACAAAACACATGCATGCCGGGCAACAAAACATTGTATTTAATTTAAAAAGGGGAATAAAATAGTATCGAACGCATTTTTTGTTTTTGTTGTCACTGAGAAAAAGAATTCAAAAAAAAAAAACACGAGAAGAAAGGAAAAATTTCTTGTGAGCAAAAAGATCGTATACTTTTAGATACAGCAGCCAACAAAAGCTAAAAGGAATGAGTAGCAAGCAGCATCCATTAGAATCATTCGAATCATCTGTATGTGAGACGCGTAAGATTGTTATTTTTAGATGCGATCGCTCGTCAACCAACCAACCATCCAACCAACAAAAAAAAAACATTGAATCTTAAAGAAGATGAAATTATCAGCAACAAAAACTACAAAAATAACAATTGAAATATAAATGTGATAAAAAACAGCAACAATAAAAAGCTTATTTTTTTAATTTTTAAAAATAAAAACAAAAAATCTTTTAATATTTGAAACTAAATAATATGAAGATGATGACAATAACGATGATGATGAGTATGATGCGGAAAAAGTAATGCACTCATTTTTATGTTCCGAAATAAAAAAGAAATATTAAAACAAAAACAAAACACAAACAACAACAACTATTAAAATACTTAAGTAAAGTTGAGATACAGATAAATTTACTTCTCACCAACAAAAATCACAAAAAATAAAATCGTTTAATGTGTCATTTAAAAAGTGAATCAAATTTAGGAAAAAAATATACTTATGAAATTCTAAAATAAGACAAATTTCTAATTTGTTCATTTAAGCAAAAATTTTAACAAAGAGGTTATCACTTAAACGGAATATCATCAAACTATTGTAAATAAATACCTAATTTATCGAAAAAAAAGCCAAATATTATTACAGTTTATGATCAAATTGAAATTGCATTTGGTGCCAAAAACTAAATGCGTCAAATTACCTGTAAAGTGTTAAATGTTTACAAGTTTTGGTGTAAAATTTCAAGATTGTTTATCTAATTCGAAGCAAATTCTAAGCCAAATTTTGTCGTTTATGCAACAAAAAAATTCATTTATTTTGGAATAACTTGGTAGAAACCACGTTCTTGCATTCAACACAAATCTTTTTGGGAGGATATACATCACGTTTTCCGGTTTATAAAAACACAAGGTAAATATTTAAATAAAATAAATTATCAAAAATAAAAACAACAGGAGTAAAATTTTTACGAATTTATACAAGAACTTTTACACTAGAAAAATATTAAAAAAAAAAAAAACAAATTAAGTAAATCAATACGATTTTATGTATTATGAAGAGAAAAAAATTTCTTGAAAAAGAAACATTTTTGAAATGCTAGGAAATTTGAAGACGGGAAATTTTGGGGATTTTTCTCCACCATTAAACACAATAAACAGTACTGCCAGTTTATTCCTGGCCCAGGCGCATTTAACTACAAGTTGCGGCGAAAGGCCATCTGATTTTGACAGTTCGAGCCCATTTGTTTTGGTTTTGTTAAAAACGGTAGACGTTAAAAACTTAAGCACTAACAATGCAACGCAAAATACATCCGTTGTTTTTGGAATGCTATAGTATTGTCTCCACCTCTAGCAGATATCGTCTTGTTCCTGTCATATTAAATAAAAGAATCGAATTTATCGACTAGCGCAAATGATTACGCATCTTAGCGCAATATGAGAAACTAATTTTTTTATTCGTGTTTTAAAACCAGATAAAGTTTTCAACATATAGGGCTTAAAAAGGAAATTTGGCAAAAAAATCTAAAAACTATATTTAAGACTTTCGAGCGAGAACATGATGTCCGATAGAATCTTTATAAATGTATTAGAAAATCCTTACAAAAATCAAAGTATAAAACGTGAAAAATGCTATGCATACTGTTCTTCGCACAATTAAAATAGTGTTGTCGGGGTACAGGAATTCAAAGAAATACACCTCAGACATTACATACTTCGTTCTTTAAAAACCTTTTAATATATTAGAAAATGTTTGCCTATACTTGTAGTAGTATTTGAAAATTACCACGTAAAGTCGGCTAGATTTTGTGAAGTTTACGTGTGTGTTGTATGTAACAAATGCATCCAAAGAATTGTGTTTGCAAAGAATTGTTGTTGCAATATTATCAAAGAAACCCTACAAGAAATAAATGAGCGAGTAGTCACATTTTTCACTTTGGTGTTAAGAAAATGATAGAAAGAAATGACAAAAGCTTTGAATTCGGTAAAAAATGTGACTAATCGCTCTTTCATTTCTTGTAGGGAATAAACATAAAAATAATTCGTTAATACATACGCTGGTGAGCAATATTGCCAGTTAAGATTTCAAAGTGAAGTAAAGCACATCAAATATGATAAAAACTATTCGGAATTTTATTTCAGGGCTTAAAAAACTGCAGTCGAATCCAAAAAACTGTCGAACAAAAAATGAAAATTTGTGTACAACTTTTTTCTTTTTAAGTTGGTTTGACAGCGACTGTTTACATTTAATGAATCAGAAGTAAGAGCAAAAGTTTTTTTTTTTGCCAATGACAAATTAAGAAGTGGAAGAAATGGCAGTTTTTCTACTTTGACTGCAGTGTTTTTAGCGCTGCTTTCTTTATACCACTTAAAAGAGTATGAGCATAAGAAAACCAAAGAAAATTTAGGAATATTAAAGGATTATATTAAGATAAATGCAATTACATTAAAAAATCCAATTTTTTGCACGTTTAACGAAAATTTAATTTTTGTAAACATTTTTAGTACTTTTTCCAAAGCCTTTTTGCTTTAATACCGGTTTTGAGGTGTCTTGTCATACTTTCAACCAAGTTCTCGATTGTTTGCTTCGGAATAAGTAACCACTGTATTTGAACTCTCATCCAAAGTTCATTTGAAGTCATAGGCGCAATATCGTATAGCGCAAGTTGTTTTGGAAATAAAGAGATCACCAAATTGATTTTGCAGTTAATCGATTATAAAGCGCGCTGTTAACGATGGTCGTTTAGCTTAAAATCTTTGCACGTAAGCAAAGATCCTTACGTAAAATTTTCCACGCAGTCGAAGGAAAAATGACAACATGCCCTTTGCGCATTAGCAGCAATAATCTCTCCGCTACGCACATTTCTTTGTCTTGATAATGATTTTAAGCCAAGAAGAGTAAAATTAGTGGCAAAAACAATCAATTGCTGCACGAATTGCTTGCTCCTTGGGCGATTTATGTTAAAAGTAAAACTAACTCCGCGAACAGATTTTTTTTAGTAAATTACCACAATCTCTTCTAGTTCTAGCATTAGACGATGCATGATGGCTTGCCAAACCTTATTGAACAGAAATGTCAACACAGTTTTACAATCTCAGCTGTCAAACCATATTTATATTTATTTACAAAATAAAAGCAGAAAAAAATAAACAACAAATAAAATAAATTTACAATTTCCTAATATTATTTAAAAATAAAATACGTTAACGACGGAATTGTGGGTAAATGAACCGTATTTCTAGAAATTTACGGTGTTACGTCCTACGTTTTCACAACGCACGCCCGACATAAATTATAATATCAAGTTGTTTAACATAGGTAAAACATTTAACAAATCACAAGTACCGATATTCCGTACTAATTGAGATTATTGTATACATTTTTCTACCTATTATTCCATAATTGGTTATAAAAAAAAATATTGAAGAGCAATTTGGAATATATTTATATATAATTTTAAGGTTTTACCCCCATAATCACAAAAAATATTTTTTATGAATATGGATGTTAAAATATGCTTACAAATAAGTTTTATATGACGTTAAGTCGTAAAGTTAAAATTGTACAATTTTATAAAGGGCTTCTTCCGTATATCAATTAAAACCTTGTTCCAGTTGTCGCATGAGGGTAGCAAAACCGAATACAGTATTTTAACTTATTACAGATTTAACAAAAATAATTTGAGTACAACTAAAAGTTTTCCAACTCTTTTCTTTGCTCTGGCAACATTTCCTATTCAACGGATTAAATTTCTTTTTGTTTTAAATGAAAAACCCTACAAAATAAAATACTAAAATTTATAAGAATAATTTTCTATATTAAATGTTGTTGTTTTGGTCTAACAATTTTCAAATATCAATTAAGGTGGTACATAACATGTAATAAAAATTTCTCAGCATTTTTAATAAACACCAAAAAATATGTTTATTCCATTTTCTTTAAAATAATATTATTTTCAATCCAAGACAAAAGGAAAACAACCTCAACGACATAACATTTATGGAATTGGGGGAATACAACAACAAAAATATTATTTTATAGAAAAATACCATAAAAATGCTTGAACAGTGAAATAGAAAAAAAAACTGTGTATAAAACTAAATATAGAGAAAATAGTGCCAAGACCAAGGCGCAGATGAAGCAACACACTTCTTGCTGGAACAATTTGATGACGACGACAAAGAAAATTTTTAAAAGAAAACAAAGAATTTTCTTTTGCTGCTGTTGTTCTGTTCAGGGATGGATATCATAATACTTTTTGAACTTTATTGCTACCGTGGTACAATTTATATTAGTAACAATAACAAGTAATTTATTCTTTACGACAGGATTCAAAAATTAAATTTCTTTTAGCAGAATATAATCGTATCTGTTTTTAATACAGTCTTAAACAAGTATTTTAGTCAAATTTGCACTACCCTGCAAGCAAATGGAAGATATCCCCTAAGGCAACAGTTTAGCAATATCTCCAAATAATTATCTAAAAGAACGTAATCAAAGTATTCTTTTATTTTCTTCCTTTTATAATTTTTGACAATATAGACAGAAATAAATTAATCAAATTGTTAAATCTAAACAATTTGTTTTCAAAATATTCTGCAAAAAATAAAATAAATCTTTTAAATATTAATCTGTTTCCTTTTCAATTTAATCAATATATTAATCAACCATCATAATGGATGTAATTTTAAGAGGTTTGGATGCTTTTTTAAAAAATAAGGTGGCAAACAATTTAATTTTAAAGAAAAATTTGTTCTTATTTGTACAAACATAAATGAATATTTTACAAAATGTAAAACATTATTTTTATCATCCTAATGCTATTTTAGCGATATTGCTAGCTTATGATCTTGCGGAATCGCTTTCGTATTGCTGAGGAGTATTGCCATCGAGAGACGTTTCTTTCCGAAGGAAGTATCTTCCGCAATACGAAATCGATTATTGCCGCAATAAATCGAAACGAAGTGGATTTAAAATCGAGCAAATTTTAAAATGGACCCTGTAATGAAAGTTCATAAAAATATTTTCTCCTTATCTACTTCATTCTTTAAATACCAACTATTTTTACAATAACAGCTCTTAAAACAAGAAGAATCTACGGTCCTTTTTTAAATAATTGAACTTAAAAACTCGTTTGATTTCAATTTCACTTCATTTCGATTTCTAGAACATGCCCGAATATTTTACTTCCAGGCAATACGTTTGGCAATACAAAGGGTGTATTTCTGAGTTTGCTGGGTATGAATCAATCGGAAAATATACATTCAAAAGTAAACTTTAATAAAAACTCTTTTAAAACACAAAAATTGAAAGGCAGACAAACGAACATTGTACGCGAGAGAGGAAAAAGTAAAGTGTATCAGCTTTGTCAGTCTGCCTTTCAATTTGTGCATAGTAAAAGGGGTCTGATGAAATACTTTAACGGGTTTCAAAACTCTTCGAGGAATTGTTATTATCAAAACAATTAAATAGTACGCTTTTGGGGAAAATGTTACACAAAAATTTGAAGCCGCAAAAGTCATCACCCTATCAGAAGATGCTATAATTTTTGCAAATGGTGGTAAGTGTCGGTTTTGCTCTGACATTTGTGGAGAAAACATTTGCCAAATACATGTCAGTAAGAAATAAAGCGCTATACTTCTCAAAAACGCGAAATAATTGTTTCGCTTTCTTGCATTACCGGGTCGCCTAATCTCATGTTTTGGTGTTTTGCACTGGTTGGCAAGATCGCACGATTTAGCCGTTCTAGACTTCTTTTTGTAGGGTTTCTTAAGTCACTAGTCTTATACTTTTTAAAACCTCAAAGAGAATATCCGTCAGGAATGCTGTTGCTGGAAGTTCTGGCAAGATTTGATTACAAATATTGCAATGCTTTAAAAGTAAAAATTAACAATCTGCTGAGAACAAATTAAAATTAGTACCGTCATAGTCTCAAAAGTACATTTAGTTATTGAAGTCGGTATCAAATCAAAAACACCATGTTCCATGCCTGGTTCTGCGTTTCATTGGTTAGTTTTTGGATTTTTCTTAAACGAGGAAAATCGCATTGAAAAACTTGGAAATAAAATTCATTTTTTTATATTGTTTTCGTACGTGAAAAGTATGTAATTTAATCAAGTAAAAGAAATACAGAAAAACAAACTACTGCTACTTCATTCCTCATCTTGAATTACGTTTATGCATCATTATTTTATTTCTTCCATCGTTCAGTGTGAGTTCTGTTCACTTCTGCTACCAAGTCTGTAAAGAAATGTTCTTTATTTACTTCCACTTGAAATATACTTTAACTGAATGCAAGTGCATGAGCTTTATTTTGCCTTTTTTTAGGATAAAATAAAATACTTCCACATGCACACAAAAGCAAACACATGTCTGCAGAAGAAAAAAGGAATGCGTTTTCCTTATGATCTCTTTAATGAAAATAATTTAGAGTGTTACACAAACATATTCAAAAGTCGATAAAATAATAATATAAAATTCACTTAAATTAAATTGAAAATTTAACACTAAATAAAAGAAAATTTAATGGAAATTACCACAGCAAATCGACAATAGAAAACTTTATGAAAAAAAAAAACAGAAAAAATGCAGATGCAAAAAGAGAGTCATTGTACAGGGTGGCTCATATGATTTCTTTAAGTAATAACTTTTTTCTTTCAGATATTATTAGCGTTTAATTAAATTTATTTTTAAAATTAGGAAATATGTTTATATGGTTTAAATTTTGAAGACAATAGCTTTCAAATGGTGCCCATTTTTCCTTTCACCTGACATAGTTTTTCCAGCGCATTTCCCGCAACTTGAGAAAGAATTTCAGGCTCCAGCGACCAAACTGCTTCTCGGATATTGGCATTGATCGGTTGAATGATTCTTACTATACTCTTCACCCCTTAGGTAGCTCCAAAAAAACCAAATCAAAAGCTTTCTAAAAATCGTTAAATCAGTATATTTAAGTGTCCAATTTAAATCAGCGGCAAAAATTGCACGTAGGAGAGCTACAGCAAGACTAGCTTAGCTCCCAGCGGTAAATAATGAAAGGATTGCTAGTGTCCGGCCTTTTTGAAGGCTTCTTTACTCCTTCTCAAAAGATTCGTTTCGTATGATATCCTGCCTTCTAGAAGGTTAACATTTTTTTTTTTTTAAGTCCTTCCAAAATAGTCAGTACTCATTCGCTACTGCTTTCTTTAAGAAGGGAGAAATGAAGTTGTTCAGTTTCAATATCATTTTTTTAATGACCTTCCTTACTCCCTTCTTTAGGAATGGAACGAAGTTGTTATTAAAGGCTTGCTCCTAATGACAACCTGTGTAAAAAATAAATAAGTATGGAATGCGGCGTGGAGGACTTGTGTCTCCTAAATAGGGCCTTCTATTAGGCTTCATAACTCTTTCTTGTTACCGCTGGGCTTAGTTAGCTTTGGATATATCTTTTTGGAATTACAATTTTAAATTGTTCTGAAACTCTGGCTTAAAAAAAGTTTTAAATCATTCTTTTCACGCTATTAAATGTCATTCATATTTAACTCAACTTAGTCATTTTTTTTGAAAACATGATCCTTTCTGAAGTTTACTTTCGACATTTTATGCCGCTTAAGGGTACTTTACACTATCAGACAAGTTGAATGTATTTTAAGGAAAATACAACCATGTTATAATAAGTTGTAATTGTTTCTTTTTAAGTTTTCAAACAATAATTAGATTAGATATGAATTTTCGTCAAAATACGTAAGAGTTATGAGATAGTGTAAAGTAACCTTTAGTGGATACATTTATGGCTGTTTTCTCATTACACGATTGCCTTTTTTCCCAACGAAAAACTGCACATTAAAAAAATTTGTTTTTTTTTCAATGTCTCATTTGCTTCTATTCTGTCGCAAATCTAACCAGACTCATCTGCCAATAATTTATTTTACTTTTATTTGCCGTACATGTATTTTGAGAGGTGTTGCCAAATTAAAAAAAATGTTTTTTGTCGGTATGTTGAGAAACCCAAAATCGTAAACTCACAGTTTATCGGTCTTAAAATTTATGTTGGCATCAAGTAACAGCTAGTTTGTCGATACATTGAGAAAATGGCCATTAATGTTTTAAAAAAGTCCTTGGACTTCTTTCAAACTTCAACTAGACATCACCAGCTCATGAGCACGTCGTCTCGTGCAATACTAACTTGCACGCGAGCAATCTGTAGCGGGTCTTTCAGCATGCCGAAGATGGACAGAAAATTTGGACCAATCGGTAAATTCTTGGTACAGTTATGTTTTAACCATCAAAGGGAATTTGATTTTATTTAAAATACAGATTGCATAATCAAGAGTTCCAAATACTCTATTGTTTCTTATGGCTAAGAGATTTTACAGAGTTCATTTTTAAAATAATACAAATATTACATAAAATTAAACAAAAATAACATAAGAAACATAAATTTTGGACAAAAATGCTTCAATATATAGTTGAAGAAGTTCAAGACCAGTTAAGTACTGCACCAGATTCTTGTTGTTGAATACTGGTTTTTGAAAACGTTTTGAGCATTCTTTACATTCACTGACGATATCAATATCATCCTTATGACACAATCACTCGTTAGGCATTATTTTTTAAAAAGGTTTTGACCAAGTTTAACCCTAGAAGGGTTAAACGTGTAGTTTTTTTATTATTGTTGCTACAAAAGCATCCAGTGATCTAACAGTACCAAATTCAACAAGTGCTTTTTCAATAGATTTTGAGCAAACGCAAAGAGATGAACAATAAATTTCTAGTCGTAAAAGTTTTTTTAGAGCGACAACATTTGTGTACGTCAATTCTCGCTCTAAAAGAACTTTAACGACTAAAAATGCTTTGTTTATGTTTTTGCGTTTGCTCAAAAACTATTGAAAAAAGCATTTGTTGGATTTGGTACCGTTAGGTCACTGGGTGCTTGTGTAGCAACAATAATAAAAAACTACACGTCAAATTTACGCGTGTTAGCCTTCTAGCAAAAAAAATACAGTGCTTTAGATAAAATTTCATAGTACGTAAAATTTACGTGGTGTTAGTTTTAACGTATTATAATAAAATAACGTTAGCCTTCTAGGGTTAAAAAAGTTAAATAAATGTTTAATTTTCTTTGTTATTAAAGATGCCACATATTTACTTTCTACATATTATAGAGGTATTATCAGATTTAAAAATTTATAATGATACTCTTAAAAAAGTCTATATTATGTGATTTTAAAGTCTACAATTTGAGATTTTTTCTAAAATTTTCAAATCAATAGAAGTAAGAAATCTTTCCCTTTTTCCCCACATGATACATTTTTAAAATAATTTCCTACTAGAATGGAAAAATTCCCTAAACTTTGCATTACTGTTTCGCACCGTGCAACAGCGCAGTGTTACCCCTAAGTCCCCATATACAATGTGGCAAGTGGTAGGCAGACTGGCGCAGTTTGTTGGTAAGGGGTTGTAGAGGAAGAGTGTGTATTACATGACTATCTGTACTAGACATTTTTTGTTTCTCTTTTCCACTGTTTTCACTTTTCTTGTTGTTGCTTTATATCATTTTTCTCACATCAATGTCAGTTTAGTATTATTGCCTGTTAAATGTTCATCTTCGTCAACATCGAAAGAGAACGAAGTAAGAAAACGAAAACTTTCATTCTGTCTATTAATTTCGCGATTGTGAACGGCTTAGGCAAGTTCAAAAGGGAATAAGAAAAATGTCTGCCTTTCAATTTCAACATTGTAAATTGGGACTAATAAGAAAATTATCCTAGGATGCCATCCGTATTTTTAACTTTTTGACAATGTCAAAATTATCACAAAACTGTCAAAAAAATGTCACAAAGTACAGATTACGATGATTCAACATTTTATTAATAATTAAGATACAAACATCGTTCTTCTATAAATTACTTATATTACTTTTTAATTTTGCAATAATTTGCAGTATTTGGAACAAAAATTATTTTTGCAGTATTTAGACCAAAAATTATTTAATTAAAAATTTTTCTACTGTTTGATAAAATCGATATTTGACAAATGGCAACAAATCTATTTCTGTAAGCAGTATCTGTAAAAAAACAAATAAATGTTATTTTCTTTGTTTTTTGGTTTATCAGGCCATAATAAATATATTAATTTATAATGTTTAAAAAATGAAAGATTACATTAATTTTATTACTTTTTTAATTAAAAATTGTACGTTTGCAAAGAACACGTACCAAAACAACGAGCTCAATTAAAGGGAAATGAATAAGCTACGAATTTCTTATTGAAAAAGCGATATCCTGGTTTCGAAATTCATGTCTTAAAAATCTAAATTTCTATTTGAGTACAAAACGTTTCAAGTACATGTAATTTACATTTAAATCAAAATGTTATACAACCCTCACATACGACTAAATGACTAAAATAAGAATCATTTTCCATTCATTAATTTATTTTAAAATTACCTTAAGAAATTAATAAATGAATGTACGAATGTACGAATGAGTATGAAAAGCTCGTACTAAGAACAAATAATTGTCTTGTTAAGTTTTACTTTTTCGATTGTAGAATTCTTGAAAGGAACACTTAAATTAATAATGCCTAAAATGTCTACTTGCGTACGTATGTATGAAAATTTTCCAAGTAATTATAATCAATTTTATTTCCATTTCATTATAAACTTTCTATGATACTCAAGCAGCATATAAAATATACTTATGTACATAAAAAGATGCATGTAGACAGACAGACATACAAATATTCGTTATTATTTTGTTGTGTTGTGTATTGTGTTGTCTTGTTGGCAGTATAAATTTAATTAAAAACCATTCTGCAAAGTACTTTCCATGTCAGATAATATCCATGCAATTAAGTCGAGTTGAAATGGAATCCTGCCACACAAACACGAGAATTGATATGCACAAGTTCAGATATATCTGTATGAATGTAAATACATATAAAGTCATAAGGATAAACATTTATACATGTATTGTGGAAAATGTTCAAAAAAAAAAACTAACGCATACATCTAACCATCCATTTTAATAACACACATATCAACATACATATACATATATTCATTTGATGTGTAGTTTATTCCATGCAAATCAACATGTACATTTCAAAATTACTTAACTGAACGAAATACGAATGGTACGTAGTATTTTTGGAAATCACACTTAAACTTATACGTTCACTCGTACACTCATACATAAATATTTAATTCTGTATGCAATACTAGGAAATTGCATGATTGTATGTACAAATGAATGATATATTGTCCTGATGATGTTGGTAGTAAAAATGTGTACAACCACACTAAAAACTCCTGTTTGATATGCACATTAAAGACTAGACTTGTTTAAATTCAGTACAGCGTTAAACTTTCACACCACCTGATAGCTGTTCAAGAGTTAAAAACGGTTTTCTTAACACGCCACTTCCGCTATATTCTGTTATCGAAAAAAATCTTTATTCCTTCTTCTGCTCCTCCTCCCTGGGAGCTTATTCACTCTCATTATTCATTTGAACTTGAGGAGGTATTAACCAGGTATTTCATTTTGCCAAAAAATGTATCGCTAAAACTCAGATTTCCTATTCAATTATCAGCAACGACTAAATAAGTGGTAAATGGATTTCGAAAATTATAGTGTATGTGTTGATATGCATGAACAATGAAAAACAAAATGCAGATATTATCCTTTCGTTTATTGAAATATAGTAGTTGAACGTAATGTACGTGTTGTAAAGGGTGGAAGCAGCAAAATTTGGACGAAATACGTGTAATTTGCAATTTAAAGTTTATCTAGAATGTGAAGAAAACATTTAGTTGAAAATTAATATTGCAAAAAAAAGAACTTATGCGAATGAAGCTAAATTCGTACTAAAAAAATTGTTTTAACTGCGACAACCAAATCTATTGCCAATCAAGCAATTTAAAGCAGTGTTCTAAAATAAACACTAAATATCGCTCCTTAGTGTTCGGCTCGGCAGATTTGTGGAAAACACAAACGCTTATAGTGTTTGTGTAGAAAATTATTAAAAAAAATAACGTTGTCATCTTTCGAACACAAAAATAATACTTTTCTTATCTAACTCAACAATAAGATGAGAGTATTAAATTCCATTCGGTTTTTTTTAAACCAGAAGCTTCATGGTGTTTGATTGAGCTCATTAATGTCCGTTCGTTTCTGTTGTACCAAAATTTTTTTACAAAATAAAATAATATTACACAAACAAAACATATACACAATACACACACAAGCTGTTCGCACTGCGGTCGTTGCCAAAATAGTTTGTTTGTTCATTTCATTATCCATGTAAAAAAAGAAACATTATAGAAAATTAAAATATAATGTTTATTTTTTTAACGAAGAACAGAACAGAATGAAAATAGTTACCAACGGTATTAAGGGTTGTGTTCGTCTACACAAACACTAAAAAATAGATATCGTTCCTGCATGGGTGAGCCGACGGTAAATAATGTACTGTTTATTTTCGAACACTGGTGAAAGTTTTTTAAAATTTATCTAAAACCACATAAAGTATACATATATATTCTAGGTTCTTGAATAATTCTTAGTCGATTTATCCATGGCAGTCCGTCCGTCTGTTGAAATAGCGCTTACTTTCAAAGAACTAAAAATGATCATTGAAACTAGCTTTCCCTTAACAAAAAAATTTCAGTGTATTTATCAAAAATAAAAATTGAAAATTTAGCACGTCATAGAGAAATCTTATTAATAATAAATTTTGTATTCCCAAAAATTTCTTTGGAAAGATTAATTTTGGTGCTACATTCTTTCTAGTTCTCATAAGCAGTTGGAGTTCAGTAAAAAGAGAGTTCTAATTACAAGTAAATGTGCAATTGCCACTCTAAAAAAAATTATATTTTTGTAACAAAAACAAACACAAGTTACCGGCGGTATGCGCCGATTATTAATCAATGTTGCATAAACTGGTTTTTTATCACAAAATCGGTTGATAATTTACCAGAGGCCTCTTATAAAGTGCCATAAAACCGTAAAGAATAACGCTTTTGTAGTAAAATTTGATAAGACATAGTTAGATATGACTAAAAACTTCGCCACAAAGTTAGGTCTGTCCTAGTTTCATAATACCAAGACTCACACTCACAGACTCACAGATCGATTCAAAATTTACGACAGACCCCATATAAAGCCCTGCTTTGGAAAACACTTTAAAGCGCCTAAAATCAAAACAAATATAGCTAGTGTAGTAAAATTTGGTCTGGCGTAGTTGCAAAAGAAATCTCACTACCGCGTTCCATGGCAATCATATAAAGTCATATAAAGCCAATCCTCGAAAAACACTTTAATATGACTAAAATATTTACGAAAATGGATATTGTGTTAAAGTTTGGTCAAATTTAGTTTTTTATTACTACAAATCACTTTATCGGATTTTGTGATGATCGGTCTATAACACTAGCCAACAAGATTTTGGACTGGAGCAACCGAATATCTTTCCTATGGTAATTTAATCTGTAATTGGTTTTTCTCTATCACTTCAGGTTTCCGAGATACAAAAAAATGTTTTTATTCGTTTTTTACATAAAAAAATCACTAGTTTATTTTAAACTCAATGAATTTTCAAAAGTGAATGGCGTTATTTGAACATCGTTTGATTTTGAGTCCAGCAATAGTCTTCCAGCATGCTTTTGTCTCAAATTCCTTGATGAATTCTTTCAATTTTCATTAAATCTTGGTGAGCACGCTCCCCTTGTTCTAGTTTTTTTTTTTTTGGAAAAAATCTAAATGCGAATGAAGAATATGCAAAACATTGTCGGTGTCCACGGTTTGTGCAAGTTTCTGACTGCAAAATCAAAATAATGTAATTATGCATATTTTAATGAAAATACAAAAATACAAATACAAATATTCACCCCACATAAAGTAAAAATAGCTTCAAACAGTAACACACGATCTCCCTGATGCTTAAACGCTACTATTATGAAGATTAAAATGAATGTGGGCTTCTGTCAAAGAAATAATTGTGCAATTGTAGTGTATGTATTGACTGTTTTACAGTAGATAGCCCAATTTTTATGCCAGATTCGAATTCAGCGCACCCACGTTAGTTAAAAAACATGCTTCGTTTCTGCTGTCAATTGTTTTTTTCCAAATTTGTAGACCAGTGTAATTTGCCATAGATCGAATATAGAATTAGAAAAGCACATAGACTAAATTTTTTTCAATGACATTTTATTAAAATAAAGCTTTTATGGTTCTTTGTTACATTTTTCAGTCGTCATAATCAGATTCCATTGCATCTTAGAGTTTATCATCACCCTCACCTTGGCTTTCGATTGTTTCCGTAATTTCTTCCAACCTATTGTTTGGAAATGCATGGTAAATTGGTTTTATATAGCAAAGAAGATCCTTATATTTATCGAACTTTTTGGTTTGACACTGTTTTATTAAAGAAGTAATTGGAGTAACTGCACGCTCGGCCGACATTTCGCGTTTTCATGTTTACTTTGGTTAAGTTTTCTTAAGTTTTGTTGCTCATTCATTAGATTATCTTTGTATGAGACGTTCCAAGGGTCATCTTCCTCATAGTAAATCCATTGCATTTTTTGGATGCCGGCAAATGAAAAAAATAAAATGCTATGGGCAATAAGGTAAAACAGATTTTAACTGAGAACTTCCCTGTATTCACCCAATCAGTCCATGTGAAAAATGAATTTTAATATTTTCTTAGAGCGCAAAAGAGCACTTAAGCCCTCTTATACCACTTTTGCTTCAAGTGAAACAGGAATTTTAATGACTAGTGCTTGAATTGATCGCCATATCTCGCTACCGGGAGAAAATCCCACATTTACCTCTTGTGCTCTGAACTTCGCCTACTAATTCCATATATTAATTCAATTTTAGAAAAACAAAAAAAGCACTTGTCCCCATAGTGCTTTAAGCCCCTCATATGGTATGATTGTTTACGTTTGGAAATCACGATTCTTAAAAAAAATGCAACTCGCTAAAGCTTAATCCCTATCGCTAAAAATCTATAAAGTTAATTTAGCGATTTTTGGCTACGAATGCAATTCTGTAACGTGCATTGCTAAATTTGGCAATGCCATAAACATTTAATTCACCGCAATTTTAGCTTTTAATGTCATTGCTAAAATATTTAAATTTTGTATTTTCTACGGCATTTAAGCGAACGAGATTTAGCTTTAGCTAAACGAATTATAAAATCCGGCTGCAGGTTAAATTTAATGGTTTCGAAAGAAGAATGTAAAGATCAATTTGAATCCATAAAAACATTTCATTTATCAAGTTATAAATTAAATCAAAACTCTTTAAAAAGAAGAGCCACTTTCAATCGTTCCTTATCTGAATTCTGTGCAAAATAAGTTTTGTGGCAATTTTCTTATACGTATAAATCAATCTATGAATTATTTGATATAATTTTACATATAACAATTTTTATTTTCACTAATTTCTCGTCACCATTTCAATGAGGTTACCCTTTACTTTCTTCATTTGTTATTGTGGCTGGTTGTTGTTATTACTCGTATTTTGTTTGTTTTTGTTTTTAACATTCATGTCAACGTCAACCAAAATTAAGTTTCGTGTAAATTTCTTCGCAATTCTATCGAAAAATTAAACAATGAACGATAAAATCCAAAATACTTCCTGTGGCCGGGAAGAAGCAGAAATTTTTAAACAAAAAATAAGTTAAACAAAAAAAATACACAATTTCCTTCCTTTTAAGTTTCCTAAGTGACTTCCTAACTTGTTTACTTTCTTGGGTTGGCTTGATCGTGTGTGTTTGGGAGTGCAGTGAGCGTGTGCTCTTTCTTTGAATGGGAAAAACACATACACCTTGATATCGAAAACTCATCAATGTTCTATAACAAATGAGTCGGAGCTTGTTTGTTTATCGTCTGTCTGTTGGTGTATGTTTTGTTGGGTTTTTCGCTTGTTTCTAAGTGTTCTCTTGGTGGGTGTTAATACGGCAGAGTCGTGCAAGCGAATTCTAACTTTGTTTTGTTCGTACGGATGTTTGCTAATATACATGCAACACTACTTCCTACAATTATTAAATATACATATGAATATGTAGTAGGTATGTTTAAAATAAAAGTATTTAATTTCCAAGTGCTTGCAAGCGAGAACTAGCAATTAAGGTTGTCCCTTAAAAACAGTTTTAGTTTTTTTTAATTTTAATAATTACGTAAGTTGAAATAAAAAAAAAATTTAATTTCTTTTTACGTGTTTTGTAATTAAAAAAAAAAACGGTTTTAATTTGCTGCACCTTGCTTTTTTGGAACATCCTAATTTTAACGACTAAACGACTGTTCAGATAAAGATTGCGTTTATAAATCGCACTAGCAAATAGTTGTTTTTTTCCTTTTTCTTTCAAAATATTGCTAGCGTGGCGTATTTCTTGGTTTTAATCGCATGCAATTTGCTCGAGCTAGATAGAGCAAGTGCAAATTTGCAGCCACTTTTATCACAAGCAACAACAACAAAAGCCAAAATAACGCAAAAAGTTCATTTATAAACATACTAACAATAACGGAAATTTGAAAAAAAAACAAAATTGGTGGAGGAGGCACTGAAGGCTACCCAGCTCATAGTCACCGTAAAGACTCACTCTGCTATAATGTTTCATTTGCTAAGTTCACATGGCTGCTAATTGAGTCTACTGTGTGTACGAAGTTTGGCTGGCGGTTAAACAAAATGTTCTCGCGTATTAGCAACAAGTTTTAGAAATTATATTTACTTAACTTTAGTGTATACATACATGTACAAATGAATCTATTAAGATTATATACATATGACTATGTTAAATACAACAATTTCCATTTTCTCCCTGCATTTATTTTATAGATTTGCATGCAGCATTTTATTCATAAATGTTGCACAATATGCAAAGAAAATACTTTAACACTTTAAAATATTTCTCCATCTTTTGTTTGTCTTAACATTTTATTTATAGCACCAAAGAACAAAACCATAGAAAATGAGTTTATGAATTTTATAGTTTAGTACTTTTTGGAAAATTTAGATACTCAATGCAAATACTATTTAGAAATAAAATAAACTTTTCAAATTGAAGTGGAATATTTGGAAAACACACAACAGCCATCAAGTGGTGCGATGGCAAATTTAATATGCATTCGTTTAAAGATAAAAATGTTTGCGAAACTTTAAAAATTAAAAAAAATAGATATTCTGTGGGAAATAGTTCTTAGATGGCAGTTAGAGAGTGCAATAGAGAAATTAAAGAAACGGTTTTCGGTATTACAACCGTTTACTACATTTTTCACACCAATTCACGCAGAAAAAAATATGGTCAGAGGTGACCATATTCTTATTTAACCAATGATAATGTGAGTAGGTAACCATATTATGGTTAAATATCACCATTATATGGTCAATATTAACCATAATTGGGTAAAATTAGCCATAATATGATAAATCAACTATAATATGGTCAAAATTATTCATTACTTGATCAAAATTAATATTATTATAGTCAATACTAATCATATCACAGCCATTATATTAATGTGGTTTTTGAGTCAAGTTGTAATTTTATTTCGTTTTATTATTCCTTTTACATCATTTTATAATGTTCCACCTTTAAAAGGTATACTTTGATTAACAGTGAAGTAAATTGCATTACGTCATTATTCAGTCCGCTACGACCTTCCACAGCATTATTTCGGTTTAACAAAATTTATTTATATTAATCAAACGTTTAAAGAAAAACAAAGTGAGAATTTCAAGCAAGCCAGGCAAGATTGAAATGCATTCAACTACTGCAGAGAACAAAATACCCATTTTATTTTTTTTAATTTGCGAAAATATTATTTTTTAAATTAAATGTTGAAAACGTTCAAAAACATTTTAGTATTGTGTTATTTAAGGCTAGTTCACACTATCTCACAAGTCCTACGTATTCCATAATACTTTGTGAGATAGAAATCTAATGAGTTTTGTTGCGACTGTCAAAAAATCTAATTTAACATAACAGTTTGTGTTCACACCATCACACAAAGTATAAACCCAATAAATCATGTTTAAGCAAATCAAACGCAAAAGTGTTATTTTTAAGGAACGGTAAGAGCAAATTCAAAAATATTTGTTTCTAGATTATTTAGAATAAATTGATCTTTCAAACTGCATTGTTGGTTTGTACATTTTCATACAGATTTTAAAAGTTATAAAGCATTATTTACAAAATTTATGGAAAAATTACGAAAAATTTTAATGTAGGGTGCATAATTGAGCAAATGCATTGAAAACTTATAGTATTTGTACACCAAAATAAAGCTTTGACATTTTTCTTGTAAATTATTTCCTTAAAAGTGAAAAAATCGTGGTTTTGGACAAAGTTATGAAAAAAACTTAAAAAAAAGACCGGAAGACCCGATTTTTGGCAAAATTTCGGCTTGAGCGACCTCTAAACATCTTCCGAAAAATCTAAAAAAAATATCAAAAATACTATAAAAATAGCACCCATGAAAATCCAAAAAAAACACAAAAATTTTTAATTACTCATAATCGATTTGAGAATTAGAGCTACTGCTTATTTTTCCACAAATATGGTTTACGGAACGGGCCAAATATCAAAAATTTCGTGTTATGTGGTATAATCGCTCGTTATTTGTTTTTATTTTTAATCGGCAAATCTCGGCTAATAATTTTATATGTGACTTAAAGAAGGTGCTTCAGACGTTCGTTTAAAACTAATTTAGTGTTGAAGCGTTATAAAGAAAAGAGTTTATAGATTATAGAATTTAGTTTTTTTTTTCATAAGTTAACAAAAAGAGTAATTGTTTAAATGAAATAGCACAAAAAGAATTTTCTAGATTCTTAAATAAATTCTCATAATATTAACAGCTAATAAGTTGAGCCTTGAAACAAAAAGAGAATCGTTAAAAAATTCCATTCCAATAAAAAGTTACACGCTTTTTAAAATTAGCAATTTCATGTAAGTGTTTTTGTTGTTTTTAATTCACTTAAAAATATTCAAGTAAAGTAAATTTTTATTGTTGACAAATTAGGCAAAGTTTTTGCATTTTCTTATTTTATAACAAGAGCTTTCTTATATTTGATAAAAATATTGACACAAATTGAAACTCAAAAAACGACTTATGTCCAGCTAGATTACCAAAATATTATACTGTGCAATGGTAGTTCGAAATCCAAGGTGGCCTTATGATAAACTATCCAAGTATTCGTTAACCGATGCCTACGAAGGGTAGCCATAATCATATTATGGTTTCCTCTGATGGCTTTACCAAATACCAAATAAAGTTGTATTTATTCCCGCCTACGCATGATATACTAATTTTATAAACGGATTCTCAACATTTTATACAGATTTCGTCCCTTTGACAATCAAGACGTATGTACAAAGTTTCATCAAATTATCTCCAAAAGTGCGGCCAGTACTTTGCGTACAAAGTTAGATGGTCAGGCAACCCACTGGACGGACGGACATCGTAAGGTCGATTCAGAAAGTAATTCTGAGTCGATCGCTATTGTTAAATATGGGTCTAGGACCAATATTTTTTAGTCTAACATATATCAGCACAAACGCATAATACCCTCTTCACTACTGTGGTGTGGCGCTACAACGTTCTTATGGCATTTTGAATTACGAATGCGAATTACGCTGTTCGTACGGTATATTCTTAATTCAACAACTCTTCTGAATATTTTTTTCAACAATTTAAAATCTTTTATTCACCCCTATCGTGAATAACAAGTGGAAAATCACGTGAAAAATTTTTCACGATATCAGTTCCAGTAAATGTAAAAAAAGAAGAAAAATTAAAAATCAATAAAATTTTTGTTCAAAAATATACACGAATACATTTAAAGAAAGGAAAGCAAAATATTTCGTATTTGAGGGATAGTTTGACTACAACTTTAGATTTTGAACTTTTTAAATTTTATGTAGTAAAATATTTTCCAAAGTTCTACCACCACGTCATTTATAAGCTTCACAAATCCGCAGGCAATCGACCTGTTGCTTTACATTTTGTTGGGCAATATATCAGCCTTATAAACGGATCTTGCCCTTAATATTCGAATTATAAGATGAACGAACAACATGCTCTGTTCCTCAGTAAAAAAAGTGAGAAAATCAAAGAGCAAAGTGAACAAATTACGAGGGAACATTTTATCACGTTATTATTGTCCTTTGAATTACCTTAAAAATAATTTCCATGGGAGTTTTTCATGATCGCAAATATGTGAAAAGGGAAAAAATTGTTCACGATAGGGGTATTTATTTTAACCATTCCTATTTTTATTTGTTGTTTTAAATTTTACAAAAAACTCCACTTTTTACAATTTTTCGTTATTTTTTTTTTTTTTTTTTTTTTTTTTTTTTTTTTTTTTTTTTGACAACCTTCGATAAAATTTTTTTTAGCTGGCATAGTAATTTAAAATGAATTACCTACAAA
Source organism: Pollenia griseotomentosa (assembly GCA_963931875.1). Classification (NCBI taxonomy): domain Eukaryota; kingdom Metazoa; phylum Arthropoda; class Insecta; order Diptera; family Polleniidae; genus Pollenia; species Pollenia griseotomentosa. Next base: position 254,658,247 of record OZ007560.1, on the reverse strand, counting down.
TGAAATAATTTCCTCTCAATACTTTGCATGACGAATTTGTAATTTGGATCATAATTGGTCTGTGAATTACGAATGAGAGAGCGATTTAAGAAAAAATGTTGTCGTGCGAATATATCATAAAAAAGTGGCTCAGCTGAGATTCCAACTTAGGCCGCAACAGACAAATGTATACGTGTTAGTCTTGTATCTTATCTTATTTAGTACTCCACGACCATATTATTTAATTGACTTACAAGCACAAATCTTAGTATTTTAAAAATAGTGCAACGCCTTAGTTGAGGTTTGAACTTGGGTCCCGTTTGTTTTTGTTGATTTTTGTTAAGTTTTGCTCTCTCGCCAACAGAGCTACGAATATGCACTTATATGTGAAATACTTTGTAAATTACAAAAGAGTACTTCATAAATAGGTGTAATGCAAGCCGTCATTTAACATTTAACCTAACTAAGGTGAATACACACTACACATTACTTTGTAACCAGTTATACATACAACTACTATCCTAGTTGAAAAAAACTTTGCCGAGATTTTACAAAAATGTCTTCTGTAATTTAAATTTCCCAAATGATGACTTATGTCCTTTTCAACAGCTGACCGACCGTATTTTTTGAATAAAACAAAAGCTAATATTTAATACGTAACATATTGTATTTATCGTTTTTATATTACTAAACTTGAAAATGTTTCGTTCGGTTGTTGAAAAATTAGCAATATAAAATGTTAATGTGTTTTTTATTATATTTTATTTCTTACAGCCGTCAACTTTGTAAATTCGTATTTTAGTATTTGTTTAAACGAAAAGTTTTTTATTTAATAGCAATGTTTTTTTATTTATTTAAAAAACTTTTACAATTTAGCAAAATCTATTTCTTCGCCTTCTTTTGCAACTTTTTCTCTCAACTTTAACGCTTTTTCTCATTTTTTTTTAAGGAAAGCCAATAATGCAATAAAGTGCATGGTTAACCTATATTTCGAAATAGTTGCCAATATTTTTTGTTGCTCCTTTTTGTTGTGATTTTTGCCAATATAAAATAAGGAAGAAAAAATTATTGTTTTAAAATAAATTTAAGAGTTTCTTTTTTTAACTTTACCACACATTCAACTTTTGTTATTATTTTTTTTTTTTTTCTTCCTTAATGTGACCAAAAAAAAAAAAAAACAGAGCAAAATATTGTTTGCTATACTCTGTATCATACATTCTTTAAGTATTTACGTTACGTTGTGCCAACACCAACTACAACAAAATGTATTTAAGGAAAAAAAAACTCGTATGAATTTCCAAAGTTTCAAGTACCCAGCGGGAAAACTCAGAAGACCTTCTTACTTCAGGCCTTTTTAAAGGCCTGCTTAAAAGATTTTTTGATTCAATTACTATTCTTATCTAACTGCTAAAGAAGGTCTCATAGAAGGCCTCGGCTCTTTCGTATAAAAGATAAGATACACCTTCCACACTCGCTTCTATGAGAAGGCAGTAGAGAAGAAGTAACATTTTTTGTATTGTTTTTTTGCACAAGCAAAAGCAAAATCAATTTTTTTTGTTGGTCCCGTTACCCTTCTTATGTACCTGCTGAAGAAGCAAGAGCGGAAGGCCTTCTCCGCAATGACAACGTGTGTAAAAAAGATATGAGTATGGAATGGAGCAAGAAGGCCTTGTACATCCAAAAGAAGGGGTACAGAGGCCTTCTAGAAGGCCTTCCTACTCCTTCTTTTTCCCGCTGGGTAACTTAAATCTTGCATTAAACTATTGCAAATAATGGCATTAAAATGTTTAAATTTTTCTATATACATAATATTGTTCTTTCTTTGTGTTAGTACTATGAAACTGTCGTCATTATTGCCACTGTTTCCCGTGTTGCCAGAACTTGATGCCCAACAATGGCTAAATTTACGGGGAAAAAATAATTCATCAAACTTTTTACAATAAAATTGTCAATAAGAGATAAATTTGTTAAATAAATTTAAACATAAAACAAATATTTTGCTCTCAAGTTTTTTACACAAAATGTTTTTAAAAATTCACAAAAATTGAAAGCCGTGACGTTGGCGGCACGGAATTTTAAAGCAATTAATTTTCAAGATGTCATCTGATGGCAGAAGAATTTTTTTAAGGACAAACGAAAAATTTTCTGTTTCTTAACCGTAAATTTAAATACACAATTGGAAGGAGAATTTGAAAGCAGATTCGCATTAGTAAAAATGAATGTAGTAGTGAAAAAGTGTAAGGAGCCAAATAAACGACACAAGCAGTTTGATAAGAACAATAAGATGTTTGTGTGAATACTAAAAGCTTGTAATATTTTCACAAACATGCTCTATACTTTTTTCATATGTTTGTGTAATCGTTTGTGTTGTTTATTTGACTTAAAGGTATATTAAAATTTTAAACAAAACCCAGGATAGTTTCAAACATTTCAAAGGTAAAACATAATCAACAACATTTACCCAGCCGTTTAGGTCCAAATCTACAACAAAAAAAATGAAAATATACATATTTCCATTCCATTTTTATACATTCTTAAGGTAGATTCACCAAAAAAGTTCCTAAATTTTTTTTTCAAAGGTTTTTCTGCAGCATTCATTTTAGAACATTTGTCCGGAAAATCAAAGTTGTCATATATACACAAGATTTATTAGTTTTACAAGGTGGTAGTACTTAAGCAACGGATTATGCTTTGCTTTGTTTTTTGACATCAAACTACAAATTCAAAATTATTTCAAAGATAGGGCAAATTTTCTATAAAAACTTTACTTAATAAACGCTTGTTAAATTTAGTAATCGATTATGAATACGGGGGTGTGTGTTTTTAATGAATGAAAAAAGATTATCACTTACAATTTTATTTCACAAGCACAACTTTGTTCATGACCCAATTAGTAGGTCTGCGCGCAAATACAACAGTTAAGTAAAAAAAAATATAAAGATGTCAAGAACAGAGGCTTTTGTATGTCTAAAAAATGGTAGAAATGTCAAAAACAATTGCTACAAAAACAAATGCACGTGAAAGCACAACTCTGCAAAAAAAAAGCGGGCGTTTCGAGCAGACCTACTAATTAGACCATGTCTATGTTTTAAAAAATGTTGCCTATGGCCAACTCATTTGTAAATACTAATCGCTTATTGCGGGTTTAACAATTTAATATAAGTTGTGATTTTAATTCAATGCGTTTCGTTTGCTTAAATTATTAACATTTTAGCAATTTTGTAAATTTTTATAAGAAAATAAAAATTTGCATTATGGAAAAATGGCAAAATGCTAAATTAATTTTGTATGGCTAAACAAGGTGAAAAATGGTTAAAAGAAAAAATGAACAAATTAAAAAAATTACTAAATTGGCAACACTGGCTGTTACTGACTATCAGTTGTTCGGTACTACCTACCACTGCACAACTGACACTGAATAAAAGCGTATAAAGCATTCAACCAAAAAATATTTCGTTAGTAAAACCAATAAAAAAAACATGCAATTTGGATAAAAGTTGTAGGTACAGTGAAAACTATCTCTTTCGAATAGGAACTTAAAAAAAGAGGTACATAATTTAAAGATTGAAGAATATCAGAAAAATACTTTTCGTATGCAAACGCTTTTAATAAAAGTACTTTTTTATTGCACTTTTTTGGCACTGACGAAAAAGTAACTTTTTTAAAGTGGTATTATTTAAAAAGATTGTTTAGTTTTGCACTTTTTTAAAACTGAATATATTAAAAAAATTGTATTTAAAAGTACTTTCTACTTAGATTTCGGTCAAAGGCTTTTCACTTTATTATAACTAGTTTTTACTGTTCAGAAGTACACTACCTTTATTTTATAGAAAAAGTTTGAAATGTGGGGTTAACTTCTTTGAAAATAAATACATGATAGAAAAAGTACAAAATATCATATCATTTTACTGTATGATACTTAAATAAAGTACCGTCTTTAAAACAAAAAACAAAAACTATTCTCAAAACTTATAGAACAACAACAAATGAAAACTTCTTAAGCCACAGTGTAAATTAAAGTAATTTTGGTTTTGATAGACTAGTACTACTCACACTTACTGGATACAGCACGGCCACTGTGATAAAGTATTTATTTGTTCTTGTACAATAACACAGAAATACTTAGTGGCACAGAAAAAAAAGCAAACCTATCGCAAATGTCTAAAAATGAAAAACTTTAAATTAACTAGAAGCTATAATAGGAAATATAACTTTCCTGTTAAGTGTCGTTTGACTGACAACAAATGTGACATACTGAAAAACAATTTATGAAAAAAATCAAACAAAATAAAAATCACACAGCAAACATCCAACATAAAATATTTAGCAAATACATACTTTAATCATTTTTAATCAGAGATTCTCAAATGTTTTCTTCTGGTGTAAAATGTAGGACAAATATTTTTTTAAGTATAAGTCGAAAGAATAAGTTCTTTCGCATAAAGTGAAATAAGCTTATAGAATATTAGAAGATGTTCATTCAAAAACAACTTTAATTCAGTGTCTTTGTAAATTCAGAACTCCCATTTCACTACAGATCTCTCTTAAGGGTTTTTTTTTTATAAAATTCAAAGAACTGTCAGTTCTTTATATACCCATAGAGGAACATTTTTTAAGTGTATTTATTATTGGACAATAAATAACCCGTAAAAATACTCGGAAATAGGAAAGGAACCAATGCCTACAACTGGCTTCCCATATCGGTTGTGAAAGAGATCCTTGGTTAGGGGCGGTGGTTTGTTGAGGCCCTATGCTCCTTATAGGAACGCCGGGAACTTATAAGCAATGTGGATCTGTTGTGAATCCCGCATTTTTGAGTTATACACCCACTTTTTAGTGACATACTCGTTTAAATTTCTAAATAAATGATCAGGTTCTCATATTATCCATAGAAAATTTGCGGGAGGTAAGGCCTGAGATATCAAAGTTAGAATGTGAAGAAAGTACAGTACACCTTCGAAAATAGACTAGCCGTAATGGGATCTGTTGTCTCTGAGGATTTTCTTATGTTTTGTAGGCAACCATAATATGATTGTAGCTTCTTGATGGATGACTAATTTAACCATATTATGGTTGCTTTGACAATAATATGGTAGAATTAAGCATACTACGTTTAAAAACTTTAGCTAAAAGTAGTTTTGTTCGAGTTGACCATATAGAAAAATATTTTTTCTCTGGGTGTACACACTTCAGTTTTAAAGATGGGCTTAGGACTTAAGCTGGAGGTCCACACCATGCATTTAATGCGTTGATGCAAAAATACCGTTTTACACTGTAATACAAGTCTTAACAATTTTACAATCGCAAAAAGTTTGACGAACTAGAATAGCTACTAGAGACTATGGCAGATCGCAAGCAAAACGCACAAGTTTCAAAACACCATCAAATAAATCTGGCGTTTTGCGACTTGAAATCGTGCGATTGTCGGAACATGGCCGTATATGTATATAAATTTTTGCACAAATGCATAAAACGCTTCCAGTCTATGGTGGTATACGGTATGAATAAGTCAATGCTCACTCTTTTTATAATCTAAAATAGTCATTGAGTCTAAATGAAAAGAATACTACTAATAATTCCAATTTACAAATTATATTATACAATCGATGACTAAGCGTCATGCCAATATTCAATTGTTATTCTAATTAAGATGTTGCCATAAACTTGTTACTAAATATGCACATCATCTTGAACTTCTTTGGTGATAGATTTCAGGTAAAAGCTTTGTTCACAATCAGAGCAACAATTGTTTTTCTTATTTCTTCCCTAAGTATTTCATATATTTTCCTTTCATTTTTCAAACAAAAATGTAACTAAAGTTTTTTTTTTAAAAGTTGAGTCAACTTATACTTTAGCAACAATTTGAATGGAATTGCTTATAATAATTTTATTAAGTGTTAAATGAACATTTTTACAAAATGTTCCTACAAATAATAATAAATACGTAATATTGTTCTGCGCAAAATTTGCAAACGGTTTCTTTATTTAAAATGTGGGTGCTCGCGAAAAAAAAACTGTTGCTCTATTATGAACACCAGTGAAAATATTGCTGCCTATTGTGAACGAAGCTTAAAGGCATTAAATACTTTTCTACGAAGTTTTGTAGTACATATGTATATTAAAAACCATCTTTTAAGCTTGCCCCCTAATTGAGTTCTGATATTATTTGAAAACCTTCAATTCTAATTTTCAATCCCTTGTTATAACTCTCTAAACATCTAAATCAATATTCTGATTTTTACGGTACTGACTTAAATATTACAGAGCGGTCCAGGGAACTATAGACAAAATGCTACTTATTACCTCACTATCCAGATCAGTGAAGCTAGCCTTTACTTTGATGGACTGCATTAACTCTTTAGTAAGATATTGTGATCCCTAGGCATGTGGCATGAAAGAATTTTGATTTTTCAACGGTTTTGTGTAATAATCTCGATATTGCCAAAAATCACTCTGGCTCCAATAGCAATTTTGTTTACTGAAATTGATACAGTAAAATTCAAAAGTACTATTTAGACTTTCCTTTGTTGGCTTCTTTATAATTCAAGCTCTTAGATATGAGTAAAGGGATAACTAATATTAGAATATCGATATATTTTTTTAACCATTAATTACAGGCTCCGCATAACGATTAAATTCCACCTTAAGAACCACTGACTAACCACTGTTCTGTATACACATGTAGTATGTTGTATTTGTATTGTAAAGTCCAGTATAGAGCGTCAGAAGAATCACATGTAACAAGTAACATATTATATGCCATCTTTGGCATAAGTAAGTCAAGGATACTAATCACCACCACACAACAACTACCAACTAAATGGCTGACCATTTTACCAATAAATACTTAACAAAAATAATACCAAATAAAAAAAAAAAAATGCAACACATATTTTCAAAGGCTGCAACACAGCATGTTGAGATTTCCAACTAACTAAAACATTAATGCATGCCTTTAAAAAAATGTCTTACAAATCACAAAAATTAATACTCGTTCGTACTCAGCTAATGAAAGCTTAAATAGAAACTTGCAACCAACAATTCAAAGGTTAGCAATGTCCACTGACTGGTCTGATCCGCACTAAACACTTATGGAGCTGCTTAAAGTGAACAAGTCAGCACCCCCTAACTGGAATTGACCAAAAACAATGTCATCCATATTTTGTTGCAGTATGTTTTTGAAAATGATGTTGGAAAATCCACCATCATATTTAATAACAAAGGCAAGTGGTAATCTATACGTTTCATTTGTGCCACGAAAAGTATCATTTCATTTAAAAAACAACAACAGCAACAACAATAATAATAATAAGTATATTTATTATTGATTACAACAAAAGACCCCCTGAAATATCGATGTACATATTAACCAAAAAAAAAAGTATAAAATATATCCAGCTAATTACAACGTATTAAAGTGCCGTGAGAAAACTTCAAAATTATAGACGAAAAACATGAAGAAAAACAAAGTTTATCCATTGAAAATGAAACCAAAACGAAAACACTAATCAATTGATACTTTAAAAAGTTACTACTTACTGGTGGCTGGCTGGCTGGCTATTTGTTGTTGTTTGTATATTGTTTCGATTTAAAAGTTAGATAGATTGTTTACAATTGTTGTTTTTAAGTTTTTCTATTTTATATTTGGTTTGGTTTTTCACCTTTTAAGGACTTGAATTATTAATAATAAATTATTTTTTCAAAAGTTTGGCGAACAAAATGCTGTCATTTTATGATTTTATATTTGCGATAATTTAGTACAAAAAAAAATTTGTTTTTACTTTTAAATCAAAAACATTAAATAGATAATAATAAAATAACTAACATTGTTTGCAGTTCAGAACCGTTTTTAAAAAAAAACCAAAAAAAAAAGATTAATAATTAAAAGTTTCAAGTTAAAACAAACTTAAAGTGTAAATTAAATGTATCAAAGACATAAGTTGTGCTTCAAACGACAGGCGCTAGAAAATTGCTTAAAGATCAATTAACCTAGTTTCTAGGTAATTGAGAACATTTGTACTGATTTTTTTTAATTTAAAAATTTAATAAATTAAAATTTTATACACGAAAAAAACAATTAAAGTGAATAATACAAGTGTCACACTGTACATGACATGTCGCACAGAAATATTTCATGAAGCAGAAGATTGTGGACGACTAGTGTTGAGGCTCTTGCAGGGTAAACAATGTCGCACGAAATGTAAAACGAAAATTGCTTAAATTGAAAAGTTAAATTTTTATTTAAATGCCCTTTTACAATACAACGAAGTCTAGTAGATTTGATCTCAAAATCTAGTGCGTTTTTTGACATTAGCGAGATTTTGCTTTCATAGCAAAAACAGCTGACTGAAAGTTTTTTTTGAAGTAGCAACTTAAAATTTAAGTTACCTTTTATTTATTATCTACTTCTTTTATTTTATCAATATTATTTATCTGTTTTTTTTTTAACTATTTTCTTAAAATTTTTGAATTTATTTCAAATTTTTGATATTTTTAAATTAGCATAAGTTTGTTAATTTAATTTCATTAAATTAATTTTTTGTTAATAGAAGCAAGGAAGAAACATGTAAATAAATTGAAAAATAGATAACCAATGCCAGCCGGCGCAGTGGCGCAAACGGTAGAACTACAAGGAATTCTGAGGATGAGAATGTGGTTATTCTCGAAATATGTAAATTCGACATGAGTTCGAGCCCGTGTTCAATCAAGAATACAAATTATCAACAAAATTTTAATTAATTTCATGTTGTAAAATTCCTTTCTTTATAAAAAAAAATAGTCAATAAAAAATTTAATTTGATGAACTTAAGCCTAATTAAAAATATTGAAAATTTCAATTAAAAACCAACAATTCAATAAATGACAATTGTTTTAATATTTGAATTTTTTTATCAAGCCGCCATTTTTAATTGGTTTTTTATTAAAAAGTTATTTTCTTTGTACAGGGAAGTATTTTTTTGTGGTAAATACATTGAAAAAGCATCACTAAGTACTACTAGACTTAAAGTAGATTTGATCAAAATCTAATCACGAAATAGATGAAATAGAAATGGACTAAAGAGCCACTTTTTGGGTTTGATATTAGAGCTAATTTAATCCTATAATTATCTTATCTGAGAATTAAGTTAATCTACTAAAATTACAATTAATATTTTTGGTTGGTGGATTAAACGATGTAGTGTTACCATATTGAGCACAAATAAATGGCAACATATTTTGGCAAATGTCATCTTTTTATTAAAGCAATATGAATATTTTTAAAGAAGAAGAAGAAAATGCGCGAATTTAATTTTGTTTACAAGGTAGAAATTTTTTGTGCTTAAAGAAAAAAATATTTAAGACATAATAATGAAAGGAAAAATTATATAAAAGTGCTTAGCAATATCTTTTTTTTTTAATTATTTTTTGTTTCATATTTTTGCAACAGTTTAACATAACCAAACATGTATATGTTGACAGTTTAAGTTTAAGCCACCACCATTGGCCACTTAAACTAGTAAAGTAAAGTTAAAAAAATGCCACCCAAAAAGTAAATACGGAGATTAAAGTTAATGTAATCGCTAATCTCCAACGCAAAAAGTGGCTCTAAGAGTTTAACGCTTAATTAAAGCTTGTATATTATTTTTATTACCGTTGTTTCAAGCATAGGGCCACAATAAATAGCTGTCATTTGGATCTATTAAGAACTAATATCTTTGGCTTCCCTTGTCAGATCGTCTTGTTGTTTGCGCACCGTGTGTCCAAGCCAGTTTCACTTGCGTCTTATGATCTCGATTACTATGGGGTTGTCAATACATGCCTGTACGATATTGTCGTTGGCCAAAAGGTCTTCAAATTCTCCTAAGGCACCTGTGGGTGAACACTTGCCGAGCGTTTACATCGCAAGATCCTGCGTTCCAAGTTTTGCACCCATACAATAAAAATGATTTTACAATGGAGTTGAAATTTGTGATCTTGATATAGACCTGCATAAATGCCATTAAAAGAGAAAAATGTGCATTCATTCCATTACAAATTTAAATGAATGAATGAATTGTTTGAATGAATAAATGAATTGTGCTTGTTATATCTCATGTATTTTTTAATGTATTGGTTTCGTGTGTATGCTAAAGAGGCAGATACACAAAATATTTTTATTTAAGAGGATGTTTTTTCTCTAATCATGACCTGTCCTGAAATATGTGTTGAGTTCCAGATAGGGCTCAGTGTCCCATATGTGCGCTTGACGTTATTTGTACGGTGAGCAATGTCAGCCGCTTATTCTTCCTTGCTGTCGATGATGCTACCTAAATAGCAAAAGCTGTTGACGTCGTCTATTGGGAAGCCGTTAATAAAGAATAGGATACTAACATTTGCGTTCATTCGCATTGACTTCGTTTTATTGCCGTTGTTCTTAAGCCCGGTTTTCAGCGCAGTTTACCCAATCAGTTTGATTTTGGCTATCATATCGATGTGCTTGTGGCCTAGCACGCAGAAAAAATTCTCCAAAAAATTAATCAAGTGAATTTAACGTTTAATTGATACTACTACAAATTTAATTAATATCACAAATTTTTTTATTGAAATAAATATTTATTATTTGAACCTAGTTGACCCAATATACCCCATTTCATTTAATTACAAAATCCGAAACAAAGTTAAACAGAAGTGGTGACATTACACACCCTTGCCTCACACAAACTGCTACAATAATTTCGTCGCTGAGTTGATTTCTTCAAACAAAACCCGTAACAACGTCTGAACGTATACAAGTTTTCGAAAGGACACCAAAAGAAAATATTAATATTGTGTGAAGGTTTTGTCGCCAGGTATAATAAATAAAATTTAAAAATAAAATTACATAAAAAATTTTGTTCTTATATTGATTGTACATGCATAATTCGCTTTGTTTAAATGAACTGGTTATTTAAAAAAAAAATTACTTAGCAAAAATACTAAACAATATGAATAAAAATGTTTTAATATGCCCAATTCGATTAAAAAATACAATAATATTCCATTAATAAATATTTTAGAGACATTCAAAAGCAGCTTCTAAAAATCAAGCTAAGAAATAGCGTAAAGGTCTTTTTTAAGACCAGTGACTCACTGTGATTAACAAAAATAACATTAATTAATTTAACTTTTTAAATCACAACACAACAAAAATTTGTTCATATTTTTGGTGATGAAATACAGTTTCAAATATCTGACAACAAAAAAAAACGGTTTGCTTTTGTTTATAAAAGTAATATTTAATTCTATTAATTTTGATGAATTGATTTATAAATTGTTTTATGCAAAAAAAATAATATAATAAAATCAAGCAACCATCGATTTTTGCAAAAAGTAATAAATACATATAATTTTAATAATAAACTAGCTTAACCCTCATTGAAATAATATTAGTAGTTTTTTTTTTTCAAAAATATCTCGTATTAATAATAAAGCACTTTGTACCAGATTTAGGTACTTTTACTGCTATGCTTCTTCAGATATTTATATTGACCCTGTATGTGAGGGAGGTTTCATGCTCACTTTTCTATTCAGCTCGATTTTTTTTACAGATATTGTATATTGATTACCAAGCCATAATTTTTAAATTCGAATGGTTTTACGTATTGTCTTTTATGGGAGGTGTCACGCCTATTTGGAATTTTGTAATTATTTAAAGCCTATCTTAAGCGCCGGCAAATCGGTTCAGTACTTTAGAAGTCTATAGAAAACCAATACAAAAACTTATTTAAATTTTTTTTGTATACATTAGAGCGACTCAAGTTGTATGGAAGCAAAATTCGTGCTCGATGTACCCTCCTAAAAACGAACCTTGAACTTTTTTAAGATGACATTTTAAATATTTCGGCTCCAGCTTTGACCTCTCGTGAGCTGGACCATTTTGGAAAAGGGTCTATTTTTGCATGTTTTGTTAATTTGAGAATCTGTTCACTTACTAACATATACATATTGGGTATCGTAAGAAAAGTTTTTTAATTTGTCCAAGGACGATCATCCATGTCCTTTTTTAAAGGATTTTCTGTAAAAAAACGGATTTTGAATTTTTTGTTCGGGGTTGTTTGTAATAAAAATGCCAAATTAACAGCTTTTTTTGAAATTCGTGCTAGTTCGCGTTTTGACAAAAATGCAATGGGGTGGTAACCCTTCGTTTAAAATAGGGCAATATGGGTATCAAATTTTTTCTTTTGCCAAGTACATCATCTTTCTATGTAAATAATTTATATTTTTGCAAATTAGATGCATTTTACACGGTGCTCTGGAATACATATATATATATTCAATTTTGTAGTAACTCTAATATGATAGCTGATTTAGTTTCTAGATCATGTATGGATGCAAATAGGACTAAAGAAAGAACATAAATAAATTTTTTTCTTTTCTTCTTTGCAAAAATCCGATAACTTTTATTTGTTTCAATATATGCTAGGAACACAACTGGGACGAACGACGAATTTTTGGCCGCGAATATTCGTCGCCAAAAATAAAACATATTTGTGTATATGAAAATACACACAATCATGGCGTCGGCCGAAATTCGTCATACGCGGCGACTTTGCAATAGATTTATTTATATTTCATACGCCGGCGAACGACGAACAAATCAGTACCGAGTGACCATGTTTGATTTTAGTTTTCAAGTATTTTAGTATATAAAGTTACTTTTTTACTTTAATAATTGTTCTTTATTATTTTATCGCATCTTAAATATATATACAAAGAAGATAACTATAAGAATAGTTTTTAATTGTGTTTTTGTTAATTTTTGTGTTTTTTAAGTAAATTTTTTTTTATATGGTCACACTATTTCTCTCTCTTTGCACAAACAGCAAAGAACTTTTTCAATTAATAAAGCTGTTAGTTATTCGTCGTTATTGTGGTTCATACGACGAACTTACTCAGCGAATTTTTACTAAAAAATTCGTCGTGTAGGGCGAAATTCGTCGTTCGTCCCAGTTGTGTTCCTAGCAATAAAGCTGGTTTGAATAATCAAAAGCCATAATGGTGCTGATATTATCGAAGAAAAAATAAAAAACATGACAATTAAAAAACTATATGAAATATAATCAACGATTTAAAATTAAACAAAAACGACTCAATAATGATTATAAAAACTAACATTAAAATGGTCAAAAAGGAATCAAAAAATTGTATCACAAATATTCTTTCAGGTGGTTCATCGGTAGGGTACCATTTTCTCACAACGGGAGTATCATTTATTATTGAAAAATGAGCTCATATACTAGTATTTTGATCGTGAAGCTGATTCCAAAATGATTAGATTATGATACAAAATGCTAGCTGGGATAATTTTTTGTAAAAATCACCTAAATGAGTCTTTTAAGATCACTTTAGATGATTAAAAACTGATTTATCACTTGAGCGATTAATAATGGCTTCATATATGAATCATTTATATTCTCAAAAGGGAATCAGAATATTGTATCACAAGTGATTCTTTGAGGAGATTCATCGGTAGGGTACCATTTTCTCACAACGAGAGTATTATTTAGGATCATTACGGAAATTTCGATTGTGAATGATACAAAATACAAGCTGAATACATTGTATATATAGATGTATTTTTTTATAATTCCATATCTTAAATGATGTTTGAGCCTTTTCTTTATTCCTTAGTTAATTTTGTTATCAGTATTTGTACCAATGTTATTTCATTTTATGTTTTTCTGGGTTTTTTTAATATTTATTAGGCATCGGATTATGCTACATGTTTTGTTCTAAAAAAAAAGGTCAAGCATTACACGCTCTATTTGCGTTTTGCAAAATTAGGATAGTCAAACAATATTTCTAAAAAACGCTTTGTTAGTCATGTCGTACTAGAATTTTATACACAACTAGCATTTAACCCGCTACACAGAAAAAATTCTAGCCAATTATTTTTTTTTTAATTAATCAAAAATAAAATCAGTTTTAGTTAAAAACTTAATGAAGTGAATTAAACGTTTACCTATATTAACAACATTACTGCAGAAAATGTTGTTAATACCAAAAAATATTTAAATGATACTTTTAATTTGTTTGCTTTTGCAAATTTTATTAAGTTTTTAATTAATTACACAAATTTTTTAATTGAAATCCTTTTAATTTTTTTCTGTGTACTTGATTAGCTTCTCCATTTCTTTCGTGGACACATTTATATGCCAAAGTTTAATTTCCATTTCTTAACAATAAAATTAAAAGATTTTTCATCTTATATGTTCTCTTTCACTCAGGACCCTCCAGCTATAGTTTTATCTTTCTAAGTTTAAAGTTAAAAAAAAATTAAGAAGTGGAACATGTAGAACGGAACGGTAAACAGAAATTTGATTTTTCTGTAGTTCCCCTTTTATATACATTTTTCTTCCCGATTGAAGTATCAAAAATTTTAGTGTTGGAGAGCCCGTATTCAACTACGAACATTTCAATGGGAAAAATGTTTTGTAAAAAATTACCAAATTTCGAAATACATAGTGCCATAATAATTTATTTCTACGCTTAATGGTTTATAAAATAGATGGGGTGACAAAAAAGTTTAAAAATACAGGTTTTACCCGTTTACTCCCCAAAACGGGCCGTATTTAAAAAAGTACCAAACACATGTCCGCTTATTTCTTTAATGAACAAGGACAAGAATTCCATTTTTTTATTTAAAAATTTAAATTTAAAAAATCCCTTCTTAGAGAATCGATTTGGGGAGGGACCAACTCCCTGTTAAAATTGCAAATTGTTAGCTTCAGGCTTTGTTAGTTTTCTTACATAAATACATAATTTAAATTTGTGTTCAAAATTTAATTGTGTATTAAAAAAATAAACTTATAACTTGTAAAAAAGTAAGGTATGTAGGACCTTGTTCGAATCTACATATGTATCAAAAATGGGTTTTATAAAAAATATCTTTCCAACTTCCAAGCATTTTAATTTAGTTCTTTACTAATTATATTGAAATATGGTTTCCCAATCATAGAAACTTGTGTCTTATTTTAATAAAATTTTATTTTTTATTCCTTTGTAAATTTTTGTAATTTAAACATTAATAATTTTCTTTTAAAAATTAAAATATTTTTTAAATAAATATCTTTTGTCATCGTTTTTCAATTACAAGAAGAAGTAATTTATTTTAATGACAGTAGCTATGAAATTAATTAATTACATTTTAATTTTAATAAAAATTTATGCATATGATACCTACAACCAAAAAAAATTCTTCTCTACTTCATTCTATTTAAAAAAAAGACTCACCTTGACTTCCAGCACCAAACAATATTACGCCTCTTCTTCTTCTTGATTTAATTTTCTTAACTCAATTTGCTTTTCTTAAACACTTCACTATTTTACTATTAATAAAAGTGTCTCTTCACTGACACTTACAAAAGCAACAAAAAAAAAACAAAAGAAAAGGAGGACTTGCATTTAAAAAACATAAAAACCAAAAATAAAAAACGTATTTCCTTTTTTATCTAACTTTAAAAACAAACAAACAAACAAATTAAACTATTTCAAAACTTTTTTTTTGCTATTTTATTTCTTTTTCAATTTTTTTTTTTTTTTTCTTTATTTATTATTGCCCACTTTTTCACTTTTTCTATATAGATAAGCCACATACACACATACATATTTACTTTATTAACATCTTTATTCACACGCGCTGCGTTCGCGGGTTTGATTAAAATTTATAAGGTTTTAACGTGATTTTATTTTTTTCTCAAACGACCAAAATTATAACTAAATATACTGCCAAAAAAATTGCATAAACAAACAATGTCGTCAATATATAAATGCCCCCTTAACCCCTCTGTCAATTTTACAATCAAAATACACTTGTTTTTATAATTCATACATACACCCATCATTTACCCACAATGCAAGTAACAAGTCTGTCTTTATACAAATTTGCCATCATCGTATATTTATGTTTGTGTGTTATAAATAAGTATGTAACACACAGACGAACCGAAAATATCCCCCTTTTGTTTTTGCCAATTAAAGCAATAACAACAATAACATTCTACATACTGTGTAGTACATAAAACAAACATATTTATACGCATGTTTGCTTGTATTAACAACAACAACCCAACAACTTGCAATGACCATCTCACTTTCTGACACACAGTCGCACTAATCTAAATACAGACAAAGAGACACAGTGTCATACAAACGCGTGGCTGATTTAACCAACAACTCGTAGCGGAGCCTTCGCTTAGATCAAAAAAAATAACAAAAACAACAAACAGACAAACATTTAGAACTCCATTTAATTTTACACACAATTACTTGGCAGAATATTTCAATTGGCAATTAAAGCTTGAATTTCATTTTTTCCGCAGAGATTTTTACTTAATTATAACCCCAACACTTTATTTAATATCAATATTTACAAACTGTTTTTATTCACAAATTGCAATTCTTAATTTTTAATAAAATTACAAAATTATCACTGATTTATTGCAACTTCACTTTTAACAAACGACGGCAACTGATTGAAAAGGAAGAGAAGGGTTAGTAATGTGACAACCGAGAAAGTAGAGAGTTCATGCAAAATAGAGAGTTGCCAGATGAAGAGTTTAAGCGGAAGTAATGAATATTATGACCGTTTTTAAAGACTTTTAGTAGGGATTTAAACCAAAGTTTTTAAAGATACGACTTATTATCTTAAAGGAAACTGGTGAAAGTACGTTAATAATTAATGTTATTTTAATGATTTGTTAAGTGTGAATTAATTTAAATTTGCACGTTATATGAATTAATGACAATATTGTAGATAAGCATTTTATAATCTAATACTTTTTTAATTGTTTTAAATATTCGACTCCAGAGAAACTTTGATAAATATTCAAATAAACAACTTACGACAACACAGTGAAATATTTCTAATACAAAAAGTAATTTCAATTTTCGGGAATACAAAATTTTAATTTCAAAAGATTTTGTTATTCGTGCTTTTGTTTAAGCTTTGATATTATTACAGGTAGAACTGTTGCTATAAGTCTTATACGCTTAACAGTTTTATTTGGTTTAATATCTTTAGTTTTTCTAAAACGTTATGGATGAAGTTTCCTGATGATCTGGCCTAAGCAACCAGTGAAATGCGCATAGGAATGGCTTATCCCATCAACAATAAATTTCAAGTGTTTTTATCAGTAATAAAAACTGGGAATTAAGCACGAATAACAAAATCTTTTGAAATTAAAATTTTGTATTCCCGAAAATTGAAATTACTTTTTGATAATAAACAGGCAGTGCACGGCCTACAAAAACACTTAATTGTCAACATCTTTTGTAAAGTTGTTGTTGTTGTTTTTATTTTGTTTTTCTTAACCTACTTACAACTACAATTAATGTTGAGAGAATTTCAACTAATTGTAGTGGGGAATGTAAGATGAGATAAACCCACTGTTTATTGTTGATGTGTTTTGTTTAAGCTTTGATATTATTACAGGTAGAACTGTTGCTATAAGTCTTATACGCTTAACAGTTTTATTTGGTTTAATATCTTTAGTTTTTCTAAAACGTTATGGATGAAGTTTCCTGATGATCTGGCCTAAGCAACCAGTGAAATGCGCATAGGAATGGCTTATCCCATCAACAATAAATTTCAAGTGTTTTTATCAGTAATAAAAACTGGGAATTAAGCACGAATAACAAAATCTTTTGAAATTAAAATTTTGTATTCCCGAAAATTGAAATTACTTTTTGATAATAAACAGGCAGTGCACGGCCTACAAAAACACTTAATTGTCAACATCTTTTGTAAAGTTGTTGTTGTTGTTTTTATTTTGTTTTTCTTAACCTACTTACAACTACAATTAATGTTGAGAGAATTTCAACTAATTGTAGTGGGGAATGTAAGATGAGATAAACCCACTGTTTATTGTTGATGTGTTTTGTTTAAGCTTTGATATTATTACAGGTAGAACTGTTGCTATAAGTCTTATACGCTTAACAGTTTTATTTGGTTTAATATCTTTAGTTTTTCTAAAACGTTATGGATGAAGTTTCCTGATGATCTGGCCTAAGCAACCAGTGAAATGCGCATAGGAATGGCTTATCCCATCAACAATAAATTTCAAGTGTTTTTATCAGTAATAAAAACTGGGAATTAAGCACGAATAACAAAATCTTTTGAAATTAAAATTTTGTATTCCCGAAAATTGAAATTACTTTTTGATAATAAACAGGCAGTGCACGGCCTACAAAAACACTTAATTGTCAACATCTTTTGTAAAGTTGTTGTTGTTGTTTTTATTTTGTTTTTCTTAACCTACTTACAACTACAATTAATGTTGAGAGAATTTCAACTAATTGTAGTGGGGAATGTAAGATGAGATAAACCCACTGTTTATTGTTGATGTGTTTTGTTTAAGCTTTGATATTATTACAGGTAGAACTGTTGCTATAAGTCTTATACGCTTAACAGTTTTATTTGGTTTAATATCTTTAGTTTTTCTAAAACGTTATGGATGAAGTTTCCTGATGATCTGGCCTAAGCAACCAGTGAAATGCGCATAGGAATGGCTTATCCCATCAACAATAAATTTCAAGTGTTTTTATCAGTAATAAAAACTGGGAATTAAGCACGAATAACAAAATCTTTTGAAATTAAAATTTTGTATTCCCGAAAATTGAAATTACTTTTTGATAATAAACAGGCAGTGCACGGCCTACAAAAACACTTAATTGTCAACATCTTTTGTAAAGTTGTTGTTGTTGTTTTTATTTTGTTTTTCTTAACCTACTTACAACTACAATTAATGTTGAGAGAATTTCAACTAATTGTAGTGGGGAATGTAAGATGAGATAAACCCACTGTTTATTGTTGATGTGTTTTGTTTAAGCTTTGATATTATTACAGGTAGAACTGTTGCTATAAGTCTTATACGCTTAACAGTTTTATTTGGTTTAATATCTTTAGTTTTTCTAAAACGTTATGGATGAAGTTTCCTGATGATCTGGCCTAAGCAACCAGTGAAATGCGCATAGGAATGGCTTATCCCATCAACAATAAATTTCAAGTGTTTTTATCAGTAATAAAAACTGGGAATTAAGCACGAATAACAAAATCTTTTGATATTTCTAATACAGTTGGTAACGGAACATCATATATCAGAAAAAAACAATTTTTTGAAAAGCACCTTTTTCCATATGTGTCAACATAAAAGGCATGCTGTATAAGAAAAAACAGATACAAGAAATATTTTGCCATGCACCTGTAATAAAAATACGTAAAAAAATATTTTTTATAAGAAATTGGTTTCGTTATTTGTTTCCACTTTGTACCGGTTTTTTAAATACATTGTGGTGTAGGGTATCATATTGTAGAGCTTACTTGTTTTAATTGGAAAAAGAGGTTATTTACAAAATATACGGGCCTGTTCTGAAAATCACGTGGTTTCAAATCACGTGTTTTTGAAATCTCGAGCGTGATTTTGTGGTCTTCTGAAAGTCATACCGTTTTTGTGTTTCTCGGTGTGCTTTCGGTAATTGAAGATCACACCAAAACACACAATAATGGGACACTAAAATATCACACGTGTTATTTTATTAGGCAGATGTGATTTGAAATCACGTGGTTTGAGTAAAAGTGATTTGCAGAACAGGCCTGATAGTTTTTTATTTATTGTAAAATGCCTGCAATTTTGATTGGTCACAGCCAAGGCGAATTCATTTTTCAGGTGGCACAGCTGTGCTCCTTTTTTCTAAATTAGAGAGAGGAATGTCAAAAGTTACTTGTGTTTTTGACATATCGACCAACAAAAGCAGCAAATAAAATACAATGTTGTGTTTTTGGTGTTGTTACTTATTGAAGTATCGCCACCACCCTATACATGAGTTCGCCTTGATCACAGCCTTAATTTTTAGAGATCTTTAAACACCGCTTTTTAGCATTTTGCCAGAAATTTTATCATTTAATAAGACGTCTAGTAAATGTGTTGATTTTAATTTTTAACTCTGTAGCAAAATATAATTATTTTTAATTGTTTAATTTATGTTTTCTTATCAAATTTTTACATACACATAATTTATTATGAGTAATAATTTTAGAATGAAATATGATAGTTGTGATTTATATGGTTACCAATTACGTGACTAGCAAAACAAATTAAAAATTCATTGAACTTATAAATACACACTTAAGTTTAATAGGAAAACAACTTATCTAAATTTTCTTTAATTTATTAAATTATAACACACATACTTACGTACATATCGATTATTTCGAAATTATAAAATATTTAGAATTTAAAATAACTAATTGCTCAGCACACCCTTTTGAGAACTAAAATTGAACCATTACAAATATTTCCGGTGTTATCATAAAGATATTTACTTCATTTCTATTTCTATTATTCTTCTATGTTTCGCTTTTAACGTATGTACTAGTACTACACATACATATTTACAGCAACATACATAAATTTCAAGCTTCATTAATCATGGTTAAAATTTGAGACAATGAACATTTCTAAACATGGTTACTAAAACTTTGTTGTTATATATTGTTTTTTTTTTGGAAATTTCTTACCAACATAGTGAATTAAAATGTGGGTAGAGGAAGACATCTTAATCGAATGGAAAGAGCAAAACATTTTTCATATTCTTCAAAAACTAATTTTATGTTAAATTTAACGATTAAATACTTTTAATGTAGAGTATATAAAGTAGACATTAACGAATTTACTTGTACCCCTTCAATATTGCATTTTCAAACGATTAACGGCTTAGAGATTGTTCAAGATCCCAGCTTAGGCCGTTTTACACTATCACACAAGTCTTAGGTATGTTGACGAAAATGCATCTCTGGTATAATTATTGTTTGAAAATTTAAAAAAAAAAACAATAACAACTTATTATTACTCGGTTTTTTTCCTCGAAATGCTTAAGACCTGTGCGATAGTGTTAAGTACCCTTTAGTGATGAAAGGACAAAGGATTCTTATCTTCCGTAACATTTCACAAATATCCAAAACTGTTTTTTTATATACAATTTTTTTATAAATTGAGTTTAAATTGCTTAAGAAATTTTAATCAGCAGAGAAGAAAATTATTTACTTTGTTGAGGCCGAAAATTATTTGTCAAATATTTGTCTTATGCGACTAGATCAGAAATATCGGAAACGAACTTTAAAGTATATTAGGTACACATCCTTCTTTAACCACTTAAGCCTTAACAACTAATTTTTCAGAAAACGAAAAAACTAATTTAAAAAAAAAAAAAAAATAAAGGCGATTCTCTGAAGGGTGTAGAAACATTTTTTAAAAAAATATGTCACTTACAAGTAACTGTAGCCAAATCGTCGCTTACGTGTTTTTGGCGCAAACGGCAATTTGCAAATAAAATTTGGTTCCCGTATTTCTCTATCTCCAAGATAATGACTCATAACTTCAAAAAAAAATATTTAATACAACGCACCGTGAAAATTTTTGTTAAGGCAAACAGGCCGACATTGTTTGTCTGCTTTTCGTGCGTTTCACAATTCATTTCGCATTTGCAAATAGCTTGTGGTCGTATAACTATACCGAGTTAAAGTTTTTGCGTCTTTTAGCTTTAAACATATGAAATCGTTTATAATCTCACTTTTCAACGTTTTTGTCTGGTCGAGAACCATAAATAACTCAATGTGACTTGGTGTAGAGCCATAAAAAAAATAAAAAAAAGAGTTATAATGTTTGTAAAAATAACACTGTGCTAGTTAAAAAAAAAAACAGACAATCCGGGGTCCTGAATTTTTAACCTTATTCGGGTTCGCTGAATCCAATGGTGCTAACCGTTTTTAGGTTAGCTTTTGTTTCGAGATGGAAAGCTGAATTTTCCAATTTTTTATGAATTTCTAACAAACAAAACTTTCGAAATGTTGCTAAGAAATTGTGTTTTTTTGACAAAAAAAAAATTTATGTTTCTAAAACGACACATTAGAAAAAAAGTTAAACTTTACTTAAAGGTGATTTTATTGTGGAGTTTCTATTTTTTTAATAATTCCAAAAAACCAACCCGTTTTTAAGTTACACGAATATATATTGTGCAAACTCCTACATTTTCGAAATAACTGTACATCTCGAAAACAAGAGCTTACCTTAAAAACGATTACCACCATTGGAATTAGCGTACCCGAATTAGGGAAAAAAGTCAGGTGTCCGACTTATCTTAAAAAAGTGTCAAATTCTAACACAATGAGTTAATACAAAAAATTTTTAAATGTATAAAAAAAAAACAGTGTTTGACTGAAAAACGTTGCTTGAAAACTCAAAAAAAAAACGTTGAAATTATATGTGCTGAGTATTATTGAGTAACGAAAAGTATTCGAATTCGCCATTACTACTTCATAGGAAATACAAAGAAGATGTAACATCTTATAGTCCAGACTTAGAAATAATTCCTAATGGCCATTAACGAAGCCAATATGTGCTGTGCTATTTTCTTTTTTTTTCGTTTTAAGTTAAATTATTAATATTATAAAATCATTAATAAAAATTTTAATAATATTTGAAAACACTTAAATGATTATCTGGAGTTACAACCCAAATAACAAACCGATTGCATGAAGGAGCAGAATGAAGAAACAACAATTTTGTTTCGATAATTTTGTCTTAACCCTCTCTTATGTTCTAAAGACACACACAATGAGTTTTAGTGTTCGGAAGAGATTGGAAAGCTTCAGCAAGAAGTAGTAGGTGTGAATAGATGTCTGACAACGTGTGTATGCATTTAATCGTTTTAACGTTCGTCAACGTTTCATTTATTTCAATCTTTTAGCATTTACGAGATTTTATGTAAATTTTTCTGAACGAATGAAAAAGCAAAAACCTAAAAAGTATTGAACCAATTTGCACACCCACGTTGACTGCTTTTTGCTATCTCAATTCAATTAACCTCATACCTGTAAAATTTTTTGTTTAAAAGTAAATGTGAATGCATAAATTAAATTTTAAGAATTTGATTTAAATGGTTCGAAATACACTTAGTAATTACTAATATAAATCAATTATTGTATTTTTTTTATTTCCAGAGAGAACCTCAGTGGAAGATTATGGCAAATATGGATAGTGATAAGTATTCATTGCGTCAGAGGCAAAAACGTAAGCACTCCTCAAACAACAACAGTTTGGATTCCCAAGGTTATGCCAGTGATAATTCCATTGAGTCCCTAAACAACTCTAGGGAGGCTGTTACCTATTGCCGTACAAATAAAAACAAGAGACCCCAAACTTCAAGTAATGACGCAGGTGGTGGGAAGTCAAAAACAAAGGCGGCACCTTTAAGTAAATATCGGCGAAAAACCGCCAATGCCAGGGAAAGAACACGTATGCGTGAGATCAATACCGCCTTTGAGACCTTAAGAGCCTGTGTACCACCCTGTATAACAAACGAAGATTCTAATTGTACCAACGACAAATTGACCAAAATCACTACGTTGCGTTTGGCCATGAAATATATAGGCATATTAAACGAGGCTTTAATAAATCCTAATGAAGCTGATTACGATTTTCTTTATGATTGTACTAAGCCCCGACCTATTCTCCATACAAAGTTGGAAGAGAATTTTGAACCTATAGTGGAAATAGTAAAAGACAAGAAATCTAAATCTGCTAAGAATAATAAAAATATCAAGTCCACAAAATCAACCAACAACACACGTAAATCTTCAACCCCTGCAGCGAAAAGAGCAGCAAAGAAACAAAAATCAAATAATACTGAAAATGTGTGTCAAACCTCAACCATTCCTAAAGCCTATCAAGAATCTCCTGCCTCAAATGCTTCTTCGGCTTATGCCTCGCTTTCCTCTGCCTCAGAATCTTCAGCCTCACCCATTTCGAATTCTTCGTATCTGTTTGAACAAAATGCCCCCAACCACAGTTTCACTTATACCCACCCTCTACATCACAATTCCATGTCGGATTTGAGTAATCTAATGCTAGAGTCTGATGGAGAATCTCTAAATCTCTCAGAGCGTTGCTTTAGTCCTTTACAGACGACGGCGAAAGGCCGTCACGAACCATTCGAATGCTCGCCCAACATTATGCAAACTTTGGAAAATCCTTTGGAATTGAGTTTGCGTTTAATGGAACCTGCAGCCGATTCGTTAAGTTTGTCCGTAGATCCGATTATACCACCGCCCTCCTGCATAAGTCCTCTTATGAATCTAGAGTCATTTAATGCTTTCGATTTATTTCATACAGAATTTAGTGATCAATCTGCTTTGGATTTATTTTTGACGTGATTTTTGAAATTTTTAAATATATTTACTGTAAATTTTAGTTTTAAGATTTTGTTAAATATAGTATACTTGTTTTTTATTTTAATTTTACATTCAGAGCTTTTGAAATTGGACATACAATTAATTGATTTTTTTAACGCACTTTTTTAAATAGTTTTTTTGTTTAACCCAACAATTCTTCAAAAATGTAATACATACGGACTAGCTTTCTTTATTAGAATATCAATATTCGTTATGACGCAGTGAAGGTGTTTTCTTTACTAAAATAGTAGCTTTCCCTACGCTACCGGACATATTTTTAAATTCTATAAAATGCTATAAAATTGGAGTTGTCGTCCTTTGATTTTTTCCAAAACTTGAAGTAAGAAATTTTCTTAAATATAATTTCTATCAGCCATGTTCTATCAGCCAATCGGGTATTTTTGTTGACCGCGAATATATTTTTGAAAAAACTTTCTGGCAGCACTGCTTTGAAGTTATTTAAGGGATGGCAAAATGATTTTATAACCATACACAATTGCTTTTAAAATTGTACTAACCCTGCCTTTACACATGCAAGTAATTACTTGCAAGCAGTGTATACGTATTACCAACGAAAATGTCGAAGAAAAAGCCGAAAGTCTTGCAAGTAGCTTGAGTGTTTACACAGTCAGTTGTAAGTTCATTTTTCAAATGTTCTCGAAGCGAAACATCTTATTAAAAAAGGTTTGTTTTTCGGTTTAAAAACATTACCATGTTGAAAACATAACCATGTTATAACAAAATAAATTTAATAATTTCTTCTTTATTTAATTTTCGGTACGTCTTGATGAAAAAATTATGTTTATTTTATAAAATATGTGATAACGGTATTGCCGTAGTGGCGATGTCGTAGTGTTACTGAGAAAATATTTTGATTAACAATTTTTTTTTTAAATGCTTAAGATGCGTTGTTGTATAGTTGTGTTCTTTTTTATTTGTTATTTTTTATAAATACATAGAAAATCTGCTATAAACATAGCTTTTATTTTACAAAGTACTACTAGATTGATACAAAAGTCATCCACGGCAACACTGTTTCTTTATTTGTCATTTTACTTGCAGCAAGTGTCAAAAATTTACTTGCAAGCAAATTCTCTTGCAAGTTGAACTGCAAATACGAACAATTTGATAGTATTGGTGAAAAAGTGTGAGTGTATTAAGTTTTTCGAACTTGCACTTGCACCCAGCGGGAAAACTCAGAAGACCTTCTTACTTCAGGCCTTTTTAAAGGCCAGCTTAAAAGATTTTTTGATCCAATTACTATTCTTATCTAACTGCTAAAGAAGGCCTCATAGAAGGCCTCTGCTCTTTCGTATAAAAGATAAGATACACCTTCCACACTCGCTTCTATGAGAAGGGAGTAGAAAAGGAGTAACATTTTTTGTATTGTTTTTTTGCACAAGCAAAAGCAAAATCAATTTTTTTTTGGTCCTGTTACCCTTCTTATGTACCTGCTGAAGAACCGAGAGCGGAAGGCCTTCTCCGCAATGACAACGTGTGTAAAAAAGATATGAGTATGGAATGGAGCAAGAAGGCCTTGTACATCCAAAAGAAGGGGTACAGAGGCCTTCTAGAAGGCCTTCCTACTCCTTTTTTTCCCGCTGGGCAAGTGTAAACCCTAGGTAACCCCCCGTTTTCACTTGCTACTTCAAGTTCGAAAAACTCAATACACTCACACTTTTTCATTACATTAACACAATTTTTGTACTTTCAGCAATCGGCTGTTTTCTCAAAATTTCGTTGATAATACGTATACACTACTTGCAAGTATGTAATTACTTGCATGTGGAAACGTAGGGTTAGTGGCCGTTTACATTGTGCGATTTTTGTCGTTAAATTCTTACCTTATGGAACTAATTCCTCTCTCCCCTCTCCCCTACTAATTCGAGCTAAATTGTACCAAAAGAAGTTTTTCTTTATGTTTGTACAAAAATGTCCCATTATATTTGACTTTCAGTGCTAAGGTAGAGTTTCCTGATACTACATTTGCAAATTTTTAAGAATTTATTTATTTTCTAACATAACATATCTAGGGTTGTCGTAGAGCTAAGTATAGCCATCGTATCCGGAAAAGAAGCAATAAAAGCACTTATTGTACCCAGTTGTCTAATGGTAACGGCGTACAAAAGATTTGAATGAGTTTTGAAATAATTCAGACTGTTTCGGCATTTCCTGAAATTCAGTATTATCGACCGACTATTGTCTATAACAATGTTAAATATTATCTGTCATTCTGATTAGTTAAATATTGTTCATAATGAAAGAACGAAAGTTCCATTCTATAAATAATTTGGACATCAAACGGAATGTCCTGCATAGGAAGAAATAAATTCTCGAATCGGACTACCCTAACCAAAGTTAGATACATATTTTCATTTATTTACAAGCACTAAGAAAAATTAAAAGTTTTGAAATAATGTGTTCTAAAATAAAAAAATAAAAAAAATTTCAATTGTACCTATTTTGCCAACTCTGTCTGGGCTTTTATCCGTATTTGAAGAACAAAATAAAATTTTGAATCCCATTTCAAAATCTCTCTATTATTTGGCAATTACAGTTGTTCTTTTTATTTTTAATAATTATTATTTTATTAGCGTCTCATGTTACAAATAATTATTATAATTTGTTAATTAACTTTAAGTTTCTTAATGCTCGTATTTCTTTCCTGCTATAAATTAATTTGTTTGTTTTTGTTCTGTTTAAACATAAATATTTTTACCTCATTTTAAATTAAACTTTTATATTCTATTTAAAAAAAAAAATATGATTTTTGTATTATTACGTATTGTTTTAATGTTTATTTATGATTTTTTTTTTAATTTTAAACGTGTTACGAATTCTTTTTTGATTTAATGTTAAAAATGTTTTAAGTGAGTTAAATATTTAGATACATACTTATATTAACCATTATGTTTGTTTTTTCTTTATTAATTTGATTTTAATTTATTATTATTAATAACAATTTAAATGTATTTACTAATATTTAAAACAACAATTTACAAAAATGTTTGTTATATTTTTTTCGAAAATTATACCGTCGGCTTAATATGGAAACCTGTCAAATCCACTTCTTAAGTAAATTGAGATTTTGATGCCATGTGGTAGGGACAGATACGCCTCGTCGGCCAGCATGTAGTTTTTCTTTAATTTAAGTCTTGAAGTGTAAAAACCCAACTATATTTTTGGTTGTTTTGTCTATCCTGTAAAATGTGCTAAAATGGAGTTAGCAGGTTTGCATATTAAGCCGACGATAGACAGAAAAAAATTATTCTTAAAGGGAATGAATTTCTTAACAAATTGTGTGCTTGTGCAAAACATTGTTGCTTTATTGTGAACACGCAGAGATCATTATGTACTTATTTAACAAAATTTCGAAGATTCGTTAACTTATAAAAAAAAAAGATTTTGTTTAAATTTAAAAATAATATGAAAATTTTCTTTTCACTTAAAAATATTTTCCATGAAAACTTTTCACAATATTTCTGTTTAAATTTATTCCTCCGTAAAAATGAAAAAACGTAACAAACATTTTTTTAATAATTTTTAATAAATTAAAGTTTTTTGTAAAGAAAAAACTTTTAAACTGAATTCTCTTGTGTCATAAAACAAATCTTGTTTGTATTTTTTTTTTAAGTAAATTCTATTAGATCTTTAGGCTATTATTTAAATAAATAATTAGTTATAAAAATTTTTTATACGTATTTCTGTAAAAAAAAACCTAATAATTTTTCAAATGCTACTTACACCTGAACACACCATTCTCTTCACAAAATTTTTTTAATAAATAATTGTTAAAAATTAAAATGAAATTGAAATAAATATGTAAATATTTTTTTATGTTAAAAAGTATTTTGGAGTGTTTTATTTATCGAACCCGGAAATCGAAAGATCATGAAGAATAGATCTACAAATTTTAGCTTAATTTTCCGAGTGTTAAAACTTTTATTATTGAAAGCAAAATGTATTAACAAAGTGACCTTAGTACTACAACAATGAAACAATAGAAAAAACAACAGGAATTTTGTTGCTAGAATTGAGACGCCTTATTAAGAAAAGTAAATAAGCAAAAAAAATGACGACAAACGTCACACACGAAGAAAATCACTGCAAACAGCTGCGCTTGTGAGGTCACTTTATTAGTACATTCTGAATGAAAGTATTTCAATAATACTGATAATAGAAGTATAATTAACTTTTTCTATCGGTTATTTCTTAGAATCGAAGAACTTTAAATTGGCAGCACTGTCTTCTGTGAAAGCTGAGTTAATGGTTGTAACACCTTAAAATATTAGATCCATCTTTTAGTATACCGAACTACTCAGAATTAGTTTTAAATCTTAAGATCTAACGATGTCTATTCGGCTGGCTGGGTGTCTATGTAAACCTTGTGAGCAGAGTACAGCAGTCGTATTCCGTAATTCGCTAAAGCTAAATGAAATTTTAATTTTATGAAATTTGTTGCATAGTTTCAAATGAGAATCTGCCCATAATTTCAAATAGCCCCCATACAAGCTTCCTCTTTTTGAGGTTAAATAATTTCGGTAAAAATAATAAAAAAAAAGGTAAGAACTAATTTCGAATCGTTCAGGATCTACTGAAAGAATTAAAAATACAATTGCTTTCGAATCGAAAAAGTATTCGATCACGACTGTCAGAATTAGCCCCCAGAGCAATATTTACAAATTGTTCAAATCTGTGGTACTTTGACAAAACATCGATCATTTCAACAAATAATAAAATAAACCAAAATTAAAGAAAAATTTCGTTTATAATACAAAATTTTAAAAACGTAAACAAAAATATTTTTGAATAAAATTTCGTATAATTAACAACATTTTGTTCAACTCTTTCAATTTGACTTAAGATGTTTTGTCAAAATAATAAATGACTTTAGGATAATAAGGAAAATTTCTAAAACCCAAACCCTATTTGCTGATATTTCAAATAACTGTTTTTCTAAAATCGTTTTTATAAAAATTTTTAGTTTTAAAAATAAAATTCTTTTTAAAAGAGAACAAATTCCGAAAAGAATGTCCGCTGAATCTAATTTAGAAGTAAATAATCGCAATATTGTACATGAATATTGCCAGCCCTTCGTATTAGACGATACAACTTTAAGAAAAATCAAAGATCTGTTTTTGCACGATATCCAAACGGGTCTGTGCAAGGCCACTAACGACAAAGCTGTTGTCAAATGTTGGATTACTTATGTCCAATCCCTGCCTTCGGGTTGTGAGACTGGCAAATTTCTAGCCTTAGATTTGGGTGGTACCAATTTCCGTGTATTGTGCATATATTTACAAGGGCAATCAGACTTTCGTATGGATTCGGAAATATATGAAATACCTGAAAAATTACTTGTAGGTCCTGGTGTAGATCTTTTTGATCACATAGCTGAATGTTTGGCAAAGTTCATGAAAACCATAGCAATTAAACCTGATGAGTATCTGCCGCTGGGTTTTACATTTTCCTTTCCGGTAAGGCAAAATGGCCTGGTTAAAGGTGATTTGGTAGCCTGGACTAAAGGCTTCAATTGTGATGGTGTAGTGGGTCGAGATGTAGTGGAATTATTGCGTGAAGCCATAGATCGTCGGGGAGATATTAATGTGGGCATTACTGCCTTGCTTAATGACACAACAGGCACATTGATGGCTTGTGCTTGGAAGAATCGCAATTGTAAAATTGGCCTGATAGTGGGCACAGGATCAAATGCTTGCTATTTAGAACAAGTAAAAAATATTAATACCTATGAACCTGAACCGAACAATAGAGTGCCCACTATGATCATTAACTGTGAATGGGGTGCTTTCGGTGATAACGGAACGCTAGAGTTTATTCGAACTAAATACGATAAGGAAGTTGATGACGTAACACACAATCGCTGCCATCAGTTATTTGAAAAAATGGTGGCCGGTATGTATTTGGGTGAACTAGTGCGCAAAATAATGCTTGATTGTTGCCAGGCTGGGGCTCTTTTCGAAGGTATCGAGAGTGAACAATTGCGCAAGGAAAACTCGTTCAAAACAAAATTTATTTCACAAATTGAAGAGGAAAATCGCGGTAGTCAAGTTATTTCAAAAGCCATACTAGAAATGATGGGTTATCAAAATCCCACAAACGGTGACTGCAAAAATGTGCGTTATATATGTGAATGTGTTTCGGGGCGTTCGGCTCATTTGGTGGCTTCCAATTTAGCTTGTCTTATCGATCGCATAGGAGATCCTTATGTGGTAGTTGGTATTGATGGCAGTGTTTATCGCAATCATCCACATTATCATAATCTTTTGACGAATAAAACCAAATGTTTAGCACGACCCGAACATAAATTTGATTTAATGTTATCGGATGATGGTTCGGGCCGTGGTGCGGCTTTAGTAGCAGCGGTTGCAGCGAGTATAAAGGTCAAAGAACTTAAAAAAATTGAACAGAAAAGGGCACGAAGAGAGGCCAAATTCGCTGCTGCTAGACCATCAAATAAAATGTTTTAATATGTTAAAATTTCGAATTATACTTTGCATAGTATGTACATTCATAATTTAAAATTCTAAGCAAAATTATATGTTTCAAAGAATTCTTGTCACAAAAATCGGCAACTTTCTTTTATACCGTTTTTATGTTTTTATAACAATTTACATAATTGAAAATAAATTGAAAGTAAAAAACCTTTTAAGAAAACAAGCTTTTATTTGAATGCGCTAAAAAGAAAATAAATAATTTTTTGCTTTAAAACTGACTATCAACTTGTAACGTCATTACACAATTTATATGATATAAAAGCTTGTCGCGAGATTTAAGTAATTGTATTTACCTAGTTTGAAAATTTTAATAAATAGCTAAAATCAAGTTATTAATATCCTTGTTTTTCTGCACATGTAAATTTCGCGACAAGCTTTTATCTGGCCTGTTCTGAAAATCACGTGATTTCAAACCACGTGTTTTTGAAATCACAAGCGTTATTTTGTGGTGTTCTGAAAGTCATACCGTTTTTGTGTTTCTCGGTGTGCTTTCGGCAATTGAAAATCACACCAAAACACACAAAAACGGGACACTAAAATGTTACACGTGTGATTTTAGTAGACACATGTGATTTGAAATCACGTGATTTGAGTAAAAGTGATTTGCAGAACAGGCCTGTATATCATATAAATTGTGTAATGACGTTATAAGTTGATAGTCAAAGTTTTAAAACAAAAAATAATTTTTTTTTCGTTTTAGCGCATTCAAATAAAAAGCTTGTTTTCTAAAAAGTTTTTTTACTTTGAATTTATTTTTTTCTTTTTAGTGCATTTAAATAAAGCTACTTTTTAATAAAGAATTTTCACTTTTAATTTTTTAAAATTAGCATTCGTCTTCTCAGCAAGCATTAAAAACTTAGTCCGCCATATTGTATCTAGAGTGACGTCACTGTATTTTTCAAGTTAATCTTAGCAAGCTCTTTTAGTTGACAGGCATATTGTAGAAGTGCATTATAAATAACTAGTCCGCCATCTTGTTTGTGCCGCCATATTGGATTTAGACTGACTTCTTTATTTTTCGAGATATTCTTAGCAAGCCCTTTAATTTATTACCCATTTTAGAATTTAGAGTGCCCACTTTATCTTTCGAGTTATTCTTAGCAAGCCCTTTCATTTGATACCCATATTGTAAAAGTGCATTAAAAATAACTAGTCCGCCATCTTGTTTGTGCCGCCATATTGAATTAAGAGTGACCACTTTATTTTTCGAAATATTCTTAGCAAGCCCTTTCATTTAATACCCATTTTATAGAAGAGCATTAAAAATTACTATTCCGCCATATTGTGTGTGCCCGCCATATTGGATTTAGGGTGCCCACTTTATTTTTCGAGCTGTTCTTAGCAAGCCCTTTTACTTGATACCCATTTTGTAGAAGTGCATTAAATATAACTAGTCCGTCATTTTGTGTTTGTCCGCCATATTGGATTTAGAATGACGTCACACAGTTTACCATGCATTGTCATCCAAACTGAACGTGTATACAATTTTAGCTCAATCGGTTGATGGTAAATGCTTCAAAATTGAGTTGCAAGATTCCACTCGAACAAACATACATACATAACATACACTGTAAGTTAAAAAAACAACAAATTCTTTTTAAATTTTTCACAAAATCATATTTAACTTTTTAAATACAAAATATCAAAATTAATCATATATGCAAATTCAAACATACAAATGGAAGAAACATCTGATCAGCTGAATGTTGATTCCAACGAACCTCCACAATTAAGTCATGAAGAACAATTTGCTAGAATTCGGGAAATATGTCAACCCTTTTATCTCACAGAGCAACAATTGCAGAATATAAAACAGTCCCTGCTCGACGAAATACATAAAGGCTTAAAAGTAGAAAGCAATTCAAAATCGTCCATTAAGTGTTTGCCAACTTATGTCCAAGAGTTTCCTTGTGGCTGCGAACATGGCAGGTTTTTGGTTTTAGAGTTGAGAGATAACAATTTCCACCTTTCATTTATACATTTGAGAGGGGCACATAACTATCATTCTGAAAAGGAGACTCATGAAATACCAAAGGATCTATACTCTGAAAACGTTGAAGAATTTTTCGATTATTTAGTGGACAAATTAAGAAAATTCTTAAAACGTCTTAACCTTAATCGGGAGCAATTAAGTTTGTCTATGTGTTTTCCATTCCCTTTGCAGCACGCAAGTTTAAAGAGTGCCGTAGTTCTAAAATTAAATAAGAATCTTAATATCAAAAATCTAGTGGGCAGGGATTTAGGGGAACTGTTACAAAACGCCATCAATCGTAATAAAGATTTACTTGTTAATGTGGAAAGTGTGCTTTGTAATTGTACGGCCATACTGCTAGCAAATAGCTGGCAGGGACGTCCTTGTAATGTGGGGATTAATATTGGAACCGGTTGTAATGCAGTATATTTGGAACGTATAACAGAAATCGAAATGTGTTCGAAGGAGCAAAGTTCTTTAAGCAAAATGATTGTCAACACCGAATGGGGTGAATTTGGTGCAAATGGTCAATTGGATTCCATCCTTACAGTATATGATAAGCAAGTTGATCTAGTAACCAGAAATAATGGACAACAAATTTTTGAAAAATTAACATCAGGTTTTTACTTAGCAGAACTTGCCCGTCAAATATTCTTACAATGTATTGAAGAGAAGTTACTATTTGAAGGATATATAAGTCAAAATTTAAAAATTCCCTTCTCCTTTACGAGTCGGCATGTCAGTGACATGTTATCGGAAGAGGATACTGATTCTTTTAATACCATGCGTTTGCAGTTTGATAAATTGGGTATATCTAAGCCAGATGTTAGGGAATGCTCCAAGGTTTATTATATATTACGCACCATAACAGATCGATCGGCCATGCTTGTAGCTTGTGGCATTGCAAGTTTAGCGGATAAAATTGGCGAAAATCATATTGTTTTGGGATTGGGTGGAAGTTTCTATTTGAATTGCCATCTTTATAGTAGTTTGTTGCAAAATCAATTAAAAAGATTTTGGAACACAGATTATACATTTGATTTGAGCTCATTAGAAAACGGTGTTGCTATTGGATCGGCTCTTTCATCGGCCATAAGTAAGAGCAAGGAATTTATTTATCAGTCTAAAGATATGGCTAAGCTTTTGCAGAAAACTGTTAGTGCAGGGGAAATCTAAATTTAAAATTAAATTTTTGTTACTTATATTTTACAAAAACGATAAGCTTACCTTTTGTTTTAGTCAACTTACTAAAATAATTAAATTTTCGAAATTTCTTATATCAAAATAATATTATGTTCTTTAAATCACTTAAATTTGAAAATATATCAAATCAAACAAAAATTAAAAATAGATAGTTAACTGCATCAAAACATCGATCTACCAAAATACTATTGTTTGAAAGATTGATGTTTGACTATAGGCTGACAGCCGTCGCAGTGGCGGAAGGGGTAAAACTGCAAAAAACTCTGATGATGAGAATGTGGTTATTCTCGAAACATGTAAGTTCGGCCTGAGTTCAATCCATCGTTCAGTCAAGAATAAAAATTATCAAAAATTTTAAATCATTTCATGTTGTAAATTGAACCTGCTAAAAACGATCGTTTTGAAATCGATCGATTTTCATTACATACCTGATTGTCTGTAAAAGATTTTATCAAAAAAATGACAACGAAAACTCGGAAACATTGGACAATTTCTACCAATCTAAAACAAAAACACGATTTTGTCTACAAAATTTCAATTGAAACATTTTCAAATAACTAGAAACTGGGAATTATTTCCTTTCGTAGGTTACTTTATATTATCAATAATAAAAACTGGGAATTAAGCACGAATAACAAAATCTTTTGAAATTAAAATTTTGTATTCCCAAAAATTGAAATTACTTTTTGATAATTCAACAATTTTTATTTTTCGAATTTATTCTGCTGGTGTCTAATAATTGCAAATTTTTCTGTACATACAATATACTTCATTGCTATCCAAAGGATAGCTAAGGTAAAATGTAACAAGAAAATACAATATAATAGTCTGGTAGTGTATAAAAGTCATTCCTAAAAATTTAAGGAATAGAACTATTACAAAAAAGGTTTATAAAATACATAACTGAAATTTAGCTCATAGAATAAATTCGAAAAATAAAAAATGTTGAACATTTTCAAACAATAATAACGGCTTTTGTTCGAACTTAAACTTCTGTTACAACAGTGGCAAATAAATTTCAAGCTGGCAGCACCTTTAACTAACGTGCAATAAGTATTCCCACCAGGGTTGATAAAGTTGGTACAATTGTACTTTTTGGTACAATTCAAAACTAAAAAGTACGCTGGTACTGCCGTGACTCATTTGGTACTATTTCAAAATTTGTTAAACCTACATATTTATAATTGATATAAAATGGCAACTTGTA
Source organism: Pollenia griseotomentosa (assembly GCA_963931875.1). Classification (NCBI taxonomy): domain Eukaryota; kingdom Metazoa; phylum Arthropoda; class Insecta; order Diptera; family Polleniidae; genus Pollenia; species Pollenia griseotomentosa. Next base: position 254,623,145 of record OZ007560.1, on the reverse strand, counting down.
TTTACTGTCTAATTAAAATAAGCGGAGTATAGTGTTTGGTGCAAATAGTCTTGCGAAAATGCAAAATGTCGTAGCTTTGGTATTTTGTATTTGCTCTTTTGCAAGACCATTTGTACCAAACACTGAACACCGCTACTGTCAATGGCTTTGTGTACTGGTTCATTAAACGATTGCTTATGCCACATTCTAATTTTAGTATCAGCGGCAGCATATGAGCGTGCATTTTCTGATGATATTGACAAGTTTTTAAAAGATATAGGAAACCACTTCTGCAAAATTTCTACATAGTAGAAGAGATGAATTCCTCTCACTTCAAGATTATTTTGTAACGAACTCATATTATTTTCAAATATTCGCCAACAAGATGATTGTCACGTCAAGAAGTAATTAATAGAATTTTGGAACAGTGGGAGCCCACTCTGTTATTATTTTAATCCAAATTATTTTGAAGGAGATTTAACAAGCGCTAAATAAAATTTTATTATATTCGGACTTTCCTGTTTCTGCAGTATATATTGAAAATGGTAAACACAATACAATTGGAAATGCAATCCAAAGATGTTTGTATGCACATATTCTTCAATTTTCCACGAAAAAAGACGATAAATTCTAAAAAGTGTATGAAAACGCTCTTTGTCGGCAATTAAAAATAAAAATTAATGGATTTCTCAACCCTAAAAACCGCATAAAACAGGTCTGGCTAGACCAAATACAATTTGTTTGCCTCTATTCTTGAATATTTTGAAAAATCCGAGGCTCGAAATTAATTTTTGACCTATGGTTTCTTTTGCAAAGTTTCTTGGAATAACTTAGAAAACAAGAATCGCGATGTGCTTTTGGAGCGAAAAAATTTTACCTACCCTATTATAATGTATAATTAATGTACAAATGAACTTGAAGTACCTTTTCTTTTTGTTGTCTTAAATTTTTGTTTTTAAAAATAAAATAAAAAAAAAATTATAAAAAACAATGTTTAGTACTATTGAGGCCGAAAAAGTACGATTTTAAAAGTTCGTTGGTGCGATATTGGTTTTCTCATTTATCATCCCTGATTCGCACCAAGGCGAATTCGCCTTGACACCTTGTATAAATTCGCCTTGCATTTTATGTTTATAGTTCTTTGACATTTCTCTTGTGTAGTTTTTAGCCAACAACTGTTTTTTGATTTCTTTTTGTTTTCCTTCGCATTCAATTGCTTTAAAACAAAATTGGTTTCATTTGACTGAAAAATTGCTTTAATAAATTTTTATTTAACAATAAAAAGTGTATAATTACAATTAAATAATATATTAGCTAGTTACATTTGCTTGCGATTACTAATTGTAACAAAAATGGAAACTGAAAATACAAAAACAACATTAAGTTTGCCAAACGGCGATGTTATAAAAAAGCCTTTTCTCATTGGAGTTGCTGGTGGTACGGCCAGTGGTAAGTCGACGGTATGCAAAAAAATTATGACTGAGCTAGGCCAAACCGATATGGAACACGATCAACGGCAAGTGGTTACTATAAGCCAGGACAGTTTCTATCGAGAACTAACTGCCGCCGAAAAGGTTAAAGCTTTTCAGGGTCTCTACAACTTTGATCATCCTGATGCATTCAATGAGCGGTTAATGTTTGAGACCCTACAGGCTATTTTGAAGGGAGTAAAAGTGGAAATACCTGCATATGACTACAGAACTAATTCATTGTAAGTAGAGAACTTAAAATATTAAAAAAAAAATGATTTTTTAATTTTATTGAAAATACTACCTATTACAGTTTTTATCCTAAATTTAATTACATAAAGAATCTTCAATACTATTACATATTTTTTGAAGGTTATAATTTTTTTTTTAATTATGTGTAGGGTAAAAAGAATTTGTTAAGAAATCTAATGAAATTGCTATGGAAACAGCTATGCTATTTTGCAAATGATGACTCATGTCGAATGAAATGGATTTGGTTATAAAAAGTGCAAATTCAAACTCACTAGTTTTAGATATGTAGGATTTTACTCTATCTAGTAGTCTGCAATGTTTCAATTAGTAAAAAATGAAGCCATTAAATTATTGGTTGTATGTATTAGCAACTTATTGTTCTTATAAAACATATAGAAAACTTTTCTAAATCAATAGTATCCCTGTAGGCAATGTCACTAGTGAAACTGTAATGATTCAATTCAGACACGGTCACCAGTACTAGTAACTTATTATACGCCAGACAATGTTATTTAGTATAGACATTTAATATTTGCGAGTCATTGGAAATCCTCTACTGACGTTAGTACTATTGAATATGTAGTTATTTTGGGACTATATGTAGGCATTGCAAGCAGAGAATCACAAGTACATTTTAGAAAATCTGGGGAACACTTTTGTTACTTTTTTAAAATAGATGTCGAAATGAAAATAGTTTTTTTTAACATTTAATGCATTGTCAAATACCCCACAAAAATAATATCACACAATAAAAAAATATATAACTATTTTTTTTAACGGCATTAAAACAGTATGATTTTCTGATGCAGCGCAGCGATTCATTTACGAACTTGCATTCTTTTAACAAAAAAAAAAAGTAAAATACGAATTCATAACAAAATTTTATTCTTATTAAAGACAAATATAAAAGTCACTAATAAAGTCGACAAAGATGGTGACTTGGAGACACCTAGGTTTCCTTCAGGGATAGTTTAAATGTGATCTACATACAAAGGTAAATAAACAAATTTTTGTTTCGATATAATGGCTGTACTAAAGATAAGATATTAATACGTACTTTTTTAATTAAATCCGCAAACCTGTATGTGTTAATTTGACTAAATATTTAAATTGATAAATACTACATATTGATATGTTATTTGAATTATGTATATATGTATGTATTTGCAAGATTTTTTTTCTAAATAACACTAGAACTATTGCTCTTCTACCACATTTAATATATTTTTTTTATTAAAAATTTAGTGTGATTTTTTCTCTGCTGCGCTGCACTGATAAATTTTACAAACAAATTTTTTTTTTTTTTACTTAAGAAAAGAATTTTGAAAAACACAAATTTTTAGAATTCAGGATCAAATATTAAAAAAAAAACATTGTCATTATTCTGATACATATTATTAATCGATATTTATTTTATGCATGTATATGTATAATGTTATTTTCAGTCGTAACGGAGATCCCAATTTAAGGCCCAACTATAATATGCTTAAGCTCCTGTCAAAAAATAACAAAAATCTTTTCAAATGCATTTAAAAACACAAAAACAAAACCAAAAACATTTGATTCCGTACGGAAAGTGCGATTTGTTTCGCACCTTGCTTAAGCAAATGACAGATTCATAAAATTTAACAAAAAGTTTCCTTAAGTTCAATATGGTTTGACATATATGATTTACATGAATTCGCCCATTTGCTTAAGCCAACTTAAGCATATTATAGTTGGGCTTTAATCATTTTCACAGGAGGAAAAAAAAACTTCAAACAATGTTAATTTTTTTTTTTTTCATTTAAATTTTTAACTGTCAATTCAGTTTTTCCTAATTGACTTATTTAATAGTTAACAGCCATGGTGAAATAATAGTAATTATATATATTTATATATATACAGTGAACTCGCGAAAACGTGAACTAATTTTTACCAAGGGTGTTCACGTTTTCAAATTTGTTCACGTTTTCGATTGTGGAAATTTTAGAAAAAGTAAGGCTCGAAATAATATCTCAAACAATCAATTAAATATCAGATATTAAGATTGGATAAAAAATTAAAATTTTTCACTTTACAAAAATAAAATAAATGAAAATATTTATATGTACCTATGTACTTTTTATAGAAACACAACTGGGACGAACGACGAATTATTCGCAACGAATATTCGTCGTCAAAAATAGAACGTCCTGCGTAACGAACACTGCGATAGCGACGAATAAATTGGAACAGAGACTGCTAACTGCAGCTAAATCGTGAAAGCTGTAAAGGATCACAGGGAACAATAGCTTCTATTGCGAACTTGGCTAAAATTTGCAAAAATGGAGAAAATTCGCGAAAATTTTCAATATTTCAATTTATATAATTTATTAAAAGTCTCTAAAACTATAAGGAATGGTAAAAAATCGATAAAAAAAAATTGCTAAATTAGCGGAAATTCGCAAAAATTTGCTAACAGCAGCATAATAGCAATGTCTAATATTTTTTAAAAATCGTTAAAGCTGTAAAGAATCACAACCCTTAAAGATAAAAGTCGCTTTAATCGCGAACATGGCTTAAATTCGCAAAAATTGCAAAATTGAAAGAAACCCAAAAGTTTTTTTGAAATCGCTAAATCAGTTAAAAAAATTAAAATATCCGATAATAACAAAAAAAAGTTTGCAAAAATAGCGATAATTTTTCATTTTTCAAAGAACCCATAAAATTGATTAAAAGTCCCTTAGACTATTAGAAATGGCAAAAATTCGTTAAAAATTGCCAAATTAGCGGAAATTCGCAAAAATTTGCTCTTTTGCACAGCATTAAAAACTGAATTTTCAAAAAAAAAAAAAAAATGTGGAGCTATTTCCTTTACAATCTGAAAATTTTTAAAATTTGAGTTAATACCCTCATGTTGATTAAGTTCGATATTTACAAAGACGGTTTGGTAAAAAAAAGGGTCGATATCGATAAAATTATAATATGTATGTATATCCGTACCCCTTATTGCAATTTACAAATATGTATTACTTATTCGTACAGTTAAACTGAATAATAGCCTTTTAACACTTGTCAACATCTACCATCAATTTGCGAAGATGTTAAAATTTTCCCATAAGAAATATCAAAATCAAAATTTTTCAACATCTTTACAAGACGATCCAATTCCATTTTTAATTCGTTTTCACTTTTCGATTTTTTGAAACTGACAAAATTACGTTTTTTAAAAACAGGGTTACCACTAGTCAAGTTTTTACTTTTTTTGAAATTTTTTTTTTTTTAATTTTTTTATTATTAGCCAGATGAATTCCAAATACATTTTGGTGTTTTCTTTAAAAATGTTGGCACTTTTGTAGAAAAAGAGTATTTTAAAATAATTGTTTTTAATCCAAATTTTTAATATTTTTAATTAGGCTTAAGTTCATCAAATTTAATTTTCATTAAATTATTTTTATGAAGAAAGGAATTTTAAAACATGAAAATTAATTAAAATTGTTAGTGATAATTTTTCTTTCTTGACTGTAGCTGGGCTCGAACCCAGGCTGGCAGGTGACCCTGACATGTTTCGATCGCAACCACTCGATCTCCTCAGAGGGATTTGCCATCTTACAGTCGCAGCCATCGACGACTGCTGACGTCAATAGATAAATAAAAAATAAAAGTTTTTTTTTTAGAAATGGTGACAATTTTTCTTTAAAATATGTAGTTGAGATGTTGCCATGCGACGGCATGAAATCACCCGCAGAGAACAACAACAACAATTTTTGTTGGGTTATTTCATTTTGTTCGGGATGTTATTTAATTTTTTTTATTGTGGGATTATTTCACATAAAATCATTATGAAATATAGCCCCAATATATTTCGTTTTATATGAAATAAGCCGTCAAAAATTGGGGTATTATTTTATTTCTGTTTAAGGGGTTTATTTCGTTCATTGGGGGCTTATTTTGTTTTCAAAATTGGGGTTTTATTGCATATGAAATAATTTATTTTACCTTTTTGTATTTTTCAGAGATTATGAAAATAAATTGACTATTTATCCAGCTGACGTTGTTCTCTTTGAAGGCATACTAGTTTTCTACTTTCCCAAAATAAGAGAATTGTTCCACATGAAATTGTTTGTTGATACGGATTCGGATACACGCTTGGCTAGAAGAGGTTGGTAAGACTGCTTTTATAACTAAATATGCCTTATAACAAGGAATTATATAAATAAAGTAAAGAAAATAACAGTTATTTCCTTAACACTAAATAACGATCAAAATGAAATCGAGATAACTATTTTACAACTGCCATAATGTTATTTGTTAGTGAATATGGAGAAAATTGTATAAATAATACAGTTTTATTATATAGTTGTATTACTATGCACTGCGAATTCATGATAGGTGGTCTTGAGATCTCAAATAATTATTTTTTGCACCTTGCATTTTATCTAGTTTTTTTTTTTTTTTTATTAATAAAATTTGTTTCTATTCTTCGTTTTGATTTAAAATGAATTTGTGCGAAATTTTTTTAAAGTTATACCCCCATATTCATAAAAAATATTATTGATTTATAAGAGGTTTCCATAGTAAATTCGTTTAATAAACCTGTTATTAACCTGAAATACTTTTTATAAATAAGGCCTATATAGTATAAAGTTATAAATAATGTTGTATTTAAAACAGGAAGTAATTGTTTTTATTTACTCCAAATTTTTAGTAATATTGAATAACATTCTTTTAAATTACAAGGCGAATTCAAGTTATTTTGACATCCAAAGTAGGCATTTTCGAAAGCGAATTGAGGCGAGATAAATCTGCCTTGACTACTATGTTAATTTTTGTTAATAAATTGTAGAGCAACTGGAAATATTAAAAAATATAATAAAATTATTCTTCTAATATTTTCAAGTTCCTCGAGATATCAACGAAAGAGGACGTGATTTGGATGCGGTACTAACACAGTACATGACATTTGTAAAGCCTGCATTCGAAGAGTTTTGTTCCCCAGTAAGTGGTTTTTTTTCATATTCAATGCAAATAATAACAAATCTTAAATTTCGTGACTTTTTAGACTAAAAAATTTGCTGATGTAATTATACCACGTGGTGCAGACAACACTGGTTTGTATTGATTGATTTTACATAAAATTTATTTAATTTTACTTTTTTGGGTAGTTGCTCGTTTTATTTTACTTTTTCGTGTTGCAGAATAAACTAACACGTTTTATGTTTTGTGTTTATTATTTCCATTCCTTTTATTTTTATTTAAATTAGTCCAAAGATTTCATAATCTAACTAGCAAACACTAGTAAATATATTTTGTTATTCTCAATGTAAAATATTTTAGAGCTTTTAATTACTTTTTTTATTTTGTTGTTGTTTGTTCTTTTTTGTTTGTTTTTCTTTGATTTTATATATATTTCTTGCAGTTGCAATCGATCTCATTGTACATCATATCGGTGAAATTCTTAGACCAGGTAGCAGTGCTAATATCACGGGTACCACTGTGGCCAACAATTCTACAGCCAACAGTACACATTCTACTACCACTACTGTTTATAAATCTACTACTATCAATACAACTCCTAAAACCAGTAATATTATAAGAGAACATTAATTATATTAAGGGGTCATTTGAAAAAATGTCTACGTATTGACTTTAAAATGACTGTGACCATATTCTATTTGCTATAAGCTTAAAATGAAATAATTTTTTTTAGCTAGAAATTCATGATGCAGTTTTCATACAAACCTTCATATTTTCGTTATTATTTAAAAATTTTCTTTGACTGATTTTGTTTTGCTTTCAAATTTAGCCCCTTAAAGTTTAATTCTCTTAATATATTTTGAACATTCCTTAATTTGTTTTGGTGTTAAAATGAAAATATGTCTTACTGCATCTTGAATTTTAAGTGTTTATACTAGAATCGCAACTAGTTACAGTAATTAATAATAAACTTGCATTTTTTCTTTTTTATTATCGTTCACAAATTTTTTTCTTAACTAACGTATTAGTTGGTGTAGTTTTAAGTTTAATTTTACTAAAATTACAAAAAGCCAAATAAATCTAACTATTTATGAACACAGTTTAAAGTAGTCCAAACAATATAAATAGATTTTAAGTAATTAAAAACACTGTTTTGGTATATAACACTTTTTTTTAACAATTTAGATACATATTCTGAAATTTTTACAGCTTTCAAGAAAAGGTAAGTTGGAAATAAAATAATAAAGCAATTTAATTTTGTACTCAATAATACCCATGTTAAACTATATCATAATGTTATAATTTTAAATACAGATGTGATATTTTATTGAAAAAGGTTGTAAGAATTTACATAAGATTCTTGAAATTTCGCTTTATTTAATGCTTTTTAAATTTTTTTTCTTTATATCCCAAAACTCTTAGGTAAGCGCTTTTTATGTAATTTGTATTTAAAACACATTTTTTAAATGTGTGTTCTAATATTATTAATTTTTATTTTATTTTTTTTTTTTGTTTTATTTTTGCAGTTGCAATTGATTTGATTGTCCAGCATATAAGAGATTTTCTTAACAATCGCTCTTGCCATGGTTCTACTAGTAACATACAAATGGTGATGAATTTGGATGCACTTAATGCAGGAGGTAAGACAACTAGTGGTATTTTAAAGGCTAACACTTCTACTGTTCCTACCATTAGTACAACCATATCTAACAACACAATTAATGTTGACCTGGGATCCTTTTCTCGACCACATTGATAATATCTGTAAAATAAGAGCTAACTATGCGAACAATCACCAGTCACCAGTTAAGAAAAAGCTCAAGAAAACGTCTAAAGAAAACGACTTGGCGTAAATCTCACTTACAGCCAGCCCGACTCTCACTAATCAATCAACCAACCAACTAACCATCTAATGTCTTAACATCACATGAACACATTAATGTACTTACAATTGCAACAATATTACCACAGCGCTTGGCGTATTAAATATTGTTATTTTCTTTTATTGTTTCGTTTAATGCAAAGTTTCTATTTTTCAAGATGTAGATTCGTATCAAGCCATACGAAGATTTTCTACACTATGCAAGGAATTGACTATGCAAAGTAATGTATTTTTTGAAAGGAACAAAAATCTAACACAACACTAAAGACGTATCAAATCATTAAGATCCCTTTGTAAAAAACAAAACAAATTTTAAGGAAGAAGACAACGAAATACCTTTTTATAAAGTATGTGATTAAAAAGTACTTACGAGTATCTTAAACTAATTGAATTTCTTTTTATAATATTTTGTTCTTTTATTATTTGTTCAGACTTCTTTAACATTTTTTTTATTATTTTAAAAGCAGACTACTTTTAAAATACATCCCTTAAATCTTAAGTCATTCACATTTAAACAGAAACGACTTTCCGGAGGATTTGCCTTTTAAGCAAATTAAGCTTTTTAATGATACAAATATATAAAATATTATTGTTTTTTTTTTTAATATTCAAAATTTAGTTTTCAGATTATAAATAAGCTTTATTGCGTTGTGGTCTCCATAGACAAGTGTGACCGATAAGTGTATAAATTTGGTTTAAAGTAAAACAATTTTTTTTTTTGGAAAGCTTTAATGCTCGTCTTTTCAAACCGAAAACGAGAGAAATACATTTAAAATTTTGTAAATTAAGGAAATAAAATTTCCTTTAATTGTGAAAAAGAGCTCAGAACAAGTGTTATACAACAAATTTCATAGAAATCATCATAAAAGTGCCATATTTTAAATATTTGTAAATTTAAGTGGACCAAGATACTGGTGTGGAGAATTAGGTAGAAAGAAGTCTGTACAAAATTTTACTAAATTTTTTTGTTTAAATTTGTTTATGCTTGCCTTAAATTTTTATGTTTTAATATAAAATTTTTTTTAATTTAATTTATTCGCACTTTTAACTAATACATTTTATTACTCCTTTAATATATTTTAAAATTAAAAAAAAAAATGTTATAGTTTATAGTTAAAGTAACATTAAAATGTTAACCAAAGATTGTTTATAAAACAAATACAACTTATTTATAAATATTAAAAAGAAGTTATTATAAATATATTTTCACTTTTAAATAAAAATATCATTGCTATTATCGAAAAAACAAAAAACAATCTTATTAATTCACATTTATTATACATATTGCCCTTGATCAACAAGAGTGTATTTACACAAAGTTTTTAACTTTTTGGAAAAAAATCGACACGTTATATTCATATTTACCCGCTGTCATGATTTGTCTACTCTTTGGTAATCTTTAAGATTAAACTAAAATAGTTGTGCTTCTACTGAAAATGTTTAAATTTCAAGTTAATACCCTTTTGTTGATCAAGTGCGATATGTATATAAAATAGCTTGAATTAAAAGCCCTTCTTTAACATCTATACATGCTATTGATTTTAAGTAAATCACCCTTTGAGAAACCATACCGTTGGCCCATTTTTGGAGCTTCTGGTGTAGCTTTTAAAGCCTCCAATGTTGGCTTGCCATTCTTAGAAAAACTGTTACCTTTATAATGCATAACACTGGCATAATCATAAGGCACACCAAAGCCCGTTGCCGTGGGTTGGGATAATTTTTGAAAATTACGCAGCTTATTCGGTTTTATATTCTCTGTTATTACCTTGACATAAGAATCACGTTCGAAACGATTTTGTTCATGATAGAAACCCAAAGCGTGCATTATTTCATGTATAGTAGTACCATAATTTGAAAAACATTTAGGAGATTCTAGATTCACTTCCTGCCGACCGCCTATGCGTCCCAAATTAGACCAACAACCGCTTGGCTTATTTGTTAGCACTACATAATTCTTTTCACTGGTACGTTTACGAAAACGAACACAAGTTTTGGTGTGATACTCATTAAAGGCATGGGAAATAATCGCCAAATCGTTTGTGCTAAAAGATCCTTCAATTTCGTATGGTATTGCAGCTTGAGGCCATCTAGAGGAAGCAGACACTAAACCATTACGCAGATAATTACTAAATTGATCGGTTTCAACCTTAATATCACCCTCTAAGTAAGTTCCAATTTCTTCGGGATTTTCTAAATCATCTGTTTCTACACTATTTGATAGTTCATCTTTGTCAAAAAGCGTTTGAGCAATAACAACGATGGGTATTATTACCAAAAAAGGTAAGTAGATTTGTTTTAAAATATTGTAAAACATATTTCTCAAACTATGTAAAGCCGTTATAGTAATGACAGCAGTTGTTAACTGTTTTACATGACAGTTATATATACTGGCTTTGAAGATAGTTTGTTTGCTATAATATGTATTTGGATGGCGGAAGTTTGTTTGTACTGCAAATATTAATTTTGCTATCAGTTACTTCCTCTTTTATCATGTTGAATTAAAAGAAAGGGGTTAAATTATTTTCGCAGGTAATCATATGCAAATTAGAAAAATGTGTGTGTTATCGGAATAAAATTGTTTCGGTTCAATTTTAAAATCCAATGAAAGCTTTTGTTTATATGTTTTTCAATTAAAATTGTTAGATAATTGTATTTGTCGGGGATTCTGAGGAAATTATTAGAAAAAAATTATTGTTGTTTATTCTGATTTATTAACCCGTGACTTCGTTCAATTGAATTATTATCCAATAAAAAAATTACACCAAGTTTATTTAGTTTTGTACATCTATACTTATTTTAAGTTAAAATATTTCTACAAACAACATTTCTAACGGTTCTTTAACCTTCGCGCTCTTAAAGAAAATTACAGTAGAGTCCCGAAAAATTAACCAAAATGTCCCAAGGGCTGTTCACTTTTTTGAAGTATTAGGTTTTCTAAGCGGGCTTACATTTGAAAAATATACAATGGATCTATCGGAATTAACACACTAAACTTATTCCAATGGATTAGTTTTGTTCATAACAAGAAAGAAACTTCGATTTTTCATACATATGTATTCACCACATAATCCAACGCTAATAGTTTTCCTCGAATATCTTAATTAATATTGTTCCAACTCTCTACTTTCTGCTCCGATGTTTTTTATTAAAACTTTCAAAAAAGATAACTAAAATTTAACTTTTTAGAGCGACGCAGGGACGCTAAAATTCGGTTAACTTATCCGCGAGATTAACTTTTCCGAGAGTTAACTTTTTCGCGATTCTACTGTATAAACGTAAACACCCAAAGCCCGCCCAGGTGGTCTATTTTTTGTTTCTATAGGTAAATTTACATGATATGTTTAATATGTGATATACATATATTTAATTAAATAGTGATACAAAATTAACGAAAATTATCAGAATAGATCAGGGCTGTCAGAGTTGGGGATTTATCCCCAAAGTTGAGGATTTCATGCAAGCAGAAATGACAATGAAATTCATTTGGGGATTGGGGATTTAATAAAAATAATCGGGGATTTTACACATTTTTAATATATTTTCCCTTCTTTTATTATTTACGCTTATTTTTGTTTGTTTCGTATATAAAATATTAAAAATTTAGCAAAACTTTTATCTTACTCTTATAAACAACTTATACGGCGTAAAGGGTCATAATTAAGATTTCCATTTTTGTTAAGTGTGTAAAAGATACTTAATAAACTTATGTTATTATTCTTGAGTGAGTGGTTTAAAAAAGAATCTAAAACCGTTAAAAACATATACAATTTTTGATTTGTTTAAAGAAAATTTTAAAGTTTAGGAAATATGTATTTTTATTGTTGATTTTAAGGATGGGTAAAACCGATTGAACAAGCTGCAAATTCTTATAAATTGGCTCATTCGTCTTCAAAAACAGCATATTGTTCTGCTTGTAATTCCTCACTGTAATCGCATAGAAAGGGTTTAAAAAACATGCCGAAACCAGTGTCTACAAACAAAATAAATAATTTTTTTACTAAAAATTGTTATGTAGGGATTTTTAAGTAAAATAGTGTTTCCTATTTTTTAAAAAAATTTTAAATTTGGTTAGAAAAAAAATCAATAAAAAAATAAATATTAACTTCTAAAGATTATTTTTTTTTTAATTTGGGGATTTTGTTTTAATTTTTTGGGGATATGGAAAAAAGTACCTGGCAGCCCTGGAATAGATAGAAAAACGTGCAAACTAAATACAATGAAGTGTATCTAGATTCTAGAACAACCCATCTGGGTGAGTTGTCTGGGTTCGACTTAAAAGAAGCCTTAAAAAGCTTAAACAATATTTAAAGAAAAATTCTTGTATTCAATAATACAATATTTTTCGATAAAACAAAATAAATAAGTCACTGAGTAACCAAAATTATTTATTGTATTATATTGTATTTGTTTGTATCTTGTATGCTCATAAACCGCTGGACCGATTTCTATACAGTTTTGACAGTATAAAGGCCCAAATACACTTGTCAAATGCTTGTCCAGCCGGCGAATTCAACGTGTACGTGTGCTGGACGTAATAATCGCCGTCATATCTAAATTTTTTGATTTTTCATCAAGCGTTGTCGGTGTCACACATACAAACACATTTTCACTAATACTACCACAATGCTTGATGAGTATTTTGATCAATGTATTTTGGCCTTAATACCGATGGTCTTGAAAGAACAATAGGCTATATAATTTTTCAAAATTTTTAGTGGAAGTGGCAACTCCTATAATAGCTTTATGAACTAGAGCCTTCAATCCTTTTATGTAAAGAGCTCTTACAAGTAAAAATTTTAAGGGATTTGCTGTGTGTGTGTGCAGTATCAAAGTGCAATATTGAGCTAAATTATGCGGTAGATATTTTATACATATATGCCCGGTGGAAATATAATAATAGTAAACATGATGGGATCGGAAGTATTTCAGTTAGACCTATGAAGCATTAAGAGTATTAGATTATGACCATCTACACTTCAAAGTATATACCTACCATTTATGGTTAAGTTGATATTCTGTTAAAGTTTAAACTACATATTTGAAACTTTTAATAAATTAATGAAATAACTGATTCATTAAAATTTCGATTTTTCTTTATTTTATAATCAGTAATAAATATAAATTATGATTATAATTAAAACTGTTTTACAACAGTAACATGTTGATCTTGGAAAAGAGAAACAAATGTTTTTGTTCATTTTAAGAGCATACAATTATTATGACTGTATTTATAAAAAGTTTTTAAATTTAATAAGGGCTTACAAAACAAATTTTGTATGAAAATTCTCCTAAATAAGCGTTTGTTAAATTTAATAATCGTTTATAAATACGGGGGTAAGTTTCTAAAAAAATAATTTTTAAGTAGATGAAAAAAAGTATTGGTTTTAGATGCACAAATACCACACGAAATTTTTAGGGTCAAAAAGCGGAGCGTGTAGTTCTTGTTCCCAAAAAAAATTTGTTTATTTTTGTGTAAAAGCAACCATAATCGAAAACAAGTACACATTGGAAAAAAAGTAACCAATTTTGGTTGAAAGTAACCAAAACGGCAACGCTGACCAAGATCATTATTCAATACAACAACCACAACTTCTAGGCTTATTGTATCTGGTAAATGTATCTATCAGGTACTACAACCCGTATTTTATTACCTGTACACACCTGCATTCAATTGAGGGAATTAGTTGTCCCTTTCTTACATTGTTGTGACTGAGCACAAAGCATAACTATGGTTACACTACACCAACTAATGGGCTATAAAACGCTTACTAATACAGTCATTCCTCTGGTTATCTCAATCCACCTATTTCAATAGAAGAATATAACAGTACACTGCTAAAAAAACTTACTATTTGCTACCACTACTTATTAATTCGACGACACTAATATTGCCAACAACACTAACAAGCAGGTACACACATGGTCATTTAACTAACGTGTTAGCGCAAACATTATAATTTGTATGCATGTGTGTTTTTGTTTTTATTGCTACACATTTGCTGCTATGTTGTTGTAGTATCTAAGAGTCCAAAAGCGCGCACTGTTGTGTTAGTAAGTGGCTGGCTGAGCTGATAGACTGTTTTTTTCGTTAGCAAATTTCAGTTTACAATCTGTTCTCGAGCGTAATTGTTGTTTAATTTCCGAAAAGTGCCAGCCGGGATTTAAGCGCGACATTTTTTAAGCCACTATTCTGAAATGGCTAAATACGTTGAGTGTAAGAGAGACAACACATTTTTATAAAAATAAATATTTCAAACAAAAAAAAAATATATTTTTTTTTAATATAATTTTGTTGTTGTCTTTTTATGTAAATTGGATAAAAAAAATTGAACAAAAAAAACCTGTGAATAAAGTACCTTTTTGTTTAAGTGAAATGAAAATCGAATTTTTAATAATAAAATGAAATACGAATTACACCTATTTGTATGTATTATTAAAAATTTAAGAAATTAAATTAAAAAAAGCAGACGCAAATGCGTTTTGTACATAATTGTGAATAAATTAATTACATACCTACCTATAAAAAATAAAAAAAATATTTTGTAGCAGTATCTATAAAATACACACAAAGAAATATGTATGAAAGAAAGTTAATAATATAATTTAATTGTAAATTGGTAATGAGAAAATGAATAATAAAAGTGGTAACATGTAGATTTTTTTTCTTTCTTTCATAAATGCAACAACAAAACAAATTATGTATTACCAAGAGGCAGAAACTTTAAAGGAATTAAATCCTAATTTTGTAAACAAAAAAAAAAAAAAACGAGGAACTAACAGCAATTTATATTGAACAAACATTGAGGGGTTCCCACCAAATTTTGATTTTCTGACCCCTTGTGTTACTTAAATTTTTTAAACGGTGGCCTAAATGTTAAGTTCCCAAATCATAACTGTTTCCCTCAGGATGACCAACAAAGTTGGTCGAAATACCTATAAGATAAATAAATAATAAAAATTAAAACAAAACAAGAGTTTTTATTTTTATTATATTTTATGAAACAGACCTTAAGCCGAATACATTTAACAAGTGAAAAGGTCTACATACACACAGAACAAAAAAGGTTCCCAAAGATATTCAACCCATTAAAAAAAAAAAAAATTTGCCGGTTTTCTCTCGTCTTCTATTATTCAATTTATAAAAATTTAATCTTTAAAATGGGGAAAGGGGAGAAAACTTCGGAGGTTATTTTTATACCAAATTGGATTGATATAGAAAGATTTTTTGAAGACATTGACAGCCAATTTCTACGAAAATTTCGCTTTGTAAGTTGGTTTGAAAGCGACTGCTTACATTTAATGAATCAGAAGTAAAAGCAACAGTTTTTTTTAATGACTAATGAAGAAATGGCAGTTTTTTTAAATATTTGACACGACATGTGTTTTTATAGAAGCTTAGAATTTCTATATTTTTTATTATGTAGGTATGTACGTTAAAAATTGTTTTAATTCCTTTAAAGAGCATTCCTTTTCATAGCCAAAGTAACCAGTTCTAGATGAGAAAGTGTAACTTTATTTTATTGTTACGAGTAGAAAGAAAGAAATTAAAGTACTTGCAAGCTGTCGAATGTTGTATTTGAAAGTACCTATAAATTTAAAATACCTTGTACATACCTATGTTAAAGAAAAACAAATTTAGTAACCAAAATTACCTTAATTTAATAGAAAACAAATTCTTTTTGCAACAAATTAAACATACACTTACATACACTTTTACAAGTGTAGGTAAAGCCAATAATTAAACAAAAAATATGTATATAGAAAACTGAAAAAGTTTTAATGATTTAAAACAACAAATTCAAACAAAAAATCGTTAAAACATTCCACCGTTGAAAAAACAAAATAAAAAATAAACGAACCTGCAAAACATAAAATGCAAACGTCATTAGATTCATTAACGTCATTATCATCATCATTAACTTCATCAAATTTGGACGCAGCAATGCAACAACAAAACCAACAAAAACATCAGCAGCAACAAGAACAACAACAATACACATCTAATAAAAATAATAATGAACATCATTCACACAATAGAATAGAAAAACGAAAAACAACAACGAAAGCGATAACAGAACGAAATTTTAAAACAATTCCAATAACAGCAGCAACAAAGGCAGCAGTACCAGCAACAACAACAACAATGTCACCGCCAAAGAATGCGTCAGCAAATGTGCAACTTTTAGGTACAACAAGAACGACATCAGCAACAAAAGAAACAAGAATCAGAACAACAACAACAAGAGTGTTGAAAAATGCATTTACACAGTATTGGCGGTATAGTAAAAACACAATTATCACCACAACAACAGCAAAAACTACAAATTCGTCTCTTAGTAAGAATTCTAATATGAGTTGTGGGAATCAGTATGATAAAACTATTTTTCATAGTAACGCCACCAAAAAATCTATACCCTTTTCCATCAACTCTTATCCAGCCGATCAACTTGTGCAATGGATATTTTTAACTTTATTAATTTATTTATCAATGGGTAAGTTAAATAATAACAATTATATTTACATACTAATAACAACAAATTGCTACTAAAAATCACACAATAAATAAATAAAATAGACAGAAATTGCCAAATAATTTTGATGTTGACAGACAAACAGATGTTTTTGTGGTTTTGAATTGCAAAATTTTAAACTACAAAATACTCCTACACCTAAACTAACTGTATGTACATACATAAACATTTTTATAAACGCAAGTAGTATCTGTCTGGTATCTGTAAGATAAGTTATAAGGAATTATTCATTGCTGAAAGATACTTTTAGCTGGAAGTCGACCACGCGTTTTCGCCTCGTTGCATTGCTTGCTTTTATACCTTTCTTGCGTTCTATGTTTCAAGCCACTTGCACCGGTTTTTATGCGGCATTGCCACAGGTAATAATAAAATGTTATTTGTCAAAATCGGCTGATTTGTTGGAACGATACCTGTGATGCTCACAAAAGCAGAAAGTAAAACTACATTTCGCATGTAACAACAGTTTTGTGCATGTAACTTGCTACGTAAAACAAAAGACATTCTTCTTTTTTGACAGTTGCGGAGGATGCGAAAAAGTGTAGAATGCATGGTGTGGACTTTCAGCTTTTCCAAAGTTGATATTTCTGTTAGAAAAACTAATATTAATTGTTGGCGGAATGCACCGATTTAAGTTAAATTTTGAACAAACTCGTTCTATATGGATACTAAGTTTTGTGATGATCCTTCGATAATTTACCATAGGCCCATATAAATACCGCTCTCCGAGACACTGATGAACGACTAAAACTGTAACGAATAATGTTACTTTAGTTAAATTTGGTCTGTCATAGTTTTACTAGACTATAAATCACACTGCCAAATTCCTTAAAGATCGGTGCATTATTTTCCATAGGTCTTATAAAAGGCTCACTTCTTAAATTTTCTAGCTTTCGGCGAAGGGTGCCTAAGAATCGGCACAGCCGAATATAGCTTTTTTACTTGTTTTTATTATGATTATACAAACAATTAAAATTCATCTGAGTAAATTTACACAACTTTAAACTTTGGAAATACAATAACAAAGCAAAACAAATAAACTACATATTTTAAAATTAAACCAACAACCATCAAATACAACATTTGGTTGGTATGACAACATTAATCTGTATCTGTGTCTATTAACTAGAGAACGAAATATTTGAGTCTAATTATCGATTGGGGTCGCACTGGGCGCCAAGAATTTAAGGGGCCGAAATTTCTGTTTTATATAAAAAAGAAGAATTCTTGACAAAAAGTATTAAAAACCGAAGTAAGTAAGAACATGTAAATCAATTAAAGTAGATAATCATAATAACATTTGGTTTTAAGATTGATGTTTGACTATACTCTGCCAGTCGTCGTCAATGGCGGTGAGTGTTACACGGCAAACCTCTCTGAAGAGATAGTGTGGTTACTATCGAAACATGACAGGGCAACCTGTCCGCGAAAATCGGGGTACGATTCCCAGGTCAGTCAAGAATGAAAAATCATCAATAAATTTTAATGTTGTAAAAATTCCTTTCTTCATAAAAATAAAAATTTGATGAACTTTACTGATTAAAAATATTAAAATTTGGATTAAAAAATTAAATTTAAAAAATCGGTCTCTGCAGCAACAACAAAGTAAAATATTATTTTGAAATTATTGCGTGTCCGCCTTTTGGGAGTGCTGTAAGTTGAATTTCTAAGGAGATACAATTTAATAAAAAGCTTCCTTATCACACAAAGCGATCGAAATGATTCGTATTAGCAATTCCGATCGAATTTGTTTTAAGTTCTTCAGATTCCGAAGAATTTTGCTTATTCCCAAAAATTATAAGTCTCTGCTTTTCAAAAAAAAGTTTTGTAGTGTTGGGCATAACATAAAAAAATGGGGTAGTACTTCGACTGAAAAATACATCTAGGGCCAACGTATGGCATTCGATATCGATCGAAATTTCCATTTTATTTGTATTGTAATTCCGATCGATAACGAATGCAGTAATTTGGTCCCAGCAGTTTGTTTTGTTTCTTTTACTAAGTTTAAGAAATTTAAATGTTTGTGTAGAAATATTAACTAAATGCTTAACCCTCTAACGATTTTCGTTGCCTTAAGGCAGCTTTTGCTTTTTTGTACTCTGTTAAGCAAAGTTTTAAAATACTAACAGGCGCGCCAAAACAACATCCCTATATAGCTCGTCATCAACGCTTGGAAAATTATTAAAAATTGCAATTCAACTTCGAAAATTCGAATTTTTCGTTTTCTAACGACTCGATTTTTGGAATTGAAACCACTTTCGATCGGAGTAACGTTTTCTGACATGGCTGTATCTATCAGGCTTTTTAACTAGATATCCTAAAGACATGAGCGAGGTTTTAATTCTCTGTATCACCGTACAAATTACTTTTGTTCTAGTTATTTTATAAATTAAAAAAGAATCAAAAATGGGTTTCTTTCGGGAAGGTATAAATTGTTTCTCCTATTCCCGAGAATTTTGTTGTAAATTAGGATCTTTTCAGACATTAGGGTTCTACAATCGACGTCATATGTTAATGAATACGCAGTTGCTGTTGCCCTCGCCTCAGATTTAAGAATAAGTTAAATAGAAAAGAAAGAAATTGATTATAAAGGATCTTAGAAATATTGTTAAAAACTTTCTGAGAAACTTAAATTGTTATGGTAAGCAATTTGGTAAGCTTGCCATTATCTTGAAGATTAGTATATACTATATATAGTATATCACATAATCGCCTGTTGACTGCTGACAAATTTGTGTGACATTTAGTACATTTACTTGCTAGTGCTTAATATTTCTTAAAAATGCGCTAATATTGGCTATAATTTTGTTCGTCCCGAACTGTTTTAATAAAGAACTAATTTTTCGCCATAGATAAAGTGGCAAAACTTCAATTTAAGATCAAAGATTTTAAGCAATTTTCTGCAAAATTCAAGAATATTTTTCCCTTCAGTACTAGGGGTTAAATTCGGCATTCAATATTGACTGAATTTACCCTTAAAGTTGTATTTTAATTTCGAGCGAGACCAACATTTTCTGCAGTAGTGTTGTTAATAAAAGTAAACGTTTAATTCTCTTGATTAAATTTTTAATTAAAACTGATTTTATTTTCGATTAATCGTTTATTTTAAAAAAGAAATTGTCGAGAATTTTTTTCTGTATTGAGCTGCAAAACTCGTTCGTAACAAAATTAAAAAAACATGACAAATGATTCTCACAGTTCTTTTGCTGCTTTATGAGACGAAATTTACTGATTGTATCAATGCATGTCCTTGGAAAAACATGGAAGAGCATTTTCAATAGGGATAATCGACGTTATGTGTCTTCTAATAATGATCGATATAAGTTTATTGCATTTTCCTACCGGAATTTCACAATAAAATTTTTTGTAAAAACTCAGTTGATAAATAACATTTTTTTCTTATAAAGGGCAACCATAATTTTATCTTTTGGAGTTTTCAATAGCTTTAAGCAAATCTTTTTAAAGAATTGAATATTGAAAGTGAAGTCTTGATTTGTGCGTTGGTTTTTGCTAAACATTGCTTTAAATTATGCAAACTTAGTAACTTAAATCTATTTAAATGTTAATTCTACAATTTGTTAAATAAATACTTTTCAGATGCTTTCGAAAAATAAGTATTAAACAGCTTAAGTCTGTATTTTAATAAAACAAAAAACTGATTATATAAAAATTTAATCTACATGTACATACATATTTTTTTTATAAATTAATTTAAAAGTAACTTTTGCCATTTTTTGAAGACTGCATGACACATGCATGAGTTTTATACATATATGTAATTAAATTTAAAAGGTTGTTATAGAATGTATTAAAAATAATTTTATCAGTTCAAAGTATTCGCATTCGTAAAACTGCTTTGGGTGGGGAAGCATCTGACCCGTCAATGTCATTATTTCTTAAGGGTTTAACATTTCGTCCGCATGGGTTAATGGTTTGGCGTTACTTAACTGTACCATGTTACAGTTTTTCAGGGTTCGGCATTAACCATTCGTTTCTAACCGAAGACGTAATTCGCGATTGCTATGTAAATTTTTTGTGGCCAAATAACTTCTCTTCTTTTCTGTTGAAGGGATAACTTAGGACCCAAATAAACAGACAAATAAAAGTCGGTACTCGGCCTAAATTTAAGACTAAAGTCAAGAATCGGATTAACTGAAAGTTTACCAATTCTTAAGACTGACTTTAACGTACGGGCATCATTGAAAACATTTTCGTAAATTAGGAATAAAGTACACATTTCACAGAAAGCGAGAAACTGTACTCATGATTTTTTAACGAATATATGATGAGAAGTTACTGGTGGAGCTAGTATTTAAAATATTCGATATAAAATATTTAATTTTCACAGATCAAAATTTTGTTTTGATACCAAATTATTAGCATTAAGTTCTTACGAGTTAATCACTCGTGATCAACCGTTATTTAAATTCGAAAATCAGTCACAATTTGTTATGCACTAACGAAAACCGTGAAGTGAAGCAAATAATACCTATATGAAAATTTAATAAATAAATAATAATGAAAATAAAAAAAATAACGTGAACTTTCTTAAAAACTTAGGAAACTTGAACATTTAGGTGAATTGAAAATAGTTTTTTAATAAATTTCTTAATTTTAGGAATTTGGAGTTAAAATTGTTTTTAGAAATTGGATTGAAGTAATTAAATTGTTTTTTTTGCTCCATTATAAAAGTACATGCTTTTTTAATAAAATATTTCGTGGGCTGCGATATCTTCAAAATGTTTCTCGAGTGAGAGTTCGTAACATCAAAGATTGACTAGAACGGAAACGCTCTCAAAACAATAGAAAAAATGAACTTTCAAAATTTTGTGTGTGTGAAGTTTCAACAACCAAGTTAACACATTTCTTACCAACACAATTAGAGAGCTATGTTTTTTTTTTAGCAGCTAGCTGTAGGAAATTTCAATAGTGTAACTGTACTGATTCACTCACTTACCCAGCCAGAATGGAAATTTTAATTTGTAAAATATTTTATAAAAAAAACG
Organism: Pollenia griseotomentosa; assembly: GCA_963931875.1. Classification (NCBI taxonomy): domain Eukaryota; kingdom Metazoa; phylum Arthropoda; class Insecta; order Diptera; family Polleniidae; genus Pollenia; species Pollenia griseotomentosa. The sequence goes on along the minus strand of OZ007560.1, from coordinate 254,601,091 downwards.
TTCTAAAAGACCTTTTTAAAGAAGGCAGAGTGGTCTGAGTAAAAGTTTATTAAGAATGCAATTCTAGACCTTCTTAAAGGCCTGAAAAGGGGAAGCGCTTGCAATCTTTCCCGCTGGGTATTGACTTTGTCGTTAGTACTACTGTGCCATAGAAATTGAGCATATGCTTGTTATTGAAAATCCACAACTGACCTTTAGACCTCTTGAATAGGTAGTTCTTGAGGGACCATATCGAGCCCTAACCGCGAAAAAAACGTAAGAGACATCATTTTAAATTTTCGTTTTTTTAATAAATGACTTTATTGGCAACACTCGCATCATCTCCTTAAATGTTATGGTCACATAAGGTACCGTTACAATTTTATAGCAAACACAATTTTATCGTAAGCGACAAATTTCATACAAAATGTATATATAATAAAATAAAAAAAACTTTCTCCTATAAAATTTGATTTTTGTTGCTTACTTTAGTTTCGCGGTTAGGGATGGCTATGGAGACATTGGCACCAGAGATTCACTAGCACAGTTTAATAGTTCTAGTCTACGTTTTTGAATATTTAAGCTAGATTTTGCAATCAATCAAACCGAAATACGCCCATATATTTTGTTCAAAAAATCATTAGAAAAAAATTCGTACTTTCACTATAAACTGTTGCATCCTTTTCGCAAATTCAGCTTTTAATGTCAAAAAATCTCTTTTTTCAAAGGCAGACAAAAGTGAAGACGCTTTGTCGACAGTGTCACCAAAATAATCGAAAAAAGTGGCGACTTGGATACACTTAATCTCAGGTTTCTTCGTTACCTTTCTTGGGAGCATGTGGCTCGATCCAGTCTATAGTTATTTTGCCTTGTATCAGTTTCGTTAATCGATTGCTGTCCCAGCTAAGTAGATGATTGGTTTGCTGTAGCAGGTCCTAGGATAATGGGGCTGTCATCTGTCGTTGCCTAGAAAGAACACCCTCCGTGTATTTGGTGAAGTGGTGGGGAACTAAGTTAGGTTTTTTCCAATTGAAATTCTTAAAAATGTTCAATTGAAATTGTATATCATTGGGCACATTTATAAGACGTAACTGTTGTGCAACCGTTGAGTGTTTTTATATAAAAAATTCTAGCTCAATAATTACAAAAACGCTTATGTACCAAATTTGATGCAGAATTTAAACTTCAGTTATTTCAAGAGTAGTAAAAATCAATCTTTTTCTCAGTTATTTGAAAAAAGTTTTGATTACGTTGTAGTATATTTTATATTGTTTATATGGGTTTGTGTAACTTGTTACCTGCCATTTGCGGTTTGAAATATTAGTTCGAAATAAGTCAATAAAATTTTACCAACAATCAATGATATACATAATAGAAAAATGCCTGTAAAAATATCAAATGACACTTGCACCTTTCTGTTGATTTGAAACGTTTTAAACTTTATACCTACCTATGATATTAATATGTATATAAAAAAGGTATATTTTCTTAAAGTATCTAAAAACGTTTGTGGTTAAATTTACACTTTTTAATTTATGGCATATACTAAACATATTTGATTGATCACTACAAAAATGTTAAGAATTCCAATAATACATGATAGGAAATTTTTTCAGAATTAAAATTAGCAAAATAAACAGAAAAAACTCTTTTAAATCACGTTTTAAAACATTAAAGCTTAGCAAAAACAAAACTATTTTCGATTAGTTTTATTATTAAACAGTAAAAAACAACTTATTAGGTATATACATACATATGTACATATTTATTATCAAAGTAAAGAAATATAAACGGAGAAAATACCTATTCATTTAAACAAAAAAAAAAACCAAAACGAGTTTTAAATTCGCAGAATTAAAAAAATATGTTTAATTATAGTTAAAATATTTTCTCACAAATACCTACGTACACGAGATTCTTATTATTAAATACCTAAAGAAACCTTAATAGCTTTAAAACATGATGAGACTTTTACAAGTCTAATAAAAATTATAGGTACAAAGCTATACACATCTTCCTAACAATAACAACAACTAGCAATAAAACACACACAGATACATAATACAATAAATTTACAACAGACATTCTGTAAAGTGAGAATTAAACTGCAAACATTTTGGATGATTAAAACCCTTAAAGTGGGATTTAATGCGGTATTTCCCAAAACAAGGCTGCTTTATTTTTTGACATTCACTAAAGATAATGAAGAAGACTGATGGTTCCAGCTAAAACATATTTATTAGGAACTGAACAATACCAGAAACAATTTGGGAAATACTAGCAATAAACACACACACACTGACTTAAGCACTGACTGCCCAACAGACCAAAACAAAGCAAAATTTAAATGAGTTGTAGAATAAGCTTATCATAAGAGATTTAATACAACATGACAACCATTATGATTGCAAATGACTTATTCTCGCTATAGTTTTGAAAGTGTTTCTGAGAATGATGTCCCGTTATTTGATGTGTGCATAAATTTCGTATAATAAGTTAAAGTTTTCAGTCTTTGTGTTTTGTTTAAAGAGTGAAGTGCCTTAAATTGTTTTAAACAGTGTCCAATTTAAAAAAAAGTAATTAAATATAAGATATATAATTAAAAAACTTTTTGTTAATATGCCGTATAAATTAAATAAATAATTAAATATATTTTGTAAAATAATAAAACAACTATGTATAATTCTAATAAATAAAATCACTACTGTAGTTCAGTGTGCAAATATTATTTGGTTATATTTTTAATAATTGTTAACAGGATTAGAAAAGTATTTTTCTGTAAGCTTATTCTATAATTAGAATCCTTAGCTTACATTATATTATAGGCAAGTAATATTATCGCAAGGGTTCAGTTTTCATTATTAAACAATTGCTAATAAGCCTTTTATAATAGTAATCACAACACTTTTCTAAGCTTAAGGCTTATGTTAGTAAGCTTGCTACAAGTTCTTTCCATATCGTTTTGGTTTGTTGGGTGCTAATTAGTATGACGACGGAACAAGTATGTATGTACATATGTTTGTTCTTACGAGTATGCAAATCCAGAACTTAAACTTATAGTGCCTTATTCATAAAAAATATTTCAGGTTAATAACAGGTTTATTAAACATATTTTCTATGGAAATCTATTTAATAAACCTCTTATAAATCGATAGTATATACCTGTTGTCTAGTGTAGTTAAATTCAGAATTAATAAATCGAAATAGCAATTACATAATGTCTTCTACGTTTTGCTTACAAAAGGTAGTCACCAAATTTGGGTGCAATGAAAAGGTTTTTTTATTATACATATAATAATAATAAAAACAAAACTAAATGAAAAAGAACAGAAGAAAGAAATACAAAATTCAACTTGTAGTTAGTAGATTAATTTTAATGGTCATGAAGGTGTTGACATTAAACGTATTTCTTTTTACAATTCAGTTATTAAGCATTTCTTTTTATGTTCCATGTTATTTTTTTCTTTTCAATTTGTTTTGTACTTGTATTTTTAAGGAATTGTTTTTACATATAACATTAACATTCATTATCATTTTTAAAAAAAACCATTTACACACATCTTGAAATGTTCGCAGGGGGTGACTCCAGGTACATTTTTATTTAGTTTTGTATTCATTGTTGAATATTTATGAGATTTACAATGGTTTTTACAGTATGTAATTGGTAATTCCAAGTTTAAATATATTCGATATCTCTAATATTAGTTGATTTCTGGAAAATTTTTATTTACAGCAAAACACGGCAGTAACGAACATCGTATGTACTGAACTATCTTTTGACAAATTATAGCGAACTATTTTTATAACGAACTCAAAGTGTCTATCTCTTCGAGTTTGTTAAAGCCGTTTTCAACTGTTTTTTTTTTTTTTTTGTATTAATATATATTTTTATTATATATATTTAGCTGGTGAGGTCTAACTCCATTTGTGAAAATAAAAATGCAAAATTTTTTAGTTCATTTTTCCCGACGTTTCGTGAATTTTATGTTCACTTCTTCAGGGGATTCGTAGTGAAAAGAAACAAATTTGTATTACATTAATATATTTTTAAAAACATAAAAGCAAACACTAGTGGTGTCATCTACTGTTTTTCAAAACAACTCTATAACTGGCTTTTTGTTTTTTTTTGTTTTTGAATAACGATATTTTTTACGAATTTAAGCAAATTTATTTTGAAAATCGTGATTAAATTCGGAAATTTAATAGCAAAAAATTTTGTATCAAAAATCAATATTGAGTGGGTTTTAACAGTTGTATTAAATCGTTAGTATAGACTGCTCCATGCTGCCCAACATTTTCAAGGACATTGAAATGGTAATACAACATACGGGAGCTATAGAAACCACAGAGAACCAGCTTCCTATGTATCACATCTGAGTATCGTACGGTGTATGCCTGTGCCGTACTAGCAGGGCTACTTACATAGACTTATTAATACTGGAAAGACAGAAAAAACATACCCAAACTAAATATATAAATCCGGCAAATCATAGTCCATTAGAGCGGGTCAAAATAATCTCAGAAATATAGAAAAATGCCAGGGATAATGCAATAAGTAAATGAGAAAAACGACGGAATCAATTACAGTGAAATCTCCCGTAGGCGGACAGCGACCGTCACAGCAAATTTGTCCGCCTTCGGGATAGTTCATTTAAAAAGGTCAGGATATATATGTTAAAAAATTATTTAAAGCAAAAGCGTTCAAACGTGCAATCTGTGCCAGGGCTTCTTTGATCGATTCAGTTTGATTAATTTCTTGCTCTGCAACATCCTCTTCTTAATTATTTGATGTTATTTCTGAAGGCCAATTCTTGCTTCTGGCAATTGCAAGCCAATCAAAACACAACTTCCGAATCTTTTGTCGAAAGACAATTCTTTTTATGATTAATGTAATATCCAGGTTGCCATCTGGCTCTAAGATGTTCCTTTTCTTTTAGAATGCTCTCAGACTGAGTTTCCCCAATTTCTCAATCTTAAAAAATAAATTTGTATGTAATTAAGCACGCTTTTTTTAAATGTTTTGTTTTGTTACAATAACTTTCTGCAATTTTACGTACTGAAAGTTTTTCTTGTTCTTGAACATTTATAATTTTAATTTTTTCATTTAATGTATGAGAGTTTCGCCCAGCCATTTGACAATAAAAATTCTTCGATAAATTGTTATAAACACCTTACGCAATCAACAGTTTCTCTTAAATGAACTCGCTTAAAAAATATTATAGAAAACCACACAACAAACTGAAAATGATAGCAAAAAAGGGGAATCACACAACTTAAAATGTATGTCTAGTGCTGCTGTGGCTTAAGTGCAAAGAGTATGGTAATTTTTATATATAAATGTACATATTTTGTATGTTTTTCTCGTATTTGCTCAAAAATTTTTGTCCGTCTTTTGGAGGTATTTTACAGAAAAAAGGTGTCCGCGTCCGGCCATGGGAGTGTCCGTCTAACAGAGAGTAATTTGTTTTAACAACACTTTGAAAACAAATGGACTTGGAAAGTTGTCCGTTTTATAGAGGTAATCGCCTACGGGAGGTGTCCGCTAGTAGAGTTTTCACTGTACTTTCTAGCACCGGTGATGACGAACCACTGTTATTTTAACAAAAAACTGCATATATTTAAATTAAAGGAGATAAACAGTTGTGAGTCATGCAGATCACCAGACGAAGATGCAAAAAATACAGTTTTGAATGTGAAAAGTTGTCGAAACAAAAAAGATTTTAATTTTTACACCTGAGAACTTGGTTGGCATGATGCCACATTCCGTGTGAAGATTTCATTAAAAGGATAATGAAGGAAAGGTGTTCAGCAGTTCCGAAGCTTCCCTAAAGAAGGAAAGGTGGAAGGATGTAGGAATCAGAATAATTTAAACTACCCGCCCTGGTAGTCAAGTTATCGTGGGTCCACTAGCGGATAGAGCGCTATAACTACGTCCAACAAAAAAAAATTGGATATATAGAAAGACAAATAGATGAATATATAGATCAATAGATATAAGATATGGGCATTTCCAGCGAAAAGTCTACTTTTTGTAACGTAACGCCAGCAAGCAAATAACCTTATATTTTAGGCCCATGTTGTTTACCTTCTGTTACTAAATGTAGAGCTAGTAGTGCTTTACACCAAAATATAAAAAAGTAAATTATACATACAAAATTTTTTGAGAAACAATTTGAACTACTTGCTGGCGTAACGTTGGATATTTTGTGCATCCACGATGGTCGCCATGACAGGCTTAAGCTATGTACGTTCTAAGCCAATTATTCTGCCAAGTGCGAAAGCATAAATCACGGTCTTATCAATGATGGAAGAAATGTCTGTCAATAAGACAAAGAAGATGTGCAGATGTCTCATCATCCATCTCGCATAATTTGAATTATTTTTTTAAGCAGAAATAACTTACGTGGTTTACTAAGTTAAGTTTCTCGAAGCCAAGCAAGCTTTCCTTTCATTGCAAGCATGGCCATTATAAAGTCAAGCTCTTGGGTTTCTCCAGATAACTCACAGATGTAACACAGTCCATGACCACATAAGACTTCACCTCAAAATTGACATTACAAATACCTTTAAACCTCTTGGGATTATACTTAAACTTTTTATAATAGATATGTATAAAAAAAAAATTTTACTAATTTTTTTTTCAATTAAACCATTAATCAAAAACAAAAGCAGGTTTAATTAAAGTTTAATCAAGTGAATTAAACATTTATTTTTGTCAACAACATTACTGCAGAAAATGTTGTTAAAATCAAAAAATATTTAATTTATACTATTAATTTTTTTTAATTTAATGAATTTTTTAATTTAAGTCAATTTCTGTTTTTCAGTGAATGAAGATTACGTAAATTTCCGCCTTAAAAATCTACCATTCAAATACATATATTCAAAAATTTACAAATTTTTTATTTAAATATATTTTAAAACTAAATAGTCGCAAGGCAAGCTCGTTGAAGTTCGGTAAATTTATATTTTCCGTAACATAATAATGCTGAGAAACCAGTATGACACACATTTTCTGATTTAGTTTTCAATAGACAAAATCATTTTTTCACGTTGGATCTAAAAATTTTTAACGGTTTATTTATCAAGTTTCAGCTAAATATTTAAATAAGCTTTACAAAATTAAAAAGCATGACAAATATTTAGTGGTGACTTCCCGATAAGACAAGTTTTTTTTTTTTTTGAGTAACTGCCGTTACCTAAACAAATTAAATTTGACTTGTTTAAATTACAAACACTTTTCATTCATTTCAGCTTTTTCAACTTTATCGTCCAATAAAAAAACGACCCTTATGTAAATTAATTTCTTAACGTTATTGAAATTCTAATTATTTTTCTTTCAAATTCTAATTTGGCACTTGTTGCTTTCAAATGAAATGCATATAAATTATTTTTGGCAATGATAATATTTACAACAACAACATTAACAATATTAAGCAGAAAAAAATAACCATCATGGCTTGTTGAATGTCAAAAGTAGACACACCTCCTTATATAGAATTAGATTTATATATTTTTAAGTTACTTTACTAAAAGTATCTACGGAAAAAAACTTCTATAGTAAAACAGTACGCCGATAATACGTTAAGCGAAAAAAATAAAGAAATAAAATCGACCAGGCAGAACCAGCTAACTAAAAACTATTTGAAACCTGAATGTTTTTTACTCATCTACGAGTACACTTTATAATTTTTCTCAATGAACATGTTGCAACCTTAAGTTCAGGTTTAGGTTTACACCTTTTTCTCTCGCCTGTTTTAGTTTTAATATTTAAACCAACAACAAAAAAAAGCGAAAAAATACAACATCTGAATAAGGTGGCTTTATTCTACCGTTATAATGTTTCTGTTAAATATTGATTTAAAATGAAAAATAATAAATAATAAATAACGTAAATTAACCCTCCGATGACGGACAAGGTTTCACATGATTTTCACACTTCTTCTCAATTTGTTAAAGGATTAAAAACACCTATTACGTAGAAAACCGACAAGGTCCCTTGAAAAAACACATGTTATACTCTGTAATAAACATTTGTTCAAATAAAACTAATTAAAAAATTATTGTTTAGTGTTTTTTCACGTGCATATTTTTGTGCACATTTTTAAGTTTTTTTCGGTATACATATTTGCATGAATATTTTAAAATTGTTTGTGCATATTTAAACTTGCCTGGTAATAATGTAGAAATCAGCTATATTAATACATGAGGTCCCCAGAGACCTTGTCGGCTATTGAGCGTTGCAAAAATTGCTGGTTATTGCATGGTTAAAGAAAATGCAAATTGTTAGAGAATGCGATGGACTTGTAAACAAATAAACTTTAAGTTTCAAACCGTTTTTATATATAGAGCTTTGACTTTACTATTTCAATTTAAGTTGTTTCACATATACGACACTATTTTTTATATCTGTATATTCAACTTATACCCCTGACAGACATAGGATTTGTATACTATACTATCATGGTATACTACATGTGTGTCAACCTAAACTACAATTAAATCATGAAACAAAGTGGTATATTGATGGTTTATATACTACTGTAGTATGCATACCATGGTATTGAAACTATATGTCTGTCAGGGGTATTACACGAAATTTTGAACGTTTGTCAAAATTTTTGGGTAAAGTTTGGTCAAATAAGGGCAAACAAAAGTTTTTTTTACTAATAGACAAAAATGCACAAAAGAACGGGAACACTAAAAACTAAATTTCTACCTCAAAAAAACGTCCTATTCAAATAAATACAGATATGACACATTAGCATGTCGTCAGCTCATTATTGGTTTGACCTATCCACCATTTAAACAAAAATTGAGTTAGGTATGGGGTATATATATGTATTTTGAAAACCCCCTTTCTGAATCCAAAACCTGTTTTTTTGTTTCTAAGATGTTAGGCATTAATTTTGCTCCATATTTGGCTCCTGTTTGGCGATTGCAGCAAATTCCTCATACCAAATGTACCAAATGGATTTTAATCTGGCTTTGCCTCCTTGCCTTAAGAAAAAAATGACAGCAATTTAATACAGTAGTAAGTATGTATACGTAAAAAAGCTACTTAAAAAAATAAATAGAAAAGTGGCGTATGCAATAATTTTCACTTTTAATAAAAACTATTAACTTCTAACTTTATTCATGAAATTTCACACAAATTTACACTTTTCTTCAAAACATATGCCGTTAGCAGTTGTGAAAAATATATATCTTCAGTAAACTTCAGGTAAACCTTCGTTTTCGCTTTTCTCCACTACGACTTTATGGCATATGCGCCAAACCAATAATGAGCTGACGATGTATGAGTGTAAAACTCAAGCTTGTACTTACATTTTTTAAAATTTTCTATTGTTTATTTTATTAATATTTTTTTATATAAATTCTTTTGGTAATACTTTTTTGTACCTGTTTTTATTGCTTATTTTTGAAACACCTGATTGCTTAACAATTTTCCCAATCTGTTCAAATTTTGCTTGCCAGATCCAATTTGCCAAAAAGCTTAACAATGAAAAAATACATTTAAAAAAAAACTCGACACTCATACTCTCATACAAACTAAAAAAACATTTAATAACAGATCCTATGTCATGTCAAAATGTTGTGCTAGTTAAACATTGGTCTCATAAAAATCCCCTCTCTAAAATTACAGTCTATGAGTCCCGAATAGGGAACACTCGAAAATGTGTCCCTAAATAATGTGGGGTAGAGTATCATATGGTCAGGCTTAACCGCATATATATTTTTATTTGCTTATTATATGCAAACTCTTGGATTTTTAGGTCCAGGAAGAGGCATACTTTACAGAATTAAGGTTTAAAAGGCTTCGAACAAAAAAATTCTATGCAAACGAAAATTTTTATTTATCTTTACGGAAAAATAAAATAATACTTTCCAGGATTTAAAAAAAGGTGAGGGAAACTGCAAACCATAATTAAGATAGTATTTTTTAGTAGACAAGCTGCCAAATATTTTTGTCAATCTTAACGAATTTGAGAAAAATATTGAGTTGTATAACACACAAATCTTTCAAAGATTGTTATCTTATGTAGAGTATTAAATGAAACGTCGATATACCGATTTTTTTAAACAATTTTTTTTTAATATTTCAATCACTGTTGGAATCTGACAATTTCCAATGGCGGAATTGTACCAAATTGCCATAAGATGTACCAAAACTTTGCTGTAAAATAAAAAAAACATAAAAAGTAATTTATAACCCTTTTTATTCAAAAAAATTAAAAACAAAACAAGTAAAAAACTATAATCGGTCAAGCCCGACCATTTGATACCCCACAGCACAGTATTTAAAGACTCTATTTCGGACTAATGGGCAATCATGGACCAGCCAGCACAAAATTATGTTAGGAGTTTAAGATTCATGTGAAAGTTCTTTGTTTGAAGGGCGCTTATATGAGACCTATGTTTAATATTGGACCTACAACTAGTTAAGGCCGATTGTTACAAACTTTTTTTTTTTTAAATAATGACGATAAAAAAGTTGTTATAATGCAAAACTATAAGTAATGCTATGTTTCCACTTCGATTTAAATCACCTGTCGAAATCGAAAAATTGTACTTAGTTATTTTTTTTAATTTTTTAATTATACTATAACCTGGCCATAACCGATTACCAATTTCTACTCCGTATATTGTAATAATGGCCCTTAATAAATTAAATCATTTGTGGGTCTTGGAGCCGTTTGTTTGCCAATCGACTTGGCTCTTTCTACTTAAAATATACTACACAGTGCTTGTATACACTTTGGTTAATGTAAATTTTGCATTGCGTAGTAGTTGGCTTAAAGTTAGTCTATACAAGCTAACTTAAAGTTGTTTTTTTTTGTAGTTAGCTACTCATTTGACGGCAGGGTGAGTTTCGATTGTACTAAATTTGGTACAATTGTACCACAAATCCCATCAGTGATTTCAATAGTTTTATTTTACTTATTTTGAGTTCAGACTAAAGGGGCGTATGCTGCATTTGAAATACATTTTTAATGCGTCATGGTTTTTTGTACTTTTTTTTTTGTTGGCTGGTGGAAAAAGTTTAAAATGTATCTATGCATTCTGTGCAGTCTACAGTCGGGTTTTCTATACAAACACAGTCGCACACACACATTCACCAACACGTAAAACATTTTTGTTTTTGTTAAGGTTAGTGAACCGATCGTGCGTGTTTCTTTTGTTGTTATTGTGTCTAAAACTTTAAACATTTATTGAGCTTTGTGAGCCATTGTTTACCTTTTTGTAGTTTGTTTTTCATTGTTCTTTTCTCATTTAAATTTCTTCTTTTGTTACATGCTTTTGGAGGAAAACATAAAAAGGGAATCTATTGTAGTTCTAAAGTACTTCATTGGAAACTGGTTGCTGTGTAAAGTACTGACTGGATCCATTAGTGGCGTAGATGGTTTGTCTAGCTGTATTTTAGAAGTTTTTCTATTCATTCAGATACTGGTTCCAAATCTAAAATGTAAACCTAACGATTATTTTGCTGTTGTAGCTGCTGTAACCGTTCTTGGGGCAAAAGAGATCAACAAAATAAAACACCACAAAAGCAAAATGCTAACCAAATAAAAAATTCTACAAAAATAAGCCATACACAAATACATATGTGTGTTTGGGTTAGTTTTAATCTCTTATCAAGTATGATTTTTTCAATGTATTAGTTTTATTTTCACGTTAAATCACAATCTTTGTTAAAAACAAACCCATTTTAAGACGAAAGAAGGGACGGACGGACGGACTTTCTTTCAAGAAATGAATGTTCCTTCTTATTAAATCACAAAAACTTTAACACGGAAAAATCATGTAAAACTTAAATAAAAAAATAAAAAGTGCCAGAGAATTAAAAAAAAGTAGAATATAGTAAAAAAAAGAAACGATCGATTGTATCATTTATTTTCTTTTGTTATTTTGTGTTTTTATTGTTGTTCCTTTTGTTAACTTAAATTTAAAAAAATAATCGAAATTTTTGATTTCAAAACGCTTTTTCAAGCTTGAAAAATTGTATTATATTTTTGAGTGATATTGAGATTTTTATCGTTTAAGTGGAAGGAGAAAATATTATTTTTGTTAAGGTATAGCAACCTTAAGTTTTAATCGGTGCCACAGTGCAATATACATACATATAAGTACATATTTGTATACCTTCCACTACTGGCGTACACTGAAAGAAAAATGCTTCATATATTTAATGAACCGTTTTCATACAAAAATTTCACTGGTTAAATGAAAATTTTCATTGTCCAAATGGAATTTCGTAGTTATAATGAAGTATTTTCGTTAAAATCGATTCATTGGATTTCGTAATTACGTTAAAAATTTTCATTGGATATATGAAAACTAAAGTTTGTTCAAGTTAAACAAAAAATTTTAATTGGGAACATAAAAAACAATATACAAACATAACTATGTTCATAAATTAATACAAAATTATAGTATCCTTAAAAATATGTTTAATTGTTAATTAAAAAATGTAAAATTTTATTATTTCATACATCTAATGTAATATGCCATTAAATTTATGAAATCAAAACTTTTTTTATAAAAGCAACATATTTCAATAATTGAAAAAAAAAAAAATATTTTTAACATTCAAATAACTCTATAGTCTCAATTATTAAAAGAATATAATATTTCGAAAAAGCATGCCTTCATAAATTTTAATTTTCATTATAACAATGAAAAATGTCATTATAGTAATGAAACAAAAACTTTCAATCCATAAATACGTATGTTTTTATTTTTCTTGATATGTACATACCTTAATACATATAGTATGTACTAAGTAATGAACAAATAAATGTTCTCCTTTAAAAAAAACACACCCTTATTTTAAACTGTTGTCTCTTAATGTGGTCTTTTTTTTATTATGCGTTAGCAAAAAAAAATCGACGTTGTTATTGTTGTTAAGTTATGACAATTTAATCTCATATTTACGCTCTTAATTGAGTAATGGCAAAAAACATAGTTTTTTTTATTCAAAAACTACACTGCCCCAGTAGGCTAGTTGGTAGTGAGCTAGTCTATCAGCGCCGATATTTGCGGTATCGATTCCCGCCAGCGACTCTGGTTAAAACAAAAAAAAGTTGAATAAGAACAACTTTCATTATAAAAAAAAAAAATTAAAAAAAAAATAAAATAAAAAAAGTCTATTAGCGCCGAGATTGCGGGATCGATTCCCGCCAGCGACTCTGGCTAAAAAAAAAGTTGATTACAAAAAAAAAAAATATTTTAAAAAATAAAATAATAAAAAAAATTTTTTTTTACTGTACTGAAAGTATTCATCCAATGAATAACATTCATAGACCTAATGTAATGTTTCATTAAATACGTTTTAATGAAAAAGGTTTGATCCAACGAAGCGCTGCATAGGTTCCTTTTTAATGCAATTTTTCATGGAATTAATGTAAAAATTCATTTGTATTCTGAAGAAAATTCGTTCGGTGTACTAAGTTTGTGATCCCGTGTAAAACTTTTTTAATATTCACCTAAAGCCCTATAAACTTTATTTATATTCTGGGCCCTTAAGTAATTCTCCATCGATTTAGCCATGTTTGCCTGTTTGTCCGTCTGTTGAAATCCCTTTCACTTTACTTTTAAATAAAAAATTCTCAATTTCAACTGAAATTTTCTCAATTTCATTTGGAATTTTCTCAATTTCAATGAAAAATGGTGTTGATAATAATTTTTTATAATATCATAAAATCTATATAAAACTTTTTAAAAAGAGACTAACGATTAATAGTATGTATTCAAAATTGTAAATTAAAATTCTCAATTTTATTTGAAATTTTCTCAATTTCAAATTTTTATTAGGAATTTTCTCAATTTCAATGAAAAATGGTGAAGTACAAATGAATTGTTTAGTTTTTTTATTTTTGTTAATTTTTTTCTTTTTTTCAAAATCCTGAACTGTAAAAGTCTGTTTTATACATTTTATGCTAAATTAACTCAATAAACCTTTTTAATAAAAAAGTGGTTGCGTTTTTCTTGAAATGGTGCGTTTTTTCTCCGTTTTGAAATTTTAAATTTGACAACGCTGAAAATTGGTGACAAACATAAATTGGTGGCGGAGTGCACTGATTGTAGTAAGATCGAAAATTCAGATTATATGACTAGAAATTATATTACGAAATTTTAAAAAGATCGGTCCATAACTAAAATTAAAATTATTTTAATTAATAATTAAAGTCCCCCATCTAAAAATACTTTATTACGCATAAAACCGTCATGAATTTAGAAGTGAAATTTTGTCCTATGCAGTTTTATAAGACTAGAAATTACACCAATAAATTGCGTAAAGATCAGTCCATAGGTCGAATGTAAAATACCCTGCTGAAAATAACTTTAAGCCGAAACAAATCATGTAATTTTTTTAAAATTAGATCTAGTTAAGTTTTTTATGACAAAAAATAGCATCATTTAACTTTGTGATAATCGGCCCATAATTTATCATTAATATAAAAGCCACCTGAAATATTTTCATTTAATTATGTTGATTTTAAATAGAAATCGACTAAATATATACACAGTATGTAACTACTGTTTGCTTCGAAAAAGTGTTATTTTTTTTAATACATATTACCAAGGCAAGTTCAAACAGTTTACATCTTAAAATATGCGCATGAAAAGTGCTTTAAAATAAAGATTAACCCTTAAGTGCACTTGGGTTCAAAAGGGCCTAAACTTTTTCAACGGACGGTCAAAATTCGCAAGTTTATTTTTTATAAGAGCTTTCTAAGGTGCTTATTTAAAAGTGGTTAATTCCTTTGTAAAATATAGAATTGTAAATTAAAAATAGTACCAATTTTTGTGGCTCTAGAATTCTATTTTAAAACTGCAAGTTTTGTTTTTATTTCTTCGCTAATTTGAACTTATAATTTTCTTATTTTAATAACAGCATCATCAACGTAACCTGGATTGTCATTGATTTAAACCACTGCCTTTTAGTTATTGTCTTGACTAGTAACCCATAGTTTTAGTTTAGAAATACTAATTGAACCTTTAAATTAGGTTAATTTTAAATATTGTTTATTTTTTTTATAGCGACATCATCATTTTCATTAAAATTGTTACCACATCTTTAAATTTTTTTTAAATTCTTGGCATAATACTCATCTGCCAGCAACCAGTTAGAGTTAATTGTGGTGAAAGATTCAAGTTAGGATATTTTCCTTTAAATACTGAAACACGCAAAGGTGACTTTAAAATAATTTTTCTACCACATGATATCAATGAATCTATAATTGATATTTAGTGCCTATTTCACGATGTCACTCGAACGTTTACGTTCGCACAAATAACATATAAAACAAAAACAATTTTTTGAATTTTGTTTTTGTTTTATATGTTATTTGTGCGAACGTAAACGTTCGAGTGACATCGTGAAATAGGCACTTAATTTCTTCGGCCACTTAGCATGAGCTCAACAAGTGACATGGAACATTTTTGGGTAAAATGCCTTTAAAATAATTTCCAGAATTAGCCATAAAAAAAAGCAAAATTGAATTATTAAAAGCTTGAGCTTTTGAAGCATGAACCTTTTCCTGCTGTACCATATTTAAAAAGAAAATAAAGAACAAAAAATTTTTTTTTAATTTCACGAAATATAACGAAAAATATGCATTTATAACAAAATATGCAAAAACATTTATTCATAGCAAAATATGCTCTAACAAATTGATGCCATTTTACTAGAAGTTTTGTAATTCGCAAAGATATTAATTTTAGGTGTGTCCCAGTGTAACGACAACAGATATTCACTTGCATTTTACCATTAGATTTTTTTCATAACTCTGTACTCCAACTTTTTGACACGAAATCACGTTATAGTTTATTACAACCGAAATGAAAACAAAAATACATCAATTAGGAAAAAAATTACAAAATAATTTCACTTTTTAAAAATTAATTAAGACTCTAAATCAAATAATAAGAAAACATAAAAAAGTAAATAATTTAGAAGAAAAGATTTATTAACATTAATAGTAAACGTTTTTTGTTTTCTTTTTTCAATGTTATTTGCGATAGCAGTTTGCATCACTCCAGCAACATTTTCTGTTGCATTTCTACCATCATCAACACATCACATCATATTTCAATTCATTCATTCGTTGTTACACTTGTAACAATTGTTTCGTAAATATAAATATCGTTTGATGTTTCTAGAGCAGTACTAATTTAATCACCAAATGTGTGGTGATGGCGGTGGTGGTGGTGGTGGTAAAATGAAATAAACCAACAATAACGATCAGTGAAGTAAAACTAACACGAATCTCCTTTACAGTTAATATTTGAAAATCCATATCTTTTTGAGAGAAATAAATGTATTGAGAAAGTTTGTTGAAAAATATTCACGCATTACTTGTTAAAATTAAAATGTAAATATGTAAAAATAAGTAAAGAAATTTTCAATGGGTGTTGGATTTTTAAAAAAGTCTTTATTTCTTTATTAAATTAAAAAAGTATTGCAATCTAAAGAGAGAAAAAAAATCTAAAAAAACTCTATTGCGATTCGACAGTAAATGGTAGCAAATAATGATTGGTACTCTTTAATGCGTTTGCGCATTTGTCTTTCGCATCTTTTTCACTATTTATTTTATTTTAATTTTCCAAATAAAATTTTTTTTTTTGCATATTTAACATTTCATTACTATCAATCTGCGCCATCTTTAAATTTAATTGGCAATATTTCTCCATTTCGAAAAAATTTTGCGAAAGTGATAGAGAGTGCCAAGTTAGATTTAGCTTTCGCATCGAAATTGTATTCGCATAACAAAAAGAAAGTAGCCCCGCCCCGCTGATATCGGAAATATGGGCAAATCCCAGAAACAGTGCACCAACCAAAAATTTTTCAAATTAATTTTTTTTAATGGAATAGACTAGACTAGTATAATTTCATTTTTATATTAAAAAATATGTATTTCGATGATTCGTACAAACATTTTTAACAAATCCTACCCCACCCCTGATATCTTAATGTTATACATGAATTTAACATTATTTTAGGTACTTTTTGTGCTTAAAATAGCACTTATCGCAGGCTCATCAAAATATAACTTTCATTAAAATATCGTTCTTTTTTTTTTTTGCAATTATTCACATAAAACGCGAAAATCGCGATATATTTTATATTTTTTCACATATAGGCAATATGGGTATCAAATTTTTTAAAATTTAAAAATGAAAAAATTGTATACCCATAATACCTATATATGAAGAAAGAAAAAATATATCGCGTTTTTCGCGTTTTATGTGAATAATTACAAAAATAAAATAAATAAATTAACATTATTTTAAAACAGATTCAATTTGAAAAGCAGAGCATTATTTCCACATACGTAGAATTTGTATGAAAACCCGAAACAAAAATATGTATTTAGTTAAATATCTCAATTAGTAGGTCGTGTAGGATGACTCTTGAAATAAAACACTTTGATTCAATGACCAGATTCAACTGCTACAACTTTATTTAAAAATCCTCCTTAAATACTATTTTTCACTTATATAAACTAAAGAATGCCATATTATATTCCTTATTTACTAAAATGGTACAATGTTTACAGAGAAATTCTTAAAAACTTAAAAACGTTACACAAAACTTAAACTATATGAAAACCAATAAGTCGTAACAAAAACAGAGAAATTCTTATAAACTAAAAATCATTACACAATACTAAAACTATATGAAAAACAATAAGTGGTTACAAAAACACAAGACATTGAGTCGTTACAAAAACAAAAGACATTGAGTCGTTACAAAAACAAAAGACAATGAGTTGTTACAAAAACAAAAGAGAACAAACATACGTTACAAACAGTACACAGCTTAGAACCAATGGGCAATGATGTACATTGTATGCAGGCTTATCAATTATGAGAACAGAGAGCAGGAAACAAGAGTGTGTGTGTAAAAGAAAACTATTTGGGACGTGATCATTAGAATCATGACTGAGTAGTAAGACTGTTCTGAGAACCATGTGAGAGAGCTGAATGTGTATGGTGTGACTGAGAATTATAAATTGAGAAACATTGTATGTTGAGTGAAGAGATTGGCTGTTAAAATATTATGTCAGCGAGAATAAGAAAATAAGCCCGTCGCGTGTATAATAAAAAAAAGACGTTACATACTAAACGGTAAACTATTAATAAAAAACTAATGAAAAAGACGTTACAAAGTGTTTATAAGTATGAACGGAGTGCTGCCCAGAAAACGCTGCAACGGAACTTTCGTGTACACAACAAAAGTTCGTTACATAAACAATTAATGACTTAAGACTAAAAACATACCGAGAGTATATACACAAAAGCAAAAATACGTTACAGTAGCATCATTCGTACGCCACAGCATACTAGCAGAAAAAGTAATAAAGAGACGTAGCATAGACCATTGGAGGGAAATCATACAGAGGGAACACAAAATATTACTACAACTCGGCCGTCCTGACCACGAGATCTCCTGATCTCGGTAGCAAGAATAAAAATTTATCCAATATTCACGCCCTTTAACCAAGGTCTGAGATTGCCCACAGCCCAAACACCCCTGTAAGGTACCCTTGACTGTTGAAAACCTTCGACGTCCTCCAAAACATACCTGTCATTCCGCAACACCTTAGATATTCTATAGGGACCCCTAAATTTGGGTATTAACTTCCTAGACACACCTGCTTGTGAGTCAAAGTTCTTCACCATTACATAATCATCCTCAGCGTACTTTGTTGGCGCTCGCCTTTTTCGGTCGACATACTGCTTATTATAATCCTGCATCTGATCCTGTTTTAATTGAGCATCACTACGTATCCTCGTAATATCAGTCCTTTCCGGCTCCTCTGATATATTCTCGAGTTCTTCCCTTACAGAATCCAAAACGGTACCCCTTTGGATTAGACCAAATAACATTCTACTAGGATATTCATTGATCGTCCTATGTAATGTGTTGTTTATGCTATACTCGACCTTTTCAATCACATTATCCCAATGTATTCCCCTGCCGGGATCAACAAGTTTCGCAATCATAGGCTTCAATGTTCTATTTACACGCTCCACCTGTCCATTTGCCTGAGGAGAACCCGTGGCTATCTTAACATGTCGAATATCATTTTCCCTCAAAAACTCACCAAAATCATTCGATGTGAAACAACTTCCCCTATCCGATATAATGATCCTAGGACGACTATACGATCTAAAATAATCCCTCAGAGAAACGATGGCTTCCGCCGAACTCGTAGTTCTAGTAGTATAAAGCCTGACGAATTTAGTGAAAGCATCAATGACGACTAATAAATGCTTCTTCGACCTTCCATTGTCCACTGGTCCGAAATGGTCAATATGGACCACCTCAAATGGAACATTACCCTTTGGAATACTATGCAGAAATCCCTCCTGTTTGCCACCATTTGGGGAAAATGCTATACACTTCAAACAGTTGCTCACATGGTCCTTCGCCTTTTCCCGGATACTCGGGAACCAGTACGATTTGGAGATAATGTCCATCATTTTTTCTACACCAATATGGCCCATCTCGTTGTGGTATTTATATAATACGTGGTTTTCCATATCCTTAGGGACACAAAACAGCAAGGAGTTGTTATCCTTCTTCCTGTAAATTACTCCATTTCTCATTTCATATAGCTTGTCATCCGACTTTTGCAGCAATTCTTTTAGTTTAACCAGTTTTTCGTCCCTTCCCTGGCATATCACGAGATTTTCCTCAAATGTGTTGGACTCCAAGACCAGTATGTTAGTGCAACGACTTAGTGCATCAACGTGCTGCATCCTGACTCCAGTTCGGTGTTCGAGGGTATAGTCATAATTTTGTAACTCCAAGGCCCACCTTGCTATCCTGGGATTTAGCTCCTTTTTACTCAATGTAAGTGTCAGAGAATTGCAGTCTGTAAGTATCTTGAACGATTTTCCCTGAAGGTAGATCCTAAAACGTTTCAACGCATAGATAATTGCGAGCGTTTCCAACTCAAAGCTGTGGTATCTTGACTCAACCTCAGTAGTCCGTTTGGAGAAATAAAACACTGGATGCATTTTGCCGTCCGATTTTCCCTGCATAAGAATTGCACCAAAACCTATTGAACTGGCATCGCAATGAAGTTCCGTAGTATCCCTGGGGTCGTACAACGCCAAAACAGGCGCTTCTATCAACATTTCCTTGAGACGCTCAAAAGAATTTAGCTGCTCCTCACCAAACATAAACTTCAAATCCTTTCGGGTAAGATCATATAACGGCTTCGCTATGACAGAAAAGTCCTTAACAAACCTACGGAAATATGAGCAAAGACCCAAAAAACTTTGGACATCGTGTCGTTTTCTGGGAATTGGAAAGTCCCTTATTGTCCGGAGTCCTGTCTCATCCGCTCGAATTCCATCACCATTAATCGTATAACCCAAATACTTCACACTGGATTGCAAAAACTCGCACTTATCTAATCTCAATTCTAACTTATTTCCTACCAAACGCCTAAAAACCTCATGCAGAATTTCCATATGTGCCTCCATATTATCCGTAGCTATCATGATATCATCAAGGTAAATAATAAGTTTATCCTCCCGTACCATATCCGAAAATATTCTGTTTACGAACCTCTGAAATACCGATGGAGAATTCCTCAAACCGAAGGGCATCCTCAAAAACTCAAATTGTCCCAACGGTGTCACAAACGAAGTAAATTTCACAGATTCCTCATGCATATATACATGAAAAAATCCGTTTTTCAAATCAAGTTTCGTAAAAAGATTCTTATTAGCTAGCCGGTCCAACAAGTCGTCGATTAACGGGATCGGATAATTATCCCTAGCAGTTACCTTATTCAACCTCCTATAATCGACACACATTCTTAACTCACCGGTTTTCTTTTTGACCAACACAATAGGTGAAGCAAACTCCGAATCACTAGCCCGTATGTATCCCCTGGCCAAATACTCGTCCAATAGTTTCTGCAGCTCTGATTTCTCTGCGTATGACAGGCGTCTAGGTGGACAGTGGAAGGGTTTCGCGTCATCCAATGTCAGTTTCATCTCACACTTGACCTCTGGTTCCCTAGGGCGCACCGGTTTAACATAAAGGTCCTCAAAAATTCTATGAAAATTCCTCCTATCACCTAACCCTATCTTATCTCCCACATTATAGCTCACCTCATTCCCATCAAAATATTCGATAGCCATTATACCATTCTCAAAATTATTCTCAGAGTCACCATCATCCACTAACACACCATTTTCCAACTCAGAAACAATTTTAAATTTACAAGCTCTCATAAAATCTCTACCTAACACCGCTTGTATACCCATTGATTCGTCCGGTACTACATATAAATTAAAAAGATATTTTTCCTCATTTATAATGATATGACAAAATATGGTTCCAAGAACCCTCAATTTACTTTTATTTAGTCCACAATAAGAAACATAAACATTTTTATTAAATCTTATATTATCTGGCACACACGATTTTTTGACAAAACTTATTGGGCTTCCCGAATCTATTAGGCATTCTAAAATAACAGAATTATCTAAATTACTTACAGTATTACCAACATAAAACGTAAATATTCTTACGAAATTGTCATCTTCCACAACATGAACAGCTTTCTTCCTTTCAGGGCAGGCAGCAACACGATGTTCTGAGCTTCCACATGCGTAGCAAGAACCAAGCTGGTGTTTGGGCTTCTTGCACTCACCAGCGTAATGACCCAAAGAGTTGCAATTAAAGCATCTGATGTCATCTTTTTTAGGCTTTACTGGAACCTTTAGCTCAATTCTTGAGAGAGCCCGCTGAAGCTGCATTTTGTCGCCAAAGTTTTGCATAGTAGCTTGCGTTCTAAGTTGGGGATCTGGTATTCCCTCAATAATAGAATCAATCAGGTCCTCTTCATCCATGTTTATTTGGTTTGCAAGTACGAGCTTATCGTTGAAATATTCCTGGAACTTCTCGCCACATACCCATTTGCGGCTCTCGAATTTTTTCCGTAAAATCAGTTTACTTTCTTTAGCGCCGAAAAACTCATGCATTTGCTTTAGGAGGTTGCCAGGACTCTCAGTTATTAAACACGGTCTTGATTGTAACCATGAAAGAGCTTTTCCTTTAAGTTTGCTTATCAATATGGCTCGATACATGGTCTCGTCAATGTGATAAGCGCCGGCGATATTAGCAAGTTGAGCAGACCAAACTTCAAAATTTGAAGAACCATCATATTCAGGAAGGACATCTTTTACAATATTTATATAAGGGTTGTACTGATGGTTGACATAAGCATCAGTAAAGCATCTGGATTGTTGGGATTTTTCCAAATCCTTTTCTTTCTTTAGAAGCTCGTTCTCTTTTAAAAGTAAGGCTCGTTCGAGCTTTAATAATTCAACCTCTCTGGAAATGGCTTCATCCTCATCGTTGTCATCTGGCTTATTATCCACATTAACGGTTGGGCAGATTCCTCTTTCTTCAGCTGGTATATCATTTAGACGGGCAATCAAAGTATTTTTCGTTCCACTTGTTGGTAGACCCAGTTTTCTTAACCACTCCTTCAACTCATACACAGAGTAATCACCGCCACTTATTTCCATTGTGTAAAGGATTTTCTTTTAATATTAATAATTTTCTTATTATTAAAATTTGTAGGAACAGTTAATTGCTTGTTGAGAAATATTTTACTTTTTTCTATAGAATCCTTGAACTATTAAATTAATTTACACAATGTTTTTTCACAGTCAATCTTAAATTTAATATCAGAGGCGTATAATGTTTTGAAAGTTTTCTTTTTTTTCTTCCTTACTTAAATTCAGGGAATTACGTTTTTTCAATTGAAACAAAATTAGACACAAAATTTTCAGTTTATATAATTTATTTTAATATAAATTGTTTTTACATTGGGGGAAAAAAATTCGAGTTTTTTTTTAGCTCTAAATTTTTAATTTTAATAGCACACAATGCCCTTTTTAAAAAAATTTATTTGTACAGCAGAAAATTTCACTAATTTTCCTTTTATTAAACTGAACACTCTTTTTTTTTATCAAACTGAACACTCTTTTTTTTTAAACACTCTTTTTTCTAAACACTCATTTTTTCACTTTTAAATATTTTCGTTCTGATCCCACTTCTGAAATTGTAGGATGACTCTTGAAATAAAACACTTTGATTCAATGACCAGATTCAACTGCTACAACTTTATTTAAAAATCCTCCTTAAATACTATTTTTCACTTATATAAACTAAAGAATGCCATATTATATTCCTTATTTACTAAAATGGTACAATGTTTACAGAGAAATTCTTAAAAACTTAAAAACGTTACACAAAACTTAAACTATATGAAAACCAATAAGTCGTAACAAAAACAGAGAAATTCTTATAAACTAAAAATCATTACACAATACTAAAACTATATGAAAAACAATAAGTGGTTACAAAAACACAAGACATTGAGTCGTTACAAAAACAAAAGACATTGAGTCGTTACAAAAACAAAAGACAATGAGTTGTTACAAAAACAAAAGAGAACAAACATACGTTACAAACAGTACACAGCTTAGAACCAATGGGCAATGATGTACATTGTATGCAGGCTTATCAATTATGAGAACAGAGAGCAGGAAACAAGAGTGTGTGTGTAAAAGAAAACTATTTGGGACGTGATCATTAGAACATAGTTAACCAAAACTCTCAATAAATGAAATGCGTCTGTATTGGATAATATAATATTGCCCAGCAAACACAAAACTAAGCATTGGAAATGTAATAAATTTTAGTTTTAAAAGCAAAATGGAAATGAAGTTTTAAAAAAATTAATAAAATTATATACAAAATATGCCTCAGTTTTTACAGAATCAGGCAATTTGTTTCACACATATTTAATTGGTCGAGTTTAATTTACAATTAAAACTTAACAAATTAAGTGTATTTAGGGATTATAAATTAAATTTTCCAAATTTAAGATTTTGTAACAATTTCTTATTATCAAAATATGTTTTTTAATGACAAAACAAAAATTTCTGTCTTCCATCATACCACATATTTTGTTTGCTGGTTTATTTTGAAATTAAGTCAAAGCTGAAAAAAAGTAAGCATCCGCACATGTGCACTCGTTAACACTCAATTAACGACTGAAATCAAACTGAAATCAAACTGAAATAAAAGAGAACAAGCGTCGGTGTGAGTTTTTATTATTGTTTTTGTAGCACAATTGTGCACAGAAAATGAAGATTTGGATTACACTGCATTAGAATCATGACTGAGTAGTAAGACTGTTCTGAGAACCATGTGAGAGAGCTGAATGTGTATGGTGTGACTGAGAATTATAAATTGAGAAACATTGTATGTTGAGTGAAGAGATTGGCTGTTAAAATATTATGTCAGCGAGAATAAGAAAATAAGCCCGTCGCGTGTATAATAAAAAAAAGACGTTACATACTAAACGGTAAACTATTAATAAAAAACTAATGAAAAAGACGTTACAAAGTGTTTATAAGTATGAACGGAGTGCTGCCCAGAAAACGCTGCAACGGAACTTTCGTGTACACAACAAAAGTTCGTTACATAAACAATTAATGACTTAAGACTAAAAACATACCGAGAGTATATACACAAAAGCAAAAATACGTTACAGTAGCATCATTCGTACGCCACAGCATACTAGCAGAAAAAGTAATAAAGAGACATAGCATAGACCATTGGAGGGAAATCATACAGAGGGAACACAAAATATTACTACAGTCGCAAGTTTTATATACCATTGGATGCTGCTTCAAAAACTCTTTTTGATAATACAAAATTTTTGTTATGTCGTCTTGGAGTAAACGACAAAAAATTCGAAAAACTGAAAAAAACCCTTTTTTAAAAATGGTCCAGCTCACGGATGGTCAACGCTAGAACCAAAATATTTTGGGTATCATCATAAAACATATCAAGCTTCATTTTCAGAGGGGTAACAAAATCACTTTTTTTTGAGTCGCTCTAATATACATACATACTTTAAAAGTGCTAAAAAAAAATTTCACTTTCGCATTTGTTTATAAAAAATCAAATGTCACCGATTAAAAATAAATCGAGGGCACATCTAATACGTTAATATTAACATGTAATACTATTAAAAAATAATTAGTAAATTATACCAGTTTAATATAATAATATCAATACTTCAATGTGTAGCTGATGTAAACCACAAAGTTAAAAAATTACTTAAGTCACTTGAAAAAATAAGCGATAAAAAAGCACTAACATAAATTAAAAAAAAAACAGTTTTTTTTCATTTTTTTATTGTAAAAAAATCATCATCTAATTTCGGCCTCAATAACGGAAAACTCAATAGTAAATGTCAAAAAAAAAAAAAAAAAATAAAACCGAAACGTTTTGTTAATATGGACGGACTATTAGACAAATCAGCATTAGTTAAATATTTACTAACTAAATGTATGGAAATAGGAACATGTTTTACTTTAAAAATTTTAGAAAAAAAAAAACAAATAAATCATTGGTCTAGATTCCCGCTAAATGCAAATATTGCTTGCAACCACAACTACAACTACTACTGATGGATGACCTCAAAACCGAAAACACCTTTTGCTGCATGATACTGGTACTACACCGTTTATACGAATGTTGTTAAGAAAAAAACAAAATATTACTTGGTCAAAAGGTCTAAAGTACTTAAAAAGAATCACTACACTGAACACTTGCCTTTTATTTTTTTTTATATATTTCAATGTATGTATGTATTTTATTTGTTACCATTATAAAAATTAAAATGATATTAGAGTGACAAATGTAACCAACTATTTCATTAGTATAGGCGCTATCGTGTCAAAATTCTTTTTCGGTTAAATATTTGATATTAAGACCAGCCATATACATTTAGAGAACATTTGAGCGCAATTTTATCAACGGAGCATGTTTTGTATATATCCTATTGTACAAAAACCTCAAATTCGGTAGGAAACTTGTATGGAGGCCATGTGATAAAAGTGCCGACTTAGCTTGTTTTTAATGTTTAATACTTATCATGTTTAAGAAATATCTGAATTAAATTTGGCTTGGACGCTTTGTATCAAAACCATTATTTTAGGAAGAAAGAAATAGGGGTTTGTCTATAACTTGGGATACGTACACCCCCGGGTGGTTAAAACAGATATTCCACATTTTGCTGCTACATCCTCCGGGGACTGAACGGACCGGACTGACTTTTGTTTAAGGCCTCTGTTAGTACACATACTTTTTGCAGGAAATGCTTCCTGTCTTCCAGGATGATTCTCTTTGTGGCAGAATTACTGCTTTGACAATTAGTACTTCCAATGTTGCACTTTTGTTTGGCACGACGGATGGGATGCAATGGATAGATGCTTTTTCGACGAAGGGATACTGTATGGGATCACATGGTGGTTAGGTGCTGTCATATTTCCAAAAGCAGTGAAGGTAAGATAGCTCCCGCTATCTTGCCCCATTATGCACTCATATTTCTACCCCTGTGTGGTGGTTGCTCTTATACTGGGGGCGGTTGGTAAAAGCCTTTTTAAATGCAAAGTATTTAGTATATTCTTCTAACTTTATTAATACAAATAAAAAATTTCAAAAAATAATGAAATTATTGCGCCAATTTACGGACAATTTTTTACTTAATTAGAATTTTTACGACGTAATGTTAAAAATATATAAATTTGATTATTAAGATTTCTGTATGACGTGCTAAATTCCCAATTTTCCATAAATGATAAATACACTGAAATTTATTGTTGAGGGAAAACTAGCTTCTATGCGCATTTCACTGGTTGCTTAGGCCAGATCGTCAGGAAACCTTTTCCAAAGATTTTAGAAAAGCTAAAAATATTATACAAATAAACTTTAAAGCGAATAAGAATTATAAACACTCAAAGTCTTACTTGTAACAATATCAAAACTTAAACAAAACACCAACAATAAACAGTGAGCTTATCTTTTCTTACATTTGATAAGTTTGATTTTAATTTAAAGTTCCATTTTATCTCGTTTGAGTTTTTCTTACTGCATTTTTACTTGTTACGATTCTAAATCAGCAGCGCAGTAATACATCCGCGGAACGCGCTATCAAAGTTGCGCAAGACATTTTTCCGTTATGTAAAAACTCAAATTTTATTTAATTAAATCCAGAAACCTTATCTTTGTTATATAGATTTTTAATTATGTACATATATGTATAAAATATATCCTACTAGTATTATAAGATTGTTAGTTTGTGGCTCAAAAATGGCTTTGGACGAAATTTGATAGACGGATAGCATATGGCTCAGATTCAAATATAGAATACATTTTAAGAGGGAAATCGAGGAAGAATTTGTAGTTTTTGTCTTTGATTAAATTAGGATACTTTTTAAGGATTGAAACTGGTACTTTTTGAGGGGTAAAATCAGGATAAAATTGGTTCATTTTTCCTTTTCGATAAATCTGATATACATACAGATAATAGCCTACATTAACATATGGTATATTTTGGTACTTATCTTCTTGTCGAAAAATTTGGTATATAGATAGCATATGGCCCAGATTAAAATATGGGGTACTTTTTATGATATAAAAATGGAAAAATTGGTACTGTTACTCTTTTTAAAAAATTTGGTTCACAGATTGCATACGGTCCAGTGTATGGAATATAAATATTTATACACCGCTTGCTTTTCATATGAACAGTTGAATGTCGGTCGCTCAAGAGTATAGAGTGCTAAAAATTTATATGTTTGTGTTGGTGAAAATAATAGTTCCTATTATGTTGCTTAGTGAAATATTTTAACATAAAATAGGTATGGATGCAGAAAACCACATACAATTTCTGTAAAATTTTTATAGGAAAACGCCTTAAACAAATAAAAAAAATTAATAAAAAAAATTCAACAATTCTTGGAGGAGGTTTAGAAATTGCATTCGGGGCGGGAACTTTTTTATTTTATTATTTTTATTATCAGCAGAACAATGCATATAGCGTGGTGAGATGAAGCAATTTTGAAAAAAAAATTTGGCCCTAATGTATATAAAAAATTAAGTTATTTCTAACGGCTATTAAATAATTAACTTAATTAAAGTTCGACTTTCCAAAAACATTTGGCAAAATATATGTATATTATACGCATTTCCGTTCTATTGCCACCTTAATTGGTCACATTAAGGAAGTGTTTATTCGACTTATTTAATGTAACATGAATCTTGAGGTATTTCAAAAAATAAAAATAAAACAATGCAAAAATGAAAAACATTACCAGTTAATGACCAGTACAAATTACGATGATACTGGTACCACTAGATATTGCCGCTTGAAATACAACAAAAACAGCAGCAGCTCTAGCAGATTTAAAACAAAATGTGTAAATTACATCAAACAAAATGAGGAAGTATTTTAAGTACAAACTACTGGCACGAACATACAAAATATTTCACTTTTGACCTGGTAAAACGATTAGTAAGACAGATAGATGTACGTACGTACTTATTCTGAAGATTTTATGTTATAGTTCAACAAATATGCTAGAAAAATGGCAAAGGGCCAAAATCTTAAAAATAACTTTTTGTTTTTGTATTTTTTTACAGATTCCTCTGGTGTCTCAGCTACATCCAAAGAAGCATATTTTAATGGCTCTGCTTATTTGCGTTTGTTGTCTCCCATGCCCATATGGGATCATTCGGCCATAAGTTTTCGTTCTTGTCGCGGTATGTTCAAAACATTTAACGTACTCAGACTTTTTATGTTTATGTTCTGGTTTTGTTTCTTCTTAAGGCGGTGAAATTTTAGCTCAGCAATATAATAAAAACTCCATAGTGATATCTGTGCTCAATGATTTTTTGCAAATCTCGCTGGCCGGTCCTGCGGTCATAGGATCCAATAATCGTGTCGATGTTAAATATTCATATCATCTGCTAGACAACAGATGGCATACGTTGCAATTCAAATATGAATATGGAAATTTGTATTTGTACATTGATCGTGAAACGAGAATATTTGGTAATATTTTGATAGTTTCAAGCTTAAAAACTATAAGAACTACAATATATTTCATTTTTTTTT
The DNA here is from genome assembly GCA_963931875.1 of Pollenia griseotomentosa. NCBI lineage: Eukaryota > Metazoa > Arthropoda > Insecta > Diptera > Polleniidae > Pollenia > Pollenia griseotomentosa. The sequence goes on along the minus strand of OZ007560.1, from coordinate 254,572,091 downwards.
TTTAATATTTAGCAAATTCTACTTACAATAGTCAATTTTTAACGAATCAGGATATTGGCAACGAAGCGGCCATTTTAATATTGGGCAACTCTTTTACCGGTTGTTTGCAAGATGGGCCCGGCTTACAGTTTATTAATGATTCCATGACTGTACAAAATGCTGTTTTTGGTCCTTGTCCTTTGGGCAATGGTCCGTGCTCAGATCATGATATACCCTTAAGAAATCAAGACTTTTGTGCCAATGACCCTTGTATGGGTCACGGTCTGTGTATTTCCCACAACGATGGCTATGAGTGTCGTTGCACGGCCCGTTATTCGGGTAAAAACTGTCAAATGGATAATGGTTCTCCTTGTGATCGCAACCCTTGCTCAAATAGTGGTACCTGTATTGAAGACAGTCGTGGTGATTATCAGTGCATTTGTACACCCAATCATACTGGCAAACATTGTGAAACCGAAATCAATATAAATCCTTTGTGCCAAGTTAATCCTTGTGCTAATAATGGTGCATGTGTTGTAGCGGCTGGTAGTTCAAATATTGAATGCGAATGTCCCAAAGGTTATGCCGGTGCGCACTGTGAAGTTGATATGGATGATTGTGCCTCGCAGCCTTGTCAAAATAATGGCAAGTGTATGGATTTGGTAAATGGTTTCATATGCGATTGTGCCAACACCGGTTTCATGGGTCCCTTGTGCCAGACCAACATAGATGAATGTGAAGCCAAACCTTGTCACAATGGTAAATGTTTCGATACCAATGGCTGGTTTATATGCCAGTGCTCGGATGGTTGGGGTGGTGAGTTATGCGAAAAACCTATTAGTTGTCAAACTCAACAGTGCTTGAATGGCGGAACCTGCTTGGATAAGCCTATAGGATTCCAATGCGTGTGTCCTCAAGGTTACTCAGGAGAACTTTGCCAGCAAGGACCACCAGCATGTCCTCAATGTCCTATTGACTCGGAATGTATAGGCGGAAAGTGCATATGCAAGCCCGGAACTTCAGGTGAGTCAAAGATTTTTAGTTTCTTAAACATATTGACATTCTAAAATCATAAAAAAGGGTGTTTGGTTCTAATTCATTGTGAAATATTATAAATGAAAAACGTTACCGTTAATTTATGGGAATAAACTATTTATTGCTTTAATACAAACCGGATATAAGCATTTCTCGCTTTTATGCATCCCAAATTAAAAAAAAGTACAATAGTTATTCTATCAAACTTAATTTCATCAATATAAATTTAATATGTTTTAATGCACTTTTAGTGCAAATGAAATAGTTTTCTTTATGATGCTGATGAAATTAAGCTAGTTTTAGCAATGTATTTCTTTCTTACTTATTTGTACCAAAAGGCGTGCAATAAAATGCATATAAGCGATAAATACTGCACCTGTAAATAAAAGTGATGGTCTCATATTTTGTATGTGCCAAAACGCATGTGGTTTAGGTTTCTTCCTTCTTTTATTAACTTATTTTAATTTTTGGTTGTGGTGAATTCTTATTTTATTTATTTTTTATTTCATTATTTTAATGTTTATTAAAAAAAAAAAAAAAAAAAAAATGAAAAGCTTCGCAAAAACATGAGCTTGTGGCCACAAATTGTGAAGGAGTCAAGAGTAAACGTTACATACCGCCAGAGTGGCTTAAGAAGAAGAGATGTGAGCTTAAATTGAGTATGTCTTAATCAAATCCTTAAATTAAATTCATAATTGTTACTACTATTGATGTTTTTAAACTTAACAATAATTGATGTTTCACATTTCAACTCAGTTCAAAAAAATCGTATGCAGGCTAAATTTAGTTATTCGAACACCCTTCACGTTTGCTTGTTTTAAATAAATCAGACCCATACCGTATAAAACTCTTAAAGGCAAGTTCAAAAGAAAACAAGTACGAGTGCTATATTCGACTGTTTCGAATCTTATATACCCTTCACCAGAAAGTTTTATAAATCGCGTTGTTTAGATATTAACAAATCTATTTTGCGCCAATACCGCCCACATTTAGTCGGATGTTTTATATTAATAACCCAGATACTTGTACCTAATTTGGAAACTTTGGCTCCATACACACATTTGCACTGTCTTTGTACGGGAGGCGCCAAGCCCACATCTCCAATCACGCCTATTTTTTTGAGAGGTTGTGTTTTGATAACTCAGGACAATGGAACAATTTTTCTCTTGCCGTTCTTTAAATATCAAAAATTTTTTTGTGCCTTTTGGGCTTGTACCTAATTAAGAAACTTAGGTTCGTACCGTTCTCTACAAATACAGATAAAAACAACAACAAGGGATTTATGGGTAAAATGAGAGGAAGTCGTAGCTTCTTGCTCATATCTCAGCCATTTATCGGCCGGTCAGGCTGAATTGCAATAGCAAAATTTAACGGAGCATATGTAGCATAAATATATAACGACTGAGTCCGCATCACTTCTGGGGTCTTCGGAAAACCGGTCTGAACAGACAGTCTGATATCGTTAAATCAAATTGATCACCTGTGCTGAAGGGTATAAAGAATGGCAATCGATGGCAACTGAGGTATAGTGACTTCTCGATTGTCATTGTAATCAATAATTTATTTGTTTTCTTTTATCTTGTCAGTGTTTTATAGAATGGGGCTGATTTTAAATTTGATTGCATCAGCTAAAGCTTTATATACTAATGTTTGATCGTTTTTCATATGTTTGTTGCTTCTTATCGTTTTACTGATTTGTTTTCATTCCTAAATACTAAACAAAATTTTTAACATGATTTTGGAAATTTCTGAAAATTTTGTATTATGATGTATAAAATGATGATGTCGATGTATAATAGGCCCTATTGGCCATTGTGTACCGATAACGACGACAACCACAAACATGCCACCCGCAATCGCCAGTAGTGCTACTTCCGCGCAACAGCAATCCCGTTCAGCTCAGTTGACTGCATGTTCCCCTGAAAATTGCTTAAATGGTGGTACCTGCAAAGGTTTTGCCACCAATTACACTTGTATATGTGCTAGTGGATTTAAAGGTTTGGATCTAATTGATATACATACATATGTAATATAAAGACAAATTAAATCAAATAAACTATAGGTATTAAGTAGTATGCTATAAACTTTAAAACCTAATCTAACCTTTTAATAAAAACTTTTGTAAACAAATTAGAAAATTAAACTAAAATGGTGAAACTATAATCCATAAAGACTCAATAATGTCATACGTTAGTTAAATTTCCTCAATATTACGTATAATTATTAAAAAAAAAAAAAAAAATTGTTGCCTAGTGTATTATATGCAAGTATAGGGTTCTATAGTTTTGCCCTTCTATCAAATCCTTGTAAGAAAACATAACTCACATATCTATTTAAATTTCAAAATGTAGGCTTCAATTGCGAATTACCCTCTAATGATGTTTTGCCTTCGAGCATACCCTTGTCTGGTTGCAAGTGTTTAAATGGCGGCACTTGTTCATTAAATGGTACCCATTGTTATTGTCCTGCTGGGTATTCTGGCGAAAGATGTGAAAAATTGGAACCATGTACGGTGGCCAATTGTCAAGAACCCATGATATGTTCTCAAAACAAATGCATTTGTCCGGAAAACAAAATATGCACGGCCTGTGCAACTCAACCATGTCGTAATGGTGGCATTTGTTCTGATCTTCCGAATGGCGATTACGAGTGCAAATGTCCTGCTGCCTGGACTGGTAGAAATTGTATGAAGGATGTTGACGAGTGCCTTATATCACCAAAAATATGCGGAAATGGTATTTGCAAAAACGAGGAGGGTTCCTATAAATGCTATTGTACTCCTGGTTTCACGGGTATTCACTGTGATTCCGACGTCGATGAATGCTTAAGTCATCCCTGTCAAAATGGAGCAACTTGTCATAACAAGGTAAGAGGGAAATTGATTGTTATTCTATACTTTTTGTAAAAAAAGACAAGTTGGGGGGAAGTGTTTTTTAATTATTTATTTAAGAAAGATAAAGATTGAGAGAGTGAAAGATATTATAATATTAAATCATTATAGTTGTTTTTCTTTAAATTTGGAAAGCATCGGATATTAAGACAAGTGAGTTTTGTTACTAAATCCCCCGAAATAATTTCCATAATGCGTTCATATCCCAGCAAAGTATGTCTGCTAAAATTTAAAGCTTTAAATCTTAACTTCGTAGAAGTGTCGCTAAAATTGTAAAAAAACCCCCACAACAAAACGTTTATTTCTTTTTTCTAGATCAATGCCTATGAATGTGTTTGTCCACCCGGTTATATGGGTCTCAATTGTGAGATCGATATAGATGAATGTGCCAGCAATCCGTGTTCCAAGGGTTCAACTTGTGTTGATTTGATCAACAATTTCACTTGCTCTTGTATACCTGGCATGACGGGACGTTTTTGTGAAATCGATATTGATGACTGTGTCTCGGGGCCCTGTCAACATGGTGGCCAATGTATTGATGAACTGGGTGGTTTCCATTGTAACTGCAACTCTACTGGCTACGAGGGTCGTTATTGTGAGTCGAATATAGATGAATGTGCCACAAATCAGTGTGTTAATGGAGCCGAATGTATAGATCAAGTCAACGATTACTTCTGTAAATGTTTTACTGGATTTAGAGGAAAGAATTGTGATATTGACATCAATGAATGCGAAAGTAATCCGTGTCAATACAACGGCAATTGCTTAGAAAGATCAAACATTACTTTGTACGGTCTGGCTCATACAATGGATTTGCCAAGTGTTTTCAGTCAACCGTTTAGTTTCCAAAACGCTAGTGGTTATGATTGTGTTTGTGTTCCTGGTATAATGGGCAAGAATTGTGAAATTAATATTAATGAATGCGAAAGTAATCCCTGTAGTAAACATGGTACATGTAATGATGGTGTAAGTACAATCATTTGTAATCCTTTTTAAAGAAATTAAAATCTTTTTCTTCAGATTGGTTCCTATACTTGTGAGTGTGATCCTGGGTTTGAGGGCACCCATTGTGAAATCAATATCGATGAATGTGATCGCTATAATCCTTGTGGAGATCATGGCACCTGTATTGACCAGACAAATGATTATGAATGCGATTGTGATGCCATGTACGGTGGCAAGAATTGTTCGGTACCTTTGATAGGTTGCGTCAGTGGTCCTTGTTTGAATGGCGGCATTTGCAAACCATATTTAGTAAATGAAACTGAACATTTGTTTAACTGCTCCTGCCAACATGGCTATCAAGGCGACACTTGTGAAAAAACCACAACAATTTCCATGGTAGTAAGTAGTTTGATAACTGTCAAGACCCAGCGTGAGGAGGGCTATGACATCAACTTACAATTTCGTACCACCTTGCCTAATGGAGTTTTGGCTTTCGGTACTTCTGGTGGACATAATGAGCCAGTTAGTTACATTTTGGAACTGATTAACGGTCGTTTAAATTTACATTCATCTTTATTGAATAAATGGGAGGGTGTTTTTATTGGTTCTAATTTAAACGACAGCAATTGGCATAAGGTTTTTGTGGCTATTAACACTTCCCACTTGGTGTTATCGGCAAATGATGAACAAGCCATATTTCCGGTGGGTTCCTATGAAACCTCTAATGGCAGCCAGCAACCCTCATTTCCTCTCACCTATTTGGGTGGCACTATACCGAATTTAAAATCATACTTGAGACATTTAACACATCGTCCTTCTAGTTTTGTGGGATGTATGCAGGATATAGTTGTAAATGGTAAATGGATTTTCCCCGAAGAACAAGGCTTAGATGACAACACTACCCTGACTCATATACAAAGCGGTTGCCCACGCACAGAGCAATGTAATCCTAATCCATGTCATTCAAATGGCAAATGTACCGATCTTTGGCATACCTTCTCCTGTACCTGTCAAAGACCGCACTTTGGCTACACTTGTAAATACAGTAAGTATTTTCCTAAACTTTCCGAAAACTTCAACATTCGTATGTAAATGTAAACCTCCGATTTCGATAGATATAACCGCGGCCACTTTTGGTCATGAGAATACTTCACATTCCGCTGTTATAGTGGAAACAAATGATGCCGCTCGGAGGGCTATCAGATCTGTGCTAGATATCTCCATGTTTATACGTACCAGACAGCCTACCGGTCAGGTGTTTTATTTGGGCAGTGATCCTCGAAAAACAGCATCTAAAGGAGCCGGTAAGTTTGACTCAGCATTTGCGTAGGTTTTTTGCTTTAATAAAATTTATATTTTTAGATTCTGGCAGTTCTTATGTGGCCGCCAAGTTGCAAGGTGGTGAGCTATTAGTGAAAATGCAATTCAATGGTACACCCGAGGCTTATACAGTGGGAGGCAATAAACTGGACAATGGCAACAATCACTTAATCGAAGTTGTACGCAATCAAACTTTGGTACAGGTTAAACTAAATGGCACCGAGTACTTCCGCAAAACTCTGTCATCGACAGGTTTACTGGATGCACAGGTGCTTTATTTAGGAGGACCTGCTCCCACACCGGCCAATGGAGAAACTACAGCCACAGCTGTGCCCGGATCTGAACTGGGAACTGAATATGCTACTGTTAAGCCTGAAGATTATTTCAAGGGTATTATACAAGATGTCAAAGTCAGCAATGGTTCACACACCATGATTGTTGAATTGTATCCTTTGGAAGAGGAGGACCTGGCGTTGCCACCACCATTTGGCGTTATAACAATCGACCGTTCTTCGGTTCTTAAGGGTGAAGTGTCTGATGATTTGTGCCGCAAAAATCCCTGCCGCCATAATGCTGAATGTCGTAATACCTGGAATGACTATACTTGCAAATGTCCTAACGGATATAAGGGAAAGGACTGCCAAGAGATAGAGTTTTGTCAGTTGGTAACTTGTCCCGGCAGGAGTGTCTGCCAAAATCTCGATGATGGCTATGAATGTTTGACTAATATAACCTTTAGAGGCAACGAAAAGGCCCCATTAGCTTTCAGTTTCTTCAAGGAGCAATTAAATGATGAACTGAAACCAAAGTTAAAACCAGTGATTGAAATTGCTTATCGTACTCGTGCTGGCGGCACCCTTTTATATATAGAAAATCAACAAAGTTTCTTTGAAATCGGTGTAAATCAAGGCCAAGTGACAGTTACTTGGAAATTCAATCAGGATTCTTTGGGTGATACAAAAAGATTTAGCAAGGATAACTCGGATGGTGTTGAATGGAGTAGAATCTACTTGAGAGCTCACAATGGCAAGCTGGAGGGCGGTTGGAAGGGTTGGGAAAATATGGTAGATCCATCGCCTGCATTTTCTGCCGACATTGATATGAATGCGTTCCAAGATCTAATCTCAAGTGGAGCTCAAGTTTATTTGGGTGGCATGCCTGTAGTAAGCCAAAATCAACAAGCTCGTGTTACGGTTTCTTCTCAGCAGGGTTCTCAGTTCAAGGGCTGCTTGGGAGAAGCCAGAGTTGGCGACCTCTTATTGCCCTATTTTACCAACGAAGAAATGTATCCTAGAACTGAAAATGTTTCGGTACAACCTCAAATACAATTTCGTTTGAACTCTACTCGACCAGATGAAGGTTGTATTTTGTGCTTTAAATCGGATTGTAAAAATGGTGGCACTTGCAGTTCTCCTACTGAAGACTATGCCTGTACTTGTGTGCCGGGCTACGATGGTGACGATTGTTCCAATGATATTGATGAATGTGCTACCGCCATGTGTGAAAATAATTCCACTTGTATTGATAAAGTGGCTGATTTCCTGTGCGACTGTTTACCCGGATACGATGGACGTTTCTGTGAAAATAATATTGATGAATGTGCTTCGCAGCCTTGTCATAACGGTGGCAACTGCACAGACCTTATAGCGGCATTCCACTGTGATTGTACTGATGACTATGCAGGCTTTCAATGTGACGTCTTGAAGCAGGTTACTTGTGAAAATCAGCCATGTAAAAATAATTCCACTTGTCAGGATGGATTTAGTATGTCTTCTTTATGTGTTTGTTGTCAGGAGTTTTATTAATTCGAAATATTTTTATTTTAAATAGACCCCCAAACGAGTAATAACTTTACCTGCAGCTGCTTACCTGGCTATGAGGGGGCCATTTGTGATATGGCCTTTTGTGAAATAACACCTTGTGAACATGGTGGCTTATGTATTACCGCAGAGGTTATGGTAAGTTTGGCATTATATAGCCATTAGAACCAAGTATGCAATTAGTTAATCCTTATCTTAAAAGTTCTTTTTATTGAAGTAAAAATCAATTGCTATTTTTTTTATAAAAGTTTTTCTTTGGATTCAAAAAATCAATTAACAAGGTTTCATTTAAATGTGCCAAATTCTGATTTCATATCATTAATAAACTAAAACTTATTGTTGATGGGATAGGCTATTCCTATGCGCATTTCACTGGTTGCTTACGCCAGATCGTCAGGAAACTTCATCCAAAGATTTTAGAAAAACTAAAGATATTTTACAAATAAAACTGTTAAGCGAATAACTTGAAACAATAATAAAGCTTAAACAAAAACATCAACAATAAACATTGAGTTTATCTTTTCTTACAGTCCCGGGTATAATAAACAGGCTTGTCATTTCGTTTGCTACTTGTTAAACCCTATAACAATGTCCGTCTGCCCGAGTGTCCGTTGAAATGGGTTTTCTGAAGACCGACAAGTTTTTTTATTGAAATTCAGCCTAAACCACAACTGCCTCTAATTTTACTCACATATTTCTTGTTGTTGTTTTTTCTGTATATGGGCATTTCCACAGAAAAGTCTGCTTTCTGACACGTAACGCCACCAAGCATTTTTAATTGTTTCTAAAGAAAATGTAAACTACTTATTTTTTGTATTTTGGTGTAAAGCGCAAATTGTTTTACATATATTAAAAGAGAGGAAAAAGTTGGACAAGATGGGTCTATAAAATATACAAGCTAAATTGCTTGGTGGCGTAACGTGACAAAAAGATAGTTTCTCTGTGAAATTTCCCATATCTGGGGAAGAGCAGGAGCCAAAATTTACAATTAAGGTACTTTGGTTATTAATACACAACATCCAACAAAAAGTGGTCGGTATTGGTGAAGAGGGCATGCCACTTCCCATGCAAAGACATAAATTCCTGTATATCTAGAGAGCGGCAAGAGCCAAAGTTTCTAAATTAGGTACAAGTATTAGTCTTGGGCTTAATCGTTCGTTTAGGTGACCGGTCATTAACGTTCAATTCGAAACAGTGAACGAGTTCGTTCATTTCGTTCAGTCGGTCATTTCAGGTCACTTGTCTTTTGGGTCGGTTGATCGTTTGAATCAGTCGGTCTTTTGTATCAGTTGCTCTTTTGTGGTTTTCGTTCAGTCATTCACAATTGATTGAATATGGCAATGTGTTAAAAGAGTATAGCAATATTCATATAAGAAATATGTATACAATAATAGAAAACAATAAACACAAAGCAAATTAGAAGAAACATTTTGCTTTGTGTTTTGCATTGTTTTTTGTGAATGACTGATTCAAAAGACCCAAGTGAACCATATTGAACGATGTATTATGAAAATGTGTAAAGCAATGTGACAATGAGTAAAAGAAACAAGTATATTATTCTGGCATAACAAACATATACACAAGAATAGTACTGTTGTTTCTTTTCAATCAGTTGTTCGGTAAGCAAGTGAATGACTGATTCAAACTGATTCAAAAGACCTGAAAAGACCCAAGTGAACCATATTGAACGATGAGACTGAACGGCCGTTCAACGTTCATTTGACTGATTCGTTCAATTGAACCGGGTCGTTCATGACCGACACAACTCTAACAAGTATCAATAGCCAACAACCGACAAAATGTGGGCGGGAGTGGAGAAGTGGGCGTGGTAGAAAATAGATTTATTTATGTATATCTAAAGAAAGGCAAGAAAAAAATTCAATTCACAACTTTTCTAAAATTATGGGCGGGATTAGAGAAGTGGGCGTGCCCCTCCCATGCAAATTTCAATTATTAATTAATTTTATTATTTTTAATTATTATTCTTTAGACCCCTAAGTGTCAATGTAGTCTGGGCTATACAGGCCGTTTGTGTGAGACCGACATCAACGAGTGTGAATCGAGTCCCTGCTTAAACGATGGAAAATGTACTGATTTAGTAGGTGGCTATAAATGCAATTGCTCTGACACAGGCTTCGAAGGAGATAATTGTGAAATTGACATAGACGAATGTGCCATGAGTGTGGAATATTGCGGTGGCCTTGGTAGATGCATTAATCAACCAGGATCATTTAAATGTATATGCCAGGACTCATTCTGTGGAGCGTATTGCAACTTCACTGATCCATGCAAACAAGAGGGACAACAACTATGTATGAATGGTGGCAATTGCGTAGAAGCCTGCGGTGACGAGGCAGACTATTATTGCAATTGCACTGATGGCTATACGGGAAAAAATTGTACAGTATTGGTAAGTCGTTAAAAGTATTGTTCTAAACGGATTGTTTTAAATTTTTGGATTGTTTTCAATTTAGATAACTTCACGCGAGGAACCTAGCACCGCCGATATAGCTATTATTGTTATACCGGTTATAGTGGTCTTGCTTTTAGTCTGCGGCGGTTTGTTGGTAACGTTTTTGGTAATGGCTCGTAACAAACGTGCCACTAGGGGTACTTATAGTCCTAGTGCTCAAGAATATTGCAATCCCAGACTAGAAATGGATAATGTTTTAAAACCTCCACCAGAAGAAAGGCTCATTTAGTCAAATTCCCTATTAGTCCTCAACAAAACGAAGTGTCCCTAATGTTATTTATGTATGTTATCATAAATTTAATTTTTTTTATGAAATTTATAAAAATACGATAATTTTTTTTGAAAACATTCCGCCCATTTTCTAGAAAAATAATAATTATTATAAACTTGTTTTAATTTTTTTTTTTTAATTAACGTTTAACGATGTACTAAGTATATTATTAATTTTTAATTCAAATCTAGAAAAGAAAAATTTTAAAAAACTCATGAATTACTTAATCTTAAAATTTTATTATAAACATTATTTTCTTTCTGTGTTAAAAGAAATTTAATTTGGATTATTTTACTTTTTAACTTTATAATAGTATTAATCAAGTAAGTTAGGTGCCAATAAGTCTTTTAAACAAAATATATCTTCCTAGTATTTTTGACCCGCATATATACATTTTATTGACTCTCTACTATTTTTAATATGCGGCTTTAATTAAACTGCTTTATTTTCTCCTCAACTAAAAAATTGTTATGCTCAGTTAGAAATGTAAATATGTAATGTTTGCAATATTTGAAATTCGAATTCTAGCGAAATAGAATAGAAGTGTGTGAGTCCCGAAGTACAATATATAAAGAACAAAATTTTTATAAAAGAGATTATTTAATCAATTTTTTGATTTGAAATTTTACTTCAAATTGTTTTTCACAATGGTGGCATATGGATTGCACTTGATCATAAAGGGGGTATTAACACAAAATTTTTATTTTTCACCTTGTTCTCGGTACTACAACAAGTATAACTCGTACAAAAACCATAAGCAATTTGTTTTTGTATAATCATTGTACAATGTCAACAGAAATAAAGATATTAATCAAAATTTTGACATCCAACAATTATAAAGCAAAAAATAAAAGTTATCAGCAGGGCTTTTATGATCACCTGTAATAAATTCGCTTTGATTTTAAAATAAGAAAATTAAAGATTGTTTGGAGCTTCTGAACATTTTAAATTTTGAGTTTAAACCCTCTTTACGATCAAGTGAATTATGTACACTTATTCAAACTAAAAGAGTTAACAAAATAAGCAAAATTAAATTTTTAACAAATGAAACAAAACTCACAAGTGAAATACATAATTCAAATGGTACTTAAGTGTCTAGAACTTCAGATTTTACCTCTTTCATTGTTTACCTCTTTTATATTTTGCGTATTTTCTAGAATAATTAAAAAGTATATTTTTAAATTTAACAAGCAGTTAGCTATTATTTCGAAAACAGTTTCGAAGTACAATAGATAAACTATTATCTATTATTTCGAAAACAGTTTCGAAGTACAATAGATAAACAAGATTTACATTAACCCCTCGGTTCCACATGCAAGTAATTACTTGCAAGTAGTGTATTCGAAAAATCGAGGAAACTGAAGATTGGCTGAAAGAACAAAAATTGTGTGCAAGTTAATGAAAAAGTGTAAGTGTATTGAGTTTTTCAAACTTGCACTTACAAGTGGCAACGGGGGTAAATAAACCCCTAGATTTTGTCAAATATTTGAGTGTCCAATAAAAATAAAGATGATAAAATATCACAAAAACTGATGTATAAAGGTGTTATTCGGGCATGTTTTTATACTTGCATTTGGTACAAAAGTTAGCGATTGTAACTTTAACTCGCAATGCTCTATTGCGACACTTTGCGAGTCGCAACAGTACAGTGATCTATTCTGACGTACTTGGACTAAATCAACTTCTTAAGAATTATTTAACGGTAAATAAGATTCATTAAATATGTTTTCTCTTTATTTGAACAGCAAGTAGACCAATTTTTGTACATTCTTGCGTACAATGTACAAAATACTTTGCTAAAATGAAATGTTTTTTTTTACGAAATATTTTAGTATTTTCGTAAATTAATTTAAATATTTACTGCCGTTCATAAAAAATTTGGCTTAAGCAAATGTACGAATAAAATCATATGAGGCAAACCATATTGAACTTAAGGAAAGTTTTTGTTAAATTTTATGAAACTGTCATTTGCTTACGCAAATTCCGTACGGAATCAAATGTTTTTTGATTTTTGTTTTGTTTTCTTAAATACATTTGAGACTTTTTGTTAATTTTTGACAGTAGGTTAAGCAAGGCTATGCATATTAGATATGGTTGGGCCTTAAGTTTGAAATATGTTTAGAGGTAAAATTTTCATAAAACTTTCTTTAAATACAATTCAAGGCGAATTAATACAGGTAATCGCATCATGAGATAGACTTTCGCTAGCTATCTCTTTTTTTGAAAAATTCTATTTTCTTTTTTTTTTTTTGTAAAAAGTTAGAGTGAATGTCGAAATTATTTGTTGAAAATATTAAAAAATATACACAATTGCTTAAGAAGGTAAATCTTTTTCCTGTATTGCAAATTTATTGTGGCACCACTTATTCCTTAGGCATTTTTAATTCCTAGTTAATTTTAATTTGAATTATTTTTTTCACAAAATGTAGACAAAGCTTGACATTCAGTATACACAAAAAAAAAAAAATAAGCAATAAGCAGATGACTCGAAAATATCACCTGCTCGATTTCGCCTTGTTACAATTCAAATCTATTTGAATTTTTTATGAATACGTGAGTTAGTATTTTTTTTTTTTGAGAAAATTATTTTGATTATTTCTCTTAAGAAATGTACATATCTGTGGTCGTATGGAACAACTAGAACACTCCATTTTTTGAAAACACGAGATAAACACACTTAAAGTTTTAAACATATTTCGCTTATTATTTGATATGAATTTATGTTTCTTTGCATGCGCATTAAACAAAACATAATTTTTAATAGTGTTAAAGATTTCTGGTTCCATTGAACTAATTTTTGGACAATAAAACCGAAAATCAATGTCACTTATCTTGTTTTTTTTTCAAAAAATGGAGTTATTTAGTTTTTCCGAAAATTTTTTTTTTTTCAATTTTGTTTAATTTTTTACGGAATTAAGACAACTTCAGAAATGATTTGTGGAAAAACATTAACTATTTGACTCAGCACACCGTTTTTTTTACGAAAAAATTAAGTTACCCACGCTACTTCGTGCGCGTCTTCCTTTCTTTCGTGGACATATGTATGTATTTATATGACAATATGTTTATGTTTCTAGATTAAAAAGCGACCAGTTATAAAACAAAAAAGTACGAAATAGTTATTCTCATCCGCTCATGACATTGCATGTTTCATTTTTTGTTTTTAGGTGCAATTTTAACGAAAATTGAAAAAAGTCTGTCAAAGAAAGTCAAAGCACAAAAAAGTACCAAAAAGACCTCCTACAGATCATCATTCACTGAGGACCTTGCATGTTTAATTTTATGTTTTTAGGTACAATACTAACAGAAATTCCAGTTAAAGAACAAATAGTACCAAAAAATTCACTCACAGGTTCTTATCCACTCAGGACGTTACATGTTGAATTTTATGTTTACATGTTAAATATTAACTACATATGTATAATTAAGGAAAGTTACACTTGTAAAACAAAAAGCTAAAGAAAGGAATTTAGTTTCCCGTATTTCCCCCTTTTTGGTACTTTTTTTCTCACCATTAAAGTATCAGAAATTACAATATTGTAGTGGGAGCTCAAAAATTAACGTTCGATTTCCAAAAAGTACCGAATCCGTATTTGGACTCAAATCTGATTCAAATGTGGTATAAACTTTATTTCTATGTTTATTAGTAGATGATAGATGGGGTGACAAAAAAGCTCCAAAATTCATGTTTCACCGTTTCAAAAAGGAACCAGACACCTGTCCGCTTAGTTTTCTAAAGAACAACGACACCTCTTACATTTTTTTGTATCTCTTTTTTAGTTCCTGAGATATTTTTCGAATTTTTAAAAATCACGTCTTAGTTGGTGGGTGAGAGACCAACCTTCTGTCCAAATTTTTTTTAGCTTCATGCGTTTAGGCTGTGCGGTAATGAATAAGTCAGTAACGTTACAATTTTATATTTATATATAAGCCGAGTTTTTGTCTGTTTTATGCATAAACTGAATTAAGGCCCCTATTACGGTTTACAACTTAACTCAGTTGAGTTGTAATTAAGACAACTGGTTGTGATCAGTTGTAATTTTTGTTCACCGAAATATAGCAAAGTTGTAAACCATAATACAAAAATGAAGAAATTACAACCCAACTGAGTTGAGTTGTAAACCGTAATAGAGGCCTAAAGGTTTACCCTTTATGGCTTACCCTTCTTGTTTTTATGAAATTTATAGGCCAGTTTATGGGTTATAAAATTGTTTTTTAGTTTAGCTGACCAAAAACACTGTCTTATCTTTGCAACAGAAAAAAAAGTCGAAAGATTTTTCAAAGTTTTTGTACCACATAGAGTACGGTTGATATTTATGGGTTAAAAACTATTACTCGGAAAGATTTCAAGTGTTTGGCAGTCGTATTCTATATTTCAAGAACTTCAAGAAGTTATATAATATGCATATTCTATAATTTAGGATTAAAATTTTGACCCAAAGAGCTTGTGACCCGAATTTTTTCTATTTCACTCTTTCTCTCTTAGTTATCGACACAACGTCGTTTTTAACTTCTAATTTTTCTGTTTCTTAAGACACTATGGAGTTACCTTGTTTTTTCAAAAAATGCATGGAGTTATCTAGTTTTTACATAAAAATTATTATTTTTCTGATTTTTGTTTTTCAAATAACTTTTAAATGAGAAACTATATTAAAATTTCGAACTGACAGAGTGATGGTTAATGAAACACGCTTTCTATTTTTGGTGTTATCTAATTTTTCCAAAAAAGTGGAGTTAACTAGTTTTTCCATACGGCCACAGATATACTGTTGTAACGACTTTAAAATTAGAAAAATATTCAAAATCTTATAACAAACATTTTATAAATTAACAAATGTGTTTCAAATCAGATAGTTATTTAAAAAAAAAAAATCATCCATTAAATATGTAATAACATTTACTGCATGTTCAACAATTTCGAACGTAAACGTTCGTATAGCATTTTATTTGAAAAACATTTTTAAAACCGAGTGTTTTTATAGAAATTTTCTTAGCGAACATTAACGGTCGAATTGTTGAGCAGGCAAATTATAACAATTTAACCGAAATGTTTTTAATGGACTTTTAAAAAAATATACATAGCAACTTTTAATAAAGGGAAAAAGTTTTTGGACAACAATAAGACCCCAGCAGATTATTAATTTTGAAAAAATTTTATCTAAAATCAAGCGTTATTTTATAAAAAAGAAATATTTCGTAAAAAACAAAAAATTCGATGTATTTTACAAAAAAAAGAAAATTTGTTACATAATCAGCCTTATTACGGTTGTCATTGTCGTAAGCGACTAAGTCGTTTTTTGTAGTAGATTAAAGAACACAGGTTGTCTGTTACCTTAATCTATTACAATAACGACACAGTCGGTCACGAATACGACAAGCGTTACAAGGCTGAATATTTCCTTTAGTTTCGTTAATATATAACAGCACACAAACGGTCATACCGATATCGTTTTAAAAAAGTATACATTAAATTCCCAGTAAAATATAATATCGTAGGGGTACGATTTTTTTAAACAGGAAATTTAAAAAATGTTCTTTTATTTTTTCCATTGCATTCTAATGCACTGCCGATTTTAATAAACAGCTAATCTACGTAATATTCGAAAAATTTACGGTGTCACCGCTGGGAAAAAATTTTAACGAAGTTCTAAACCGCACGAAACTCGCGTTAGTTTCAAAACATGTTTGGCGATTTGCAACTCACTTGGAATTTAAAAGTCGTGCCAGTATCAGTTCTTCGAATCGAAGCAAAATCCTTGAAAACTTAAAAACTTTTTGTTGCGAAAGTGTCCTGTTTTAAATTACACACCTGGTAAAAAAACTACGATATTTATGATCAGCAAACAAAACTCACATGAAAAAGACGCATTAAAGCATTACTTTTTTTAAATGCTGATCTTTTATAATTTATAAAATCTCGAAATATTTTTTGTACCTTCGAAATTGTGTTAAAAGTTTTAAATCCGTCAATAAATAACTGTGCATGAAGTAGATGTTAAAAATGTTGTTTAGTGCTTAATAATAAGTGCCTCTTTCCTTTTTTTTTGTCGCATTTTAAATATTTACATATTCTTGTATATAAATGGATCAAATCTATATTGTTTATAAATTTCAATTAAATATCAGTTATTACGTTTCTTAAAAATAAAATAAAAATCAAAAACTAATTTATATATATTAATAAAAAAACTATTATCGGTTTTTTCTAACTTCTTTTCGAAATATTTAATATTTTTTTTATAATTACGTAATGAAAAAAGTTTATATTTAATATCTATTATTTTATTTTATATAGTATATTATGTATTATTAATATATAAGAAGACTGTAATATATATTTTTAAAATTAATAAAATGTTAAATTAATTAAAAAAAAAAAGCCAAATAATTATTTTTTAAAAGATTTTTTATTTTTCAACTTTTAAAATGGTTTTTGTTGTGTTGAATCTCTTCTTTATTGATTGCAATTTCTAATAGAAACAAAAGGAGAAACAGATGCATTAAGTCTATGTTTTTTTTTTTTTGAATAGCGCAGAAAATTGTTCATTTTTATTTAATAAATATTATTATAATTAATTTTTGTATTTTACCTTTTACACAAGGTAATAACTTCTTCTATTAAGATTCAAAAAATAGGAGAGAAACGAAAACCCAATTGAAAGTTCAGCACTGTTAGTCAGAGTAATAGTATCAATTGGCAGAAGCAATCCATTTAAATTTACTGCTACTGGGTATTTCGTGGTGATAAAACAAGCATTCCAATTTGTTAATGCAATTCTTGCCATAACGACATGGCTTGGGATGGTAAAAGGGGCAGCTAGTCTTTGTGCAATTTGGGAAAAACTTGCATGTAGTAGATGATACAGGGCCCGTTATTGTAGTCGACGATATTGATTTGTAATTCTGTACAGGCACTACAGATGAAGCTAAAAAACGAATTAAAAAAACTCTTCTGCAATTCAAGCAAATAGAAAGTAAAATATAACTTACAGAGAGGCGGCGCTGTTGGCTCCAAAAGACTGGCACTTCTGGGTCCACTGTGTGAGAAATTGCAATCTAAGTTAACACATGCTAAATCGTATTTGCATCTTGGATGCGAATACAGACATTTATCCGCAAATTTACAATTTGGAAACGATTTACAAGCAGATGAAGGATGATAATATTCACAGAAAGATTTTGTACAATTTGGATGATATTTGCAACGTTCCTTAGGCTTATTATTGCGAAAAGAGCCAGACTCCACTGGCACAGAATTTACTGAAATGAAAAAATTTAAACATATAATTTCAAACCCCATTTAAAGTCATATTTGTTTATACTCACAAGATGATGGTAGATTATCATATTTCTTGGCTTCTGAGTTACGAATGAAAATTTTATGTTTATCTTCCCTTTTATCATGAGACGAATGCCTCTCTCTATCTCTTTCCCTATCACGACTGCAATCTCGACTTACATTGTCCCGACTTGTTGATCGCTTCTTTTTGCTGGGCACCGGACTTTCTCTAGAATTTCGTAAATCTTTGCATTCCTTAAAGTCAAACTTAATAGGTATGTGTTTGCGTTTTGAAGGAGTCAACGATTCCTTATGACGATCCTGGTAATGATCCTTTAAGGGTGGAGTTGTGGAACGACTTTCAATTGATTTGCGGCCTCTGTCATTAGATGTTTGTTGCGGTGGCGGTGATTCATTACTGCGACGTTTAAGTTTACGTTCTTTTTCAGGTGAACATTTTTTTGCTGGACTATGTTCGTCGTCTTCCGAGTCATTTTTAATAATAATCTTTTTAATCTCTTTAGGTTTGCGATATATTTCTATAAATTCAGTACGCCTTGGTGGTGGTGTTGTGCTGTTTTCCTGGCGCATTAACGACGACGACCGACGTTCGTTAGACGATGCGGAAGATTTAATAGAGAACCTGTCTTTAAAATTCGATTTTCGAGATGATCCAGAGGGATTTGAGGTGGAAGTTGGTTCTGGATGTTTTTCTCGGTCTTTTGAGTTGTTTGATGAGGAAGATACTTGGGGTGGCGGTGATAGAGAGCGCGAATAACGTGAAACAGCATGCCGTTTTAATTTTGGCAAAGCTTTATTTTCTACAAAAAAAAAAAAAAAAAAAATAACATATTAATAAATAATCATTATAATTTTAATAAAAAAAAATAAAATATTACACACCATTCAAAGTCACCACAAATTGGGTTTTTTGTACGTTTTCCTGATGTTCGTCCTCATCATCTGTGTGTTCTTTAGTATTGCCCTTGATTTCTTCGTCACTAGCCTGTTGTTGATGTATTGTCTGTGGTACGTACACATAATCCTGGTCAGATTCTCCTCTGTCCGATACAGATTCTGGTACATATTCCTCTTCTTCGTAGGAAGAAGCTTTATATTTAGGCTTTTCTGGTGCCGTGTTACCATTTACTTCTACAATTATATTCTTAGTCGTCCGTGTAAAAAGGGCTCCTACTCCCGAGGATGTTTTAAGACGATTTCTGTATGATTTTGTATAGAGTTTTGTATTGCGCTGTGCATTGATTTTGTCTCCCAGACGTAGAGCCACCTTTGGTTTTGAAGTAGTAGAGGGTTTTTTCAGTATTGTCGATCTTTGAGCTTCGGCCACAGCTCGCAAAAGTAAATTTTTCGGAGCTTGTTTACTGGGTGACATTGGAGGTCTTGGTTTTATTTTTATAACCGAGTTAACTGGTTTATCGTTGAGATCATCTTCATCGGACATTTCAACCTGCTTTGTGGGAGCCACAATCACCCGAGAACCAATTCGTTTACGTGTTCCCCCAATATCGGGCGATTCATCCTCTTTACTACTACTACGTGGCCGATTTGTGGTAGAGGGTGTAGTTGTGCTTATTTTACGGACTTGACTTGAATTACGTTCTTCATGGTGATTTTCCGAAGTAGAACGCCTTTTATCGCGTTCTTCGAAAGAACGTCTTACGCGAGGTCGCCCTCGAGTTATATTTGTGTGGATATCTGGTTCCCGTTGTCTATCAGAATCTCTTTCCCGATCTCTTTCGCGACCTCGATCGCCAGATAAATGCTGATTTCTCTCCCTTTCTTTTCCCCTCTCCCGACTACGTTCTTGACCCCTTTCGCGTTCTCTTTCCATTTCTTTCCGGCGAAATGCTGGCACATATAATTCTTGTTCTTGTAAATTTCTTCTTCTTTCTCTGTGTACAGTTTGCGAGGGCCTTGCGTTCTCTCTAGTTGAAGAGGAATTTTTCATTCCCAAACGTTCATGTACGGGACGTTTTTCATTACGTAATTCTGCAGCATCATCTTTAGAAGATGAGCTAAAATTAACATTGGCGGTAGCTGAATTGAGAGGAGGAGGTGTAAATCGTTTACGTTTTGTAGCCAACTCTTCATCTTGTTCATCATCATCGTCTCCATGTTTGGTTTTTTCTCGCTCAAACACAATAGGACTTTTCTCTTTGTGCTTTTGTGAATTTTGAGGCGGAGTTACCGACGATTTTCTCACCAAATCTCCAGCCTCATCAAATTCCTCTCGACTGTCTTCATCACGCAAATTAAGAAAATCTTCATCATCATCAAGTTCACCTATTTGTTTTAATTGCTTTTTAGCTGCATAAATCCTCTTTTGAATCTCAGCCAATTCTGCTAAATCCTGTTCTCTATTTCCTGGAACAACAGATGTTTCTTTGGTAGATTCTGTAATGCTGCTTGTACCAGTAGTTGATGATATTTCGGATATAGTGGGTATATCAAATTCTTTTTGTGTTTCTAAAGGATTTGCCGAAGTATTGTTCAGTTCTTCTGAAAGCCTTTTGTATTTAGATTTTTTTATAATTTGAGTGGCATCTGCTGTAGCATTAATTGTTTGTTTGGCTTTCTCCAATAACTCTCCAGCAACAAGATCAGTTATTGAGCTTACAACTTTGCCAGACGAGCTCTTATCTGGAGTAGTTGACGATGTGCTTTCTTTTGGTTTTTTTGATGTTAAAACTTTATCTTTTTTGCCTTGTTTTTTATCCTTCTTAGCTGCTATTGTGGTCGTAGTTGCAGTAGGGTCCTCCTTTTGAGAGGATTTACGTTTTTTCGTAGAGGCTAAAAAGGATTAAGGGTATCATAATTTTTGATTGTTTAATATTGGACTTTTTATTAAAATTTTAATTCTAAGCAAGGTTTTCTGAGTTATTACATAGCAACTTTGGTTTTTAATTTTCCAAATCTGCTTTTTAAATATGCGATGATGTGAAATAGAAGACATCATGAACTTATTTTTCAGTTTTTTATGGAAACAAACATAGTATTATAATAGAAAAATGTTTGGAAAATATTTATGTAGTTGCTACCTAGTTATCTTTGTTAATTTGTCTAATTTAAATTTACATTACCTGTAAGAACCGTGGAAACACTGATCTTACAGATGATATATAGTTACATATGGCATAAACAGTTTTATCCAATTGCATAAAAAAAAAATGCTAATAACATTTGAGTTAAATGTATTTTTAGAATTTATATCATTATTTAAATAAACTTACCACTGGCGGCTGGTAGTGTTACTTCTTGCAGTTTTTGCAATACCTCATGCAACCAGGTGACAAATAATTCCGTTTGATTACCTAAAAATAAATTCAGGTCGGATATCATTTGTTGTTTGCTTCTCTTGTTGGCCACCATTATCATAACATAATCTGGCAACTCATCATCTATGTAGCCGGCAGAACCTCCAGTTCCCAATTCCACCAATTTTGCCTTGACGGCACTCTTTTAAGAGGAAAAAAAGCCAATTATAAAAAATTCATTAATAACAACACATTATAACACATTTAATATTGACCTGTTTATTTTTTTTTTCAAAGCTCTATAAATTGATTTTTCCTTGTTTTTACTTACTCTCATTTTTTGACCAATTTCATTGCCATAATTGTCCATTTCTGCAAGAGTTTTATTACACTTTTTTTTTCAAAAAATACAAATTGCAACTTGTTTTATTAAGAT
Organism: Pollenia griseotomentosa; assembly: GCA_963931875.1. Taxonomy (NCBI): domain Eukaryota; kingdom Metazoa; phylum Arthropoda; class Insecta; order Diptera; family Polleniidae; genus Pollenia; species Pollenia griseotomentosa. The sequence goes on along the minus strand of OZ007560.1, from coordinate 254,550,368 downwards.
ATAATGAAATTTCTAATATTTTAACATGTTTCTTTTAAAGAAAATTTGGAAAATAAAATATTGTTTACTGCAATATGAAAATTTCCGTAAAATCTAATATGTACCAGAAAACCAATTTTCTTAAACGATTGGTTGTCACTTTTGGCACAACAGGGCGACATTAAATGTAAATAAACTGTAGAAAAATAGTAATTGTAAATGGCAACGCTATATGATTAAATCGTTGGCAGTGTTCGAAAAATGCAACACTGTGTTTACCTTTGTTAATTATCAATAATTTTCTTTTAAACGTTATTTCTCAACTGTCAAGTGGCAAAAATAAAAACACACGTGCATTAACGCAATTAATTTGTTGAGTTTTTTTATTTGAACATTTTTAAAAAATTCGTCAAAAATGCGTATTGAAACGTGTTATTTTTGCTCCAGCAAAATCTATCCAGGACATGGAGTAGACTTTGTAAGAAATGACTGCAAAGTAAGTGTGAAGTACACAATTGCGTCAATTTTAAGTGACGTCATAAAAAGTGTGTTTTTAAATAATGCATCTAAATATTATAGATCTTCAAGTTTTGCCGTGGCAAATGTCACAAGGCCTTCAAACGCAAGAAGAATCCCCGTAAGGTGAAATGGACTAAGGCTTATCGTAAGGCCGCCGGCAAGGAGTTGGCTATTGATCCCAGTTTTGAATTCGAGAAACGTCGCAATTGCCCCGTTAAATACAATCGTGAAATGTGGCAAAAGACTTTGGATGCCATCAAGAAGGTTAACGAAATCAAAGAACGCCGTCAAGGCCAATTTGTTTTGGAACGCTTGCGGAAGGGTCGTGAAATCGAAATTCAAATGGATGTTAAGGATGTACAACGTAATATCTCTCTTATACGTTCGCCAGCTGCTGGTCTAAAGGATCGTCGCGCCAAGGAAGAAGCTGCGGAGGCTGCTCTTATGGAACAAGATTTACCCGAGGAGGAGATCACTTATGTAGATGCGCGCGAACTGGAGAAGAAATTGGAAGAAGGTCTCATGGATGAAGAGATGGAAATGATGAAAGCATAAAAAATTTTAGCAAGGGGGCGTTCTTAGATTTAAGTCGTATCTTTAAGTTTTACAAATTAGAAAACTAAAAAACTCTGTACTATTCTTAACGTAAGTAATCCCATATACAAAAAAATTCATTAAACCTACAAAAGATTACTTACAGAAGTAAATGATTTGTGTGTTATTTAAAATAGTATAAAGTGTAAATTTTATTTCAACAATCAAACAAACAAACATTTTAAAAAAAGGCTGGGCCTAGTAAGACAGAATTGATTTTGATGACCAAAGAAAAATAGAAATTTCCTCCCTTTGTTCTTTTTTTGCTTTACTAATTTTCATAGAACAAATCGTAATTGGATTAGTGAGGTTCTAAAGCAAACTATTTCTACTATTTGCTTTAGTTAAATTTTAAATTTGTGTAGAAATACATTAAAGAAATCATGAATTTTAGCAGTAAGTCCTCATACATTTTATTTGGATAAGCTATTTAGTGATAATCAAATACGTTTAGAAATTTGTATCTTGGCTGCTCTTATAATTGGTCTTCTATCCATGTTGTGGTTTGTTATAGCAGCCTTGTTGGAGGAAAAAGTACCGAACGCTTTAGTGGCCAAGAATGGTTACATATTTGACTATGTGGTGGGTAAGCAAACAAAAGAATCATTAACATATACAAGTCTAAAGGCATTGACAAATTTTTATTTTTTTAAGTGGGTGCTGGCACTGCTGGTTCTGTGGTGGCCTCATTACTTTCGAAACACAGCAACGCTACTGTTTTGCTAATAGAAGCTGGTGACCGTTTCGGCTTACTAAGCAAAATTCCATTGCTGACTACGTTTCAACAGAAGGGCTTAAACGATTGGGCATTTCTTTCTAAGCCACAAAAGCACTCTTCTAAAGGCTTAGAGGAACAGGTAAAAAATTATTTGCGGGCATTAAAAAATCCGATGGTTTTACAAAAATGGAATCTTTGTTGAAAACCCTTAAATAAATGTATTCCTAAAACGAAACAGGAATTCATTAAACTGTTTATCTTCCTAACAAATATATTTATTTATTTATTTATTCACAAGTAATATAATAAGCCTCATAGGCCAAAAACAATTTTATATTACAAAGTATATATACATCTGATAAGATATTCCATTAAATTCCTAAAAAAAATATATATGTGTTTACAAAATACAAATACCATATAATCCACTTTTGGCTCCCCAGCCAGTAAATGACAAGTCCAACATAACAATAAAAAATGTCCCAAAGTAGTAGGCCAAACAAAACTAAGACAACACTGGCAATAAAATCATCCCTTATCACATTCAACATATGAGTGTAAAGTAAGCATATTCATTAGTTTATGAATTCATGAGTTTAAACAAATATGGTCACCTAAAACGCAAAAGGCTCTATCTAACATTTTGAAATTTTAACAGGATATGCAAAAAACTACATATTTAAATGATAAATTGCCTTAAACTGTTTATTATTTATCAAAGTTATTATTTGAAATACAAAATTTATTATTAATATTATATGGTAAACAAGTAATGTTTATGACTATGGAATTTGTCGGGTTCGTCAGGCAATTTAGTGGTCTACCTATTTCATTAGCACCATTATCATCGGTTGGGTCAATGTTTGCATGTAATACGGAGGAAAATAAAAAAACAAAAAGTACATTTTAAAAAAACCCATTTAATATTATACATACCTTTTATGTACTGAAACATGGTAAAATAAGTACAAGGTAACCCATATAACGTCAAACAAACGAAAATATAGAACAAATTACATTACATGGGTAAATAATGAAAACTCTCCCTAGTCAACATACATATGAGATCATGTTGAAATAAGTACAAGGTATAGTCATTAGAAATTTTGTTCTCAATTTTAAAACCCATATAACGGCAAACAAACGAAATCAAGTAAAACAATTAAAAAAGCGTCAACAATCAAATAAATTAATTTGAAATTATGTACATGGGTAAATACAACTCTCCATAATGAACATACCTTGTACTTATTTATCCATGGATTAGATTTTTAGTAAAAATGATCAGAACAAGAAGAGGGGTAAAAATATGATGAACGTTGGCTCATGGGAAAGGCAACCAGCAAATCAAAAACAGAATGTATGTACATTAGTGTGGGGCTCAAGCATAATTAAAAAGCTTATAGGGTAAAGTATTTTTGAGATTATTTTCGGAAGAGGTTTAGCGGTTGCTCAAGTCGAATTTTTGCCAAAAATCGTATCTGCTGGTCTTTTTTTAAGTTTTCTTCATAACTTTGTCAAAAACCACGATTTTCTTCACTTTTAAGGAAATATTTTTAAAGAAAAATTTCCAAGCTTTATTTTGGTGTACAAAGACTAAGTTTTTGCTCATTTATGCACCCCACATTAAAATTTTCGTAATTATACCCTTCACCACAGGTGGAAAAGGGTATACATATATAAGTTTGTCATTCCGTTTGTAATTTCTACAATATTGATCTTAGGCCCTGTAAAGTATATATATTTTGGGTCCTTATGAGGAGAGAAGTTGATTTAACGATATCCGTTCGTCTGTCCGTCTTACGTTTGATATGTGTTTTCCGGAGACTAAAGACATGATAGCGGCTAGGTTGTTTTAGACTTATGTCACATATAGTCCACCATTTCTTGCTATTGAAATTCAGCCAGAACGGTCCAAAAATGGCTGAGATATGAGCAAAAAACGACGACTACCTCCAATTTTTTCCAAAAATCCCTTGTTGTTGTTGTATTTTTTTATTTCTGTATATCTTGAGAACGGCAAGAGCCAAAGTTTCCAAATTGGGTACACACATTAACGTTATCAATACACAGCATCCCACAAAATGTGGGCGGGATTGAACAAGTGGGCGTTGTACCTCCCGTACAAAAAATATCAAAAATTGTATAAAAACCTGATTTTTTGGACTGTCATATGATCTATGGTTACGCCTTATATATCAAAAGATCGGAAATTTTTAATATAAAATATTTTCTGAAAAACTCGGGAAAATCGGTTCAGATACGAAAAAGTTATGACCACAATATTAATTTTTTTTTGAAAAATACCCATTTTCGGGAACCATAGATCTTCCCAAGTCCAAGTTTTATAACAAAAATAACTGGCAAATTTCTTCTTTAACACGTCGGTATATTAATCTGTCAAATCGGTTAAGAAATAGCAGAGTTATGACCAAAATACTGAAATCCCAAAAATTACTCTTTTTATAATTAAGTTTGTTTTTTATACCCTTCACCGAAAGTCCTATACCCTATAAAGTTCTGGGTATTCTGGGTCCTTATGAAAACCGAAGTTCAAATCCAGTTGTCCGTTTCTGTGTCAACTGTGTTGAGTTGTGAACTGTAAACTGATCATATTTACTTTTAATGATATTCATAAAACGTTCCTTCATGGTCCAGTTTCTAAATTATTAAGAATAAATTGATCTTTCAAACTGCATTTTTGGTTTGTTTCATTTTCCTACAGATTTTAAAAGTTATAAAGCGTTATTTACAAAATTTATGGAAAAATTACGAACAATTTCAATGTAGGGTGCATAAATGAGCTAATGAATTGTAAAAACTTATAGTCACCAAAATAAAGCTTAGACATTTTTCTTTTAAAATATTTCCTTAAAAGTGAAGACAATCGTGGTTTTTGACAAAGTTATGCAGAAAACTTAAAAAAAGACTCGCAGACGCGATTTTTGGCAAAAATTCGACTAGAGAAACCTCTAAACCTCTACCGAAAAAAATTTCAAAAATACAAAAAATACAAAATTTTTTTTGGGACACACTAATGTACATACATTCTGTTTTTGATTTGCTGGTTGCCTTTCCCGTGGGCCAACGTTCATCATATTCTTGTTCTGATTAAATGATTAAATATGGGGGGTCCGTCATTTATTTGACTCCTCTAAGGTTACTCTGGGGCTAGTTAGGGCGGTGGCGGGTAATTTTATAAAAAAAAAATATTTAGTATGGGAGCCCCCTTAAGGAGCACAGATAGGGGTTAGTATGTTAATAAAAAATGTAGGGGGGAAATATTAGTGGGAGTCAGTCTTACATTTTACCCCTTTAGGAGCGACTCAGGGAAAGTTGTGAAGCTTCTTTTGGCTTTTGTATCGTTTTCCCCTAACTTTGACCCCGATGAGGAGCCATTTACCGCCATCCCACCTCCCTAATTTTTTGGCTCGTGCGTTTTTGTTGCAAACTTTACAAAATTAGGGGCTCTAGCGTATCGAAATCTTGCTGTTAAGGATTTCCATATAACACTTATCCACCCCTACTGTGGCTACATAGTTTAGTCCAGTATTATCAAAGCCAAAACACTTTAAAAATTATATAATTTTTAAAATAGTCTATTATGCAGATTGGCCCAAGCAGTTTTGCCCTTTTAATTTGTCGATTCAATGTTTACAAAAACTCATTGGCTCTCATAAAAAATATCGGTTGGCCCTTTAACGCAAAAGCAAAAGCAAAAACATTTCCATTCCATATGTATGTACATATAAAATTCAAGTAATATGTTTATTATTGTTTTTGTGCGAGGCCCTTAATTTGCATTATTACTAAAATTAAACAATTATTTTTTTACAGCGTCAATGCCTTCCACGTGGTAAAGGTCTCGGTGGCTCTGCAGAATTGAACTACATGCTAAATTTTGATGGTTATGAAGGTGACTTTCAACGTTGGTCACAAGATTTCAATCTTAGCTACTGGAATTGGTTGTCTGTTAAGCCGTTTCTTGAGGCCAGCTATGCCAAACCATATGAACGGTTAGAAATTCTAGACGAATATTCTAAAATTACCTTAGCTCTACAAAAAGCACAAAATGAATTTATGCACAAACCCTGGCGCTTTCGTAAAGCAAGATATAGTATTAAAAATGGTTTACGTTATAGCGTTTACCAAAGATTCTTACAAGACGCTTATAAATATAAAAATCTTAAGATAATGACAAATACCATGGCCAAAAGAATCGAATTTGAAATGGACGAGAACAATAAAGTAAAAGTGAAGAATTTAAAAATTTCTACAAAAGATGAACAGACCAAAAATGAATTTATTTATAATGTAGATGTAGAAAAAGAATTGATTATTTGCGCGGGATCTTATCAATCACCACAGCTATTGATGGTTTCCGGTTTAGGTGCACAACAAGAATTAAAAAAACTGAATGTTTTCGTACCAGATTTTCTGCCAGAATTACCTTTAATCGGGAAAAACCTGCATGACCACATCAATTTGCCTTTGTATACTTCTATTCAAGTTGTTGGACCAACTTTAAATCAACGTGCTCTGTTAGATGTTGTTTCGATTTTTAACTACTTGACTGTGGGCTCAGGTCATTTGGGCAATTTTGGTGTATTAAGTCATATAGACAGTCTAGAAGAAAATGACACCTTCAGTTTAGCCTATTTTGGGGCTGGTGCTATAGATGAATTGGCCTTAATGTCTATATCAAATTTTAAAAAATCTCATTTTAAGGCACTATTCCCACGCTATTATAACACAAGTCAAGAGGGGTTTGTTGCAATCTCAACTTGCGTACAGCCAGCATCGAGAGGCAGTGTGAAAATACAAAGTTCGAATATAAGAAAAAATCCCATAATTGATCCAAATTATTTGGCTAATCAACAGGATATCAAATGCACTATAAAGGCAATCAGAGCAGCCGTAGAGGTACACCATGGAACAAAAATCTAAATATGACACCAATTTAAAAATTTTTTTATTCAACAATTTTAATTTATACAATTTTAGTGTGTACAAATATAAATGCATAAGTAAAACGCCAAAAAGCATATCGTCACCTAAAATGCAAAAGGGCGTAACAACACTTTTTTTAAATTTAATAGGGACATGTAATTTATTCGAGTGCATTTTAATCAAAAAACTCGATTTTTAATTTTTTTTTGCTGTTACGCCATTTTGGATTTTAGGTAACGATACCAATGCATAAACAATTAACCGAAAGCCTACATACTGATTATTATCGTATGTAGATTTTTGTTACATGGTGCACAGATATTTTACTTCATTTGGTACTACATACGACTTTTTATCAGCGTTTAAAAAACCAACTCAAAAAGCGAAAAGTTGTACACAAATTTTCCGTTTTTTGTTCGACAGTTTTTGGTTTCGACTGCAGTTTTTTTAACCCTACTTTTTATTCTATATGTAAACATTTTATTTTGTTTTTTAATAGGTGATTACATCTCAAGCTTTTGCTGATCTGGGCCCGAAAATTCACTGGCCTCGTATTAAAGAATGTGCAAACTTTGGTCCCTTCGAACGAGATTTTTTGTCGAACAGCCCAAGTGATCACTATTTGGAATGCATTTTACGCTATGTAGGCTTGGGTTCACATCATCCTGGAGGTACCTGTGCCATGGGTAATTTACCGGAAAACAGTGTAGTCGATTCAAAATTCATGTAAGTTTCCTTTTTAAGTGTTTTTTTGTTTACGATTATTGTTTTATGTTTTATCTAGGGTTCATGGAATTAAAAATTTACGTGTTATAGATGCCAGTGTTCTTCCAACCCCAATTTCCGGTTATCCGAATTTAGTTGTTGTGGGTTTGGCAACGAGAGGTGCTGCCATGATTTTAAAAGACCATAAAAGATCTATTTCAAATTGAGTGCTTTAACGAAATATATTTATGTATCAGATATTATAAATGTTTATTGATGTTTGTAGTAATTAAAAGAAGTTTGTTAAAACATTTTGTGAAACTTTAATTTTTTATTGGTTATTTTCAAATCAGTGCATCTTAAAAATTCTTTGCTTTATTTATTCCATAATCAGAGGGTATATGAAGTTTGTGCCGCCCCCGTTATATTTTATTACATTTAATTAATGAGAACAAACCATTATTTAAAAAAAAAATACATTTTAATTAAATCATTTATAAATTTAAGAGTCATTTAAGTACAAAGTTAATTTTATGTATCACTGAAATTTTGTATGCAAAACTGTGTGAACTATAAGTGATTTTAATACATATTAAAATTTAAGAAAATTGTTTTACTCAGTTTATACCAATTTTTCAATTAAAAATTTAAATTTTTAAGTTTTTATACTGGTTTGCATTTCACACTTGATCATAAAGAGGGTATTAACTCAAAAATTTTATTTATTCACTTTTTGGACAAAATTGACACGTAATTATTTTATTTACCAGCTGTTAAAATAGCGTGCTTTTTGATAATGAAACGAATGGTTAAAAATTCTTTTTCATATGACATATCGCTAATTTGCTTCAACAACGTCATAAGTCAAAAACCGCAAATCTTTTTAAGATACTGTTAAAAAAAAACTTTTCCTTTTTTAATTTTTTTTTTTTTAATTTCCTAAGCTCATCCCCGCGAAGCTCTGCGCTTGTCTGCAGAAAAGAAACCAGATTTTCTGGCGGGAATCGAACCCGCAACCCCGGCGCTGATAGACTAGCTCACTTCCAGCTAGCCTACCGAGGCACTCTTGGTTTAAGAGATAAATAGGGTGACAAAACAAGCTACAAGATACAGGCTTACTCCAAAAAAGGGCCGAATTTCAAAGAAATATCAGACAGCTGTCCGCTTATTTTTTAATGAACAACAAAAAGTATTATATATTTTTGTATCTCTTTTAGTTTTGCAGAATTAAGATAATAAATATTCGAACATCCAAAAATTCCGTCTAAGCATGGCAGGACAACAAAATCCGGCCTAGATTTCAAATTTTTAGGTTCAGGCGTTTATGCTAGGCGAAGATGAATCAGTCAGTAACGTTACAATTTTATTTACATACATACATATCGCTCGTTTGTTGCATCGTCGTCATTCAAAATTAAAAAAAAATACATTTCGAAATAAACGTATTTAAATTTTTTATTTTTTTGCTCGCAACATTTAGAAAAAATAACGACACATTCTCTTAAAACGGGGAAAGTATAAAAGAAAAATGATTTTATACAAAATATGAAAAAAAAATTGTGCATCACTAATTCAAAAGTTTATTTTTTGAGTTATGGTAGTGTTGCAGCAAATAAGCGATAAAGAATTGGGTTTTAAAATTGTCGAAACTCATCACACCTTTTAAACACGAGCGTTTTTTTATGTTTTAAAGCAAAAGACACCAATACCCCATTTTGTGTCGCTTCGGTTTGCGTTGTTTCAAAGTTGCGTCTTTCTAAAATTTCTTTAATTTCGATTTTGCGTCATTAGTGGTTGGATTTGCGTCGTTATTATAAAAATGTTTGCACAGAGCCAAAACAGAAAAACGGGATTTCCCGTTTAAGTCTAATGCAAATATGTATGTGAAGGTCGTCTGCTGGTTGCAAGTTGAAAGTTTTTGTATTTAGTTTCAACAATGAGTCAAAAAAGAAAGCAAATAAGGTTAAAGCAAAAACTGAACATTTTGAAACGTTCTAAATCAGGGGAAAATGCTATTGATATTGGAAGAAACCTTGGACTAGCTAGCCCCTTCTACAATAAAATTCATTTGTTGTTCGAGGGACGCTGAAAAAATTAAAAAAATTTGTTGAAACCGCAACATCGGTACAACAATAAGAGGTTACAAAAACTAGAAGTCCTTCAATGAAAAAATGGAGTCAGAATTCCCTTATGTCAAATGGTAATTCAAGAGAAAGTTTTAACTTTATTTGAAGATCTAAAAGAAAATTATCCGTTATTAAGTCTATCAAGTCAAATTTGTATTTTTCAGCTAAAATTATTAATCTCGGAAGCAATTAAATGGATATCAATAAAAATGCATCGAAAATCTTGTTCAGTTTGCGTCGTGTTTCTCCAGTCCGAGGTATTGGTGAAAAAAAATATAATTCGAATCTTTATAAAAATTCAACAAATTAATGTTTAAGATTCCTAACATTTTTAAGGAAATGGTGTAAATTGACCCAGTAAATAACTCAAACAGATTCTTACAAAATGCATTATTTTGTTTAACATTTTAAGAGATTTTTTTTTAATTTAAAACGATCACATCGTTACCTTAAACGCGAAAGGTCCTATCTAACATTTTGAAAATTGTACAGGAAAAGAAACAAATATATTTAAAGCAATAAGAAAGTATAATCGGTCAAGCCCGACCATATGATACCCTACACCACAGTATTTAAAAACACATCATGCTTATGTGTCCATATTAATATGGATTAATCTATGTTTAAAAACTTCCTTTAAATCGGTTTGAAAGTTTGTGAGAGGCCGAAATTGCCCCCTGCCTCCCCTTGTGGTCCTATTTTTGAAAAACTGCATAGCTTATGTGTCCATATAAATATGTTTCTATCTTTGATTTAAATTTCATTAAAATCGGTTTGATAGTTTCAAAGAGGCAGAAATTTTCCCCTATCTTCCCTCGTGGTCCTACGGTCCATTTTCAATAGGCTTGGTCAATAAGAACGTTTGTCCCAAATTTTATCAAATTATCCTCAAAATTGCGACCTGTACCTTGCGCACAAGGTTACATGGACAGCCAGCCAGCCAGCCGGACGACATCGTTAGTTCGACTCAGAAAGTGATTCTAAGTCGATCGGTATACTTTAAGGCATATTTTAAGGCGTTACACACATCAGCACAAATGCATAATACCCTCTCCACTATTGTGGTGTAGGTATATTGCCTTAGCCCCGTTTTCACAACATACATAAAGTGTTCCATTATTAAAATATTACTTTCACCTACAGTGACCGATAAAGAAAATGAATGGTCATCCTGCTTGGTAGGTTAAAGTAAAGTTGTAATAATGGAACATTTTTTATACGGCCGATAAAATCCTACCTTTAGCTATCATTAAGTTGTGAACACGGGCCTTAAACTGGAATCGAAAGATTCCAATTTTTTTTTTTTTTTTTTGGCTAGTTAGGGCCTTTTGCGTTTTTGGTAACGATATGTACACATATATCACACTTGATCATAAAAAGGATAATAACTCAATATTAAAACATTTTCAATCGAAGCAAAACTAATTTTAATTTAATATTAAAGGCATACACACAGAAAAAAATACCAATGTAAAATTAACATGGAAAAATTTTGATTGAGAATCATAGTAAATTACTGCAAAAGTATGCCCTTTATTTAAATTTATCATTATTTCATATTAATTTTAAATAAAATAACCTTAAATCACGTTTATTTAATATTATTCACTGTTAAAATAAAAAAATAAAAAATATTAAAATATAAATAAATATGGATTCAATATTGAATCCATAAAAACATGCATACATACTTAAGTCTGTACATATGAAAAAGAATTTTTAACATCAACATCAACCGTTTCATTATCAAAAAGTTTCATTATCATTATCAAAAAGTTAACAAAATAGAGCGATATTTTAACAGCGGATAAATATTAGTGCTATGTGTCGATTTTTTTTCCAAACATGTAGTGAAAAAATAAAAATTTTTAGTTAATACCCTCTTTATGATCACATAAATAAATACCGGTTGGGTACTTAAACGATTTTGAACTTGAAATTCAATGGGACCAAAAAAAAAAAAATGAATAAATACATCACATCAACAAGAGGAATCACAAAATCTTTCATACAGACGTTTACCAAACAATGCATCCATTACACCTTACAAACATACTGTAAAAGGTATACGAAAGACTGCAAAAAATGGATGTCGTTAGTAATATTCTCTTATCTTAAACAAATGTGCAAATAGATTTATTCATTTATTTTCACTTGTTTTCATTAGCCAAGACTTTTTGTGTGTGTGGGTTTTTTTTTGTAAATTTACATGATGACGAGTAAAAGAACTAAATCCCATAATTGATCGAAGTAGTTGAGGGTTGTGCTTTCGCCAGCATTCATGGCCACCCTCAGTTGGGCATTGGGCTTTCGCAATGATCGGTAGTAATAAAGAAAACTAAATAATAATTTCCTTTGGCTCTTGGCACTATTGTGATTGAAAAAGTTTAAAATATAAAAAATATTACAAAACAAGTGTTTTATCTTTAAAATCCCAATTAAAAAAAACCAAAATTGTTTATAAAATAAATATTCTTATATAAAATAAGAGTTTGTGATGTAATTACTACGACCTAATTAATTGGATCTCTTCCGAATCTTTCATTTCACCATTCTCTCTTGATATCAAGTGGAAAGAATCAATGTAACACGAGCGGTAACGATTGCAGTTTGTTGTAAATAGTGTCTGTCCGTCATTTTTAGAACTATGTATTTAAATATTTTTCAGAAACAAAAATCATAAATAAACATTTTATATCTTTTTTTTTATTGTAAAATAGCAAGTGAAAGTTTGTTTGGGCTGAAAAATATTTTGAAATATTGCCTAATATGTACTAAATACGTATGTTGTACATTTTGGCTAATACAAAAGCAAATTTAATGTTTTCAATAGTATAAATTTGTGTTTTTTTTCCCCTCAAATATTAGCAAAAACGTGTAATATTTTTAAAAATGTATTTGTTTACTTGTGAACATTTTTTGTATTAAGTAACTGCTCAAATGTTGACAATATGTACGATTCATAATTACCTTAGATATGTTCAGAGCTAACAAATAATTAACGAAAAAATCCAAAAAAAGGGTGACCAATAAATTCATCAAACTTTAGCTTTATTTATAAAAAGATATGATGTTTGACCTAGCAAACGTTTTTCAAAAGCAAATAATTTTTGAATAAAACTAGTGTTTACGTGTAGGACGTCAAAAATTTAGTAGGTGTGAACATAGCTTTAGATCGTTTAAACTTATTTATCGAAACATTTTTAATCAAGTGTGTACCCAATTAAGTGAATTCTCTTAATTTCGTAAATAACAAATAATTAAGAAGTTATCGCTTACACTTGTTTTTCGAAGTCCTTGCCCTACAAGGAATGAATGAGCGAGTAGTCACATTTTTCACATTGGTGTTAACAAAATGATAGAAAGAAATGACAGAAAATTTGATTTCGGTCATTTCTTTCTATCATTTTCTTAACACCAACGTGAAAAATGTGACTATTCGCTCATTCATTTTTTGAAGGGTGTATATATAAACATATTTTAGGCAATTATTTCGCATTTAATTTGACATCTAAGGAAAAGTTATTTGATTACATGCAGAGAAAACGAAAGGCCGCAAAAACAATTGATGATTGTACGCCACTGCATTTGCGGGGTCGGGAGCCAAATTATGGCATACGAAATCGAGAGAAATTACAAAACAATTTTAATGGGAATTTTGATCGATATCGAATGCCACGATTTGGCGTAGGATCAGATTTTTATAAAAAAAAACTCTTAACCCTTTCATGTCTGTATGAGTACAATAAGACCTTTTAAAGCATATTTCTCATTACTAACGGTAATATTTTGCAGAACATAATTTTACAAAATAAATTTTGTAATTTCTTACATTAGCTCTGGGCCCTGTTTCTCAAAACTACAACTTACAAATCTACAAGTAAAATAAGTTCAAAATAGCAACAATTTTACAATGTAGTTTTGAGAAACAGGGCCCTGCTCTCAACTTGTACATTAGTAAATGCTTTTTGTGTTTCCTATACAACAATTAAAGAAATAAAGCTGCCCTCAAAAAAGTTTGGTGCATGAAAGAGTTAAAGAGTGAGATTTAGAAATCCCTAGACCCCTTTCAGACTCGGAAAGTTAGTTGCGCAAGTTACTTGCCGAGTATAACAAAGTCTGTACAAAATTTTTTTTCCTTACCCCGACCTTACCGCTGACGTCTACAAACGAAGAGTTGCGCAAGTAACTTGCGGAGTGTAATAGCAGTAATATCAGATTTTTAAAATTCTTTTCACATGTAATAATTTAATTGCCATCCCCTTGAAACCTCTGATTTAATTGGAATTTTTTTTTGCGAAGTAAAAACGTTTTTTTTTTTGATAACTAAGATTTAATATGCAAAATAAATTTCTTGTAAAGTAATTTAGTAACAGATACTGGGAATTATTTTCTTTCGAAGGTAACTTTATATTATATTGAACCTTTTTTTTATTTTTATAAGGCTTTTTTGTAATAGTTCTATTCCTTAAATTTTTAGGAATGACTTTTATACACTACCATATTGTATTTTCTTGTTACAAGAAAATAAAAAACACTGAAATTTATTGTTGATGGGATAAGCTATTCCTATGCGCAATTTACTGGTTGATCTGGCCTAAGCAACCAGTGAAATGCGCATAGGAATAGCTTATCCCATCAACAATAAATTTCAGTGTTTTCAGCAGCAATAAAAATTGGGAATTAAGCACGATAACAAAATCTTGTAATTAAGTAATGTTTAATAAAAACCCTTTTTTATTTCTGTTTCAAATATTTATCAAGAATCTATTTTTTGTCGTTAGATCTTTTAAAAGTCGCATAAAAACCCAGAAGGCTTTGGGTAAAAGTATTCTGAACATTTCTTTAGAAAGATATTTTGCAAGAGGTTCCCGAAGCAAACAACAGTGGGAACCCCTGATATAAATCATTAAAGATGTGTTTTTTAAACAAGCGACTAATGATCATATATGGGATAATACACATTAGAGGTGTGGGCGTGATGCAAGTTCTTTTCAATCGCTCGTTATTGCAATTACTTTAAATATTTTAATCGCTTGGTCAAGTGAGCGGGATTGGAATGTAAAATTTGCGTACGTGATCGTGAGTAACACCGCACGATTTCTCACGCACATACGTAGATTTTCCAAAAAACACATTGAATACATACATACAAACATGCATAAGTACATAAATTAAAAATGTTTTGAAAATTCCTAAATCTTAAGAAATTTGAGTAAAAAAGTGCTTATGTTTCATTCAAAAAGTACTTTCTTTAATAAGACATTTCATTAGTGTGCGCAATAAAAATATAGGAAGCAGCGTGCTTGATCGTTAGAATTTGAAATTTTCTCGTTTGAGAGCGAACATAATTACATTTCTTTCCCTTGGAAGCGTTCGTGATCGTGAATCAAAAACCACTCACGCGCTGAGCTCTTATACACATCATTGTTTATTGAAACTATGATGAGATTCATTATAAATCGCTTATAAATCTTGTAACAAAGAAATAACAAAGACAATTAGACGCTGGGTGCTCTGAAATATTTAATAAAATTGAGAAAGAAAAATTGAAAATGGTTCTAGGCCAATAAAAACCAAATTGTACACAAAAAAATAGTAAAATAGAAAATGCAAATACAGATTTAAACAATCTTATGAAAGTAATAAAAGTTATGAAAGTAATAAAAGTTATCACAAGGAAAAATATTGTTTAGAAATACACGAAAACTTATATTGGCGAAAATATCGATCGACACATAACTAAATATTAGATTTTTAATTTTTTTCTTTTGTGTTACTTAATTTTCAAGCCGTTTAAGAATCGTTATGACTTTAAACTTGTTAAAAAAATTAAAAACTAAAATTTTTTTACCGCTCTTAGACTGATTTCCTGACTCTTTTAGTAAATTGAAAAATTTAAAGTCTGACTTTTTGGGTAGGTAAATCAATTATTCTGTCTACCGGCACTTTAATCATACAAAAAATCTTTTAAAAATCAGAAACATTGTGCCACCACACAATATGATGGGAGAGAGAATCATCATCATTATTTTTTATTAAGTCCATGAATAAAACATCACTCATACTCGTATGTGCATTAGAGATAATCTCTACAATTGACATGAATTAACCAAAATTGTGTAAATTTAGTGATAAAATTTTATTTGATCAACTTAAATTTAGTTCGTGTGAAAATTTTACAACGTCCAGTTGACAATACGGATAAGTGAATTAAATTATAATAATAAAAGTAGGCAATTATCCTGTGTGATATTGTAAGAAAATTTTTACATAAAAAAAATAAAAGTTTCCTACAACGGAAAACGTTGAATTGTTCACATATACCCGTCTTCTAAGGCGGAATACTTCCCAACAGCATCTTTGGAAAACACTTAGATTTACATGTCGAGATGTCGGATATAGATAACATTATTGCCGAATTGCAACGTTTTTCATGGCCCGATTATACTGTGTTTATCGCCATGTTTGTGCTTTGCATATTCATTGGCATTTATTTTGGCTTCCTAAAGAAATCGATGGGGGAATCAGACTATCTGATGGGTGGTCGTAATATGTTGGTTCTGCCCATAGCGTTATCTTTGGTAGCCAGCTTTGTATCGGGCATTACGTTGCTAGGTCTACCCACCGAAGTTTATTCGTATGGCATACAGTACATCTATGTGGCGCTTGGCGTTATTGCCATGGGCTTTGTAATGGGCATATTCTACCTGCCTGTGTTCCATGGTTTAAGCATTACATCGACTTATGAGGTAAGTGGTACACATTTTTTATTTTATCTATTTGTGTTGAGCGATGTTGGACATAAAAAATTGTTCCAAAAATGTATGTAATGGGTGTTTTTTTTAGCTGCTTGAGAACTTTTGATATCGATAACTTCGGCTTGACAGCTGAGAATATCAAACTGTGTTAATATTTTTGTTCAGTAAGGGATTTCAAGTCATCATAAATCGTTTAACGATAGAACAAGCCGTTGACGAATCACCAGTATTACATCCATTAAAATTGACTGTTTGGTGAGGTTTTAAACGCTCTTTAGAAATGAGCAAGGAGCAGCCATTACGATGAATGGCCGAACGCTATCGAGATTTGCTGACAGAATTTTGGTTTTCAAAAATTAATCAGCTACACATCAACGACATTTGGTTCCAACAAGACGCGCAACTTGCCATACAGTGCTCTTAAAAATCGATAATCAATTTGATGAGAGCTATATTTCCAGAAGTATTCCTGTTGAATGGGCCGCTTGTACGTGCGTCTTAACTTCTTATGGGGCTATGTTAGGTCATAGGTTTATGGAGAATGGACCAGAAATATTATATGTACATATTAATTCCAACAATATTTCTGTCTTGTGTTATCATTTTAAGTTCTCATCAGAGCTATAAAAACTGCAATCAATTGTGGTTGCAATCATAATGATTGAAAATCAAATTGTTTTATTCTTTGATGAATGATTGCAACCATTTTAATAACATTCTTGATTGCAATGAAGTTGATTGCAATAGTTTACAGCTCTGGTTGTCACGCAGCTAAAAAAACAAAAAAAAAAAAAAAAATAACATATATAGTAAGAGTGCTTTATTCGCCTGTCCGAGTCTTTAATGCCCTCCACTGACAGTTCGAATAGTTCAGGAGTGGGCTTTATAAAACCTCACCTCACAGTTTTATAATTCGTTGCCTTATTAAATAAAATATACTTATTTGCTTCCGAAATATTCTTTCTGGAGAGGATATTATATTTTACATATCGTAAATTATTTGCTAGAAATTTTCTAGTATAAAAGAAATAAATTAGACCAAATTCTAATACAGTAACAAGATTATCTGCCTGTTCATCTATTTCCGAACGAAGACTTCGTTTGCTTAACTTACATTTAAAACAAAAACAAAATATAAAATGTTCGAAATCGATGAGCGAAAGTGAGCTGACTGTGGTATAAAATTGCGTGTAACACGCTTTCTCATTGAACTAAGTTGTACTTAAAGCAGAAGCGGTATTATATGTTCCTGTACTGATTTTGTTGTTAAAGAAATTGGTATTAAATGTAAATTGAATACATATTGTAGCAACAATTATAAGTAAAAGAATAAACAATAAAATACCAAAATGTCTTTTAATTTTGTTGCACACTTCCATATACTTTGTATATGAATACGTACTTTATGTTAATTACATCACCGTACACTAAGTATTTGAGAAGATATTTTGTTTTGATTACAAACGTTTATATAAAGTACATAGAATTGTATGAAAGACGGATACTTTCTCGTAGAGTTCCGGATACCCCAAACTCACAAAGTACGTATGTATAACACACGTTCGATATTTGTTACATACTTAAATATAAAAGAACAAAATAAAATAAAAAAGCCGTTATTACCCACTGTATAATTCAAATTAAATAATTTATAATTTTTTTTTTATATTTTTAATCGCTGTTATCCCTTAATTGGCATTGACTTTGCCACCGTTTCGCCGTACATCAACAACATTCTCGTACTTATAGAACGATCAAAATAATGACACGAGTTTTTGTATTCTGTCTGCTGCAGATTACAAAATTTTTCTTCTATCTTTTATTCGATGTCCACATTTTTCTATCTAAACAAATTGTAAAAATTAGCTAAAGTGAATTAATTTATTTTTCTGGGGGGTTTTTTTTTTTTTTGTTTTTCTTTAATAGAAACTGTCACTTTTGATTTTATGAATGAAAAAACCAAAAAATCACAGCGCCACTTGTCAAGTTAACAGTCACTAGTTTTATGTAAATTTATTTACATATTTACACGAATACACCTAAATACTAATGTGCATTTGTATACAAAAACTTTATAAAGTACTATAACATATGTAGGTATGTATATTAGGATACAGTGAATGTATGTGAGATGACTTGACCCAACAAACAGGGAGGTTTAATTTCAAATTGAAAATGATTTGATATCAAATATTTTCTCAAACGATAAACGTTTGATAAAAATTTGATAATCAGTATTTTCAACAAAAAGGGGAAATTATTTTCAAATTGAGAAATTCATTAATTTTCAATTTGCTTTAAAACGTTATTCTCAAATGTGTTTCAAATATGAATTTCGTTACAATGTGGAACATAATTGAAAAAGATTTTTTTAAATTTAAATTCTTTTTTTTTTAAAGATAATATAGTATTTCTTCCGTCCTTTGAGGATTGCCATGGCGTACCACCGCGATCATACCTACAACAAACTCATATTTTCTGCACTTTGCCGTTTAATTTTTATTTGCATTCTTACACTTTGAAATTAATTTTTTCTTACAAATAATTTCTATTTTTTCACAAGAAATTATTGTTGTCCAGCAGCGCATTCACTTTACGTAACATGTAGTTTTTCTTCAATTAAAGCACAGCCGCAAATAAATCACCCAAAATTATTCAACTAAACATCTTCAAAATGACATACAAAGAGTGAACTAGTGGAAGAACTTTGTAAGTTACTTACAAAATGATACAAAGTAAATGGTTTTGAAACGCGGAATAACGTTTTAAATGACATCGCGATTGTGGATATGAAACGTTTTTCCACTAAAAAAAAAGTTATAAAATGTAAATTTGCATGTAATTTAAATTTAAAATTTTTTTATATTTTGCATAAAAGTTTTAATTATCATTATTTTTAATAATCTAAAGAAAATTAATATAAAATTAATAATCTTGCCTGTTAAAAACGTTTTTTTGCTCACCTGAATAATAATTATTTTGTAACTAAAAACGTTATTCGCGGCTGTGCTTCAATTGTAAAACACATTTAACTTCTTCGCCATTTTTTAATGTTTACATTTATTTTTCGCTTTAGTGATGCTATTTTTATTTTTGATTTAAAAATAACATTTGATATCAAATTGAAAACCATTTTATGTCAATTGTTTATATTCAAATCATTATCAATTCGAATTTAAATGCGAAAATCAAACAATTGAAACAGATTTGAGAATAGTGTTTGATGTCAAATGATAAAGTCGTGTTTGTTGGGTTAACAAAAAAAAAAAAAAAAAAAAAATAAACGAAAACAGGAGAACTAATTTGTAATATTTTCTATCTTTACATCTCTTTTTATCACTTTAAATTACAATCAGTGTTTTTGTTAGCCTGTAATTAATTAGCGTAACTAAATTCATTTTAATTGTTTGTTTATATTAAACATTCACAAATACTATTGCAAAATGACACGCAAATGAAATCAAACATATGTATACTATATGTACAATAGAGTGGCTCAAAAAAAAAAAAACTTTTTGGGAGGTACATTTCGAATATGTTGGTCAAACTTCACAAAATGTTCAAAATTTGATATCTCCAGTTTTGAGAATCGGAAATTTTATGATTTTTGATACAAATGCTCTTGTAGCATCATATTTCTGTAATTGTAGATTCCGCCTTTAAAATTTTCACGCATGAAGCAACAAACACAAATGGCGCATACCTCTTTTCAAAATAAATTACTACTGCGAATGATGAAGTTACAAAAGTCAAAACTATATGCTATTTAGCTTTCAAAACAAAGCAAAATAGTCTGTTTTACGTCACACTAACTATTAACAACATAACGGGCCTGCGCAATGCGTAATCTGGGGACTAATTCTGGCAGTCGTGATCGAATTCTTTTTCGATTCGAAAGCATTTTTATTTTGATTCAAACGAATCGAAAATATTTTTTCTTGTAGTGAAAACTCAAATAAATGCTTTACAACACTGAAAAAATAATTTCGATTCGTTTAGTATCGGCTGAAAGAATTAGAAATTAAATTGCTTTCGAATCGAAAAAGTATTCGATCACGACTGCCAGAATTAGCCTCTGCTATTTGATTCACGACTTCCATGTACGTTTTAATACAGAAAAGTATTTTTGGAGCCAGTCTAATGTGCATACTTATATTTGTATTCACAAATCGATGTGCGCTTTTCACATATTTGTTTTTGTTATTATTATTATAAACGTACTATTTCTTCTATCACTGACGTAGTATTTTCTTAAAATAGACTTTTTTGCAGTGGATTTAATGAATGAGCAAAATAATTAGATGCGGAATTTCCTTTATTTTTTTTTTTAATGAAATTTAAACACTTAAATACCGATGAAAAATCCCCATTTTATTAAATTATGTAGTATGCATGTATGTATTCATACGCTGTATGTGCAGACATAATTTAAGAATTATGTGATTATAAACAAAAACGATAATAAATTTGAATTTTGAAAAATATTTAAAGACATATAAGTTTGCACCAAACATGTATACGCTTTCGTCCAGCTGATCTTCTATTCTATATGAACTTAGTTTCTCTAAATTTCCAAATTTTATGACAGCCAGAATAACTTTCTCGAATGCATACATGTACCTTATCAATATACTTTGAGACATATTGATTTATTAGTTTGAGTGGTTATAATGATGTACGAAATAAAATAACTCATTGCTTTTTTTGCATCGGCTAATTAATATTGTAACTAATTATAAATTAATTCGTCTTTATTAGGAATGTATGAATAATATAATTTATTCTAAAGAATGAACTAATTAATTCAATCGCAAGATACATTAAAATAATTTATTACAATGTTCTGTATTAAGAATAACGAATTCTGCAATCAAATATTATACAAGAATTAAATTAAATGCTCGATTCCTATTTATTGCATTTTCTCGCTGGGCTGTTATATGTTCAATAAGACTAAATTTAATATACTTTTCTGGGAAAATTCAAATTTTAGCGGCAATTAAATCACATTTTAATTTTTTATCCAGGAAAATTATTCTCCCGGCCTTACTACAAAAAAAAATTTGCTATAGGAAAAAAGTTTGAAATTTTATTTTTAGGAATTTTTACGCACAACAATTTTTGGGAATTCTGTATTTTAGAAATTTTGGAAACTCAAATCATTTCTAATTCCGATATTGCCTTAGTTAAATCCGTTAGATCTAAGCAAATTCAATTAAAATTTTTATATATTTTCTTCTTCACTGTAATAGATGGGAAGAAGTTAAGAAACAGATTGTGATTTAAACTAACCTCTATATAAACGCCTTATGGAATTGAGCTTAAACACGTTTAATTGATACAATAAATAAGTGTTTTGAATTAAATAAATTTAAGAACAAATATATTTTCTTTAAATTTTTAATCGATTTATCAAACTGTGTTTCGAAATCGGTCCATATTTGAATAGTTTAGAATAGAACAAATATGGTGTAGGTCTATATTACTCTGCATAAAACACTCTTTCGAAAAATTCTAATTCCCATGTCAACATTTTTACGGAGTTTATCCGAATTCCTTATTGGTATCGCCTATACCAAAACTTTTCCAACTTTTTTAAGGTATGTACTTAAGAAATTAATCATAGACCTCATAACTACAAATCTCTTCAAAAGCTCGGAAACATTAAATCCGTGCTAAACGGGTCCCTATACAAGTAAATATTTTAGACACTGTGGATTTATTCATCCTTTCGGCACATCCTAATATACAGGAGGTTCTGGAAATAGAAAACGCAAGAATTTGGAAGTTGTTTTTTGCCACACTTTTAATCTAATTTTTATAATTTTTGTTATAAAATTCTGTTTAATAGAAAAATATTTGCATAATATTTGTCATAAAATTCTTTCATTACAGAAATCTTATTTAAAAACGACGTTTAAAATTCTTGCGTCTTGCGTTTTCGATTTCCAGAACACCCCTCATAGTATTTTTTCTTTAAGTTTTTTTTTATTATTTTTAAATTATTAAGATTCGTCGGAAATTTAATGGTGTCTTTATTTAAAACTCGCAGCTAATCCGCTGCTTCGTTTTCGCCTCCCTTTTTTTCGTGGACTTATTTATATGCCAATGTTTATGTTTCTAGGTTTTAACTTCAACTTCAACATGTTTTATCTTATAGATTTTCATTCAATCAGGACCCTGCGCCTATAATTTTATGTTTTTAAGTTCAATATTGTAGAAAATTCAAAAAGTACCTCATGAAGAATGGAAAAGTAAAAGCAAGAAATTAAATTTTCAGTATTGCCCCTTTTTGATAGTTTTTTTCTTACCATTGAAGTATCAAAAGTTTTAATAATGTAGTGGGAACCCATAACTTAATACGTATATGAAAATGAATGGAGAAAAATGTTTTGTAAAAATAGTACCAAAAATAAGTACAATTTCGAAAAATTACCATATTTATATATGAATTTTTTTTTGATAATTTACGGATGTGGCGATAGAAGGGGCGACAAAAAAGTTCCCAAATACGGCTTTTACCCGTGAACTCCCCAAAAGAACAGAATTTGCCAGACACCTGTCTGCTTACTTTTTTTTAATGAAAAACGATTAGTATTAAATTGTTTTGCTTCTCTTTTAGTTTAGGAGATATGAGGTTAGCGAATTAACCCTTTTTTACCCCCTAAACATTTGAATTTTCAAAAATTCCGTCTTAGTTGATTGATTTGGCAAGCGACCAAACTCCGGTCCAAGTTTCAACAGTCAGTTAGTCAGTAACGTTACAATTTTTTATTATTTAAAAAGTAATAAAATACAGAATATTTCTTTTTAAATTTTATTCTTTTTGATTATTTTAAAGTTTCTTTTTATACCCTCTGCCACTAGTTGTGAATGAGGGTATACTAAGTTTGTCGTTCCTTTTAAACTTTTTTAATATTCATCTAAGACTCCATTAAGTATACATATATATTCTGGGTCCTTAAGTAATTCTAAGTCGATTTAGCCATGACCGTCTGTATGTCAGTCTGTTGAAATCACGCTCACTTTGAAAATCTCAAAAAAAAAAAAAAAATATTGATGACAATTGTTTTTAATTTATGGATAAAAATGTTGATCAATCCCCATAAAAAATTAATAATTTTGTTACAAAAACTTAAGTAAATAGTGGCGGAATTAACATATTGATATAAAATCTTGCACAAATTTGTTCTATATTACTTAAAATCATTCTACAAAATTTCGTAAAGATCTGTCAATAGTTTTCCATAGGCCCCATAAAAACCCCACCCTCGAAAACACTTTAGTACGCCTAAAACCGTAACGAATAATGCTATTATAATACAATTTGGTCACACAGAAAAAATTAAAAATTTTCTCTAATCACCAAATTTGTACTAAATTCATAGAATCAAGCAACCCATTTATTGATTTTGCACCTATTACCAAAATGATTATATTGATTACTAAAAATTTAATATTTTGAATATTTTTTTTTTCAATAAATGATATTTTTAATTTTAATTAAAAAAAAAGGTCAAAAAACTTTGCCGTTATAAACAAAATATTGATGTCAATTGTTTTTAATTTATGGATAAAAATGTTGATCAATCCCCATAAAAAATTAATAATTTTGTTACAAAAACTTAAGTAAATAGTGGCGGAATTTACATATTGATATAAAATCTTGCACAAATTTGTTCTATATTACTTAAAAACATTCTACAAAATTTCGTAAAGATCTGTCTATAGTTTTACATAGGCCCCATAAAAACCCCACCCTCGAAAACACTTTAGTACGCCTAAAACCGTAACGAATAATGCTATTATAATACAATTTGGTCACACAGAAAAAATTAAAAATTTTCTCTAATCACCAAATTTGTACTAAATTCATAGAATCAAGCAACCCATTTGTTGATTTTGCACCTATTACCAAAATGATTATATTGATTACTAAAAATTTAATATTTTGAATATTTTTTTTTTTTTCAATAAATGATATTTAAATAGACTTTTATTCGACCTTTACAAAATTTATTATTATTTAATTAAGCTTGAGGTCTTTTTTTTATATAAAAAATATTAAATTTATTGATCCAATATTTTTTGTATAAAAAAAAGACCTCAAGCTTAATTAAATAATAATAATAAATAAATGATATTTTTAATTTTAATTAAAAAAATTATCAAAAAACTTTGCCGTTATAAACAATGTGTTGATTGATTTTGAAAATTTCCAACAACAATTTCACAAGTTAAAATTATTTTATTTTAAAAGCAATAATTTTTTGCTATTTAATTATTATTTTAATTCAAAATTTATTTCAAAACAACTAAAATGGTAATTAAATCAAAATTATTATTTTAATTTTCTTTCAACAAAAAAAAATAATTGTTTCAATTATCAAATTAATTAAATTTAAATACTTTTTAAATAATTTTTTTAATTGATAAAAAACTACTTATAATTTTTTCTGTGCAGTCATAAGACTATAAAGCACTCTGTAACACTTCGTGAAGATTGGCCTTAAATTTACCATAGTTCACATATAAAGCCCACTCCGGAAATATTCTAACTTTTGCACTCTTTAATAATAGATCCCACAGGTCTCCTACAATTTTTTCCTAAAACATTTAACTTAATTTAGTAATTGCTCAAGCTATTTTTCGAACAACTTAATTTAAGTTTTGATTAGTTAAAAACTCATCAATATACTAAAATCTTTTATTATTTTTTCTTGGTTTAATATTTTGCAGTACCTCGAAAGCCGTTTTGATCGCAGATTGCGTATGTTTGGATCAGTTATGTTTACCATCATGAATGTGAGTAAAAAAACACAAATCATTAACGAATAAATAAAAAATAAACTTTAAATTACAAAAAAAAAACATTGCAATAAACTCAAATGACAGATTGG
Organism: Pollenia griseotomentosa; assembly: GCA_963931875.1. Taxonomy (NCBI): domain Eukaryota; kingdom Metazoa; phylum Arthropoda; class Insecta; order Diptera; family Polleniidae; genus Pollenia; species Pollenia griseotomentosa. Next base: position 254,525,116 of record OZ007560.1, on the reverse strand, counting down.
TTATTTACCGATTGTAATTTATGTGCCAGCATTGGCCTTCAATCAGGTCACTGGAGTGCCTGTACACACCATCACACCCATTGTTTGTATAATATGTGTTTTTTACACTAGTTTGGTAAGTTCGACAACAACAGTTCACTTGCAATGAAGAGATAATTAAAATAATTTTTTTTCGCTTTCCTTAGGGTGGTCTTAAGGCTGTGGTTTGGACTGATGTTGTGCAAACGGTTTCAATGGTGGGAGCTTTGGTATTGGTGGCCTTAAAGGGCAGTCTGGATATTGGAGGAGCATCTAAAGTATTTCAAGAAGCCTGGGATACTGATAGAATAGAAATGCCTGAGTAAGTTTTAGTTGTAGAGGTGTTTTTTTTTGCATAATTCCTTTCAAACTATTTCTGTAATTTAGTTTAAGTCTTAATCCCACTGTAAGACACACTTTGTGGTCCCAATTGATTGGTGGAGTTTTTTATTGGACGCAAACAAATGCGGTTTCCCAAAATATGATACAACGATATTTAGCTTTACCTACTCTAGGGGCTGCTCGCAAGGCCTTAGCCCTTTTTTGCATTGGGGTTTTAATTTTAATGGCACTTTGCAGTTACAATGGTTTACTGATCTACGCCACCTACAAAGACTGTGATCCTTTAACTACCAAGGTAAGGCATATGCTTGGTGCTTTTGAAACATTTTATTAAGTTTGTATATTTTACTACAGTTGGCAAAAGCCCGCGATCAGTTGTTGCCTTTATTTGTAATGGAAACGTTAGGAGACCTTCCCGGTTTAACAGGTCTTTTTATAGCCGGAGTATTTAGCGCAGCCTTGAGCTCCCTTTCAACCTGCTTAAATTCCATGTCGGCAGTAGTTTTGGAGGATTTTGTAAAGCCTTTTGTTAACAGACCTTTATCCGATACAGCTGTTATTTGGATTATGCGTTCAGTGGTTGTAGTAGTGGGAGTTTTATGTGTGTGTTTAGTGTATGTCGTCGAACATATGGGCACTGTCTTACAGCTGACTATGAGCTTAGAAGCCATTACAAATGGACCTTTATTTGGTATATTCACTATTGGCATTTTTATGCCCTGGATAAATGGAAATGTAAGTATAAGAAAGATTATTTGTGTCGAAATTGATTGCTAGATATGTTTTTATGTGTGTTTGTTTAATTGGAATAGAGTTCTCTTGTTGGTGGCGTACTAGGTGTGATTGGCATGTCTTGGATTAGTTTGAATGCTCAATGGGCAGTTGCTGCTGGTGCTATGAAATATCAAACTAAATTATTAACGGTTGAACACTGTGATTATCGCTTTGAATCGGTATTAATATCAGCTGCCAATGCTACTTTAATCGAAGAAACAACAAAGTATGTTAATACAATTCATTCATTGAAATCTTTTATTCACTCATTAATTTATTCTTTTATATTATTCAGTAACATCTTTCCTTTGTACCGCATTTCTTATATGTGGTTTACTTGTTTGGGAGCAGTCTCTACTATTGTCATTGCCATTATCTGTACATGTATCTTTGGTGGCAATGATCCAAATAAAATAGATGCATCTCTGCTTACACCTCACATACGTAAACATTTTCGTTATAATGGAGACAATTTTAAATCCAAGGTAAAAGTGCAACCACAGAAAAAAAACGAGACATCGAATGCACTTTACAAGTGACTTATTAAAAAAAACGCAAATTTCTATTTTTCCTAATATTTATACTTTAGGGAATCCCAATATAGTTTTTCTGATCAAACATATGTGACTTATGGGTATAGACTATCGATTTTAATGTTACTCAAAGGCTCTTGTCAAACTTTTACAATTAATCTGTACAATAAATAAATAATGGGCTCAGAACTGAACCGAACCAAGCCATGAAATATAATAATGTATAAATACATATGAGGGATTTCGTGTCAAGTGACCCAATTCATAAATCGATGTCTTCCGATTTGGATGGAATTTGCACCAAGATTAGTAGTTAAGACACACATTTTCAACAAGATCGGTTAAAAAGTTTCTGAGTTAGAGGGGGTCCAAGTTTGACATTTTGGCCGTACAGGTGTTGATCAATCTTTTAAAAAAAATTTTTTGTTTTTTAAAAAAATTTAAAAAATTTTTTTTTTTATATTTAAACCTTTTTTTTAAATTATTTTTTTTTATACATAAGCCACTCGCATACCAAAAAGCGACCAAAACTACCTTAAAGGAAAAGACATAAGCTTTCTTTTGAGCAAAAAAAAAAAAAAACATTCCGGATAAATATAAAAAAAATTTTTTTTCAAAAGATTGATCAAATAGCTATCGATGCTGCTTGGGACAAATTTTGCTAACACCAATAGGTAATAATCAGGGAAACCAGAAATATGCTCCAAAAAACATGTTTTATGCGCATTAAATATGCAGTAAAAGCTGGAAAATATGCTCTGAAAAATGTTAAAAATATGTCCTAAAAAATCAAAAATTGCTAATTTGAAGACAAAATATTCAACAATTGAATAACAAAATTTGAAAAAAAAACCTAAAAATATTATCGCTTGAGCCCATATTAAGTAAAAATTGATAAAAGAGATGTTTGCGCCGAATATTATCTAGATATTAACATCCTAATGGGGTTTTGCGTTAAAGGGATTTTAGGTACGGCCGCTAAATTGTTAACAAATGTTAACATTTAAATGAAGTGAAAGCTATTTAAGGATGGGAGCATTAGACAAATGTAAAATGATTCGAAAATAACTTAATCTGCAGCATAATTAGATGGCTTACTGACACAAAGAGTCTTATTTGGAAAGTAGTTTTTATGGGGAATATGTGAAGTTATAGACCGATTCTTACCATTTACACAGACCTCGTCCATATTTGATCAAATAATCTACAAAATTGGAACTTGCACTTTGCGCACAAAGTTAACATGGACAGACAACCAGCCAGACGAACGGATTGACATCGTTAGATCACTTTAAAAAGTGATTTTGAGTCGATCGGTATACTAAAAGATTGGTCTACATTTCTACGTGCTTTGTCTTACAATTTGAGAGCAAAAATTAAATGTAAATGGCGAAATTGGAGGAACAGAATTTCGAAAAAAATAAATTTATTTTCTGCAAAAGCTCCTATAAGCATTTAAAAGAATTGAACGTGTTTCAAAATATGCCTTAAAAAGGCAAAATATGCACTATAAACCTAAAATATGCTGCAAAAATGCTCGTTTAACTAAATTATGCACAAAAATGCTGCAAACGGTAAAATATGCAAAAATATGCACTAACAAATCGATGCCAAAATTCATAAAAGGCTCCAAAACGGATAAATATATTGTTTGTGCCTTCATTGGTCGCAAAAGGAAAAACATGCAATTGCATGCATATTAATGGTTTCCCTGGTAATAAGTTACATGCATGAGAAAGAACACTGCTATGCTAAAAATTGAAAAACCCTCGTCTAGAGTTAGAAATTTTTTTTTTTTTATACATAAGGCACTCGCATCTCAAAAAGCGACCAAAACTACATAAAAGAAAAAGACATAAGCTTTCTTTTGACAAAAAAAAAAACATTCCAGATAAAAAAATATAAAAAGTTTTAAATTAAAAAAAATAAAAATAAAAAAACATTTTTTAATAAAACAAAAACATTTTTTTCAAAAGATTGATCAAATAGCTATCAAAGCTACTTGGGACAAATTTTGCTGACACCAATAGGTAATAAGTTACATGGATGAGAAAGAGCATCTGTACGGCCAAAATTTCAAACTCAAAAACTTTTTGACCGATCTTGTTGAAAATTTGTGTCTAAGCTACTATCTCGATCCAATTTCATCCAAATCGGAAATTCCTCATATATATAAAAACTGGTCCGAAATTCTCCGCAAAGCTTAAATTTATTCAGTTCTGTAACGGACTAAACCAGAAAGTGTTTCGTTCCTAAGGTAACGGTAACAAACCCAAGTTCATGGCTCCAGAAATTAATGGCAGTTCACTTACTCAACCTCAAAATATTTTCGAAATGCCTTTTTTGATTTGTTTCGCTTCAGCTCTGAGCCCTTCAATTATTAAGCATAAACTTTTAGAACTCAAAGTCACTTGTCATGAACAATTAAAGCAGCTTATAATAAATAAGATTATAGCAATATTAAGTATAATTAGAAACCTTTCTTCTCTTAACATCTTTTTCAGGATAAGAAACATGACATTCCATTAAAAACCAAAATAATAACCGACGAAGTGGCTCTATAGATTAAATCCTTTTGTTATCATGTGGATCCAGAGTATGTAACATAAACAGAAGTACATAGATATTTTGTATATGTTTATGTATGTATGTATACAATATATACTTATGTATGTGTGTGTGTGTGTGTGTTTGTAGTAAAATTAACATAAAAAAAGTTATTACTGTAAATATAATGTAAATATAATAAAAAGAAGTTTTAGCATTTGATTTAAAAGTTGTAAAATTTTATTTTTTCTCTATAATCCTTTCATTTTGTTGTCAATCAGTTTCCATACCAATTATTATTTTTGAATGCTTTCAACTTTTGTACAACAGGTGGTTTTACATATTAAAAAATTGTTTTCCTTTTTTCAGATAAGTATTTTTGTTAGCCAAGTAAATAAGCCACTTGTTATATTTTTCTGGTTTATTGGCCCCTAAGGGCTGAAAAACTCAAAAAATAAATACATAAATAAAAAAAATATATATGTATGTATATATGTATATAAATATTATATATATATATTTATAATAAATTATTAAGATTGTAGTTATTACCATGTTGTAAAGTAAATATGATTACATTGTTAAGTTATTGAAGAATGTTGTACAAGTATTTTGATTTCTGTTTAATATTTAGTTACAATTAATTCAACAACTAAAAGTTGAAGAAATAAAAATAAATAATTACTTTTGCAAGTAGATCTTTCTCATTACTATACCGACTAGAACAAAGGCTTAAAAAAGTCTTATCATTAAGTCAAAAGAACTAGATTAGAAAACAAGTCAGGTTTTTCTTTTGTTTTTTTATTTTTGCTGTCAGAATAGAGTAAATTTCTTCACTGCTGTTGCAGTTTGTGTATCTAGGGTTGTCGTTTGAATAAAAAACAAATCATGGTGCATTTACTTAAAATGGTCTCGATATTACAACAAACACATTTTAAATTTATACGCAGTTTGACAATCATAACTCTGCAAATAATGCGACTAGTGCATACACGCATGTAAAATGTAGCCCATAAGGAACTAGGGCTAGTCCAAAGGTAACTCCAATGTATGGAAAAAACAAGGTCTATTTAACATTACGATGTTCTATGGCAGAACCATATAACCCAGCTATCCAAAGGAGTAGTCTTAAAACTTCTCCATGGTATACTTAAGAGGATTAGTTTTGAAATCGTTTAAAAACGAAATTATGTCGTTAAAAAACGAAGACATGTCGTTTCACTACAAACTCTTTTTAACATTATTTTTTTTTTTTAAATTTCCTAAGCTAATCCCGCAAAGCTCTATGCTTGTCTGCAGGAAAGAAACCAGAGTCTCTGGCGGGAATCGAACCCGCAACCTCGGCGCTGATAGACTACCTCGCTACCAGCTAACCTACCGAGGCACTCCATGGTCCACGCTTGCATTACATTGGACCAGTCCAGGGAGTAGTCCATTTGATCAAAATGGATCAGGTAGTCCAACTTCAACACACTTTATACATAAACACATACAAGCAAACAATAAACAGCATGCTTATCAAGGTCACCCTCTAATAATTGCACCATGAAACAAATTGTGGTATTCCGAAAAATAAATTTTTTGTAATTTTTTAATAAACCTAATTATTATTTTTAGTATTTATTTTAGCTACATAACTATTTATTACTACATATTAGTTTTCCTTTAGGATAAGAATATTTAAAAAACCTTTTTCTTATGCCCGCCATACACTGCACAAACAAGTTCATTGCTTAAGTCTGGCACTGTATGGTGCATTTGTGTTGTGTATGACAAATTGTTTTTGATATTTGCTAAAGTTTATAAAACTGTACAGTTAGCTTGAGTAGTGTGTGTTAAAAATGTTTAGTTTTGTCGCGCTTTTTTAAGAGATGACAATAAAAAAATGAGCGAAGATAAAATATTCCGAGCAGGGTTCCTAGAATTTTGCAAAGAATAGCCTTAATTATGGCGCTTTAAAATCAGTAATAGTCTAATGAAATCGAATCCTATAATAAATTTTTGAAAAAAGTAAAAAAAAAGTAAAAGAAAAAATGTTTTGTTTGTATTTGCACTTGTTGCCTTCTTCGCTTCTTAATTAAAAATATGTACAATATTGCACAGTTAACTTGTATCGTATGTGTCACGCAGAGCACTGAACTTGTGTAATGTATAACCGGCATTACATGAATAACTTTAATAGCAACTGAAGCAAATATTTTGTAAACAGCATTCGAGAACTGTTAAAATGAGATAAAAGGAGAAATTTTTCAACTTTTATTATAAATAAATTTTCATATTATTCGAATGTGTATTCTAAGTCAAATTACAATCCTCAAAAGCTTTTAAACTTTAATAGTCTAATTCCTTCAATATTTTCCAGGAATATTTTCTATGCACTATCAAAATTTTCGTTTGTATATTTCTGTTACGAGGCTTACTTAAGCTATCCTTTGGCTAGCAATGAAGTAAATTGTATACAATTTACTTCATGGCCCGTTACGGCCTTCGTCAGCATTCTTTGTATCTTATAACTGGATAGTGCCTATTGTAAATTTTATGTATTTAACTTAATTATTTTAACAAATAGAATCTGGGAATTAATTTCTAATGGTGAGTACCATTTATTATATAAATTTTCATATTGTTCGAATGTGTATTCTAAGTCAAATTACAATCCTTGACTAAGAATACACATTCGAATAATATGAAAATTTACATAATAAATGTTACTTACCATGAGAAATTAATTCCCAGATTCTATTTTATTACATATTCTTTATTTTCTTAAACTTAAAATCAGTATCTACAAATTTCTACAATGTAGAAATTATTGTAAAATTTTAATAAAGCAAAAATAATATAAATTTTAATTAACACGGGGGTTACACGATCAAGTTTTGCCTTTCAAATTTTAATTAACTCACACTTTTTCACTAATACATTCGTACTTTTGAAATTTGTTTTCAAATTTTCTTTTCAACTTTTTGTTTTAAATTACAGCCAAGAAAACAGCAGATTATAAATATTCTGCCATAATTTCTTTTTATTATAAATAAATAAAAAAGCACTTATTTAATTAATTATATTCTTTTATTTATTATCTTCAAAACTTTCAAAGCTTAAAGTTGCTTTATTGATGACATCTTGAAAATAAACTGCTGTAAAACAGTGTGCGAAAATAAACTAAATCTTATTAAGCGTACGGCCCACGCACCCAAAAACGACATCTATTTTTTTTGGTGTTTGTACACAACCCTTAATACCGTTCATAACTTTTTTTCACGAAAGTAACAAACATTATGTAGTGTATTTTAGTGTTCCGTTGTGTTTTTAGCAACGCTTTTCACTAGTATTGTTTTTGTAGATACTTGGTAATTTGCCCACCCCACAACGCAAATAGCCTGTGTGTGTATTGTCTACATGTATTGTTTAGGTACATTTTTTTTCGTTTAAAATGTAAAACAGTTCGCAATGAAGTGTTCTCATCTTTATGTTGAGTTGAGATTAGTACAGTATTTGTATTGTGTACGAGGGTCACAAACAGAGAAACTTTTTTTAAGGTATTTTCAACACAAACACTATAAGCGTTTGTGCTTTCTATATTTCTTCCGTACATAATACTGGAGTATATAGTGTTTATTTTCGAACTCTGCTTTAAAATTGCTTACAGCCCATGAATCAAAAAAGCAAGATTGCGCACTCATCCGTACAAAAAAATTTTTACTGCGTATCTACGTCATCATAGCCTAAATATGAGTGTTTGCTTTAAAAAATGTAAGACACACAAATGCACATACACAAATTCTATTTCTTCGTCACACGCAAAAATAACTGACCTGCGCAATCTTGTTTCTTTGTTTCATGCTTGCAGCCTACGTCAAAGCTTTCAAATTTTGTGCGTTTTGGTTAGCAGTATGTGTAAACAACTTTCAAGAAAAACTTGAACGTGAAACTGCTGTGTGAATCAAAGTTAAATATCAAATTATTGCCAACCCTAGTTTGTGTATTTTTTTAATTTGTATGTGTTAATTAATTTTAAAGAAATTGAATATAATTGTTTAAGTTTTGTTTGCTTATAATTTTAACAAACATTACTAAATATATTTTATTATAAGATTGTATAAATAAATACTCAATTAGTAAAATTAAACAATAAAATCAATTAATTGACTTTATGTGGGAGTAAAACTACCAACAGTAGGTACATGGGTAAAAATTAATTGCAAAGAACTTGTTAACTTTGAATGTTTTACATTATTTGATCATTAAGATCGATATTTTAATATATTAATTGACACTTGAAGCTGCAATATGTATTTGATTAATTTTTTACAAATTAAAACCTTTACCAGCAATAAAAACATTTTTAGGATCGATAATAATATTAGAAACAATTCAGCTTAAGGCCTTGTAGATACAGCTACACTTTAAGCATTGACATATTTATGTATATTCTAATGTTAAACCTAAATAAATAAATTAGATTAATACATTCGGCAGTTTCAAACAAAATCGGTCAAAGAACACATCTACCTTCCATATACACCATGTAACAAGAAATCTTCATGCGACACCAATGCGGCATTTATTTAAAATCTATTAAATAATTTCATATAAAATTATTCATATCGCACTTGATTTTCACTTTTTGCAAAAAATCGACACGTAATATTCTTAGCTGCACGCTGTAAAATTATCGTGCTATATTGTTTGCTTTTTATTAATGCCTTTAATGTTAATTAAGTTAAAACGTCAACAAAATATCGCACACTAAATCATAAACAGGCACAACTCAAAATTCAAAAAATGTTAAGGAAATGCAGAAAACTGGCCTCAAAAACATTGTTGCACTCTTTTAATCAAATTGAGTTTCACAAATGTTAAAGAAGACAGTGACGCAAACGAAATTTTCGTTTTCGCTTAAGATTTGATTTTTGAACTGATATATGAATAAAAACCGATATTGATAAATTTTGAGTTGTGTCTATTTATGATTTAGTGTGCGATTAGTGTGCAATGCATAAGCAAGTAACCTAGATACTAAACATTATCGTATGAAGATTTTTCAATATGATGTGCAGAGCGAAAAAAAGTCTTAATTTTGTATACTTTTTTCTCGATTTTTAACAAAATAAAATCCAAAAAATGTTTAAAATACATACTAAGAATATTGAAAAAAAAGAAATTCACTTAACATTTTTGAAAACCCTTTTTTATGTATAATTAATAAATCTGGGTTAGAACTTTTTAGAACTTATTTTTTAAAAATAATTTATGAAATGAAATTGCTTAGAACTGTGTTGAGCGGAAATACACAGTATTTTCTGGGAAGTCGGGTATATTTTTGAATTCAACATTTATTATATATTCATTTGATTTCTTGTCGAATGTTAGTTACATTATGTTTCGATGAAAGTCGAATAAAAATTTTACCATATTCTGAACAATTTTACGTAGAAAATTAAGGTTATAAAAACGGTTTTTTTTTATCAAATTGCACTAATCTTGCATAATGATGAAAATTAATATTTTTGCAAAAATTATTTTTGACTATATGTAGTATATAACTTATATGTATTCTTTTAGAAAAAAAATTATAATTTGTATTCTAAAACTACAGAAGTAATAAAAAAAACAAAACTTTAAGCTAGTTTTACAAGAAATTAATATTTTGAATTTTTTACCTAAAAGAATTTCCTTCTCTGCTAGGATAATTAAAAAAAAAAAAAAAAAAAAAAAAAAAATCACTTTCCTTCGAGCCGGATTTGAACCAGCGACCTATGGATATCGACTGATCAAACTTTTCTTTACCGTATGGATGTGTTTTTGCTAAGGCGTTATATTAAGAGAACAATTCTGGCTCGACGAACAAATTTGCAAATTTTGTGCCGAAAGCCACGTGTGTAAGTCTTACATTAACGGATAACTAGACACAAGGCATGGATAAATTATTGCATCTACAGTCCACCGCTCTACCAACTGAGCTATCGAAGGCAATGAAATTTTCCAGAAAAAATTTAAATAAATGTTTATTATGTTGTCTTCAAAGTGCTTGTGTTTGTAAAATTTTGTAAATTTATGCGATAAAGCGCATGATTGAAAAAAGCTTTTATAAACGTATGCTGAATAATTTTTAATATTTGAAAAAGCTTTTGACATATTGCAGCAAACTGTTACTAAAAAATTAAGAGCGCAATGAAAACCTTTATTTTAAAGTAAAATAATTAAATATTTTAAACCCTTGACCTTGGTGCAATAAAAACAGTAAGTTTTATAAATAACAGAATTCTATTCCAATCGAAAGGGGAATTCCAAAAAAACCAAAAAAAAAAAAACAATTTTTGGTATGTATTATTATTTTGAATGCAACAAAAAATGGTAGTTACTAGGGTGTTCAATTAATCGGGTTTTATTATTGTTCGATTAAACGATTAATCTATATTTGTCATTTTAAACTTATTCGATTTAACGAAACAATTTTTAAAATTAATCGATTAATCGAATAATTCTAAGTCCAGAAATTTTATAAATTACAAGATTTTTGTTTTCTATAATTGTAGAAAAAATTAGTACCTGAGTAAATAATGATTCTTTTTTAAATAAAACTTGTCAATATAGTCCAAATTGTTGCTTCACTTTCCGGCACTTAGATTTTAAAAGAGTCAATATAACTTTGGATTTTTTAAAACTTTTCATGGGCATTCCATCCTCTGCTATGCTTCTCTGCAAATAATTTTCTCTAGAGAATAGATCGAAGTATCTTGTTTAACATATTTATTCATTGGATTTTGTTGGTGGCGCATCTTTTCAGGTACTAATTTCCTCTAGAGAATCGGTCAAAGTATCTTGTTTAAAATATTTATTTCTTGGATTTTGTTGGTGGCGCATCTTCTTCAAGTACTATCCCAATAAAAAAATTTAGCTTCAAACGAAGCAGGTTTGTAAGGGAGAAATGTAAGAGTTTCGCTTACCATTTCGCTTACGGATGGCATGAATTTTATATGGTGAGTTCTCACTTTGAACAATACATTTTTGACACAAAAAGCACTTTATTCAACGCATATAAAAACTGGTGAACGTAGCTATCAGCTTTACACACTAAATGTGTTTTTTTACAGTTATTTTTTAATATTCTCTCTTACAAACCAAACCTCTAGAAATCGAAATGAAGTGGATTTAAAATCGAGCAATAATAAAATGAAAGTTCATAAAATTTTTAATAATTTTAAGTAGGCTTAAGTTCATTAAATTTAATTTTCATTAAATTATATAAATGAAGAAAGGAATTTTACAACATGAAAATTAATTAAAATTGTTATTGATAATCTTTCATTCTTGACAGTGGCCGGGGCTCGAACCCGGGCCGGCAGGTTACCATGACATGTTTCGATCGCAACCACTCGATCTCCTCAGATGGATTTGCCGTTTTACACTCGCAGCCATCAACGACTGCTGACGTCAATAGTCAAACATCAATCCTTAAACCAAATTGTATTTTAACCTTTGGTAGATCGAAGTTTGCCTTTTTGAATGATTATCCATTTTAGTTGATTTTACATGTTCTTCCTTACTTCTGTTTTTAATTTTCATGTTGTAAAATTCCTTTCTTCATAAAAATAATTTAATGAAAATTAAATTTAATGAGCTTAAGCCTAATTAAAATTATTAAAAATTTGGATTAAAAACCATAAATAGTTCAACAAAATAACCACAATACTAATTATAGTTCATAAAATATTCAATTTTATCTACTTCATTCTTTAAGTATCTATTATTTTTGCAAGAACACTTAAAACCATTGAAAACTACGGTAATTTTGTAAATAATGGAATATAAATTATCGTTCAATTTCAATTCATTTTGATTTCAGGAACATACCCGATAGTTTAATATAAATCTTTGCGTTAACATACGTTTGTCGTTTTTGATTTTGAATTATTAATTTTTGTTGAAGAAAACTGTTTTTTTTTAATTCCAAGGCACACATACATTTAGTTTGCTTATTCGACTTAAAACTTAAAAAAAATTATACATTTAACAGAGATAATATATATTACTATCATTCGATTAATCGGTATAAATGCTTCAATTAATCCTCTAATCGAAATAAGCAATTTTAAATGAGTCGAACAATTAATCATCTGAAATTGTTCGATTAATCGAACAAGAATTAATCGACTGAACACCCTAGTAGTTCCCAAGAAATAAAGTTTCTGAAATACGTACAAACATATGGTAATATATTATGAAGCAGAACAATCTTTTTGTTTGAAAGCAGAGATTTTATAATTAATATTAATTTTGGACTCACTAACACAACATTTTGTCATGTTACAGTAGTTGTCGTAAAAGTCAATTTTTATGTATGTAAATGCTAAGATTTATAAAGAAGTTATGTCATCAAAAGCTTTTTTCGGGTGTAGTATTTGTACGGGTGCTGTTCAAATATGGAAACAATCCAATAAAATTTGGTAAGATAACTTTGATTGCAATACAATTAGCTTGGACCAAATTTGATCTTAATACCAACATAATAAGATGGTTTATGGGCACAAAAAACTATTCTGGAAAGAAGCTTTACTAGGGGCTATGTGAAATTGTTGACTGATTCGCCCGATTTTCCATAGGTCCTTGTAGCGCCTATTAGAGCCTATGTACCAAATTTCACCAAATTATTTACAAAATTGCGCACAAGTTTAACATGGACGGACAGCCTGCCAGTCAGCCTGGCGGACATCGTTAATTCGACTCAGTATTACAAACATCAGCACAAATGCATAATATTCTCTCCACTATTGTGGTGTGGGTTTAAAAATAGTCCCGTACTCTATTTTATACATTTTTTTAGTTAAATACATCATATTTCAAAGGTGGAGACTGATGACGAAAACCGTATCGAGTCGTTCTGCTGCTATTTGAATTGAGATTTCTTCTTTTGTAGCCAAGGAAACGATACAGCAACAGTAAGTGAGAAACCAATCTTGTGTGTATAACAAGACGATTGTTCAGACATAATACCAAAATAAAAATGGGTCCCAAAGCCAGCCGCTTATCGCCTTGCCTCTTCATCTTCATTTTCATTCAGTGCTTGCTGGGTGCACGTCATTGCTAGTGTAAAAAGAGTTGTTTGATTCAGCAAAATTATTTGTTTGATATTTACATACATATGTATATAAATTTCGGTAAGCTTATTTGTTTAACACAGCTTAATTATTTGTTAAAAAATTTTTTTTTTAAATCCGTGTTTTTTCAATAAACGAAGTGCAAAAAAAATTGTTTGAACATGCAAATTTATTTATAGAACCGATTTCAAACAAAAAATGTTTTGATTCTACAAATTTTTTGTTTGAATTGGAAAAATAATTTTTTCTGTAGATGGTTCGTCAGTTCAAAATAGAACACGCTCTAATTGAAAAATTCGAGCTGACGTTTACAGAAACAATTTTCCAAGTTTTTACACGTCATGTATGCATTTTGCAGTGTGAAATTTGACAAGCACACTGCTAAATTAGTGCTGGGATACTATCGATATTTTTTACTATCAATATTAATCGATAGTTCAGATTTCACTATCATCGATAGTATCGACTGAATGTTAGAACTTGTGCAGGAAATCTTTAACTGGTTTTTTTTTTATCAGGCTACAGTTCTTTTTTTTATCACTTTATTGAACGAATGATACGTATGTATGTACGCAAGTTTTTTTAAGATGACAGTTTTTGAAAAATTGTGCTGCTGATAAGCCCCTTTCTGAAGGAACCGAAGTAGCAGGGACTATAAGATATTTTTTTGCAACTTTAGATAATTTTCTAAATTAGTTTTGATTCTAAACCGAAAAGGTAATCAATCTAGCGGACTGTTCATTGTTTCGACCCATGCTCGCAATTGCATTTGCATTTTTTTTTTACAACACTACAAAAATATTTGACATTCCACTCCCTATGTAAACATATACAAATTTCGACATAAAGGCATTTAATTAGAAGTAAAAAATCACAGCTAAGCAAACCATACCACCTGCCATGTATTCATTGCTGTAATTCAGCGCGCATTAATAATAGCAAGAAAAAACTTGCAGCAAAAATCTGTGTGTGTATAGCTGCTGTTTCATGTCTTCATAGCTGTATTTTAAAAAATTATAATATCGATATTGATATTTTTCCTATCGATATTTTTGATAATTTAAGACTATCGATAATATCGATAGTACTATCGAAAGTTTCAAAGCACTATGCTAAATACATATCTCTCTAAAACCACCTTTAATACACATTCCTCTATTTAAGCGTCAAATCATGTATGCCTTTGTTAAGTAATAAAATAAGTTCAATACATTTAAATAAACAAATAAAATAACCGAAATAACAAAGGATTTTATGGGTAGAGATAGTCGGGGTTTTTTTGCTCATATCTCCCCATCATATCTGGCGCCTTCGGAAAGCCCATTTCAACGGACAATTGGACATCGTCAACTTTGCTACCAATGAGGACCCAGAATATATATACTTTATAGGGTCTATATGTAGAATTTACGGACGGAATGACAAACTTATATAAGCCCCTTTCACCTGTGGTGAAGGGTATACAACAAGATCAAAGCTTTCAAGCTTTTTACCAAATTGTTGTCATTCCTAGTTTTAGGAAAAAATGTGAAAAATTTTTGCTTTTTTAGGAAAATTTTCCGCATATTTTCAATTTTTGTGTAACTAAAAATAATTTGTATGGCAGAACAACTTTTGCCGGGTTAGCTAGTATAACATTAATATTTTAGTATATAATTATATGCACGTCTAATTTTGAACTGTTAGTAGAAATAAATCCAGGCATTCTTTATGTTTCATATGTATTTTATAGCACATTTTAAAAACAAAGTATAGACTTTTATTTTATCTAGAGAAAAAAATTTGTTCCCAATTTTCATACGTCAAATGTAACATTGACAAGGTGTCCCTAAATTGTGTGCATGTAGCTGTAGGTACCCATAATGCATGAAGTTAATTGTGAGTCACATCTTAACGTCAAGTTTTTTACCCAATTTAGTTTAACATTTCTTTATTTCAATGTTTGACAAATTCAACCATGGAGGGGTATACAATTTACTAGCGCGTTAAGATTGATGAAGTTTTTTACGAAAATGGGCGTTCAAATCAAAATCCATTGAGTCCACTTCGTTATTTTTGGTCAGCGATGTTAATTGGCCGTCACGATCATGTGATTTGATCAATAAGACAAGAACAATTCAAGAGCGTAAGGATGAGACAATTCGGCACAAGTACGACATCAGATATATCTCAGAGTCATTAAAAATATGGACCATCGGATAGAGGCAAACCATCCTTGGAATTGAGACTATTTGATTTCAGACGTTTTTAAATTTTTGTAATTCTAATGTTCAGCTCCATCTGCGGGGAGTTCGTATAGCCATTTTTTTCAGAAGAACATAATTCCTTGTTCTATGTTCTAAATCACAATAAACCATTGTCTTATGTATGTATTTGTCTAACGAAAAAAATTGTTTCAGTGGTAAACGTCCGTTTTTAAAAGCTTTATTAGTTATGCATATTAAAGTAAAAATGTTCTTTTTCCAAGTCTTTTGATTTGCTTGGCAATGTGTGATCGTGTTCATTTCCTAATATTGATTTTACTAATATTTTTCTTAACCTTTAGCATCAGGTATCAATAAAAAAAACACATTTTTTGCGATTTATACTTGTGAGTTTTTAGTCGATGGTGAAGTGGCTTAGCAAAGATGACAAAATAAAATTTATGTTTTTGACCTTTAGAATGTTGAGAATTATTGTGTTTTTTTTGGGATGCTCCTAGAATAGTTAAACAATAATTGTTGGTTTGTCATTTTGTATGTCTTTATATTGTTCATTTTTTATTTTTTGTATAAATATTTACAGATTTTATTTATATTTATTTATTTTAGAAACAATTGCTTTGTTTTGAAAAAAAGTTTAAGGTCAATGTTGGTTTTGTTTTGAGCAGAAATATAGCGGCAACAAAATCGTACAGCATATGGCGGGATTTCTATTTAGTTTAAAACGTATTGTACACGCATTTTTTAAATAAATATATTTAAGCAGTTAAAAATATTTTTCTAATAATGTGACCTTGTTATTGGTTTAAAGTATTTCAATTATGGCGTAAAATAAACTGTGAATTGTGTACGAAGATAAAACGACGTAGAATTACTAATATGTGTAAATGTTGGCAAATTTTTGTTAACTGAACAACCAAACTTTATAAAATGATTACGATAGAAACTTTAAATAACAAAAATCTTCTTATAAATGTTTGCAATTTAGCTCTTGTATTGAAAGTAACTGGACAGATCTGTATAATTTTTCTTATGTATAAATCTGTCACTAAGGTCATCCCACAGCTGCTACTTAAGGTGTTTAATCATGGGATCACTGTCAGAAGCGGTTCAATTTTTTTTCTTTTTTTAACTTATTACTAAAAAAATAAATGAAACGGTAACATTTTATGGTAAGTAGGTGTCTTGGCTTTTTTAATTGATTTTATTATTTTTAAACAGTTTAAAGCGTTTGTTTATTTTATTTTATCATCTTCTTCTTTTAACGAATACAATGTTTTCTGGTGTTTTTTTATTTTTTATTTTCGTATATTTCTCAAGTGTTTTGCAAACACTTAATTATCTGGCATGAAAATGCTTTAGTTTTACTAGAGATTTATTTGAATAATTTAATTATGTTAAACAATTTTTATAGTGCATGAGTTTGTGGTCTGTTTGCCAGTCTACTGCCACTGTTTTGAGGTTGTTAATTTGTTTTTTTTTATTATTAACCTAGTTTTTGAAGATTGCAAACTAAAAAAAAGAGAAAGACCATATAACCTCTTAGATTTGTTAAAAGATCTTTGTAAATAAAAACTTCAAATGTTTTTCAATGAAAAAGTTTTATTTAATTACTGAAATTTGTTATGTTCAAAAAAATTCAGGAGTGAGGTTTATATGGATGCCATGTCCTATTATAGGCATTAAAAAAAATTTGGTTTTGTTTTTATTTTAAAAGGTAAAATGGCAGTAAGAGTAATTTTCAGAAATAAAGCTTACACGCGCAAAAAAATTATTTTTTACAGTGCGGATTCGGTACATCTAACTTGTTAACTCTTTTTATACACTTCACCACTAGTGATTATAAAAGTGTCATCCTGTGTGACACTTTTATAATATTCATCTATATATTCTGGACTCTTGAGTAATTTTAAGTCGATTAAGCCATGTCCGCCTGTCTGTCCGTCTGTTGAAAACACGCTCACTTTCGATCAATTTAAAAGAAAAAAACAATGTTGATGTTTGATGTTTGAATTAGAATACGATTTTGCACAAATTAGGTTTATATAACTATAAATCATAATACTAAAAGTCGTGAAGATCGGTCTATAGTAAGCCATAGGCCTTATATAAAGCTTATAACGAACAAATTATATTGCAATAAAATTTGATCTGTCAGAGTTCAATAGCACTAAAGACACACAAATTTTGCTAAAATAGGTCAATAATTTACGATAGGCTTCGTATAAAGCCCACTCCCGGGAAAAATTTAAATAAGCCTAAAATATGTCAACAAATTTCTATAGGGTCTTCCCTTTTATTTTGTATCGGGTTTGCTAAAAAATATTATATACTAATATTTAAAAAAAAATGTATTTAAAATGAGAATTTTGAAAAATTTTAGGTCCTTTAAAAAGGAGAGACGAAGCTGCCACGCAGTGTAAACAATGTATGCACAATTTGTCAAGATTGTGTCTAGTTTTTGGATAAAAAAACTGTGTCCACCATTTTCTGACATTCAAGAAATTGTTCGGAATACGGCTGGCATAAATAAAACTTCAAATTATTTTTTTAAAACTTCCCGGGAGAAAATTCCGGAAAATCGGGAACCCTACAAATCAGTTATGAATCTCTTTAATCATTCTAATGAGTTTGCCATTTTTTTGAGAGAATACCATGAATCAAATAAACAAGATTTCACATTGCGCAAGTCCGTTATTTTTGTGTGTGACGAAGAAATTTGTGTATGTGCATTTGTGTGTGTCTTACATTTTTTGCAACAAACACTCATATTTAGTCTATGATGACGTAGATACGCAGTAGAAATTTTTTTGTACGGCTGAGTGCGCAATCTTGTTTTTATAATTCATGAGAGAATACAACGTTTTTTATCAAGGAAATATCTCATTGCATTGAATTTAACACAAAAAAATCCTAATTATTTAATTGATCAAATTTTTGGCTCTTGACATTTCTGTCTAATCGGTGAGTATGTAAAATCAATTTACGCGTGGGTGTTAGCGCATGTTAAGAGTTACCAACAATAAAAAAATTAAGGAAAATAAAATTAATTATTGTTCACTTAAAGGTCAAAATTGAAAGGAATTAATTTGAAAAAAAAAAAATATATATATATATTAAACAAAAATTTACATCTTGTATACATTTGTTTTATTCTTTAACAATTTGCTTGTTAAGTTTTTTCTCTTCTATACGTATGAATAATTGATATTGTTAATTAAGCAAGGTTAAATATCTCAAGTAAATGAAGTGAAAAGTTGTAGTACAATGAATGAAAAGTATGCAAAACTGCTACTTAAACATAAAAATATTATTCTTAGCAAAATTATTTACATATTTACTTGAATATACAAAAGAAATACAAAACTAACAATAAAAAAATCTCGCATAAATTTTATTTCATTTAACAACAAAAATATTGCGTCATTAATAGTTAAGCGAAAACAACAAAAACAACAACGATTTTAGTAGAGTATTAAAATAAATAAACAAATAAATTGTATTTATATTCGTAATCTTAACTAATTATTTAGTGGCATAAAACGATAATTATTTTTGTCTTTTCAACTGACATCTTGGACACACACCGAGACAGTGGTGGTCGTCGGTCAAGTCACTTGTGGTGTTAGAAAATGATGATGACGATAATTATTTTTTTTTATTTATACTTAAAACAGAGCTTTAAAAGTACCCTTTTTAAAATCTACTACTAAAAGTTCACGTTTTAAAAAATTTATGTAAATATGTAATTGGTACTAATGGTACTTTTAAAAATTCTATTTGGAAAAGAGATAAACGACTCAACTTTTTCTCTTATAAACAGAGTTGCCAATTTAGCCATTTAGTTGCTATATTTATTTTTTTTACCTTGTTTAGACATTAAAAAATTAACTTAATCATTACCCATATTTTAAGAATGTCAATTTTTATTTTCTTATAAAAATTAATAAAATTGCTATATTTACATTTTTTTTATTTATTCTAGATTTGGATTTTTTTAATATTAACACAAACATCTTGTTGTTGTCGAATGGCTGATGACGTTTATTTGGCCCTTCGCGGTTTGATGGGAATTCGCTTTTAAGTTCTCTTTCCAATTGTGTGTTATAATTAACAGGCTATTTCCCTGCTGATTGCAATTTTAATGAGCAAATTTTTCGTTTGTCTTTAACAATATTCTGCCGCTATAATTCCAATGGCATCTTTAAAATAAATTGCAATATAACTAAGTTTTCAAGCTTGAGGTCCAGTTTTGAGAATTATAACTGAAGGAGAAGATTTAGTACAGACACTTAAGGAAAAGGAGGCACAGGAAATAGCCAGAACAGAACTGACAACAAATATAGATAATCACATTAATAAAATGAGACTAACTAATAGGGATAAGTTAATATTGGACAAAGTAAAGGAAGCAGATAGATTTTTGAGATCTAATAGGGACATTATTATTTTAAGTGCAGACAAAGGGAATACAACGGTGGCAATGAATAGATTAGATAAGGATCCTACTAATAAACTAGAAAAGACTAATAATAATTTAGCTCAGGAACTTTTTATTAATGAGATAATTACAATCACAGAAAGGAATAAGTTTAAAACAAATACAGCAATGGCACCTAAGTTATACGGTGTCCCAAAAATTCATAAAATTGATTTTCCATCGAGACCAATATGTTCAATGATAAATTCTCCATCATATGAACTATGAAATGGAATATAATAAGGGAACATACGAATATAGAAAAAGATTTATTCTTACGTATTCTTAAAGTTTGTATAATAGATAGTAGATATTTTCAATTAAATAATTGGTTCGCCAGCTTCTCCAATTGTAGCAGATATAGTTATGGAAAAATTATTAGACATATGTATCGAAAAATTAATTATAAAACCGAAGTTCTTGATAAAGTATGTTGATGATTTATTTTGTATAACTCAGGAATCAGGAATAGAACAAATGTTAGATATTTTTAACTCATTTCATTCGGACATTAAATTTACAATTGAAAAGGAATCTAATTCAAGACTTTCATATTTGGACACCTTGATAATAAGAAGAGGGAATAGGATATTAATATATTGGTATCAAAAGCCAACATATTCTGGGAGAATTCCTAATTTTTTCTCGAAACATCCGAGGAGAATAATAATTAATACAGCTAAAAATTTTATAGAAGGAGTTCTAAAAATAAGTGATTTAGAATTTCATGGAGATAATAAAAGGAAGATTTCAAATATTTTAACTGATAATAGCTTTCCTAGACAATTAATAACAGATTTTTTAACACAGTATAATAATTATAGAATAAATAACCGAAATAGTATACCAGAACAGAGAATTTATAAATATGTAACATATATACCAAAATTTTCAGAAAGATTGGAAAAATCAAATATATATGATAGTAAAATATATAAAAAAAACCTCATAAATCTTTTAACACAGTGGGTAAACTATTTACTAAAATGTAAGACAAAATAAAGAGGATGGAAATGTCAAATATTGTTTTTTAAAATACCTTGTAAGGGTAATGACAGTGGACAGTGTAATAAGGTATATACAGGTACAACGAAAAATAAACTAAAAACTAGGATAGCAGGACATAAGTCAGATCAAAAATATAGACACATTTCATCACAAAAAAAAGCTTTATCATCCCACTGGGCTAATCTTAACCATTATCCAGATTTTGAAAATACAACAGTTTTAAACACAGAAAATAATTATAAACGTAGATTTATGTTAGAAATGTTACAAATCATGAGTGTACCAACAATGTCGAGAATTAATTTTAAGTCGGACACTGAGAATGTAGCCTAAAATTATTGACACTTAATTTATAAAAATTGAAACGGAAGTTAAAAATTTATTTATATTGTAATAGATCAAGTTTGATTTGGAAAATATTTTTGTATTCAATTCATTTTAATATATTGTTAAATTTGTTTGTTAAATTTTGTTAAGTAAGAAAAGAAAAATAACCCGGAAGAAGGCACTCAAAGAAGTGCCGAAATATTTATTGGTTAAAATAAACGTTTAAAGTTTTTCATATAAAATTAAAAAAAGACCTCAAGCTTGGAAATTTAGTTATATTATAATTATAAAGGTCGAATAAATTACATATGATAAAAAAATTGCTTTAAAATTGCGTGCAGCCTACGGCACAGCTTTCAATTTTGGTAAATTTTAAGAAGCAATCAGGGGTGTGCTGGAAATCGAAAACGTAAAAATTTTTTTTATAATTTTTGTTATAAAATTGTGTTCAATAGAGAAATATTTTTATAATATTTGTCATAAAATTCTTTTATTACAGAAATCTTATTAAAAACGACTTTTAAAATTAATGCGTTTTACGTTTTAGATTTCCAGCAAAACTTGAAAGCGAAACTTGAACGTGCGACTACAAAAGCGTAATACGCTCAGTGGTTCCTATGCGATAACAGTAACGACATCGAGTTTGTCGACGATATAAATTTTTAAATACAAAAATATTTAGTTAATGTAACTAATTAAAATCTTATTTATAATTTTATTGTAAAATAAATGTTAATAAATTATTTTTATTTTGTTATATATGTTTAAAATATTCCATTTTTAATACTTCATACTTTGATTACCACCCGTATTCATAGGAACTACTTTTAAAATCCATCGATTTAAATTTCCAGAACTTTCAATATTGTTAAATAGGCAGTGGATTTTTTTTTTATTTTTTTAAATTAACACTCAAGTTTTCTTTTACAGCATTCGCTGAAGGGAGCTTCGGTATTAATGTAATCAGTGTACTTGCAGCCGAGAGGAGCAACCCTTGAACCACAACTAAAAAGACAAAGGCAATATAACAAATTTTCACACGTTTGAATTACTGCAAAACTATCATTGCCACACAATATTCGTGCACAAGTTTTAGGCCATTTAGCTTTCTCACCTGGTGAAAGAATTAGTTCCTTATAAACACATTTTCCAGGATGATCTGTTTGCGACAGCAGTGATATTCAATAATTTAAACTATTAATTGTTAGTTTTGATATTTTTTAGTTAAGCCCTTATGACACTAAATTTTTTATTTATTGGATTGATATAGAATTGATAGAAAGAAACAGTAAATGTTGGAAAGAGCAAACTATAAAAAATGTAAACAAACATTTTTTTTCAGCTTTTCTTTTGTTTTGATTTTGTTTATTTTATTAAATATTTTCAACTGTTTGCTTATGAGAAACATAAAAACAAAACAAACAAAAAGCGGTAAATCGCTGCATTTGCCCCTGAACCGCTGATTCAGCAATACTTTTAATATTTCCAGCTTGAAATGCCAATTTTAAGTTGAAAAGTTTTACACTTTTTTTGACAGATCTTCATTTTTTATCGATAACTTTTATAAAATTGTTGACAGTTTGCCATTTATCTTAATACAGCTGAACTCTTTGCACTTGGTAAATTTTTCTATTACATTATATTTGTACTGTTCACTAAAATTTGAACAATGAATTAAAAATGTAGTGTCATAAGGCCCTTAAGCCCTTATGACACTACATTTTTTATTCATTAATTGATATAGAATTGATAGAATGAAACAGTAAATGTTAGAAAGAGCAAACTATAAAAAATGTAAACAAAGTTTTTTAGTTTTTTTTCTCTTGTTATGGTTTTGTTTCAGGGATGGCGTTGAGAAGTTTTTAAATTGTACCAACAATTTTTAAAAATTTTACTTTTTTACCCTAATTGTACTAAAAGATTTTTTTAGTTGAAATTAATTTTTTTTTGTTCATAAAAAACACCACAAAAAAGTATTATAAATCTTAGTTTAAAAAGTATCAACAAAAAAGTACAATTGAAACAACTTAGCCATCCCTGTTTTGTTTATTTCATTAAATGCTGCCAACTTTTTGTTTATGAGAAACCTAGAAACAAAAAGAGGTTAATCGCTGCATTTGCCCCTGAACCGCTGATTCAGCAACACTTTTAATATTTCAAGCTTGAAATGTCAATTTTAAGTTAAACAATTTTACATTTTTTTTTTTGACATAACTTCATTTTTATCGATAACTTTAGTAAAATTTTTGACAGTTTGCCATTTATCTTAATACATCTTAACTCTTTGCACTTGGTAAATTTTTGTATTACATTATTTTTGTACTATTCACCAAAACTTGAACAATGCATTAAAAATGTAGTGTCATAAGGGCTTTAGGCTTGAGTTCATCAAATTTGATTTTCATTAAATTATTTTTACTGAAGGAAGGAATATTTACAACATAAATTTTTTTTTAAAATTCATTGATAATTTTCTTGGCTGAGCTGGGGCTCGAACCCGGGTTGAATTTACATGTTTCAAGAATCACCACATACTTTCATCAGAATTCTTTGAGTTCTAACCTCTGCACCACTGCGGTGCCTGCCAGACAACAGTCAAACATCAAACATTAGCCAGTGGACTGGTGGTTCGAAATTTGCTGTAACTATCATTTTTAATTTAATATAACATGTTGCTTCCTTTCTTCTATTTTTCGTATTCTTTCTGTCAAGACTTTGCCTTTAAAATCTGAATACATTTGTTTATTATGTTTTTTGTCCACTTTCGTCGACATTTTATTTCTACAACTTGAATTACAAATCAAAATTAAAATTAACAGTTCAACTAAAAATCACAATTGTTCTTATTAATTGTTAATCTAAAATAAATAAATGCCTGGATGTCTGTAGTAACCCCGAGATTCGGCGGTAAAACCTACGTAACAAAAGCTTAAAATGAAAGCCAAAACTACAAAAATGTTCATGTTGTCTTGAACACGTCCTAATACAAAATAATTTTTTATAGATTGAAAAGTTTCTAATTAAAAAAAAAAAAAAAACCAGATAACAAATGTTCTTAATTGTATTTATTTGATTTTCATTTTTAAAATTATAAGACACAGACAGGTATACAAATATACTTTGGACATACATAAATTAAATATTCTTAATTCATTTAAAAAACAGATAATCATTTTTATACCCTAACTGCCAGTTCATATATTTCCGAACGCAGACTTCGGTCACTTATCTTACATTTAAAACAAAAACAAATTACAAATTAATTATACAGAAAAACAGCGACCGGAGAAAATAAAAGTGTTTGCAAAATAACGAGTTCATTAATTTAGTTTAATGGGCTTAAAATTTTAACAGAATATTTTAAACGAATTTTACTTTTAAGGTTCTGCTTTATTGTATTAAAAAATTACACCAATAAATGTTGTCTTCCTCTTCGTTTTAGGGCCTTAAACATAAAAAGTAAAAGTCTTTTTTTTCTTCAGACTTTTTTTTTTGTAAGAAAACCTTTATCTAAATTCAACAAACTCTTCATCAGATATTTAAAAAAAAAAAACAAAAAGACGGTCATGCGAATTTAGGCTTCATTAATAAATAGCTGCAGATGGAATAACAAAAACAACAAAAAAAAAAAAAAAAAAACAGCAGTCATTTATTGTTACATGTCATGCATGTTATTTATAATTTGAAGTTGTAGGTAACTACACTCAGAAAATTTTTGCTAAATGACATAAAATCTTAACTATTTTAATTTTAACGCAAACTATGTTTTCTTCTTACTAAGCCCTAGTCCATATTATGAAACATTTGCTGCGAAACTTTTGAGTTTGATGATGAAAGTGTAAAGACGAGTGGAAAAGTGTACTTTGTTTCATGTTCAAGCAGTTTTTGTGAGTTTGTTATTGACAGAATGGGAACAGGCATACAAAATGATTTAATGCTGCAAAACAAACGTTTTACTGAATTTAATTTACGAATGCAGTTTCAAAAGAGAATTGAAGAAAGTTTCTGCAGCAAATGTTTCATAATATGGATAAGGACTAAGTTGCAGTCATTATTCTTTACATTACTTTAAGACAATTCAAACATTTAATTTTTTCGTAGTATAACTAGACTTCTCAAAACTTACAAACAACAGTTGTACAATACAAACACAAAAAAAATATTAGCTTGCTTGCAATTGTAAAATTAAAAAACTAAAAACTGGTTGCATGGATTTCTAATTATAATTTTACTTTTTACCAGGTTTATGGAAAGCTACTATGATTTTCTTTAAGTGTAAAATTAGTAAGTTGTCGATATTCCTCGTACTACTAGTAGGAGTTGGGTTAGTACCCAATACGACTTCCTTTTTATATTAAAGCGTGATATTTGTGCAATCGTATTCAGACATTAATGTGTTTATCATTATTTACATTGTGATACATTCAAAGTTAAAAATATTCACATTACGTATGGATGCTCATTTTGTTGCAATAGTGTCAGTTGACTTAAAGCCCGGCTTTAAAAATAATATTTGAAAACTAATACAGTAGCAGACACTGACGTTATCCAGCTCACGAAGTTAAGCAACAATTTGTATTTTAAAAACATCGACGAAAGTCTTTCAAAATTAGTGAACGATAAAGAAAAATCAATTACTTTATTCATCTCTAAAGTACCTGTTTATTTCACATGGTTTTGGGAAGATTAAAGCGCACATAACCTAAGGGCATAATTAAAGAAGAATGTCCAATATAAATGTTTACAAATGATCACAGAAATAAGTTAAATGCCGAAGGGCAGCATGGCCACACATCAAACTGCTTCTTCAATTTTACGGATGTTTTTGCATTATTTTGATTTTCTTAGCACAGCCCAGGTGGCCGCATCAGAGAGAGAGAGCGAGTAATGCTGACATTTCTTTTTTTTATGTAATTAGTTATATGGATTCTAAATGTCAAAGCAAAAAAATTGACAGCCAGCATTAAGGAAAAATCTACTACACAAATGGCTTGGCAAACACACACTTTGCTTCTGTTAGCCAATAACTTTCGCTACTTGTTTAAAACGAAGGGGCATGCTTCTTCTTATTATACTCCCTCACTATGCAAAGTTTTTATGGAAATGAATTTATTTAGCACTGGACACCACTTGACAAATATCCAAAAAGATATCTGTTTTCAAACATGCTTAAAATGTTTGTTCAAATGCAAAGACCCCCCCATTTACAATAAAAGTCATTTGTACAAACGTATAATTTTGACATGTTTTCCAAACAATTTGTGTGGGTTGTCACCTGTATGAATTCACATTGGCACAGCCACGGATCAAATTTATAACACTAAGCTTTAAGCGAAATGTTTTATTGTTTTTATGTTTTATTATTTGTCATATTTAATTTTTTTTTTGGTAGAAAAAAATTTTTCTTCAAACTGACTTCAAGTTTTTCAACCTAAGCTTACCGAAACAATCAGATGCGCTAGGTAAGCATCTGATTGTTTCGTGAGAGCTAATCAATATTTAAATATTTAAAACGCACTCTATTTTTTCCTCACCCAACTTTGATTTTCACTTTGCCAATACATTCCCAAACACAAGAGAATCGCTTTCAGCTGAACACTGCACTGGGATGCATTTGTTTTGTGGTAGCCCATCATCATGCAACTGACAAAAGCGTCTCTTTTGTTTTATTTAACCCAACCAGGAGTTTGTTTGTAGGGTTATCAAAGATGTATTAATGCAGTGTTTGAATGATGAAATATTCAAAATTTTGATCACTTTTGAGCACAACTTCAAAGGCAAAATACAAATTGAAAAACGATAAAAAAAAACAGTGTTAATGATAATAGTTAGTGAGGGAGTGTTCATTTCCCTAAAGTTTCAATTTGACAAACATTTCATAACTAATGATGTAAAATATTAAAGTGCGGAAATAAACTAAGATTTTTAATGAATTTTACAAAAACAAAAATACAAATACCAAAATAAAAAATAGAGCTAATGAATTAAAAAAAAAATTAAATTTCAATTAATTTGGAATTAAAATGTTAAAGATTATGTAAAGATCAATTTAAAGGTTAAAAGGAAACAGATTTTGTTAATGTGTTCAAAATAAATATAATTTATTTAAAAAACAATTAAAATAAATTTTTTTATTTGTTTTCTCCAAAAATTCTAACCTAAATTATTATCAGCGAAATTTCAAATGAAATTCAGTAAAAAAAAAAACACACGCACAATCTCATTCGTATATAGCGATAAGAACTACAGTGAACTCGCGATACTATGAACTAAATAAAATCAAGCCTGATCATATTTGCGAATGTCTTAAAAAGGTTAAAATCACTTGCTTTCTGTATAAAAAAAGTTGTATTAAAATTGAACTTTCTGCCGGTTTTTCAAACTAAAATAAAAATTTCCGTTTAGAAATTTATATTGAAAAAAAACTAAACTTATATTTTTTTAATGTTGCTCCATTGTAAATTCTCAAGCGACTATTTTAATTTTATTTTGAATAACATTCAGTTAGTTTTATTTAAAAAAAATAAAAAACTTTTTCATTAATTCTGTTTGTAACAAACGCAAATATACGTATACCAACCAGTGCAAAAGTGTAGTGCTTCAAGCCAACCATTTGGTACCCCACAATACAGTATTTACACAAACTTTTTGAATTCGTTAGAATTCTTGGTACCGAATATTATCTGAGATATATAAGATATTCTTTAGTCATTTAAGTGGAGCATAAAACTTTAAGTTATCGTCGCCAAATTTCATAGGACATTAAAAGCTCTTTACGGGATTTGTTTTCTGTATTTGTATGGAAGCTATGATTAAAGGTGAAAACTTGATAACATGGTTAAGGCCAAATTTAGTCTTAACACTAACATAAAAAGATGGTTTATGGCCTCAAGGACTCTATTCCGGAAAGAAGTTTAGTAGAATTAGAATCTATGTACCAAATTTAATTAAGTTATCTCTTAAATTTTACTTTGCTTCCAAAGCTTACAAGAACAGCTTCCGTCCCGCCGGATGAACGGACATTGACCGATCGGTATACTTAAAGGAAGGGGTAGGACCAATATGTTTGGGTGTTACAGTCATCAACACAAACGTAAAGTACCCCATTCACTATGGTGGTGAAGGTACAACAATTTAATGCGCACACACATTTATTTTTTACCTTTTGCAATTTTTTCGTTAATGTTCTAATTAACGAACAAAAGTCCTCATATTTTGGCATGTTCATGTATTAGAATATTCGCATTATCCCGAGTGCACTGTATTAAGAAATCCGAAACTAATCAATTAATAATATTTATTTTTCGTTTATTTTATTTAAATTAAGCTTCGAAGATCTCTCACAATCAGTTCACAGTAAACTTTATTCAAGACAACATGAAATTCTTAGTAGTTTTTGCTTTAATTATGGGAGTTTGTTCTTTAGGTTCCGCTGCCGAATATAGTGGATTCTTTAAAGATCCAGGTATTTTTGGATTCTTAATAAAGAATCAACTTTATTTATTTATTTATTTTTTTTTTATTTTAACGCAGCCCATCCCGGAAAATGTGTACATGAAGGTTTAGTCGTTTCCGAAGGAGAGGTGGCTAAAATACCCAACGATTGTGCTCGCATTTTGTGTGGCAGGGAAAGTTTTGCAACTGTTCAAACGTAAGTTTCATATTGTTTTTTACAATTTTGTAATTAAATTCTTATTTAAAATTAAATTTCGTTATAGTTGTGGGGTTATGATTCCACCAGAAGGTTGCAAATTTACGGATTACATTAATATTAATGCTCCATACAGCAAATGTTGTGAGAAAAAACTTGTTTGTTAAATTGTTCTAAAACATAATTATAAAAAATAAAGTGAAGGAAACTAAAAACAAAATACTTTTTATTGGCTTAAAATAAACTTGAAATTCTTAGAAGAAGAACAGAAGAGAGAACAATTTTTTAAAAGAATTTTAAAAGAAAAAATCGTTTATAGATTATAACATCTGTGGTGCGATTCACTAACTTTTAACGAACCGACAATCGTAATATTTGTCGACGTATATATTCACTTGCAGTAACGATAGTTTGGTTCTGAATTTTTTTTAACGATAGTATTACAGCTGTTTTTTTTTTTTTTTGTCTCCGTTTACTAGGGTATTCAAACGATTAACCGTTGTTCGATTAATCGATTAATTTTCGAATAGTTTAAAATTTTAAATTGCTTATTTTCGATTAACGAATAGTTTGAATAACTTATGTCGATTAATCGAAAGTTTGTTTTTTTAGAGTATTAGTTTTTTTTTCTTTAAAAAAAAACAAGCTGGTACGTTTTAAATATCCTTTTTGTTTCTTTGTAATACGACAAAAATCAAATTATGGAGAGTAGAATTTTAAAATAAAGGAAATTAAAAGGGAATTACAAAAATTTATACATGCATACACACATGTAAGTTATCAGCCAAGTTCTGGAAATCGAATACATGCAAGTGAAACTCAACTCAAATTAATTATAAAAAGGATTCTGTTATTTATTAATAGTAAATTTATGTATTTTGATACCAAAAGTATTTGAAATGCAAAATAGTTGAGCGACTGAGAATGTATTTTAAATACCAATACAACGCATTTTGTTTTTTATTTTAAATACGTATTTCAAAAACATGTATTTCGTTCAAATACCCTGCGGTAAATATTGGAAGGACCACAAGTGGCAGGTCTTTCTGAAGGCCTCTATACTCCTTTCTAAAAGATTTGCTCTGTACGATATCCTGCCTTCAGAAGTATGCCTTCTAGAAGGTATTAATGTCTTTTTGAAAGACTTTCCAAAATATTCAGTACACATTCGCTACTCCCTTCTTTAAATAAGTATGGAATGCGGTGAGGGCTTCTTTAAATAATAAATAAGGGCTTCTTTATTAGGCCTCTTTAATCATTTTAGTTACCGCTGGTTACTGCCCAACCCTATAAGAACGTACATATTCATATTCACCTTTAATTTATTTATTGAAATTTAATTAACGTTTGTATTTATTTTATATTTTTGTTTTTGTTTAACAAAAGTCAACTGAAATGCATAATTTTTCGTTAATCTGTTAGGTTAAAAAAATTCATATCATTATTTTAATTCTAAGAAAAACCCAGTACATACTTGTGCAATAATTTTAGTGACCTTCATCACATGCTGCTATTGTGGATGATTTCAATAATAAATAAGTACAGTACAATAAGTACACATTTAATACAAAACATATTATTTTAGTCATGTACAAATACAATTATTTTGTGGCGCACCTAAAGTGTAACTTGAAACTTCTTTAAATAACAAAACACTTGTTAATGGGTGATATGAACCCCATTATTGTAAAATACATAATTACAGAAAAATAAGTTATACATTGTCAGTACTGTTATCATCATTCTCATCATCTTTAACCCTAAAGCTTAGAAATCTAGTGAAACAATTCCAATCAAATAAAATTTATAAATGTTCAAATCACAAATAGTTTTACATTGTAGCCGATATTTTGTTTTTTTTTTTTTTTTTTTGCAAATGACATTAAACTATGACTTTTGTTTTTAGTTTATTTGTAATTTTATAATATCTTTTAATTCCTGTAATTTACCACACATTAAGCCACTTTTAAATCGTTCTGTACAAAATTACAGTTAATTTGAAAAATCGACTGTTATTTCATGTCTTTGCTGTGTTAACTAACGGTATGAATTTCATGATCAAAGCCAAATGATTACCAAATAATGAAATTAAGTATTACAAGATTCCTGAAGTTCTTAAAAAAAGAGGGGAAAAAACTAATCGACTAAGGTAAGTCTAAATATTTCTAAACGGTTTTGCAATCCAAGCAGATTAACGTAAGTATTAGGGGGATACCAAATAGCTGTTCCCTTCGATGAAGGTATAAAAATGGATAAACCTGGTTTATAATAAAATCTTAAATCAATATAAGCATTATTTTTTATCTTTAAAAGTATTGAAAATGTGCCATAGTACTGAATTTTCCATGCCTGATCTGTTATTTTTTGAAGGAAATATATTGCAAAGCTACAGTCAATTTATATTTGGAATTGAAACTTACAAGTCTCTAAAATATGCTCTCTCTGCACACAAAATTTCAAATGAGCCCTTTTCTTAATATCCTGGCAGTTTAAAAACTTTTTGATTTATAAAACTGAATGTTGAAATTTTGATATTTTTTTATATTAAACTTAATGCAAGGCACACAACTGGGTCGTAAGACGTAAGAACGCAGGACCTAACACTGTAAATTTCTAAAAACACAATTTTGTTTTCTTTTGAAATAATATAAGAAAATTCCAGATTTATTGAATTGTGGTTTGGGGTTTCCTTCTTTTTATTTGTTTTTAAATTTTCCTTTTTCTATTAGACATAGATCTAGTCGACGTATGACGTATACAAGCTTTTACGTTTGCGCCAAATATTGTGTGCCTTTATATTAAATATTACACGTTTTTATTTGACAACGTAACTACGTCATACGCTAGTACGTTCATACGGTAATTTAATTTACTACTTTTCATGAAGTTATTTTTAATGAACGAAGTTATTTTTACAACATAAAATGAATTAAAATTTTTTTAAAATTATCAAAAAGTAATTTCAATTTTTGGGATAATATTTATTCTTGACTGACCGGGGGATTGAACTCTGGTCGAATTTACATGTTTCGAGAATTACCACATTCTCATCGTCAGAATTCTTTGCAGTTCTACCCTTTTCGTCCCTGCGATGGCTGACAAAAATCCATATTTTAATAAATGGTATATGGATTATTGGTTGAAATAGCTACAATTACATTAAATGCCACCTTAATTGTTATTTTATTTTTTTATTTTTCAATACTCAGTAAATGTACCAATTCATTAATAAACTTTTACATACATGTGGCATTAATTACTAAAAATATCTTTGACGTTTCTATGGTTTCGCTGTATTGTAACCCATCCTTATAAAAATGTTCCTAAAAATGTTTTTTTTTTCATTTGTACTTTAGATGTTTCGATTTGCTTACAATTAGTTTTTATTAGCGTTTTTTTTTTTCTTCATCATTTAAAGTTACTTGTACTTTAGTTTATATTTGAATGTCAAGTTCCAGAGTGTTTACGGGCGAAACAATAAAAAGGTAAAAAGTAAGAAAAGCTGAATGATATGACTCTTAAGAATGTACACTGATAGAAATAAGGTTAATCATTGAAAGAAACTAAAAAAAATAAGTACTATAGAAAATCTTTCATTTATATTTCTAATGTAAAATAATATATGGAGGGCCTTTTCTAACTAATCGCTCTTATTAAAATATCTTTGAAATTTTTGCCGTGTAAATGCAGAATACTGTTTATTTTTTATCAGCCTCAATATGTTTGTATTTTTAAACATTCAACTTTGCACTTGTTAGTTTTAAATATCCAATAATGGGTGCCAAATTATTAATTTTTTCTTTAATCGACGTTGCTCTTTACATGCAAAACCTTTCAGAGATATATATTTAGAAGCTAAGTACATACTTAAAATGGCAACTTAGCAACAACAATTTGGCTTACAGCAAGACATGCTCTTTAAAATGATAATGAAAAAATACAGCAAATTAAAAAAATTATATAAAAAAAACGTACCAAAGATAATGATGCCCTCGCATGAATACTTAAAAAATAATACATAAACATCTTTTGTTTTTTTTCTTCTTCTAAAATGTTAATATACAACGTTTGCATTATTGATTGTAAGCTGCCGTATAAATGGAACAATAACAACGACAGCCGTTGTAATAAATATTGGGCATCAGCATTTGTAAATGCTGCTAAAATATTAATGTGTACTGTTCAGCCAGCAATAAGGCCCCCAAAGGTTATGTGTATGTACCCCTAGAAGCAACTACCTACAAACAAACGCCAACGCAGAGAAAAAACATGATTGAAGTGTGATAAAAAAACATATTCTGTTCCCTGCAATGGTAACAAACAATTTATTGTTAACCATATTATGGTTAAATTCGTCCATCCGTCCGAGTATGTTACGGTTATTATAACAATTATATGTATAAAATTATAATATTTTAAAACATTGTATGCTTAATTAAAAATGTAAAACAATATCGTCGCAAGAATTAAAGAACGCTGTAACTGACAAAACATAAAATGTTCACCAGAGCCAAAAAAACCTGTATGAAAGAAAGCAGAAAAAAATTCATATCACAAAAACTATACAACTTAGGAACATGATTTTAAAAAAGTATTTTTATTTTTCTCGCTGTAAACATTTCCTCTCAAGTTATTATTCCCGGTAATTCTGCGGCTTACAGCAAACGGTTTTTTTTTCATCATACAAATATGGGACCGGTACCAATCGACGCAGTATTTTTTTCTGATAAAAATGATGCAAAAAAACGTACTTTCGATTTTTTGTCAGTTACAGCGTTCTTTAATTCTTGCGACAATATGTTAAAAGCAACATAACACATAACAGGAAAAAAAAAATAAAAAAACTTGAATATTAACAAGCAAATTAAAAAAAAATGGTAAAATAAATAACCACAATATGGTAACCATTGACCTAATTATTATTATGAGTTCTGATCATAATATACACGCAAAGAAAAAACATGGTTGTGGTAAACATATTCTAAGAGCAACATATTATGATAAGAATTATGATTGTAGTCACCATATTAAGATTATTATTGAAACATATTATGACTCAATATACTCGTAATATGTCATCATAATATTTTCCCCTAATCATATTATTATTCTGTTAATCATACTAAGTTAAGAAGTAATCAAATTATTGTCATGTTAATCATAATAAGCTAAGAAGTAATCATATTATCATCATGCTAATCATAATATATTTAGAAGCAATCATATTATGATACAGCACCTTTCATAGCTGTCATAAAAATACAAAATAAATCTAAATATTTTTGAATCGATTTTTTATTTTGTGGCTTTTTACAATTTTTCTTAATGTTAATCAAATAGCGGAGTTCAATATAAGGCTTGCAAAAGAGCAAATGAAAATCTGTGGTTTTCATGGGCAACCGCGTGTGTCCATTTTTTTGATTTTAAGATGTTGATGCCATATTACCTAATTTTGAATGCTCTTTATATTTTTTTGAAAAAAGATGGATCAATTCCGTTTTGTAACGTAATGACAAAGTTTAAAATGTGCAATACCTAGCCCATAGTTTGATCTAGAATGGGTTTTCGGCTTTCCTGAACAATTTGTTTTAAGACATACGCGGTTGCCCATGAGAACCACAGAAATATCGTAGCACTTTTATAAAATATATCGAAATCTCTGTGTGTTTCGTTGTTGGATTTTACAAAAAACTACTATATTTTGCATTTGCACTATTACATCACTAATACTTGAATGAACTCCGCTAATATTTTAATTTTTTAATTTCTTTAAACTTATTTTTTTATGGAATTTTATCTTTTATCTTTCTTCAAAATTATCTTTTATCTTTTATCAAAATTATCTTTTCTTCAAAATTATTTTACAAATGGCGCTAACATAATATGATTAGAGTAAAAATAGTTTGATTGCATCTTTAACATAATATGATAAATGTATAGAAAGTTATCATGTTATGGCTATAAAATATCATGATATGGTTGTGAGAAATATAATATGTTTAGAAAGTTATCATAATTAAGTTGTTAGAAAAATAATTATTTTTCGGTCAACAATACTCAAATTCATAATTGCGATAAACATTGATATGTTTACAGTAACTATAATATTGTTGATATTAAATAAAAATAACTATTATTTGTGTACGACAACAATATATTGTTACATTAAACATAGTGTTGTTGCAGTAACCATGCCCAACCATATTTTTTCTCTGCGTGTAGGAACTTTTGTCGAAATTCTGGAAAATGTTGACCATATTAAAGTTAATTTTGAACATAATATGGATGATTTGGAACATTATTCTGATTAATATTAACCAAAGTATTGTGTAATTTTGAACAAATTATGTTTAATTTTGAGCATATCATGGCAGATTACAGTCAAATTATTATTAATTTAACCATATTATGGTTAAGTATGACCTGAAAATATAAACAGTGTTAAATCCAGCCATAGTATGTTTCTCTTAGAAAACACCATATTTTTTCCACGTGCACACTCGTGCGTATGAACTTTTTTAATAAAGTAGCCATTTTTGCGTGGACATGTAGTTTAATAAACCGAACAAAAATCAGTCAAAAACTCAATTCCGAATTTTTGTATTGTTACGTCCATTTGCATTTAAGGTGACGATTGGTATGTATTTAAAAATAAAATGTTTAATGCTTTTATTTCCCCAAAAATCTCAGAAATTTTTTGTGAAAAATCTCTTAAAAAATTTGGTTGAATTAGATCTCTGAAATTATTCTGCATAATTTCTACGAGATTTCCAACTGTTAATTATTTGGTCTTTGACAGTAAAAAAGTGCCAGTAAAATATTTATTGTAAAAAAATAAAACCAATCTGAACGTTAATTTGTTTTTATTTGAATTTAATTAAATATAAGTTATAGTGAAGGGCAAATAAGATGAGAATTTAATTTTTTACATGAATAATTTTTTAATTGTTTCTCTTTATTAACTATTTAATTCCACATTTTGATTTACTAAATTACTAAGAATTATTTCAAATTAATTTAGAGTTATAATGGGTAATGAAAATGATAAAAAAAAACTTTAAAGAACTTGAGGCAGAATTTAAATAACGTTGTGTTTTGTCATTTAAATGTAGTTTTAAACCAATCTCCATAATTTGTTAACAAAGTTCCCTTATAAAATATTTCTAAACAAACAGAATTTATTTATTTGTATCTTGCAATTTATTTCATTAGGCAAAATCCATCCAACAATGTCCAGTTCTTTAGAAACCAGTACTCTTAGGCCCGTTTTCACAACTCACCGATAGCTAAAGGTAGGATTTTATCAGCCGTATAAAAAGTATTCCATTATTACAACTTTACTTTAACCTACCAGGTAGGATGAACCTTAATTTACTTTATAGCTCACTTTAGGTAAAAGTAAAGTTTTAATAATGGACCACTTTTTATAAGGCCGGTTAAAGTCTACTTTTAGCTATCGGTAAGTTGTGAAAACGGGCCTTAATTGACCAAGTTCTTTAATCTAAATTTTTATTTCTACTCCACCTAGAAATTAACTTCATTCAAAAATAACAGAATATTTTAAAACATCATTTGACAAAAAACAATAAAAAAAAAATAAAACAAAAACAAAAATAATATATTTTTTGATAAATTCTAAAACCAATCAGTCAGTTTTTCATATTTTAAATCATCTTGGCCTATTCTCAAAATGGAATTGAATATGAACACAAATCGCACAAAAGGTCACAGTTTAGATGAGGATGACAACTTTAGTAACATTTCACGTATTTCCTTTGGCATGATGAATTCTATAAGATCAGCCTGCAATTCCGATTCAGAATGTAGTGGCCCCATTTCGGTACGGGATATGATTCAACACTATAATAGTCAATTTCAAAAGGAAGCAGCAAATCAAATTAACTGTAGAAAAACGTATAAAATTAATGCAACCAAAAAATATCATCACCCATCCCAACATTTATTGGCAGCTACAAAGTCGTCATATTGTGGCTTAAATAATTACGGCTGCCATATGAATGGTAAGCAATTTGTTGACCAAATGGTAGATAATTCATCAGCTTCTTTGCCTCTAGAAGATCACAATCAAGCAGCCAACACTTGTTGCAAGAACTGTTCAGCTTGCACATGCTGCCATAATAGAAGCCGTAAAAATTCTACAGCCACCAAAATGTTGTCGTCAACATCTACTTCGTTTTTATTGCAGCAAAACAATGAGAACAACAAGAAACCAAGTAGCAATTTCAGCATTCATAACAACGATACAGTTGATGTTAGTGGTGGTTGTAATGGTTGTGGTATTAGAAGCTCTAATGGCAATTGCAATAAAATCAATGTTAAAGATACTCGTATTCTTGCGGTTGAGAATTGTACCAATATCCACAATAATCCCGGTAAAAATGATGATGATACCACATCTGCTTCCACCATCAAGCCAGCGGTGTTAAATGATTTTTGTGCAGAACTTCACACAAAATCTAACAGCAATGGTCTCTTTAAAAATCATAATTCTCAAGTTGTGGTTGAGAATAAAATGAATCGCTTACTGTCAACTGATAGTGTTGAGGAGGCCAATAATATTTGTCAACAGCCACCAATTGAAACATCCTATCAGAGTAAGACCACAATTGCTAAGACATCAAGTGGTAAGTATTAAATTTTCATATGAGAATGACACAGTTACATTTATTCGGCAACTCTCATAATGCAAATTGCACAAATATAAAATACAACATGTTGCACATTAATAATATAATTATGTACATAAATAAATGAGAATCACTGCTTTGCATTTTACTTAAATCTAGGTGTGCGCATTATAATTGATATATACTTTGATCAAGAACAATGTGCTAATGCCACCGATATTGTTGGGAGTAGGGTGGAAACTGATATACCACAAAGTCGAATCTTAACTGAATTTCAGCAACAGACAATGTCTACTAATGGCTGCACTAGCAACACCAGTGCTGCAAATATTTCTTATTAGAAGATTTTTTAAGAGGAGAACCCTTAAAAATGCTGCTGTTGACCCAAATAAATTTAGTTTTATTTAATTGTATTTAATGAGTTGCTCATTTCCAAACCTTGTGCATATAATTTTTGGCAGCTTTTCTGTTAAGAATATACATTAACTATTTCATATTTTATAGTTTATTTAATGTTGGTATATTTTTATTTTTATTAATAAAGACATTGGAACATTCAAACAAAATTAATTATATTCTCTTATAAAGCCAGTATTAACTTTTTTTATAGAACAAAATGCTAGATCAGTCATAATTTGTTAGAAATGCAACATGATATTGACGCCCCAGCAAACATTTCATTTTCAGTTTTCCACAACTAGCACTGCAATAACTTCCTAACTTGCATTATCTTTCATACCTAATCGCTACTCGTAGCATAACAATACAACACTTTATAAAGTACTTTCTCCTTATTTACTAGGGTATTCATTCGGTTAACCGTCAATCGGTTAACCGATTTATTACTACCCGATTAACTGATAGGTTAATTTCTAATTGGCTTTTTTCGATTAACGATTTAACCGGTTAATTTCAGTCAATTAACCGATTAACCGTTGTAAGAAGATTTTTAATGTTTTGTAGTATTACAACATATTTTTTTGTATTTTTAATTATTTGTTTCGTCTCATATACAAGGGTATGTGTTTAGAAAATATTTTTTCTTACAAACAAAGGTGATCTTCATTTCAACCCATTTTCCGCCGACCGATTTCAATGTTCAAGCAACAGGAATGTGGCGACAAATGGGTTAAATGTTTGATTGCCAACACCTTTTTCTTGTTTCACGTACTTTTTATATGTATGTGTTTAGTTATATGTTTCTTCTCATACCTTCTCATATCAGTCTTTTAACAAAATTAACCGAAACAATTAGAAGTGTTAAACATATTAAAAAATTAAAACAGGACTCTAATGGCATAATGGAATATTTTATAAGTTTAGACAAGGTATATTTACACAAGGTAGACTCATTTGAACCATGTTGTCAAAATTGTCTTCATATAAAACAAAAACAATTTAACACACACATGTACAAATTTTGGCTCATATACACGCAATTTGACGTTGTGGTTCCAACTAGGGGTAAACAGCTGACAAACATATGGGCCAACGAGTTTACCTTGTGTAAATATACCTTGAGTTTAGAGAAATCATTAAAAAGGACTGAGAAATTAGATATTCATCTACGACAAGTGAAAGAATTTTTTCTAAGTCAAGTTTTGTCAAAACAAAAGAAAAGAATCGCTTAACTCCTAAACATTTAAACCAAATTACTTTTTTAAAAGATTTTTTTATAAGATCTCCTTTAACTATTGAAATAAATAATAAAATTATCTCAGTCTATTTTTTTATAAATACATATTGGGGAATTCACAAGGTAGTCATAAAGTTGTAAAGCCTTATGTCTTTAAATAATTACTAGAAATATATATCGTAGGATTAATATGCAAACTGGCTAAATCCACTTTATGTAAATTGAGATTTTGATGCCGTGTGGTAGAGAAAGAAACGCCTCGTCGGCCAGCATGTAGTTTTTCTTCTATTTAAGTCTTGAAGTGTGTAAAACTAATTGTACTTTTAATTTTCTATCAAGCTGCAAATAGAAAAAATAAAAAGTTTTTTGTCTCTCCTGTAAAATGTGTTTGAAGGAAGTTAGCAGGTTTGCATATTAAGCCGACGATATGACTGTTGTGGGCTACCGCTTATAATTTATATATCTACTGTGCAGTTATAACGAATCAGTGAGCACAGCATTACAATTTTTATTTTGTTTGAAACACAACAATATTTATTTTAAGCAATTTTAAAATATTATTAAGGACATTATGACGATATGACTTGATAGCACACCTTGTGAATCCCCCAATTATGTTTTAATTGAAAAATTATGAATTGTTTTTTTGTTTGCTCGTTTTAGTTCAAGAATTTTAATGTTTGGTATGTTATTGTTTTTTTTACTAATAAACTCCAAAAAATAAATAATTAATTCATTTCTATATATTGAAATTACTTAATTTATGAAAAAAACTTTATTAACCGGTTAACCGATCGAAAACAAAATTAACCGATTATTGACCGATTAAACCAAAACCTCGGTTAATTAATCGAGCGATTAACCGATTAAAGCAAAAGGTCGATTAAATGAATACCCTATTATTTACACAGTAATTCCCATATGATCAGAAACAGATGAGAGAGTAATTTTTGTGTTTGCAAATATTAAGATTTGTGCTTTTATATAATTGGCGACAATAACTTTAAGGTAGCTTCTACGTCATGGCAAAATGTTGTTTGTGCTGGTAGATCCAAAATTAAACATACAGGCCTGTTCTGCAAATCACTTTTACTCAAATCACGTCATTTGAAATCACATGTGCTTACTAAAATTACACGTGTGATATTTTAGTGTCGCGTTTTTGTGTGATTTGGTGTGATTTTCAATTGCCGAAAGCACACCGAGAAACACAAAAACAGTATGACTTTCAGAACACCGCAAAATCACGCTCGTGATTTTCAAAACAGGCCCGATAGGTCCCATATAAACCCCCTTCCTAAGACCAAATCCAAATCTCATAGAGAGGAAGATATCTTAATAATATTCGGCTCATAGAACTTTTACATGAATCTTATCTTGTATTATTTTCGATCATGACGATGATGATAATAATGATGATGATAATGCTGATGATTCACTATAGCGGTACTCATCGACTACACACTATTATTGGGAACTTCCTTGGTATTATTTTTGTCGTTTTGCTCCACACTTTCCACTATGTGCGCAATATACAGAAATCCAAGGGCTTTTGATTGTATTCAATATATTCACTCATTTCACAGAGTACAATTCCGTTCGGAACCGAAGTAAACATAAATATTTGTTTATTTGATATTTTATCTTCTATTCAACAAATTGTATACTTTCTATTGCTTTTTGTACAAACTTTTCAGCAAATTTTTTTTTTTTGGAATTACAGATATAGAAAACTCCCATTCCGTTCTTCGTTTTTATGGTTATATATTTAACTCAATAGGAGTTTAAAGCCAGGCTTTAACATCTAGTAACTAAATAATGTTTTAAAACTACAAACGAATTATTCAGCACATGTTTTATCTTCTTTATGCATAAAAATACCTTAATAAGTCTACAAGCACTATTGGCGTGAAAATCTCAAAAAAAAAACAAACTTATGAACTTTTGGCAGTTAAAGGGTAATTAGTTTTAACAATGGTTAATTTTAATTAAATTTTAAACACAATTGGAAGAAAAAGACAAAGAATTAAGCACTGTTAACTCCTAATGACTATTTAATTTTATATACAAAAAAAAGTTTTCAAATTTATTATATTCATAATTTTTACAATTTTATATGAGAATTGGTTGTGGTTTATGCAAATATTGCACATAAAAGGGGCTTAGCACGATTTTCCATTCAATTACCCTGCAGACTTATCAAGTTATTTCAATAACATGAAGTTTTCAAACAAAAAAAAAAAAACATATAAAAAGGAAAAATTATTAATGGTTAATGATAATGACCCGATAATAAAAATTATTTTTTATTGACCAATATGATGATTAAGTTTGTTTAAAAACGTTAAACATGTTTAAAAGCAGTTTATTAAATGTATTTAGATTTTTTTGGGAAACTTACATATATTTAGTTTTATGGAACGTATAAGAAAATTGTACGAAATTAACTCGTGATCTAAATGAAACAAAAAAAAAAAAACACACACAAAAAAACTTACTTTCTAGTTGTCTTCATTTTTCAAAAGGAAAACCCATACAAATACTTTGATAATATTTTTTTTGTCTTTCAAAATCTCTTATGCAACATTTTAGCTTAATAATGATGTCTACAATTGATGATGGCAGCCAGTGACTTGAAGTTGGAGATGCTGCAATAACTTTTAAATCCAAACTAACGAGATTACATTGTATTGCTATAAGATCTACCAAATCAAACTATGCCAAAATAACGATAGAAATAAACAATAACTATTTAAAACTCATATTTTAGTTAATATGGTCATAATCTACCGAAATTAATTCAATAATACTGACGTTGTAAGCGAATGATTTGAATTAAATAGATAATTAAGTTTAATGTTATACATACAAACTTTCATATGCTTTTGTTTTAACTACAAACAATTTAATCTGGAAAATTGATTGGGCAACAAAAAAAGGGGAAACAGAGAAAATGCGATTGTCCAAGTTCATTATTACAATACAATTTATTTGTTTAATATAGATTTCAAAAATTCAAATTTTTCGTGGGTTGCAAAAAAATGAAACACGAAATTTCCAATTTAAACTCATTTATTTCGGTTGTCAAGTTGCCACATTAAAAAAACATGAGACTAACAAGATGTGAATTTTGGGGAATTTATTGTTTAAAATCAGTTTCCTTTAGTTAAAGATAAACATTTAAAAATTTATAGAAATGTATCATTGTTGTTTCGAAACTTGCTAAACTATTTTAAGCAATTGAATAATTTAAGCAGAAATGTATGAAATTTGGATGATGATTTTATTTTGAAAAAGGCTAAATCATTGCATGCATTTGATCTACAAAATATAAAAGGTTTAACAGGGATCCCCAAACATTGTATTGATGGAGGGATAGTCCTAATAAGAAATCAATTGCCAAATGAAGCCAAATTTTAGATCATTTACAAAAATTGGTTCGTAATGGAAAATTTTAGGCTGTTTAATATCGACTAGTATTGGCAGCTGTCGATCCAAGCGACATCAATCTAGAAATAAAGGATTTGTTTAATGTATGTCAGCTAGACAAACGGACGCACTTCGTAGGATCGATTTAGAAAGAGATTCCGTGTCGATTGGTGTTCTAACCCTGTAGGAAATACCAATAGTGACATTTACTCATTTACTATTGACTTTGTCGCTAGTACTACTGTCCAACTGTAGACCATGCAATGCTTTCTGCTATAGACATTGTCATTGACCCTAGAACTATTAACTAGGTAGTTCTTGTGGGACCATATGGAAACATTAAAACCAGATGTTCACCAGTACATTTAAATAGTTCTTGACCCTAGAA
Organism: Pollenia griseotomentosa; assembly: GCA_963931875.1. Classification (NCBI taxonomy): domain Eukaryota; kingdom Metazoa; phylum Arthropoda; class Insecta; order Diptera; family Polleniidae; genus Pollenia; species Pollenia griseotomentosa. Next base: position 254,482,030 of record OZ007560.1, on the reverse strand, counting down.
AATTGAAATTTGGACTAGCGATTGGTCACTCCCCAAATCATCCACTAAGACTGAGTTTTTTGAAATTTGAATGCTAAGGGGGTGAAAAAAGGTAAAAACGGGAAAATTCGGTAACCTTATATCTCCAAAACTAAAAGAGATGCAAAATAAATGTAATACTTATCGTTGTTCTTTAGAAAAATAAGCGGACAGGTGTCTGGTACCTTTTGAAATTCGGCTCTATTAGGGAGTAAACTTAGTACTTTTTTGCCACCCCATCTATCTTTTAAACCAATAAACATAGAAACAAAGTAAATGCCACATTCGAAACTTATCAAAAAAATACTTACACGAATTTGGTACTTTTTCGAAAAACGAACATTTAAGGGGTGAAAATCGTAGCTATTTTTAGTACTTTTTTTGTAAAATTCGTACTAAATTATGTGCTGGCACTACAATACTGAAATGTTTGATACTTTAATGGGGGGAAAATATAGTACCTAAAAAAGGAAATATGGGAAATTTGATATTTTTCTTTAGCTTCTTGGTTCTACTAAAGTAGCGGGTTAAATGCTAGAATTTAAACAAGCTTAAACCTAGAAAAATAAACTTTGGCATTAATATATTTCCACGAAGAAAAATGAGACGCTAATGAAGTAGCGGGTATATACTAGTTATTTCATAAAAAAATACGAACTTTGAGTGTAAACTTTTGCATCCTTTTCACTAATTCTTGCTTAAGAGTTGTCCAAAACTCTCGCTTTTTTCTTAAAGGCAGACAAAAGTCTTGACGCATAAATGACAGTATTGCAAAAAACTCACAAAAAAAATAGACAAAAGTGGCGACTTGCACATATTTAATCCCAGGTTTCCTGCAGGAAAGCAAGAAATGTATTTGGAAAAAATCTAAAATTTTACCCCCTTTAGTATTAAAAAATAAAAAAGGTTTATTGAACCTAATTTTCATTGAAAATCTGTTTCGAGAACCTTTTATAAAGCAGGGGAATAGCTCTGACAGCTGTGATCGAATCCTGTTTTGATTCGAAAGCAATTTTATTTCTAATTCCTTCAGTCGATACTGAACGATTCGAAAGTATTTTTTTCAGTGTCCTTCCTATTGCAAGTACTTATTATCAAAAAGGTAAAGCCTACGCAAAGACAATCATCCTGAAAAACAGAACTCAAGAAGCATACTAACAGACATGTGCGGTGTCACCGGGGGTGCAAACTTCCGTGGCACCAGATAGAAGGTTCTTTAGTCAGCCTTTGGTTTGAAGAATTCACGAAGACTTTTTGATTCGTCGGATCACACCTGGGTAGTGATGGGACAAGGGTAAATACCCAAATGGTAAATAAGGTATTTAAATGTAAATACCCAGGTATTTACCCAAGCACCTGGGTATATACCCAAAATGTTGGTATAAATCAGAATAAAAAATGTGGGTATAAATCAGAATAAAGAAAAATTTAAATAAATTAAAAGAATTTAATTTTTTATTATGAATTAGATTTTTTAATAACAAATGAAAAATTGTATCCAAATATGTGGAGGAAATTGCTTTTCTAGTTGGAGTCTTGAAATGTGGATTAAGGTCCTTAAAAAAGTTCTTCCACAATGGATGCTCCACCATAGCCAAAGGAGCGCCGGTTACAAATGTAGCCTTAGCTAAGTTGTATTGTGCTAAATTTGAAGAAAGATGCATCTGTAAATCAGATGAAGGCGGAGAATCATTTGCTGTCTGTATCTTGCTTATTGTCACATTGGTTGCAAGCATGTCTTGAACTCGTTGCTTCATTAATAAGAGACACTTGATGCACATTATTAAATGTCTTGCCATTTTATTTACATTTGAAAATTTGTGAGCATGAAACTTCATTGCTACTTCCGCTTCTATGAAAATGTTTCCAAATAGTTTCATTATTCTGTCTTCCCATCATTTAAAATATAATTATCAACACGCGCACTTTATTTCATTTACTAATCGCTGGGAAAAATATTTAGGAATGAATGAACCAAATTCTTTTTATGCACCTGAGGCTCAAGCTTGCGTTTTGAAACTTTATTCTTTCTAGTTGCTTCAGCATTGTTGTTGCCATCGCTCCCACTCATTACATTGAATTGCCATAAGCACGCTGATTAGCGGTTCTGCCTTATCTGAGCAAAACGCATCAAGAAATGTAAAAACGAAATACACTTAAACAAAATATGTTTAAATTAAATTCGAAAATGCGTAAAATACGTAACAACGAGTATTTGTTATTCAAATGAGTATTTACCCGAAATTAGATAAATACCCGGGTATGAAAATGGGTATAAATGGGTAAATACCCAGCGTAGGGTAAATACCCAGGTCTAAACCCATCTCTACACCTGGGGGCTATTTTTGGCAGTCTTGATCGAATACTTTTTCGTTTCGAAATCAATGTTATTTAATTTTATTTAACACTCTACGGTAGCCCAACAGTTACGTCTAATAGATGTGCCCATTATTTCTGCTGACACTTATGTGAGTCTTTTCTATGAATTGGTAACAATTTTTACGCCTATAACTCTGAAAATACTGAACCGATTTTAATTAAATGCTTTTTGTCACTTTTGCGAAAACAAATTTCTTTTATGTCTAATCTAAAGGAAACGCCATTCTTATTATTATTATAGGTTTGTAGATAGCTAAATTTCCAAGTTATTTATCCGTTAAAACTGTCTATAGTTACGGAATCTCTGCTCGATATTTCTTCAATACATTTTCATCCCATCGGCTTACCATGAGTTAAACTAAAGTGAAGAATTATAGCAAATCATCCACCCCAAATAAAGTTGACTTTAAATTGAAACAATGCAAACAAAAACTTTTAACAACAACTAGAAATAATCATAATAATCAAAAAAAAAAAAGAAAAGTACAGAAAACTAATTTAATGGGCCACTGCAGCCAGACAAAATCTATTGTTTAAAAAAAAAAAAAAATTCATAAAATGTAATAGAGTTTTAAAGAAGAAGAACGGCGGCAAACTTGCACAATTTCATTAAATTAAAACCAGTTAAAATTGAAAGAAAGATTATCTTGGATTAAAAAATAAGACAATTTTACTCAACGTGGGTCGTGATGAAAATACAAAGTCTAGCTTTTCAAACTTTAGTAGGACACGAAATCATTTTCTCTTGTGGAAAATGTGCTTTACTTTTTTTCAGATATTATTAACTGGCAGTTTCCCATCTAAAAACTTTCGGAAATTTCCGAAATATTTTTCCCAGGAATTGTTTCCAAAAAGAAACCCTAATTCATACATACAGACTTTATTGATTGAAAGTTTAAAAACACCCAAAACTTTTTCGACAACCCCTGCTTAACTGTTATGTTAGCAGTAAACGTAAATATAGACCAAGTTAACAACTCTATTAAACAAAAGCTAAAAAGATGAACAAAATATTAAAAAAACTAAAGCAAACCAAATTTTGTTTTATGACACAGCAGCATGCTGTTGCACACAAACAGACACACACACATTTCTTAACGCAAATAATGCCAACATATATTCTATCACACTTACCTTTTGCTTCAAGTGATCTATGTGGGTCTAGAATTACTCATCAATTATTTATGATTTAATTAATTTTTACCATTTTTAAAGCCAACACTTGACCTTGAACAAGTGGACTTTCAATTTTTTTAAATTACAGCAAAATCATCATTCAATTTTCAATTACACATGTTTGCATTAAAAAAAAAACTCAAAATAGCAAATAATTTTCAATAAGACTTAAATACAAATTGCTGCTCATAAATATCAAAGAAATATGTAGCAAAGAAATAAATTTGTAAACTCATCTTAAATATTTAATAAGCCGCTCTTCTGTTGTTCTACTTTCGATTTCTTTAAATGCCTGTATTTTAAATTAAAATTGTTGAAATTATAATTTTTTTTGGGTTCAGCTTAACACCTTTTTGTGTTAATTTATTTAAAAAAAAATCGTGAAGAAATATTTTTTATTATTTTTAATTGCAAGTCTTAATTTTTGAAATAAATCAGTGTTTCCTTTGAAACCTGATAAATATTTTTGGCTGTTTGAATTTTTAAAATATAGAGCACGCACATTTCAATAACATGTTGGCTATTTATTACAACTTCTTATAACTTTAACTTTTTAAAACTATTATTACTTGAATAGTTACGCGTTAATATGGACATTTGTATGTGTTGGTAAGATCACTTATATTTTTCTATTTTTGTGTGAGTTTTTAATCGCTAATCCGAATGGCATTTAATAATTAGTTACACATCATTGTGCATAGATAACTATTACCATCTCTGCTACATGTGGGTATGGAAAACTTCTCAAAACTGTCAATCAAATTAAACAGCACACAACATCGATCATTTAGAATGGTTTTAAGACACTTGTAAAAAAATGCAAATTTAAAATAGTTAAGAAGAACCAAAATCTAGTCAGGCAAATAAATTTGGTTTGGCATTAATTTACAAGTTTTCAATAACAATTTTAAGTGTTTGTTGCTAGAATTACCGAAATTTGGATTTTTTTCGAAAGCTGAAATTCACAGAAAAACAACTCCATGTTTTCAATTACTTCACCACAATTTACAACATAGAAAAAAATCTTTTCAAAAGCAAGAAAATGAAATGATAATCTGTTAAACTTTTAACTTAAAATGTCTCTCATACGAAAATTAAAAAAAAACTAAATAATAATAATTAACGCTTAAACCGAGAAATGAACACACTTGTCAAAAAATTTTTTTTTGTTTTTAACTAAAAATGCCAAACTGTTCTTAAGTAACGCTTAAATCAAGAATATGCCATTGTTCTGTAATCACTTATATGTATTTTGAGTAAAAAAAGTAAATTGACTGGTAGTGTAAGATTTTTAAAATCTAAAATTCGTTTAAAAACTATTATAATAATTTTAGATAATATAATAAGGATTCGTAAATATGTTAACAAAAATCAAAAGAGTAAAAAGGGTCGATATTTAAAAATGTCAGAATAGAATAAGCACAAACTGTAAAGCTACGGTGAGACTTATCAAATATTTGACGAAAAAAACGGGACCAACAACCAAACTAAAATATCATTTCACTTAATATCAATATTTATTTTGATTAAAATACCACATCTTACAAAAAACTGTTTTTTGCTATGTCTAGTAGTATATTTAGTTTATTTTATAATATTAAGACCATTTTAAATCTCACTAACTATCAACAAAAGTAGGGGTTACGCTTATTTGATCAAATATTTAATAAGTGTGACCGTAGCTTAAAGGCACTAAATTACAATGTATCAATACAAACAAAACACTTCGGAAACGGTTGCAAAACGTATCTGTAAAAACATTTTTAAATTATCAAAACAAAAACCTTTTAAGTGGCAAAGATAAGAAGCAACGCAATTGCCTTTTCACTAATCTGCATGCTTAAATTTACAATTGCAATCGAGTAACGAGGCTAAGATTTATCTTAAAGTTCTTTGTGCCGAATATTGTTTAGATATCTTCATCTTTATGAGAATTCTTCGCCTTTAAGTGATTAAAGCAAGGGGGTTTATATGGGTCCTAGGGTTAATTTTGAACCTACCAGCACAATTCGAAAACATTTATGTCAATGTTAACATTTATAAGGAAGTTATGTCATTTAAAGCTATTTTCGGAAGTATTATTTGCATGCGAGCTCTGGTCAAATATGGACCGACCGATTCCAATAAAATTTGGTAAGATGATTTATTTCGATTGCAATAAAATAAGTTTAAACCAAATTTAATCTTAATATTAATAAAAGAAGATTCTTTATGTGTAAAAAAATGGACCGATTCTTTTTCAAAAGACTTGTTCCTTGTAACAAGCAGTATCTATGTACCAAATTCCATCAAATTATATCCAAAATTCTACTTTCCGCACAAGATTTACATGGACAGCCAGTAAGCCGGATGAACGGCTGGACATGGTTAGATCGATTCAAAAAGTGATTTAAAAGGTGGGTCTTGGGTGTAGGTGAGTAAATTTTGGGCAATATGAAAATTTTACCCTCAAAAGCTTAGTGTTGTAAAATATGTGTTATTTAGATTACCCAGTACATGTATATTGTTTTTTGGTACTTGATGCATTGCATTTTAATAATATTAAATTCGTAGCAAATGTATTTATTAAATGTATGTTAAATCTCATGTTGTATATGACTTTTAATTTTGTTTCTAGTTAAATAACATACGAAAATACATGAATACTTAATTTTTGATATTCGGTACCCTGAATAATATGCAGTAAGAAGTATGTATTCATATATTTATTAGGTTTACATCTCTAAAATATTAATGCAATGTTATTTATATTAAATTTAATTTACTTTTTAAGTTTATCATTCACTTTTAATTGAGCTTTTGTTCTTTTAAATGTCTTTTTTATAAATTGTTGACTTTTTGTTTGCAAATTGTATGTTTTTTGCTTGTTTACTATATGGAATAATATGTTTTGGTTTTCAACTGGATTTTACAGGCAAAAACTTGCAGGCTCTTTGCTGACAACTGTCACTTTACTCTCTCAGTAGATGCTCTCTTTTGCAAATTTATGTGTACGCGAAATCATTTCAGTAAAATCCAGTACAAATTTGTAAAATTTTTTGCAAATTATGGGGTAAACTAACCCAGCTATTGTTTTAAGCGCTGCAAAGTACAAGCAAAACGATTTCAAACGTTTTGTTTTTATTTTATGTCAACTCCTTTTTTTAATACAATCTTAGAAAAAAATCACTGACTATACAAAAAATTGAGAATAAACAAAAATAAAATAACGAAATCTTATGTGCGGTTTTCACAATACAAGTGATTGATTGATACAAGTAAAATTTTACAAGCACTCAAAAAACTGAGTGCTTTTCATAAAAACTTTACTATACATTCAATCACTTGCACTGTGAAAATTACACATTGATAATAAAAAAATAAAAACACCACATTTAAAATAAGAACAACGTAAACAAGTAAGAGTGCTATATTCGGCTATGCTGAATCTTATGTACCCTTCACCATCGTGAGGTAAGAGCAAAAATTTATATAAATAATGTTCTTAAGACATAAATAAATATTAATTGAGCCACGCGAACTTTTCATTTCGTCATACCGAAGAATATGACAAAATCAAAAAAAGGTATATATGTACCTAAGACCGTTTCCTCTTTTGCTAAAGTTGAAATTCGTTTTATAATTTTATAATCTTAAAATCGTTTTTTAGAACATAAAAAATTAAATAAAAAGAAAAAAAATTATTTTTTAGACTCGAACTCGCAACCTCATGAGTCTCAGGCGAGATGTTAGACAACTCGCCTACGAACGCTTTTACTGAAGAAGCGTTAAATTAAAATATATTGAGCCTGGGAGTTTGTTTCTTTATTTGAGCGGCATATCATGTGCAGACATAAATGTTTATGGGTTTGTGTGCATAAAATTAAACGCATTAAAATAAAACAACAAAACAACAACAACCATAAGGGATTTTTTTTGGAAAAATTTTCCACCTGTGGTGAAGGGTATAAATATACTTAAAATTTAAAAAAGCTCTTTTACTTATCTACAGAATCAGAGAAATCAGCAAAAAGGCCAAAACTTAAGAAAAGCTTGCATATAAAATAAATCCGTTATTCGAAAAATAACCATTGATTAATCAAAAAAAAAAAAATCGCTTAATTCGAAGGAAGTACATTTTAAAAACTATGGTTAAATTAAAAAATAATCGCAAATACAAAAAAAAAATTGCTGCAAAAATGTTAATTTGACCAAATATCGCTTATATCCAATAACATATCGAGTCCTTACCGCATAAAAAGCTTAAGGCCAAAACAAAATGTTACAGGAGAAGGTTTTTTTTATTATATTTCATAAGCCTTCATACAAGATATGAAGGTTGGCGCTTAAGCTAAATTTTTTTTTTTTTTGCTATAAAGTCGTAACGGTACCTAATGTGACCATGACATTTTAGGAGATAATGCATATGTTGCCACTAAATTAATTTATTTAAAAACGAAAATTGAAAATGATGTCGCTTAAGCTTGTTTTGCGTTAAGGGCTCAACATAGTAACTTATTTTAAAAAAATAATAAAAATCGTTAACTTTCCGAAATATTCCGCAATTGAAGTTTTTTTTAAATTAAAAACTATTGTTACGTCAAAAAAAAAAACACGCGTTAATTTATTTCGTTTATAAGAAACCTTATGTTATATTATTGCCAGCACGCACTTGTTCACTTTAACAACTTTTATCGTAAAAACAAGCTTAACCACAAGAAGGCTTAATATACATAAACTCTAAACCTAATCTTAGCTTCTAGTAGATTTTTTTAACCTTCGGACAAAATTCTTTATGTGAAATTATAACAAATTCGAACTTATTATGACACTATTACTGTTTAACATAAAAACTTAAAGACATAACAAATATTTTGTCATAACACCGGAACAATCAGTAAAGTCGTGTTAATACTACAGCTGTGCATACCATTCTATAACATACAGCTTAAAATTTAAACTTATAAAATAACTTATTACTGAAACTAGAAATAATTGTGAACTAAATGTGATTTCGTAATACTATGATTTAAACCGGGTTTTTCAGAAGTGGATTAAGTTTAAACTTAGCTTATCGTTGTCTGATACTCGGATTTTTCCGGCAAAATGTGATTTTTTTCAACATTTTATTAAAGATCAACATTTTAAGCAAAACTTAGCTGTTCCTTCAAAATTTGGTAAGCAAACTTGGCACAAACCTGTTTTTAGATTAACTAAACCTAGTTTAACTGAGATCTCAAAAACTCAGCCAAATAAAAATTAGAAAAAATAACCCAATACATAACCCAATAAAAAATTTTCCTTTTTTGCAAAGCACAACAAATACACAAATACAAATACACGTATTCTAAACAAATTTTATAAAAAAAAGGAACATTTAAAAACATACGCATAATTGTACCAACAAAAAATACAGTGTGTACAGCTGATCGTTACACTCACCAATTTCTTTTATGTGTTAAATAAAACGTTTTTTGTGTCAAATATGTATTGCTTTAAAGTGGAAACTCGCTATATAAAGTTCAAGCCTTCCGTTAGAAAAATGGTAAGCGAAAATTTTAAAATTTTCCCTTTAAAATTTTAAAATTTTTTCTGAAAAATTTCAGCAAAATTTTAATCCTTAAAAAATTTTAAGTTCTTCTCATCAAAACAACAAAGCCTGTAATTTATTAAAGCTTTATTACAAAACAAAAAACAAACAAAAATATTATAGATAGAAAAATAAAAATAAACACGCACGTCCACAGTAGATGACAATCTATAAAGGAAATTTTTTTATCCTCTTTTTTTTTTTTTTTTTTTTTTTGATATTTTCTGATATTTTTTATATTGAACTTACAAAATTAAATTAAATCACGTGGAAGATAAAATATGAACCGGAGGTTGGTCCCTCGCCAAATCGATCCACTAAGAAGGAAAAATAAATGCTCGAAACATGTTAATTCATATATACTTAGATATACTATGTTTTCTTCTTATGTACATAAAAATTCATGGTCGAATTTTAACCATTAGGCGAACACTAGTATATTTAAAAACATCAAAGGAAAGGATAAGTTTAAAAATTGAACTTAAGATTTGCAAAATATAAAAAAACCATTTAACAATGATTTTGTAAAAAAAAAACGAAAAACCGCTTTAATGCCAAACCCAATACACTGTCCGCATTTTTTTCTTTATCTAAAACACACTCTATTATTCAAGAAAAAAAAAGATATTGTAGTTTGTATAATTTATAATATTAAATATTCTGACATATAGAAATTGCCATATAAGTACCCAACAATAAAGAATAAATAAAAAACAAACTCAATTGACAAATGTGAATCCGTGTAATTGTCCATAAATTCACAATTTTTACTTTCAATCCATAACAGCTTCCAACAAGGTCAATCAATAAATGTTTGTGATGCAATAATTTCTTGTTCAACGAAATGGATCTTCAATTTAATCAAAATTTAAAATGTTAAAAGTGTTAAAAACAATTTACTCGCAAGTTTCGTGTTGCCAAATACTGATAATTTCGTAGAATTTTTTTTTTTATTTTTATAATCGTATACTTTTTTTTAATATCTTAAAAGTCGACGTTACAAATAACAAACAACTAAATGAATTATTGTTTACAAAATTAATTTTCTTATTTTTCTTGTACTGTGATGTAATACATGCTTTTGCATGTCTATGTCACTTGTATTATAAGAAGCTTTAGGAATTTTTTTTATTTTTCTTCTAACAAAATTAATTTTTTTCTCTTGTTGCTATCATGTCTAGTCTAGTGTTACACTAAAGTTAAGAACGTGGGAATTCCATAACTGATTTTTGGTGGTTAATGTGCAAATATTATATAAATATTGCGGGTTGTTTTCTTCTTCTTCTAGATCTTCTATATATTTTACCCTACTTCATAATGGGCGGAGAAGAAAGATATTATGCGTTCATGCTAAAGTTCGTAATACATACAAATATTTATACTAAAGCCACACTTTAGTATATAAATCGAAAGATGTCCGTCCATCTAGCACGTTGTCTGTATGTTTAAAGCAATGGTCACACTTAACAAACGTTTGACGTCCCACACTTAACCACTTTTGATACCTACACCTCAATAGTGGAGCGGTTATTACGCGTTTGTAATGATGCATGAAAGACTAAAAAATATTGATCCTACCCCCACCTTTTAGTATACCGATTCATTCCGAATCATTTTCTGAGTCGATTTAACAATGTCCGTCCGTCCGCTGGCTGAAAGTAATGGATTTTATTGCAACATAAATCGTCTTACCAAATTTTTTTAAAATCGGTCCACATTTAAATATATCTCCATTATTGGAGATATGAAGTAGGATTTTAAATGATCTTGCTGGACCGATTTTACTTTCTTACTTGTTAAGCATGACGTTTGCTAGATCAAAAAGCATTTAACAGTTTTTTTTTTTAAATTAAACTTCTCTAGAATTTTTAAGAAATAAAATCAGTAAATCCAAAAAATTTATGAAAAAGAAAGTTAAAAATATACCAATTTAGTGATCTCGCTTTCTTCGTCAAATATTTGTTAAGTGTGAATATGGTTTAGTTCCAAAACGTTAGTTGCAAAGCATTTCGCTTTTTTTTATTGCATTCTTTAATGCAACGAAATAAAATTTAACAAAGTTATCCGTCCCAAAGTGCACCAAAAAAGTGTTCGATGTGTACACACTGTGCATCGTTAAACTTGATAATACATTTTTGACTTTGACTACAAAGTATTACGATGTTTTGGAACTCAGCCTATATCTTAAGTCAATTTTTGTCTTTAGATTGCTTTTAAGGAATCGCACCACTTTTCAACACTCCCCAGTGGTGTATAGTTTTTTATAGTCGCGCTTGGCCGACTTCTGACTTGTATTACAAGTGTTTTTATGAATGGATTACATGTTGATTAGGGTAGTACAAATATAAATACAAAAACATAAAATATGAAATAGAAATCAGCACTATTTAAGTTAATATACCCTGTTTCTTTAATATAGTCATAATATTTTATAAACTATTAAAATTTCAAATTTTAAACATATCAAAAAAAAAAAAAAAAAAACAACCACCTCCCTAATACACATGCCCATTTATTAATGATTTTTTCAAGTTAAGTGAGGTCTCTCTCATGTTTACGACTCGTTTCTTAATTCAACTAGTTGTCTTCTATTTTAATAAAATGTTATAAATACAAATGTTTTTGTTGAATTGTTGCTGTTAATATTGTTGTATGTCAGACAACATCTACTTCTGAGTAAAATTATTAATTTCAAGAAGAACTAAAATTGATTTGATTTTTAAATTTTTACACAAAAAGTTTTGCGAAAAAATCATAATCACTTTATTTAGGATGCAGTTAACCGACACAAATATCATTCTAAAAAAAATTAAAAAGAATAGATAAAATCGAGGAGTTAATAAATTTTTAAAACAGCAAAAGCATTTTTGTCTTATTTCAGTTTTTTTCATATTTTAGTCTAATATTTAAGATATCAATTAAAATTGTTTTATTATGTATATGAAGACTTGATTTTATTTTTTCGAAAAAATCCGGCTTTAATCCAATACTTAATGGTGTTTTTATGCGAATTTTTTTATTTTAATTTATTAGATTTTCTAGCTAAAGTTTACTCAAATAGTGGTAATAAAAATCACACTATAAAGAAAATAATTAAAATCAGTTTTTATCTTTCCGGTTTTTTCATTAAAGCAGAACAACGCTTGAAATTCTTTTATAGTGATACAACTTCTTGTACTGAGTTTTTATTTTATTTATTTTTATTTTGAAGCTAAGAAGAACAAATTGCTTGGGAACAAATTTAATTTAAACATAATGGCCCATAATCATAGTCAAACGCTAAAGTCGGTTCTTTTTAAAAACAACTTTAAAATAAAAACATTCTTTTAATTATTTTGCTACTATAGTCGAAATTAAAGTAGGATTTATATTGAACCGACTTTAACTGGGTGCCACCTCAAATGTAGAAAATTGTTTCATATAACTTACAACAAAATATAAGCAAGGGGCAACTCTAAGCAGCTGATATTGAAAATTAATGTATAAAAAAAACACTGCATATCTTGCGGAGTTGAAAATTTTTAACACGCAATATAAATTTATGTATCTACAAAGCAACAACAAATTACAAAATATTTTGGCTTCGTTTTTGCTTTCAATGTAATTTTTGGCGTTGAGTTTTACACATTTAGGGCCTACAATACATACATTGGTATTTTGTGTATCTTTCCATAAAAGTTTTCCTCCAAATCATTAATAATTGCAAAATATCGGCCAATATCTTGTAACATAATCATTTTTAACTTTTTGTACCTTTTTGCTGGCGAAAAACAGCTGATGCTGTTGTTAAATGAGTTAAAAACAACTTCAGCTGGTTTTAACATTAACATCGGTTTTAACGTGTAAAGTGTGCTTTTACTTGTCTATAGTAGATCAAAAGCATATTTTTAAGAAAAGTTTACTTTAGAACTCTTAAAGTATGCTTTGTTTATGACTATAGTTATGGGCCAATATCTTTGACACCCACTTACTGCTGTTTGGTGACAAAATTAAACATGTTGAGGAACATGTTTCAGAAACATGTTCTATTGCATTAATACAAATAGATCAGTGTTGAAAAATTCAGTACTTTAGTACTTTTTTCAGTACTTTTTCATATTAAAAATACCGCAGTACCCCCGCGTTGTTTTTAGTACTTTTTTATCCTTTGCGCTTTTTAAACGTGATGAGATCATTTCAATAGCAGACTTTGGTAATCATGTGTTTTGCAAAATTTATATTGTTGTGTATTAAATATAATTAACAACGTTAATATTGAGATGAAAGCGAGGACGCCAGGATTCATACTTTGCTATACAGAAGGGGATATTTGCTCTTACAAGTCACAAGAAAATTTATAAAAAAAGATGCATTGGATAATATATTATTGGAAAATTTAAATGAAAACCATTAACCTTTAAATGTATCTTTTTAGGGAACTCGATTTGACATATTTATAGAAACATGCAGAGTAAACAACGAAATTGTTTATAAATTGAAGAAACATATTATCTGAGATTGGGAGAAAGATTGGTTTTTACTTTAAATTATAAGCAGCTTCACTCCAGAAAATATTGTTTTCGGGAAAACCAATAGCATAACACCATTGTTATTGATGTTATTAACAAGCGAGAAAGAAAACTATTCTCAATTCCGTGTACTAGCGGATCTCTCTGAAATAAAGCATTTCAGACTTGAAAATATTTAATTAAGAGCGAAATGGATGAACTAATGTTTGCTGACATTTCACAGATTGCTTTTGGACTTTTATCGATACCACATTTCTCAGCATCACTTGAACGCATATTTTTAAATGCATTATTATGTAAAAAAGCAAACCAAGAAATCGTTTACACGTAGAAACTGTTTCAAGTTTCAAACTAAATTTCTATTAAAATCAAAAGATATATATTTCTAATGATCTCTTAAAAGTCACATGTAATTGTGCATGTCTGTCAAAATTGCTGTTTTACATAAGGCTTATAATATTCGGTCACAAACGTGCATGTAATTTGCTTCTGACATTGTCTCTGTTTTTTTCGCATAGTTTTTGCAGAAACCAAAGTAGTTCTCGGTTTCAAAATAGCGTGCGGCCGCCACAAAATTTTTTATTTGCGCCGTAAAAGAGTTCAGCGATCTTAACATTTCTTTCTTTAAATTCGAAGATAACATTTTAGGATAATATAATTAAACTTTTTTTCTTTATCTATGTACATAATTTCTATAAAATGGTGAAATGATCATACATATATCGGTATTGAACAATATTAACTTCAACCGGCTAGTTATTCCGTCAATACTTATTTGGTCAAATATTTGATGAGTGTGACCGTAGCTTAACGCTTATGTATAACAAAAATATTATGTATCTTTAATATAAATACTGTTTGCTCTTTAATACATTGATAAATGAATTCCAATAAAATATTTTTTGTTGCTTTTATTTTCATAAAAAATTATTCTATTTTTTAACAAAAAGTACCATTTGTTGGAAAAAGTACTCTTTTAGTTAAAGTTCAGTACCATTTCAAAATTTCAATTTTGCAACACTGAAATAGATACAAACGCTGATTCATGAGAGTAATTTTGAAAATTTGGATCAGCAAGCATGGCCACATGCCAGCAAGCACACATTAATGTTTGATATCAAATGACATACTAAGCCTTTCTTCAAATAAATTTGAGAAATTGTAAAAAATATTTCCTCTTTTTAAAAACTCTATTATTCTTAAATGAAAATCAAACCATTTTATAACTTTTGACGTCTTGAAATAGGTTTGATTTGAGATCATTTTGAATATGATATTAAGCTTCCATGTTTGTTGGTTTTATCCTCGTCCATATTATGAAACAATAAGCTCAGAAACTTTCTTCTACTCTGTTTCGAAACTGCAGTCGTTTCCAGTCATTGAAAAATGCGCATGAGCTGGTTTAAGCAATTGTGCAAATATTGACATCAGTCAAAAAACTACATTTTGGAGTAAGTGATGCAAAATAGTTCGCTATGTTTTTCTTTATATTGTGTGTAAAATAAAATACATCTTTAAATTTTTTGTACTTTCCCTGATTGAGGAGAATGTGTTGTTATTTGTTCTAAGTGCCTAAGGGTCAAATGTATGACCAACCCAACTTAATTTTTTATCTCCATCATTTGTTTCTAATATGACTATCCGCTATCTCCATTCCTTAAGGGAGCTCTCATACAATATGTTCAATACAGACTAGAAATAACGGGTCCGCCATCTAACGTTTTTTTTTCAACAAGTTCTTATTTCGTGAATGGTAACACTTAGCTCATGTCTGATTTGACAGATAATTAGTTTTATCCTTCCGCTGAACGAATATGGTTGTGTATACGCTTGAACAACGCTGGAAAATATTGCGACATTACTTTGAAAATCATGATAATATTTCAGAATGTGTGCGAAAATTGCGTACGGATTTTGGAAGAATAGAAGCACCACAGCTCCGTATTTTCGTTATCTTGTGAAAAAAGTGAAAGAAACTAGCATCCTCATCGATAAACCAAAGCGTGAAAAGCCAAAAACAGTGCGTACACCCGAGAATATTGCTGCTGTGGCAGAAATTGAACGTTTCGGAGACATGATTGAGACGAATTTTGCATAAAGACCTTGGTATGACGCCATACAAAGTCCAATTGGTTCAGGAGTTGAAGCCAACTGACCATCCAATGCGTTTTCGCTTCGCTAAGTGGGCCTTCGATCGACTTATAGAAAATGCCGATTTTGCCAAAAAAATCATCTTTTCAGATGAAGCTCATTTTGATCTTGGCGGGTATGTAAACAAGCAAAATTGTCACATTTGGGGCACAGAAAACCCGCACGCATACATTGAAAAGCCGATGCACCCAAAACGAGTCACTGTTTGGTGCGGATTTTGGTCCAGAGGCATAATTGGGCCAATTTTCTTCGAAAATGAGCAAGGAGTGGCAAGTTAAGAATTGGACCGATCGTGTAGGCTACTGCATGGCCAGCCGAGGCAGCCATTTGAAATAAATTATTTTCCATTATTAACCGGAAGGATTGTACTTTCAAATAAAAAAAGAAATTTGAGAAAATATTCAGTAGGTTTTTTTTATAGCATTTTCAAAAAAAAAAAAGTTATTTGGCGGACCCTTTATATTGAAGAAAAAGTACGATAACTGCCCAGGTGTAACCCCAGTGGAATATAATGTATGACCGACCTCAATTAGTTTTTCGTTCTTAACAATTTTTCGAGACATACTTGCCCTTTATATTTACTTCTTAGGGGGAGCCCCCTACAAATATTGCGTTTATGAAATTCTTAAATTAATTACAATTTTTCGTTTGTTGTGAATAAAATCAAAAGGTGTACAGATTTTAATCATTTAAGGCTTGTTTTGCTTGCAACTTCTTTTTTTATGTTTTAAGTTTTACCCTGCATAAAGGCATTTTATTGCGGACTATTTTTAGTTTTTTCAAAAAACTAACCCGTTTTTGAGTTACTCGAAAATATGTTGTGCAACCTCCTCCATTTTCGAAATAACGGTATATCTCGAAAACAAGAGCTAACCTAAAAAACGGTTAGCACCACTTGATTCAGCGTACCTGTATTAGGTGAAAACGCTTGGTGATGGGCTTGACTGTTTTTTCAACTAGCATTGTGTAATAAAACAGTAGTATCATTCTAACGAGTTGTGCCAACACTGCTTAATAATGTTTAAAATAACGTTTGCTTTTTGTGTTTTTATAATTTTAATCATTAGCTGTATTCATAAATGATAAATAACATTTCCCAAACGCTCTCTTTTTCTCTTGCTTTTTTTAAGCAGCATCAGAGATGGAAATCTAGGTAGAATTGTACATTTTGGACTTTTTTTGGTGAGTACCATGATACAAATAAGATTTTTTTTGGTCGATTTGACATGGAATTACCCATATAATTTATAAGAAACTATAAAAAAGCTTTAAAATAACATTCTACCAACAATTTACAATATATAGACAGTCAAATGTTGGCACCTCTTAACTAGCAAAAAATTCCAACTAAGTTTTTTGTGTCAAAAGATTCCACTTTTCTCTCTACATCTAAATATGTATCGTTTATCTTAAAAAAACTTTTACACAGCGTCATCGTATGACCATCGTTTTGTAGAGTGGAGGGAACTTGCCACAAAGTAGTAAAAGCGACTTAAATAGATACACTTTTAAAGTCAACAAATTTGTATATCAAAACAATTAAATTTCCATCCCTGAGCAGAATGCTGTTGCTTACAATCTGCTTTTGTTTACCGTAATTGTGGCCATTCAAGTGTGTGTGTGAGTTTTTTTTGGTTTTGTTATTTGCAAATGAAAGATTTAAGCAGCAAACTTTAGCACCCACTACTACAACAATGTTGAGAAACATTTGCAAACAAAAGTGAGAGAGAGAATTGTTGCAAAAAAAGGAAAAGTGTTAAATTTAAAGGTTTTTTTTTTAAGATTTTTATTAAATTTAAAAAAAAAAAACAATAATATAAAATTTAAATAAATAATTTAAAAAATGTAAAGAATACCATTATAAATAAATCTTTCTTAAAAAATGTTGCCTCTCATCAAAAAAACTAGCAATTGTTGCACTATAATGTTTATTTTTTTATATTTTTTGTTTTGTTTTTATAGACATTGTTTGCTTTGCAAAGATGAGCTGTCCGTATTTTTGTAGTGTTTTATTTGTATAATGTAATCATTACTGTTGAGGTTTTGTTTTTTTGTTTTTTTTTTTTTTTTTTTGTTTAGAGAAGATGTTAAAGAAGTTTTTCATAATAATAAATTTCAAAGCTTTGGGAATTTTAGTTCTGAATTGAACTTTGCTTAAAGCGGTTGTGTTTAACGGAAAATTCGTGTTGAAGTAATAAAAGAAATATTTAATTATTCATATATGTTACTAATAATTTTATTTGAAACTTAAAAAAGAAAAGTGCCAAAAAATTAAATAAATTACTTTCTTAGCAAATATTTTAAATTAATTAAAAAACGATAAATACTTGATATATTGTTATAATTAAGACTTAAGGTTGTAAATAATCTTTAGTGTTGTTTTTATCGTCGTAAATTCTAAATGCTAACAAGTTTTCCTTGGTGTACTCTCGTACAACACCAGCAAGAAGCTGGTACTTCCATAAAAAATTGCAGTACTTAGTACGAGTATTATTATTTGAAAATTTTTGCATTTGTAAATGAATAGTTTTTTAAATATTTTAATATGTGTGTGAGGCACTAGAGAAACCAGCCGAAATTTTAGCTATAAAGATTGTGCTTTTTGGCTGTATTATTTGAATTTCGTTAAAGAATTTAGTTTTTTTTTTTAATTTTTGCATAAGCTCGTGCGGTAATAAAATATTGTCACATAACTTAACACTTTTTTGATGTTCGTCTGTGATTGCTGTTTAAACTTAAAGTGATCTTTTGAAAGTAAACAAAAAATTACAAAAAAAAAATGCATCTCGTCAACAACTTGTTCAGGGAAAAGGTGTCAAAGAAAAAAATACACTTAAACATTAAAGGAAAATTTACATAATAAAATATTAAATTACAAATATTTTTACACACAAGCTGCTGTTTTAAGTTTTGTTTGTTTAAATATTATTTATGATTTTGCAAGAAAAACGTGAGCTGTTTTATTTCAAAAAAGCGAATACAATAGCAAACATTTTTCATAAAATCATAAATCTATTTAAACAAACTGAAACCAAATCCAAATCAGATACAAATACCGATCGAAAAAAACTTGCCAAACAAAAAAGCGATTAAATAAAGTCAATAAATTACAGAAACAAACAAATAGAAAAAAATATAAAAAAAATAATTAAAATTTCTAAAAAGATTCTACAGAGAACTGGGTGTGAAAAGCCTTAACTATTTATTCAAATTACACAGTGTCGAACAACTACTGAGTAATTAAGGTAAGTAAATATTCAAATATGGGCATTTCCACAGAAAAGTCTACTACTTGTTTCTCAAAGAATAATTTATATATTCGGGCATGTTCTAGAAATCGAAGGAAGTGAAATTAAAAAATAGAAGAGATCTTAAGTTTAATTATTTACAAAATAACCGTAGTTTTTCCTGGTTTTAAGAGTTGTTCTGTAAAGCTAATTGGTACTCACAAACTGAAATTGATAAAATGGAATATTTGTATGAACTTTCAGTACAGGATCGTTTTTAAAATTTGCTCGATTTCAAATCCACTTCATTTCAATTTCTAGAACATGCCCGATTATCTACTTTTTCGTATTTTGGTGTAAAGCTCAACAAGCTTTCCATTTAGTAAAGGAGAGGAAAAATTTATACAAGTTGGGTCTTAAAAACAAACTTCATTGCTTGGTGGGGTAACGTAACAAAAAGAGAGAGATTTTCTGTGGAAGTGCCCATATTCTCAACTGTAATCTGCTAACATATTAATATCTATATATAGAAATGTATATAATTCTAATAACTAATTATTATTGATTTTTTTTTTTCTTAGAATTTAACTTTTTGAAATTATTATTTTTGTGGGCAATTTACAATTATCAACACTAACCACTTTAAAACCCCCAAATAAACTTCCTCATTAGTTCTTTGTTGTTTTCAAACAAAAACCTAAAATTAAATTTTCTAATTTATGTCTATTCATCTTAAGCCATCAAACCAACCAACATTTATACCAATGCTATGCTTTCAACATTGACTAACTTCTAATGTCAATTTAATGAAATATTTAGTTTTTTGTTTTTATACTTTTTTTTATTCGCTAAGATAATTTTTTTTTTTTTTTGTAAAATTGTTGAAGAGTAAATTGATATTTAAAAAACTAAAGTACAAAAAACGCAAAGAATCACGTTTTTTAGTTTTCGGCTAAAACAGCAATTGAGTTGCCAAAAAAATTTTGCAGATTTCAAAGTTGCTCTTGTTATTGCCATTTGTGTAGTTTTTTTTATCACAATTTTTGTTGTTGCTGTTGACTATTTTAAGCATTTGTCAGTTTTTTTATAAGCATTGTTATAGTAGTTCCTCTTTTCACAAAAGGTCAACTAACAATTGACCTTTTTTATTTATTTCGCTTTGGTCTAACGTTTTCTTCTTATATAAATGTTTTGTTTTAAACATCTTCAAACATTTGGTAAAATGACACTTCACTTAGTTTTAGTAGAAATCATGCAAAATTTATTTTAAATCATTTCTTTTTCATGAATTTATTAGGGAAATTGTCGAGGCAATCTAAGCAAAAAAAAAAACAAAAACAAAAGACTTCAGACACATGCTTTTACTAATACAGGAAAGAAAATTTGATGTCTTTGATCAAAAAAAATGACAATTAGTATTAAAATTGTAATAAAACGCTTTTGAAAAAGTTTATTTCCTTGATTAAGTATATAAGTAGGAAATAGATAAAGTTAAATAATAATGCTTTATGTTTAAAGTTTGAAGGGCCTTATGTTTCTTTTGCTTAAGAAATAAATTTTAATTAGCTCTATTTGAAAAAAAAAATTCGAGAAAAATAATACAAGGAATATTGATTCAAGAGAACAATCTTTTCAATAAAGGTCAGCCAACATTGAGCTCGAGGTCCACGCATGTCAATCTAAAGAGTAATTTAACTTCATGCGTTCGATGCGAAAATGCGAATATTTAGAATAATTCTCCTTTTTTGAAAAGTGCATAACGCATAAACTCAGTGAGAATGTTGAGCCTAGCAGCGTTTCTTCAGCCATTCTTTCTTCAATGAAATTTAACATTGCTAAGATCGACACCTAGTCTTTACTCAGAGATATGCAGTTTTAAATTTCATTGTCTCAGAAATCCATAGAAATTTAAGCAATGGCTTAAGGTATGTTTAGACCTAACAAATATTTGACGAAAAAATCCAAGAAAAGCGTGGCCAGTAAATTGAACAAGCCTTAGCTTTATTTTCAACAATTTCTATTGACTTACTAAACTTTATTTGTAAGAAGATATTTGTTTAATGTAATTTAGAAGCTGTTAACAAATAATTGACAGCATATTATTTGCATAGACCTAAGTAATACCTTAGAGAACCCTACATGAAGAGGCTCCAAATGTAGAAGTTCATAACATGCGCTAGTGCGCGAGCACGCTGTAGATTTCTGTCAAAAAAAATTAAAATAATATTTTTTCATAGAACAAGTTATATCAAAAATATTTTGACGCGTTTGCGGCAGAAAGTTGGTTACATTCAAACTTTTTATCGCGTTGTGTATTTTTGATAAGTAATCAACTGTCAGTTAAAAGAATAATTAAACAAATTTTTTAACCACGCAGGAAATACTAATTGAAGAGTTTAAAAACATGCTGTATTTTATAAAACAGAAAGCCGGGACTACAAAAACAAAACAAAAAAGAGCCGAAGCTTGGAAATCTGTAAGCAAAGTGTAAAACATTGCAGGTAACGGCTGACATAAATGGCTTTTATATCGCGTGTTGTGCAATATTTCATCTGCTAAAGATTAAATATTTTAAACGCACGGAATCTTCGACGACTTAGCGCTTGTTATGTACTTCTGCCTTAACAAGGTTATATTTTTTCTCACTATTTATTTATTATTTTTTTTCATTAAACAGCGCCGGATGAAAATGTTTCCCTTCACAGTTTCTGTTCAGATATTTAAAAATACAAAAATTATAAGCATTTCAAATCAGTCAGTCCAAGTTGGCCCACCCTGTATGTAGGTGATTAGCACTCTTATAATCGGATAAGCCCTGCAGTATCCCTTCGCCTTAAGCGAGTGTGGCCACCATTTTATATAAAGTATTTCGAGCTAGTGAATTCGAATAGAAATCAAGCATTTTCAAATATTTTACAGCATATTTCTTAACCATAGTTTAAACTAATGGCACCTTGAGATTCCTTTGAATATTTAATACCAGGGGGTGTCGATTTTTTGAAGAATTTTATTTTGGCGACTTTGAATTTTTTCAATATAAGAGGCCGAGGCAGTGCCCCACAACTGAGTATCGTAGCACCAGATTGTTTTTAAGATAGAATTATAAAGTAGGAGTTTACAGTCTAGACTAAGAACAGAATTTCTTCCCCTAAGTCAATTGATTTGAAATGCTGTTGGTTTCAATGAGTTAGTTTTACCTCTAAATGCTATTTTTACTTTAAACGCCGAGGTATTATTTGATTGTTGATTTTTAATGCAACATGCACCCTTGTTTCCTGAAACAAAGTAAATGTTAAATATATGCATTTTTGCTCATTGACCTTTATGACCATTGTTTTAACCACATTTCCAATTGAAATATACAGGCCAATTATGAATACTAATTCCCCGGGAGTTTTTTCCCTTTTCCCATTTTTACAATTGAATTAACATGGTAAAAATGGGAGAAGGGAGAAAACTCCCAGGGAATTTTTATTCATAATTGGGCTGATATATTCCTGTAAGCAACAAAATGCTTCATGGCGGAACGCTTAGAAAAGCTGTCTATTCAGTAATTGTTGTAGTGTGGGTGTGGTTATTTGTTGTCATGTTCGAAGTATATATTAAGTATAATAAAGGGCCCACGATGCTGCCTTGTGGACTCCAGAGATTCCAGTAATTTTATAATTGCTAAATCTAATGACCTCTGTAATAGACATCTTTTTGGGACCACATATAATTTCATTGGATTCTAAAAAAACTTCATATTATAAATTTGTAGTGCTCCTTTTGGGGTTCGTTGCTGCCTTTCATTTACAGCAAAGATTATCTTGGTTAATTTGGCATCGGACTAGCTAAAAATTGATGGCACTTACTTGCTGACTTACACTCACAATATTCTGTACGTAAAATTAACTGAAATTGTAATATAAAATAAATGAAAGTTCAATTAAAAACCGGTCTACCTATTTTTCATTTATTTTTAACAAAAAGTTCATTTAATTTTTACTGTCAAAGTTCAACACCATATTCCGTAAAATCAAATAAATATTCAGTTATTTTGTAAAATTTTACTGTCAAAAATTCAACACCATATTCAGTAAAAACGATTAAATATTCAGTTATTTATTAAAATTTTGCTGTCAAAAAATTGACCCCATATTCAGTAAAAATAATTAAATATTCAGTTATTTTATTAAATTTTCGTTTACTCCACAAAAGAGCCGAATTTCTAAAAAATACCAGACAGACACCTGTCCGCTTGTTTTTCTTATCAGCGAGAGAACGAGAATATTTTTATTTACTTACCCAGTTACACACGTTTGTTTTACTTTTGTTGTACTGACCACGTTGTTTACAGAAGAACTCTCAATTATAAGACACCAGCAGCATGACCGATATGGCTTCGCAATTATTTTACTTTTAAAATTTGATGTATTTAACTAAATTATTTTAACAAATAGAAAATGGGAATTGCTTACACAAAACAAGCAATTCATTTTTTATAGATAAGTAAAAATTAATTTTTGGTAGTAAAATTATATAAAATAACTGAATATGGGTAATTCCAAAGTGTTGAACGTGACAGTCGTACGCATCAAAACTGCAATAACATTTTAAACAACAAATATTTTTACGTTATTTTAATTCTTAAATTATAGCACTAAGAAAGCACTATTATCTATGCTAAAGTTTATGGGTGGCGCGATTCTAGGTCAAAGATAATGGCAAAAGAAGTAGCGGTTCGAACGTGAAAAAAATAGAAGTAGTTTTTGTGGCCATGTATATAAAAAGGCGTAATTCAGCGAAACCTGGCACAATTTTTTAGTCAAACTACTTTCAGAATTTTACGTAGCAATGTAACATTTAAATGTCTTTGGTTTGATTTCAAAATCTTCTGTATTTTTTTTGGTTTAAGCCAAAATCTGGTTCGATACGTGACATTTCGAACGTGACATTTTTTCCATAATAATTTAACTGAATAATGATTAAAAAAAAATAAAAATTTACCGTTAATCTGAATAACATATTTCTCTTCGAACTCTTCCTTAGATTACAGACCATGTAAGAACATTTTTTTGGAATAATTTTCATCAAATATCAACTCTTTTAAGGAAGATAATATTAAAGAAAACATGCAATAAAACATTCTCACAAATAAGAAATTACGTTTGCACAACTTTGCAGTCTGATTGTTTATCTAAGTGAACAGATTTATGGGTAAATTTATAAAATTAGTAAAATCTATATATTTCTCTATACCAATATCGTAAAATAATAAGCTCTTAAAAACTTTTAAATTTTCGGTCACGGTGGACCTTTTGACGGAAATGCCCATATTTAATTGTTTTTACTGAATATGGTGTTGAATTTTTGACAGTAAAATTTTATAAAATAACTGCATATTTATTTGTTTTTACGGAATATGTAGTTAATTTTTTTACAATTAATTTATATAAGATAACTGAATATTGATTTGTTTTTACGGAATTCGCGGTTGAATTTTTGACAGTAAAAATTAAATGAACTTTTCGTTGCTTTAAATTACATTTTTATTTACTTTAACATAAAGAAGAATTTAACTCAATCAACGGACAATATTAACTGCAACTGAAAATCCGTATTAATATGCACTTAGTTTTTTGAATAATTGTTAGAATCAGTTAAAAATAAATTTGCTTGGAATTTTAAATGTTTATTTATTTAAAAATGACTGAACGGAATATTTCTTAAATAAACTACAGTCCGTTACTGTAATAATATTGTGAGTGTATGTTAACTTTGATTATACATTCTCATCATTCATGTTACATGTCATTGGAAATGAATCAATATTCGACAAAATATTTAATGATGTTAAATGTGATGACTGGTCATCTTTCGCCTTATATTACAAACATCTGGCAATTCATTTATCAATTATTTTTCTAAAACATAGTTCTGGTGCCTTATAAACTTTTGTTTCCCTTTTTTGTATTTTCCTAAAATATAATTTTAAGAAATTCAAAGCTCAATAACATTAAAACTTATTGGTTTCAAAAAAAACATTTTGCTGTGGCCTTATTAAATGTTTTTATTCCTACTGGAAAGTATTAAAATTTGTTTTTTTTTAATCTAATTTCATAAGCAATCTTGATAAGCCTTTTTCTAAGAACTACCCACTTGTTCTTTTCACATAAATCAAGTTCTTAGAAAGCTGCTGACCTACGCACTAAGTACTATGACTAATTTATAGATTTTTCGAAGAACTTATCAATATCTTTGATTCATAGCTAAATATTTTTAAAAAATAATCTTTGATTAGCAGTGACATACAAACATATCTATACATAATGAGTTCAAGTTAATAAAGTGATAAGTTGCTTAGCATTATTTGTGTTAAAGCTTCGTTCACAATAGGCAGCTACATTTTCACTGCTGTTCACAATAGAGAAACATTTGCAATTAAGAAACCGTTTGCAAATTTTTCCCACAACAAAATGATGTATTTATTATTATTTTTAAAATATTTTGTTGAAATTCTCATTCAAAACTAAATAAAATAATTAACTTCAGTTTCAATTTCATACATATTGCTGCTGAAGTAAAAGTAGACTCAACTTTAGTTACATTTTAAAAAAAATTTTAGTTACACTTTTGTTCTAAAAATGAAAGGAAAATACATGAAATACTTTGGGGAGAAAAAAGATAGAAGAAAAAAAGAAATTGTTTCCCTTATTGTGAACAATGCTTAAAGAAAATTAGTTGATTTCACATTTTATTATCTTTTACTAAGCAGTACCGCCAATGTACCCAATTAGTGACCCCAATTTTTCATCATTTTTAGCTTAAAATAAGTTCATTATGCCATTTTTACCAATTTTTATTTGGTTAACTTTCTTCCCTATGCCCTATGTTCTTCGGACGCCCTATGTTCTTCGTGAACAATTTATTTAAGTATTTTTATGTTACATCGCTGTATCTATATTGAATTTAAATCAATAATTGAATAAATCAAAGTTATATAACTTTCTTCCATTTACATAGAAAAAAAAATTGATTTCAATTAAAAAATTTGTGGTATAAACTAAAAACTTAATTAAATTTAACATCAGTAAACAAATTAATAGTATCAATTAAATATTTTTTGATATCACCAACATTTTTTTATTTCACTTGATTAAATTTTTTATTAAAACTGATTTTACTTTTGATTAATGGTTCTTTGATACCCTCCACCGACAGTTCGAATGTTTAAGGAGTAATATCTGTATGATGTCTTTTTATTATTATTATCTTAAACTGTGACGATTTGTTATCAATTATGGTTTTAGGAGACTAAACTGTTTTCCGGGTGTAGGGCATATATGGGGCCTAGGGTAAATTATGTACCGATCTTCACGAAATTTTACAGTTTAATTTCTAGTCGAATAAAACGGACTTGTGCAAAATTTTGTGTCATTCCGTGCATTTTTGCATCATTTATGTTAGTTTTTGTAACAAAATTATCAAGTTTTTGAAGGTGGTGGTTCCACATTTTGATTCATAGCTCTGGTCCTACTGAACCGATTTTGCTGAAATTCAATCCCAAACTGCTTAGGATAACTACAAGCAATTTGACACCTAGTTTGCTTATTTCTTTTGAGTTTTTCGAAAGTGAGCGTGTTTTCAACAGACGGACAGACAGACGGACATGGCTAAATCGACTTAGAATTACTCAAGCAGCCAGAATATATATACTTTATTGGGTCTGAGATGAATAATAAAAAAGTTTCACACGGAATGACAAACTTAGTATACCCTCTTCACAACTAATTGTGGTGGAGGGTATAAAAATAGGCGAGAATTTTTTCTGTATGTGATGTAAAGCAGAATTCTTCTCTTTTCCAATATGTATTGAATTCCATATTTGCATTGTATTTCAATTGTATTGATATGAAGAAAATTTTCTTTTTTAATTAATATTCCTGCATTTTTGTAGCAAAGTCTGGTTAAGTTATTAAGCCAGACTTGAACCCCACTTTTGTTGAGACTTGGCAATTTTTGGTCATCAAGAGTTGGAAACACTAAGCCTGTACTAAGACTACAAAACACATTTAAAAATTTTACTTAAACATAAAATATAACGCAAATAAAAGTTTAAAGGTCAGTTAAAGAAAAAAAAACTTATTTAAATCGTTTTTTTTTAAGATAAAAAACGACATTCAAATAATTTCCTTTGCATTATTTTATAATCAAAAGATACATACAAACTAATTTTGTTTTATTTGAAAACATCAAAATATTTTACATGCCTTTTTCCAAAAGAAAAATACCAACTCATTTATGTTTTAATTAAAAAAGTGAAAAAAAAACGTTTATGCCGCAATAATGCTGCCACATAAATAACAAATATTTCATGTTTGTTGTTATTTTATATATTTTTTTTTTTTTTTTTTTTTTTTTTTGAAGATTTTTTTCTTAAATTTTTATTTTTTTTTTTAAGATTACAAGTCTTTTGTTTTCATTTGTTTATTTGTTAATACTAGCAGAAACATTTTAATCGGAAAATACTGGAGAAAAACAACTCGCATTGTCTTCGTGTGTGTGTGTGTGTGTGTGTGTGTGTGTGTGTGTGTGTAGGGTTTTGCTAGTAAAAGACTAAAGATGAAAACAAACCGAACAAAAACATCTTCAAAAAAAATCTCCCGCTACTACGAAAATTATGAAACATGTATTTTACTTAAAAAAATGAACAACGAAAAACACCAGGGCCTGTGTTGACGTAGTGGTTTTGGCCCAACTATATGCAGAATCCATAAATAGAGTAGCTTAATACTTTTCAACTGAATATTTATTTTTTTAACCATTAAGAAAAATAAAATAATCTATTTAAATTTCTTAAATATTTAAAGGATTGTTTTAATTTTTATGTGTTTTTTTAGTTCTAGCTGTATACGATAATTATTTTCTTTAGTTGTTTTGTGTGTGTGTTTTTTTTTTTTGTACCATTGATATTTGTGTTGCCTTAAATCTGTCTTAGGATTGCGTGAAGTCGTTAATGTTGTAATGTTAACAAAAAAAAAAAAAAAAAACTTAAAAACAGCAACAATATAGACTAAATAATACCGTAACGCTAAATAATTATAAATATTTCTTCTGGTTTTTTTTAAATATCAGTAGTTTATACAAAAATGTAAAAATTATACAAAACTTCTTCTTTTTTAATCTATAAAGATTATAATTTATGAGTAGTTGCTATCAGATTAACTGGTTTTAGATTCTTTAATTGAAACTATTTCGTACTTTATTTTTTAATTCTTTTCTATGAGTCAAAAAATAAAAGACTTAATCGGCAAACTTGTGATTTTATTGTAATACAGTAGACTCGGGATAGAGAGAACTTATTCATGCAACAGCTTTTCCCTTAATCCAAGCTGTCGCTCTCAAGCGGTATTTTAAAAACAGTATTGAAAATGAAAATAAAGTACAAATGTTCAAATTATTTGTATGTGTATTTTAAAAATAGAAATACATATTTTAAAAAGTGCAACAAACTTCCAGTGACTTTTGCACAGCAAAACTGTGATATTCACGAGAAGAATGATGCATTCGAGCGAGTAAGTGTTTTTCTCAGTTGAATCGATTACGTTATCGAAATTTTAAGTGGCTTAAGATGCCATAATTTCACATTTCTGGTTATTTGTTTCATGATGCTCGTCCTCGATATAGTAAACTATTAAAAGTATAGGAACATTATTATCACCAATTTATTTCCACTTAAGCTCACAATCTCTGCGTACAATATACGCACAATAAATGATTAACAAGGCAAATCCAAAGGATTTATATTTCTTTGAATACGTATGTGACTTTTTTTTTTTTTGCTTTATAATGTAAATGTTCCTTCTAAAGAGTTCTTAACGAAAGAACTTTTTCCGTCCCCTCAATCGAGTAGTTCTCCTAATCCTGGATGCCCTCTATCCCGAGTCTACTGTACTTTAGAATTACATATATTTTAAAGCATGTCTCCAAAAAGACTTGTGTAAAAAACTTTTGCTTACATTTTTTTGAAACTGAACTGAAAATTGTCTAAAATTTTAAAATAAAATACAACGTCTTGAAATTTTTGTTTAAGAAATAGTTTTTTAATTCTTTTTAATATAAATTAATAATTTTAATAATGTAAAAAACTTTTTTATTCTATGAATTTTTAAATAAATTTTTATGTATATTCAAATTTTTACATTATAATCAGGCTTAAGTTCATCAAATTTAATTTTTATTACACTATTTTTAAGTAATTTTACAACATAAAATGAATTAAAATATATTGCTAATTTTTCATTCTTGACTGAACGGGGGACCGAACCCACCTTCACGGAAAGGTCGATTTGACATGCTTCAATAGTAGCCACACTTTCTTCTCAGAAATCTTTCCCGTTTTACCCTCACCGCCATTGACGACGACTGTCAGTCAATAGTCAAACATCAATCTTCAAACCAAATTGTAATTTTTACTTGGTGGATCGAAATTTGTTGTTGTAAATGATTATCTATTTTTCAATTGATTTTCATGTTTTTTCCTTTACTTCCTACTTTTTGTCAAGAATTCTTCTTGAAATCCAAAGAACATCTGTTTTTATGTTTTTCCTTTTTTGTCTATTTTTTCGTTGACCTTTATAGCACAACTACAAGGACAAATGTAAACATAAAGCTTGTGCCCTAGCTGATTAACAACAGTTAGTATTATGATTATTTTATTGGACTGTTTATGGTTTCTGAGGATATAGTGTGGTTACTATCGAAACATGTTAAATCAGCTTGTCTGTGAGTTCGAGCCCTGGTTCAGTCAAAAATAAAAAATTATCCTAAAATTTTAACTTATTTCATGTTGGAAAATTTTTCTTCATTAAAAATAATTTAATGGAAATTAGATTTGATAAAATTTAAATTTAAATGTTAAAATTTGTACTAGAAACCAATAAGTTTAATAATGCAAAAACATTTATAATTACTTTATTACACAAGAACGGCAAACTCCTTCTCGTGTAGAATTTCTCGAAGTAGTTAGCGCAACTAACATAACTCTATTTGGGTTTTGCTAGTTTAGCTGCCGTTTGAATTTTATTGCCTCATAAAGATTTAGGATAAACCAATTGAGTTTTCCTGTCGGCGGCACAATTTCAGCTATAGATTAGGAGAAAAAAGTGTGTAGCAAGCTGACGCGAAAAAATTGCATCTAGTGCCTTAAAATTGCTAAAATGTCGAAAATTTTTAATATCTTTTTTCAAAATTTTTGGCCTACAGTTGGCAAACTGTGCACAATTTACTAAAGTCATATTCAGAAAAAATAAACCTTATAATAAAGGGTGTCCCATAATTAACGCAAGATTTGAATTTTTTGCCATTTGTGCGGTAAAGTGTTTGCAACCCTAAAAAACCTAAAACTAAACTTTAAACCTTGCGTTAATTTCGGGACACCCTTTATAATTCCAAATTTCTCAAAATATTATAATGCTTTTTACATTTTCCAGCTGTATTAATTAACATCGAAAATTCAAAAAATATTCCAAATAAAAAGAAAACTATTCCAAATAAAGTTTGTATTTAAAAATGTTAAAATTTACATCCCAATAAGCAATTTCGCTTACTTGAATTTCAGCAAATTTGCTTATTGAATAGCATTTGTTTTTAAGGACCACGCTCCGTTTGGGTTTAAAAAATGTTTTTTATTACAACAAAAACTACACAGAAAAAAATTTTGCCCCAGTAAACGGATTAATCAAAAATAAAATCAGTTTTGATTAAAAGTTTAATCAAGTGAATTAAACGTTTAATCAAGTGAATTAAACGTTTAATCAAGTGTATTAAACATTTAATTGACAAGATTAATTTGCAACAGCAAACAAATTAATAATATCAATTAAACGTTTAATTCACCTGATTAAACGTTTAATTCACTTGATTAAACGTTTAATTCACTTGATTAAACTTTTAATTAAAACTGATTTTATTTTTGATTAATCCGTTTACTGGGGCAAAATTTTTTTCTGTGTACAAAACAAGCCTGTTTTGAAACAAGCATTAAACCCGCTACTTTGTTAACGTCTCTTTTTTTTATGGACATGTTGATATGCCAAAGCTTATCTTTTAATAAAAAAGTTCCAACATTTTTCATCTTAATATTAACCTATATTCACTTAGGAATATCGAAAAAAGTACAGCTTCTTTTTCTCCCTATTGAAGTAACAAAAATTTTAATTGTGTAGTGGGAGCCCACAATTTAATGCGTAAGTATATGTGACCTTCTCCGAGAAAAGGGACCTAGTGTGGCAAAAAACGGGTTTGGACTTAAGAGTGGATTCTGGTACCTAAAAGGGGGTAGAATAAGATGATAAAAATGAGAAAAACATTAAAATTAAGAAACATTAAATGCGTTTTTCTCAAAACTTCATTTTCACACACTAGGTCCCTTTTCTCGGAGAAGGTCACATATGTCAATGAATAGAGAAAAATGTTTTGTAAAAAAGTTCCAAAAATAGTTACGATGTTTACCCTTTAAGAGTTCGAATTTGGAAAAAGTACCAAATTAATATTTGTATTTTTCAGATAAGTTCCTAGTGTGATATATCGTTTTTTCTCTGTTTATTGGTTTAAAAGATGAATGGGGTGACAAAAAAGTACCAAAACCCGTTTACTTCCTAAAAGAACTGAATTAAAAAAAATAAAGAACAACAATAAGTCATAAATTTTGTTTGTATCTTTGGGGATGTAACGTTACCCGTTCTTATCCTTTCTTACCCCTAAACATGGGAATTTCTAAATATCCCATCTTAGTGGATCGATTTGGGAAGAGATAAACTTCTGCTTCGAATATCAAGTTTTCAAGTTTTTTCAAAACTCTTAACTTATTTTAAAACGAAAAATTTTAAACATTTTTTAATTAACTTGTGATCCTGAAAATTGTTAATTAGACAAAACAAAAGACTTAAGCAAAAAACTAGTTTTCAAAAAGTTTCGCATTGCATTTAAAATTTGTATTACAATTTCCATAATTAATTGCAATTTATAAGTACTTGAAAAAACAACACTTAAACAAAAAAGCAAACAAAGTTGAAGTTTTTTCATTTGTTCAAGTTTTTGTTTAGATTTTAATTTAACATTATTTTTATTTGTTTTTATTTCATGACGAGTGCTATTTTTGTTAAACAGCTGTTATTTTCATTTAAAACAACTGTTAACACTGGCTGCTGAGTATTTGGAAATATTTTCATTAGTTTTTTTTTTATTTTGCTCAATTTTTAGTTAAACAAACATAAAAAATTAATTCCATTTTACAGAAGTTTTAAAGTTTTTTTGAGATTTAGATTTTTGTATTTTGATTAGTAATATGTGCTAGATAAATGTTTTTTTTTTTAAACAAATTCAGTGTTGACTTTTGATATTTTCAAATCACTTTAATAGACACAACTATTAAATGCTTAAATCTGTTATAAAAAAGGTTTTCTTTTAAAATGATCCTACAATTAAGATTAATCACCGCCTTTCATGTTTGGGTGGGGCATTTAGCTAAATGATTGATGAGGCAGTTGAAAACTTATGGCGCTTCATATTTCCCATTAGATTTTTGTTATAATGGTTAATAATATGTTTAATTATTTTAAATATTTACATAGTTTCAGTAAACAATTTTCTATACAAAAATTGCTTAAAGATTTTTTAATTTTTTTGTTTAATTTATTCTTAAAATTTTATTTAATAAACAGCAAAGTAAAGAACAACAATTTTAATTTCTATTAAAGATTATAAATCAGATTTTAAAATATTTCTATTATGTTTTCATTAAATATGATTGATGTTCTTCATGTTGTTGTTTTTATTTTCTAACAACAAAGCAGGGCAATTAGTTTGTGGGTTTTTAATTCAAGCATAAAATCATAAATCAAATCTGTCTTTATTCCAGAACAGACATTCTTTAAATTTCAAAGATACCAAAATCACGATGAAACGAACACGTTCGTATTACCAAATTAATGACTTATTGGTTTACACCTAATTAAAATTTAATCAATATCATTTAATTCAAAGCTGATTGTAATTAAGCTCTTTATCCTTTCACCTTCCGCAATGGGTTAAAAAATTTCTATTTCATCTTTTGCCTTTACGCTTTAAAACTTGTTTGCTCTAATGACCGCAGTGAAAAGCTATTAAATATAAAGCAAAATTGCCATAAAAAATATTTATTTGTGAAACCCAATACTAAATAAATGGAAACCATGAAAGCTTAAATTATAAAAAAAGAAACAAAAAACTTTAAACAACCATGCAAAAAAAAAATACAAAGCAATACAAAACAATATAATGCATAAATAAAAAAAAAAAACATAAAAAATTCCCATGATATTTTAATATTATTATTTTCGAAATACATCTTAGCAATCATCTTTGTATTATTAATAAAAACAATTTTTTTTTCATAAAATTTAAGCAAACATTTCGTTTTTGCATTGAAGATTTCCGTTTCCGAAATAAATAAAAATCATAATACAAAAAAAAAACAACAACAACAACAAAAACGCACATATTAAATACACCAAAATAACTGCCTTTGCAAATTTTTGGCATACGAGAAAATTAAAAAAATTTATAAATAAACAAATAAAATAACAAAAACAGCACCGGCAATAACAAAAACATTGACTCTTAAAATGACCTTAGCACATTTCTTTTGATTTAAATAAAAACGATGTGCACATAAATATTTTTTTTCCAAACAAAACAAAAACAACATCATTAAATTAGAGAAGTTAGAAGAACTGCTTTAATTTTGTTTGTTTAATATAAAAAAAATCTAATCGCCCACACCATAAAAGTTTAAAAAGAGATTCATTGAAGAGTTGCAAAAAAAACAATGGGGAAAAAACGATGAAAATTATAAAAAATTGAGAAATAAAATAATTTTGGTAGACAATAAAAACTTCGATTCAGGGGGCTAATTCTAACAGTCGTAATCGCATACGTTTTCAATTCGAAAGCAATCTTATTTCTAAATCTGTCAGTCGATATTGAACGAATCGAAAATATTTTTTCATATTGTAAAGCATTTATGTGAGTTTTCACAACATTGGAAAAAAAATTTAAAAAATTATCTTTCGTTATTAATTTCTTTCATTTCTTTTTATTTTTCTTTTTTCTATATCTTAATATAGCCAAAAGTATTTATTCATAAAGATTTCACAATAATGCTAAACACTTTGAGACATCAAGCACTTGTATTGAACTCTATTGTCTCGATATATCCCAAGCAATACAATTCACTAAAACGGCAAACAATTGCCAAAATTGCGTTTTTATAAAAAAAAGTTTTAAGCGTAATATGAAAGCCGCACGCCTCGAAAAAGCTCCTTTTTACGGATAATCGATTTTCACGGTTAATCGAATAACAATTTTGATTATACAGTTTTTTTAATATTTTTATTATTTAACAAATGAACATTGGTTACGTATATATTTACATTAAACAAATTAATTCAAGAAGTTTATGTACATTTTTTAATTAAATAAGTCTGTATACATTAAATTTTCTACTGAAAACATGAGGCAAAAAAAGGACATTAAGCAAAACAAGAATACAATTTCTTAAAAAAAGTCGTATAATGTTGTTTGTCTAATATTTTTCCACTGCCATCACGGATAATAGAGGTAATCACGGTTAATCGAAACAATTTGAAAACGTTGCGAACAAAACACAATAGACTGATCTTTGGCCATCACGGCTAATCGGGGTTAACGGTTAACCGGATCACGGATTATCGAGGCCCGACTGTATAAAGCAGTTTCTTTTTGAAGTCCGATTAACCGGGAAGTGTTCAAAATAAGGTGGCAACAGTGATTTTTATTATGGGCTTTTTTCTTTCTTAGGGCTGTCATTCGAATAAAATATACATGTTTGATATTTGATTTTGTCTTTACTAATTTGGTTTGTCCGATTCAGTTTGATTAATAGCAGCTCCAAAATCATCACTACTTAAGCAACTAATAGATAATTTGAGAGGGTAAAAGAGTAGAACAGTTACGTTTGTCAGAAATCGGAAAAATATATCAACGATTTCTGGACTAGCTCATTATGATTGAGATTTTATTAAGTTCAATGACGAAATACATGATATAGTGATAATTTGTTTCTCTAATATTTCTGTTAGTCATGGCTCACACTATTAAAGTTTCCTTTTAGAATGTATGCGTTTATTGCTGAGAGGAGAAGAGAACATGCTTTTCTTCTCTCCCATGCTACTAATTAACTCAGACTTTCTGAAAGCAAAATGGTTATAGTGCGAACCCAGTCTAAATGTCATCAAAGAGTGACAAGAATGTAAAGCATTTTCATTCAACATGTATAGTTAAGCAATAAACAGTCACGAAAATTGTGAAACTCAAATAAATACTTAACAATAACGAAAAAATAATTCCGATTCGTTCAGTATTGACTGAAATAATTAGATATTAAATTGCTTTCGAATCGAGAATGTACTCGATCACGACTGCCAGAATCTGGCCCCTGTTTTCCATAAAATGTTTAATACTAAGTCCCACTGTGCAATAATCTTTAAGCAGTTTATTTTATTGAAATCGGTTCAATGTTTCCCTAACTGTTTTAAACACCTTGAATTATTTAATGATGACTATGAATACATACATAATTTAAAATATTTTATTGCACTTAGATTAAGTGCTAAATATGCTTGATTTATTTATAAATCGACGATTGAATCGCTTACCTTCCTCCAATTAGCACATTCTTTTGATTTATTAATCCTCATTTCTGCAACTTTTTTCAATAACAAATTCATCTTGCAATCAAAATGTAGACGATTCTTCGTTAATTAATTAAGAGACTTCAACATCTTTAAAATAAATCAACTTTATTTGCAAGTTTTTCCATCATACAATTAACATTTGTTTAAATATTTTTTCCATTAGTAAATGTTGTTTATGTATTTTTTTTTTTTTTTTTTTTTGAAAAATGTTAAATATTTTTACGACTATAATTATAAGGGTATATATAAGTTTATCATTTCATTTGTAATTTCTACAATATATATAAAGTATATATGTATATTCTTGGTCCTTATGAGGAACGAAGTTGATTTTAATCCGTCCGTCCATCGTTCCGTTGAAATGGTTTTTCCGAATATATATTTTTATCACATATAGTTCGGCATTGTTTGCTATTGAAATACAGGTCCACAAACAACTAAGATATGAGCAAAAAACCACGACTGCCTTTAATTCTACCCAAAAATCCCTTGTTGCTGTTTTTTTTTCATTTTATTTTTATTTAAATCTGTAGAACGACAGGAGCCAAAGTTTCCAAATTAGGTAAAAGCATTTTTGTTTCAATACAAAACATCCGACAAAACGTGGGATGGATTGGACAAGTGGGCGTGGCAGTCCCCATACAAAGATATTAGGTTTCTGTATACCTGGAGAACGGCAAGAGCCAACGTTTCCAGATTAGGTACAAATATCTTGGTTACCAATTTACAATATCCGACAAAAAAAAGCTTTGGAACTCGTTGCCCTCAAATATAAAACTTATTGTTGACAGACAGAGATTCAAGAAAGCTCTTATGGATTATGTTTCACTAAATGGCTAGCCTTTAACTCCATCTTTCTCTTTATTATTATACATTTTTTTTTCCTCTTTTTTATAACTGTTTAGTAAAATTTTTTTTAGTATGTACCATTTAATTTTGCTCTAATTTTTCTTTTCTTTTGGTTTTATTACTTATTGTTTTGTTCAAAACTTGATTTTATAATTATATTATTATTACTATTGTTATTATTACTACTATTATTATTATTATTACTTTTATAATTATTATTATTATTATTATTATTATTATTATTATTATTATTATTATTATTATTATTATTATTATTATTATTATTATTATTATTATTATTATTATTATTATTATTATTATTATTATTATTATTATTATTATTATTATTATTATTATTATTATTATTATTATTATTATTATTATTATTATTATTATTATTATTATTATTATTATTATTATTATTATTATTATTATTATTATTATTATTATTATTATTATTATTATTATTATTATTATTATTATTATTATTATTATTATTATTATTATTATTATTATTATTATTATTATTATTATTATTATTATTATTATTATTATTATTATTATTATTATTATTATTATTATTATTATTATTATTATTATTATTATTATTATTATTATTATTATTATTATTATTATTATTATTATTATTATTATTATTATTATTATTATTATTATTATTATTATTATTATTATTATTATTATTATTATTATTATTATTATTATTATTATTATTATTATTATTATTATTATTATTATTATTATTATTATTATTATTATTATTATTATTATTATTATTACTATTGGTGTGCATTATGTAATCCTCTCGACTATAAAAGAATTTAATTCTTAATGTCCTTATAGCTGAAATAAATAAATAAATGTGGGCGGGATTGTAC
This sequence comes from Pollenia griseotomentosa, assembly GCA_963931875.1. Taxonomy (NCBI): domain Eukaryota; kingdom Metazoa; phylum Arthropoda; class Insecta; order Diptera; family Polleniidae; genus Pollenia; species Pollenia griseotomentosa. The sequence goes on along the minus strand of OZ007560.1, from coordinate 254,444,500 downwards.
GAGTAAGCGTGCACCAAGGTGAAGGGTATATAAGATTCGGCATAGCCGAATAAAGCACTCTTACTTGTTTTTATTAACGTTTTTTAAGTCCGCTTTCTCACACGCAAAGTTTGCTTTGACAAAGTCTTTACAATTTTTATTTAAACTTTGTTTCACGTCTTCACGGGCAAATTTTACTTTTCTGTGCTTTTGTGTCTGGGTGATTGCTAAACATGAAACCAAATACAACTAAAGCGATCTGAATGCATAAAATAGCTTTGAAATTTGAACTGGGTATGAAAAAAGCGAGAGTATTTAAGTCTAGTCAGAGAGTGGAATACTTGAGCGCTTGAGTGCTGCTGTCGAGGATGACGTGTATGTATGTCCGTCCGCTTATTTGTATGTCTGTCAAATGTGTGTACGTACGAGTAACTTCGACTATTAATTCGATTATGAACTTGTGTCATTGATCATGCGTTTATTTATTAAAAAAGTATGTACGAATGAAAAGTTAAATTAATACTTATATGTATGTATAAGGCGATAATGACAATTAATTAAATAAAAACAACAACAACAAAAAACGTTTAAATAAGTTGCTTCGAAAAGAATTGCATTCATTTATGCACGAGTAGGAGTCTTCAATGGATTTAAATTATTTGTACGAGTATTTATTGATACATAATTAAAAAAAATAAACATTTATTAATTGATATATAAATTGTAATTGAAGCATCATGTGTGGATGGATCATTGATCGTGTAGTGGTGGCAACCATGTGATTACAGATTAATTGCAAAAAGCAAGGTTTCCAATATTTGTTAAGGCTAGTTTACACAATCACACAAGTCTTTCGTATTCCATAAATACTTTGTAAGATAGAAATCTGATGAGTTTTGTTGCGACTGTCAAAAATCTAATTTAACATTACAGTTTGTATTCACACTATCACACATGAACACGCTTTTGTTAAAATGCAACCCGGATCAAATGAAAAGTATTATTATTAAGAAAATTTTCAAAAACCGGTGAAGTCGTATGGGATGTCAGTTTTTTTTTTTCGTAATACTTGTCATTTTCAAAACACATTGCATTCACTATCGCACTTGTATAAATTATTACTTGAGTTTTTGACATGTATTAAAACAAAGTGAAATAGTGTAAGTAGCCTTTAGCTGGTTGTTTGGTTAAACTAATCCGAAATATATAGTGGGTGAGAAAAGTAATTTCTATTAGTCATTTTTTGCTTGCGTTGATAAAGTACTTTAATGAAAGTTAACAAGAGAAAGCGTTTAAAGCAATTTTTGTTCTTAAGCTTAGATAAATTAAATATTTTAAAAATAATAAACAACTTGTTTATATTTGTTAATAACTCATGTTTAAGTCATTTTATACATTATTTTTTTTTTTTTTCAAATGGACAATAATCAATTGCAAAAGACTTTATTTGTGTAATAATTACAACTATTTAGCAATTTTGCAAAAAAAAAAAAAAAACGAAGATGATACAAAGTTGGCAGAAAAATATTAATCTTTTAGTAGCACGTGCTGGTAGTTATAAAATAAAAGAAGACATATGTAGAGGATTAATGTTCATTGAAAAAAATTGCACAGTAAAAGCTTTTATAAACATAAATTTTTTTAATTCGTAAAAATTCCATAGTCTCCAAATGAAAATAAATTATTTTGTGGAGAAAAATGCAATAGTTGTTTTCTAATATTTGAATTGTTGGGATTGATTTCATTGCTTCAAGCTTTTACTGTTTGTCTCATTGTTTTACTAATAAATAGTTAATTTCAATTGCAACAAATAAAATCTACATTGAAACATAAATAAATATATGATGAAGAAGAAGTCATTTAATCACGTTTCTTCTAATGATCTTAAGATTTTTAAATTGTTAATACCACAGCAAAACAATTGTATGAGTATTACTTCTCATACTTTGCACCACAAAGTGCAAAGACCTTTTATACAATCTTTTGATAAGACAGGCAGACTATTACGAAGATGTCACTGCAGCCACGAAATGTATAAAGATGTGGTCGTACTCGTACTATAACATACATGGTGTGAAATGGCCAAACAGCAATATCAAGGAGTGAATTCTTTAGACACATATTTATCCATTGAAAGTAAAAAGAAAGACAATTTTTTATTTTCAACAAGTTAGAAATTATAGTCCACCAAGCCTGAACCTTATGCTGGTGATGTTACGAATATCAATTTTTGATATACGCGAATACGAATGCGAAAACGAAAATCTGCCAATTTTACAAACTTTATTTGAATAACAATTCATATTTAAATATAGATTTTCATATAATTTTGTTTTTGTTTTGACATGAAAAACAAATATTGATATTTAAATTCAGTTTTGGTGAAATAGGCACTTAGGCCGAGGCCACGCAATGAGCGGCAAAGCGTCAAGCGTCTGAGCGATGAGCGTCAAAGCGTCAAGTTTGAGCGGCAAGTGGCTTATTACTGAGCGTCAGTTCTGAGCGGTTAGTTGTTAAAATGCTATTGTAAAGAGTGGATTGTTTAATGTTATTACGCGAAAATCGTATTCATATGAATTTAATGCGTTTATTAAGAAAAAAAAAACAATTTGCGGCCTGTTCGTCGATTTCGAGCGAAGACTTCGTTCGCTTAACTTACATTTAAAACAAAAACAAATTATAATAACAAATTATAATATATATATGTATATTAATCGAAATCGACGAACAGGCCTTGGTGTTCATCATTAACCATATATATACAAGTCTACCCAAATGTGAAATCCATTGATTTGCTGTTGCAAGCAGATAACACTAGATTGACAAAACCAAAAAATTAATTTTCGGTTTTATTTTTATTTTTAAAATTTGGTAATCTGTCTTGCCATAATAGCGGTCGGCTTTGTACAGATGAAATTGTAACCTCCACATTCACTTTTGCCATGTTTATTTTTTGACGCTCAGAAAACAACTAAAAATTAGAACAAGTTTTATTCCTGAGCGACGACGCTTAGCCGCTCAAAAATTTCGCTCGCATGCCGCTCATTTCGTGGCCACTTCGATAGTATTTCATATGTTTTAATTTTTTGACGCTCATCGCTCAGCCGCTTGACGCTTAGCCGCTCATTGCGTGGCCTCGGCCTTAGTCTGCACTGAATTTTCTTTTTTTACTTACTAAAATTTTCAATTTATTTTGTTTTTTAAAAGTCCCAATTTTAAGTCAATTAAAAAATGGAAAATTGAGTGTGAACAGCATTATTAAAAATTTTTTTCAACCAAAACAATTTCTTGTGATTAAATTTTAATGAAATTCTCTCACCAATACAGCTGCAAAACATTTTTTTGGCACCTCTAGTCTAGAACCAATATTTTTGTATGTTCCCAGCAAACACGGAGGTTTGATTTCAAATTGAAATGATTTGAAAATTATAGCATTCTCAACAAAAAGGGGAAATTATTTTCAAATTGAAAAATTCCTTTATTTTCAACTCGCTTTCAAACGTGATTCTCAAATGTTTTTCACATGTGGATTATAATACAATGTGGAACATAAATAAAAATTTTTTTTTTTTTAATTTAAATTCATTATTTATTCAAATAAACTGTTAGTTAAACATTCGGCACCATGGCTTAAAGATGAAATAATGTTCTTTCCGTCCTCTGATTCTTGGAAAGACGAAATACTTGGCTTTCTTTTATTTTTTCGGATTGTAGCACCGCGATCATACAACAAACTTATAATTTCTTCACTTTTCCGTTTTATTTTTTTCAATTCGTATTCTTAATCATTGTAATTACTCAAAAATAGCTTTAATTTTTCACAAGAAATAAATCGTTTCTTTTGTAAAACACATTTAACCACGAAGAAAACATTTGACTAATCGCCATTTTTAATGTTTACATTTATTTATCGCCTTAGTATTGCCAAGTTTAGTTTTGATTTGAATTTAACATTTGATAACGATTTGACATCAAATTGATAAAACATTTAATGTCAAATGTTTATTTTCAAATCATTATCAATTTGATTTTAAATGTTAAAATCAAATAATTGAAAAACGTTTCAGAATTGTGTTTGATGTCAAATGATACAGTCATTTCATATCAGCACAAACGCATTTTGCCCTCTCTTCACTTTAATTGTGTGGGTGTGATAATATTACAAAAAACAATGGCGCATATTTATAAATTATTACCAAGTGTTAACTTTTTTAAGTACCTACTAAAGTTATTCACAGATCATTACTTTCAGCATAAAAAGCTTACACTTAATTATAGGTAAAGCTGTAACGAAATGCCAACTAACTAATACATTAAAAAAAAGCTGACTGATTCCATTTGATAATTTATTTCAACAGTACAACATTTTTGAGTGGTTTAAACAAAATAAATGGAAAAAATTATAAGAGATATTCAAATAATATCAGATAAAAACAGTTAAGACGTATAAAACACGCAGCAATCCATTTGAAATGCATTTCTACTGCATCCAAAAAACATGCATACAAAAAAATAATAAACTAGAGATGTGTTCTTAGTCGACAAAATTCTATTGAATATTTTTATTTTTAAAAGTCCTTATTTTAATTGATTTATAACCCAAAAATAATTTTTTTAGAATTTGTGTTAATTTTTTAAAGAACAAAAAATGGGTTTTTAATAGTTTGATAAGCATTTTAATTAATTACAGAATATATCGTTCTACATGCCAATAGGCATGATTGCATTTCTTCTATCGCATGAGAGCTGTTACTACGTTTGTTATGAATTGTGAATGAGATCTATAACTATCTAGGAATTATCTTTTAGTTTCTGTTTTGTTAGTTACAACTTTAGTTATGATTTCTGAATATGCGTCAATGTGGTTAATTATCGCTACAGAATACCTAAAATGTTTTTCAACAACTTACAAATTACAAAAGTAAAGCTTCGTTCACAATGTAGCAACAACTTTGTATTATAAATTTTTGCTTTATTGTTAACACCAAGTGAAAATATTGCTGTAATTGTGAATCTGGCCTAAGAGATATATTCTTAAAAGTTAAATTATTAAAAAAAAAAACAAAAACACTTCATTCCCAATGCCTTTTGTCTTTTTCAATACGAAAACATATTTAGAATACAAACTTTAAAGTCATGTTCTACAATCATTAACCAAAATTCCATAAACAATAACTAATGAAGATAAATTAAATTAACAAAAATAAATTTGCCAAAAAATTAAAGATAAAAACAAACTCAAAGAAATATTGCTAAATAATTGACATAGAACATGAAATCTTCATCTATGAAACAAATTCAATTTGTTTGTAAGAAGTGTTGAAAAGTGTTGGTTATCTCATGTTGTCCAACCCACCAACATAAAACAAATTGTATGTCTAATGACTATAATTTAAAGTAATTTGTTTAAAATGAATAAGACAATTAAAATAAACAAATCAGAAATAATTACAATTATGTATAAGTGTTGATCGACCTTTTTTGATTACTCTAAATGTGTAGTTTATATAGTTTCCTTAGGCTTTCAAGGTCATTAATTTAATGTAAATAAAAGATTATTTATTTCATTCTCAATAAAATCCGACGTTTCGTTGGTATTCTTTCCAACTTCTTCAGGGATTGATAATTACTTTTGTTAAAATTTTTGGTAAGCAAACGACTAAATTTTTATATTACGGATCATGTGTTAAATCAAATGAAAAGAAAAAGAACATGCGGGTGCGTCTAGTTGCAAATTATAAAATAAATTTTATATATAAAGAAGTACTAGCGATGAAATTAATAAGAGAATAAAAATTAACTATTTGAAAAAAGTTTTTGTAATGGATACATTTTTAATCGCTCGTAATTTTTGACTACAAAAATGACTGCAGTATTTTGGCTAAAAATTTGTGTGGTACCCAATTTTCTTGCTTTTGAATAAATCTGTTTAAAATTGCTACTGTATTAGCACCCAATGATTTTGCAAGTATGCTTGAGTTTAACATCTTCGTGAAGTAATGCCTCTATATCATCATTCTTAAACATTTTGTGCTGACCTGAGCGGCCTTTGTCTTCTGTGTTAAAATCACCGCTTTTAAACCCCACAAAATCGATGAAATATACTTAGAAAAAGCTTCAGTGAGTAATTGATGTGCTACAGTTTTACCTTTTTTCAAATAAAAGATGATATTTTATCGACACAAAGTTTGACATTTTCAAAACTTTAAAAAAAAGCTATTGGCTCAAAAAGATCACGAGCAAAAAAGTTGTAAGAATTCGTAAAAGCAAGGGAACATCTGATGGCTTGTAAACATAAACAAAACTTTGATAGAAGACTAGACAAACAATATCAGAATTGATGCCAAATGTTTATTTCATTATGCTTCTATTAAGTTTTTTTCTTTATATCTGTAGGCAACATTGGGCATGAGAGGGTTAATTTCACAATAACATTCAAAGAAGGGTTTAATTAAATAATTGATATCAAAAAAATTATGGCTGTTTTGAGAAGTCGTTCTATGAGAGTAACCTTTAAAAATATTATTACAACCTTAATTTATATTTCATTTAATCGATTATTTTTGTAATCAAGCGATCATTTTTTTTTAATTTTAAGTAGCTATCAACCATTATTTTCTATGTTCAAATCGGTGATTATTTAAGTGCGTAATTTTTGTTAAATATATTGTAATTTATTTTACAATATCGTTAAAGAATGCCTGAGAGGCAATTATTTACCGATTATCATTTTAGTAATAAGTTTATTTTGTGTTTGGTAATTAACATTTTATAATTAGGTGTTTTAAAATTGTCTTCTCTTGCATAAAAATTAAGAGTAATTTTAAGGAAATTAATATCTAATTAATTATTTTTAAATGAAATTCGAATTTTAAAATCTTAATTTAACTGATGTCGTAGAATGGCAGAAAATTCAAATTCAATTTTGCAAAGCCTTAATTTAAGTTTTTTAAACCAAGTTTAAGCTACTACTGTCAAATTAATACTTGCTGGCTTACTGAAGCTCTCTTTGAACAAATATGCTTGAATGATTTATATATTTTAATTGACGACAGATTGTCGTCAATTGTCAAAACATTCTCATAACTAATTCCCACTATTTTCGAACAAAGACATCATTTCGTAATTAAAATATAAATCTTTCAGTATATTTTGCTTTTTTTAAAGAATTTGTTATTTATATTTATTTATACATAAAAAAAATAAACAAACATGTCAGTAGTATTTGATGTTTCAACAACAATTTTTTTTTTTTAATTTTTTGTTTAAGGGAAAATTCTAAAATTTGCTTCATTACAGTAGACGCTCGCAAATTAGAACCGCTTTGTTTTTGAGGCAATTCTAATTTCTGAATTATTCTAATTTCTGGACGTTTTTATTTCGAATAAAAAATAAAAATTAGTTAAATTTTTTTTAATTCAATGTTATTTGATAAAAACAAGAAAACAAAACGTAATTCACTCCAATTCATTAAATGTATTTTTTAAAATTAAAAATACCGTGTCGTTTCTTATATTTGGAAAACTATCCATTGCTTCGACGGAATGCATTTTCATCTTTATAGGGATATTCCTCTCTAAATATTTTTTTAGCTTTCTCTTTAAACCACTCATACAGACGACTTACCATATTTGGGTATTCAGCGCTGTGCAAAGATTTATTGCTTGCTTCCTGATATGTGTTGAAAACAGCATTTAATATTGCTGTTCTATGTGATTTGATATAGCTGATTGAGGATGTCGAAACATTAATATTCCCTTCAAACCCTTTGTCAACCTTTTCTAATATTTTGACCTTCGTTTCCAATGATAAAGTGTTTTTTTTACGTTTATTTGACATTTCGAATGATACACTTTCACTTTTTAATAGAGACTTCCAAAATATGTACACATTTTTCGAATTTCACAAATAAACTAGCCACAAATATATATAAATGCGACAAAAAAACAACAAATAAGGAAACACATCTAAAATTTGGTAATTCCCCTTTTTAGTTTTACATGTTTAAACAGATTAAAAATAAATTGCGGATTTCTTGTGTTCAAATAACAAAAAAAAACGCTCTGAAATTAGAACTATAAATTCGAATTTTAAAGCGTTTGTGAGCGTCTACTGTATTATAATTAATAACATTCATTCAGACTAGACAACCGAGAAAAGGTGAAAAAAATGTTTGATGATATTTTTCTTAAGTTGCATAAAAAGAAGAATTAAAATAATTAATAAGCATATTCATGTTTATAATTATAAAATAAAATTTATTATAACAATTATTTCAATCGAAATATTAATCAGGAATTTAAAATGTTTTGGTTTTTAAATTGTTCTTTAAATATCATATAATGAGTATGAAAATTAAGGCCCTAATTATATAAAACCCAACGCAATGCCAAAGAATAGGGCCCAAATTTGACGACATTATATATGTACATATATTAGGGTGGGTCGATTAAGCAATCGATATTGTACCATCGATTTTTCGATAGCTTTTGGTATCGGCTGATTTAATTTTTTTTAAATAATCATAGATAATATTAAAAAAAAATTAAAACAGCCTTTGTTTTTTTATTACCTACTAAAAAAATCCTTAAAAATAAAAGTGGAGAAAATGTCGAAAATGAAATGAAATTTTGGCGCCTCGAAAAAGATTTTTTGATATGTCCTCATGCCAAAAGCTATCGAAAAATCGATGGCACAATTTCGATTAATTTTTGTACTTACAAATCGACCCACTCTAATATATGTACATATATGTATATATTTATATGGCCTCCTCCAAAAAATCATTAAGAACTAAATTTAAAAAGAAGTTTTTAAAAAATAAGTTTAAAAAAACAGTTTTTTAAAAAGCCAGATGTGTTCTTTTTTCAATTTAATAGTTAAATTTCAAATTCATTAAGTTATCAACATTCAGGAAATAAGAATTAATTCCTAAAATATTTCAAAACAATCGTGTGTTAAAAAACCAAATTTTCAAATATCAAAAACACATACAAAATAAATCCATGTCTACAAGTCAAACACAATCTTTAAAATAGCTTTTAACAATTTGTTAACTTTTAAATTTCCGTTTTACAATATTGACTATTGTTCTATGCTAAAATAATTAAAAAAAAAAAAAAAAAAAAAAAAACAAAAAGCATAAACAATTTCTATGTACCAAATTAACCAAAAATACTTGAAGCTTATACCAGGTACAACCTACAAAAACTGCACCTGTCTAAGACTGTCACAGCTAATTTGTGTTTAATTGCAGGTAGATTTTTTTGTTTAAAGAAAGATTCTATTTATTTTTAAAGTTTTGTTTTCAAAAACCTTAATAGTTTTTTTTTTGTTTTTTTTGTCTAAGAACTTTTTTGTTTGCTGTTGGGAAGATAGAGACAAAAACCAAATTAATCTATTGTGAAAAATCTTTAAATTTTAAACAACCAAATGGCATACATACATACATACATTCATACATAAATATCGTTATTGCTATTTGAAATTTAAACAAAATCTAAATTTTTCGCTTCCTATTTAAATTAAATAAAGAAAAAGAAAGACAATCAGTCTATTCCCCCTCATAATTCAAAGGTGATAAATTCAGAAAAAAAAACAATCTGTCAGGCAGTCACAGGTTTTAAAAATAACTGAGAATAAGACAGAAACACACAACGGAACATTTAATTGGGAATTTTTGTTAGTCACTCAAATTTGTGCTTGTATTTCTTATTTGTCTATGTAGCAGCAAGTGCCCGGGTAGCTCAGTCGGTAGAGCATTGGACTTTTAATCCAAGGGTCCAGGGTTCAAGTCCCTGCTCGGGCGAAACAATTTTTTTTTTATTTTTTTAAATAAATTTTTAATTTCTCGGTTTTTTTCTTCTCTTTATTCCAGACAGACGTAATTTTCTCATAATGGTTAATCATAATTGGTTTTTGGCAACTGTGCTGCTCTGGCTGCTACTTTGTTATCACAACTTGTGTATAAATGCTCAGGTGGGTCAACATTTTTTTATTTATTTGTTTAATAACGACGTGAAAATGAATAATTTGTTGTGTAAATTTTTCAAAAAAAATTTTTTTTAAAGAAATTAAAATTATTATCAACAACAACTTAAATAACAAATCATTTTTATAAATATTTTTTGTTTGATACCCTTTCGCTTATCGTTCGTTCCTTAAGTAATTAATGTTGATTACAGTCTTGACGTAAATATATTCATATTTTATATTGATAAATAATCGGAAGATATAAATCTGAGAAAATGTGTCTTAAAAATATAAATGTTTCCGTAATTACAATGTGTAACTTGCTAAATAAAGTTATTGTACTGAAATTGACATTTATTATTAATAATAAAGCACAAAAGAAAACTTTTTTTGTATAAAAGAAATTTTGAGTTTATTTAAGGTTCAATTAAAACAATTTTGTTTTAAAAAGTTTAAGACTTTGAAACAAATTACATTTTGTTCCTTCATACTTGAGATACTTAGGATGTGCAAGTACATTAGAGCTTTCCACCTTACAAGCAAAAAAAAAAGTTCGCCATACACTCCCTAATTTCAAGTATTTTTGCAAGGCGGTCTTGAAAAAAATTTCTTTTTTTTACGGAAGTAGTGGTCGCCTTTTTAATTTTTCTTTATATCATTGGCATATACAGTCGGATCTTGAAGTATGATATATCAAAGTGTTTGTCTTGAAATATTTGATTTGTCATAGTTTTACAAAACAAGAAATTACACTATCGAATTCCATGAAGATCGGTTCATAATTTACCATAATACCTATATAAAGTACACTCTCGGTAAACACTTTAGTACGCCTAAGACGAATTAGCCTATTTAAAAAAATTTGATCTGTAAGATTGGTCTTCTCGAGGCCAAATCTCTGATATATCACACTTTAAGATCGGACTATAAATATCAAAGATAAAACGAACAATTTTAAAAGGCGATCCCTACGTTTGACTTCGTAAAATTTATTTAAATTGAATTTTTGAAAAATTAAACATAAAGTTTCGTTCACAATCAAAAAAACATTTTCATTCGGTGTTCATAATAGAGCAACAATTTCTTTTGCAACCACTCACATTTTGCATTAAGAAACCGTTTGCAAATTTTAGCCACAACAATATTATGCATTTATTATTATTTTTTACAACATTTTGTTAAAATTTTCATTCAAAACTAAATAAAATTATTTTAAACGTCAGAAACAATTTCATACAAATTGTTGCTGAAGTTCTAGTTGACTCAACTTTAGTTACATTTTAAAAAATTTTAGTTACATTTTTGTTCTTAAAATGAAAGGAAAATATATGAAATACTTTGGGAAGAAGAAGATAGAAGATAAAACGAAAGTGTTGCTCTGATTGTGAACGAAGCTTAATTCACTTAAAATTTTACTATTGTTTATTTAAATATTGCATGGCATTTTATTATTTCGCTTATTTGCTACAACATCGTCATAGCTCAAAAATTTTAGCTTAACATAAAACGACTTTAAAGTTTTAAATTTACACCCAACATAATGGGAAAAATAAAAGTTTATTCTTCTCTCAAGAGTTGAGTTACCATCTTCATAAGAAGGATTTACTATGCATAAGTGATAATTAGTCGAAGTTTAAGATTTGTGACTTATGACGTTGTTGCAGCAAATAAACGATTTTCCATAGCATCTACAAGTTATTTAACATTATTACGAAAATCAGCTTCCCATACGGTCTTCGTAACTGGTCAACCGTACCGATTCCGTCTTTAGAGGTTAATTAAACTTTGAGAAGCTTAAAAGCCATCATTACACGCTTCAATTTAAAGCAGGTTAGGGTGAGATAAGTTTAAATGTCACTTTACGTTGCATGATGCTTATTAATATCTGTGATAAGCTATGTTATCCATAACTTCATGCAATTGATCATGTGAAATCATACGAGGGCGGATCAATAAATCCGTGAATTTTCAAATGAAACATAGGTTTTTGGACGAAAAATAATTTAATTTTATTACTTAATGTACTTCCCTTTCTCTATACATACACTTACTTTGTCGAACGTTTCTTAAAATTTGTTTAATACCTTCCAAAAAATATATCATCAAAATATGTATTTGTTTGTGAGATTTCTTTACGCCGAGTCATTTCTTTAGGAGCAATTCGTAGACTAATTCATGGGTTTTTAACATGAGATGCTTAATGAGCACTAGAAATTCCCTTTTCTCCTCAAATGCAGTGGTAGTCTTCTTTCATGACAGTAAAACACTAGCTAAATGATGCACACTGAAAGAATTTTCTTCAGAATACCAATGAATTTTGACATTAATCCCATGAAAAATTGCATTAAAAAGGAACCTATACAGCGCTTCGTTGGATCAATGAAAACTGTTTCATTAAAATGTATTAAATGAAACATTACATTAGAAATATGAATGTTATTAAATGGATGAATACTTTCAAAAAAGTAAAATAAAATTTTTTTTTATTTTTTTTTTGAATTTTTTTTTTTTTATCAAAGTTGTTTTTATTCAACTTTTTTTTGAACCAGAGTCGCTGGCGAGAATCGATCCCGCAGCAACCTCCGCGCTGATAGACTAGCTCACTACCAGCTAGCCTACTGGGGCAGTGTAGTTTTTGAATTAAAAAACTATGTTTTTGCCATTACTCAATTAAGAGCGTAAATATGAGATTAAATTGTCATAACATAACAAAAAAAGGCTAACGCATAATAAAAAAAGACCACATAAAGAGAGAAGAAGCTTTTACGTATACATCATTTGGTTGACAACAGTTTAAAATAAGGGTGTGTTTTTTTTAAAGGAGAACATTTATTTGTTCATTATTTAGTACATACTATATGTATTTAGGTATATACATATTAAGAAATATAAAAACATACGTATTTATGTATTGAAAGTTTTTGTTTCATTATTATAATGACATTTTTCATAATGAAAATTAAAATTTATGAAGGCATGCTTTTTCGAAATATTTTTATACTTTTAATTATTGAGACTATAGAGTTATTTGAATGTTAAAAATATTTTTTTTTTTCAATTATTGAAATATGATGCTTTTATAAAAAAAATTTTGATTTCATAAATTTAATGGCATATTACATTAGATGTATGAAATAATTAAATCTTACATTTTTTAATTAACAATTAAACATATTTTTAAGGAAACTATAATTTTGTATTAATTTATGAATATAGTTATGTTTGTATATTGTTTTTTATGTTCCCAATTAAAATTTTTTGTTTAACTTGGACAAACTTTAGTTTTCATATATTCAATGAAAATTTTTAACGTAATTACGAAGTCCAATGAATCGATTTTAACGAAAATACTTCATTATAACTACGAAATGAAAATTTTCATTTAACCAGTGAAATTTTTGTATGAAAACGGTTCATTAAATATATGAAGCATTTTTCTTTCAGTGCAGTTTATTGAAATATTGGCAGGCATCAACTGAGCGGAGCAGTGTTGCCCTTTAAACTAAGAGGCGAGAATTTCCAAAGCACGAACTTATGGACAAGCTACGATTGCGTTATGTTAGGAATTCATTACTTTCATATTTTCCCAAGTTCTGCTCGAAATGCTCGAACGCGTCATTAAAAAAACTAAACATCAGAAAAAGAAAAGACTACAAATGGCTTAGCAAGATTTTGTTACTTAAATGCAGCAATATTAATAAATTTAGAAACTAACAAAATATATTTTTTTACAACTAAATTAAAAATAAAACATGGTATTTTTTCGTCACAAATTTTTGGTTGGAACTTTCTTTAGTTTTAATTCATTACCATTTGTTATAACTTATAAGGTAAAAACACACAAATTTATACATTTATCTTTTCAATTAATCCAATTTTCCAGGAGATTCATTAGCAATGCTACAAAATAAATAGGAATTAGAAAATTTGTCCACCTTAATCACTTAAGTTCAGCTTTATATTATAGATAAATAAATTAAATTCGATTAACAAAAGATTCCAAACTGCAAAAAAACGTGAACATGACAAAATCACGTTTATTTCAATTTTTGCAATTTCATTTAATTATACCTTTCTACAGAGCAATTCATGATTAAATGCATTAATGCGATTAAATAATTGGAATTTTAATCAATAAATCATGCGGTTTGAATGGTATGAATTATTTAAATTAATTTTCTACGTTTCATCTTAAAACATTTTTTACATGTTTGTTTTTATCAAAAGATTTTAATTTCCTAGTTTTAGTGACAACATTCTTCACGAAATGTTCGGCTAAGGAGCTAAACTATTTTCATTAGGAAAACATCTCTTAATTATGATTTTCCACAACAATTTCTGTTAAAGATCAAATACATTTGTTAAACATTCGAAAGCTATTGTTTAAAGACTTAATAATTTATTTAACGAATTGACGTGCAAAAATAGATTTAAATCTTTCAAAAAAAGTCACGTTTTATTTATTATAGTTTTGGGCAAAAACTTAATTATTTAGAGAGAAAAAATTTAACATTTAGAAATTCAGGAAATTATCGAGAAAATATAGAAATTAGAAAAAATATGTTTAACGGTTCTTATCTGTTACATGAAACTGTAATCTGAAAATAATACTTTTTAAAGAAAACTATTCATCAAATCTGTTATTCAGTTCTGTACTTCGCATTAATAACTTGTTTTTTCTCTCGACTACAAAAATCATTAACCAAAATTAGTGTTTTAATGCCCTTAAGTTGTAAACAGCGTTTAATTTATTTGCAAAACATGAGTATACAACGATAATAGTGGATTCTCCCTTGAGCGGACACCGAAGTGACCATATTAATGTGTTCGTAATTTTTTTTAACTGCATGAGCATTTTCCATATCGATTACTTTGATTTGACAGCTGAGAATGTCAAACTGTTTTGAAATTTCTGTTCATTAAGGCTTGGCAAGTCATTATGAATCGTTTAACGCTAGAACAAGGCATCCAAATCATGAACATTTACTTTGAAAAAAAATATATCTGTTCGCGAAGTTAAAAAGCTAAACATCAACGACATTTGGTTCCACCAAGATGGCGCAACCAGCTATACAAAGCGCTTAACAACCGATTTATTGCAAAATCAATTTGGTGACAACTTTATTTCTTGAAGTGGTCTGGTACACTGGACCCCTCGTTGGTGCGATTAAACGACTAATTTACTTTTTATGGGGCTTTTATGCTGTCGTTATTTTGTGCCGACAATCTAGCAACTCTTGAGGCATTGGAAGCGAATATTTAAGCCATTATTGACGCCATATAGCCAGATTTATTGGCAAAAGTAGTCAAAAATTAAACTAATCGAATGGACCATGTAACTCGTAGCCGCTTCAGACATATGGCGGAAATCATATTTAATTAATAAATGATATGAAATTATAATAAAAAAAATTCATTCAACCAAAATTTCTCCTTTAATTATCATTTTAAATTCTCATGCAGCCAAACCTAGTTAGGCGTGTTTTGATCTTGGCAATAACATTTTAAAAATGTAAGTAAAATAATTTAAGATGTTAATTTTTTCTGTATCACCTTTTTTCACATTCGTTATAAGATTGTGCGCTTTAGCGAAAGCTCATTTATATGTAAAGATGTTTTTTCTTGCATATTGAAGATTTAAAGGTTCGTGTTCATCTGTTAAGTCAGCAGAAATTTCATGGAATTCAGAAAAACAGATCCAATTAGAAGTGACTTAACCATAATGATATTGCCATAACCATAACCATTACCATAGAAACCAAAATTCAATTACGCCATTACGCAATTATGGTAATGATTCTTGTTAAGGCAAGCAATTGAAAAAATACTATACAGGCTTTTTTGTAAATTACGGCATACAAAAGTAGGACAAAAAAACAAACGAAATGCTCGTCCAAGAGAATTTTTTTGTCAAGCGGTTGTCTGCGTCCGCTCATCTGTTCAAGGGAAAGCGATTGCAATGCTTTTCCTTTAGAATGTTGCCGTGAACGGCCAACAGTGTCTGTTCAAAGGGTGTGTCCTTAATGGAAGATTCCACTGTAAATGCAAAAATTCTACTTAGCATTTGCGTTTATACCTTTTTTTTGTACAATTAACCATTTTGGTATCTGCTCGTAAGTAAATTTACGTAGTTTTCGATTCACTCAAGTATGAATTTCGAGAATATGCAGATAATGCTCGTACGGCCATCTTTGTAAGTTGAAAGTGTCGAATGTCTTGAGGAAAATCTTAAAAAAAAACAAATAAATTAAGGTGAAGGTTATAGAAAAAAATTGTTAAATGAGAAAAACATTAAACAATAGCTCAAAAAGATCAGAAAATGTTTATGTATTTTTTTTTATCATAAAAAAGCTCTAATACGATTAAATAAGTACTTTTTTGGGTCTCTTTTATTACGGCAATTGATTTTTTTAAATAAAAAAGTAATTAAAAATAATATATTCGGTTTTCATTTCATGTTTAGTGCTGCAAAGTGTAACTTTTGAAAATGTGTGAACCGTAAAGTTTGCAGAGCGTCTTTTTGAATGTAGACCCCCAACGGTTAAAGTGTAATTGAATTGTTTTTGTTTTTTATTTTACAATGCGCTTCTATTGTAAATGGTTTTTTTTCTTACCAAACAAACTTCTTATTTAATTTGTGGCAGCTTTTATAACTTAATTTGCATTAAAATTTCTACTCCACAAAAAAAAAATTGTTTTGCTAGATATTAAATAACTCTGTTTTAGACTATTTGGAAATATTAAGATTGTAAAGTAAGATTTATTTTACCACATAATTTTATTTTTAATCCTATTAATAATTATATTTTAAATACATATTTTTTTTATAAAATTTCAATTATGGGATTTGGGTTCTTTTTTAGAATTAAATTTAAATTCAATACTCCCACATCGATGTTTTCAGCTTTCCAAAGCTGATTTACTTTGTTTTACTATTACCAAAAAAAAAATAAATAATAAAAATATTAATTTGTTTTCTTTTACGTTAAACAATTGTCAAATTTTTATTAATTTATGGGAGTAATCAACAGTTTGTTGACCTCACAATGTTAATTTGAAATGCAGAATTGTTCAGAGCAAGCATTGGATAATTTATTTACGTCCAATTTCACCGAGTTCAGTTAAAACTAACTTTTACTTTAATTTCTAGTAAACAAAATGTTTTGACAGTTATAACTGAACTCGGTGAAATGCCTATAAAAAAAAATTACACAAGAACTTAAAAAATTCATTTTTATTTAAAAAAAAACTATGTATAGAGAATAGAACTCTATTCATTAAAAACTGACATTTAATTGGAATAGAAAAGAGTTTTAAACAAGGCCGTGGAGTCGTCAAAAAAAATTGTTCTAACTCAAACTCCAACCGCCGAAATTTTTAAGTCCGGCTCCAACTTCTACTCCTACTTTTACATTGCTGCTTAATGTATATGAGACTGGTCCTTAATTGTTTTTAAACTCTTTTTTTAATGCAGTACCTTTTAAATGGTTAAATATAGCAAGGAAATAATTCTGTAAAAACTTCAAATCGATACTTTAATAAGAAAATTTGTTATTCCAAAAAATTTTGGAGTCGGAGTTGCAAGTTTTTATTGGTTCTTCGACTTCGGTACAAAAACCTCAACTCCGACTCTTCCTATTAAAATCGTATGAATGAGGACGATAGATCTGCCTTGTAAGATGGGCCATTAAGTATAATAAAATGGTTTAAACTGTTATTAAGATTTTTCTTACATTTTAAAGGACAGACTACGTTCTGTTCAATTTAACAAAAGTATTTTTACGCACGAAAAAATTATATTTTTATAAACAAAATCATGGAAATATTACAATCTTTTCCATCTGTCATCATAATAAAAAAAAAAGCCAGAACAATTTTATTGAAATTGTTACTTCCAATATCGCTGCGCGACAACCATGGACAGCAATTTAATGATAACGGTCCAGGCTAATTTTGGACTTAAAGTAAATAAAAACAAATTGGGTCTAGGTTAGAAAAATTTGAATTCAAACTTTTCACTTCCGGTTTTAAAGTGCGTTACGCGCGTAAAGAAATTTACATCACTCTTAAACCTAAGGAGACCCCATTCGCAAACTTTTACAGTATAATAAGGACAGTCTAGGCAAATTTGGTAATTTTTGGTACATTGAACCAACAATTAATTAAAACTCAAATTTGTTCTTGTTTTCAATATAAATTCCCTAACAAAAATGTTTAGGCAGGCAGGCAGTAAATTTTTTTATTTTTAGTTCGAAGCAATAATAAAAAAAAAAAAATCAAGAACGGCAACACATTACCACCCCATAAATTGACAAATAAACATCATACACAAAAATATTTGACGCATACATTTATATTTACTAGAGATATGTTTATAGTGTAGTCCTCTAGCCAAACCATCTTCACCCTTTGCTTATAAAAACTCGTAAAATTTTCACTGTGTATGACAAAAGAGCTATTACACGAGTAGGATGGTTTGATGGCATACACAATTTATCGAATTTTTTGAAGACCATTATACCGAACTGACGAATTTTAAAGCACCAGATAAAAATCATGACATTATTTCTGCAAATAAACACATTAATGTGATGCAAATATGCGTATCTAAAAACTAACTTTAATTCGCAGAAAACGATATTTTAAGGTACTAAAATTTAAACAATAATTGTTAAAAAGGCTTAAAGTATTCATTTCTAAAACAAAATTTTTGCAATATTTATGCGTAAAATTGTTTTTAAATGTCAGTTAGTGTCTGCTAAAGTATAATAAAATAAATTATTTTTTTAAAAATACCATTTAAAAGAAACATGGTAATAATTTATGCATACTTGTCGCATTGATTTCACAGTGGTGTCATTCCGTACTAAATGGCAAACACGCAATATAATTGTTAAAGCAAAATGTCAAAGTTTCTGTTAATGAAAAGCTCTGTTTCAGTTATTCTGTTCTTTATAAGGGATATTGTTATATTTTTTTGTGGAATTCAAATGAAAAGATTGAGGCATTTTAAGGAGAGGCCAACAACATTTCAATTTCAATTGTCATTTTTGAAAGTCAAAATAGTTAAATGAAGTTGTTGGTAAATAAAATTATTAAATGAACTGTAAAAATAATCTATGATTAATGATTTCCTTAACAATTTCCTTAGTTGTCAATGAATATTTAAAATAGATTTATAAACTAATTAAAGTGCCCGCCTATCTGTCAAGCCCATTCTTTTTTCATTAATCTTTAAAGCTATTGATGTAACAAAGATAAAAAGATTGTCATAACTCTTCTTTTTTTAAGATATCTTACATACATTTATCGATGTTTCCTACATTCATATTAAACTCTAAATCATAAAGAAAAGTTTAACAACAAAACTTAGATACGTACATTTGTAAGTATGTATGTACGTGTATTGTACAAATAGATTATTTTAGAACAGAACAACCTTCAGCATCATGTAGTCTTATTTTTCATCATATTTTTTTCCAATTTTTTCTTTGTTTTTTAAGTTCAAGGTAACATATCTCTCTAAAATTGCTAACTGCTACTTGATAGGTAGAGATAGATTTGAGATGTTAGAGATAGATTGTAAATGTTTTAAGAATTCCAAAAGCAACACTCTTTTTAAGGTTTGGCGCAAATAGTTAAATATAGAATTTTTTGTTTTAGACGTTAACATAACATATTTTTTTTATATACATACATATTCTCCATATTATTTATGAAGTAATTTGGTTAGTTTCAAAATAAAACGTACAAAAGTTGCAACAAACAACTACAAAAAATGTCATTATAATAAGAATAAATAATAAAAAAAAGAATTAAAATAAAAAAATTGCCATTGCCGAAACCCGGGATTGAACCGGGGACCTTTAGATCTTCAGTCTAACGCTCTCCCAACTGAGCTATTTCGGCAGATGCAAATCGAGTATATTACTCGCTATAAAGGTTACATAAATAAAATGTGTGTTTAGAAAAATGAAAATGAAAAATGAAATTTTAAATTGGGACGATACAAAACAAAGGAGTAAACAAAATGAAATATGTAGGTATAGAATCAAAATGTATTAAAAAAGTGACCTCAGTACTACAACAATGAAACAATAGAAAAAACAACAGGCATTTTGTTGCTAGAATTGAGACGGCAAATGTCAAAATGCCTTATAAAAAAAAGTAAATAAACAAAAAAATGACGACAAACGTCAAACACGAAGAAAATCACTGCAAACAGCTGTGCTTGTGAGGTCACTTTATTGGTACATTCTGTATAGAATTTTATAAACACATATTTTATATATTTCATAAAACTATATTATTTTATTAGTGTTGTTGTTTTAAAAAATATACCCTGAAGGAAACCTGGGTGCAAGTGTCTCCAAGTCACCAGTTATGTCGACTATTTTGGTGACATTTTCAACGAGTGTCTACACTACACTACATTTGCCACTATATTTGGCCTTAACACGAAAAAAATTCTATCAATACATAATAACTGAAAAGTACAATTCCTATAAAGGTTGAAGAAATTATAAAAAAAGATTGTTATAATTGCGTATTCGTACTAAAAGTGTAGACTACATTTACTAAAATGTACTAGTGATTCTCTGGTTCCAATGTCTACATATGTTCCCAAAGGAACTACCTAGTCAATTGTACCAACGTCAGTAGTAGATTTCCAATGACACGCACATGTTAAATGTCTATAGTAAATAACATTGTCTGGGGTATAATAAGTCACTGGTACTGGTGACTGTGAATCAGTACAGATTCAATAGTGACATTTCCTGCAGGGCAATCATAAAAAATATTTAGTGTTGGTGTGTGTGTAAAGAAAAAATTTCGTTTAATATTTTAAAAAAATGACTCTGTCAACAATCGCAAAATAAGTGACTCATTTTGACATATGTGATCGCATAGTATACTGTTACATTATCGTTCGCTTGCATTGTCAAATGGCTTGTCGTGCTGAAAATTGTTAAAGGGGCGCAAATCAGCAGAACGATAGCGGTCGACTTCGTTGGCCAGGATGAACATTTTAAAAAATCTCCCCAAAAATCCGTTTTTTTTTTTTTTGTTTAAAATTCCCAATGACAACCGCAAATAAAATTTTTTATTTATTTCAACCACACAATTTTCCCTTATTTGGGGCTTGAACCCTAGATCTGGCAGCCCTGGTTGTAACTGCAAAATAAGACAACTAAACACACCCATCCGCATCTGTTTTCAAGGTAATATATTATTTTTAGATATTTGTTTATTTTTACAACGCAGTAATGTCTGATTTGGTATTACATATTGATATTTTATTCTTGTTATTATGATCCCTTTTTATTTCAAAGAAAGATGCAATTTTGTTTTAAACCTTTGTGAATTTGAAAAACATTTAGTAATTCATACAAAAGCTTAAACTTAAGCTACGGTAAAAAATTTACAAAAAGCCTCTCAAATACATTTAAAAAACAAAAACTAAATCAAAAAATATTTGATTCCATACGGATAGTCCGATCAGTTTCGCACTTTGCTTAAGCAATTCACAGATTCATAAAATTTAACAAATAGATGATCATTGTGCAAAGCATTGGAGCTACTTAACAGGGTTACCGTTAGGAATTTTTGAAAAGTCCCACAAAAGGCCGTTTTATAAAAATAAATTCGCATAAAAAAGTCGTTTGGGAAAATAAAAGTCCCACATCTTTTTTTAATGTTTTTATTAATAAAAAGCATAGAAAACCAATTGAAACAAAACAGTCAGTTGCATTTTTTCATTTCCAGAAGACTTTTTCTTATGTCACTAATATTGATTGTTTAGTTCACTAGAAGCTGTTTAAAAACACTGAAACAGACCGCTGTGACTCCATGTCTTGGTTAAACCATTTGTACTTCAGTTTCCAGTCGTTCGAATGGTGTCACCAAATATTACGTTTCTTAGAAGAACCTTTGTAACTTTGCGAAAACATGACCAGGTTGCAAAAAGTAATAAAATTGTTGCCAAAGGAACAATAACACTATGCAACAAACAAAAATTCCTTAAATAACCACTATATTTTTTGATCCGCTAAAGTCACCTAACTGCAAAATTCATAATTTTTTCTAAAATTTGAGATTTTTAAAGAGGCTGCTCCATACATCTTGTCGTAACTTTGGAACGACGTCCTCGATTTTGTTATGCAATACCTCAAAAAATTTTAAATTACACCATATTTAAGTCATTCTAATATCATTTGTTAATTTAGTCATTCGTTTTAGAGTTATTGAGGCACAAGTGGAAATTTTTTTGGTAAAAATAATAAGAAAATTTTTTTTTGTTTATTTATTTAGAAAACATATTAATTTAAACTACAATAAACAATAGTTACTACTATACAATTTTATCTTATAATACAAAGTCCCTTAATCGAGCTCTCAAGTATTTTATTTATTTGGTTTTATTATTTGGTTTTAGCAATAATGTAATAATGGCTATTACTTTCCAATGGATAGTTTGTTTATTTTATTTTGTTTTTATGTAATGAAAAATGGTTTTAAAAAACATTACCTTGTTATAGTTCAATAAGGTCAATGTCAGGTAATAAAAAAGGGAAAAGGGATTAGTGTTCAATTTATCCACCAATAGTCTTTAGATTTATGATTACGAATCATTAAGTCTTTTTTTGAAATACTCATGTCGAATCTGGTATTGTTGATAGTATGATTGCAGTTAACTGCTTTAATATTTGATCTTCTGAAATTATGGTAGAAGATTGGAACTCCATTTTCGTTCTGAATAGCACATTTGCTATCAATGTATAAAAAGGCTTCTGGTGGTACAAACCCCGTTACTAAAGTTTTGGCTATGTACTCTCCATCGGAGTAGTAAGGAGCCATTATTAAATTATTTTCAGTACATGCTTTATTAATAAATCAGGGTTGTCGATTTAACATGTCGGCAATTATACACCAAAAATCGCTAAAATGCGCCAAATTTTATTTCGTATGATTTTCGAAATTCGCCAAAAATTTGATAAATTATAACACCGCTTCTTTTACAGATGAAATTACTTTCACAAAATTTCTGTATACGTATGTATGTATTATAAATTAAATTTCAATGAATTCTGTATACGTATGAATTATAAATAAACATTTCAATGAACTCTGAATAAAATCAGAATTTTCCTGGATTATTTTATTCGTTATATGCTATGCGATAAATTATAAAAATGTATAATTTTTGCTCTATTGTTTTTTATAAATTTTTGAAAATAAAAAAGCATTAATTTTGTTTAAAACAAATTTACCGCCATTATAATATAAAAAACTATTGTTAAGATGGCTAAAAGGGAATTTAATTCTAAATCATTCGCTGGTAATAAATAAAATTAAATTATGATAAAAATGTAAAATTTTTTGCATAAATTGTTGAAAATAAAAATAGTAATAATTTTGCAAAAAATTTTTGCCATTGAATTCGGAGTTAATAGTTGAAAATAAAGAAAATCAATTTGAATGACTCAACAGAAATTTTATTCCTAATCTTCTCCAAGATTTTTGACAAAATCGGTATTTTGAAACTGCTTTGTAATACAGATACATTTCGCAACGGTTCCTCTTAAGGGAATTTACTAAAAATTTATAAATTTTCTGAAAAGGCAAAAAACTATTTTCTATATTTCTATTCTATTTCGAAGTTTTTGGTTGTTACGCCCTTTTGCATTTTAGGTGACGTTATATACATATTTTTTTATTTTTATTGGCAAATTACTTAAGAAATTTATCTAAGATTTTTACAATGTCTAGGTAGTGAAGTGTAAATGTGTAAATTTTGAGTTGACTCCCTTTAGAGGAACCAGTACGATAGATATGTAAAATTTTTTATTTGATTAAAAAAATTTTTTCGATTATATCACACAATCCAAATTTTGCAATTTACTCTAATTTCATAAATATTTTCCGATTTTCATTTTTAAGGTTTTAGCGCTTTACTAAAATCGGAAATATTTGTAACCGAAAATAATCTCGCTTTTTGAAATGTATGTATTTAAAACTCGACAACTCAGCTGTTTATTTATTGAAGAATTTCCTAAGTTTCCACTTTCGTCAACAAAAGACAACAAAAAACAAAGACATTAATTAATTGCACAAAAAAAATTTTTTTTGAACTTTAATCTTCAATGCTTGTTATTTTCATTATATTTTTTGTCACAGCAGTTTTGTAGTTTTTTTTACCAATATATAAAATATTCCCAGCATACATACATACATATGTACAAACATATGTACTGCGGTTCATTAGTCTTATAATATTGCCAATAAAATCCCTTAAATTAAAAAAGCAGCAAAGACAAAAAGAACATGTTTATTACCACTTGTCACAACAAGTGACATCATCACTCTTAACAACCTAGAAGATGGATGAATGTGTTTATTGTTCATGTTTATACATAAATCGCAACATACTGAGTAATACAGTTGCAACGAATGCATAGTCGCAACTTTGGAGACATTGTTAAACTTGCCACAGTAGTAGAAATTGAGAAAAATTGTTTTAAATTCAAGCAAGAATTGAATTAATCCAGTACATTAATTTATCTGGAGGCATATAAATACTGATTGTTTAATGTAGTCTTACTCGTATACACATTCATATTGAATACAACATACAGGCAACATGCTCGTAAACATTATCTAGACAACATGTCACTTTGATCTTCTTGGAACGAACTACTGTGCAACTTCTGCTTAAAAATATAGCGCGTGAGAGAATTTGTTTACATACATACAAATATAAATAGTATGTGCTTCAGTTATAGAAAGGAGGTTGTGCCCTTTTCTACTGCTTATAGCTACTGCTACGACTTCTTCGAATGGATTACGTTGTAATTGTTTACAAACTTTGGAGTCTGTTGCAGTTTAAACGCCAACACAATTTGAAAAACCGATTTATCTATGACTTCATTGTTGACAGTCTACCGCCAGCAATTAATCTTCTTTTCCAAATCTATGCTTTATTTTATATGTATTTCAGTTTAATGCCAAAACAAAACGATCACTCTTTGTTTGCATTTCAAACTTTTTGTGATTTATTGTTAAAATTATTATTTCAAATATCAATATTTGTCTCTACAATATTTTTAATTCGCAATTGTTTTTTATCGTCTTTATTTCGAACAGAGTCAAAATGCAATTGGAGCTCATCGACTTTTTCAAAAAACTTCATTTTCATGTTCTGGACGACCATCTGGCTATTATGCTGATATTGAAACTGGTTGTCAGGTACAGTAATGAGTAACTTACTTTGTCAATTGAATAAAAACATTGAATAAACTCTATACTTTTGTTTTCGTTAAGGTCTACCACATGTGTGATGGTCTGGGACGACAATTTAGCTATTCATGTCCAAATACAACATTATTCCAACAGCGCATGCTCATATGTGATCATTGGTACATGGTTAACTGCTCCAAAGCTGAAAGTGATTACACCGCAAATTTGTTAATAGGTCAGTCAGTCAGTCAATCAATGAGTATTATCAATTATAACAAATAAGCTTTTAAAATGCCACCTATTAAGCATTAGATACGAATTCATAAGAGCATAGTTTTAAATTAATGAGAATTTAATTTGAAATATATACACCTTAAAGTATGCTACGGTTATTCAAATAATAATAAACAATGTTGCCATACTGCTGGCCTAATATTACAAGGTTTTATGCAGATTTTTCTGGATTTAAAGTTAGTAATATTTAAGGGTTTTATGAGACAATTTATGAGCCTTTTTGTGTTGATCGAAAGACGGCAAAAAGTTTCAACTACGTCGTTAAACCAAATTTTGTTACGTAACTTTATTTGAATATACATAAGAGATTATACAATTATTTTTCTCCATACTTTTGCTAATTCACTGCCAACCTTGTAATATTGAGCCAGCGATATTTTTTTATATGTATTCACAGGTCAACGTGATAAACCTTTTGTAAACGATGAAGAAAATAGCTTACGTACCCCACGACCCGACCTTTTAGATCGTCCTTATGCTCCCGATTACTCCGGAGAATCCTTTAGAAATCAATATCAGAAGGTACTAAATTTTTAAAAAGCCTTTTTAAAAGAAATTTTACAATATAGTTTTTTTATGTTTCAGTCGCTTTCATCAGTTTTGAATCAAATCTATGATCATACGGCCCAAAAAAATAAGGAAAAATCTATTCAAGCAAATCTAAATCAGTTGGGAACAGGGCAGCAAAGGTGGAAAATTCCACCACCTAGTCGGATTATATTGCCACCTGCCTATGAGCCACAAATGCTAGATCAAACTACAACCCGCAGTTCATACTATACTCCTGTCACTACGACCACAACACGAAAACCTTCAACCTTAAGACCCACTTCGAGCTCAAGAAATCAGTCTACAAAATATAATAATGTGGCTGCCTTGCTCAATCGACATGATGATCATTTGCAGTTGCAACATGATGACTTGGGTACCAGTCACAGTACTCGTTACAACACATCGGCCGATTTCAATTCAGCCGAAGATCGTTTTGCCAAAACACTTCAAAAATCGACTACAACTAGAAAAACGACTTACAACAACAATTTCAATAACGCATATACCACAGCGAAACCAGCCACTGCTACCACAAGAAAAACCACTTTAAATCCAAAAATAAAAATTCCTTCAAAAATATACGAGCCTCCTTTACTATATCCCATATATAATTTAGATGATGCTACTACAACCACAACGACAACAATGAGACCCACTTATAGGCCCTCAACAGCCTCACCTTTTGTCACGAGATTATCACCCACAACTAGAACAACAACTACCAAAGCTCCCAGTAGACCAACAACAGAAGTTGGCAAGCCCTTTACCCGATCATCATCATCATTTAGCACCAGTACAAAATTAGGCACAAATTCAAATAATGTCAATAGATTCGATGTCTCGAACTTAAGTAAAGAAATTAGAACACCTGCCCCAGCTCAAGGATTTAAACCACCCACGCCCAGACCACCTGTAAAAACTGACATCTCTTTCCGAAATTCCACGTTTGGCAAACCAGATCGGGGCAGTATAAAACATGAACAACCCTCCAAACAGTTGTTACCACCCTTAACAGATTTCATAACACATGATGTCGCAACCACCCAAGGACCTCCTATATATTATGAATGGAAAGTACCATCAGATGGCTTGGAGCCACCAAAACTAGAATCTCCCATAGGTATAGATGGCAGAGAATATCCAGAAACAGTTATTGACTATAATTCCATAAGTACAAATAATGGATTCACATCAATATCCCAGTTTGGCATTGATCAAAAGAAAAGTAACAGCACACCCAGCAGAAAAATCGACAATAAACAGAATAGTCCTTCACGTTCACCAATATCGCGCTCAATAAAAGAAACAGGTCAACCTAATGGTGTGTCCATAACAAACCCGAAAACTCCTAGCACAACCAGACCATCCAATACACAACAATCCAGTAGTCCAGGAGATATATTCCAAATACGCAAAGAGCTTTCGGTACCCGAATACGCTTTCCCCCTGGAAAATGCCGGTCGTACTGGCTACTTAAGTACAGATGTATATAATTCATTTCAATTAAAAATTCCCGAACGGCGAGCTGATACTGACGAACATTT
Organism: Pollenia griseotomentosa; assembly: GCA_963931875.1. Classification (NCBI taxonomy): domain Eukaryota; kingdom Metazoa; phylum Arthropoda; class Insecta; order Diptera; family Polleniidae; genus Pollenia; species Pollenia griseotomentosa. Next base: position 254,416,922 of record OZ007560.1, on the reverse strand, counting down.
ACATTGGTATGGTGAGAACCCTAAATGCCCTGAATGCCATCCATCCTATGTTATACCGGGTACTTGTGAACCCTGTTTACGAAGATAGAGAGAGAGAAAGAGAGAGAGAGAGAGTGTTAGCACCACTCGCTAAACAAATAAGTATTTTGGTTCATACATATATTTTATAATTTAGTTTAAAAATCAAATCATTAAACCCTTTTCACACTTTTCAATTGGCATGTCTTCATAACACACAATTAGTATAAATATGGATACAGTGAGAGGCATTAAAATTCGAATTCTATTCAGTTATCATTACTTTATTGAATAAGTTAATATTTACCATATTAGAGTAATTTCTTCAAGAATTTCCTATTACTTACATACAATCTAGATAACTTAATATCTAAACAAATCGCAGTATAAACTAGTTATTTATCCCTTTTGGTAAAGTCGACATCGACACAAGATGAAGCAAACGAAACAATATTTGTATGTTCTTAGTAGTTTTTCACAATAATCGATTACTCTTGGCGATTACTTGGTATTAACTACGGCGCTTTTAAGTTGACGTCGAGTCTATGGTTAAGATGACAGAAAATTTGGCGACAACTTAAATAAAAGTTAAAGGAATTTCAGTTATAAACTAAACATATACATACATACATATATATCGAGGAGAAAGTTGTTTTTATTACATTTCATAAGCATTTTGTATGAAGGTTGGCGCTTAAGCTAAAATTGTTTTTGCTATAAAATCGCAATGGCTCCTTATGATACCATGATATTTTAGGAGATGATGCAAGTGTTGCTTAAGCTATTTTTGCGGTAAAGGCTCGATATTTTAATTTAAACAACCCATGAACACAAATTTTATTTAAAATTGATAAAATTTTATGTTTAAATTATTTATCAAAAACACAGGTATTTTACCTTGAAAAACTAAAGCCGTCAAAATGAATTCTTTTCGTTTAGTTATTTTTTACCTCTAGTTTTCCAGAAGGACGTTTTTAAAATATAATCGGCCAGATTTATAAAACAGGTTTAATAATACCAAATTTAGTAATACAAAAATAACGTCGAAGTGATGTAGTCGTCGACTTGATGTGACAACAAACTAAAATTAACATCGACCAAGACTTTTAAAATAGGGATGACTAATAAAGAAAACTTAGACCATGAGTTGTCTGAAAGTGTTTATATATAGTTAATGATATATGTAAGAAGAGAGTATTTAAGAGAACAATATTAAGAGAAAAGTTATTTTAAGCGATTAAATATGAGAACATTTTCGTTTGTTATCCTAATACTCTCATTTTTTAACTTTTAAGATTTTACCTTAGTATTTTTTTATTTTATTTTTATACAAATTTATTATTTAACTTTTAATTCGATTGACATTTTTTTTTTATAATTGATTGTTAAGTTTTTTTTTGCGAAAATAATAAAATGTAATAAAAAAAATATACAAATGAATTTCTTTAGATTAAGAAAACAGTAAGTAAAATGTTTGTATTTTGGAAAGTCATTAAGAAGAATTGTAAACAGCTTAAAATTATCTGGCATAAAATTTATACATACGTGTACCCAGCTTTGTATGAGTTCCAGTTGTTTTTATTCATTTGTTTTTTTTTTTTTTTTTAATGTGCATGAATTTGTTTTTGTGCAGCTTGTGCGGAATATTTCCTTTTTGTAAAAAAGGAAAAATTCAAGCGTAGGGAAAAAAGACATATTTTTTATTTTAAGGCAAATGTAAGTCGTTTCTTTGAGTAAGATAACACACATTTTGTTCGGCCTTTTATATTTTTCTCACGGTTGGACTAATTTAAAAGAAATGACGAAATAACTATGTATTCGACTTCTGTTGATATTCTTGGATATCGATAGTTCCATATCTTTAAAAGCTTGATTTTTGCCTTTTCTTCCTCAATTTAAGACTTTCCTCAACAAATTTCACTTTACGTTTTAAGCAAATCAGTTAAATTATTAATTTGTTAAAAAAAAACACGTCACGCTTACGCTTACTAAGAAAAAAATACTTTTTGAGAGAAGTGCTATTCAAGTGGGCCACATTTTTCATTGACTTTTATTCAGCAAAAAAACAAATTGCAAACAAACATGAAACGCTGAATTGTCATTACATTTTTTTTTAGTTCTTTTTAAGAAAAAGTGTGTAAAGAAGCATACAAAATTATTGTCGCCAAAATTATGTGAGTATTTATTTTTGACACAAACGGTTTGCTCTTCTAGTGACGCAGAGTGTAAATGATAATTTCAACTAATGCCTTGACGTATTTAAACCATTCTAAGGCGAATTATTTTCAGGTTGGATGTCAAAATTATGTTTTTTATATTTGTTTCTGTTTTTGATATTGCGCAATGATTTACAAAAAAAAAAAAAAATTTCTTTTGGTTTTTGTACTACCGAGATAACCTGTAATGAATTCGTCTTGAACCATTCGAGTAAAAATAAAAAGCAATGATATTTAAATTTTTATAAAAGTTTTTAATTATGACATAAAAAACTTTTACATTATTTAAATAAATGTATGTAAGTATATTTTTTTAAATAGTTTTCTTTTAATTAACACAACTTAAAATGATCTTAAATGTAGATCCTTTATAAATGTGATTTAATGCAACATTTTCTTTTATTTTATTTTTTTTTTTTTTTTCTAATTTTACAAAAAAAAGTGATTAAATGTAGAAATTTAAAAACGTTTTAGCAATTTTATATTTTGAAAAATGTCATAAATATATTTGTTTACGTTTCGTTTGAGAGTTTTAAATGAAATTATGAATTTTTGACAGAAACGAAAGTGAAATATTTACAAAAAGAAAACAATAAATGAAAAAAACTACTAAATTAAAGTAAATTAAAAACAAAATATGTAATTTCAAACTAATATAGTAAATCAACTAAAGTCCAGAAATTAAATATAAAATAATATTTGTCATAAAAACACATAAAAAAAATATTTCGAGTTTTTAATTTTTTTTTTTTTAATAAATGAAAATAACAAAAATTTGTTTTAAGGCACTTTTTCATAAATGTATATTTTTGCTGGTTTACAATTCATATACAACTATATTTTTTTGTACATGCAACAATTATGAAAAAAAAAATAATTTTTTTTTAATAAAACTCAACTTTTATAGACATGCAAATATTTTCAGATCATAAAAATGGTAGACAATTTCGAGTTGATGAATACAATTACGATTAATATTTCAAATATCAATTCTTTTAATAAATACAGTAAATATTTTACAAAATAGTTTCTTTTAAAAATTTTGGGTTTGTTTTGTTTTTGTTAAATGTAAAAAATAAAAACAAAATAATTAACCCACAATTGCCTAACAAGATGCTTAATTTTCTCTAATAATGATTACAAATTTAAATTAGTTACCACATGCATTTGATTAATTTAGTTTGTAATGTTTGTATGTATGTATGTTTAGAATATGTGTGTATGTATTGTCCTCTTGGTGTTTTGTTTCGTTCTGGTTTCATTCCATTTCTTTTGCCATTCATTTTGACTTTGACTAGCATTACTTAAAACTAATAATGATTTATAAAAGTAACAATAAATTTTTTTTAGCTTTGTTCCTTTTTAAAAATTGTCTCTCATTATAGGTGGCGCTACAGTAGCTCTACATGTTATCGGATCGTACAAAAATATACTGGGCGTCCATAAGGCCGAAAATGTTTTGCGTTCTTTTTCAACATCCGTTTTCCAGGGTAGAGATTTTATTTTATTTTTTTTATCCTTAGAAATGTTACACGTGAATTCTATGCTCTCATCATTGGTGCAAGGTTGCGCCACTAAAGTAATTTTATGGGGCAAGGTTATATCAACATGGGTGACAACAGCAGCATCGTGTCTGCTATTGTAGTAACAATTGGTTAAGTAACCGTCAGTGTAAATCTGAAAGCAATAGAAGGAGAAAAGACAAATGTAACCGAATCTTCAATAAAGTATCGTATTAGTTAAATCTATAATGTTAACCCAGTGTACGAAAATAAACATTATCAGCCCAAATTATGAATAAAAATTCCGCGGGAGTTTTCTCCCTTCTCCCATTTTTTCTATGTAAATTATATTTTAAAAATGGGAAAAGGGAAAAACTCCCGGGGAATTTGTATTCATAATTGGGATGTATATATTCTTTTTTAATGTTCGGTACGGTAGCAATATGACAAACACAAACGCGAATAGTGATTGTGAAGTAAATGCTTTCAAAAAAGTTTATTTGCTTGTGATCTTCGTACACAATAAAAATATTCAGCCTTATCGTGTTTGGCGTATTTAAAATACGCCTACGACTGTTTGGTAATAGATTAAAGAGAACGTGAACTTATTTCCTTTAATCTATTACCAAACAGTCGTAGGCGTGTTTTAAATACGCCAATCACGATAAGGGTCATTGTACTAGTCCAACTCAACATAAAGGTGAGAACAATTCGTTGTGTTCTGTTTTTCGTAGAAACTGCAAACTTCGTTGTGTTCGCTTCAGCACATTTATGTTCGTTCGTTTCAGTAGTGCCCAGCACACTTTTGGCTGGTAAAGACAACAAAATTTTTTTTGCAAAAACAAAACATGTACACTACACACACACAGGCTATTCGTTCTGTGGTCGTGAAAATTGCCAAGCAACAACTACAATACTAGTGAGATGCGTTGCTTAAATTTAAACAGAACATTTAAATATAATCTACGTCTACAGAACCACTACAATTGTACTATTTTATAACAAAAAACAGAACACTACAAAATATTTGTTACTTTCGTAAAAATAGTTATGAACGGTATTAAATGTTCTGTACTAATACACAAACACTAAAAAATACATATCATTTCTGGGTGTGTGTACCGTACGCTTATTATTATTATTTTCGAACACTGCTTTAAACTAACTCTAATAGCAAATTTCACCAATTCTATTTAAATATAATTTTTCATATAACAGTTTTATATTTGACATAAAAAACGAATTTTAAACACAACTTGATATTTAAATAGAATTGGTGAAATTGGCCATAAGTCTCGGATTTTTTCTTTCATTTTAAAACTGTAAAGTAGATTAGTATTTACCTCATAACCTCCAATACCAAAGCAGTCGTGAATTATCCACTTCACATACAATGAACTGGCACCGAGATCTGTTACGTCAGTAATGGTAACTGGAAAACTTTTGCGGGCATTAAATCCCGTACAAATGTTCTAGAAATGCGTTTAAGTTTTAATAAGTGAACTTTTTATATATAAAAAAACTGTTTAAACCTCACCTTTTCAAATTGTGATTTGCACTGCGCATACTCCATTGCCTCGAAATCCATTAAAAGTGAATCAATAAAAAATTTCTTAAAAACAAACAAAAAAAACTTCCAATCCCATTTTAACATTTTTACTGGAACTGAAGCAAACTTACCATTTCTTGAGGAGAACCCTCACCTTCAGCTTGATTTATTGTGGCCAATGCCGTTTCGGTGCCATCATCGATATAACTTTTCTTTTTTTTACGTTTTTCGGCAATTTTCTCCTTGGCCAATTCGTATTCGAAATCTTCATCTAACAAATCGCTTTCCTCCTCATGATAATAACTGTCAAACTCTTCTGCTGATTCATTATATCTTATGATTTGCTTAGGATCATCTGCTCTATCAGTCTCGGGTAAAAAGTTGTACTTATTTCCTCCTGTTATGGATGAATTGTCAACTATAAAGGGGGATCTATCTTCCTCAGTTACAGGGGTTATTTTGTTGATTTCCTCCGGCACATGGTCTGATGATTTTTCCAGTTCATGACTACGGTTTTCGTCGATTGATTTATTTTCTTCAGGTGTGTTGAGTTCATCGGTTTCATTTTCGGCCAATTCGATCGAAGAAATAATAATGTGATCTTTAGCGCCGTTCTTAGTTTTCAAAACGTTTTCGGTTAAGTCTATATAACTGGGATCTTCATCGTCATATTCCATTAAACAGTCAGGACTAGGCTCATACATTTCAGAAGGACCCAATATTTTTAGTTCTTCATAGAGAGGCTGTACTTCTTCATCCACATCTGCAGTGTTCTTCGCTTGAATAAGTTTTTCATCATCTTCCTCAATATTAATGGGTTCAAAACTACTTTCATGTGCGTTGAAAGATTGTTGTTCGTCATTCACATCTTCTTCTATTTTTGCTGGACTTGGAAGTTTTTCCGGCTTGGCTTCTTCAGCTATGCTCATATCGGAAGTTTGAACAGTTTTATTCTCAAGACATGAACATGGAATACCGGAATTTTTAAGCATTTGCTTCAGAGGTCCATGTTTGGGACAAACATCATTGATAGTGGAACAAATGCAAGTTAAATTATTTGAAACTTGATCAACTGTTTGCAAACTTGTATTGCCACTAGAGCAGTCTTTAAAACTGGCGTCGGCTTCTTCGTACAAAAATGGTACAGGTATTTGGCCACCATCTACAGTAGGAGATATTAGATTGTAGGGTTGAATAAAAGGAAAATTAAATGGTGCGTCTTGAGCTAAAGCCATTCCGTAGGCATAACATAAACAGGGAGGGGTAGGCCATAACATTTGAGTAGACTGGGATATAAGCGAAGGCTTAACAACTTCTGCTTCTTTCTGCTCTTGATGTACTTCCGATTCCTTTGTGGACATTTTGCTGGACTTTTCATCTAAACTTGATGGAGTTACCTGGGTAATACGCAAGGCTTCATCTCTAATAGGATTATCTTTGTTGATCAAGTGTACTACTTCATGTAGCAGCTCTAAGAGAATAAAGTTTTCATCTTTTTTAGAACGTTTACGGGAGCTTAGCTTTGAAGGCAAACTTCTAACGAAATCTTCATTTTCGGATTCTTCAGAACCACAGGAATAATATTGTTCACACTTGGAGGAGTCAGATGGAGGTTTGTATTGCCTCTGTCTAGGTGTTGGGTTAACCTCTTTTGCTAGATGCTTTATCTTTGGCAGATGCCTTTCTTCCTCCACTGATTTCATTTTTAGACTTAATTTCACAGGAAAATGTTCGGATTCCAAGCTACTGGAACTTGACGAGGAGGAGGAGGATGTTATGTCTAATTTCTTACAAATACAGTTTTTTCTGTTTGTGGTCGTTTCATACACAGATTTTGGTAGTGGCCAAATTTGAGGTCTCTTAATATCGCTCACTTTACAAAACAAGGACGAGGGACAATTTAACATCACGCTGCACATTTGAGATTCTGTTAGACTGGTTTGAGGTGAATTTGAGGGACAAGATTTATTATGAGAAAAGCTTATATTCTGGTAATTTCTGTCAAAATAAGTTTCGGATGACTTTTCGTAGATTTCTGTAAAATAAAAAAGAAGCAAAAAATTTTGTATGCAGTTAAATTTGAAAAAAGTGGTAAAACATTTAGAGAACAAACTGAAAATTAAATGAGAACACACACAAACAAAGAATTAAATGAGATTTTTTCTTTATTGCAACTTTTTTTTCGAGTTTAATCGTCTTTGAATAACAAGCTATTTGAAAAATTCTTTAAAGTTTTTTCATTTGGATATATTTGCTTTACATCTTTTAATAGGACTGCTGGCATTATTTGTCTTATTTTGTCATTATGATCCCACATTTCGTAGCCATAAAGCTCCAAGTGCTTGGCCTCAGCTTTTTCCCGACAAGGACACACGTCGAAATATGATACTTGACTGCATGCGGAGTCATATTTGCTAATATTGCTAAATATTCCTGTACGATTTTGACATTTGCACACCTTGATTTTACTGTGGCGAAAAACATCCTCTAAACTGGGAGAAGCTCGAGGCTTCCATGGACATAAACAGCAACCGCAATTGCCTGGACAAAATACACGCCCATCTGGATCGATCAAAGGACTTGGTTCAAAACGACATTTAATACACACATCCAGATATTTATGCTGTGGATGGGCCAGATGATAGACTTCCGCAGGTGTTTCGAAAGAAGGTTTTAACTTTTCCAGATCACAAGCGCATTTCAGTTTTTTTTCACATATCAAGGAAAACATTTTGGCATTAGGTTTCTCCATTAGTTCATTATATTCTTCCATAGTTAATTTTTCTCTCCCACAGTCGCAAGCACTGCTCTCCATGCTTGTTTTATCAAGAGATTGACAGGATTTAGAAATAATTGGAGATGCTAAGGGAGAATTTTTTGCTTCTTTTTCTTCAGTTAAAGACTTCGGTTCAGCATTTGTATTGTTTTGCTCAAGTTTTCTACATTCACACTCTTTAGTTTTTTGTAGAGCGCACCAGCAAGCAGGCATGTATCCTGGTTCAAATTGGGGTACTTTAACCGTTTGAGTACCTTTAGTGCGTAAATTAAAAGAGTTTTCGCTTTCTATGTTTGCACTTTTAGGTTTCCAACATTGTGGCATATTACTTTTTTCTAATAAATTGCTAATTTGAGTTTGCCTAGAACGGGTGTGGGACGATTCTTCCTCTTTTATAAAGTAAGTGGCTGTATTTAGACTACCAAGTTCTTTTGACTTCGTACAAACAGTTTTTAAGCGGATCTCTAATGGTATTTCCAAATAAACAGGTTCAGAAATAAGTTTTAAATGTGAACTTGAATTGAATTTATAATTTTTAGATTTATATTCCTTGTGGCTACACTGAAATTTTTTGATCGGAATGTCTTCAGAATAATTCGCTAGGTTTTGGCTGAACATAACTAACTGTTTTAAGTTATTTTGAAATAAATGGGAACTCTCCATTTGTCGATAGACATGTCGCATACATATTTTCTTTTTACTTTTAGATCTGTGTCTACCGGGATTAATAATGATTTCATACTCACTAGCAGACATATTACTTTCTTCCGAAGAGGATGACGTAACTGAAGGAGTCTTTTGAGTTTCCTTATCAATTTTATTCCAAGAAATATTCTGTTCAACTTTTTTAAAAATTTCCTCTGCAAAAGAAGATGACAGAGAAGAATCTTCTTTTCGTTGGTTTCTGTTTGGACATGTTGAATGATCGCAACAGAATTTATTTATATCCTTTTGGGGGCAAGGAAACATAATGAAAACTAAAAGATTCTTAGACAAATTACAGATTGATTTTTTATTAAGATCGAAACAAATTTTTAATTTAACACGAATTTATGACACGGATTATTTTAAAATGAAAAATCATAAAAAAATTTCCATAAATTTTTTTTAAATGTAACAAAAAAAAAAGACAAAATAAACTGTCAAAATTAAGGGTGTTCCTCTAAAATAAGCTAGGTGGTTTTAATAATAAAGGGGCCCATAGACACATACTGCTGACAGCTATTGCCGATGAACCCTTCGTATACGTGTGTGACTGATATTTTACTACACACCTATCAATCATCATTTTAAAATAAATTTCATTTCGTGAAATTCAAGAAAAATCCTATTTTCTTCACACGTTTTTTCGCAAAAACTATTTTAAATTTGTTTTTATTTAAATTGAAAAGAAAAATATATCAAATAATTAGTTTATTTATTTTATTGTTCATTTGAACAACTGTCAGCAGTATGAGTTCATTTTAAAATCAAACCTATTTTGATTTTTCATACTGCATTGTCTGTGTGACGCATACATAAATAAAAATTTCAAATTTATAAACATGAGCAGTATGTGTCTATGGGGCCCTTAACATTTGTCAACTCTAGCCAGATAAAAGTTTAAAACTTAGTACCCGTTTACATTATGCGATTTTTTCGCTGTGTTTCTTACTTTTATTGGGTGAGAGAGAAAATACAAGGGGTACACAAGCGGCTCTTTATCTTCGATTCGTTTTGTTTACTAATTTTTTCTCTCATTTGACGAAAAATTTAATTAATTTCGGTCGCACAGAAAAAGTTGCTGTGATAAAAGTTGCACAATGGAAATACAAAACCAATTTCAAATAAGAACTGACAAAAGTTGCAGCGACAAAAAATCGTATATGTAATGTAAATGGGCATTCAGCAGGGTCAAAAAAAAGTTGTGCCAGTCACCCCTAGAATGAAAAACATGTCAATGAAGTTTCTTAAACAGGAAAAATTTTTATTTGCCACGCCCCCAATTACAGCCCTTTTGATTTTTTATATATAGCGGTGCCATTAAAAGAACGATCTCATCATATTGCATATCGTTGTTCATGGCATGTTCATTTGAGGGCATGGTAAATAAAATTGTATTGTTTTAGAAACTTGATAAACATATACATATTTCATTCTAGGGGGTAACTGGCACAACTTTTTTTCGTATGGTGGTTGACCCGGTCTAATGGGCACCTACACCTCGTAAAAATGAAAAGTTACATAGCGTCTTCAACTGACAATTTTTTGTCATACCAAACGTCAAAGTCTATATAAAAAAAACTCGAAAATTTTTGTCAGCGTTTTTTTAATATGAAGTTTGACGTTTGGTATGACAAAAAATTGTCAGGTAAAGACGCTATGTTACGGTAGCTGCGACAACCCATATAAATTAAGGTTGATTTAACATGGGGTCTACACCTGACAATTTTTTGTCATAATAAACATCAAAATTCACACACACTTTTTCAACAATTTTAATAACTCCATTTCTTAACTGAGACACATGGGTCTGCAATCACACCTGTTTCAATTTCAAAAAAAAAAATATTCAAGTATTTTTATATAGACTTTCACGTTTGGTATGAGAAAAAATTGTCAGATGAAGACCCCATACACGTGACCGCAGAGAGAGTTATGCTGGCTGTCAGTTTTTATTTTGATTGGAGTTTGACATTTAGCATACATATACATAACGCTCTCTCTGATGCGGTCACCTGTATGAATTCGCCTTGGCAAGACCCCATTACGTTGCAGATAGACGAAGTTTCTAGACAGCGTCGCCCCCTTACTATCAAGCTTAATCTGACTGCCTTTCAATTTCTGTACTATGAAAGGGGTCTAATCAACTGTTTGTAAAAGAACAACGAGCCAAATTCATATATTCCCACGAAAAACCAAGTTTAACAATTAAGAGAAAAACTCTATTCAAAACTCAGGTTGCGATCACAAAATTACCTTAAAAGTTAATTCTGTGTCTTTTCACTTTTGAGAATATTTATTTAAATTATACCATTTTTTATAGAAGAGTTCTTAGTGAAATTGGCTGTTCTGCGTTAAATTAAATTAGAGAGTAAGAAAAGACGCCTAATGCGACAATTAACTCAAAACAGCAAAGTATTGACTTTGACCCTTTAAGCACGAAGCCACATAATTATTTCTGTATATTTTACATCTCGATACTTACTAGTTAAAATGCATTGACTTTAGTTTAAGCTTTACAATGAACTCTCTTCGGTAAGAGAATAGCTTTTTTTGAAAAAATGCTACTACAACACTAAAGGCCAATTTCACCAATATAAGTTAAAACTAACTAACTATTACTTTAACTTCCAGTTAATAATATGTTTCTGACAGTTATAACTGTTAGTTAATTATAAATGAACTTGGTGAAATTGGCCGTAAATCGAATTTTAAAAATTTAGTATAACAATTATTTTATTATAAATACAATCACCACAGATAGACGTAACTTGAATTTTCAGTACAACATCTGAAATTGGTTTTCATAATTTTCACACTCTTTCTTAAATATTTTGAAAAGATCCAGGCCACTTTTTCTTTTAACGGGATAATATACAGTGCAATAAAATTCTGATTCCTTCTTCTGATTATGAAAAATCATTAAGCGTTCATTGATTTCTGTTTCCATTTCAACAAGCAGCTGATAGAAAGAAATCCATTTTGATTAATGACAAGCCAAGAAAACAAAAACGAAAAGGTATTTTTAGGAAAATATAAAAAAAGAATCTACCAACCGCTATTTTATGGGGCTTGAACATATCTTCTAGAACATTCAGGCAACTCATGACACAAACAAAATCTTCATAACTATCCAAAGGAGCACAATGTGGATTTTCAGAATCAAATGGCCTGAGTGTGGATAAAATTTCTAAGCCGCAGCGAAATTTTGAATCAAGTTGCCAACGATGACATATTTTCATATTAAATAATGACGAGCTGAGAAAACGTTTTGTATTCGAAGCCGAAGACTTTAACAAGTCTAAAAAGCGGCGCATGTGCGATGGCATAGAATTCATAAGTAGATCTACAGCTATTTCATCATCAACTTGAATGCTGAGATCACTTTTGTTTACAAAAGTAATGGTAGCAGTATCCCTCGTTTCCATTTTCAATTTACACTCTATACCGACATTTGCAGTTGCGTTAATATTATCATTTATCTCTTCTCTTAACGAGTAGAAGCTTCGATAGGATATATTACGTTGTAAAACTTCAGATTCGTTGACATCCAATTCGAAAGCATCTTGAAATGCAATTGGGTTGTGATCAACGAAAAGTCGCGAAATCATATGATTAATTTTAAGATGCAAACTACTAACTCTTCCGCGGGTCATCCTTCTTTTCCTACAACGTTTGCCACGCTTGTTATTTGAAGACTTGAGATGAGTTTTTTTGTTATCTGGTTCCACTATCTGTGAGGGCTTCACTAATTTACGCATTTCTGAGGGTACTTCACAAATAGATTTCTTATAAGAACTGGATGGCAGAAGGTTTTCGTCGAAAAGTATTTGTGGCACAAGAGCCATGCCTACCGTTATATTCACTTCAGATTCTTTTATTACTTCCTCACTAAAAATTTCCTCTTCAATGGCTGGCATTTCTTGCTTTATATCTTCCAAGGATTGATTTTTAGGAATGGAAGGAACCGCTGATTCGAGAATATTGGATCGTTGCCTCATGTCTCCTTCCAGATTAGTAATATTTTCATAGTAAATTTGTGTTTCCGCTTGAATGCCATTATTTCTGATAGTGTTCTCACTTTCAGTTTTGTCTCTTACCGTTGCAGGATTATCATCGCTTACCTCTTCTTCTGAAGCATCACCCTGCAGTAAAGTATCTGCCAATTTTTTAACATCACGTGCAATAGTTTTGAACTGTTTTTGAGTGGGCAGCATGCGCTCGCAGTCCTTCATCGGAAAATAAAAATATAACATTAAAATTTTTTTATAATTTAGTTAAAGGCAGGGTTTAAAAAACTACAGTCAAAACGAAAAAATTGCTTTTTCTTCCACTTTTTGATTTTTCATTGAACAAAAATAAACCGTTGCTTTTACTTCTGATTCATTAAATAAAAACAGTCGCAGTGAAGGAAAAAGCAAAAAACGAAATGTTGTACACAACAAAGAACATTGGCAGTCGTCATGTTAGAAAGTGTTTGGTTTGACAGATTTAAACTTTTAATAAATCCCGAAGTTAACGAAGATGGGACGTTGTGTTCATTGTATATATTTGAAAGCGATGATGTTATTTACAGTTTTATTTAATTTCAAAAAATTAAAAAGATTTGTTAAGCTTAAAAATAATAAATATGTACTTATGTACATATTTATGTTTTTATGAACGCATGTATTATTAAAAAAAATATGGAAAATAAAAACACAAACACAACGTCCCATCTTCGATAACTACGGGATTTTTAAAAGTTTTGGTCTGTCAAACCAAACACTTCCGAACATGTCGACTGCCGATGTTCTTTGTCGTGTACAACATTTCGTGTTTTGCTTTTGCCTTCACTGCGACTGTGTTCATTAAATGAATCAGAAGTAAAGCCAACAGTTTATTTTTGTCCAATGACAAATGAAGATGTCGAAGTTACAGCATAATCTTATGACTTTTACTATCTCAACTGCAGCTTTTTAAACGCTGGTTAAAGGTGCAAGTACACTTACCCCCATATGTCTTAAAGCTTGGCCCAGACCCTTACTAGCCGTTTTTAGATCTTTGATATCTTCACGCTTAAAACGTTTTGATGGCGAATCACTCAACTCATCGGCCAGACTGTAGCCTTCGGAACGTTCCAAGCGTTTTTCCAATTTTTGACAGATTTCATCTTTGGTTCTGATCTCATCTGTCAAACAACGGATTTTTTCTTCACTTTCTCTTACGGCTTTTTCCAAGTTTTGGATTTGTAATTCAAGAGTGGCTACTTCCTCTCTGAGCTCGCCATTTGTCACTTCTATGTGCAGAAAATCTTTCTTAAGGTCAAACATTTGACCACTAACACCTTCCAATTCTTTTTTTGCTTGACTTTCGGTCTCCTGTTGAAGCTTGCGCATAAAAGTCAATTCATCGATAAGACCTTTGTTGCGTTTCTTCTCGCACTCGAGAGCTTCGGTCAAGGGTTTTTGTTGCTCTCGCACTTGTTCGTGTTGTTCTTTGAAGCGATCAAACTCGGCCACCATTAATTGATGATCTTCTTGGAGTTTTTGGTGATCCTTGGAGACTCTCACTAAACAAGTTTTTAATCCTTGTTCAGCTTCTTCAAGTTGACAGATTTTCTCATTGGCTGAGCGGGCATCCTCTCTCAAACAGTCTTGCAATTTCTGTATTTTTTGCTTAAGGCACATTTCTTTAGCACGGAATTGTTCTTCGCGTTCCTTGTACTCTCTTTCCAAATCCACCCAATGAGAATCGGCTGACTCCATGGCAGCATAATGACGTGTATTTAATTCCTTAATTTGATGTCTTAGACACTTTACTTCCTCCTTTAAGTACTGCAGTTCTTTCTCGTGACACGTGCAAGGTTCTGAAAAATTCAAGAAATCTTTTTCAGAAACTCCTGCCGAGAAGCGAGTGGGCGAATTTACTAAATTCATGTTGGAACCTTGATTACCCATGCCCTCTGTCGTGACGTTGGTAACTTGATAATTTTGATTTTGAACTTGAGCTAGGGTGCAACAGGTATTGCAGATCAGCAACAGTGGCAAGGTGTTGTGTAAAAATTCTAAATTCTCTTTGGCCTTCTGTTTGTCCTCCTCCAAATGACGTATTTGTGTTTCACTGGTAGCTAAATCGTCGCGTAATATTAAACACTCTGAGTGACAGTCTTTGTACTTGGCACTTAGTGCCTCTCTGGACATTTCCAGCTCAACGTTGCGTTGGCTAAGAATCTCCAATTCAACTTCGAGTCTCTGCAAACGAAGTCTAGTATCGTTTTCAGCCTCCTCAAATTCACACTTCTCCTCTTCCAAAGTAGAATTTTCACTTTCCAAAAGTTCTACTCTCTCTCTCAATTCATTAACCTCCTTTTCGAGCAGAATTTCACGTTGTAATCGTTCGGCCAAACGCTTGGCTTGCACGTCACCAGAGCTCTCATAGATGAGCACTTTGCCCTCGAGTACCTCAACGCGTTCTTTGTAGTATTGCAGGCGTTTTTGTTCGGTTAAATTGGAAGAGTTTTGTTGTTGTACAGGTACCTTCTTGGTGGGTGAGTTGAAAATGTGAAGTGCAGAATAGGTGGAGTCCTCGAAATCGGTTTGCGTGCATACGTTGTTGTCGCTGGTATCACTATAGAAGTCCGATTCGACGAACACCCCACTTTCGCTTAAACTGTTTGTTTGCCAAGGTTGGCAGCGCGTTTTACGTGGCGAGTCTGTAGGTGTATTGTGCGGTGCGAGTTGATAGCTGCTATTGGAATTGTAAGCTGCTGTGCTGTTATAGGGCTGGACTGTTGCAACAATACGCGAGGGAGTTGTTGAGTTCGATGAAATGCAGTTGACTTTCGTAGAGTTTACACTACTACAATCGTAAGTTGAACGGGCGCTAGACGTTGAATTGTTTGATGCTGAACTGTAGTCCGATACACGCGATTTTACCTTTAATTTTTACGTTTAGTTTTAATAAAAAGAAAAGAAAAAAAATATATTTTGTTGAAATAAGTGTATAAGAAAAATAAAAATTTCGTTTACTAAAATTGATTTGTAAAATGTCAATTATTTTGGATATGATGATTTTGAAGGGATTTTTGTGGTACTTTTTTTTAACTTACCAAGTCCAAACTACTGGCTTCATCGCTGGAAGAGTTGGCATTTAATGAATTTGGCCCACTTCTGGGTGTCAAAGCATCCAATTGTTGCACCAGATTCAATACTTGTTGCAAGCAATGCCTTTCCTCTTCTTCTAGTGTGGATTTTTTCAATAGATCTCCTAAGCGCCGACACAGCTCTTCATTCGATATGTCTATCAAATCATCATGATGATGTTGACTTTGTGGTGATATTATACCCGAATCCAGTTGTATACTGATATTTTGACTGGTATGACTGTTGTTACCGAACAACATATCGAACGGATCGGGTTTATTGTTGTTCAGACCACCTGGACAAGACCATACATTTTGTGTGGCATTTGCAACAGTGGTAGTTTGCATAGAATCCGATGATTCGGATGCGGGATTTGTGTGGCTTTGAAGCGACCACTGTAAAGATAATAAACAAAATAGAATTTTAGGAAGTTTTGCTTAAGAATCTGTAGAGGTGTTTAAAAACTTTATAACAAAATTTTTGCAAAATATTTAATAGACAACTTTAGTTTAAGTAAAAATGGTTTAATTAGTTCTCCATCAAGAAGGCCCAATGGTTATGGTTGCCTTCGAACATGTTATGGCCACCTCATATAGAAAAACTGTTTTAAAATTTACCAAGAAAATAAAATGTATTGTTATCAATAAATCGAGTCATTACCGCAAAAAAAGCATAAGCGACATCATTATCAATTTTCGTTTTTTTTTAAATGACTTTATTAGCAACACTTGCATCAGCTCCTTAAATGTCATGGTCACATAAGGTACCGTTACGATTTTATAGCAAAAACAAAAAAAAAAGAAGTACGGAAAAACGGAAGTAAGGAAGAACATGTAAATCAATTAAAATAGATAATCATTCAAAGCAAGTTTCGATCTACCAAGTGTTAAATACAATTTGGTTTAAAGACTGATGGCAAGAACTATCAATAAATTTTAATTAATTTCATGTTGCAAAATTCGTTTCTTCATAAAAATAATTTAATGAAAATTAAATTTGATGAACTTTAGCCTAATTAAAATTTGGATTAAAAACCATAAACAGCTCAACAAAATAACCACAATACTAATTAAAAATAATTTTATCTTAAGCGACAACCTTCAAAGAAATTTGTTATTAAATAAAATAAAAAAAACCTTCTCCTGTAAAATTTTGGTTTTGTCGCTTAAGCTTTTTTTTGCGGTAATGCCTCGACATTTTGGTCGAATTTATCAATAAAATTGGTCGAATTGGTCATTTGGTTTCTTATTTGAAAGAATTTAATTGCAGACCCATAATTCACTATAAAGAGTTTTCACTGTGTTTCCCTAACAACTAGAACATCATGTAAATTTTTGTTATGAAATTTCTTTAACGGTTTATAGAATTCAATTAAAACTTATTCTGCTTAGAATTTATGAATTGCAACAATAAAACTAACGTTCTATCACTTGTCTGTTATCTTGCGTTTCTGTTAACAACATTAATTACAAGTTGAATTATAACATAATGGAAATATTCTTTTGTCTGCTTCATCGAGAATACGAACAGACAAAGAAAGCTGGTGTAAATTTACAAACGATGGGAAATTTAGAAAAACTTTTGCAACAAGGTGATAATGAGTTCCAAAGTAAGTTGCAATTATGTCATGTTAAATGAAAATAATTGCGGCTAATGGAATTGAAAACATTGTCTGATCTCTTTGAAAGTTTATCAAAAACAAAAATTTTAAAAATTTGGAAAATTTTTTGAAATATTTGTTGATGGTATCCAAAGCAAATAAAACAAAAAGCGAATAAAGTAAAACTTTCCAAATAAATTATAAGCAATTAAAAACGATATAACTAAATTTATCTATGAGTATTTGTATTAAAAAGTTGAAGTATGCACTAGTGTGTGCATACGGTTGGTTAGTTTTGCATTTTTTTTTTTATTTTTAAATATTTTTTCCAACTATTTTTTCTTTAAATTGTTACAACGCTTTGATGGTGTTTCGGATAAACTCTTGAGGCGATTATTTCTGTAAATTGTATTGAACTTTTTTGCTGTTGCTTTTATTTCTTAAATTAAATTTAATAGTAATATAAACAATAAAAAATAAAGTAAAGTGAAGTCTTTGACTATAAATGTGAATTTTATTTCATTATTTTTCAACTTCAATGGTTTTTAAGGTCTCTTTTGTTAGCAATGTTTTTCATGATTTTTTCTTTTACGAAAAGTAGAAATAATCTCAAAAGCAAAAACTATTAAAAGCAGGTTACTAAACATGCAAAATAAAAACAATAATGAAAAAGTAAAAACTTCTTAAAGCAAATTTTACTTTAAATAACCCATCTTTTATTTTGTTTTCCTCGAAATGAATTTTGAATTTTTTTCAAAACCGTTGAATTTAAAAAAACGAATTTATGAAATCATTTTGTTCGACTAAATTTTACAAATCCCCATCAGCGGGGGAGCTTTATTTTCTATGGGTTCATCTAAATTAAAAACATTTAAAATAAAGTTCTTTACTTTAAACATTAATTTTTTTTTCTTTTTGCAAAAAACTTCTTCAGTTAATAAAAAATACTTCAATAAGTTATCTAAAATTCTTAATTATGAATTCATAGCATTTGCTCACATTTAACACAGTGGTTTCAAATGTTTTAATATCTTCTAAAAAAAACTTAACAAAATTCTTATGTACAAAAAATTTGTTTAAGAATTTTTACAAAATCAATTATTATTCTTGAAGCAAATCGACCATTAAGTTTTGCAAGAATTGTTGGTTTTGAAATGCTTTGTCTATTAAAAAAAAAAACATAAATAGATGTGTCTTACATATTAAATAGAGTAGATTTGGTTTTTTTCGAATTTCGAACTAATCAGCAAATTAATGGCGAAATAGAGATAATAGCAGGCAATTGACTCTTAAATATTAGCGGTAGTTTTATAACACTTTAAATTGAAAAAATCTCGAATCGAAAAAAATGCAATTGAAGGCGAACTGTCGGCGGCAATTCTTTGCGTTGATACGTCTTAAAAGACACAAATGTTGCAATAAGAACAGCTGTTAATGCCGGTAGAATTATTTAAAAATATTTATCTGAAAAATTAAAGCAAAACAATTTTCGCTTTTCAAAAATTTCCAGCTTTTATCCGTGACAACGTTAACGAAAAAATTTGAGCAGGATTTAATGAAAAAGATTTTCCTATAAAAAAATGTAGAGAAATTTAAAGTAGTTTTCTATACTTATTTTATTTATATAACAACATTATAGCAATTATTATTTCCTGCCCTATTTGTGATTATCGTAAGCGACAAAAGGCAAATTTTACAGGAGAGGGTTTTTATTTTATTTTCTTAAGAAGTGCAACGCTTTATTTGATTTCGTGTTATGTATTTATTTATTTTTAAAATTAAAATGTAGCATTCGATAGTTTTTAAGAGCATTCTGAGATTCAATTGAAAATAATTACGATAGCGATAATGATGTCGCTTACGATATAATCGCAAAAAGGGCTCGATTTGTCGCCAACACATAATATAAGTTTTAAACACTCGATACTATTGAGCAAACGACATTCAACTGTGCATATGAAAAGCAAGGTATCTCTAAATATATATGTATATATATATATATATATATATATATTCCGGCCATTGGATCATATGAAATCTGCATACCAAATTTATCAAAAAAGAGAAAAAGTACCAAAAGTACCAATTTTTTTCGTTTTTACTTCTTAAAAAGTACCCTCTTTTTAAGTCTGGGCCATATGCTATCTCTATAAAAAATGTTCAGGAAGAGAAAAAGTACCAAAGGTAAAAGAGTACCAAGAGTACCAGCATTTCCTCATTTTAGGCCTCCAGAGTGTATACTTTATGTTAGTTTAGGCTATAATCTGTATGTTGTTACCCCTTAAAAATAACTAACTTTATTCCTTAAAAAGTACCCTATATTTAATCCTGACTTTATGCAATTTGCATACTAAGTTTTTAAAAAAGAAAAAAAAAGTACCAAAGTACCAATTTTTCCGAATTCCCTCTTTAAAAATACCCTATTTTTGAATCTGGGCCATATGCTATCAATCTACCAAATTTCATCCGAATCTATTAAAGAGTTTTCGCGTGATTGAACCAAAAACTAACATACATCCAAATATTCAAAGATACAAACTTTTACACCTAAATTACACTATGGAACATTTTTTGGATTATTGTCTGGGGGGTGAGAAATTCCAAGTCAGGGTGATGGTTCTAGGTCAGTATAGTAAAACCCTCAAAGGGTTTGGCGTTCGTATGTGTCAGTTTATTTTTATGACATTTTAAATTTTTTCCTTATCTTGATGTTTTTTTGTTTAACATAACTCGAGAACCACTTGTCCGATTTTGCTAAAACAAACTCAAAAAAATTTAGAATTACAATTTCTTTAATCCGTTCATATAACGTTTTTCTTTATAATCAACAGTTTTGCCGGTAAAAATAAATTTGTGGAGAAAAAAAAATATTTTTTTGCCTAAAAATTAAAATTTATTTTAATAAATATTGCCTATTTTTAGGCAAACAAATATTTTTTTTTCTCCACAAATTTATTTTTACCGGCAAAACTGTTGATTATAAAGAAAAACGTTATATGAACGGATTAAAGAAATTGTAATTCTAAATTTTTTTGAGTTTGTTTTAGCAAAATCGGACAAGTGGTTCTCGAGTTATGTTAAACAAAAAAACATCAAGATAAGGAAAAAATTTAAAATGTCATAAAAATAAACTGACACATACGAACGCCAAACCCTTTGAGGGTTTTACTATACTGACCTAGTACCATCACCCTGACTTGGAATTTCTCACCCCCCAGATTGGCTGTTGTACTGTGTTATTAGTAGGATTATGGTAGAGGAAGCATTAGTTATATTTTCTCCCTCATTGTTAAATTCACTGGTATCAATATTTAATTTAAAATTATTTATTACTGACAGTTTGTTTATATGTAGAGGCAGATAGTACGAATATATTTATTAAAAGTGGTTATTGATTCTCTATTGATGCTATAAATAAAAAACGAAAAAAACAATTAAAAAGAAAAATGTACACTGTCTTAACTTAATCGTCATTAATTCGCACGAGAAACAGAAATAAGCCAATCGTACATTGCGTTAAGCACGTCGTATTTGAACCGAAACACTGTTTGTGTGTATTCTCGTATACACGAACGTGTTTTATTTCTGATGATGAATATTCGTTACGACAACTCCGTTAGTCGTCCCAATTAAGTTTATACTGTTACTTTTTGATACTTTGATTCCTTTGTCGTTTTCCATATCGTGAAACTTTATTCATGCCCATACAATAAACATTTTGCTTTGCAGCATTTAATCATTTTGTATGCCTTCTTTTTTTCTATCAATGACAAACTCACAAAAACTGCATGTACACAAAACAAAGTAGACTTTTCCATTCGTCTTTCCCCTTTCATCATCAAACTCAAATATTTCGCAGCAAATGTGTCGTAATATGGACGAGGGCGGTACTTATTCTTATGGTGCTCTTTTTGAAAAATTTCATTTAAAAAATAAAATTTTTGAAACAATTTGTTTTTATTTTTTTTTTTTTTTTTTTTTGAAGGTTTTGGTTTTTAAATAATCGCTTAATTGATTTCTCTAAAAGCAAAGAAAAACCGTTTATGATGGAATAAAAGTCCTTTGCAGGAAATCTTATTTTTAAACAATTACCTCTACTGACAGTTATTCAGAATATTTCAGAAGTGGGCTTTATATAGTAAATTATTGACCGATCTTCACGAAAGTTGGCAGGGTGATTTCCTGTCTTATAATACTATGATTAACCAAATTTTATTACAACAGCATTATTCGTTATGGTTTAACGCGTACTAAATGATAAATTATGAACCGATCTTCACGAAGTTTTGTGGTATGATTTGTAGTTATATGCAACGAATTTGTACAAAATCCTTTATCAATTTGTGCATTCCGGCACTATTTGTGTTAGTTTTTTAGGGTGGTGGTTCCACATTTGGGTTCGTAGCTCTTATCTTACTGAACCGATTTGACTGGATTTCAATCCCAAATTGCTTAGATTAAGTAGAAACAATTTGACAATAATATTGTTCTGATTTCCTGCAAGGTATATTTACACAAGGTAAACTCGTTGGCCCATATGTTTGTCAGCTATTTACCCCTAGTTGGAACCCAAACGTCAAATGCGTGTATATGAGCCAAAATGAAGACAATTTTGACAACTCGGTTCTTTTTATAGAGCAGCATGTCTGCACTCCCAAATAAGTCTACTTTGTGTAAATATACCTTGATTTCCTGTTGAATTTAATGAATTTTGAAACAAATTTTACTTCAAATAAACTAAAAAGAACAGGAAATTTAACACGGGTAAATCTGCTGCTTTTAAGAGAAGTGAATCAGTACAATTTGCAGCCCTTCAAATTTTATGAGTATTTTAATGGACATTTAAAAACAAAAAACAAATCAAATCCAATGCCATGTTTTATTTCTTTAACATTTATCTTAATTAATCTCAACGACAAAAGAAAAATTGCAGTATTTTTTATTGTTGTTAAAAAAAATATAGAGAAAAAAAGCAACAAAAAAAAAAAAGTCATATTAATTATTAATAAATAACAAGATGAATTCTAGGTTTTAATTAAAATTAAAATATTTATTTAATGTTTCTCTAGAAGCATTTTGAGAAATAAAATTTAGCAAACTTGTTAAGAAAAAATCTCAAGTGTTTTCGTTTGTAAACAAAATACAAATTTAATTGTCCCAAAGAATTTTTGTACGTAACAATTACAAAAAAAAATCACTTAAAGTTGATTTCTTTACGTTTTTCTACAATTTACTGAATTTTATTTTATTACTTTTCGTGTTGATTTATGGCCATTGGTTTTATTTTTATAATGAATATTAATTTTTGTGATTGAGCAGCTTGAACTCTACAACAAATACTCGAAGCAAAAATGAGAAACTGAAATTAAAAATAAAAAAAAACCTATTAATTTGCATAATAACGTAAATAATTCTTTGTTTATGTGTTTATGTATGTAGATGTGTTTATAAAATAAAGTAGCAAACTTTGTTGTTTGATTAAACGAATTTGTTTGTTAGAAGTTATAAAATGAATAGAAAGAAAGACTTTGATTGATATCTTTAATATCCTACAATAAAAAAAAAAAATAATAATAGATTGAACTGCAACTAAATGCTTTTTGTGATAATAATTATAAACAATTAAAAAGTTTTAGCATGGGGGTTGATTAGTAGGTCAATTTTTTACAATGATGCATAAATAATTTCCAAAAATTTGTAAAACAAAAAGTGTATTATTTATGCAAGTCGACTAGAACTTAAGCATTTGTATTTCAAACTACTAATTAACATGTTGGAGATCGGATGGACAACAAAAATGAGAAAGACAAACACTAAAAACTTCCAGTTACAATTTACAAATTTGCTTTCTGTCTTGAACAGCAAAGCAGCGGCGCGTTTAAGAAGGGGGGTAAGAAGCACATTTAAAATTTCAAAATGTCTTTTAAAAGTAAGCTGAATTCCCCGACTTGGTTTTTTAAATTTATTTACTTAGAGTTTTCTTTTATGTAACCTTTCCTAAAATATATTAACCTACGTCCCTGCTTAGTTGTCGTAATACAAATAAAATGCATTAAGAATATTTATTTTTCCAATACATTGTTTTGTCTGCTGTTTTGCTTAGCTTTTAAAGTAATCTTGATATAATTATCAAGTATTATTGATTTAATAAATTTATTAAGAAAGACTAATACAATATTGTTCAAGTATATTTAAATGATTTTCTTAATTTGGGTGTGGAAATAAAATGATTAAATCCGTCATAAAAATCATTGAAGTGTATGCACAATGAGTCAACTTCTCAGGTATTATGTAAATCAGCAATATAGTTAATAATTTTAAAGTAATATAGGTAAACTGCAGAAGCCCGAAAAGGCTATCTTTCAAGTGGTAACAGTTTTTTTTCTTTTAATATTTTGTTAAATTTTTTCCTAGTTAATATAATTCCAAATGCCTTTACTTTTTTTATTTCTTGAAATATAAATAATTCTTATAAATAAGTTATAAAGTATAAAATGTAAAATACCCTTCACGAATGATTAACTTAACAAAAACAAAAGACTTAAGACACAAACTTTTTATAGACAATACACAGTGGTCAAAAAATAGTATTTGTAAATAATTTTATCATTATTTTAAAAAATATAACAAACTTTTATAAATACGATATAAAAATTATAACGAACTCGTAAAACTCCATTATGATTGATAAATTTAAGATATCAAAAGGCACACTAAAGACACAAACATTTCTTTAGATAATACACAGTGGTTCAGAAAAGTTGGTATTTGCATATAAAACTCATAAATAGAAACTTTAGAAAACATAACCGATTCGTAAAACTCTCTTAAAATGATAAATTGATGAAAAACAAAAGAATTAAGACAAAAACTTTTAATAGACAATACACAGTGGTCAAAATATTATTTGTATTAGTATTTGCAAAAAATTTTATCATTATTTTATCATTTAAAAAATATAAATAACTTTCATAAATACGATATCAAAATTAGAGCGAAGTCGTAAAAATCCATTATGATTGATAAATTAAAGAGTCTACTCAGTGGTTCAGAAAAGTTGGAATTTTTAAATAAAAACTTTATAAAAAATTACGCAGTCGTAGGAGTTTTCCCAAAAAAATGAAAAGTTGAAGAAAAACAAAGGACACATACTTTAAAGAGAGTGATAAGAAACTCTGTATTTTAAAAATAATAACTCAAAAATAATAAACATTTACTGAAATTAAATATGATTTAGCTAATTTAGGATCATTTAATAATAGACGGGGCAAAGTGGTAGAGCTCTTAAAATAGTCGTCTCATTTATGATTTTATTTTTCAATAATTTGGTAATAAATTCTGTTAGATGCCACGACTTATGAATGCTCTTGTTCCCATTTTAGAAGTTAACAACCCGGTTTTGGTCCCCATCGATCAAGCGTTGCTTATGTCAACAAAGTACGCATAATAGTCAAGCAATCTTTTGATTGGCGGTCACCGCTTTAATGCACTTAAACTTAAGGGAGTGCCGTACAAAATCATAATGTGTAAGCTGTCGCACAACAACGATCGAACCCTTAGCAGAAGGGTAACCGTGATGAACGGTGTTGGGTAAGGCTCTGTTCTCTGGCCCTTATCACTCAAAATAGAATTAGGCAACATACTGAACAACGCAATCCCAGCAAACACTGGCATTACATGGGGGTCTTCAGGGAATGCTAGGTGACTTTGATCACGATGAACCTAACTTAGGGGAAGGACATTTTGCTTGATACAAAGGCAAGCAACGACAAATAATTTATGGCTAAAGGGCCACAGTTTTAAAAATTAATAAAAAAAAGATCACAGTTTAAGAGCCGTTTACAGTTAAGATTCAATCTGACTTTTTATTTCTAAAACTCTTTCTAATAAAAATTTTATAACTGTTATACGCAAACTATAAAAATTGTCATACTGATTGTGGGCCAATGAGATGGTTGCTTTATTTCACTTAACACATTTCTCCGTTTTGGGTATTGTCTTTGACTTGACATTTTGTGCGAGTGTCATGTGCTGTGTGAAAATTTGTGTTAGGAGTACACAGTGGTATGCATATACATGTGGGATAGAAGGGTAGAATAGAGGACAGACACAAAACGTACTTATCTACTAAGTTATACCACACGTACGGACGAAGAGAAAGAACAGAATATAAAGTAGTAGTCAGTCGTAAAAGATCAAGTAGCCGAGAAAGTTGTAAAGTTGTGAAGTTGTGACGACTTAAGTTGAAAAGTTGTGTCAAGTCGGACGGACATTATAACCTACATTTTAAAAATCATTTTCTTTAACTTAATAATTAATTTTGCTAATCAATAAAAACTAAATTTTGTAATTAAACATTTTATAAAAATGCGAAAGCTTTAAGTGTTTAATTTATTCATTTCTACATTTGGGGGCTCGTCCTATGCATAAAACTATAATAAGAAAAGGATAGTGATTTATGAAAAGAAGAAAACACCTACAAATATTAAAAATTTAAGAAAAAAAGCAAAAGTTTTTCTGTTAAATATTGTATTACAACGAAAAAAAAAGTGTCTATAACAAATCTACAATTCTTGAAAACTAAAAGTGTTTCTGTTACAAAAAAGACAAGTAACGGTGTTTTACATAAATATTGTACATACCCATTTGAAACAATTAAACAAGTTTTAACAAGCGGAAAAAAATATATTTATACATATGTGAGTCGCGGTTTTTTTTTTAACGATACGATTGGTATTGAAACATATAAAGGTCAAAATCAAAGTCAGAAATACCGGGAACAAGACAAATTAAAAAAAAAAAAAAGAATACTTGTAATACGTTAATGGTGAAATATAAAAAATGTCAGTTCTTTTTTACAAACTACAACGAATATGTCTGAAAAAGGAGACGACAATGAAGGAGTAACAACACGTTCAAAGAAAAAAGAATTGGAAGTCAAAGAAATTAATGTTCAAAACAGAGAAAATTTTGAAGATAAAAGTGATTACGAAAGTGCAAATGAAAATATAAAAATAAAGCAAACAAATTATATAAACAATCAAGAAGTAAAGACAAAAATAACAGAAAGCAAACAAATAAACGAAAAAGTTGTTGAAAGTATTTTTGTAAAGGGAATAGACAAAGTAAATAAAGAAACAAGAACAATGTCACAAAAAGAAAATACAAATTTTGATCTTGATCAGGTGGCAGTGGAAAGAACAATTCCTACGTTTGAAGGCGATAGTGGTATGCCAATTAAAATGTGGATAAAAAACTTTGAAGATAATGCAAGTGCTTATGGTTGGAGTGATACACAAAAATTTGTTTTTGCGCGAAATAAAATGAAAAAATCCGCAGATTTATTCCTTCAATCGGTATCGGTTTTTGATTTCGCAACTCTAAAGGAAATTTTAATTGATGAGTTCCACAAGGAATACTCAAGTGCCGAAATTCATTCGCAGCTTCGCGACCGAAAAAAACATGATAGTGAAACTATACACGAATACATGCTACATATGCGACGAATTGCTTCCTTCGGTGAAGTAGATGAACGTTCAGTTATCCGGTATATTGCTGACGGTATAAGAGGCAAACGTGAAAATAAAATAAATTTGTACAGTGCAAAAAATTATAAAGAGTTTAAAGATCAATATGAAATATATGAGAGCATTTTTCGGGGTAAAAATGAAAGTGAAAACCACCATAAAACTAACAAAAATACTGGCAATAATAAAACAATTCGTTGTTTTAATTGTGGATCACAAGATCACAAACGTAGTTCTTGCCCTTTGGAGGGCCCAAAATGTTTTAAGTGCAGCAAAACTGGGCACATAGCAAAAGATTGTAAAAAAGCGTCTGCTGACAAAGTGAATTGTACAATGAAAAAAACCAGTCTAAAAAAACTGCTAATAGACGAAAAAGAATTTGATTGTTTAATAGACAGTGGCGCGGACATTTCGTTAGTAAAAGAAAGTATTTTCATTAAGAACTTTGAAACAGTGATTAAAAATTATGAAAGAGAAATAATCGGTTTCGGTGGTGCAGTGACAATTCCGATTGGTATTATAAGTGTGAATTCCAAGTTTGATGGAATATATCTTAAACACAATCTTGTTGTTGTCCCAGACAATGCTATCGGTCATGATATGGTTATCGGGTTTGATGTTTTAGAAAAATTCCGGTATTCGTCTGATGAGAAAGGGTATAAATTTAATTCGTTAATAAAAACCCATGTTGAAAATGAAATTGAGACAATAATGAGCATAAGTGTTAACAAAGACTCCTGTGTTGTAGCACCAAATGCTTATAAAAAACAAATCGAAGTAATGAAAAACAATTATTCGCCGGTTCGTACTGTAACAAACAATATTAAAATGAAAATCGTGTTAGAAAATGAAAATCCAATTTATTCATCGCCAAGCCGTTTGCCACCACCAGAGCAGAAAATAGTTGAGGAGCAAGTAGAAACATGGCTTAAACAGGGCATTATTCGGAAATCTGTATCCCAGTATTGTAGCCGAGTGGTCTTAGCAGACAAAAAAGATGGTTCTAAAAGAATGTGTATAGATTATAGGCGTATAAATAAAGTTTGTTTTAAAGACCGTTTTCCAGTTCCTAATATGGAGGACTTGATTGACTGTTTGTCGGGCGCGTCAGTATTTAGTGTGCTAGATATTAAAAACGCATTTCTGCATGTTCCAGTTGAAGAAGACAGCAAAAAATTTACAGCATTTGTGACGAAACAAGGAATATTTGAGTTTAACTATGCACCCTTTGGCTTTTGTAATTCACCGGCTGTGTTCATACGTTTCATAAATGCAATTTTTGTCGATTTAGTGAATGACGGCATAATGCAAATTTATATGGACGACATTATTGTTTATTCTGCTGATGAAGATACTGGTTTGAGTTACTTGCAAAAAGTTTTTTGTGTTGCTGCTGAAAATAATTTGGAAATAAACTGGAAGAAATGTAAGTTTTTACAAAGAAAAGTTGAATTTTTGGGAATTATTATAGAAGAGGGTAGAGTTACACCTAGCGAAGAGAAACTTAAAGCTATAAAGAATTTTCCAGAACCATGTAATATAAGAGGAGTGCAATCGTTTCTTGGTCTTACTGGATTTTTCAGAAAGTTTATTGCGAACTATTCACTTATTGCTCGACCATTAACGAACCTGCTAAAGAAAGATGAAAAATTTGTAATAAATGATGAAGCTAAAGCGGCTATAAACAAATTAAAAAGTATGCTGACATGCCAACCGGTTTTGAAAATATTTTCGAGGGAAGCCAGGACTGAGTTGCATACAGATGCGTCAAAGTTTGGTTTTGGGGCTATACTTGTACAACAATTTGATGAGAAGTGGTATCCCGTTTACTATTATAGTAAAAAGACGTCTGAATCGGAATCAAGGTTACATAGTTATCATTTGGAAATCAAGGCAGCATTTTTAGCCATGAAAAAATTACGACACTATCTTTTGGGTATAAAATTTGATTTAGTCACGGATTGTTTAGCGTTCAAACAAACTTACGACAAAAGTGAACTTACACACTCGATTTCCAGATACGTAATGTTTATGCAAGATTTCGATTATAATCTTAAACATCGTAAAGGAGATCGCATGAAACACGTAGATGCACTCAGCAGAAACGCAGTTAACATCGTAAGCCTGGAATCAGAATTAACATGCCGTTTACGCAACGCGCAAAGCAGTGATGAAACCATAAAATCTATAATTGAAGTATTGAAAATTCGTCCATACGACAATTACAAACTACTAGGAGGCGTATTGTGTAAATCAATTGATGGACAAGATGTTTTTGTTGTTCCTCGTAACATGGAGAAGGAAATAATAACTAGGGCGCATGAGATTGGGCATTTTAGTATCGCCAAAACTATGTACCAAATAAAGCAGCAATATTTCATTCCACACGTAGAGAGTAAAGTTAAAAAAGTCATACAGAATTGTGTAAAGTGCATTCTTTTTAATAAGAAGCAGGGTAAACTAGAAGGATTTTTAGAATGCATAGATAAGGGTGATTCGCCGCTATGTACGATCCATGTCGATCACTTGGGTCCCATGGATGCAACTTCCAAGCAGTACAAATATATATTTGCTGTAGTAGATGGTTTTAGCAAATTTGTTTGGATATACCCCACAAAAACAACTGGTGTTGATGAAGTAATTAACAAATTAGAGTGTTGGCGGTCGGTTTTTGGTAACCCACAACGCATAATAAGTGATCGAGGCTCTGCGTTCACTTCGAAAACGTTTGAAGAATTTTGTCTTACGAAGAACATAGAACATGTCTTATCTACAACTGGTGTGCCGAGAGGGAACGGCCAAATCGAACGTGTCAACAGGGTTATAATATCAGTATTATCAAAACTTTCGTCAGAAAAGCCAGAAATGTGGTATAAAGAAGTTAGTAATGTCCAGAGAGCTTTAAATAGTACCATGCATAGATCTACAAATCGGTCACCGTTTGAACTTATGTTTGGCGTAAAAATGAAGAACGAGAGCTGCACGAATATAATGGATATCTTGAGAAACGAACTTGTCACTGAATTTGATGAAAATCGACAACAATTGAGATATGAAAGTAAACAGCAAATACAAAAGATACAAGATGAATACAAGAAAAGCTTTGATCGTAAAAGAAAGAAAAATGTAGACTACAAAGAGGGTGACTTAGTAGCAATCAAGAGGACCCAGTTTGTTGCCGGTAAAAAGCTTGCAAATGAATACCTTGGCCCTTATGAAGTTACGAAAGTGAAGAGGAATGGCCGATACAATGTTCGAAAAGCTGCTTCGTTTGATGGACCAAACTTAACCAGCACAAGCAATGACCACATGAAGCTATGGTCTTATTCTAAGGGTGAAGACAATGACAGCATTTCCTCCGGGACGGATGATGAGTCGGATGGCCGAATGTGGGATAGAAGGGTAGAATAGAGGACAGACACAAAACGTACTTATCTACTAAGTTATACCACACGTACGGACGAAGAGAAAGAACAGAATATAAAGTAGTAGTCAGTCGTAAAAGATCAAGTAGCCGAGAAAGTTGTAAAGTTGTGAAGTTGTGACGACTTAAGTTGAAAAGTTGTGTCAAGTCGGACGGACATTATAACCTACATTTTAAAAATCATTTTCTTTAACTTAATAATTAATTTTGCTAATCAATAAAAACTAAATTTTGTAATTAAACATTTTATAAAAATGCGAAAGCTTTAAGTGTTTAATTTATTCATTTCTACATACATTTCAAGATTAAGCAGACCACATTTATATTTTTTCTCATAAAAGTTTCCATATGTCTTCAAAACTGCAGGCATTGTGCAATATTGTGCTCTCTTCGGTATCGCCATATCCAGAGACACTTAAAAAAAATTGTAAAGCCAACGTAAAGCTCATAAAAAAAGTAATATTCATATGGATGATGCCTTAAAATCAGAAATGTGACATCAATGTTATGACAAATGGCATCAATGAGGCAAAAAGTGACATCAGTCCAAAGACGAACGTCATTAATAAATTTTGTCATATTTTAGGCGTCGTCTATGCTATTACTAGAGTCGCATCAAATCGATGCCACAATTTGATTATTATTAACATTATTTTCATGTTAAAAAAGTAAAAAAAGAAGCAAAAATTCCTCTATTCTTTTTTTAATTCTTTATTTAAATACATCAAATTTTCAGAGTAGGAAGATTACGAAAACCATATCGGCCATGCTACGGGTATCTGATAATTGAGAGTTCTTCTTCTATTTCTTCTAATAATATTCTCTCACTTTGACTTAAGGCAATCCCAATGGCACAATTTAAAAACAGTTTGTCATTTTAAAAAAATAGAATAGGGGAATTTTTGCTTCTTATTTAACTAGCCTAATGAGTCCTTTCTGCGATGTTACCGTGTCATCGCACTGATGAAATTTTTTATTCAACAGACTCTGATTCGCCAATTTTTTGTGATGCCAATATGTCATCTCATTGATGATGGCCAAGTGATGTTAATTGCTGAAATGTGTCATGGGGTAAAAAACCAAGACACGTGTCATAGTACTAATGTCAAAATACATCAGCGTTATAACGCCTTTTATATCAGCGTACGCATGTGAAACCTAGATCTCATCCAACCGCGAATTTCAAGCAATGCAAGCTTTTGTTTTTTGTTTGTAATGCTTAAGATCATAACGATTTCTTACATACTTTTTAAAAATGATTTAAAAATACTGCTCTTGCTGTATACTGTAACATTTCGTTACTAAAAATTTAAATTCTAAATGCTAATCAGCTGTCAAATAAATCATAATCTCTTGTATGTGTAACGCTAAATAATGTTTGATTGTGGACTTTGCTTCTAGTCTTTCTCTTAAAAAATAACAAAAAACACGGATTTCCTAACGAGAATTCTAATGAAGTTCATTATTTTGAGGAGTGATACAAAAAACTGTCGACATAATCACTTTTCGTTTTAGCTTAACTTCACTGTTTAAAACTCTATGATTGATTTCACACACACAATTCGTTCTTATGGTGTAAAATGAATAAAGAAAAAACTGAAAATTGACATGTTAAATCGGAAACTTTTCCCCAAACACACAGCACAACTTCTTTACCAGCGTCTTCTTAGTAAGAAAATTATGGTAATTTTTGCAAAAAGTAATCCAAGACCATAAGTGTAACAGGTAACGAAAGGCAACACAAAATTAAAATAATTATTATAGTTAATGTCTATATTAATATTATGATTACTCTTTTTTTTTAAGATTTAAAAAAAATATATATGAAGCAAAAAAAATCTCACACTTAATGGGGTTTTGAGGTTAAGAATAAAGTTAATTTAAGAAAATTTAAACCTAAACACTAAAATTAAACTCCAAAGTTCTAACACATTAATTAGAGCGAACTAATAAATTTTTTATTTATGACAAAAAAAAAAAGAATTTAATTTTAAAATTGACCCCCATCATTTAGTTGTTTAAACAATTTTTATAAATTCTTTTAGCACTTACTAGACAAATAATATCATCATCACACAACATTTCGTTGATTCTATTAAACAATTTTTTTTTCTAATTGATGAATCTTTTGTGGGTGTTGCTGGTTTTGGATATGTTTTTTGAATCTGTATTTTCGCCTTAGATGATTTCGTTGCCAGATGATATCAGATTTTTATAAGCAGGTGCTTCATTTGTAGCTTTTGTTGTTGTTATTTCTTTTCGTTAAATTAACCAAGAAATTACGTAATTTAATTCCTTAACATTTACAAAAATTTTTCTTAATTGGCAAAAAATTTTTGAAAGCACTGGGAATTAAACAAAAAACACAAGCAAACTTTCCAACTGTTAAATCACAAAAATTACTTTGACATTTTTTTTTTTTGAAATTTTCGCTTGTTTCGTTTAATTAAATGAAAACAATTCAAACTTGTTGAATTTTTTTACTCATTAATATTTAAAATTAAGCATTATTTTTTATTAATTTTCTAACAAACTTTAAAGACAATTATTCTGAAATCTTATTTTTTATCTCAACTATTTTGTTTTTTTTTAGTTGATTACATTTGAAGCATTTTTTTAATTCATTTGCCATTTACAACTTTAATTGTTTTGCCAGCACACGTTCTTTATCTCGATTTTTTTTTTTTTTTTTTAATAATTCCAGTTTTTGTGTTTCTTTTCTTTTAACAAATTTTTATCTTTGGCCAAATTAAACAAGGTTTGCTTGCTA
Source organism: Pollenia griseotomentosa (assembly GCA_963931875.1). Lineage (NCBI taxonomy): Eukaryota > Metazoa > Arthropoda > Insecta > Diptera > Polleniidae > Pollenia > Pollenia griseotomentosa. Next base: position 254,383,714 of record OZ007560.1, on the reverse strand, counting down.
ATTTGATTTCTGATAGTTGTGTTTGTATTGAAACGTGTTAAAATAATTATTTTTGTGTCTTTACTTTTCGTTCAATTTGAAATTTAACCGTTTTTTTTTCTTTCTTCGTGCGTCTTTTTGCTTTTGCTAAACAGTCCGTTAGTTTGGCGCAAGCGCTGTTTGTAAAATTCACGTTCATACTAAACAATAACAAATTTTAAACTAAATCGGAGTTAGAGTTTAGATTGTAGCACAACAATTGAGAAAAAGAACAACAACAGCAACAGCAACAATTTTTGCAGCAGCAGCAAAAACAGAATGAAAAAAAATTCATTCATATAAATATTCGTATTGGCAGCAGTAGTGCCATATTCGCGGTTTTATAGTCAATTCGATTCAATCTAAGGAAATGCAATTTTAAGATGTTTAACACAATTTTTTTTACTTAAATGTTTCACAATAATAATATTTCAAAATAAAAATAAATTTATCACAAATATAATTTTTTACTGAAAATAATTTTAAGAAAAAATTTTCCAACAAATTCCGAAAAAATTTTCAACAAAAAACCAGGAAGAAAGTATACTGCCGGGCTTAGTTAAAAGGCAGTAAAGTGTTAAAATGAAAATCCGAATTTCGTTCTTTTGTATTTTTTAATATTTGGCCAACTTTAAAGATTGCTCTTACTTTGAAATAACATTTTTAAGGATTTATTTTAAAAATAATAAGTAGAAAATTGCTAAAGGAATTTATTGGCAGCAAAATTAAAAAAGCAGAATAATCGACCATATGAATATTATTGAGATATCTTCCTTCATATTTATCAGATTTGTTTGAACTTAAGAAGGGGGTTTATATAGGACATATGTTTAAGTTTGGACCTACCAGCACAACATTTCTTAGAAAGATGTGGCATCAAAAGCTTTTCTCGAGGGTGGTATTCGTATGAGAGGTATTATCAAATAGGACCCATTTTAATTCAATTTTGTAAGATGATTAAGATTGCAATAAAATAAGTTTGGACCAAATTTATTCTTCCCAAAAAAATGCTACCTGCTCGGACGGAAGGACTGCCGGACGAACGTCGTTGTATCGATTAAAAAAAAAATTCTGAGACGAACGGTAAAATGAAGTGTTGGTCAAGGACCATTATTTTATGGTGTTACAAACATCAGCGCAAAGGCATAGAGAGGGTAAACAAACATTAGCATTTGTTTCGCAGTGGCGCAAACGGTAAAACTGCAAAGAATTCGGGGGATGGGAATGTGGTTATTCTCGAAACATATAAAATTGACCCGAGTTCAATCAAGAATAAAGATTATCAAAGATTTTTATTCATTTCATGTCGTTTAGTTTCTTTCTTCTTTAAAATAATTTTATGAAAATTAAATTTGATGAACTTGAGCCTAATTAAAAGTTATAAAAATTTCAACAACTCAATAAAATCACAATTGTTATCAAAAAATAATCCCAAATTAAATATTTTAAAACCTCTTTTCGCTGCAAATTTGTACTCCAAAATTCAGCAAAAATAGGTTTTTCAAAATGGGTTTCTTATTTTACAAAAAAAAGTTACAAAAAATTTGGTAAATACAGGGTGGCGCAGAATGAGCTATATGCTTTGAATTCTTTATAACTTTTTTAGTTATTATTCTTTCTTTGTTTTTTTCAGCAGTTTGTGAAGAAGACTTGGGAAATTAATTATGAGTGACTTACAATCGAGCAAATATAATTACACCCGAAATTTTGCGAAAAGTTATGGAAAATATGCTAAAAAGAGCACGTATGTGCGAAGCAGAAAATGAACCTCACTTACACCATATCACCTTTGAAAGCTTATTGCAAAAAATTCCCCAATAATATGCTGTATTTAAAAAAAAAAAAAAAATTATAATAATCGCATAAATAAAATATTTATAAACCATTTAAACCATATTGCTCATTCTACGCCACCCTGTATTTTTACTTAAAAGTTTTAAGACGAGTACAGACACTGGAAAGATTTTCGCGAAAATTATTTCTAATAATAAAGTTTTAACAGCAGTTTTACAGTTGAAGGCAGATTTAGGCTCAAAATATTTTCGCCAAAAATATTTTTAATAAAAAATTTGACGTTAATCTTTTGCGCTAAGATTTTAAGTAAATTAAATTTTAGGTAAAAGACTTTCAGTGAAAATTTTTGTACAAAAATTGTAAAATATTGCTTTGAAAATCGAGTTTGAGTGAAATTAAAATCGATCAATGTTTAAAAACGATTCTGTTTTGAAAATTCATTAAAATATTTTATTTTTTCTAATTAAAGTAACATTTATCTTGAATAGAACTATTCTTTAAGCCAATGGAACTTTAGTCATTACTCAAATAATTGAATTTAAGTCTCGTTCGATTTTAAATTAAATCGATTTTGATTTTTAGAACATGCCCGAATAAAATTTTTTAACCGAAAAATCTTTTTGGGGATTTTTGTTTGCAACTAATTCAAGTTTCTTGGAGGCCTTTTTGGTGCAACTTATCTTTAATAAAATTTGGTCTGTTCAATATAGTTTAAGTCAAAAAGATTCCGTTTAATAAATTTGTTCTAAAAATATTTTTACTGAAATTTTTTTATAAAATTTTAGCAAAATCAATAAAAAAAAATTTTATTATTTGTTTTTGCAATTAATAAAATTTTGTTCACCTAAAAAATCGCTAATTTTTGTCGTTTTTGATATTTTACAAATCTTATTATCACAAAAAAATAGTTAAAAAATCGCTTACAAATAGTACAAAGTAAAAGTGATTTTAGTTTAGAAAAGAGCAAAAAGCTCTTGATTCGCACACTCTTAATACTATTTAAAGATTTAACATTAATTAGCGAATTAAATTTTATTTTTTAAATTATTATCACTATTATAATTTTATATCTTGTCGTTTTGCTTAGTTTAGTGACGGACTAACACAAAATTTGTTTTGTTTGAGAAAAATAAAAAAAAAAAACTTCCCACAATTTTTAAAATTTTTTCACATATAACGACAATTGTTCTACATAAATGGTCATTTGAAAAACAAACAACAAACCTTAAATAAAATTTTAGCATATAAAAATAAAACAACTTAAAAAAGTGTATACAAACAGTGTTTAAGCCACACAAATTCTATTCATAAGTTTCTTAGAATTGCTACACAACTTGTGAAGCTTGAAAGGGCTTATAAGCCATTTATTTTTCAACAAGTTTGTTTAAAAGCATATTTGAAAATATAAATAAACCTTGAAGTAACTTTTCAGATTCAATTGTATTTGCTAACAAAATGTCTTTTAGGGCTTTTTATACATATTTGCAGTTAAATACAGATGCACATACATGTATTTGTTTGCTTGTGTGCGTTCAATATATGTACACACATATATAAACCCTGCCTTAAAAAGTCATTGTAATATTTTCAACAATTGCGCGCCAAAATGGTTTTACAATTTGTTTGCGAATAAATTAGAGTTACAAATGCTTTTGATATTCTTTAATGACTCATAACATATTGGGTTTTTGTCTATTTTTCTTTTATTTTTTATCTAGTTTAACAATTTGCACGTGCATTTTTTGGCCTTTTTTTCTTGATTTGAACCTAAATTATCTAAATGCGTGGTAAGTTTAAAATTTGGAATACATTCATTCATGACATTACGAACAAATTTGGAGATAAACACATTTTTATGGTGTCATCACATTAATTAAATCGTGTTAATATTTTTGTGTTATTTTGAACAGCAAAAATAACGAGTGGGTTTCAAGTTTGTTACTGTAAGTAAGCAGACAACAATTTATTGCTTAAGGTAAAGCAAAGATTTAAAATTTATTTAAAAAATCAATTGTTTAAATAAAAGACAAAACTTTAGAAATGTTAATTTGTTTAAAAAAAAATAATTTTTGTTAGAAGGTTTTTTTTTAAATACGAAATCAGACTAATTACTAAAAAAACAAAAGATTTAGGAAACGAACTTTGATTTTTTCTCATCTGACTTTTAACCAAAATCTAAAAAATTAAAGAAAATGTGAAAAAATATTATTAACAAAAATGCTTGGAAATGACTGCAAGAGTTAATGAACTGGCAGCAAAAAAGAAAATACGCATACAAACACTCAAGTGTGGCGGCATACGGATAAATAAGAATGAATGAACAAAAGTCCAGTATCGCCCATTGAGTCATAGCAAAAAAAAAAAAAACAAATATAAAAAATTCACGACTTTGGTACCAATCGAAAACTGCAGTAACTTGTCTCCACTGACATATTATATAAGATTTATGAGCTGCTCTGGACAAGCGCAATAAAATTATCAGTTCCCTTTTTTCCATGAAACAAGACTTTTAATTTTTATAATTTCACACAAAAAGTTCTAAGACCAACACACGAAAAAAACTGACTGCAGCAATAAGTTAAATGGACTGGGATCATAAAATATAAAAACCATATAATTTAAACACGCCCTTCTTTTCTTGATTACAGGCCAAATGACATGAATTTGACATTTTCCTTTGCAAGAGCCTGATTATGATTTTGCAAACAATCTCTTCCATTGAGTTCAATCAATTTCAATATGATATTTTTAGTTTTCCTTTTTTCAAACTCCAATTAAGAAATATAATAAACTGTTGGCTTTTAGTGGTATTTAACCTGTGACCTTTATCAGTTTGGTACTTTTTTTCTCTTCATTTTCTTTTGGTTTAGGTTAAAAGTAAACTATTTCAATCACGTTTTTATGCCAACAAAACCTGATTAGTTTTTATTATTATTTTTTTTTTTTTTTTAGTTTTGAAGGAGGTATTCATTTTATTGATTCTTTTTAGTTTTTTTTCTGCATGCAAATCTTTCTTTATTTATTTAAAAAAAAAAAAAAAAAAAACAAAAACGTGACTTTAACAAAATGATGATTAAATTTTCACACAAAATGTTGATTATGATTTGGAGATACAGAAACGATCAAAAATATTTTTAATTTATAAAAAGATTCATTTGAGCTTTATGATTAAGATAAAAACCCATTGCAAATGAGCTTTTTGTAGTTAATTTAACTTTAAATTAAATTTAAAAGGAGCATTTTAAATTTGTTAAAGTGTTAAGTTTAGTTGTATATTATTTCGTCAAAAATATTAATTCTAATATATTTAAAAAATTTTTTCCATCCACTAGCTCTTTGTTTATGGATTTATCAAAAGTAATCAAAAATTTCGAACAAGGAAACCTTAAACTGAGACAACAATGTCCAATATTAAAATAAAACCAAACATTTTATATACTGTGTAATCTGCATTTTTGTACACGTTCCTTAAGCGGACTGGCAGCATTCTACATTAAGACCTTTTGAAAGGGCACCTTGTACTGACACAATTAAAAGGCCCCTTGGGTGCTGAAAATCAAAATTGGTAATCGAAAACTTTTATGAAAAATAAAATTCATCAAAGATAAAAATTATGGTTTTTATAATTAGTTTAATTTGTAATTGGTTGTGACGGTTGCGGGTTCGATTCCCACCAGAGACTCTTTATTTCTATTCCTCGGTAAATAAAGTTAGAATATAATTTGTAGTTGTGTTAGTAAAATATAATAAATGAATCAATTAAGAGAAAAATCACTAAAATTCGAAAAAAGTATAAATTTAACAAATCGGCAACACCAAAAAACTGTTAAAAACAAAAAATTTTCTAATAACTCTTTCTAATTTTACCAAAATATGTATTACCAATTAAGAAAAATTAATGGAGAAATATTTCGCAAAGCAAAATTGATTGATGCTAAAAAAAAATAATTAACTTATAAACTTTGAAATTTACCAAAAAGTGCCCCGAACTTATTTAAAACTGAAATTATTAAAAAAAAAATCCTTGTGTCTGCTTAAACTTTCAGTTCACCCGAAATCGCTTTTAAATTTTACAAAATGTATCTGTAATAATTCCGCGAAATATGTCCGTAATCGAGTTTTTGTAGAACTTTAAAACTCGGCACAAAAATCGCTTAAATAAGAAAATGCCGACAAAAAAAATTAAATAATAATTACTCAAAAGGTTACAAAAACAAAAAAATGCATGAAAATTTCGATATACTAAAGCAAATCGTTTATATTTAAAATTATAAAAAAGTTAACAAAATTTAGTAAGTATGGACAGTATGGGGTATAACCAATTTTTTGGCATAGTACCATGAGGTCAACCATGTCCTAGTAACCACGAAAATTATAATCTTTTGTAATTTTTCTCAAATAAGTTCACGCAGCAATTGGTTTTTCCAAACCAAAATGCAATATTGAATATTCATAATTTTATACTCTGGTTTTTATTAATTTTTAATTTTTTTTTTCGTTAAAAAAGGTTGAAGATACGTTTTAGTTTGCGGAAAAATCTCTTACCATCTCTAAACATTACTGCAATTTCATATTTGAGCTATTTTTTATTTTAAATAAACAAATTATTAATTTGTCATAAGCAAAAAATAAAATTAAAAATTTTCAAAACTTCATCGCGGTTGGTGCGTGAACTTTTTTGACCTTAGCGAAAAAATAAATATACGTTCCCTTTTAGTTTTTTATGCTCTATCGGACTGTGCTATGCCAGTTTTGATATTTTTAAAAATTGTTAAAAAGTTATATCCCTAATGGACAAGCTAGAACCTTGAGCCTACTGCCTCCGATCTCAATTCACCGATCTGACTATATTACTCCACATACGGAATTTGATAGAAAGTTTAAAGTCATAACTCCTTCCAGGAACGATATACATTCATGGTTCAAAAAAGAACCACGGTATTGGATCTGGTGTTCTCTATCCGTATCTCTCACCGTCTAGCCAATGAAGGGGTTTTCAGGCTCATATTTCGGCGATCTTAGAAAACTATAAAGCATTATACGACTGCAATATTCTTGGCAATATTGGAATTTTTGGCAAAATCAAAGCTTCCCTCACTTAATTTATATTTATACTTCATCTCTATTTGTCAGAGAGTGCAAATTGAGCTGCCAGGCCTGGGTAAAAATGCACTATGCAACTTATAACTCACAAAAGAAAGGAAATACATATCATGGTTGCTGGCCGTATTAGTAGAAAATTTGATGCTCAGCAAGCATGCAAGTTGACTCGGAATTTCCTTCAACGACTACTGTCGCAGTTGTAACGACAGAAAAAAAGAAGAAACGGCCTTCAAACTTGTCTGTAAATGTTGCACAATTGCACACTCTCCAACATTGGTGAAATATCTAGCTCTAGAATAAATGACCTATTGAAATATCTCACGGTTGCAGGCTGGGTCTGACTCTTCATTAGTGTACATACATTACGCACAGAAAAAAATAAAAATTGATTTCAATAAAAAAATTTGTGATATTAATTAAAAAATTAATTAAATTTGCACCAGTAAACAAATTAATAGTATCAATTAAACCAGTTAAGAGTATTAATTAAACGTTTAATTCACTTGTTTAAACGTTTAATTCACTTGATAAAAATTTAATCAAAACTGATTCTACTTTTGATTAATGCTTTAATTAGTGAAAAAGGTGGGAGAATTTTTTCTGTGCGATGTAAATGGCAATACGTCTGACTTGACAGTTGCCTAAAGGGAACTACCACGAAGAAACCAAATAGTTTTTATTATTAAAATTTCTAAAAAAAAAAGTTTAAACTAAAGATACCAAGAAAATCGTTTATATTTAAAATATGTAGTACAAAGTTTTACAAAAAAATTGTTAAATTTATTAAGAAATAACAAAATTAGAAACAAAAGCAAGAATATCAATAGTACTGAAAGGTTGCTAAAGGGTGTTTTTTTAAGCTAGATAGAACTTTAAATTGTAAAAAGTAACACAAAAAAATTTAATTTTGATGAAATATTTTTTTTTATCGTTTCAGTATACTCTGACAAATCATCATGAATAGACTCACGCTTGAACAACGCTACGAAATTATCCAAATTTACTTTGAAAAATTTAAAAATTTAATCCAAATTTAAATCGCAAAATTGTGTTCAGCGATGAGGCGCATTTTTGGCTTAACGGGTTTGTTAATAAGCAAAATTGCCGCATATGGAGCGAGACCAATCCACAAGAGACCATACAGACTCCATTACATCCAGAAAAATGCACCGTTTGGTGCGGTTTTCACGCTGGTGGCATCATCGGACCTTATTTCTTCAAAAATGAGGCCGGAGCTCGCGTTACGGTCAATGGAGATCGTTACCGCACCATGATCAATGATTTTTTGTTTGAAAATATGGATGACATTGATCCGGAGGAGATGTGGTTTCAACAGGATGGCGCTACGTGCCATACGGCGAACGCAACCATCGACTTATTGAAATCAAAATTTGGCGATAAGTTGATTTCGAGAAATGGACCTGTCAATTGGCCTCCAAGGTCGTGCGATTTGACACCTCTTGATTATTTCCTGTGGGGCTACGTGAAGTCACTGGTTTATGCTGATAAACCAGCAACAATTGACGCCTTGGAGGCCAGCATTGTTCGTGTTATTCGTGACATACGGCCAGTAGTGCTCGAAAAAGTGGCCCAAAATTGGACGTCTAGAATGCGCTTCGTCAAGAACAGCCGCGGTACCCATATGCCCGAAATCATTTTCAAATGTTAATGTCAAGTATTTATCTTTCGAAAAAAAAAAAATTTTGATCACAATTTAATTTTTTGTGTTATTTTTTACAATTTCAAGTTCTATCGGGCTTAAAAAAACCCCTTTTATAATTATATTAAATTGAAAATAAAGAAAATCGCAAAAATAAATAAAGTCAGAAATTCTTTTGTCAAAATACATTTTTGATAAAACAAACCGACCAACAATGGAAACGGTGTACATATGAGCGCATAGGTTAGCGTAGCTAATAATTAAAATCTTTACAAGGGTTTTTACATGCAGCCAAAGAAACATTACATCATTCGAATGCATAAACTTAAAAAGTTTTAATAAATAACTGGACATATAATTCTAAAATCGGAGCCTACATGAAATTATCTTTCAAAAAACAAAAAAAGCTTAAGCGACATCATTTTCAATTTTCGTTTCTTTAATAAATGAGTTTATTGGCAACACTTGCATCATATTATAAAATATCATACTCACCTAAGGTACCGTTACGATTTTATAGCAAGAACAATTTTATCTTAAGCAACAAGCTTCATACAAAATTTTTATGAAGTAAAATAAAAACAAACCTTCTCCTGTAAAATTTTGGTTTTGTAGCTTTAGCTGTTATGCGGTAAAGACTCGACATAAAGCTCCTAAATTTAAATTTAAATTATATTTAAAATATGGCCTGAATATCTTTAATATTTTTCCAAATAGAATCTGGGAATATATTTTCTCATGGTGATTAACATTTATTATATAAATTTTCATATTATTCGAATGTGTATTCTCAGTCAAATTACAATCCTCCTGAAAAATATTGAAGGAATAATAATAAGGAATAATATGAAAATTTATTCAATATTTTTCGTTATAAATCGTTTTCGTAAAGAGATGTGAGTTCGGTCGATATTTCTAAATATGTCAATTGACCAAACATCAAATTTTTTGTCAAATTAATCTTAGCTTTTCGATAATAATAATTTGATAAGAGCATGCCGCTCTTATTGGGGTTCAGCTGTTAAGATCAGCTTTGCCGTTGTGTTTAACTTTAACCAAAATTGGTTACCTTATTTCCATTTTCAACACAAAAATCATCAATCAAGTAAGACTTTGAGTGCTTAAAATTCTTATTCGCTTTAGGGTTTTATTCGTATAATATTTTTAGCTTTTCTAATGTCTTAGGAAAAGGTTTCCTGATGAGCTGGTCTAAGCAACCAGTGAAATGCGCGTAGAAGCTGGCTTTCCCTCAACAATATATTTCAGTGTACTTATCAAATATGAAAAATTGGGAATTTAGCACGTCATAGAGAAATCTATTAATTATAAATTTTTTATTCCCGTAAATAACTTTGATAACATCAATTTTTTGTTTGAGTAATAGCATTACCCGTTCCGCTTTTCTAAACTGTAATAGTTGGGTAGTAGTAGTCTTAAAAACGATTTTTGTAGAAGCCTAAACTGTAACAAACTACACACTAAACCATATAAAATACATACTTTGAAGTGTAGATGGCTAAAACTGCTTCATGCTTCAAACGTATTACTGAAACACTTATCTAGATAAGCGATAAAACGATACACAGGGTAATTTGGATTTTTATGTTTACAAGTGTTGGTTGCTTTTTTTGAATTTGGTTACTTTTTACATTTTGGTTAGTCTGAGTTCATACGGCTCTTTCTTTATTGAAAAGATTCTTCCTTTTTCTTCTTTGAACATGAATTGGTGTTCAAATGATTCATGTCATGTCGACGCCATGTTTTTTATTTTGTATAGTCGTGCGTATGAAAACAAAAACAAAATTAAGCAACGAATAAAAAAGCAAAGCGTAAAGACAGTACAGGCATGTGTGTACTCGTTTCTTTTCCCCTCGCCCCTCTCGCCAATAAAGTAGCAATCTTTTCAATAAAGAAAGAGCCGTATGAACTCAGACTTACGAATATTTTTTGTTGTCTTTGGTAACAATCAGAGATGATAAATGAGAAAACCAATATGGTACCAACGAACTTTTAAAATCGTACTTTTTCGACCCCAATAGTACTAAATAATTTTTTTATTTTATTTTTAAAAACAAAAATGTAATATAACAAAAACAAAAGGTACTTAAAATTTATTTGTACATGTAAAGTATAGATAGCAAAAAATACATGACCATTATTTACACAAAATAATAGGGTGGGTAAAATTTTTTTCTTGTTCTATAAGTCATTCCAAGAAACTTTGCCAAAGAAACCATAGGTCTAAAGTTAATTTCGAACCCCGGATTTTTCAAAATAGTTTTCCAAAATATTCAAGAATTAAATTTAACGAATATTTCCCAAAATGCAATCTCGAATTTTAAACGAAAATTAAATTTTTTAAGCGTTCTAAAAATATGTGCATAGAGCATCTTCGGATTGAATTTCCAAATTCATTGTGTTTACAATTTTCAATGTGTACTGCAGAAACAGGAAAGGTGTAGAAAGTCCGAATATAATAAAAATTAATTTAGCGCTTGTAAAATCTCCCTCAAAATAATTCGGAGTAAAATAATATTGGAGTTGGCTCCCACTGTTCCAAAATTCTGTTGATTATTTCTAGACGTGAGAACCATCTTATTGACGAATATTTGAAAATATTATGAGTTCATTCCAAATTAAACTTGAATTGAGAGGAAATCGTCTCTTCTACATCTATATCTTTTAAAAACTTGTCAATATCATCAGAAAATGCACGCTTATAAGCTGCCGCTGATACTAAATTTAGAATGTGGTATAAGCAATCCTTCAATGAACAAGTGCAAAAATATATTCACAATAGCGGAGTTCAGTGTTAGGTGCAAATGGTCTTGCAAAAGAGCAAATGCAAAATATTATAGCTGTTTTGTTAAATTCAACAACAAAAAATAGAGTTTCCCTTAGATTTCATAAAAAAGCTACGACATTTTGCATTTTCGCAAAGACTATTTGCACAAAACACTAAACTCCGCTTTAAATACGAGTTGCCATTTTATATCAATTATGAGTAGGTTTGAAAAATTTGGAAATAGCACAAAATAAGTTACGTAGGGTACCAGCGTACTTTTTAGTTTTGAATTGTAGCAAAAAAAATACTATTGTACCAACTTTATCAACCCTGGTTACAATTCATTAAATTAACAGAATTTTTTTCACAACATTCCTACATTTATTCGACTTAAAATTATGTTAAAAAAATCTTCGCCAAATAACATTTTCTTTCGATTTCGGTTGACAGGCAACAGATTTTGTTTAAAACAAAACTACTTTTCGAGTTTTGAAGCATACTTTAAAGAGAACTTGATTAAACTTAATATAATCCAAAGCATACTCTTAGCGTTTAGATAAATAGACAATGATTTGTTAACACTTACCTTATCATTGGTCTCCTCTAACTCCAATATTCTAAACTCTAGCAATTCATTTTGCTCCCGCAAATCATTGGCCTCGGCCTGTAGTTGATGCTCCTGATCCTCCAGATACTTAATGCGTTCCATTAGTTGTGGCATTTTTGAGTTGTTAGCGCTCTGTGGAAATAAAACATCAAAATGCCATTAAAATTCAACACTTTTATTAAACGACTATTTTTTTCATGCCAACTTACCTCCATGGCATTAGTTTCCAATTCAACAATTTGATCCTTGGCTATATTTAATTCCTGCTTCAGCTGTTCGTTTTGCTTTTGTAATAAGTCAACTTCTTTTTGTAATTTCTCTATATCATGAGAATAGCTGCGCATCTGTATAACAAATAAATAAATAGAAATATGTTACTCGTATGATTAATTTTGTAATACTTCTTGGCAAACATTTTGTATTGGAAAAAAATAAATAAAATCAAATAAAGATAAGCTACTTTATCATAACCCAACTTGTTAAGATTCTTCTTTTTTTCTCTCTCTCTCACTAAAACATGAAGCTGTTAACTTTTAAATTCATTTATAAAATGCAACTTGTAGCAGTTCGTTTGAGAATCCTATAAGAATGGTCACTATCATTATGAGTGTGAAACCACCTTCATAACAAAACTTTAAAACAAGAACACCAGACTTCGTTTTTGCGTGTGTCTCTGCGTTTGTTTTTCTTTAAGTCTTAAAAATTATTGTAATACCTTTGTCGGCAGTTGTAAAAAAAAGGATGCTGCTAAGCACAAAAAGTATTAAAATATGTGTACATGAAGTCTAAGAAACCATTTAGCAGTGGTAACTAAGTTACGCCTTAGGTTTTGAACTTTTTTTTATCATTTGTACTTTAAACGAACATCTTATGCTTCGGCTGCAATTGCTAAAGTTATGGTGCATGTTATTGTTGTTATTGTTTTGTTGGGGCAGACTAAAAGGCAAAGACCTTAAAGCCAATGCAGCAGCTACTAGCATATTGTCACAAAAGGTCTCTATGACAGGAGACTAGGCATATTGAAGTCTACATTTTAACATACTCATACTTGCAGTCGTAATAAAAAGCAAATGCTAGAGCTGTGGCAACAGACCAAATGTATTATTGTATGCGGCCCTGAAATAATCGTGAGATTTTTCTTATTTTTCTGTATTTTAAGTTTTATATTTTTGCAAGTTAACAATTGGATATAAATCGCATGTCTGCTAGTTTTCATTTCATTTTAGTTTGTTCGTTTGTTTGTTGGTTGTTCCTTTGTTATGAATATGTGTCATTGAGCCAAAAGCATTGTCAATGTCTTTAAGCAAAGTCACTAAACTAATGTGGATTTTTTTGGCCATTTTATCCACCTTTTTTTGGTTAGAAAGACATAAATAAATAATAAATATTTTTTCTATTGTAAATTGATTTATTAGCGAAAAAGTGAAATTGAGTAGTATTTTTATTTGCTTTTAATAAGGTGCATTAATAATAATAATTAATACAAAAACTTAAATGTAAAAAAAAATTAAATTGTTTTTGGTTAAACTTATTAGAAACGAAAACAAAAGACCTAGGCAACAAACTTTATTTTTACAGTTAAAGGCGATCATTGTTGGTTGAACGTTTGAATTTTGTTAAAATAATCCCCAGTTTTTGAAATGATATGTAATTAATTAAATGGTTTAAGTAGTTTTTTTTTTTATAAAGGGTTGATGATCATGTCCAGTTTTTTTTTTAATAAACTATGGACTTCATAAAGTTTCAAAATCGTGATATAAAAAAGTAAGCGGAGAATTGAAAAGTCTGCCAAATTTTTATAATAAAAATCAAAAATTAAAAAACTAATCTTTTTAGATCAGGTTACCCCAATATGCAATACAAGGTTAATCAAATTTGTCAATATCCCAAGTGTATACGTATCTTGTAAAGCCCCCACCCATACACGACATGTTTTACATTTCAATTGTCCCACTGCAAAATACATACTAGTCGTGTTTTAACTTAAAAACATTGCTTCTTTAAAAGTCAGACGCAAAGTCGCCTGACAAAATTTCAATTAGAGCTTGTTCTATTTTCTTCTTTTCGATTTGAAATCAATTTTTTTAATTAACGAATCGAAATTTTTTTTTCGGTGTTGTGAAAACTCCAATAAATGCTTTACAAAACTGAAAAAATAATTTCGCTTCGTTCAGTATCCACTGAAAGAATTACCCCTTCGTATTCATAAACGATTATTAAATTTAACAAACGATTATTAAGGAAAATGTTCATGCAAAATTTGTTTATTAAATTTTAAATAATTATATAAATACACGCATTATAAATTAAATTGCTTAAGAATCAAAAGTATTCTGCCAGAATTCGCCCCCAGCTGTTTTAATTATGAAAAAATGTTGTCAGAAATCTATGAAGTGAGAAAACGGGCAGTGATGGTCCACAATAGACAGAAGAATTAGCCGGCTGGAGTTTAAATTTAACAATGTCATTTAATAGAAATACAAAACAAAGTTTTTTTTATTATGTTCCAACTTGATGTCTTTGAATTAAATGAAAAAATCTTAAAAAAGGCTGAACTCTCTCACGGCGCAAGAAAACAGTTTTATGGCGGCAGCACGCCATTTTAAAACCAAAAACTTTTTTGGTGTCTACTGTGTCAGAATTAAAAAACATGTACATTTGTGACCGAATATTATAAAACTCTGCAACACAACAATTTTGAACAACAGGCAGAATTACATGTGCGTTGCAAAGTTGACAAGTCAGATGTAAAAAAAGCATGTCGTGTATGGTGGGCGGGGCAAAAATGAGTCGAACTTTTTTCTATTTTAAATTTTTTGTAGAAATATAAAAAAAATATCCTAGAAGTATATTTTCAATATTTTTTATTTTTTTTTTTTTTTTTATTTTCCTAAGCTAATTCCGCGAAGCTCTATGCTTGTCTGCAGGAAAGAAACCAGAGTCTCTGGCGGGAATCGAACCCGCAACCTCGGCGCTGATAGACTAGCTCGCTACCAGCTAGCCTACCGAGGCTTAAGGGCCATTATTACAACTTGCCGATATTTAAAGGGCCTTATTTTTTTTTTATTTAAACTTGTTAAATAATGAATTTTGCTTAAAAAAACGTTTAAATAAATTTTATGGTTAAAACTTGTATGCCCAAAAAATAATTTTCTTAAAAAATAAATTTCAATAAATTCAATCAACAATAAATTTCAGTGCTTTTATCAAAAATAAAAATTAGGAATTAAGCACGACAAAAAACCTTGTAAATTTAAAATTTTGTATTCCCAAGAAAACGTTGTTTAAACTTTGATATTGTTACAAGTAAAACTGTGGCTTAAACATAATTCTTATTCGCTTAACAGTTTTATTTCGTTTAATATCTTTGGCTTTTCTAAAATCTTTGGATAAAGTTAAAGTGAAATGCGCATAGGAATAGCTTATCCCTTCAACAATAAATTTCAGTGTATTTTTCAAATATGGAAAATTGGGAATTAAGCACAACAAAAAAATTTTAAATTTTCATAAAAAAAACTTTCATTTAAATTGTATAGAAAGTATATAAGAAGCGCCCTGTTTCTTTATTCCACCCTCTCAAATTCTTAAGACTTAAGCAAAGAACTTATATTTCGAGTAAGCAAGAAAAAAAAGTTTTTATAAACAAGTTTCTTTCCTGAATCTTTTGTTTGCTTTTATTCATCTTCAAGAAGTCATGAAAAACAAACTTACCGTTTGCCATATATCTGTCGGCTCTTCACCATTTGCCGGCGGCTGAGGACTTATACTGGTTGGTGCGGAGGATAGAGCTGAATCGGAATCCGAATGATTATTGTGATGGTGGTGGTGATGACGATGATGTCTGCTATGGTGATGATGATGATGATTATGGTCATGATCTGCTTTAGCATCTTGTATGGCTTTATTTTCTAAATGCTGTGTTAATTCTTGTGTTATGTGCTGCTCATCAAAATGATCTGTTTCATCGCATGCTAGTGACGTTGACATTAATGTTGCTGTTGTTATATTTGGTGTTTGTGTTGTTGCTGTTGCTGTTGCCGTCATTGCTCTTGTGGAATTTACTATACATGAGGTGTTTGTTGTTTGTGTGGCCGTTGTAATCAATAATGGTTGATGTTTCTGCGACAACAAGTTCATGCAACAATTGTGGCCACCATCGTTACTCTCATTGGCATGCAAATCTGGTATTTCCAGAGCCTTTAAGTGTTTGTGTAGGATTGTTTTTGTATTATCATTGTTATTTTCAAGTATTTCAGTTTCATTTTGATTATTGTTATGAGTATTGAGTATTTTAGTTGGTTTTTGTAGATTCGTTGTGACATTTTTTGTATTATTTATCAGCTCAATATTCTTGAGTTTAGAAATCTGTAAAGAATTGTAATAAAAAAAACATATTAAAAAAATTTATTTAAAGCTTCACCTTGTATTTATTTATTTAGTGCTGAAATTTGAATAGAGAGTGTTAAAATAACTAGTTGCCTTAAATGATCAGTAAATTCATCCTCCCACATTGTTTACTTTTTAACTTTTATACAACACATTTAGTTAAAAATTTGCTTCGTAACTTATAAAAAGTTAATTAATTTTAGTATTCAAATTGAAATTTGTTTAATTTTTTCTTAAATTAGCTTCAAGTATTTAATAAAACATAAAGTATAAAAATCTTTGAAAAATTAGCATTGTCTTTTTTTTAACAATGACTTTTAATGACACTTCACACAGATTTGACCGAACATTTTCTAACTGACAGAAAACATTTTTATTACGAGGTGTTGAATTAAGACACAACAATCAAAAAAATTATTTGCTCTACTTAATGTTTTCTGTCTGTTTGGTGTTCATTTTGTTTTGTTTAAAACATTTTATGACATATTCGCTTGGGTTTTTTTCTTATAAAACACATGTTGGTGTGTATAGTGAGTGACCTTAATATGGCTTCTGATATTAACAAATATAAAAAGCAACATTAGTAAATTTGTTGCCATCATAAAGAAAATATTGAGGTTTCACATTAAACAGTAAAAAAAAAACAAATTGAACTGCCAATAGAAATTAAAGTTGAAATCAAAGAAATGCGTTAAATATAAATAATTGACCTGAAATTATTATTAAAGAATAATTTTCATAATTAACCCACAAACTTTTTATTAAATTTGTTAATAAAAAGCCTTCAACAAAATGAACTAGTGAGTACTAAGTTTGAATTACACTTCTAAGAAGACTTGGAACCTTTGGTTAAGAAATACTTTATCTTTTGTACTGTGTTTTAAATTCATTATTTTTTTTGTATTAGCAATTAAAATTGTTCTAATTTCTTTTGCCTTTGTCTAATATTTATTTGTTTTGTTGCCTTAAAAGTCGGCTCGGCTCTATGCTCTTAGTATTGTATTATTTTTGTTGTGGAGTTTTTAAGATATTCTTTTTTAAGTGTTAAAGTGTGACAGGTTAGTAAACCAGTCTCACATAATATTACTCTAGATTAAGTCGTTAAATCGAAGATCAAACAGACAACTAGCAGCCACTAACATTTCATAGAAGTTTTAGCTGTGAAGTCTTCAATGTCAGCTCTATTGCAACTATCTAGAGTATAAAATCTGCTTAAAGAGATAGAAACAACCACAATTCTTTAAGCATGCCATTGATTGTAATAAAAAGTACAACAAAATTTTAGTTAATTTCTTAAAGTCACGTTATGATATACACACGCGCTCACTCACAGAAATTTATTCGTACTTGCAGATGCTTTTAATAATTTCATTTACAAGATCGGCGCTCATAAAATAACTTAAATTATTTGAATGTGAATTAAAAACAGCTGCAAACTTTTTAAAGAACTTTAAATAAATATTTAAAATTTAATTTGAACTTTATTTCCTTTAACCGCTAATTGAGCAGATATTTTTTACAATATGTACTTTCAACATCGAAAGTGAAAAGTGCATTCGTCTTCTGCCCATGTAAATAAGATTTACCGATCGACATACACATGACGGGCTTGATCGTTTAATCGCTACTTCTCACAAAATTTTTACACAAAAAGAACTGTGATATTAATTAACATAATGAGCAACGGCACAATGGCCTAATCGCATGGTGGATCTCAACCACATGGTGATTTAGATATGAGTTTACCAAGTGACCCCGCGTATTCGAGAATCATGTTCATGAACAGTTTCCCCCCTAATCACCCTAATCTTATTCAAGGCAATTTCCGTTCTGATAGCAGATGTCAACTCTACATGGGGTCCCCTACGAAAAATGACACCCGTTTTTTACCCGCAATGTGGGTATAGCCACAGCCTCCTCGTGATCTCCGAAAGTATTCCTTCAAAGAAGGACAACACCATATTCCGAAATTCTCGGGATTCCTTAAAGGGCATAGTATGCTCCTAACAGAGACCTTATCACTAGTCAGACCGGTTTACAATGCCGCGGCCTACTGATACCCGAGGCACCATCAATAAAATACTGAGGTTAACTTTGGTCTCCTTGGAATCATTAGATCCCAAAGAGCACTGTCATTGCAGATGTTTGCCACATCCTGGGTATGGATACACCTTAAATGTTCATAGATTTTTAATATCCGAGAAAGATTATCGACACAAACAGTAAACTGTCATGCTTCTCTAGCCCCTACCATATCCCTGTTTCGAAGAACTCCATGGGTGTACGGCTATAAAACGGAAGAGATAAATCTTCCGATATCTCGCTTTGGATTCTCTATGATACTGTTGCCAGTCAGCCATTGATTGTTCAAATTTGAGTCCTTGCGGATCCCAAGATTGACTTCAACCTTATTTGCTTCGGAGGATGTAACACCAAAAGGTGAAATATATTTTAGAGGATCTCCACAACCCACAGGGGGGCATATATAGGACTGTCGAAAAACCGGACTTTGCAACTTGATTAAGGTAAAATATCAGCCTCTAACTAACCAGCTGCCATGCGTTTTAAGTCTTAACCACAACCTTTTTACTAACACGATACACAAACTTATTTTAAGCCTCATGCAAAGTTGGCTCGTAAATAACCTAAAAGTGCAATGCCACAAGGGTTGATATTTGCTTGATCCAGAAAAAAAGGCTTTTGTATGCTAAGTTATTTTGTGTCCTCTTTTTTAAGGTATTTGATCATTAAAATTGTTTGTAAAGTATTTAAAAAATAAAGTATTTAATTCAAATAGTTATCAGACCCGATCAGACCACGTGATTTCATTTGGTTCCATGATCCGATTGTTTGGCCGATTTTGGCCAAAATATTTAAGGTACTTAACGGAGGCAGAGATTGACGAAAGCTTCTAGCTCGGCCATTTGGTATTGTGTTGTACCCCAGGTTTTGTAACAATTAAGTAGGACTGACATGACTCTTCAGTAAAAAATCCGTATATTATTTTTTCGAGATAATCATATGGCTAGACCGCCAAGCCTTATCTAAGCTGTGGAATGCTACTCTGGCCTTTCTTATAAGGTTCACAATATCGCTTTCTCAACCACCATCTTTGGTTTTGAATATGTACTGTTAAGGTGACTAAAGCAATCGATGCATTCGATGACTGCATTGTTAAATATGTAGTCGTTTGGTTTTTTTATATTAATTTTAAGGTTCACAGCACTTGAGTTTGTAGCGACTTTCTGGAGTTTATCTGCAATATCGGAGAAACAGTGAGCCATTAGGCATAAATCATCCGCATAGTGAATATCGTTAAGGTATTCGTAGTTTGTTGCATGACAGAGTCAAGTAAATTTTGGATACAGTAAGTTTGCAACGGTTTACTGTCCTGACTATTAAAACAAACGACAGAGGCAGGGTCTATGTATAGCTCCTTAATTGGGCCGGCCTTTGATCTTTTCTAATATCCCTTTTATAGGAAGTTTTCCATATGGCGCTACGAGAAACTGTATCGAATACCGTGTTCAGATATGCACCTTAATTGAGTTTTACGCAATAAATGACATTATTGAGCTCAATTATCCATATAAAATTGCAATTTAGTTATTGCTCAATTAATACGAAATTGTTATAAATATTGAGTAAAATTAAAATGCGACCCTGTCTCACGTGTGTTTATTGAGCATAACACAGCTTACTAAACAGGGTTTTGACATTTGGCAACTGAAATTACAACAAAAGAAATGACCATCAATTAGGACGTTGCAAAAGCCAGATGTTTATTCCTTAAAGATGTCAAAACTTGTTTACATTTTGCTTATACATGTACATTTTTGTTTACGTTGAATGTTGTATGTAGTAGTAATATAAATTGAGTTAGCTAAATTGTGTATATGTGAACAGAAAGATAATTATGTCAATAAACCGAATATTGACTCAATAAAAAAGGTATATCTGAACACGGTAGAAAGCTCGTTCGAAATCTACGAAAAGAAGATAAAGCTGCAAAATTAATTCAATAGATAGTATATTTTACTTTTCTTGAAATTTTTCTTCGAGTGTTTTTAATAATGCAGTACAGGTTTTTTTATATAAATCTCTAGCAAATAAATGTTGTTATAAAAGAAATATATATTTAAAAAAAAAAATAAAGTAATTGGTATAGACATTAATGAAAATGACTTAAAAAATTTGCATTTTGCTTTTTAAATTAATAAAAAAAATTGTATAAACTTTAACTACAGGCATAATTAGAGTACAAACTTATTTATTGAAATAGTTTTACGCATTTTTGTCTCAGGTTTTTTTGAAAAAAATATGTTGAAAGTTGTTTTTTTTTTCATTTTCAAAAACAAGTCTTTAATAAAATTAAACTAAATACCTTGACATTAATCTTAAGAACTTTATTGAAGTATTAAAACTTTTAAGTCAGCAAAGTATTTTATAATCAAACAAAAAATATGATTAAATTTATTTTAAATAGAAAATCTTAAAATTTATACAATAAATAACTTTACATAACAATTCTTTTTTTTAATCAATTATTGTTTTAACAATAAATTAATTTCTGCTGAATCATTATCTTTTGATTCACGATCATCTACTCATGGTGATGATGCTTGTTAATTATTAAGAATTTATTTACTACTAACAATCAAACATAAAACTTTATTTTATCTTGTGAATACTTTAAATTATGTATATTTTCATAGTTTGGATCATTTTTAATTTAGTATTTACATAATCAATCAATCACTCAATGCCAGGTGCAGATGGTGACACTAAATTTTAATCTGTTACTTAATGTTTTAGTGATGAAATGGAAAAAAGAAGAATCATAATTTATTCAAAACTTAGCTTTTAAAGATGCCACACAGCATACAATTTTTTAATAAATGAGAAAAAATAAACCATAACTAACTTGTCTTTTTCATTTATTCCTCAATGAAACTAAACAAATTTAACTAAAATATTGAATTTTTTTAGTTTTAATTTTAGGTTTATCTGAATTAACTACCAATTAAAATATTTACTCAAGATCCCGCAAAAAACCTTCTTGATCATCATGAATATTTTTGATACTTTGTCAATAAAATAATATATGAATTTGAGGTTTCAAAATAATCGTTTGCCAAATCGTATATTTAAGTTAAATTTTAAAGCTATAACCAGTATTGCGGTTTCGAATGTTCATTTATCTTATTTCCTATCTTTTAATGATATTATGACGATATCTTCTTTAGGTTTTGTCTAAATACTATAACAATACTTTCAGTCATTCGGGTTTAAAACCATTTTTGTTTGATTTGTTTTTCTTTTCATCTTTTTATTTATGCATACTTAGTATTTTAGTCTTTAATGTATTTTGGTTGAATTTTTTTTTTTTTTTTTTTTGTTCGCGAATTTCCTTTCAAAATGTTGCATACACACACATAATGGCTGAAACATGCAACAGACATATTACATTTTTCAGTTAAAATACTCTGTTAAAGTTGTTTAATTTTCATACAGTTTTTCTTTTTGTATGTGCAATTTTTATGTTGCAATCGATGACAGCAATATTGATGCCTACGCAGCTATTGATATGATTTGGCAATATGCTTAAATGTTAAGTTGTATAACAAAAAAATAAAACAAAGGCTGGAATAGAGAAAAGGGCCTTTTGAGAAAGAAAACACGATTAACGGCTATATTATTACAACAAAAACTGAAAGATATGATTCTATTTTTGGTTGAAATTTTGAAATAATGCATTCAATTTTAATTAACTCAAGTAATTTTAAGAACAAATTGAGTGTTTATTGCTATGAAATCTAAAAGTGTTTCATGTTTTTTAACCTTATTTTTAATTTCTAATATGTTCATAACATTAACAAAAGTTATATGTCGTTTACATCAAGAGTGTCATGACTCAAAGAACACAACTTAACTTATATAAGTCCTAAAAATTTAGGAATTAGTTTTGCTAAGAAGCACCCTATATTATCAATAAAATAAGTCCATAAAAAAGTAATATTCAGCTCCAAGCAAAAATAAAATGATACACCAATTTTTGGAGATATATAAATTGAAATAAATCTTTAATTTAAAATATGTATGTATGTGGAATATGTTGTATATATAAAAAAGTATATATGTATAAAAAATATCGAGAAGCCTGAATTTCAATGAAAAAATTAGGAAAATACAACAATTTAGAATAAGGCGACTTTTGCCACTTTAACATAATATAATATAAAATATTTTATCGAGTTTGAATTTTTACTTCAAGGGACCCTTAAAACCCGCAAATTAATTATTTTGGTGCAAAAAATAATTTTTTTGACGTTAATCGGTTTTGAAGTAAAAATTCTGCGAATTGTAAATTTTTTATTAAATTTTAATTATATTTAAAATTTTCTTTTTTAATTGAATATTTTTAACTTAAATTCTAGTCACAATTAAATATTAATCAATTAATTAACAATTCTATTTATTAAGCTTCAGAATTTGCCAATATATTTCTTATTTCTTTTAAAACCAACAAATCCACTAAAAAAAAAGTCTTTTTTTTTAAAAATTAACAATATTAGATGTTTCTTGCTTCAGTTCTTCTATAATTTAAAGTTCCTCACTTAAGTCTTTTAATATATTAAAAAAGTAAATTAGATATCCAAGTTTCTTGCTTAAGTCTTCATTTTTAATCAAAGAAATCAAGAGATCAAAACATATAAACAAAGTTCTTCACTTAAGTCTTTTAGGTAAACAAACAAATTTCAAGAGTGAACGAGAGATATACAACCAGGTTTGCAGCTTAAGTCTTTGCGAGCAAAAAGTAAATAAGCAACAAATTAAAGTTCCTAGCTTTAGTCTTTCAACACAAATAAACAAAGGAGAGATAATTAGTGTAGCTGAAGTCGTTTTTTATAAATTAAAATTTATTGAGCTGAAATAAAATTTGCGGGTTGTTTCTAAAGTTTTTTTTTTTATTATTAATTAAAAATATTCTCCATGTATTTTCAAGGTTTTTTGCTCAAATCTTTTCTTTTAAACTAATAATACATCAACGCAAATCACGTTTGTCAACAACACTGTTGTTAAAATAAAATTTTATAGAATTCTATTATAAAATTTGGAAAAAAAAAATAGCACAAAAAAGATTTTTTGTTTTTGTATAAAATGTTCTGTTATTTTATGATATTTGCTAGACATGTGCCTGCATTTTGATTATAGTTTTGCTGTTGTGGATGCTGTTGTTTGGTTTCTTTAAAACTGTATTGTTTTGAAATGTTTTTAGACCTGGTAAACAATAAATTTTTCTTACAAAAACTCATTTCAACACATGCACACACCCAGAAATCTTCAAAGAAGAAAAAACTTTTTTAAGAAAACCTTTTTAGGCTTCGTTTAACAAATGATGGATGATGACAACAACCAATACACTGCTGCAAAATAAACTTTTTGTGTGGATAAGCAAAGTCTTTATGTACTTGTGCAACTACTTGCAATCATATTCGTATCAATGGGTTATCGAAACAACAAACAAAATTTGCCAACAATTCATGTAAACAAATAAAGGAAATCACTTACTTTACTTTTGACTGCAACTTCATACAATTCAAGTTATTTCTAACTTAGTGAACTTTATTTTTTATTGTACAACAATGTTTCTGTTGAAGTTCGTAACGCATGTGTGGCATGTTTCATAATTATATTGAAAGAAGAAAAACAAACGAAAAAAAAACACACAAAATTAATTCAAGAAAAATAAGTTGCATGTTATTAATATTTAGTTGGGATTGTTGCAAAGAAATGTGAAAATTATTTGCAAATATGTTTTCCGGCATAGATAAATGCTAAAAGAAATGCTCCTTTTTGTGTTTTGTTGTTTGATATTGTTTTATTTAATAATAATAATAATTTAGTAATTTTTATAGCAATGGGTGCCTGTTAATAATTAAAAAAAAAATAATAAAAAGAGGTTAAATTTTCATTAATTCACACTGCATATGTTTATGAAACTATAAATTAAACATGCCATTGAGTGAATGAATATGAAATATGATAGAAAGTTGCAAACATTAAAATAAAGTGATAAACAATACAACAACAACAAAACAAATTAACTAACGTATAAACACACCTTTTGTTTACTTAGTTTGTGTATTAAGTCTTTGTATTTAAGTTGTATAAGTAGCCTGCTATTTACATGAAGTTGTATTTTTTTTTTTTTTTTTTTTTTGTAAAAATTGATTGTCATAATTGTTTTTACTTTACAACATATTGAGTAAAAATGTTATGCTTTATTCACTTTAAACTTTAATTTTTAATTTGAAATTAAAAAAGAAACTTGTTAAAGAAATTTTTGGTTGAAATTAAATTTTGTTTTTTAGTTTCTTGATTTTGACCTTTCCCACTGACACAGTGAAATTGCTATCTCCTGTACATGCATGTTAATAAATATTTATTCATTTTCAACTTTTTCTCTTCAATATGTCACCAAGGTTTTGTTGTGTTTAAAAATTTCCAAATAGAGATTTTCATCTTTAAGTTTGCTTTCATGTTTGTTTGTCTTTTACTTTAAAAATCTTCACCCAAAGTCAATAAACTTAAGTTACACACCAAAGGCAAATAAATTGAAAATGCAAAGAAAATCTTGGCAAACATCCAATCAGGAATTCAATATAATTATAAGCAGTGACACTGTGCACCAATGCTCTGCTGTTTGACTGTAAACTTTTGAAATTTTTTTGTTGAAATTGCAAAAAGTAAAAATAAATAACACTGGCATTAAGGAGTTGTAAAATTAGACAATTTCACTTAGCGGGTGCACATTATTGTCTATTGACAGAAGTTTGATTAAGAAATATATCGTTACCTAAAGTGCAAAAGGCTCTAGCTAATGAAAAATTAATTGATTCTAATGTATTGCATCAACACAAATGTCCACAACTAGTCTTGGGATCTTTCGACAAAATTTAGTGATTTTACTAACAAAAAATCAACTGTTCTAAAAGCAAAATGGAAGAAAAATTAATTATAAATAGTTTGAGGCAAGTAAAAAATTACCCATTTTAAAAAGTTTTTTACTTCTCGTGTAAAATTTTTAAAATGTAATTTTGCGTTTTAGGTAACGATATAAGCTTTAGCGACTCTACTTATCTAGAAATATCAGCATAAATTAAATATTTATTATTTTTTTGACAAAAATTATAACATAAAAGATATAAAAAATACTTTTCATTTAAAAAAATCTATTAAATTTAAATGTATATTAATTGAAGTTTTTGGTATTTCAATTAGGCTTAAGTTCATCAAATTATTTTCATTAAATTATTTTTAGTGAAGGAAAGCATGAAATGAATTAAAATTTTGTTTAATAATTTTATTCTTGACTGAACACGAGATTGAACTCGGTTCGAATTTACGGGTTTCGAAAATACCCACATTCCCATCATCAGAATTCTTTGCCGTTCTACCGTTTGCGCCATTACGGCGCCAGCCAGTCTATGGTCAATCGAAAATCACAACTTTTACTTATATATTTATTTTTGATCACTTATCTGAATTTAAAGTAATTTTAAACACTCAGTTCCTACTTAAACCCTTTAATTGTTTACCATCTACGTCATCTGTAGTTTTTTTGTTTTTAATTTCATTTTCAATTTTGCTGTTGTGTATAAATACATAAATAAGTAAGAATTATAAATAAATTAAATAACTACAAGATTAACTTTTCACTACTTATAACAAAACGCATTTTTATAATTTTAAATTGAACATTAAACAAAACAGGTTTTATGTAGATTCTTCTGTATTCTTGCTTCTTAGCAATCGCAAAAGTTTTTATTTTATTTTTGCCAATTTAAACAAAGTGTTTATATCAGCACTGAAAACGTGACTTAATTTCAAGAAAAAAACTCCGAAACCCAAACGAAATAACAAAAACAGAAACAGAAACAATGCCAAAGTTAAAATTTAAAGCAAATATTTGAATAATTTTAAGCATTTTTGTCAACGTAGATAAACTTGGACACACACATACAATAGATAACATTAAATAAATAAACCTTCAAAAAGCAAATTTAAACCAATGTATACAAAATCCACCCAACAACAACAAGAAAAACAAACAATAAAACAAAATTTTGATTAATTGTTTTTGAATTTAACTCATTATTATTTTTTTTAACAAATTACCTCTTTTATCTAAAAATATAATAGAAGTGTTTAACCTTTGAACTGTTGTGTTAGTTAAAGGAATGAATTAGTGTACAAAAATAAAAATCGTTTTTTGATTTTACTAAAAACAAAAATATATAAAATTCAGTCTATTTTTATTCAAATATTTTAAAAAATTTAAATAGCTATAATTAGTATTCTGGTTATTTTGTTGAACTATTTATGGTTTTTAATAAAATTTTTTTAATATTTTTAATTAGGCTTAAGTTCATCAAATTTAATTTTCATTAAATTATTTTTATGAAGAAAGGAATGTTACAACATGAAAATTAATTAAAATTGTTATCGATAATCTTTCATTCTTGACCGTGGCCGGGGATCGAACCGCGGCCGGCAGGTTACCATGACATGTTTCGATCGCAACCACTCGATCTCCTCAGATGGATTTGCCGTTTTACACTCGCAGCCATCAACGACTGCTGACGTCAATAGTCAAACATCAATCCTTAAACCAAATTCTCGTGCCTTAGCTTTTAACAATAATTAGTATTGTGGTTGTTTTGTTGAACTATTTGTGGTTTCTAATCCAAATTTTTAATATTTTTAATTAGACTTAAGTTCATCAAAATAACTATGTAATTTAAATTTTTGTATGTTAATTATTTATTTATTATACATACTGTTAGACTGTGTTAACAAAACTAAAACTTTGCCTGTTCAGACGCAAAAAACTTTTGTACACAGAAAAGCATCTCTCAATATCAACCAAAGTTATAGGAGAATACTTGAAGGATGCCAATGCATTTCGAAAAAAATTCATTTTCAGATCCCACTTTGATTCCAGATCAGATAAAAAATATTTGAAATTTTTTTTTATTTTTAGAAATCTTTACTATTTTTTGCAAAACGTTTTTGATTTTTTTTTTTTTTTTTTTTTTTTGTAGAGCTTTTCTTCCTTCCACATTGTTAATTTTAGTTTCTGCAATATCAATTAATTTGGCTTGAGAATTAAGAGAACTACACAGAAAAAATTATTGCTGAATTATTTTCAAACAAACGCTTGTTTGAAATTTTTTTTAATTTCTACAAATTTTTTTACTGATTCAATTAATATTTTTGTTTGATTTTTATTTTAGCCAACAGAAATGTTGACAACTATTCAAAAATATAATAAACGCGTTATTGGCTTCTAGTTTTCATAATTTTGTATGAAATATTTAACGCTCTTTATTGTTGTCGTGTTTTTGCATTTTTTTGTTTGACCGTAAGCAACACTTCTTTATGTGAAATATAAGAACAACAAAAAAAACACATACAGTCTATTTTTGGACGCTTTGAAAAGGTACAACTATAAGAAAGATGATAAAATAGCGTGGCGAGGTTTGTAGTAAAAAACAACAGAAAACAATAATAGGTAAAAAAACGTTTCACTCTTTAAACTCTTTAAACAACAACAACATTAGAAGAAACAAAATAAATTTTTTGTTGGTTTCAAAGATGGTAAAAAAGAATGAAAAACAAAATCCCGTATTCAATTTTTTAAAAATGTTTAGTTAAATACCTACATCAAATAAAAGAAATAAAATGATGACGAAAAACATTTCAAGTCGGTCTGCTGCCAAGGAAAGGATACAGAACAGTGAGTGAAGAAGAAACACATTATGTGAACAAACAAGACTTGGTGCAAAAATTATTCCAACAAAAAAATGTGTCTCAAAGCCAGCCGGCGCCGCTCTGCTCTGCCTTCATCTACTTCTACAGTGCTTGCTTGTGTGCGCGTCATTGCTTGTGCAAAAACTTTTTTGTTTGATTCAGCAAAATTATTTGTTTGAAATTTATATGATTTTCAGTAAACTATTTGTTTGATTCAGTTCAATTATTTGTTTGAAAAAATCAGTGTTTTTTTCAATAAACGAAATGCAAATAAATTGTTTGAATATGCAAATTTGTTCGTAGGACCGATTTCAGACAAAAAATGTTTTGATTCTACAAATTTTTTGTTTGAATTGGAAAAATAATTTTTTCTGTGTACATTCCTCCTAATTAGTTATTGTTTCACCACTAATTGACTTTTGATGTTATTTAAATTTAATATTCCTTTTACTTTTTTAATTGCATAATCATCGGTATCAACAAGCTCTTCAAACATTCTGAAATTACGCAAAGTTTTTTGAAGAGAATTTTGAAACATCTAGCCAGGTCCCCATCTTGGTACTTCTGGCTGCGGTGGAAGGGGAATAAACGGAAACATTCCATTAAAAATTGCAATATTATCGAATTGGCTTCTAATTTCCTCTGCAACGCGGAATTACCCCTTGTGCCAAGCAAGCAGTGCTGGGCAGTATTTGAAATATGTACATATATTTGAAATACGTATTTAAAATACAAATACGTATTTTGTATTTGTATTTTAAATAGATGACGTGCAAGTATTTTGTATTTTAAATACATATCCAGCAAGTATTTTGTATTCTTAATACACACAATAAATAGAAGTAGTTTGTCTTTTAAATACATAAAAAGTGGGAGTATTTTGTATTTTAAAAACATAGTGCTCATCAGGACCTGTAAAAAGTTTATTTTCTTCAGCAGGTTTTATTTATTCTCCAACAAGAAACTGTTTGTCTGATGCTACATTCAAGAATCTGATATTTATGGAAACAATTGTTTTGTTAATTAGTTTTATCTAATGTATTTTTTGGTTTGAATAAAAATGGTGTATTTCGTATTTTAAATACATACATGTACATGACGTGGAAGTATTTGTATTTGAAATACGTACAATTAATAGAAGTATTTTGTATTATGTATTTTAAATACATGACCAGCAAGTTTTTTGTATTTTAAATACTGTAAACCATGTATTTTGCCCAACACTGCAAGCAAGTTATTTAAGCCCATCGGTTTAAAATAGAACGATCTTTTGTCGAAATCTTGAAAATCTTGTTTTTTAAGCAAAGCTCCAAAAGGATTTGTTTAAAGATTTAAAGTTTTTTTTTGCGAATTTGGCAATTTTTTAAAAAAAATTTTTTTAATAATATGGAAATTTAAAAAAGAAATCACAAAAAAATTAATCCAAAATATGCAAAAATATGCATGTTTACCAAAATTTAATGATTCGGAAAGATAATTGGTCGACATCGTTCTTAAAATATCGACAAAAAAATGTATGTTTGCATTGAAAACGCAACCCTACTCATGTGTTTGTTATGTTTATATTACCAATTAGATTTATAATAGTAACTTTACTAATATTATTTCTAAATAAAGCCATTTACACATTTTACTCTAATACGTAAACAACCACATTGTCATAAAGTCAACAATTTCTTTAATCAATTTACAACATGTTCAATGAAATTTGTGTAAATCATTCAAAAAAAGTTGTTGTAACTATACTCTAAATTAATTTCAACATTTTATCTTAAATTCATTACAAAATATTTTAAAACCAAAAAACTAATAAAAATAAGTGAAAGTCTTTTAGTCGCCTTAATTCGTAAAAAGATGCTGCAACAAAAAAAATTCATAAAAAAACTGCAGCATACATTCATTATTTTCCATAAGATGCGTTCGTTGGATCCATATTTGTTGGTGAGTATTTCAAAATAGCGAAACACAACACCAAAACTAAAATATACAGGCAGACCAATAGATTAACAAACAAACAAACAAACAAGCAAACAACTAAATAAATGTAAAAAATATTTAAAAATAATTTGTAAGCAAACTCTGTCAATAAACTTAGGAAACAAACTTTTTAACAAAACGAAAATATTAACAAGAAAATAATATTTATTTTATTATTTAACAACTTTAAACAAAAGGAGAGTTTTGCCTTCAGACAGGAAAATCAAACTAACCAAACAGTTTTTCTAATTACAAAAAAGAAATAAATTTCAAGAAAAAAGCAAATTAAAAATAAATAAAAACGTAAAAGATTCCTAATAAAGTGTTAAATGTTGTTAACAAATAATAAGCAAATGTTGGTTTTATCTAACTTTTCAGGCACGCACCAACATCTGGCTCTTAAAATGGTTAAATGATCAATTATTTTACATCCATAATTCGTTTTAAAGTGGACTTGATTGAAATAGTCAGACCAAATCGAATGACACCTTTTTTAAATTACAACCCAGAAATTGTGTAATAATTTGTGCTTTAAAAAAATGTATAAAAAAACAACAAATTTAAAAAAAATATATATTTTTTTCTAAACAATTTTCCCAAATGATTTATGTTGCAACATTTATACCCTGATATTAAGTAAATACTTTCTTTCTTCTTCTTCTTTAAAAAAAAAAACACTTTCAATTTTTCTTTGTCTATTTCTTTAGTTTTTATTTTTTCTGCATCTTCGTTTTCATGTGTGTGTGTGTGTGTGTGTTTCTTTAATAATTAATTTCAAATTATTATTTTTAATTATCTTTATGCGAGTGAGTTTATTTTGTGTCTGCTGCCATTCATTCTAATACTTTTGGTACTAAATTTCCACCGTGTGATGGCTCGCTTCTTAAAGCTGTTTTTTAATTTTGATTTCTTTAAGCGTTTTTCTTTTATTTTTTTTTTTTTTGTATTCAATTAGATGTTATTTTTTTATTTTTTGCTTAGATGAGCTGTTTATAAAGCCATCATTTATGTTTGAAATTTAAACATTTTTAACATGTTGTTTACAACTAAAACTTTAATGTTTATTTAATTTGCCAACTACTTCAATTACCCAACCGCTATTTAACAAAAAAAAAAACAAAAAAGTAGCAACTGTAAATGAAAAGGAAATATTAACCGATTTTAAAAATAGGTTTACATTGCACTAAAAACAAAATCTCGAAATTTGTTGAACATTTAAAAAAAGTATTTTATGGCTAACCTGGGGCTTACACGTGCAAGTGCAAGTTTGAAAAACTCCATACACTCGCATTTTTATACTAACACACATTTTTCATACTTCCAGCCAGTCGGAAATTTCTTCGATTTTTTGGAAAAATATCGTGTTTAAGTTTTATTCTTGCAAGCAAGTACTGGCATGTGTAAACGGGAGGTAAATTATACAAAACAATTCTCAAACAACAACCACATCTCATGCAAAACATTTCAAAATTTTCGGAATTATTAAGAAGAGAATTTGTTTCAACACGAAACTCATATCATTTCAATTTTCGAAACGTTTGAAAGCGAACGCAATCGATAATTTTGAAGAAAATTTTTATTTCTAAAGAATACTTCTCAAAGAGTTTTTCCTAAAAAACTTTGCGAGCTCTTTTAACAGGTTTCTGCAAAAAACTTGTTAAGTTATGCGAAAAGTTTCCTGTAGAAAACTTGGTAAGCTTATCAACGAATTTTTTATGCAAATCTGTACGAGCTTTTCAAAAAGAGGTACAAAAAAACTTTGTTGGTTTTCAATGAAAAACCTAGCGAGCTTTTCGAACTCCTAAAGCTAAAATTTTTTTTACTGAGAGTTTTTTCCAACACGATTCACCGATCTCGAATAATTTATCTGGAAAAACAAAGCTACCGTACGAAAAACGTGTGTAAACGAGGCATAGGCTTCAGTGCAATTGATTCGTTTAACTCCATTTAAAAAATTTTGCCAAAAAAAATACATAAAAATACAACCCAAAATAATGCTCTGTGATTTTATTGTACATTTCAAGCCTTTACTTCAAAAAAAGCTTAAGTGGCTAAAACACAATTTTACAGGATAAGTTTTTCTATTTTGTTTCATAAAAATTATGTATGAAGGTTGACGCTTAAGCTAAAATTGTTTTTGCTACAAATCGAAACGGTTCCTTTGCCATGACATTTTAGATTTATTTATTAAAAAAAAAAAATTAAAATTGCAAAGGATGTCGCTAAAGCTATTTTTGCGGTAAGGGCTCGACTAAATATGATTCAACTTCAAAAACTAAAATTAGACCTATTAAAGTTTAAAGTGTTCCGAACAAAATTATTTCTCTCTCCGGACAAAAAAATTGTTCAAAATATAAGGGCGAATTTAGCTAAATTAATTTTAACAAAATTTTTCTCAAACATTTCTCTAGTAAACTTTGCAAGTTTTCGAAGCTTTTTGAAGACTTTTCTAAAGATACCGTTTTGGATGCTGTATGAAAGACTATCTATAATAAACTTTGAAAATGTTCTTTTAGAAATCTTCTTAATAATTTCTGCAGCAAACTTTGGAAATTTTCTAATAATAACTCTTCAAAAAACTTTGCGAACTTCTTTAAAAGTTCTGTACTGAAAACTTTGCAAACTCTGCAAATAGTTTTCTATGGGAAACTTGGCGGACTTATTTAATTTTTTTTATTTTTTTTTTTGCAAAAAGCTTTTTCATGAAAGCTATTGGCAATATGGGCAGTTCCAGCGAAAAGTCTACTTTTTGTAACGTAACGCCAGAAATAATTTAAATTGTTTCTCAAAAAATGTTATATGTATAGTTTACTTTTTTATATTTTGGTGTAAAGCGCAACTAGGTATACATTTGGAAACAAAAGGGATAGCGGTTGAACAACATAGTCCTAAAATACAACCTTATTTGCATTCTGGCGTTACCTTAACAAAAGTAGACTTTTCGCTGAAAATGTCCATATGTACCTTTAAACGAGCAAAGATTTTTAAATTTAATAGCTTGAAAAATAAATCTATATATGTTCAAAGCTTACTAAAAAAGGTTTTATACAAAACGCCTTGCTTAATTCGCAGTCTTATTCAGTTTTTAGTGCAAGTCAAAAGCCACTTCCTTTTTTTAACGTATTTTGCAAATCCTTAGCGTCGATTGCTGTAATTTTTTCTGAATATAGTGCTACTTCATTACTTTGCATATATAAAAAACCTTTTAACAAATCTCATTTCTTCATTTATTTTTTTTTTAATTTTGTGGTATAAATATTACGACACGTCAAAATGGAAATACGCATATGTATTTCCAATACAAAACATCCTAACAAGCTTTCCATTTAAAGTTTCCACGAAAAGGAAATCATAACCACTTATTTTACTTAGCCAGTGTAAACACAGCAATGTTTATATCTAATAAAGTGAAGTTCATGCTGTTCTTCGTTCGTGTTGCTTAAATACATTTGCTGCTGCTATTCAATACTACTATTACTGGCACTTTACCTCTACACGCAGAAAAAACACATTTTTCGATATGGTTACCACTAACAAAACTATTTTTAACAAAAAATGTTTAAACATTTTATGGTAACCAAAGTTTTTCTTGGCATTCAAAAAATTTATTAACAAGGTTTTGTTTAAATGTGCTAAATTTCCATTTCATACTATTGATAAACTGAAATTTATTGTTGATGGGATAAGCTATTCCTATGCGCATTTCACTGGTTGCTTAGGCCGGATTGTCAGGAAACTTCATCCAAAGATTTTAGAAAAACTAAACATATTATACAAATAAAACTGTTGACCGAATAGGAATTTTAAATGCAGTTGTAAGTTTATCAATAGTATGAAATGGGAATTTAGCACATTTAAACGCACAACTTTAAAAGCCGCAACCATATTTTTATTGCCTTCGAACATGTTATGTTTAATAATAACAACAATTTGTTTGCCACAAATAATTGAACAGTTTCTTATTAACAATTACATTTTTCCCTTTTTCCAAGAGTTATAGTTGAAAAGCTTATCAGCATGTTATTGTTATTATTAGCCATAACATGTTCGGCGGCAACAATTACATATGTGGCTTCTTGATCGAAAAATAACTCAACCAAAATATGGTTGCCGGTTAAAGTAGCCATATTATGTTTAAATATTTTTCTTTAAAAATTGTTTAATTGAATGTATTTTTTCTGCATGTAACTGATTTTATTTTCTAATGTTGCTGCTGATATTTCTGCAATTTGTTGTTGCTCTCACGTAAGTGATGCTAGTGCTATTCGAAATATACTTAGTTGTGTATTTAACAATCTTTTAGCTTCAAGTTATTTGCAATTATTGCTCATTTTACTAATTTTGTGTTGAGTTTGGTTAAACTTCAATCTTAAAACTACAAACCATCATTTAACACACAACTTTCTCACGGCTTTTGTCGGGTTCAAAGCAAAAATTAGTAGCGAGTGAGAGAAAGAAAGAAAAACTAAAAAACATTTATAATTTATTTATAATTAGAATTTTTATGCTTCCTGAAGCGCTTTTTAACTTAATAATTGCAATTGATTTTCTTTTTTTTCTTAATTTATTTGTTGGCTTTCGTGAAATTAAATTAGGAGAAAAAAAAAAGAAGAAAAACGCTTCAAACGTTTGAAACCTCTAGGGAATTTTAAACTATTTAATTGGGAAAGATTTTGAAATTAAGGGACAAGCTTTTGAAAACAAATCGATGCCCCTACGAATTTTAAAAGAAAATAAATGTGAAAAATATTTATTGGAATAGGGAAATTGTGCTAATTTTAAATTTATGAAAAGGTATGTCAAAAATAAATATTTTAATATTAAATCAATATCGCTTTTGACATTTCTTCCTCTAAGTAAGAAAAGAAGTACCTCAGCTGTGATTTCAACGTCACCTTTAAAGCGAATTCGCCTTGATCATACCTGGGACCAAATTACGGCATTCGATATCGATCGAAATTCCCATTCAAATTGTATTGTAATTTCGATCGATATCGAATGCCGTAATTTGGCCCTTGGCTCTGACCAAAGCCTGAAAATGTGTATTATAAGATAAACGTTTTAGCTAAAGTTACAGTTTCAGTGTGACTATTACTGACAATTTTAAATGTAATATGTTACATAAAATCAAGTTTTTTGTCTCCTTTTTGTTACACTTAATATTCGAATCAAAAAATTTTGCTTTAATTTCTATATCAACAGGATTCCTTTGAATTTTAACACAATGAAAATTGTTGGCGTAAAACATTAAAAAAAAGTGAATAATACAATCCACCAAATGTATTTTTCTTTTATTTTTCACAACATGACATGATCTATGGCAACAAGATTATGGCAAGATCAACAGCACCAAAAAGCCATCGAGACACCACAAAGACCACGACCAGGCCAGTGCCAGTGTTTAATTTTCAAAAAAATAATAAAACTGCATTTTATCTACTGCCACAAGACCACGATGACTGTCGTATACCAGGGAACACAATACAATTTTACAATATTTGTACAAAAATATTTTTTATGTGACTCTTTTACTCCGCATACTTAAAGACTTTTTTTTTTGTTAACGATATTTAAAGATTTTTATTTTGTTGCATTTAATTGCAACAAGTGAAAGTAAAAACAAAAACAAAACAACAAAAATCTGTTTAGAAAAAATACCGGTAGTTTTTATCTTTTTTTGGTGCAAAAAA
Source organism: Pollenia griseotomentosa (assembly GCA_963931875.1). Taxonomy (NCBI): domain Eukaryota; kingdom Metazoa; phylum Arthropoda; class Insecta; order Diptera; family Polleniidae; genus Pollenia; species Pollenia griseotomentosa. The sequence goes on along the minus strand of OZ007560.1, from coordinate 254,347,877 downwards.
GGTTACTTTTTGTGTGTAGCCTTCTTTTTCGAGTAAAGGAGAGTGCAAGAGGGTAAATTTAAAAATTCAAAATATTTGTCTGAATTTTACAAAATCTGCAGATAAATATTTTAAAAATTCTCGCAAATCTCTTAAACTTTCTGCAAAGTTTTTGATTTAAATTTTAGGTTTTGCGGCATTAAAAAACTATGACAGTTAATCGATGTTGAAAAAATACTTTCTTATGCAAAAATATTGTACGTGTTTCAATGCTTACAAAATTAAATTGCATTTAAAACTCAAAATTGAAGTCTAATTTTCTTGTTACCGATTGTCGAACTTAAGCGAATTACAAAAAATATTACCAAAAGGCGAAAGCTTAAAGACTACTATGCACGCAGAGAAAAACATTTTTCTATATGGTCGCCTCCAACAAACCTATTTAAAACGAATTTTTTTTACATATTATAGTTGCTTTAACCATATTACTGTCAAATTATATTAAAATTAGACTTTCATCATTAAACCACAACAATATCATGGTTGCCTGTGAATATCTTATAGGTAATAATAACAGTAATTTGTTGACCACTAATATTTTACACTCAAAATATTCTGTAAGTAAAATTAACTGAAATTGTATACAAAATAAACTAAAATTCTCTTAAAACCCGGTCTACTTATCGAGCCCTAACCGCGAAAATAACGTAAGCGACATGATTTTCAATTTTCGTTTTTTTTAATAAATGACTTTATTGGCAACACTTGCATCATCTCCTTAAATGTCATGGTCACATAAGGTACCGTTACGATTTTATAGCAAGAACAATTTTATTGTAAGCGACAAATTTCATACAAAATTTATACGAAATAAAATTAAAAAGCTCTCTCCTGTAAAATTTTATTTTTGCCGCTTACGTTATTTTCGCGGTTAGGGGTCGTTATTTAAAATATTAGCTGACTTCCCCCAATTTCACCAAGTTCAGTTATAATTAAATATCAGTTATAGCTGTCAAAACATATTGTTAACTGGAAGTTAAAGTAATAGCTAGTTTAAACTGCACTTGGTGAAATTGGGGGGTTAAACCCTTCAAAATAAATGACTTTCAACACAAATGAATTTTCAGTTATTTAATATCAGTAAGTTTTTGATATAATAAAGGTTTAACCCGTTTACTTCCTAAAAGATCCGAATTTCTAAAAAGTACCAGACACCTGTCCGTTTATCTATTTTTTTGTATCTCGTTTGGATTATATTGATTCTTAACACTTAACTCCAGGGAACCAGAGAGAGAGGGAGAGAGAATATTATTATTATTATGTTGTACTGACCCCTTTGTTAACAGAAGAACTCTTAATTATAAGACACCAGCAGCAGGCCTGATATTGTTTTCGCAGTCAATCTTCTTTCAAAATTTACTAGACTATTTTAACAAATAGAATATGGGAATTTTTGCTTTTAATTTTATTTTTTAAGTATGAAACTAATGTATGTTTTTCTTTTTGTCGTTTTTACTTACTTTTTCTTCTTTTTTGTAGCTTCTTGATAGGGGACAAGAAGCTCATCCCAATACAGTTTTAGAGAAAGGGAAACAAGTTTTGTCGGAAAATTCACGAAAAGAGTGAAGATTTCATTGGACCCGTGGTAAATTATGGATTAACCCCTATTTTGGACCAAATTTCAATACATCAGTGAGTTTTTTAGCGTGATATACTTTTTAAAGTAATTTTCAGAAGGCTGCTTACTATGAAAACTATTGTAAATTATTGGCCTACTATCACAAAATTGGATGGTGTTATTTCTGGCCATAAAAAGCTTAATTGGACTTAATTTTACCACAATATCGGTATTTGCTTCACTGTAAGGCATTTTTTAATTCACAGAGTGGGCTTCATAAGGGACTTATGGAAAATTATAAACAGATCTTCAAAATATTTGATAATATGATATCTAGTTGTATAAAAGGAATTTTTTTTATCTTATATCAATCCGTGTATTCTGCCAACATTTATGTCAGCTTTTTGTAGCAAAATTGTCAATTTTTAGGGCAGTTGTTCCTCATTTCGTTTCATAACTTCTCTGTTATTTAACCAATTTTTCTGGATTTCAATCCAAAACTGCTTATTATAACTTAAAAAAAATATGACACCAATATGATTCTTCTTGCGTTGTTCGAAAGTGAACGTGTTTTCAACAAACGGACAGATAGACAGACAGACTGAATTAGCCAAATCGACTTAGAATTACATAAGGACCCAGAATACTTTATTATTCCTGAGAGGAATATTAAAAAAGTTTCACACGGAATGACAAACTTAGTATGTCCTCATTCACCAATTGTGGTGGAGGGTATAAAGACGAGATTTGCTTGCTGCTCTTTTAAACTGGATAGATCTTGAATATGGTCTACAACTCAGTTTTTCTGATTTTGTCGTTACATACGAAACATTTTTAATAATATTATTAATCTGATAGATTCTTCCATTATTATTTAAAAAAAAAATCCGTCAATGAAAATCTTACTAACGTTCTTGGGAATGGAAAAAGTCCGAAAAACTAGAAACCCTTAATTTATATTTAAACAAATTTTTTTTAAACTTTAAAATGAACTAATTAAAAGAAGTTTTATTAAAATACATTGGTATTCTTTAAGGAGCGACTTTTAAAAATGTACTTTTTTATTAATTTGATCCTAACGAAAAAAATTATATTATTTTCTTTTTTTTCATTAAAATCGTAAATAAGTTTGAAGACCCAAAAATAAGACTTGTTACTATTAGAAGTGATTAAGACAAAAAAAAAATTATAAAAAGGTGCGGTAAAAGATAAGAAAACTGCTGCCAGCAGCTCCTAAAGTAGTCATTTAGTATTTACATAAAGCTAACAAATGTAACGTCCAGCACATGTGTAACGTCCAGCACATGAAGACAAGCTCCAAAAGAGCAAATTTTCCGGTATCTTAATTATTGTAGCGGCTTGTAACTCCACACAAAAAAAACACCGGCTGTTTTATATTTTTTGGCCACTGCAGCAGCTCTACTACTACCACTCAGACACATTTTTAAACATAAATTGCATTTAATATTTAACAAAAATAAAAAACAGACAACATAAAAAAGGCGTTGTTGCACTTGTGGCAAGAGAGCAACAAGCAACATCGTCCATACAAAATACATAAAATTGAAATTGATTTTTTTTTTTTTGTTTTTAGTATTTTTCGTTTAACAGCATATTAAGGAAAGTAAAAGTTTTGTTTTTTTTTTTTTTTTTTTTTTTTTGTTGCTTTTCTTTTACGATTTTCTTGTTTAAATCTCATTGTCAGTTTAAATTTAAATTTTCGTATTTTGTATTCAAATTTGCACAGCGGGTGTTTTTAGTGTTTTGCGCAGTTTTCTTGCATTTTTTTTTAGCGTCTGCTTGGAAAATCAAGATTTATTTAGATTATTTTTTTTTTCCTTTTATTACAACCAACTCTCCGGATCAATAATGATTATTTAACTAATGGCGGCATTGCCACTGCACATATACCTGCTGCCACATCCAATCCATGGTTATGGTTAGTTAAACTTCATGTTCAAATCATGAGATTAAGATATTAATCCGATTTTAAATTTAGATGTTGCAGCGAAAAGAAATAAGAAACTGCAATAGCAAATAATGAATATATTTTAATAATTTAAAAAAAAGTTCATTAAACTTTAAATGTGTTATACATGCTTAAAGACAAAAAGCTAAAAATTAATTTAAATAATTTTTTTTTTTTTCTTTAAATGATTTAAATAAAAACATGCATGTATTTTGCTAAAATAAAAAAAATGAATATAAACAATAAACTTTAGAAAAGAAAATTGCGTTTTTAATTTAACAATCACACAACTCGAAAAAAATTTATTTTTCGCGAAACATCTGGCGTTGCGAAATGCGGCCCCAAAAAGCAAAGGAATATTTACCCCAAATTAAGGAATGTTTTTTTATTATGAAATGTAACCCATTTTTTTTTAATAAAATGTCAACCCCAAAATAATGAAAATAAGCTTTTTTTAAATTAGAAATTTGGGTTGGGGTCATATGGCGCTGCGAAATATGGCCCCAGGAAGTATGGCCCGAAAAAATAAATTAAAATTTACCCCAAATTTGGGGCTATTTTTCATATAACTCCATTTTTTTTTAATGAAAAATTACCCCAAAAAAAATTAAAAATAACCCTAAAAATAAAATGAAATATGACCCTAAATTTGGGGTAATTCGTCATTATGAAAAACACCTCAAAATTTATAATGAATTTTAACCCCAAAAAAGAACACAAAGAGAGTTATATTAAAAATTTTCGGTGGAGTGCATATGCCCGAAACTTAAAATCCCAACTTCAGAATCCCGATTTCAAACTCCGAATAATTATACAGGTTGGTTTTCGGCCATGTGCAACGATTTTTTTCCTCTTTGGTATAACGAACAATGGCTTTGCTGACTAAAGCTTCACGCTATAGCCGGCCTTCGGCCGTGCGCAAGGATTTTCTTCTCTATTGTATAACGAACACTGGCTTCGCTCACTAAAGCTTCACTACATAGCCGGCTTTCGGTCGGGCGCAAAACACAAATACCCTAAAAATGCATTATATTGCTCTTTTTATAATGTTTTGGGGTCTTTCCTAATTTAGAACTTTGGGTTCATATTTCCTGGCTTGACATTTCAGAACGCCAAAAATCTATTAAGATTTTGTTTTGCATTTTTATTTTTTTTTTTTACCTAGAATGCTGCCTTCGAAAAACACAATAAAGCAACCAGCTTTAAATCATTATCTCCTTTTGAGTTAATAAGCGATTTATTACTGGTGGTTTGATAAAATTATATAGTAAAAGATTTTTTTTAAGAAATTTTAAATTCTTTTTAACCAAAACCTAAAAAAACTCGCTGTCATTCAAATAAATTATTTATTTCACAAACAGCGTTGTCGTTTTAGTTATTTTTAATCAAAATTGCTTACTTTATTTTTCAATGTGTACGTGTTTTTTTTTCATTTTGGTTACTTTGTTTTAACAAAAAAACAACAATTAGCTTACTTATTATATAAATATCTAAAACTTCAAATCTAAACAATTTGTTGCTAAAAAAATTCCATTGCTTGCTTCACTATTCAAGACCTTTATAGTTGTATATGGTATTGGTGTATACAGCACCAATACTTTTTTTCATTCACTTAAGAACGAGCCTTAACTGTAACAAACTATCAACTAAACCATATTATTTATAAACTTTGAAGTGTAGATGGCCTCCATCTGTTTTTTTGATGATTTTTATGCTTGATGGCTCTAACTGAAACACTTAGCTGGATAAATGATAAGGCGAAAGGTGTTTGCCTCTCCGAACTTATCTCGATCAATATGATACTTACTATTTCCACAGTACAAAGCATATCTCCATAAAAGACATACCGCATAATATTGATTGATTGTCTATTGATCCCTAAAAAGTTGAAAGCTCTAGCAGATGAAACTTAGTGTTAACTTTGTATAGGAGATGTCACATAGAGTCCTTCCAGACCATATTACCTAGTGTCTACTGTAAAATTCGAACTAGCAACTAAGGCACACAATTCAAACATATAGAATCAAATACAACTTAATTAATTATTAAAATTTTTAATCATTTTTTTTTTTGCATTTTTTTACATTTTGGTTACAAAGTGATTTTTGTCGGTGCAACGCTGTTCACAAACACACAATTATTCCAATTCATACTATGAATTTTAGCGACTAATTCTCTAAAAATAAGCCCAATTTGTTTGCATACTTTAAAATAATCAAAAACAAGCAATAGTGCTGTATTCAGCTGTGTATTTAAAAATCAATTTATCTCTGGATCGTACGGTATGGGCGATAACGTGTCACCATCCCTATTCTTGGCGTAAGGTAAAATAAGGGGTAAATTTCGCTGATTGTTAAAATCAAAAAAATCTTATTTATAGAGAATATTTAAGCATCGTACTAAATTAAAAATATAAAATGAGAAAAAGTTTATAGATTATAAGAAGACTTCAAGAAGAAAAGGTTAATGGATACAAATGAGAAATTAATTTGAAAAATTTTTTTGCTCATATCTCATCCATTTGTGTACAGATCTGGATTAATTTTAATAGCAATGTATTCCGTACTTTATGTGATATAAAAATATAACAAAATAGTCCTCATCATAAATGAGGTCTTTGCAAAACCCATTTCAACATACAAACGAAAATATGGACAGACGGACAATATTTATACTTTATAGGGCCTAAGGCCAATATTGAAGAGATGACAAGCGGAATGACAAACTTATTTATACCATTTATACAAACATCTGCAGCAAACAAACTCGACTATAATTGACATGCTACAATTTAAATAATAAAGCATAATTATGATTAATTTAGGCTGTCAATAATAAAGACGATAACAAAATAAATGACTTAAAACTAAAATTTATAATAATTAAAAAAATATATTTAACACTTAAGTGGAGTAAGTTGCAAGTCATTAAACTCATTAGTATGGTCAGCTACCAAAAGAGAGGGACAAACAAAACAAAAGAGAACAAACCAAGTCAAAGTTTAAGTAACAAACCGGCTCAAAGGCTTTGAACTTGAAATACAATAATAAAACTTAAAAAACAACAATAAAAAAAATTTTAATAACAAGCCGTTACATTAAAAGAATAGTAAAAATGTTTTATCTAGATTGTCACAACAACGTTTATCAACACGAAAATAAAATCAACTTTAAATTGTAAAAAATTAACTAGAGCGCAAAGCAACAACACACAATCAGGAATGCAGAAAAAATAAGTCGAAAGAAATCAGAATTATAGAAAAAAACGATACGATATAAATCGGACAAAAAAGTAAAGGAATGATTTTATGCGAATTACTTCAAAACCAGTACTTATACTCGACTAATCTTTCAAAACCTTTCCACTGTGCAAGAGAATATTGAAAAAACATGAGAGTTAATTTGTTCCTCTTTCAGAAGTACGGTCCACTATTATTCCATTTGTAAAACGTAAAATTTGTTACAATGTTTTAAAAACGCTTAAAGCTAAATTCATTCTTTGAACTTCATACTCTAGTTTACATTTTCTTTATTATTCATAACAAATACTTTAAAAAAAGCAAAACAATTTTAAAAAATTTGTTGCAGCAATCGTTTCTCTTGAACTGTAATAAAAATTTCGTTACAATTTCCAACAAAATCAAAGAGCAAAGTAATGGCTTGTTAAGAATTCCATAAAAACCCTTAAGGGTTACATTTAACAACAACTTGCAACACAAAGAAAAAAACTTTTTATTTAGAAATTCAGCTGAACAAATCTAAAACCAGCCTGACTAAAAGAAAAGGCGGTATGTTTTTGGCGGCTTAATACAAAAAAAAAAAAAACAAACTAAATAATAATTTAGTTGTTAGCCTAGAAAACCAAACAATTATTACACAAAACTAAACTGAAAGACTTAAAACTCCAACATCAACAATTGTGGTAACACGAAACTCCATGCAACAGAATTAAATACGAAATTTGAAAAAATAACCAAAACCATCATTAATTCCAAAAAAAAAAGTTCATTAACAAGATCAAGTGCAAAAGGTCTTTTAAATGTTGACAATATTACAAAAAAAAAACGACACCATGCCACACCAATGACTCCCAGGCTACAAGAGCATTAACAACAATCAGCAGCAGCAATAACAACAACAAGAACATTAAAAAAATATTTTACCAGCGGTTTTAGACAAAAACAAAGTAGTATTTTGTTACTTAAACTTAAACAACATGTTTCACCACAAGTGTATCATTATGATTTTGGTTGGCTGGTGTTTGTTACCACAAAACGTGGCTGATTTGTGCACAAACAATAATGCAACACTATAAAGTAACAGAGTTTTCTTTTTGTCATGAGCATTTTTCGTAAAATACAAAATCGTGATTTATGATTAATTTTTTGTTTAAGGTAATTTTTTTTATGTTTTTTAAAGTTCAAACAAAAATTATTTAGTTTAAGGCCATATTTGATATGGACTTTTGAAACTTTGAGGATTTTTTTAAGGAAATTTCAAAATTTAAAAAGAAAAGTATTAAAACAGGTAAGAAATTTACAACAAAACTTTCCAAAAGTTCACAACCCACCGTCACCTTCAGGAGAACTATTTTTAAGGAAAATTTTTAAACATTGCTACAGTATAAATTTATTCTAAGAATTCGGTACTTCAGTAGGCTAACGATGAGTTAGTCTTTTAGTGCGATGGTTGCGGGTTCGATACATGTCAGGGACTCTTGTCTGTTTCACAACAACGCAAGAAATTATACAAAGACCACGCGTCATCAGGTTAGCGGCTCCCTTATAAGCTTATTTGATTTGCTCTTGTTGTTGTTGTTTTTGTATATTAATACTTTTTGGTGTTCCATTCTAGTTGTCACTGTACGCACCGAATCTGGTAAAGAAAGCATGTGCCGGAAATTTACCGTTACATTGTTTTTTCTATTTTATTTAATTTCCGATGAAAAAGCTATCATAGTTTACACGCAGAGAAAAAACATGTTAAATATGGTCACCTCCAACAAAACTATTTTTAAAGAAAATTTTAAACATATTATGTTTAATATAACCACATTATTGTCACCGACAACCATATTATGGTTAAATAAGTCCTCCATCAAGAAGCTACAACCATATTATGGTTGCCTCTTAACATGTTATGGTTAAATACGACAATAATTTGTTTTCAAATTCACAATAGTATTTTCCTCTTTTCTAAGAGCAACATGCTATGGTTTAAAAACAACCATGATATTATATTTGGAGGTAACAATAATATGGTTGTAGCTTCTTAATGAAGGACTAAGTTAACCATAATATGGTTGTCGGTGATAATAATATGGTAAAATGAAACATAATATGTTTACAATTTTCTTTAAACATAGTTTTGTTGGAGGTGACCATATTCTAACATGTTTTTTCTTAGGGTGTATGCGCCATCAGCTTAGCGCCTGCAATTTCTTTTTAGTTTTAAAGTGGTCTATTGTTATTGCGAAAGCGTAAATTAAGCTTCAAGCATTTAATGCTGTCAATAAGCGAAATTTTGAAACAAATCGGCAAAAGTCGTAAAAAGTCAAAGTCAAAGTCAAAAAAAGGGCAAAAACAAGACAAAATGTAACAATAGGGTTCTTTCTCACACTGGTAAAAGCGCAATTCTTAGAGAAGCATCGAACTCTAATGAATCAGCCGCAAAGATCAGGGCAAATGTGCGTTGAAGTAAGCTTATCTACACTTTAAAATGCTAAAGTTATAGAAAAAACTTAGCGAAAATTATGCTTTGTTGGCACAAAATTTTTGCACTATTGCGTTAAATGATTCAATGCGAATAAAGGTCTCCCAACTTTTACGAAAATGTTGCAGACACGTACACGTTGCGGTCGACTTCAATTGTTGAAACATAGTTACTAAAAATAAGAAAACGTGTCATATGATGTTGTCTGTTTAAAAGAAAACATAACATTTATAAAATTTTATAACGATGAATTACAAAAAAATAGTTTTTTGTAATGCTGGGAACACAATTGTGTCGTACGTCGAAGAAACCTATGACGTATCCCCGTAAATTTCTACAAACAAGCTTCAACTACCCATAATTCCATCGTAAACGTATCTTGTTTTCAGCTGAAAATAAAATTCCATTTTTATTCCAATTGTTGTGTATTTCTTTTTTTTTAATATCTTTTCAAATATTCAATTTGAAAACACGAAAATAAATTCATTTTATATTTTGAATTTCCTTTTTCGATGACAAAACGGTCGTAACTGGCGTATGAAATGTTCGTTAGGCTTTTTGTGCATTTTGATCAAAAATATAAAAAAACGTCGTGTAAATCGATGAAATGTTCGCCCTATAAGAAAACATACACAAACATAAAATTCATTTAAAGCTAAAGGCCCGACTATAAGCTTGCTTAAGCTTCTCTCAAAAATTAACAAAAATCCTCACAAATGCATTTCAAAACACAAAACCAAAACACATTTGACTCTGTACGATAAGTTTCTCACCTTTCTTAAGCAAATGATATGATATTGACACATCCCACATCCAACTTAAGCATATTATAGTTGGGCTTTAAGGCCCATAGCCTAGCTTTACCAACTGTCAAAAATTCTCTTAAAAAAACAAAAATAAAATCAAAAAATATATGATTCCGTACGGAATGTGCGATCAGTTTCGCACTTTGCCTAAGCAAATGACGATTTCATAAAATTTAACAAAAAGTTTTCTTAAGTTCAATATGGTTTGCCTCATATGATTTACATGTATTCGTACATTTGCTTAAGCAAAAATCCCTAACCCGTAATTAAAACGTCGGCAGTAACTTTAATTTCTTTCTCATTTCATTGTTTTAATATTTCTTTTTAATTTTCTGTTTACAAAATGTATGAAATTTTATAAAAGTATGGCAGCATTGTTGGGAGAACAATTGTATATAATTGAGAGCATTACAAATAAACGTTCTCAAAATAAAATAGATTTCATTTTACGACGGCTTTCAACGACAGATTTTTATGTGAAATTGTACGGAAAATGAGGTCTCGATGTAGTTCTGTTTGAACACTTGTACGTAAAAACGGAGAAAAATATGAGTTTTATCAGGTTCATACGCAACGCAACGTAACGTTTACGTTACAGTACCTGTTCAAACAAAAGCTTGGTAAGAAAAAAGGAAAAGCTGATTAAATGACGTAAATACTTACGTAATGGTAACAAGGTCGGAAATTTACATATGTAAGTTATTTAAGACACAAACCCTGTTTTAAAAGTTTTTAAATTATACACCCAATTTATTCTTAAAAAATTTATATTTTTATTTTTAATTTCTTCCACCAAGCTAGTGTTTGCTTTAACGTTTCGAGCTAAATTTTAACATTTAAATTTATATTCAAATATTAATAAAACCATTAAAAAATGTTAATTTGTGGTAAATTAAGCAGCTTAAGGCGTATAAAGTTTTTTAACAACATTTACCCAGAAAAATCATTTATTAAATCACAAACAACCATGACTTTTAAACAAATTCTATCATCTTCTTTTTTCTTCTTTGACAAGACTTTATTTTAAGGCGTAACAAAAATATTCATTATTCATGTGGCATTTGAAAATTTCTTTGTAATCCCAATAAAACTCCAAGAACAATTCATATTCTAACGTTTTCAACACGTTCCGAACTAAAATTATTAAATAAACTCATACATTGTATAGAAAATTGTTTAATTCATGTCGTTTTTTTATCTGTTTCTTTTTTAAAATGAACAAAAACATTTTAATTCATGTTTAACTGTTTGTTTTTTGCCTCAAAAATCACACCATCATGTTTAATTGTTTTCAGTGTTTAAATAAAATGTTTTTGAATCGAAACTTGAGTTTGAATGACTATTTTTTTCTTTAAACTGTAGTTGTTTGATTGTTTGTATGTTTGTTCGTTTATTTGTCCATTTGTCTGTAACACCTTAAAACACATAATGATTTAAATGACTTTGACATTTTAAAAGTGTTTATTGCTTTTATCTGTTTGTACTTCGTATGCAAAAGATCATGATTAATTGAATTTTTTATGGTAAATTTTAAATTTATTTTTAGTTTTTTTATACTGAGATTTAATTTTTATATTTATAAAATTATGTGTTTTGCTATCACCCTTTTAAATTTTATAGAGGTGTAGTGAGAAAGTTTAATTATAATTTTAATAAATCGTGGTGACTGGCTGTGTTTTGAAATTAATTAATTTTTATAGTTTAATTAAATCCTACATGCCTTAATTTTTTTTTATATCATAAAGAATAAAAAAATTTTTTATAGCTTAAAAGTAACAGTAACAAATTGAAGGTCACCACAAATAATAATTATATCGCTATAACGGCTCCTTTGTTCAAATTTTAAATTTGCGAAGAATAAATAGAAGCACACATTTCGCATTAAACATAAGATATAAGATAAGTCTTCTCCTCTTGACGCTTACGAAAATGACCAAAGCGGGAGGTTCAAGGCGTTTTTAGTAAAATATTTAGTAATGCACACAAATGTGACAAAAGTTAATAAAACTGGCAAAGTAAGCTCAAAAGACAACATCATTCTCACAAATGCGTACGACATTGACTCCGCCAAAGATTATAATTTCACACCTTGTTTAAGAGCCGGAGAAATCTAACCGCAGCTGTCTTCCATCACATCCTGGTAGCTTCTGTCAAATAGCAACAGCACGTAGGGGTTCCTTCATGAACCGAACTTTACCGCGAGATCAATTCTTCACAGGACGTCACCCTACCCACGATTTTGGTTTTAAACCAGAGCACTACGTGCTCTCCTGAATAGTATGTCTTCATTAAAAAGGCTGAAGCAACCTTGCATTACAAAAGCAAGGCTTCCGCAAAGGCAATCATCCTGAAAGACTGCCAGAAGAATACTATACGGAGACCTCACCAGTAGTCGACCGGTTTGCACCGCGTGCTACTGACTCCCGTAGCACTCTTAGTATATAGTTTTGAGAAACAACTTCGTGTTCAATGAAGTCCATTGGACCCCAAGGAACTCTGTCTTCTGGTAGGGATTGACCTCAACCAGACTTGCCACGAAGGATTTAACACCAAAAGGTGAAGTATTCCTAAGACGATCCCTACAACAACCAGAGTGACAACTTACTAAAAAAGAAATAGTGGACTATTCAGCCTTTATAAGGAAAACTGTATTCCGCCAAACTTTTTTTTTCTTATTTTCGTATTAGCTTTCTTTAGAAACTTGTTTTCTATTTGTTTCCTTTTCCGTAGCCCTTTTTCCTCAAACAAAGATAACACTAGAAACGTAAGTTTAAGCCAGAAAAAACCAAGTCCAATCTTATTTTAGTTAAAAAATGTAAATAAATTTTGTGTCACACCTGTACAAGTGCGGTTTTATAAAAATGGTAGTTGCTCTCCGATTCACACCTTCTCTTCTAATTACCGTTCTCTATGTCTTAAATATTTTAATGAGATGACCTCGATTTGCCTTCTAAAACAAAACTTACAACTTAAATGTACTTACAAAATACTATTGAGACCAGATAATGATTTTTTTAAATGCCAAACGTACCTGTAAAAAACGAAAACAAAAAATGTACCATTAGAAAACAAAATAATCACAAGAGATATTTGCATTTATACTATTTAAATACAAAAATAACACAAAAAGTAAATGTTTATAATAGATATCCTAAACTGGGTCATATTTAAATTCAAGAAAGATAGAAAAAAATCAACAACAATATTTAAATCAAAAAAAAAAAAAACTAGCACACAGACGCATTAAAATAAAAATGCACAATTTTGTTTAAAATTCACTTTCTGCATAAAACAAATGAAACAAAACTACAACAAAAATAATACAAACAATTTCACTGTCACACAACATGAATCAATGTCACTCTGCCAATGGCCAAAGAAACTTTGCCACAACAAAAATGTTATAAAAAAAAATCAAACATGATAAAACAACACCCAACCAACAAATAACTGGGTTAACAAGTGTTTTCTTTAACGCACATTTTATACTAGAAAATGAAATTACTTCCCCTTAAAGCCATACAACCAAGCCAAGAGTCACTTACACTAGCAGCAACAGCAACAAAATTGTTGCAACACACTTAACACACACTTAAATTTAAAATTTAAAAAAAAATTAAACAAAACAATTATTTAGACATGCTGCTAGGCAAAAAGAAGACGAACAAGAAGGAAAAAATAGATGTCCAAAGAGAAAATTCTTACCACCCAAAATGAAAAACATCCAACAACTCAAAAGACATGTTTTTCTTTAAGGATCGAGAAATTAAAACAATTTCTCCTTTTAACTAAAAGCGTTGACTTTTTTTCTTTTTTTTCTTTTTTTTTTTGGATGGCGATCAATGATGTCCAAATGATCTTGAGAAATTGTAATTTTATTTTTTCCAATTCATTCATACACTTTTACTTCTAGGAGGTCTTGTTTATTATTCTGTTTTCTTCTCTGTGTCTAATTTATAGTAGAAACTCTTGTAAAAGAAAATGATATTTTTATCAATGAAATTTTAGTTAAAAAAAAACTATCAAGAGGCGCGCAAACACTCGTTCCATAGTGCGTAAACTTTACCATAAAAATGTCGCCAGTTTAAATTATGTTCACATAGCCATAATTGGCTTTAAGCGTTTTAAAAATCTTACTACACTGATATAAATAACTTGTTTGACGGTTTTATTTTGTTTTTTGTTAAAAAGTGATGCTGTCTAAAAGTTTAGAAGATGTTTCTTGTTATAAAAACAACAAAAAAAATTTATATTTTTGTTGTAGAAAACACCAAGAAGCGAAGGTTTGAACCAACTCAAATGCAACATTTTAAACAAATAAACACACAGAAAAAACAACTGATTTCAATTAAAAAATTTTTGATATTTAAAAAAAAATGTATTCATTTCGCACCAGTTAACAATTTATAAGTATCAATTTAAAATAAACGTTCAATTCACTTGATTAAATTTTTAATTAAAGCTGTCTTTATTTCTGATAAATGGTTTAATTGAATAAAAATTTACGAGAATTTTGCTGTGTACGCATGTTTTTTTTTTTTTTTGTATAAAGAGTTTTTTCCCGGAATTTCACGTCCCGGGAATTCCCAGAATATTCTCAATTGCTGCCTTCGCGAGAATTGAAAACAATTGAATTAAATTCCCGTAATTCCCGGGAAATTTTGAACTTGTTTAACTTAACTTCGAGAATGAGCTTTATATAAGGCCTTTGTTAAATTATATACCAATCTTCACAAAATTTGGTGATATATATAATGTATTTGTTGAAATTTAATGACAATCGGTGCATTCTACTAACTATTAATCTTAGAAAATTCCAAATTTTTTAAGTTATTCCACATTTGGGTTCATAACTTTTTTCCTACTGCACCGATTCTGGTGGATTTAGAAACTATTTAAGATCCTAATAGTCATTTTCTGTTAACCCGTTTGAAAGTTAGGGTGATTTTAACAGACGGATATTACTAAAACGACTTATGCCCGTAATTTCTACAAAAAGAGAACTTGTCGTGTTCGTACCTAACAGTTATCTTTACCTACTTCAACGTTTTTTGGCCTACGTGTTTTTACCTTCAGTTTTCTCTGAAAATATGACAGCTTTTACACCATAGATTTCTATACACAGCTAGACTTAATTTCGTAGAAATTACGGGCATTAGAATTACTCAGGGAATGTATATACTTTATGGGGTTTTAGGTGCATATTAAAATAAGTTTCACTAAGAATGAAGAACTTAGTATACCATCATTCACTACTGCTGGTTAAGCTTATAGATATGTAAATAAATATTATCAAAAGTAATTTTAACGGATCTAGAAAAATGCCAAGATCTTATAAATTTCCTTTTCTTTAAATGGATTTCCACTTTGTGTTAGCGTTAGACATTTAAGGTAAAAACTATTTTTCCTCTGTCCAAATTTTTTTTTTTTTTTAACAAACATCAAAGAAATCTGAAATAACAAAAAGAAAAACGACAAGATGTAACAACAACACATGACAATCTTAGGCAGAGAGTTTAACAGAAAAAAAAGAGAGAAAAACAAAAGATTTAGAACAACGTTGAAAATAGATTTTGCGTCAGAGAAAATTGTATTACCAACATAGAATACGACTAGAAGGGACGGTTCGTGCTATAGAAAATGACATAATAATAAGTTTTGAAGTCAGGATGCATTTTTGTAAAATTACGTAAGACTTGTGGAATAGCGTTAAGTACCCTTAAAGGGTACAAGTCTTACGTATTATTGCTTGAACATTTTTAAAGAACAATAACAAAGTATCATGACAGGGTTGTATTTTCCTTAAGATACGAAAGACATGTGTGATAGTGTAAAGTACCCTTAAGTACTACTTAGTTTTTAATTGTAAATATTTTATTGTATACAATTAGAATTTTTTATCAAATTTTTTTGATTCCGGGGAAAGCGGCAAAAAAATTATTTTCCCGGTACTCCCGCACATAATAAAATTCAATTTACCGTATTTAATAACATATTTATTTACATTTTAATTTAAAAGATTTTGTTATTCGTGCTAAATTCCCAGTTTTTATTCTTGATAAAAACACTTGAAATTTATTGTTGTTGGGATAAGCTATTCCTATGCGCATTTCACTGGTTGCTTAGGCCAGATCATCAGGAAACTTCATACATAAAGATTTTAGAAAAACTTAAGATATTAACCATAGATGGGGGTAGTGCATTCATTTTGCAGTTTCAACTCACACTTAGTGATAGTGCAAAAATATTGCAATCATTTTGTTGATGTTGAGTGATGAATTGAAAATTTGCAGCCTCACTAAACATGAGTGATAGTGATGTTAAAAAATTTTGCACTCAAAAAAAAGTAGTTTGATTTAAAATAAAGCAATCATCAGCTTATTGCAACTTTTTTTTTCTTCACTCATTTGAGTGCAACTTAAATTGGTGCACTAATTTGTAAATTAAAAACTTGTTTTTTCATGACTAAAGCCATTAATTATACCGTTATTGACAAAATATCATTTTGTTTAATGTTTTTACTTATGTATATCCTCAAAAGAAATCAAAAAAACATGCACATACAAAGTTACATTTTTTAAATTTTAGTGAGACAATATTTGTATGCAGCTTTTTTGATTGCATGTCCGAATTTTGCACTATTTGATTTGAGTGCAGATTTTTGCATTCAAATCTGCGTTTAGTGATAGTGAAAAAATTTGCAATATCACTCAAAATTTTTTAGTGGTAGTTAAAAAATAACAATCATCACTAAAGCTGGTAAAAAAGAGTGCAAACTACTTTCTTTGCAGTTTTATTTAGTGATAGTTCAATGCTGATTTAAATCAATATTTAGTGCACTACCCCCAACTATGATATTAACCAAAAAGCAACCAGTGATTTGCGCATAGGAATAGCTTATCCCATCAATAATAAATTTAAATTGTTTTTACCAAGAATAAAAACTGGGAATTAAGCACGAATAACAAAATCTTTTAAATTAAAATTTTGTATTCCCAAAAATTACTTTTAATAATAAACTGGCAAATGCACGGCCCGAAAAAAAACTTAACTGGCAACATGCTTTTGCAAGTTGTTTTTTTTTGCATTTTGTTTTTTCTTAACCTACTTACAACTACAATTAATGTTGGCAGAATTCCAATCAATTGTAGTGGGGAATGTAAGAAGAGATAAACTCACTATTTATTGTTGACGTTTTTTTTTAAACTTTGATATTGTTACAAGTAGAACTGTTGCTTATGATTCTTATACGCTTAACAGTTCTATTTGGTTTAATATCTTTAGTTTTTCTAAAATCTTTATGGATGAAGTTTCCTGATGATCTGGCATAAGCAACCAGTGAAATGCGCATAGGAACAGCTTATCCCATCAACAATAAATTTCAAGTGTTTTTATCAAGAATAAAAACTGGGAATTAAGCACGAATAACAAAATCTTTTAAATTAAAATGTAAATAAATATGTTATTAAATACGGTAAATTGAATTTTATTATGTGCGGGAGTACCGGGAAAATTATTTTTTTGCCGCTTTCCCCGGAATCAAAAAAATTTGATAAAAAAACTCTAATTGTATACAATAAAATATTAACAATTAAAAACTAACACCTAATTTTCACGATGATTTAAAAGACATGTCTTTTTTGTAGTTCTTTTTCAAAGAAACTTCAAAAAACATGTTAAATTTTCACAATGTTTCTTTTTTTGTTTGATTTTTTTCTGTTTTCCTTATATGTATGTATGTATATGTAAAGGTATTGAATTTTTTAAAATTAAATTTTTTTATTTTTCTATATTTTAATAAACAATTGTCATTTTGAAATAAAAATACAATAAAATTAAAAAACAAAATTAAGTGCAAAGAGGAATGTCAAAAGAATCACAGAAAATACGATTCATGTCTTTTTTTCTACCCTGCTTACTTCTCTCCCCCGCTCGCTATCAAACTAAAAAAGACATGTTTCAAAAATAGGGGAAAAAATCATCATGAAAATTGGGTGTAAGTAGTACTTAAGGGTACTTTACACTATCACACGTGTCTTTCGTATCTTGAGGAAAATACAACCCTGTTATTGTTCTTTAAAAATGTTCAAGCAATAATTAAATCAGGACAGTATTTTTGTCAAAATACGTAAGACTTGTACCCTTTAAGGGTACTTAACACTATTCCACAAGTCTTACGTAATTTGACAAAAATGCATCCTGACTTATCATGACAGGGTTGTATTTTACTCTTTAGAGATGCAATTTTGGTCATTTTCCATATATGTAGTACTAAAAAATACGACAGTGAAACAGATAAATAAGTCATCCTCGAGGCCTGCAATTTTTGTTGCATCCATTTATGACCTTATTGGTGATAGGGTTGAGAAGATTGGGAAGGGGTACTCAGTTTCCTGTACTCTGCAATTCTGTTTTGTTTTGTTATTCTCACAATTTTTAACTTGTAGTTGGCTGTAGGTGTATTTTTATTTATATATAAAATATAAAAAGGAAAAGAGGAAAGAGAAAATAATAATACAAATATTGCAAAACTATAATTTTACAATCTGAACAAAAATGCAATTTCAAAGCAAAATTTTTTTAAAATTTCAGCAAAAAAAATTGCAAGTCTGGACGATGACTAATTTTGGTAAAGTTGATTAAAAATTAAAGGTAATGCAAATTTTCAGATGCTTTTTCTTTATATGTACGTACGTATATGTGTATTACACAAAAAACTTTCAGTCAGCTGTTTTTGTTTTCGAAATTGTATCACTTATAACTTGTTTATACTCTTTACAAAATAGAATGATTTAGATATAATGAATAATATTCCTTGTTGTTTAATTTAACCCTTCGTCTACATAGTTTTGAGAATAAAACCCTGCTAAAAAAAGTTCTCTTTATGACTGTTTCAGCGCGGAAATTCCGCTTTTTGCTGTAACAACCGTTTTAAACGATGACAATTGTTGCAATATGTTTCCTTTTGTTTGATTCAAAACTTATTATTAAGTCATTTTCTATAGCAAGAACCGCCCCTTCTAGTCGTATTCTATGTTGGTAATACAATTTTCTCTAACGCAAAATCTATTTTCAACGTTGCTCTAAATCTTTTGTTTTTCTCTCTTTTTTTCTGTTAAACTCTCTGCCTATGATTGTCATGTGTTGTTGTTACATCTTGTCGTTTTTCTTTTTGTTATTTCAGATTTCTTTGATGTTTGTTAAAAAAAAAAAAAAAAATTTTTTACCTTAAATGTCTAACGCTAACACAAAGTGGAAATCCATTTAAAGAAAAGGAAATTTATAAGATCTTGGCATTTTTCTAGATCCGTTAAATTGTTTGTTTGCTTTTGGGTTTTATTTTTTTTTTTACAATTTAAATAGGTTGAAGACAACCAACTCTTACTTTAGAAATTGATTTAATTTCGTACTTAATGTCGTACCATAAAATTTAATTTGCTTTGATTTAATAAATTCTTCGTTTTTTTCTTCACCAAAAAATCGTAAAAATTTTTTATATTAATAAAACATGAGATTTCTAGCCATTTTTTGGATTTAGAAAGAGTGTTTGTCTAAAGTGTTTCTTATGAAAAGAAGATTATTAAAAAAAAAAACTGAGGAAAAAATTAAATATTTTTATAGATCATAAATTAAAGTGAATAAATTAGTAAATTTGCCGTATAATAATATATAAATGAATTTTTAAAATTATTATTTCAAAAAAACAATTAGGCAATTTAAAAGGTATTCTATTGTGCCATATTGTTTGTTTGTACATATATGATATATGGGGTATTCACAAGGTGTGCTATCATGTTATATTGTCATAATGTTCCAACATTTTACAATGATTTAAAAAAATTGTTGTTGCTTTTTAAGCAAAAGTTATAGTTAATAGAACTTTACTTGCTATGTTTATTGTTCTGTCGTAATTAATCAGAAGAGACCTGCGCTGAGCGGCTGAGCCGCGACGCATTAGTTTTTGTAGCCGTCGCCGTTGATGGTATAGTTTTATCTGGCTAATATCCGAAATTAACCTGCGGCTAGCAATTTGTGCAACAAAACAATTGCGGTGTCAAACTATATCGTCTTAAAACTCTGATATTAGGTAAACAAACAAAATAAAATTTTTTTGTGACTTGCGTCTGAAAAATGGAAAACAGTCAGGTATGATCTAATTCAATTTATAAATTCATGGATTGGAATTAAAAAATATTTTGATGTTAGGTAAGTATTTATTTTTTATATTTGTTTTAAATCAGCTGATTTCAATTCAAAATAGCACACTAAATTGTGAGGGGTTGTTTGCAACAGTCGTATTTTTTCATGTTATTAATTTAAGACATATGACTTTATGACACCTTGTGAATCTCCCAATAGTTTTATATATGTGGCATCCATAAAAATATAGCAAATATAGCATCCTTGACTGACCGGGGATTGAACCCAAGTTCACGGACAGGTTTATCTGACATGTTTCGATAGTAATCACACCTTGATAGATCGAAATTTGTTGTTGTGAATGTTTATCAATTTTTTTAGTGATTTACATTATCTTCCTTACTGCTGTTTTGCATACTTTTTGTCAAGAATTCGTCTCGAAGTTCAAATAACATTTTTCTGATTTATTTGTTGTTTTCTTTTTCACTTTTATTTTTCTTTTTTCTCTGACTTTTTCAGCCTTAGCCTTGTGCCTTAGCTGTTTAAAAATAATTAATATTGTGGTTATTTTATTGAACTGTTTATGGTTGATTGCACTAATTATATTTTAAAAAATGTTGTTTTGTAAAACTATTTTTATATTCAAAATTTTTTATTTTTCGAATTTATTCTATGAGCTTAATTTCAGTTAGTTATTTTTTTTTTTAAGGAATAGAACTATTACAAAAAAAAAGCTTTATAAAATACATAAATGAAATTAAGCTCATAGAATAAATTCGAAAAATAAAAATGTTGAATATAATATAAAGTGACCTACGAAAGGAGATAATTCCCAGTTACTATTTTTATTTCTTAAAAAAATCGCTTGTTTCTTCCAAAAAAATGCCTATAACACATTCAATCACCTTTAAAAAAAACTCTAATCTTCTAAAAATCGCTAATATACGTTTTTTCTTCTTTTCTGCATTTTGAGTTAACCGTGGTTATTGATATGACCAACACCAATTGATATTAAATTTCAATGAGTTAACAATTTTTCTAATTATATCCAGCGGTAAGTAAAAACGTACGAGTATCGTTAAACACCGAATGTGGCTGTTCGTTGTAAAGTGATATTATTTAAAAATAAAAAAACCAAGTAATTGTTTGATTCCAAATAGCAAATGTAACCGGAAGTTATGAAGTTGTATCTAAAAAAACCACACAATACCATTATCATCAACATCTTCATCATCAGCACCTCAAAAACTAAAAAGTACAAATGGAAACCGTCACCTCTTTTGCTACTAACACAAAACTACTGACACTAGAAAAACCAATTTCTGACCACGATTATGAATGAATGAAGGAAAAGAAATGCATTATATTCAAAAATATTTTAAAAGTTACTAGTTCCGTATACAAATATCAAAAAGTTTGAAGTCTCTATTAGCCTGAAGTTAAATTTTTTGGAATTAAAAAATTTTTCATCTCTTATTTAATTAAATTTTTTTTTTTTTTTACATTTATGGCGAAAATTATAAAACATGTATAATATCATAATCATATTACAAAAATCTCTTCTTTAGAAAATAAAAAATCTTTTAATGAATTTCATTACCAGGAGAAAGTTATAAAAAAAAAATAATAAAAAAACAGAAATTAAATCTTTCAAGTTCTGTTTTTGTTTAGATGACTTTTTTTAAGATTTTAAAAAGTAAAAGTTACAATTTTATCAACACCAAAAAAGTTAGAAAACCACACACATAATTTGTTTAAAATTGTTGTAAAAACAACACAAAACTTATCGAAATATCTTTATGAGCTATTAAATCTTTTCAAATAATAGTAATTTTAAATAAAAAATATTTGAAATTTTTTCCTACACCCCGTACCAAAGTAAGGTGTGCCTTTGTTAAGTGTGTATGTGTGTGAAAAAAACGGAAACAACTATTTTTTTTAACAGTTATTGGAGTCAAATAAAATTTTTTTTACACCTGTCCAAATCTTAGAAACTTTAGACAACATCACGAATTGTTTTCTATTTTATGATGAAATAAAGAAATTTTACAAATTTTATTATTTGCCAAGACATAAACAATGAATATGATTATATAATTTTCGCATTAACTTTCACGTTTGATTAAAGAGTTCAAAAGAAATGCTAAAATAAATTTTTTAGATTTTATCAAAAATATTTGAAATGTAGAAAAGGTCCGAAAAAATTAATTAATAAAATTAAAAAATTAATTGTTATACAACAACTTAATGGACAGACTGCATGGCATTAAACTATAATAGAAGATTAAAATTAAAAATAAGCCCCAGTAAAACTTCTTATAGAAAAAAGACGCAAACAAAGCAGACAAAGAAAATTTTTCCCTGGCTGATGCAACAAAAATACTGATTCAAGAAAATAAAGAGCACAAAAAATCTTCACGGATAAGTGCTAAACGGAGCCAAAGTAAGCCCTCATTTGAGCCTAAGTACCAGCTATGAAGTATGTACTAATAAGCTCTGCAAATACATACATACTATGGGGCATTAGGGTGACAGTTAAAATCAAAAGTTGGATTTCTTTAGGTCTCAGCCGCCAATTAAGTGGGTATTGATAAAAAAAACAACGCAAAAAAATTTTAGGACGATCGGCGAAGGCTAAGCTGTCCCTCACGCCCACCAAAGTTTGAGAAAAATTATATTCTACATGAAATCTGACTTTTATGTTTCATAACTTATAAAATATTAATTTTGTAGAATAGTTCTTAACAAGTTTTTCCTTTTTCTCTTATTAAACAAAATAAACTGAAATACATATATCGAATAACCCACTATAAAAAATAAAATTTTTTATATATTAAAGAAACGCATTTTCTATGAATCACGTATCTTTAATTTTGTTGAAAACCATTTTTATTATTTATATAAACAAAAACAGACCTAATTCGGGTACGCTGAAGCCAGTGATGGTATCCGTTTTTTTAGGTTAGCTTTTGTTTTGGAGATATACTGTTATTTCGAAAATGAAGGAGGTTGCACAACATATATTTGCGTTACTCAAAAACGGTTGAGGTTGTTGAATAAACTAAAAAAGCCGAAATTCTGCAATAAAATTACCTTTAAAAAAAAAAGCCTAAAGGTTTTTCTTATATGCGCAGTCATTTTAGAAACTTAACTTTTTTAGTAAGAAATAAATAATTTTTTAGCGAAATTTCAAAATTTTGGTTTGGTTAATGGAGGTTGGTTATATATTTTATACTTCTTGGCAGTTATGGCGCTTTTTCTTCAGTATATTCCTAGTCTGTATTGAACATTTTATATCTGAGGCCCCTTAAGGAACAGAGAGAGCTGTAAGGTATGTTAAAAACAAATGATGGGGATAAAAAATAAAGTGGGATCGGTCATACATTTGACTCATCAAGGGGCATCCTAGACGCTGCCAAATTTAAGATTTTCATTAAACCGCCATATTTATAAAGGACGGTTGGGGATATATGGCGAGTATTTTTAAAGAAAATGTTAAGCACAAAAAACTAAAGAAGTTTCGTCATATATTTTACATCCCTAGGAGCGATTCCTTGGCAGTTATGGGCCTTTTTCTTCAATATATTTCTAGTATGTATTGACAATTTTGTATGGGAGCCCCCTTAAGGTATGGAGAGAAACGCACACAAATACTGACGTTGAATTGACGTGTGTAAGAAAAAATTGTTCTAAAAAAAAATTCGCATTAATGCTGCTGTTTGCTCTTTTTTTTTGGTTACTTTTTGTTAAATATGAGATTTAGAGAAAACTTGTTCAGACACAAGTTGTTGGAAACTTCACTAATAATATCTTCTATGTAAACGATGTTTATGTAAAATTAATATTTTCCAAGTTATGAGGCACAAAAGTCGGACTTAACGATTTTTCTTAAACTTTGGCGGACGTGAGGGACGGTTTAGCCTTCACCGATTGTCCTAAAACCTTTTTTGGTGTCGTTTTTTTATCAATACCCAGCGAATTGGGGGGTGAGAGCATGGAAAAATAGAAAAAAAATATGCTTCATACAGTTAACGACCACCCTAATGGGGCATTCCATGCCAAATCGGATGGTTAAAAAAAAGCCATTTTCTGGTAAATTTTGCCATTTTTTTTAAATAAACTTTACAATAACTCTTTTTTTAAGGTTTTTGTTCATAACTTCCTTAAATATGGTCCAAATTGAAATTTTGCGATATATTTAATATCCTAGTAAAAACTTCGCCTGCAAAAAAATGGGTTGAGTAATCAGAAAAACACAAGAGCACTACTTACAATTCTACTGAAAGAACCAATGAATTTTACATGGAATGTCCCAAAATGAACGCATTCAAAAGTAAGTCATTATTTTTTTACCTAAATACATCCAGTAGTCAAAGAAGTTGTTATAGATGTAGTTATAGAACAAAGCTACTAAATAATGAGTTTAAGAAGCTATTCATTTGGAAAAAGTAAGCGAAGTTTTTACTGGGATATAAGATGAAAAAAATAGAAAATAAAATACACCAGGTTTTTTTAATAAGATTTTTTGATTATAAATTTTAAATCGAATTTTTGAAAATGAGTCTATTCTCCGATATGTTTGAAAATTTTTAACTTAAACTTCTATCCAAACAAAGACTTTTAAGCCCGGTCCGGTAATGAGCCTTCAATATTCACTAAATTTTTTCGATTTTTGAACATTTAAAAAAAAATGTCATCTTAGATACAGGGTTTAAAATGCTTTCGCCATATAAGCAAAAGCAGCCAAATTTTGCCTTTTTCCTATTTAAAAAAAAATCAAAAATAAAAAGCCGACAAGTTCCACTGCTAAAAAAGCCCACACTTTTCAAAAGCAGCAGCAAAATAAACACACTGTTTTTGAAAAGTAACCTTTTAATGGACAATGGCTTTTTCCAACTATTGCTTTTTTAACAATAGCAAAAATTTCTTATTTGATGGCACTCAAAAAGCAACGGCAATCACTTTTATGTTGTAGGAAAAAATATCTAGGAAAAAGAATGAAACAAACAGCTTCTGTCAAACAGCCGCCAAATCAAAAAACAATGCATGTTAATAGACGCAAAATAGGAGATAAAAGCAGCGCAAAAGGCTGCTGAAAGGCACATGATTGCAAAAAAATACTCGACGACGACAAGTTATATTTTTCATGCAAAACAAACACAACAAGAATTTGTTATTGTTTTCTATACAATAAAATAATCAAATCAACGTCACAATTTGTGTGCTTTCCACTGTTGCCAATTTAGAGATTTTCCCGCTAATTCTAGCGTTTTTGAAACCTCAATCGCGGGAAAAAATAGGTTTTAGCGGTAAGCGGGAAATCTAGAGATATTCAAACATCTCACAACGGCTCATTTTCGCTATAAAAACCTTTCTTAAATTTTAAATATACAGACAGATTTTATACTTTTTCTTAGGCCCCTATTACGGTTCACAACTCAACTCAGTTGTGTTGTAATTTTTTAATTTTTGTATTATGGTTTACAACTTTACTTTATTGCGGCGAACAAAACCATTTAAAAATTACAACTCAAAACAATCAGTTGTCTTATTTACAAATCAACTGAGTTGAGTTGTGAACCATAATAGGGGCCTATTATTTTGTTTTTCTGTCTAATAACTTCTAGTTTATGTTCATGGTTTTACTTACTTTTGCAGTTTTAGTGAACTGAAGATTGTATGTCACATTTTTTTCGATTTTCAGTTAGTTTTTTGAAAGGGCAACTTTAAGCTTGCTAAAAATTTTGTAACAAAGGGTAAAGTATTGATCTAAATTGTTTTAATAGATCGCAAGCAATATATTTAACTAACTTTCATCAAACTTATTTTATCTAATTACTTAAAACGGCAAAAATTTGCCAAAAGTAGCGTAAATGTTATAAACTTTTTTGCGTTTTAGGGTATACTAAGTTTGTCATTCCGGGTAAAATGGTTTCAATATTCATCTAAGACCCCATAAAGTATATATATTCTGGGTCCTTGAGTAATTCTAGGTCGATTTAGCAATGTCCGTCTGTCTATCCGTCTGTTGAAATCACACTCACTTTCGAACAACTCAAAAGAAAAGATAAATATTGGTATCATATTGTTTCTAGTTTTTCTATAGCAATATCGATTCAGTAGGAAAAGAGTTATGAATCAAAATGTGAAACAACCAGCCTAAAAATAATTTTATTACTAGTGGCTGATTGCATATATTGATATAAGATTTCTTATATGACTAAAAATCATACTGTTAAATTTCGTGGAGATCGGACCATAATTAGCGTTAGGCCCAATATACAGCCCACTCCCAAAAAACAGCTATATATGACTAGAAATCACCCTGTAAATTTTCGTAATTATCAGTCCCTCATTTACCATAGGCCCCATATACAGCCCATTCTCAGAAAACAAGTACGCCTAAACCCGTAACAAATAATGCAATTGTAATTTTGTTATATTACAGTTTATATGAAGAGAAATCACACTCTCAACTTTCATGAAGATCAGACCATAACTTACCAAAGGCCCCATAAAAAGCTCACTCTCGAAAAAAACTTTAGTACGCCTAAAACGGTAACAAATATCGCTATTATAATACATTGTCTGCCACAGTTTTATATGACAATAAATTTCACCGTCAACTTTCGTGCCGATCGGTCGATAGCTTACCATTGTTCCCATATAAAGCCTTCTCTCCGAAAAAACTTTAGTACGCGAAAACCGTAACGCTCTCAATCTGTGTTCTATTATAATAAACTTTGGTCAGCCATAGATTTATAAGACTATAAATTACTTGTAGGGTATCAAAGATTCGGCACAACCGAATACATCACTATAATTTTTTTTGGGAAGAAAATAGCTAGCGAAGTTGGAAACCTTAGTATGTAACGTAATTTGAGAGTCTTATACCTTTGAAAAAGCAATATATGTATCTATATTTATATAAAACTTTTGAAAATGTTTAGCTTTTAGCGGTATTTTTAAAATAATTCCCGCTAATTTAAATATTTAACGGTTTCTAGCGGTTTTGAAGTCCAATTTGGCGGGAAGTGTCCAAAAAAAGTTGGCAACAGTGGTGCTTTCCCTTTTACAAGCGGTATGATATGTATTTTATCGTTGTAATCTGCCTTCTTGCAGAGCTAATAGCTCTGCTCAGACTGCTTTTAGCACACACTTCAGCTGCTTTTCATTTTATTGAATCGGCTTTTTGTTATTATCAGCCAGAGAAGAATTTTTGTTTTTTGAATTTTAGATTTTTTTGGTTTGTCTTTTTTAACCAGCTCTTCTTTTAGGAAAAAGTAAAAAAGCAAAAGGCGAAATAATTTTTTTTTAGCTTTTGCTTTTTAGGTGGTTGTCCATTTTTGTCGCTGGCTGGTAAAAAAGCAATTGTCAAAAACTAAAAATATACAAAATAGGAGATGTGCTTTTTTGCACAAACGAAAAACAAAACATTGGCTATTGGAAAAAAATTACAAATTTTAATAGCAGTGGCAAAAGCAAAAATAAAAAGCATCCAGCTGATGGGTGCTTTTAAACCCTGCTTAGATACCGATTTTTGACTTTTTTTAATTTTCAAAAATCCGATTTTACGTGAAATGCCCCATATGTATTTTTCTATTTGCAGAAAAATGAAGCATGTGTAAATATGTACATAATCAAATCTTATAAACAAATTGTTTTGGTTTTTTATAGAAAATATTACGTTGTGTCGTTGATTTAATTCTTATTTTATATTAAAAAAAATAACGAATTTGTGTTGTTTTTGTGTTGCATGCCAAATATCACTTCGTCGTTCGAAAATTATTGTGTTCAATAATATATGTAAAATATTACCATATAGAACACACTAATTTACGAACGACGACTTGTCGTCTTCTCTAATTCTGCATGCGACTTAAGCTTGTCTTCGTTTTGCTTTTAGCTTATGGTCGCATTTCTTTAAGCAATAGTTCGTACTGCTATTGACAATCGTTGGCACTGCTATTGGTATGCTATGCTTTTGGCAACCGTTTGTGCTGCTATTATCGTCTGTTGTGCGGCTACTAGCCTGCATTCGTGTCTTATATGGCAGAAGCTGTTTGTTTTATTCTTTTTTCTACATGCTTTTTCCTGAGTTTTAAAAATGATTGCTGCTGCTTTATGAGTTCTTTCAATTAAGGAATTATTATTTCTAATTTTTTGTTATTTTTTGAAAAGTGTAGGCTTTTTTAGTTTTGGCATTTGTTAGTTTTTGGGGTTTTAATTTTTATTTTAGCATCGGAAAACGCAAAATTTAATAAAATAACGATGGTTCTAATGTTTGATAAAACCCATTACAGTTTGTTTACAGTTTTTTTGAGAATTAGATAACCTATTTTTGCTTTATTTATATCATACTGCATTAACTCAAAATTTAAAAATTTTTAGTAGAAGCAAAACAGTTTTTAATTTTACATTTACGGCAAATGAAAAATAATTTTTAAATCAACCGTTTCATTACCAAAAAGTAAACAGATTAGCACGATTTGTTTACAGCGCGTAGATATCAATTACCGTGTTGATTTTTCCCAAAAAAAGGAAAAAATAAACATTTTTAGTTAATACACTATTGTTGAACAAGTGCAACATGTGTGAAGTTTGATCAAACTGTTCTTCTTTCTCGCTTCCATTACAAAATCATAGAGTTGACTTATATATTCCTGATTAGATTGAAACTTTCTTCCTTATCTTATTTCTCTATAACTCAAACTTATTTTTAGGGAAATTTGATTTAGTAAACAATGATTTTTTCACATTTCAAGTTTACTAATTTCTATAAGGAATTGAAATTTTATACAATAACATTTCAAATAAGTTTTCCAACAATTTGCCTTTATGTAAAAAAGAAACGAAAACCAAATTGAAGTTGTAATTATTAATAAAAACTAAACAAAAATTAAATTTAATAAAAATAAAAAGTTAGACTCATATTTCCCTTACTTCCTTATTAAATGAAAATAATCGTGTGTTGGTGTTGAGCAGCAACACCATCTAACAAAAAGAGTTCACCTAATGACCATTAACAATACACAAAAGGAGATTTAAATAAAAAAGTATCCAAATGTAAACTGGGTATTCATTGTCATCATTATTTGTAACATTTATGGCTTTGACTGAAAAATAGCGGAATTGTATTAATAACACAACAATAGATCGTGTCATATAAAACCTCAACTTCCAACTACAACTCCAGCAACATCAGTACCATCATCAACATCATCATTTGTGGCAGTGGCAGTGGCTCTACCAACAAACAACACTATCATGGTATCTAATATTTGTCTGTCTGTCTTTTGGTTTATCTGCTGGACATTCAGACGTCTCAGTATTTCCGTCTCATGGTCTATTGACCATAACAAAAATATAAAAATGCATTTACATACAAATAATAGAAAAGTCTACACTAATAAACGTTTTATTATGTATATGCATATGTATATGTTTGTTAAAATGTGCTTGTGTTTGTTTAGAAACAAATTAAAATGCATAAATTGTTTTAATTCTGAAATCATAAATAAACAAACAAAAAATCTAAATTAATCGGAACTCTCCCTATTTGTTTTTGACACATTAAAAGTTTATTTTGATCAAATAAACCAACAAACAAAATATTTGTAAACGAAACTTTATCTCGGTCTCATAAAGAGTTAAATAACCTTTAACTCAGAACGAATTGATTGAACTGAACTGAGTTGAACTAAAGAAGTATTTATTATACCTGTAAAAATAAATATTGAACAAAGCATTTTCAAACAAAAGCCGTAATGAAATATAAACAATTTTTAAAACAAAGAACTTTTTTTAAATTTATGTTGAATTATTTTTTTTTTTTAACACATTTTAAAAAAAAAGTGTAAACTATACAAAGACAAGACAAGTAAGAAAGTATAGTCGGTTAGGCCCGATCATATGACTCCACAGTATTTGGAGACAAATTTTCGAGAGTGGACCTTATTTGGGCTTGGTGTTAAATAAAAATAAAGTTTTATTTTTATTAATTTTCTCTTTTTTACATGCATATTTCATTGGCTTTTGGGTAAGTATTTTGTTTCTTATATAAGTTTTGGTAACTAGTTACCCTAACAATGCTTTGTATTTAAATTGTAACTAGTCTCAATTTACCTTTTTGGAAGGTAATGTCTATCAAGTACCATTAAAATTAATTTTAGGACATCCCTTGTTAAATTCATTGGTTCTTTAGAAGAATTAAAAGTATTATTCTTGCTTTTATTCTGATTACTCAATACATTTTTTGTAGGCGAAGTATTTACTGGGTAGCTACTAGGGTATTCATTCGGTTAACCGTTAATCGGTTAACCGATTAATTACTACCCGATTAACTGATCGGTTAATTTAAAATTGGCTTTTTTCGATTAACGATTAAACCGGTTAATTTCAGTCGATTAACCGATTAACCGAAGTAACAAAATTTTAATTTTTTTGTAGTATTTTAACATATATTTTTTTGTGTTTTTAATTATTTGTTTTGTCTCATATGCAAAAGGCATGTGTTTAGAAAAATATTGTTTTTCTTCTAGCAATACATTCTTTAATTTAAATACAGTGCAAAATCAAAAATTAAGAAATTCGGAAATAAATTTTTTGCAGAATGTTCGGTGCTGAGCTTTGCCAGAATGAGACAGATGTATAGCTGACTCTCGATTGTAACACAAACAATCTTTTAACAGCATTAACCAAAGCAATTAGAAGTGTTTAAAATTTTAAAAATTAAAACTAGAATTTAATGTCGTAATGGAAGATTTTATAATGGGTGATTTTTTAAGCGTAGTTTTTTAAAAACTAATAAATCACTCAAATTTGCTTCATATGTTCAAAATTTTTATTGGAATCGATAAATTGGTCTTTGCCATTTACTTTTTAAAAATAACTTCGTGTAGATGTTGCCCGCGGCTCCGGTTCAAATAGTCCATTCGTAAGGTCCAATTTTGCACCACTTTTTCGAGCATTTCGGCCTGTATTCCATGAATAACACGTGTTATGTTATACTCTAAGGCTTTAATCGTGTTTGGCTTGTCCACATTGACCAACGACTTCACATAACCCCACAAGAAATAGTCAAGAGGCGTCAAATCACATGATCTTGGTGCCCAACTCACAGGGCCATTTCGAAAGATAAACTGCTCACCAAATTCATCCTTCAATATGTCCATTGTTTCACGAGCTGTGTACAATGTGGCACCGTCGTTCTCACAGAGCACGAATTTTGATAATAAATTTCAACGATTTGCAGTCGTTGCACGTTTGTGCGTTTCTCCATGATGAAATGGCAGAGTATACTAAACACTTCTCACTTTCACATATGTTGTTTGGACACAATTACCAACCAGTGCCGCCAGCCCGAAAAACTTAATTCCTAAAATTTTAACCCTTTATGTTTAGAGAAATACAGGAAAAGAACTGAGAAATTAGATAATCTGTATTATGGATTGCTTTCAATTTCAAGTTTTATCAAAACTAAAGAAAAGAATCGATCAAATCCTAAACATTTAAACCAAATTATTTTTCTAAAAGATTATTTTATAAGAAATACCTAAACTATTGAAAAATGTATTAATAAAATGATCTGACAGTTTTTTTCTTATTAACCCCACATTTCACCAAGTTCAGTTATAATTAACTATCAGTTATAGCTGCCAAAACATATTGTTAACTGGAAGTTAAAGTAATAGTTAGTTTTAACTGAACTTGGTGAAATTAGGGGTAAATGATACATATATATTTATGAATTACTTTTTTATTTGCTCGTTTTAGTTCAAGAATTGTTTTGTTTGTTATGTAATTTTTTTTTTTTTTTTGGTAATAAATTCCAAATAATAAATAATTTTTGCATTTTTATTTATTGAAATTACTTAATTTATAGCAAAACTTTATTAATCGGTTAACCGATCAATCCGATTAAACAAACCGATTAAACCGATTAAACAAAAACCTCGGTTAATTAATCGAGCGATTAACCGATTAAAGCAAAAGTCCGATTAATTGAATACCCTAGTAGCTACGTATTTACACTATGGGCAAATACTGTTCATTCCTACTCTTACTCTCCAAGATTTTTTTCTCAAACACATCTTCCTAAGGTTATCGTATTCATACAAAACAAATACGTTAATTAAAAAAAGCAAACAGAATTTTGTTTTTGCAGTTTGATCTAAATTGTCATAAAACAGCTGTTGATCAGCTGATTGGATAGCATACACCACCCCGATGACACTTGAATTTTTTTTTTAAGTAAAAATCGGTGACAAACTTTGTAAGACCAGCATCACACTCTATAGAATATTCATCGATTATGTGCATACCGGATGTAAGCATATAATGCTAAAAGCATTCCCACTTGCGCAATTATAAAATTGCCAAAATATTGTGTGTATAAGCATTTCGCTTATATGCATATCCCGCATTTACGCCTTACAATATAATACAATTTTACTTAACTGCTTTCAAGAAATTCTCATATAACCATCGTTTGAAATTTGAGCCAATCACAAAAAAAAGCTGCTCATAAATTAGTTCTTTAAAATTAAATTTTAATTGAACTTCGAATGTATAGATTAGCGATGCCAACTCGTCACTACTAAAAATGGCTAAATTTTGAGGAAAAATGCCTAAATAGTGGCTGAAAAATAGATTAACAAGATTTTATTACAAAAACGCATCAATATTAACAAAAAAAATATATTTTTAGTAACAATAAACTAAACGTAAGAAAAATCTTTAAATACCGAAGAGCTCAAATTATTGATAAAATTTAATTGATTGAAGTCATTTGACGTTCGTTTATAACATTTTAAGGTTTAAAAATTTGGCTTAATAAAAATGGCTACTGGCTAAATTAATTTTTTATGGCTAAAAGAAATAAAAAAATGCTAACTCTAGCCACTAAAAGGCTAAATTCTTAACACTGGTAAACATGCACTTTCGATGCAAGTTGAATATTTTTTGTTCATAGTGTTAAAGAAATTAAGCGAGTTTTCCTTTTAAGCACTATATATGCATGTAAGCGATTTTTTTTTAATGCATTTGTCGTTTAAAAGCATATAAGCGATAAATGGTATTATGTAAAAATAGTCAGCTATTTACAACCATTATATACAAACTGCTCTGAAAATCACGTGCTTTTTAAATCACACAATTTTGTGTTTCTCGGTGTTCTTTCGGCAATTGAAAATCACAAAGAAAAATACAAAAACGAAACACCACAATATCGCATGTGTGATTTTAAAAGGCACATGTGAGTTGAAATCAAAAAAATAATTTCGATTCGTTTAGTATTGACTGAAAAAATGGCCATAAAATAGCTTTCGAATCGCAAAGTATTCGATAACGACTGCCAGAATTAGCCCCCACTCCTGATAAACAAAAATTCCCTCCAAAACAAAATATGTTCAGTTATCTATGTTTCTGAGAAACATACATTTCTGCTCTTTGTGTTAACAATTTCTAAACAAAAAAAAATTTGCAGTTATTAAAATCCCTAAAAGATACATATACACTACACTCTTTTACACCTTAAAAAGGCCCTTTCTTTCGACCTTTCTTTTAACCGATTATATTCAAAGTAATTTAAGTAAATGTACTGCATTTTTTTTTTGTATTTTTGCTTTTATTTAAACAATATTTACTTACCATAACGCATAATTACACGTACCATTTAAATCATATTCTTAACAATCATGTAAAATTTTTTTGCACAAACAAGATATAAAAGACATACGAATACACAAGAATACTCATATTTTTAACTTAAAGTACTTAAAAAAACAATTCATTGACGTTTAAGCAACAAAAAACTGGCCATGACTAACTGACAAACGGACGGACAGACAAGCAGATAATCAGCAAAAACGTGAATAAACTGTAAAAGAAAATGCTCAAACAAAATATTCTATTCTGTATGT
Organism: Pollenia griseotomentosa; assembly: GCA_963931875.1. Lineage (NCBI taxonomy): Eukaryota > Metazoa > Arthropoda > Insecta > Diptera > Polleniidae > Pollenia > Pollenia griseotomentosa. The sequence continues at coordinate 254,313,732 of OZ007560.1, read as the reverse complement.
AAGAATTGTATAAGTTTGTTGACTTAAAAAATAAAAAATTCAACATTTTTTGCAAGCATTTCCAAAAACGAGGGGTATGCCTTTTGAAGCAAACAATTATTTAAAAAAAAAATCCGTAAAAATAAAAAATTTCGAAAATTATTCTAAATTGGCTTAAATGTACAGATTTTATGAATAATAAAGATTTTGTCAGAAATTAAAAATTTAAATAAAAAGCCTAAACATTTTTTAAAAATGGTCATCGCAATGATTTTACTCAAATTTTTTTACATTTTTTCTTAACATTTTTTAAAAATTAATCAAATTTATTTTTACACACACAAATAAATAACAACAGTTATTAAGTTGTTAAAAATATTTAAAAAACTTTTCTAATATTTTCAACAATTTTCTTAATTAACATGTTTATAAATTGCCATATTAAAATTTGTTTCAGTTAAAGAAAAATTGTGTGTCGAAAATTTTGCAAATAAATTATAAAAACAATTCATTATTTGTTCGATTAAATCTCTAAAAGAACAAACGATAGGACGATTATTAAAATCTGAATTCGTTTTTGAGGAAAGCAAAATTAAAATTAATTTTATGATTCGTAAAAAATTTCAACGGGCCTTTTCTTCATTCTAGTTTTCAAATTCTTGTTGAAAATGATGTTTGTACACGTCAGAGCCTCCAAGTACATCCAGTTTCAAGTCAATAATAAAGCCTATAGTGCACGGAATGTAGAAAGCCACATGCGCATGTGCTTCTGACGTAATTTTGTCGTCATCACACAAAACGAACTGGCTATTCCCTGCAGATAACGAGACTAGGCCATACATGCATGTAATGAGTAGTCCATAAAGGATTAGGAGTACTCCAAAACTACTCCAAATATATGGGTAAAAGGTGGTCCATTTAACAATACGATGTCCTAGGAGGGGACCATATAACCCACCGAAGTAGTCCCTAAACTACTCCATGGAGTACTAAAGTGGGTTAATTTTAAAAGTACTCCATGTCACTACAGCATGGAGTACACTAAAGGGGTAGTTTAAGCATTTTTAATTTTTTTACTAATCGCCATTTATGGCGTGCCATGTAGTCTATTATTGCTATTATTAAATATATTTACTTGGTATTTTTAATTTGTTTACCTTTTTTTCACAAATTTCACACTTTCACTTTTAAATAAACAATTAATAATGGACACCATCAGGTCTACCAATGTGTAATACTGTAAACTATAGAAAAGTATACATCATGCAGTTGTTGGTAGCACTGCATGTTAATTTCTTATAACATGGTCCATATTACAGTAGATTGGACCATGTTGTAAGTAGTCCATTTAAGCGACAATGGACCACGTAGTTCAATATTATCTGTAGGGTTGTGGCTTTGTAGTGACATCCAAATTACGTCAGAACCACATGCGCATGTGGGTTTTTTATATTCCGTGTACTATAGGCTTGCCATTTCGTTTGTAGTTCGTACAATTTTGATGCTTAGCCCGGTAAAGTATATCGTTAGCTAAAATACAAAAAGGCGTAACTAACAAAAATATAGTTTTATAGGTGAAGAAAAAAACTTTGCAAAATTAAAACTATAAACATGTCAGGAAAACATGCATTGTAAAGTCATCCATGAAATTCTTTAAATTAATTTCTAAGAAAACCATTTCATGATATTTTGTTAGAAAAAAAATAAACACACTTGTAGTTGCGTGCCTTTCTTGTTAATAAAAGCGTAATTTTTGATCGCAGAAGTGTAAAATTTTGTCAAGACATGAAGTTTAATGGCATCAATCAAAAGCTCGATTTTGAATTTTTTGTTAGTTACGTCGTTTTTCCACGATATATATTCTTTGGTGAAAACTTCTCAAATCAAAAAGATGTGAAACAAAATATTCCATCATTTCTGGTTAAGTAAGAAAAAAGGGTGTCTGTAACTCATGTCGAAAACTATCAATAGAGATTTCGTCGTTACGTCATAAATGCCTTAATATTCCACTCAAAGCCGATGTGAATTTTATGAGAACGCGACCAAAATTTACTAAAATTGAAAAATTTTCAACGAAGGCGGCGAAAATACAACCGTCGGCTTTACCAAATAATGTAAAGTGCGACTTTGATGTTTGTTGTTTACAAAATAGCTTTGAAAACATTCGTATATTTTATAAAAATGTTAGAAGCAAAATAATTAAGCAATGAAGAACAAAATACTTATCTTTTCCGTGTTATTATTCATTGCATTTTGTATTTTTAACTCATTTTTAAGAGTTTAAAATTTTTTTTGACAGTTCAAAGCGAGAACTTTCATATTGGCGAGTAATTTTCTTACGTGACAGCTTTTAATCGCCAAAAATGTTACAGACGCAGTTAAGTGAGAAAAAAAGTTGTAAGTTTCAATTATAGCTGCATGATAAGTTGTTATTGTTTTTTGAAAATTTTCAAACAATAATTAGATCAGGGAAGCATTTTCGTAAGATACTTAAGGCTTTGTGGGATAGTGTATAACGGCCTTTAATGGCATTTCTGTTTAATTTCTCACATTCCAATCGGAAAGTTTCTCGACGCAGGAGTTACAGAACATGGGTACACAGAAAAAATTATTTTTCCAATTCAAACAAAAAATTTGTAGAATCAAACAATTTTTTGTCTGAAATCGGTCCTACAAACAAATTTGCATATTCAAACAATTTATTTGCATTTTGTTTACTGAAAAAAAACACAAATTTTTTCAAACAAATAATTTAACTGAATCAAACAAAAAGTTTACTGAAATTCAAAATCAAAAAAAAAAAAAGTTTTTGCACAAGCAATGACGCGCACACAAGTAAGCACTGTATGAGAAGGTGACGGCAAAGCAGAGCCGCCGACTGGCTTTGAAACACATTTTTTTGTTGGAATAATTTTTAAACGAAGTCTTATTTATACACACAACACAATGTTTTTCTTTATCACTCTCTGTTGCTGTATCCTTTCCTTTGCTAAAGAAGAAATGTAACCAAAAACGGCAGCAGACCGACTCGATATGTTTTTCGTCATCATTCTATTTTTGTATTTGATGTATTTAACCAAACAGTTTTAAAAAATTGAATACGGGATTTTGTTTCTTATAATGTCGTGTCTGCTATTGTTTTTCTTATAGTTGCACTTTTTTAAAGCGTCCAAAAATAGACTGTGTGTTTTTTGTTGTTGTTCTTATATTTCACATAAAGAAGTGTTGCTTACGATCAAATAAAAAAATGCAAAAAGACGACAACATTAAAGAGCGTTAAATATTTCATACAAAATTATGAAAACTTGACACCAATAACGCGTTTATTTTATTTTTGAAGAGTTGTCCACATTTTTGTTGGTTAAATAAAAATCAAACAAAAATATGCCCGTTGGAATTGGGTTTCCGAAGACCCCAGATATGATGGGGACTAGATTGTTATATATTTATATCACATATAGCCCTGAATTTTTTGATATTGAAATTCGACCACATCAGTCCACATATCCCTTGTTTTTGTTGTTTCTCTTTTATAATGTGTGTGGTACTGGGTGGTAGGTGAACTAAGTGGTAGGTAACCCTTTCGAAACTGCTTGGAGAAAACGTCCTACCAATTTTCAAACTTTCGTCTTTTCTTAAAATTAAATACAATTTCTTATCTAGAAAGTCCCAAACACAGGTTTAAGTGTTAGTTATAAAATTTAAATAAAAAGCAGCAAAACTTGAAGCGTGTAGACCTAGACTAAGCTAAACTTGACAAGAATGAACATACGCTGTTATTCAAATTACTCAAAAATCAAACAAATGTGGACTTTCAAATGGCGATATACAGTTAATGTTATTCCAAAAGTTTTTAGATTTAGGCATAAAGCAAAAAAAATGCTAGAGTAAAACATTATTAAATTAAAATCGACAAGAATAAACATGTTGTTATTCATGAAATATGATATTAGTTAAACAAAACAAGGCTAATCTTTCTAAATTTAATATACATACATACATATGTATATAGAATCCAAAGAGTTCAATGAACTTAAGGAGAAGTTTGTCTTTTTCTTTAATAGTTATTCATCAATATTTTTTGTTAAAAAAAATTTTAAAAAATGATATTGAAATTTTGTTTCTTTATAAACATAATTAAACACATGTTGTTACTATTCGTAATAAAATTTTATTTAATAAAAAAAAGAAAGAAAACTAAAACTCTAAACATGATTACGATCATTTAGTGTAACATGCAATGATCAATTGTTGCCTGGTCGTCGGCAGAGCTTTTGAATGAGCGGTCGATTGATTTGATAGATTGATGATTTTCAATATCTGGAGACAATTGACAATTATGTTATTGATATTTTATTATTATTATTTTCTTTTTCTTGTGAATTTTTCTGTTTGTATTGTAAAGTGAAAGATAATCGATGGTTGCTTGGTTGGCTGATTGGTCGGACAGTCGGTTTAAGTAGGATATTTATTGAACAATGGTTAAATGTAATTTTTACTAATATTGTTTTATGATATTTCCCCAAAACAACAACATTCAATTATATATCTACAAACATGAGCATTTGTGTAGAAAAAAAAACGAAGTAAAACTGAAACATTATTTCCTTCCGCAATTGAAAGTGCGCGCGAGCTTAATTTTCCTTTAACATCAAGACAAACAACAGAAATTACAGATTTTCTTATATTTTTTTTTTTTTGGAAAATTGTTTTCTATTAATATTTTTTTTTTTTTTTTCTTAATAAAACAAAAGAAAGCTTTTTACTTTGTTGCTGCAACAAAGAAAAAAACAAATTATGATCATATTTTTACTTGTAGCTGGAAAAAGTGCTAATAAAGTGAATGTTAAAGGCAACATAAAACCTAAAAAACTCTCTGCCATAATTCAAAACTTACATAATTTTTGAATTTTTTTTATCATTTTCTTGAGTTATCAAAACCCACAATAAATTTTGAAGACCATAAAATCAATTTCTCAAAAAAAAAGAAGAAAACTATATTAAAATTCACTTCACATTTAGATCAATTTTATTTTTCTTTAATTCTTTTCTTGTTTTATTACTTTTGAATGCATTAAAATTGTGTTTTTAAAACCGCTGCCAATAAAAAAAAAACAGTTACGTTTGAAAAAAAAAAACTGGCAATAAACTATAAAACACCAACATTTCTATAAATAATCAAGAATTATATCAAGTCGGCTGATCTGGTTTTTTTACTTCTTCATTTTTCTGACATTTTTCGTAATAATATTCTTCACATGTAATAAAAACATGATTCACATAAATTTTGTTTGAATAATGTTACAAAAACCATAAAAAAAGTAAAATAAATTACGTTCTTTTTACTTAACTAAATAATAGAAGCCACCACGACTACGTATGAGTTTCTTTTTTTTAGAATATTGCAAACAATTGGTGGTACGATTTGCCTTTTTCCAAATGATTGTTAAGAATGAATTGTGGAGAGATCATTCAACTTCGATAACGAAAAAAAAATAATAAAGCAGAAAAAATATTAAACGAGCTCATACTTATCTCTGTATGCCACAAAATAAAGGTTCAAATAAGGCCCCTCAGGGATGGAAATCACGGTACAATTGCACTTTTTTATATATATAATAGAGTTTTTTGATACCGTGATACTTCCGTGACTTATTATTTGTAATTTTCAATTTATATTGAAAACAACTTGTTTACTAAATGAAATGTTAAAAGCTGACTTGAACATGGGGTTTGTTTTTTTATGAATTAAGTCAAAACTAAGACGGTTTTATACCTATAATTCATATCAGAATCGATTTTCAATTTTGATAAATGACAATTTTGCCTTGAATTCTGCAACAAAGTGTAAATTCTGTTTCCAGATATATTCTAAAGTATGTGGCAAAAATTTTACTATTCGACATTTACCAGAATATGTGCAAACTGGTGTCTTTATAGATAATAAAGTAAATAAAGTTTTAAAAACTTGTTAAAAATTAAAAAAAGCATTTTTCCATCTCTGGTAGGCCTACCATTTGAAGATGAAGAGGAAAACAGGTTTTGTCGAATGTTTTTACCCACTACCATAATTAAAACATACATTAAGTGTCGATCATTAAAAAGTTTTTTATAGAACTCATATTTTTCTCCCTCTTCTTTGAAAAGGTGTTTTCTTGCTAAAATCACTCTTGTAAATTATTTTCTTGGACTTTTTTTACTTCAAATATATTTATACTAATTTTATTTCCATAACTTCGTCCTGAAGAAGGACTATCCTTATGTGATGTTGCTACTCAAAAACTGCTGCTAGCATATTCCCAGAAGCAGGAGAGGTTAGATAGATCCAGTTGCTAAACAAAGGGCGGATCTATAATCTAGCCCGACTATGCACTTTATTCTCTACCTGGGTGTGCTGGTTGCTCTCACAGTCGGGGTCGGTTGGTAAACGCATTGTTTGTCACCCGGTGGTTAAGATCCACCATGGAGTAGGCCTACGCCCCAGGTATCCATTCTTGATCAAAGGCAACAATGCATAGAACCAGTGGTATGGCCCGCCAGCTTAAGAATCATTTAACCAAATCTAAAAGTTGAAACAGCTTAAAGCCCGATTTTAACATGAGGTACACATATTTCTGCTTTTGAAAAGCCTGTGTAACTATTTTGAAATTCTGTTCGTGTAAATCGTGAACATTTTTTTTTTTTTTTTTGTAATTCAAACCAATTTCTATCAAACCTTTTTTCTATTGACTTTCAACATTAATTTATATATTTAAGACTCTATTTACTTTATTAAAACGTAAATTAATTCAAAATCACGTCACCCCTTGCTTTCCCACTTCCCCCTTTTTCGCAAATCACCTTTCATCACTTCCTTTTCCAGTTACCAGCAAAACACAAAAAATAGTTGCAACACAATCATGAGTGCTGGCTGGTATTTGTTTAAACTCAATTTGTTATCATGCTCAAGCTCAAATAAGTACGTACGTACGTAAATATTAATCTATAATGATTTTCCTTCTTGTTTCATAGCGAGTGTTAATATCCTGTTATTAAAATTAAATGTTCCCCCATTAAAGAGCCATCACCATCGTCATCATATTAAAACATACTTTCTTTCATTTTATCAGCCACTTTGGAAAACATTAAAAAAAATATTCTGTTTAGCTGCTATCAGATACAAAGTTAGACGGAAAGACAGACTTGCAACATGCTCGGGGTATTTTAAACATGGCTTTGAATTTATTTTTAATATAATTTTTTAGTAAACTCTATAACAATGAGCTCGTGCCAATTTCCGTTTTTAGTTGAAACCAGAGGGGGAACTTGGTCTTTTGTGTTTAGTAAAAACAACTAAAACTATAAAACACATGTTTATTTTAACAAGTAATTAAGAAAAAAGGGGTAAAATTTGATTTTAAAGCGACAAAAAAAAATTGTAATTATAATTTTTTGCCGCACATTGTCAAAAATATAAACAAAAAAAATCTTGAAAATTTTTTTAGGAGAAAAACCAAATAACAAATTACAAAATTATATTGTGCAACAATTGCATTGATGAATAAAAAAACAACAAAACAAGACCTAAAACTAAACTGCCACGTACTGAAAAAGTATTGCAACATTGCAACAACAGCACATACACCATGTAACAGTGTTTAAATTATTTTATTTGCAAATGTATTGAGTGTGAATACGTGAGTGTGTGTGTGTGAGTGTGAATGTTTGTGGATCATGTGCAGCTGCAGTTCTAAGAAAATCTTAAGATCTTGATGCTGACAAAGACGATGATGGTTGGTTGCTGATGTTAATGTTGCAAACCACAGCCAGCCACAATAAAACAGAAACCTTCAACAATGAGGAACAAACATTAAACAAGTCAACGGAGAATATTCATATTTTTTAGAAGTATATTGTAATCAACACACGTGTGATTTTTAAGACAGGACACGAGAAAGTTGTTCATCCAAAAATCAATAACTATAAAACAGACTACCTCTTAAAAACACTTTCCTTCAACTCAATAATGTGAAGAAAAATATCAATTTACGACAACTAAATACATATGGGGTATTCACAAGGTGTGCTATCAGGTTACATTGTCGTAATGGTCTAACATTTTACAATGGTTTAAAAATATTGCGTTTGCTTTGTAAACAAAAAGTGTCTAAAATTAAATTGTGCTGTCGTAACTAATCAGAAGAGATGCGCTGAGCGGCTGAGGCGAGCCGCATTAGTTTTTGTAAACCGTCGCCGTTGATGCTACAATATTATCCGGCTAACATCCGAATTTAACCTGCGGCTAGCAATTTTTGCAACAAATCACTTGCGGCGTCAAATTAGATCGGCTTAGGACTCTGCTGTTTGGTAAATAAACAAAATAAAATTTATTTGTGATTTGCTTCTGAAAATTGGAAAATAGTCTAATTTAATTTATTAATTCGTAGATTAGAATTAAAAAATATTTCTATTTTAGGTAAATATAAATTTTTTATATCAGCTGGTTTAAATTCTAAATAGCACACTAAATTATCGCTAAATTTTCAACGATTTTTTAAATAGTGTTCTACATTTTTACTAATAAAAGACGCATATTAAAAAAAAAACCTTAAAAAAAAACTCTAATTCCTTAAAAAATCGCTTAAATTAAAAAAACTCAATTTTTTTATAATAAAATCTTTAAATTACAAAACCTTTTTGCTCAGCAAAAAACGCAGATTAAACAAAAAAGTAGTTAAACTCAGGAAAAGAAATCGCTAAAATAAATTGCCAATCTAGAAAAAAAATCAAGAAATCGCGTAAATAAAAGATGCAAAAGATAAAAATCTTACGAAAATGCAGAGAAAAAAAATTAAGAAATTTGCAAACATCAAACTTTAGAATGAAAATCTGGACAAATTCAAAATAGTTTTTTACGAAAATCAGAAAAACAAAATAAAAATTACAAATTTTACAAATAACACAAATTCCAGGAAAAATCGTTGAGTTAAAAAAATACTGAAGCAAAATAAAATTACAAATTATCAATATTGTAGTTGAGAACTTAATAGAAATATAAAAAAGCACTAATTCTATAAAACCGCCGAAATGACAAAAACTAAAATAAGACGATTATTTTAGAAATAAATATGTATAAAATAACAAAAAAGTTCGAAATAAATGCTTTTTACAATTTTTTGCAATAACTTCAAAGATCGCTAAAAGTTAAAGAAAATTTTGATCTGATTTTCTAACTTAAAAAATTCCCAAAACTAAAAAAAGTTCAATATTTCTTGTGAAATGTGAAAAAGCTCTTATTCCAAAAAAAAATCGCTACAATAACATAAAATCTATATGATCGCTAATATTAAGAAAGAAATGTTATTTTACATGAATTTAAAAAAATATTACAAAAAGCACTAACTTGAAAAAATCGCAAAAATATTAATTTCATTACAACCTGATTAACTAACGTATAAATACTCAATACTTCAAAAAATATTAAAATTTTCAATAAAATTTTTCTAAAAACTTTATCAAGCTTGATACCAATTTGCATTATCAATTAATTTAATATGCTTTTTCAATGGATTAGATTTCTCTTATTTAACAAACCCCAAACATTATCTGAGCTTTTATATTTGGTAAATTTGCTTTTTATTTTTTGATACTGCATCACGTTGAATCCTTGAATTCACCACATCCTTAAATTGGTCAAAATTTTCAGCATAATACATAACCAAGAAATAAATCGGGATACATCTCTTAATATGCGACAAAACGCGAGATGCTTTGCAAAATATTTTTATCCCATAAGAAATAAAATAAATAAAACATGTTTTGTTTTTTAAAATATGCAATTTCAGCAATATATGCAAAAATATGCATTTAAAGCAAAATATGCACTAACAAATCGATGTCATTTTACTTAAAATTTCTTGATTCGCAAAGATTTTTAGTTTATGTTGATTTTAAACTGACGACAACAAATATGCATTTGCATATTTTACAAAATCGCCAAACTTCTGATTACAAAAAACTCTGACATTGTAAATAAAAATTTAAAGAAACCAAAAACACTATAAAAACAACAACAACTTCATTAATTAATAAAGGAACTTCTGAACGTCCATTCAATCGAAAAAAATCGAAATTTCGGCCCCAAAAATTTTGTCCGCCCAAATCTGTTATTTCGGGAGGAAAGAAAAAGGTATTTATCAATTTAATACAAAAGTTATTATTTTTTTAATTCTGCAATAACTCTTTCCAGCACCATCTTTAGTCTTTTTTGCTACCTAACCATAAACTACCAAGATTTGTCTAGAAGCTAAACATAAATTTTCAGCTTAAGTCTACAAAACTTAAAGGGTTTTTAGTTATTAATTTAAAAAAAAATAACAAAAAGAATAAAGAATAACAAGAAACTAATCTCAAAACCTGTGAGATTAAACAGCAGCAACAACAACAGAAATGAAACTGGAAAGGGAATCCTCGTATCAGTTTACACTTGTTCTTTATTTCAGACTCGAATTACCTGGTTACTTTAATTACAAAATTTTATAGCAAACACGGAAAAAAGTAACCCAAGAATTATAAATTTTCTTTCAAATTTATGGCTCTAAACTTGAACTTGCCTTTAAACAAAGAAAAACATTAAAAGGAATGTTTTTTATGGATAAAAAATTTAATTTAAAACTACAACTAATTTGAAAAAAATGCAAACTGGCCATATTTCAATGACCGTTAGTTACAAACTGTTTTTGGTTGGGTTTAAAATATCTAAAACACAATAAATTGCTACAAAGAATACGATAAATACATTTTATTTGTCAGTCCACCAGCTACTTAGTGACTTTTTTGTTTTTGTTTAGCTGCAGGGCTTGATCAACAGCCAACATAAAGCTAACTGCAGTCATTGGACGGAGTGGACGTGGTTAAAGTATTTGTTGCATTCTGACGTATTTGAATATGAAATGTTGTAAGTCTAACTGTATTTTGTTGTTGGTATATTTAGACCTGTTTCTATTTCTATTTCTATCTTTTTAGTTCAGTTGTTATAAACAACAAAAGCAGTCGATATTGTTGTTGCTGTTATTCCAGCCATAAATAGGTATCGTTGTATCGCCACATATCGCATGGTATCTTATACATTTTTTTTTATTATTAGATATTGTCCAAGTCTTAAGTTATAGACAATACATTTTGTTGCTGCTGTTGTTAGTTCTTTAACCATTTTTATATTGTTGTTGCAACCATAAACACTTTATTTATGGTGTCTGCCACACTTGCCTTATCCACAGCTATTTGTATATCTGATCGTTTGTTTGTTTGTTGGTATTTATATTGTACGTGTGTGTGTTTTATTGCAAGTGTGTTATTTATCTTACAATGATTGTGCAGAGAATAAGAGCACGAATGCAGGCAGCATTTACCGCTTATTAAATGTTGGTAATTTACGTATCAACAGTTTTAGATCAATATTTTCAAAACAAAAAAGATTAATTCAAGAGGGGCTTAAAGCGATAAACTATTTCTTGGCAAAAGCAGTTGCGAAAAATTAACTATCTTACATAAATTTTAAATTTCTTTGGAAAATGTCTTCATTTTCAGGTTAAATACTAAATCATCACACAATTATTATTTAATTTTTTTTTTATAATTTATTAGAAGAAAATTGTTGGGTACATAATTTTTGATTATCTATCTTTAGATTTAAGAGATTGAATTTTTTTGTAGAGACCTGCACAATTCAACATTGTCTGCAAAAATGTCATTCTCAATCAAGGTGCTATGACATGCTATGCCAACATAGAATTTTAAATAATGATAATTTTTGCAGTTAGGTGACTATAGCGGATCAAAGAAATAAAGTGGCTATTTAGGGAATTTTTGCTTGCTGCACAGTGCAATTGTTAATTTTTTAATTCAACTTATAAGTATAAAAATCATTAAAAAAATGACATAATAACCGTAAAACAACTTGTACAAAAATAAAATCATAAAAAAGACAAATTAAAAAAGAAACAGGAATTAAAAACAGATAATTATACAATTTTTAGGTGTGTGTTTGTCTGTGACTTTATGCAAGTGACAGACGCACATCTATAGAAAGGGAGCAGTAGCAAAATTAACAGTACTTTTGCAGAAAAAAATGGACTTGCCACGTCGACTCTTAAATCTTAATGTTGCTGAGCAATTTAACTGCAACATTGTTGTTGTTGGCGATTACTTTTGCAGCAGCTGCTGTCGCAAAAAAAGTGTGTGAGAGAGACAAGTGATTGAACACAAAAAAATCGTTTAACTGTCACTAAAACTTAAAGTTTTACACTTACTTATTAACTAATAGAATGTGATAGTGTGTGTATTTATGGGTACATGTGTACAGGTGCTTTGTGTTTGTATAAATGTTTGCTAATCAGTGCGTATGAGCTTTATGCAACAACTTAAACGAAAACAATTATTGATTGCGTAGTTGTGCCAACAAGTCATTTTAACTGGAATTTTTGTGGTTGTTGTATTTATAATTTACCTATAATAACAACAAGTACAACAGCATCATGCATTATTATCCATGTAGTCAATATAATCAAGAGGTTTGGTAATTTTTTTTAACACCCGTATTTACTTTTGAGGCAACATTATTTTAATGAAAAGTTGCTGTCGCTGCAGAGAAAAACAAATTAACACAATCCTCTTCAGGAAAAACGAGTTGGGATGTTTCTGTTTGCAAATATGGGTTTATAGTGTGTTACGCAGGAAAAAATTGTTTAATAATTACTCGTTTTTAATAACTTTTTTTTAACATCGTTTTTCAGTTTCTGTTTCAAAAAAAAACTTCATTTCATACTGATAACTTGTGGTTTTAGTTCATCAAATACTTGAAATCCAATTGGAAACAAATTTCAACTAAATTTAAGTAGGAAAATTTTTATTATATTGTGATTTCGGTGTCACTTGAAACGTTGATCTATATTTATTTGGAAGTTTAATTAGTGACGCTTTTAATGTTAATTGTAACAAATTTACAAAGTGTTAATGGCAATCTGGTTTCTCTTTTAACAAAAATAACCAGAAGTTTATATGTTAAATTATAAGACTTAAATAAACTTGGAAACATAATTTTCATATAATTAAATGAAATAAGGGCACTTCTATTAAACAGAATAAAACATTCAAAATGTTGATGAAAAAATTTATTAATATACAAACTCGACAACATTGTTTACGTTGTGAAACATAACATGTTTTCTCTTAATTTAAAAAATGTTTTTGTTAGGAAAAACATGTTGTTCGAAATCTACAATTTTTTATCTGCAAGTTACTGTTTTTTTACACTGCCTAGGCCAAAGATTTTCAACAATGGTTCAACCAAAACAATGTTTTTTACCAAAGTGTCTCTAAAAATAGAAACATGTTGCTGTAAATAAATTATATTTACTTCAATAGTTTCGAGTGTCGTAATTCAAAAAATACTATTTCTTCAGTAAAGCCGTTTAAGTTTTAATGAGATTTTTTTGGCGACCCTTGCAAACCTGAGATGTGTCATTGTTATAATAAAAAATTCGTAACAACAAGAAGATTAACGGCACATTTTAAACGATTCAGAAAGAATTTGTTTACACAATATCAATAAAAATATTTCGCACATTACAGCAAACTATTCTAAAAAATCGTGAATTTTGAGTTTTGACGTTTTTAAAGTGATATTTTATCAAGCACAAAAAACATGTTTTTAAAATGTTGGTGTAAAATTTTCGGCATGCTGCTTGGCAAAGTTTTACTATATTATAACAAATAAATATTGCTACAGAAATAATGTACAACATTTTGTTACACACATTAGGCATCATTAATATGCAGTGTTCAAAAAAAACCCGAACAATAATTAGCTTACAGTACATACCCCCAGAAACGATATCTATTTTTGAGTGATTGAGTTTTAGTACACAACCATGAATAGCGTTCATAACTTTTTTAATGAAATTAACAAACATTATTTATATTCTGTTTTTCATTATAATACAATACAATTGTAGTGGTTCTGTATACATAGATTATATTTTAATGTTCTGTAGTGTTTTTTTTTTTAATTTCTGAAGTAATGACAAGAAATGTTGCTTGGCAATTTGCACGACCACAGACGTATGTATTGTGCACATGTTTTGTTTTTGTAAAAAAAATGTTGTTGTTTTTACCGGCCAAAAGGGGCGCTGAGCACAACTCAAACGAACGAACACTAATGTGCTAAGCCGAACACAACGAAGTATTTGGGTTTTTACGAAAAACAGAACGGAATGAAATGTTCTCTTCTTTATGTTGAGTTGGTTCAGTACAGTATTTTTATTGTGTATGAAGATTACAAACAGAAAAACTTTGTTTTTTTGGGTATTTACTATAGTAATGTATATGTATACATACACACTATTTGCGTTTGTGTTTTTCATATTTCTACCGTACAGAACATTAAAGTACAGTATATTATGTTTATTTTCGAACACTGGTTATATGTATGACCAAAAATTTTTTTTTAGATTTAAAACATTTTATTCCAAATGTGTTGCATCACATAAGAAAACATTTTTTTAGCAAACATACAAACTGTAAGAAATAATAGGAAAATTCTTAGAAACTTATTATAACGAACGGTTTGGTTAACAAAATATTTCATAACAAGGTGTAAGCAATACTTTATTAAATGTGTTTCTAAATATTGTGTTTAACTGTTTAATATTTCATACAAATTTTAAAGAAGTTGTTAATGGCAACATTTCATACCAGTTTTTGGTAAAATGTTTCAAAACCTAATATGTGGCAAGTTTGTTAGCAACATATATGTTGTTGTAAAATTATTTTTTTTTTTTTTGCAAAATTTAGGAAAGTTGTCCTTGAAACAGTATTTTTAACAAGAAACACAGAGTAAAATAGTTTTGACAAAATTTAACGAAAAAAAATTTCTTATACAACATTATAAAACATACCTTGTTGGCAGCATGTTGCTAAGAATATACACAGTTTTAACAATTTTGTTGCTGAAACTAAAAGACTCATTAAATATTTTCGGACTTCAATGAAATTTTTACTCAAAGTAAAATTGAAATAAACTAAAATTTTCCGAAAGTTCCGGCATATTTTTGAGGGCGTCAATATTCTTATCTAAATATTTATTGTTATATACTTCCATTTACTTTTTTTACAAATTGTTGTGTATTTTCATGCTTAATTTTTCATGCTTTTTCTTTACGACTTAATTACACAATTTAGATAAAGTTTAAAAAAAACTCCATTAAACGTCACGCTTAAATACAATTGTTGTTTAACATTAAATAAATGCAAAAAAAAAATATACCTACTGCAACAATAAAACAAAGCAACATCAAACTTACAATACTTGTATCGACAGCGAAGACACTCTTAAATACACAACCAAGCAACAGATACCCAGATGAGCCGGGAGAAAGTTCAAGTTCTTTTGAAAATATTTTTTTTTTTAAATAAAAATAATACGAATACACATTATGGCTGTGGTTGTTGTTTTATTTTGTTTAAAAGGCAATTTCTTTAAAAGCCAAAAACAACAAACAATAATAATGTTTTCATTTGGTAAAATAATATTTAAAATTTAAATTGTTGCGAGTGTTTGGAGTTGCAAGTTGCAACTTGGACGTCTTATCAGTAAAAGTACAATGTCGTGCTGTTAAACAAAAATGGTGGTTAGTGGTTGGTGATGTATGGACGAATATAAAAAATGAGTGAATGAATAGATGGATGGATGGTGTTGGTGCCTAACTGCCTGTTGCCCGATGCCTCGTGTGTGTCGGTATTATAAATGATTATGTATGATTGGATCATATGATCCGAAAAAAATACGGAATACTCAAGTCGTATAAGTGGCGGCAATTATTTTCGCTTATAAGAGGAAATATCACCAGCTTGTTATTGTTGTTGTTATTGTTGTTATTATAATACATACTTATATGTATGTAAATATTAAAGACCCAAAATTACAAGTGATAATAATTTATACAAAAAAAAAACACCAACAACATTCATTTAAACATTATTTACAAACAAAGTTACAAGAAAACGAAAAACTCCTTAACATAAATTTCTCTTTAAAAATCACAAATTTGTAGATAAAAAATATCAAACCGCGTCGGTCAATGACTTTATTTTTTACTCTTGCAAAGAATACAAACATAAACAAGACAACAAATTTATAATAAATTAAACATTTAAGTATTTTAACTAATTTGTTAATTATCTTTATTAGTTTATATAAAAACTAAGGGCACTTTTCATTTATACAAATTTTTTCCATTCACTGTTGCAAGCCCCACCAGAATTTATGATAAATGGATTTTTGTTATAAATTTCAACATTTTTATCGTCATCACCATCATCATTAATCATGTCCATCAACGAGATGTATCAGAGAAAGTCTATTTGAACTTTAATAAATTTAAATAAAATGCCATGATGACAATAATTTTGCATCTTATCGAGTATTAAAAAAGTTAATGAATTGTCAGTGTTGCAGTTGGCAGCAATGCTGACCGTGCAACAGTTTCTTTTTATTTTTTTTTTTTTTTTTAAGAATGCATTGTAGTTTTCTTTCTAAATACCACCTAGTTTTATGAGTGACATTAACAATCGTTATTTTCAATTGATTGCAAAAAGGTACTTTTTCAAATCATAAATAAAAAAATATTTTTTTTAAAATAAATATATTTTTTATTTAGAAAGTACTTTTTCTTCATCAAAGTTTTTGTAATTAAAAAAGAACTTTTTAAAATAATTTTTAAACAAAATTTTCCTGACAAGAGGACTTTTTTTTAAAAATATGTATTCTTTTTTAAAAAGGTACTGTTTGAAAAACACTAGGGTATTCATTAATTACTACCCTATTTACTGATCGGTTAATTTAAAATTGGCAATTTTCGATTAACGATTAAACCGGTTAATTTCAGTCGATTAACCGATGTAACAAATTTTTTTAATTTTTTTGTAGTATTATAACATATTTTTTTGTGTGTTAATTATTTGTTTCGTCTCATATAAAAAAAGTATATGTTTAGAAAATATTTTTTCCTACAATATATTTTCTTCGAGCAATACATTCTTTAAATACAGCACAAAAATAGAAACTAGGTGTTCAGAAATACATTTTTTGTAGAATGTTCGGTGCTGAGCTTTGCCAGGATGAGTCAGATGATGACCTGACAATAGAAGAAACTCTCGATTGTAACACAAACAATCTTTAAAAAAATTAGCCGAAATAATGACACAATGGAAGATTTTATATGTTGAGAGAAATCCTGGAAAAGGACTGAGAAATAAGATAATCTGTATTTATGATACAAAGAAACAAATATAACGCATTCAGCTTTTAAAAATGAAATGTTTCTGCGCATCTACGTCACATCAGCGTATAAGTGCTGCTAAAATATAGAAACACAAGCAAACAAACATGTGTATTATATGCTTAAATGACGTCATATTTAACAGTTGAATTTTGTAAACATGTGCAATGCGTAATTTTGTTTTTGTCATTCATGAATCTGTATTATGGGTTGCTTCCGATTTCTCCAACATCTTCGATAAGTGAAAGAGTTTTTTCCAAGTCAAGTTTTTTCAAAACTAAAGAAAAGAATCGCTTAAATCGTAAACATTTAAACTAAATTATTTTTCCAAAAGATTATTTTATAAGATCTTAAACTATTTAAATAATTAAAAAAAAAATCTCTTTTTTTTTTTTTTTAATAAATACATAAAAAATTTTTGTATAAATTATAAAATATGTTTTTCATATTTATGAATTATTTTTTTGTTTGCTCGTTTTAGTTCAAGAATTGTTGTGTTCGTTATATTATTGTTTTTTTTTTTAATAATGGACTCCAATAATAAATAATTTTTGCATTTTTATTAATTGAAATTACTTAATTTATAACAAAACTTTATTAATCGGTTAACCGATCAATAACAAAATTAACCGATTATTAACCGATTAAATTAAAACCTCGGTTAATTAATCGAGCGACTAACCGATTAAAGCAAAAGCCCGATTAAATGAATACCCTAACAAACACATTTTTTGAAAATATATAAAAAAGGCACTTTTTGAAAAAAAGTTTTATAAAGGTTTATTTTTGAAATAATACATAATAAAAAATATGTTTAATTTTTTTAAAAAGTTACTTTTTGCAAAAAACACTCCTTTTTGAAAATGGTACTTTTTAGGTAAATGCCCTTTTCCAAAAAGGTACTTCAAAGAATACACTTTTTTTGAAAAATGTGCTTTTTTGGAAAAATGCATTTTTTGAAAAAGGTGCACTTTACGTACGGAAGACTCCCGTATCCACAATTTAAACTTTCATAAGTGATATGTAGTTCAGGAACTCCCATCCCACGCTTTTAGGTTAAAACCACAGCCACCATGTGATTCACAAAAACATCCTTATGTGAGAACAGTACTCTCTGTGAAAGATCATCATTCTATGAAACACACAATTCGTGAGACTTCGTCTACATCATCATCACTTGCACCAACGCAACCTCAACCTTTCGTCCGCCACAGTAACCCTTCAATCTACTAAAAACTTCGAAAAATTATACGAACTAATAAATCTTTACCACAACCAGCATTATCACCCCTACCCCTCCCCTTTACAACTCATCATCCACGGTCCCTCAACTGTTCCCATTCGTAGAATCCGAGCTAACTCGGGACCAGTAAGTCTATCTCTGACCCTTCATTTACTAATCAACTACTTTGTTTTCATTACTACTCTTCCAACACAACATTAGCACCTATTTTGACTGTCGCAAAAAGTGAACCTCTCACAGATCATATCTCAAGCACAAATCACCCCTTCTTAAAAGAGCATGCCCCTAGGTGCCTCAATAAATAGACAGTCTGATACCAAAGTATCAGGGGCTTCCAATTCCCGTGGTACCAGATAGCACCTCTGGTCAGCCACGAATTCCAGAGCTCGTAGGATCGTTAAGATGGTCCACTTCACACTCCGGAGGAAGTAAAGCATACAGGAAGCTAAAGCAATTAAGAAGTAAATATTTGTTTAAAAAAATAATTACTTTCCGAACTGGAAAATTTCAAATGTTATGCATAACAGCCAAAAAAAAAAATTGTCCCTGTTTTAAAATCAGCCTGGAGTACGTCACTAACAGGAACTTATTGGTCTTTTTTCTCAAACTAATTCAGTATTGAGGGCAGAAAAAGTATTTGGTTCAGTAGGTTTCCAATACAAATTCAAAAAAAAAGAAGAAAAAATTATAACAATAAAACTAATGACACTTTGTAATTGATACTTCTTAGTCATTTTTAAGGGAGTGTAAACATTTTCAAGCATGATTAGCGTTTAATCAAAATAAAAAAATATATAATTTTTTCTCATAAACACAATATTGAAACATTTTTTATGGTCTCTAACGAAAAGCAATGAAATGAACCACAAATTAAAACGCAGTTTATGATTGACATTTTTCGAAACTAAAGAAAATAAGTAAATTTTATAAAATTCAAGAAAAGATATTGAAAAATTGATTAAGGAAATGAGCAATTTTCGAAGAAACCAAAACCATAATGAGCAAAATTTTATTGCTTCATACTTGAATGGCTAAATAAATTAATTAATTAATGAAAGGAAATTTTACAATAGTTTGATTAAAATCGAAACATTCGAGTGAATTGAATTAAATTATAAGATCTGTGTTATTTAAAATGTTTCACTGGTGCACAGTCGGAGTGAAGAGTAAAAAAAAAAAACACTAATCAAAGTGATGAAAACCTTTGAAGCTTAAGCTTGATTGACTTTTTCGTATCATGTACATATGTATAAAAACTTCCTTTCCAAAATACAAACACACATTCAAAAGTAATTTAATCTTAAAGATACTTATACTTATAAATGTTGAGATACTCTCGTTTTGCCTGTAGAGATTTGTGACAGCAAGCAAAGTGCGTGTTTTTAAAGTCGTTCGCTGCGTGTGTTTGAATTCCGACTACAAGGTGCGGCGATCACTCATTACGCAAGCTTTTTTGGCAGATTATGATTTTATGTTTTCGGGTTTTTTCATATTTTTAAGTAATTTATAGCCTGCAGCTTAACCTTCTTTTTTAAAATCCCTCATAATCGCACATGAAAATTGTATATTAAACTTAATAAAATGTAAAAAGTAATTTCATTTATTTTAAACAAGTATTTTGATTATAAAAAAATTTAAAAATCAGAAATATTGCAAAATAATTGTATTTTTTTTTTTTTTTTTTTTTTTTTGTTAAAATTGTATGTTTTAAAGAAAACACGCTCATTGCCCGAAATTTGTGACATCCTTGTTTTAAATCATGTTCATTTTTGCATAAACATTTCACATTTTACAAACCATAATAATGTAATCAATCATTTATGAAAAAAGCAAAAAAGAAAATCATCACAAAAACTTATTCATGTGCAAAACTTCAAAAAGTTATGCAATTACACATGCACATGCTGTTTTTTTTTTTCGTTTCGTTTCGTTTTTTAATGATAATTTTTGATTGCATTCAAGGGTTATGAAAAATATTAATTGTGGTTTAACACACATTTTTGTCTAACAATAAATTACAACAATTATGCATACCCTGTATTTAACCGCAACTGTTAAATTTAAACTTTGGTAATATTTTTTGCTTTTCCAGCGAAGAAAAAAAATCATAATTTCTAACATGCAACATGTTAATACACTTTTAAGCTTCAATACATGTCATAATTATGCTAATATTGGTAAAACTTCACAACAACAAAATCAACAACAACAACTGGAGAAGCAAGTTAACGTTTTACCCACTAGTTATTTTGGCTTTTTATATGTAGACACTCCCAATTTCTAAACTACCTTTCATTTTGCTGAAAAAAAAAAAAATTTATTTTTCAATTTACTGTTAAATTTTCCGTTTTTTTAAGGGGTTCCCAAAATGTTTATTTTAATAAAAAAATTGCCCCTAACTTTGTAAGCCGAAATTTTTATTATTCACCTACACACAAATTAAAGCGTTATTCAAAAATAAAATCAGTTTCAATTAAAAATTTAATCAAGTGAATTAGAGGTTTAATTTATGCTCTTAATTTGTTTACTGGTAAAAATGTAATTAAGTTTTTAGTAAATATCGTACATATTTTAACGAAAATGCATCTCTGTTCTAATTATTGTTTGAAAATGTTCAAAAAACAATAACCACTTCTCATGGCAGGGCTTAATTTTCCTCAATAATAAATCCAACAATAAAATCGATTTATTTATAATCTTAAAAAATATGTTTCAACTAAATTGAATTTAAAGCACAAGTTTTACTTCTAACAAAATTTCCATATAATAGAGCTTTAAATGAAATTATCTTAAAGAGTTACACGCAACAAAACTCAACTGCAGAGTAAAACTCCAAAAGAAAATTCAACAAATGACAAAAATTTATAAAACTTAAAAAATAAAACTGTTAAATGTCATTTTACAAACAACAATAATATTGTTACAATAAAAATCCATACAACTGAATCACACGACGACCACACATCAACACACATCCATACACACAATCCCATAAAAACAAATATTTTAATTTATGAAATTCGTTAAATGGATGAATAAATTGTCGGACTGGGAGTATAAGATGTCAGAGTGTCTGGTATCATTTTTTTAATGTAACAAAAAATCAAACGAAAAAAACCGTGGGAGTTTCTTTGGTTTTTTAAAAATTTTATAAACAAAAGTAAAAATACACGAGTAAGAATGTATGTATATTCGGTCAAGCCTGACCATATGATACCCTACAACATAGTCTTTAAAAATAAATTGTTGAGAGTGTATCCTAATTGCGAGCCATGAGCAATCAAAGATCCGCCAGAATAAATTTATGTTCAGATTCTTTGGCCGAATATTATTTAGATATCTTCCCCTTTATGAGATTTGTTCGCCTTTAAGTTATTTTAGGAAGGGGCTTAGAAATGACCTACAAATGTTCAATTCTGGACATGCTGACATCAAAATTGCTGTCGCTTAATTGTATGTCAATAACAACATTAATAAGGAACTTAAGGCAATAAAAGCTATTTTAATTTGTATGGCTATATGGTTAAATATGCCAATAAAATTTGGTATGATGACTAAGATAGGCTTAATCGACGTGGCAATAATAACATATTTACCATATTTTATTTATTTATTTATTTTAATTTATTTATTAATTTATTAATTGATTAATTTAATAGTTCATAAGCCCCTAGGGCAAAATTAAACAAGAAATACAATATGGAATTATCATTTTATATTAATTCATATTTAATAATTTCATATTTAATATTTCATCAAATTATCTTTAAAAATGCGACCTGAACTTCGCGCACAAGGTTACATGGACAGACAACTATCCAGCCGGACGGACAGACACCGTTAGCTCGACTCAGAAAGTTATATTGAACCGATCGGTAAAAGGTGGGTCTTGGACCAATATGTTAACAAGTTACAAACACCAGCACAAAACCATAATACCCTCTCCACTATTGTGATGTGGGTATAAAAACCGTAAAGTTGGTTTAAATGTTTATCGCCACCCATGTGACAAGCAACAGTTCTGTTAACAATAACTTTACAAATACAACAAGTTTTTAAATTTTTATGGTTCTACTTTTTCAAAGAAAACAACAACATGAAACAGAAAATTATAAACCAGTACTTTAATATTTCACACGCTAAAAACTAGATCATTTAGGCGTTTATATTTATTTTCCAACTTTTTGTTTTATTTTACAACAAAAAAGTATAAAATTTTTTTGCAAAAAAAAATAGTTTGATGTTAGTTTTTGTAATTTGTTTGGAGTCATAATACTTTGACATTTATGTATTAGTGCTGCATTCATTCATATTTTTGAAAAAGGTACTTTTTTCAATTCATCTGTTATCGAGTGGAACTAAAACAACAAACACTTTCTCTTCAAAAAAAAAAATATTACTTGTCATCTTTTTGTTTTTTTTAGAAAAAAGAAAACTGATTTATGTTAAATATCTTTCAGTTCAACAACAACAAAAGCAATTTCGTTTCAAGTGACTTTTTTCTCCACTCAACAAGTCAAGTGGTTAATTTGACAAAGTGTCCAATTTTTGTCCACTTTTTTATTTTATAGTACATTTAACGTGTTATTTAAAATTAATTTCTTTTGGTTCCCAGCTCTATAAACGAAAAATATGTGCTTTTTATAAAAACAGTTTTTGTACTAAAAAAAAAAATACGGGGCAAGTAGTGACATTCTTGGAAATATGTTTTAGGACCAACATACAACTAAAAAACACGTAAAGTTACAAAAACAATTACTGTTTTAAAGTAAAATTTTATGTAAATGGTACTGAAATGGTCACGGAAATAGTAAACTAATAAAAGTAAAATTAATTTTCTCGTAAAGTTTATAATGCTACTAATTTTGTACAAAAAAAGTACTTTTTTCGAAAAAGAAACTTTTTTATAAAACTACTTTTCCAGAAAATTGACATTAATACTTTTATTTTTTATATTTTAGATTTTATATTTCGATTTTATACTGAAGAAAACTAACTTCAACAATTTTTTTATTCAAAAAGATACTTTAAAAAAAAAGAACTTTTATTCAAATATAATTGTTTAAGGCGGTTTTTATTTAAAAAAAAGGTAGTTTTTAATATACGTTTTATTTAAAAAGATTCCTATTATTCAAGAAGTCTCTATATTCAAAAACGAATTTTTTATTTAAAAAGGTTTTTTAAATTTTTTATTCAAAAGCCTTTTTGTCCAAAAAGTAACGTTTAATAAAAAAGTATTGTGTGTTAAAAAAGCACTTTTAATACAAAAGATAAATTTTATTTTAAAAGAAGTTTTTTATTAAAAATAAAAGCTAAATTTTATTCAAAAATGTACTTTTTTGTTATAATACATACATTGAAACGTCCTTTTTTCAAAAAGGTACTTCAATTCCTTTTTATTTAAAAGGGAACTTTAATTTTTTTTTTTTTATTATTATTTAAAACAAAAATCAAATGTAAGTTTTTTTGTTTAAACTTTTAATTCTTATTAAAAAAAGATATTTCTTGTTGGAAAGGATACCTTTGAATAAAATAGAAATATTTTATTTGAAATCATGTTTCCCCTAAAAGAACCTTTAAATTCAAAAGCTACTTTTTATTTAAAACGTAATATTTCGTTTTAAAGAAAAGTTTTTCTTTAAAACATAACATTTTATGAAAAATTGACTCTTTTTAAAAAATAACTTTTTTGCATGTAATTTTTAAAACGTCTATTTTTAAAAACGCGCTTTTTTATAAAGAAGATTTTTAATAAAAAAAACTTTTTAAAAGTTACTTTCCATAAGGAACTTTTAAAAATCATTTTTAAAGCAGAACTTTTTCAGAAAGCACCGTTTTTAGAGCTTTTTTTTTATAGTAAAAGGTGCCACATTAACAGATTATTTTTCAGATAACTTGCAAATTGTTTGAAAAATACATTTTTAATTTTTAGAAAGTATTTTTCAAAATATTTTTTTATATTAAATTTTTTAAACTTCTTTTTAATATGTACCATTTAAAAGCAACTCGTATCTCTAAAAACCAAATATTCCAGATTCTAATTAAAAGGTAAAAATGGAAAAAATTGGTACTCTTTCTCTTCTTGATTAATTTGGTAAGCAGATTGCTTATGGTTCAATATAAAGTACTTTGAAAGGGGTGACAACGAAATAATATTGGTACTTTTTCTCTTTTCGCTAAATTTGGGTTGTTAGGCTTTTTTCTTCAAAAATCGTCAACAGTTTTAAAAAAAACTCGTCAAAATCGTCACGAACATTTGACAAAATCGTCAACAAATCGTCAAATATTTAACATTTACAAATTAGAGACAATTTATTGCATTGAGTGGTTCAAAAATATAAATTGTTAGCAAGAAATTCTTTTTATGATAAAGAAAGTTTTATGGTTAAGTTTAATTCTATTCAATTCGGCAAGTGGGCTGAAATATAGTTATCATTTGAAAAGAAATACACGAGAAAAAATATAATTTTCATAAAAACATAACAAATATTTATTTATTTCATTTATCCACATTTCCAAAATATTAAATAAAAAATAAAATTTCATTTGCTATTAACTCGAGCTATCTTACAATTAAAATTTTTAGCGCTATCACTATTGAAAATTGTTTTTACTGTTGAAGGTGCTAAACCAAGGGTTCGGTCTATATCAATAGTCTTTTTACCTGACTTGAAACGTTTTATTACGTCCAATTTTAGTTCCAAACTTATGCATTTTCTTCTCTTGCACTCATTTTTCTACACGACTTTTTATTAAGAACTAACTTCTTACTTCCTAACACGCAACTATACTTAGAATAACTTACCTAACAGAATTAAATGGGAATCGACTTTTACACGCAAGTAGAAAAATTCTTCACATTTGATTATGATTCAGCGAAGAAATCCATTCGTATGTAGCGACGCAAATCGAAATATTAAAAAATCATCAATCGTCATTTTACTGTATTTTCTCAAAAAAATCGTCAAAATTGCGAAAAATCGTCACATCTAACAACCCTGTACATACAGTCTAATTTCTGGTGGCCGGCCTAAATTAAAGAAAAGCAAGTACTTTTGATTAAAATATAGGCTTCTTTTTTAAAAGGTAAAAACGGATTGCGTATGGTCCAGTGGCCGGAATGTATTTAGCTGTAGTTGGTCGATTAAGAGTATCAGGTTTTCAAAACTTATGTTATGTGTTGGCGGAAAATAATATGTAAGTCTTAAATTCTTGTTTAAAGAACTTTTTTAACATAAAAAAAGTAACGGTGTAGAAAACTTAATAAAAATACTGTAAATTGTTTATTGGATAACCTCTTTTCTTTAAATTTTCACGTGAAAGAATTCAAGAGTACTTATAATCTGGTACTTTTTACAGGCACTTTTGTAATGCACTTTTTAAAAAATGAATTTTGTAATACATATCTATGCTGAAATTTCATCGATTTATTTTTTTGATAATTTTATGAACAAAAATTCAAATAAAAATTTACGTTCGCTTTCAAAATACTTTGAACATTTTTTAATCGAATTTTAATGAAAAGACTTTCAATTTCATTTCGCACAAACTACCAACTTCATTCCGAAGTCAAATAATTAATTAATTTCATTTTGTAAGCAAAATAACACAAAAACAAAATGCATTTTTATAAAATACTTTAACATCTTTAAAATAAAATGTATGTGGCAGCACAAATACGTCTTTAAGTTTCAAAATTTAAAAAAAAAAAAAAATAGAAAAATAAAACTGCAACAATGAAGATGTAATAAACAAATACAACGATAACAAAAACAATAGTTTATTAAATTAATTACAAAATATTAACACGCACTTTTCAATGCAGACAATCGCTTACAAAGTTAAAATGCGTTGAAAAAAATAGATGTTCGTAACAAATCAAAAAAAATGATTAGCAAAAACAACAACAAAAAATATAAATAAAAATAAATGTGAGAAAGAAAATTAATAATGTAAAAAATCTTAATAAAAAAAAGATGCATCACTGTTGGTACATGTCAATAAACAGCAGCAACAACAACCAACGATTTAATACATTCATACATCTAACGAACAACAAACGATTGAACGAACGAACAACATTCGCTTTCATTTAATTACGATTGAATGTTATGAAGTTTTTGTTATTACTTTTTCTTTATTTTAACCAGCAACAACAACAATAACAAAAACAACTGCAGCTTAACACAGTGATGCAACACATAGAAACAAACATTTATTTACTCGCATGTTAAAAAAAATACTCTTTCTTTCTCTTCGATTAAAAAAAAAAGTTCATTGATTATTATTGACTTCGAAATCGTTGTTGCTGCAGCTGCTGTTTTTTTGTAAATTGCTTGCTTACAACCAGGGATGGAAAATTCAGTACAATTGTTCTTTTTCAAAACTGAACTATTATCAGGGATGTGGTGGAAATCGGAAACGTAAAACGCAAAAATTTAAAAATTCGTTTCTTAATAAGATTTCTGTAATAAAAGAACTTTATGTCAAATATTTCTATTTTTAAAAGAATTTCATAACAAAAATTAGATTAAAAGTTCATTAAAAACAACTTGCAAATTCTTGCGTTTTACGTTTTGGATTTCCAACACCCCTGATACAGGGTTTATATTATATTGTTGCTGGGCAGGGAGATAATACAAAATGTTTAGCACAATGAAACAATAAAACAAGAAGAAGCGCATAATTTTTGTCATGAAATAGTGCACTGAAAGAATTTTCTTTACAATACCAATGAATTTTGACATTATTCCCATGAAAAATTGCATTAAAAAGGATCAATGAAATTTAATGAAACATTACATTAGATCTATGAATATTATTCATTGGATAAATAAATTGGATGAATACTTTCGAAAAAGTAAAAATTTTTTTTTTTATTTTATTTTTTTTAATTTTTATTTTATTTTATTTTTTTTAATTTTTTTTTTTTTTTAATAATTCCCTAAACTTATCCCGCGAAGCTTTACGCTTGTCTGCAGGACAATCGATCCCGCAACCTCGGCGCTGATAGACTAGCTCACTACCAGCTAGCCTACCGGGGCAGTGTAGTTTTTGAATAAAAAAAACTATGTTTTTTTGCCAGTACTCAATTAAGAGCGTAAATATGCCCAGCAAAAACTTGGTAATGACTTGCAATTACTGAACAACTTACTTTCCAATGCCTACTTCATACGATCTGCATTACATAGAAGTAGTTTAGTAATGGCTGGCATATTAACTGATACATAAGTACTTGTTTATGAGTTGATTACCGAAATTTATAATTAATTCTTAATAAAATGCATCTAAGGTTTTATTTATTCAAATCTTATACAAATTATACAAATTATTTGTACTCAATTGAAACAATTTTTAATAAATTTGAATATGAAAAATTTAAATACCTAATTGATTTTGATATATATTTTAATATTAAAAACTTGGTATTGTGGTCTCAACCAAACGATATTATAACGATATCGTCTACGTGATATAAATTATAACATATGATATCGATATTGTATCATAAACTTAATGACTTACTTAACTCCCTATTTGTAAGCGAATGTGGTAATGACTTATTTGTAAGCGAGGGTGGTAAGTACTTGCCTCCAATGACATCACCGTGTTAAAATAATAAGTTAAAATGCCAATATAGAAGTAGTGAAGAGTAGTTATATTAGCTTTTTAACGCATTACTTTGCAATGTAAGTTTTTGCTGGGATGAGATTGTCCATAACAACCATAACAACGTTGATTTTTTTTTGCTAACGCATAATAAAAAAAGACCATATAAAGACAACAGTTTTAAATAAGGGTGTGTTTTTTTTAAAGGAGAACATATGTTTGTTCATTACTTATTACATACTATATGTAGGCAGGTATGTACATATTAAAGAAAACTAAAAACATACATATTTATGGATTGAAAGTTTTTGTTTCATTACTGTAATGACAATGTCATAATGAAAATTTAAATTTATGAAGGCATGATTTTTCGAAATATTTTTATACTTTTAATTATCGAGACTATAGAGTTATTTGAATGTTAAAAATAATTTTTTTTTTTTTTTTCAATTATTGAAATATGTTGCTTTTATAAAAAAATTTTGATTTCATAAATTTAATGGCATATTACATTAGATGTATGAAATAATTAAATCTTAAATTTTTTAATTAACAATTAAACATTTTTTAAGGAAACTATTATTTTGTATTAATTTATGAATATATAGCGTATTCACAAAACCCTTTGTATCGTTGTATCAATTATATACTGTATTGCAATACATAGTTCACTATTGGTTTTTTATGCAACATACAATATATACAACGATACAACGATACAAGGGGTTTTGTGAATACGGCAATAGTTATGTTTGTATATTGTTTTTTTATGTTCCCAATTAAAATTTTTTGTTTAACCTGGACAAACTTAATTTTTAACGTAATTACGAAATCCAATGAAGCGATTTTTACGAAAACACTTCATTATAACTATGAAATTCCATTTAGACAATGAAAATTTTCATTTAACCAATGAAAATTTTTTTATGAAAACGATTCATTAAATATATGAAGAATTTTTCTTTCAGTGTAGCTGGAATAAAAGTAATTGTCGCCAATTTTAATCTCAAATTCGATATTTTTAAGGAAGTTATGGCATTAAAAGCTTTTTTCGGGACTTGTATTTGTATGGGTACTCTGGTCAAATATAGATCGTTTCCAATAAAATTTAGTAATATGATTTAGATTGTCATAAGTTTGGAACAAATTGAATCTTAGTGCTATCATAATAAGATGGTTTATGGGCACAAAGGCTTTTTCCAGAAAGAATTTTGTATTTTCAATGGGCTTGGTGCGTGTGACAATTAGAGTCTATTTACCAGGTTTAATCAAATTTGCCTAAAATAGCGACGTGTTCTTTGCACGCAAGGCTAGCATAGACATCAAGCCATCCGGGCGGACGGATATCGTTGCATATATTCAAAATTTGATTTTAAGTCTATCGATACATCAGCACAAATACATAATAAACTCTCTGCTGTTGTGGTGTGAATAAGTATTTATCCAAAATGCGAACATTGATTTTAATTTCCTTCCGTTAATTAAATTTGTATCCGAAGTATTTTTTTTTCTATGGGTCGTACCTAGGAAATTAAGCTATACAAATTTTTTACGTACAAGTATGTATGTATGAAGTATGGTTTGAGACCAAAGAGTGTGTTTTTTGTAAAGTAAATATTTTTTGGAAAGTATGTTCTCTTTTTTCAAAAAAAATAAATTTATTTTGAAGGGATTCAGTCAGTATCGTTTTAAAATTTCGATTATCCATTTCTGGTATTGTAATAGAGTTTATTTAATAACAGTGACATGACGATTAGGAAAAGTGAAACGGAAATAATATATATTTACAAGTTCCAATACAATTATTTGAAACTACAAATACAAAGTGTTAAAAATTACTAATAATTTCTAACATTTTTTTTTTTGTGAATGTGAACAATATTTATAATTAATATTTTGAAATTGTCTTTAATAAAAATAAATATTTTTTTTTTTTTGGTTTTTTACCTTAATGTCATCCATATTTAGTGTGTTGCGAAAATGTTTTTATAAAAAAAGTTTCAAGTTTTTTTTAAATTTTATGGTCGGTCAGTCATTATTGTGTGTCTGAATTTTTAAATTGTAGTATTGCTTTATAATAAATCATGTTGTTGTTATTTGTATGTATATTGAAATACAAAGTAATTAATAACAATTTTTATTAAAAAGACGAAAACAAAAAAGTATTTTAAGTTTAAAGCGTTTGAAAAATTATCCCAATAAATAAAGAAATATGTTTATGGTTAAGCAGTATGTTGCTAGGAAATTGAATTATGTATTTATAAATGGATTATATAAAATGTTGGTCAGGTGGTTCAAACATTTTGATTAAAGCCTAGTGCTCGGTTTAAATTTGTAAAAAATGTTGAGCAACATTGGTTATTTCTCACGAAAATTAGACATGACATGTATTAATGTTTTTACCTTAATGTCTTGCGAGTTTGCAAAGTTTGAAGTTTTTATTCCTTCGAAGTATGCAACCCTAAATGTATTTTACTAAAAATGTTTGTTTTAATAATAAAATTAAATAAAATAGAAAGTAAATATGGATAAAAACTGTTACTGGTTGTGTTATTAAATTTTTTAATTTCTTATTTCATATTAAGTTCAATATGTGCAGCTTATATAATCTCGCAGTTTTAAAAAAATGTTGCTAGAAACATTTCGGAACTTTATCACAAAATTAACAGAGTACAACTCTATCAAAATTATTTCATAGATATTCTGCACAACATTTTTTCATATGCGCTTTGACAGCATTTCACGTGAAAAGTTGAACAGGGTACCAGGTTAACATTTAAATTAAGACATTGCAACAATTTCTTTTAATGATTTGTTGCTAAAAATTATTTCAAAAAGGGGCCAAATATTGCTGACAACTTTGCCACACATGCATACAAATATAAATATTAGACAAAATTTAACATTTAACCATGCAACATATTTAGGTTTTGTTTCCTTAGTAGCGTGTTGTCCAATCGCCTTAAGCAAAAATAAAATTCTTGGTTTAGTTTTAGGCAAAACAATCGAAAACAAGTGCTAAAAATTGTTTTTCGAATAAACTTTTTAATTTTTTATTATTATACACACATTTTTTGCTTGACTTACTATTTTATTTATAATTTACGGTATTTGTTGTAGATTTCTGTGTTTTTGTGTTTCTCTTTATTAAAAAAAAAATAATAACAATAATAAAAATAAATTTTTGTTTACATTGTTTGCAAAAAAAAAAACAAAAGTTAACAAAATGCATGTGGGTGTACTTGAAATAATTCAAACAAATTTATTTTATTATTTTTATTTTTTAAAGTTGTTTTCTTGGTAACTTCTCATTGTTTTGAAGACCATAAAAAAACTCTAAGTTTGCAATTGCAAAAAACAACAACAAAAAACTATTTAAACTTTCGCACGACTTTTTTGTTAATAATTTTTTTGTGTTTGTATTATTTTTCAAACTTATGAGGGGACAAATTAAAGGTTTTTTTTTTTCTTTTTGTAATATGCAAAAAAAAACAACAATGTCTAGTTTAAATCTATTAGCAACATTAATAAAATAAAAAAACAACGTTTACCCAAAAAAAAACATGAAAAAATGTTATAAAAATTTTTTATAGAAAAAAAACTGCTCTTAAGTTTTTGTCATTTAAGTGTTTTAAACATTAAATTTGCATATTAAAAGAAGCTTTTAAGAATATTTATGAAGATATATCCAAGAAAACTGAGACACACTTAAAATATTTAAACTAAATAGAAACTTCTGTTTTATTAACTTTTGTTATTAAATAACATTTTTACCGATATTTCGCTAAAACAACAACAATGGTAGAATTGAAGACGTTTTTTAATCAAATCTATAACCGTAATGGAGAAGGTATAACTGTAAACATTTTAACAAAAAACAAAAATATTTTGAACCTAGAAACTTTAAAAAAAAACAATTTTAATTATTTTATTTAAAAAATGGTAGAATTAAGGTCAAGTTTTACAGTGGGTAGTTACGAGTGGTGAAACTAAAATTTTAACAAAAGTATATTACTTATTATTAAAGATGTAAACGCTGTTTGAGAAATTTTTTAAAAGCAGTAAAAAGTTAGAAAATAGTTTTTAATAATATGACTAATAATTGTAAGCTCTAAAGAAAATATATTGAAATCACTTGCTATTTTTCTAAAGAATGTTGTTTAAAAAGCCCTTTGCCGTAATACAGTTTAACATTGTATAACATCTTATTTTGTGTTTCGAAATTTGATTTAGATTGCAACATGTTTTTTTGGATGACTTTGTTTACTGATTTCTTACATTAAGCCTGGTACTCTGTTCAACATTTAACGTGAAATGCTATAAAACTAATATAAAAAAAAACTTGTGCGGAATATCTATGAAATATTGTTGATAGAGTTGTACCATGTTAATTTTGTGAAAAAGTTCCGAAATGTTTCTGGCAGCATTTTTTCACAACTGCGAAACAATGTTATCTAAGTACAGATTACATTGTTTCACGTGGAACTTTAAGCAACAGCACTAAAGTGTAAACTGATTATTAAATAAGAACTAAAAAATTAAAATAACACAACCGGTAACAGTTTTTTATCCATATTTACTTTCTTTTTTATTAAATTTTTTATTAAAAAAAAAACATTTTTAGTAAAATACATTTGAGGTTTGTTAACATACGCAAAACAATGTCGCATACTTTGCAGGAATAAAAACATCAAATTGTACAAACTCGCAAGATAGGTGACATTGATACATGTCAAAATTTTCGTGTAAAATAATCAATGTTGCTCAACGTTTTTCACAAATTTGAACAGAGTACTAGGCTTTAAACACAAAAAGTAGCACTGTCAACATGTTGCTTAAAACTTTTTGCAATATCATTATTTACTTAATTAACCAGCAACATGTTACTGAAAATTTTATGAAAATATTTGTTGTAGTTCTTGGTAACCAAAAACATTTATAAGAAAAATTTTGTTTTAGCTGTATTTTTACTAAATTTACAAAACTAATCTTGAAAGTAATGAGTTTTTATGATACAACATTTTGTAACCAAAGTCATATTTCTTTTCATTAGCAACATGCTGCTGTTAATATTTTAAATTCATTTCTATTAGCAAAATATTGTAAATCAAATAAAAGCATTTTGTATTAGCATATACATAATATTAGCAAAACTAAAAAAGTTTTTTAATCGCTAAAATACTGGAAAATAGTTAAAAACAATATGATGCTGCAACAATGTTCATGTATATAAAGATATGAATTTGACAGCTGCATATTAAAAAATTTGTTTCATCATGGTTTTTTACACATGAGTAAAAACAATTTAAAAGCATCATCAATTTGTAAATTATAAGGGAGATTAATTAAAACTAACATTTAAGAAAACACTGCTTTATTATTGCGGGTTGCCTTAAATATTATACAATAGTTTAATTATCAACATTTTGCTATAAATATACATAATAAATTTTGCAAAAAATATTACACTACTTATATAAGAAACATGCTGTTGTTAATATTAAAAAAAATCCAATCTAGTAGCAACATTTTGGTAGAAATGTTCACATAAATATTTTCTTATATGTTGCCAGCAACATGTTGAACTAACGTGTCACCAAATATTTATAGAAAAAAGTGCAAACATTTTATAAATAACATGTTACTCAAAACTTTTATTTTAGGCCCCTATTATGGTTTACAACTCAACTCAGTCCCACTATATGCTTGCATACGTGAGTGTTTGTAAAAGTTTGTTGCTTAAACAACAACAACAACAATACACAAGAAGGTAATAAACTATTTGCTTGTTTTGTGTAAAAATAATAGCAGCACTACAGGAAGAAAACCATACATTATTTTCCTGATTAATAAGTACAATAAAAAGCAAAAATTCCCAAATTCTTTTTGTTAAAACTATTAGGTTAAATACATCAAATTTTCAAAGTAGAATGATAACTAGAAACATATCGGGTATGCTGTTGGTCTTTTATAATTGAGAGTTCTCCTGTAAACAAGCATGTGTAATGGGTAAGTTAATAAAAATATTCTCTCTGTTTCTCTCTAAAGTAAGTGTTTAGATTGGTGTCAATATTTCGGATTATTTTCAGTACGAATTGTGGATTTAACCAACCTAGAAATTTTTGAATCAAGCACAGTTTCAGATCAATTTTTATTTTTTACTATTACTTAAGTCAATCCTGTTTTCGGACTACTTTAAGTACGGGGCGGTTGAATAGTCCGTACTTAAATCAAGCATTCTGTACTTAATTTAGGTTCTGTTGACACCGCTTTAGTTTGATTTAAATAAGGATGGAGAAATTTTTCTTTTCAGTCTATATTTCAGGAAGTGTTTTGGAACAAAGTTCTTAGCAACATGTTGCTAAATAAATCTTATTACAATTATTGGTTTAAAATAATTGAAAATTTGTTATTAACCTTAAAAAAAAGATTCTTCTAAGATATATAATTGTTATTTTCCTTAAAGAAGAAAGTTTTTTGCAAAGTAATCTAGTAAGCATTGACTAACTTTTTGAATTAGTATTCTTAGAATATTTAAAAAAAAGTACTTCAAATTTTTTGTTTTTACCATCATAACTTGATTAATGCTGATAAAATCAAATTAATATCCCAGTAAAAACTTCGCTTACTTTTTTAAAATGCATAGCTTCCATCACTAGTTATTTAGTAGCGTTCTTCTTTAACTACTTCTACAGCAACTTCTATAACTACTTTTTTCTGAATGTATGTAGGTAAAAAAAATCATGACTTGCAATTTAATGCATTCAGTTTGGGACATCCCTTGTAAAATTCATCTGTTCTTTCAGTAGAATTGTAAGTAGTGATTTTAGTTTTTTCTGATTACTAAACACATTATTTTGTAGGCGAAGTTTTTACTGGGATGTTTAAGTGTCTTATTACGATTGATTTTTGAATTAATTTTAAGTGTATTTTTTTTTTTTTTTTTTTTTGTCTTTGTATTTTGGCATCTTTTTTCTTAAATATGTACATATAAGTGAAAGTTTTTTTTTCTCCTTTGTATCTTTAAGTGCACTTTTAATTAATTTAAACTAAAAAAACCGAAAGGCATAAATTGAAATGATAATCTAGACTTAAAAGTTTTAATTAAACAAAAAAGTTTTGTGTGTATTTTTTAAATATACATACATACCTATATATATATTTTTGAAATTTAACAATTTGATTTATACTTATGCCACATTTTATATATTGTAATTTGAACTTGTTTAGAAACATTTTAAGGTCAGTTTACAAGCGGTACAATATCCGCAATTTAACTTTATTTTGTTTTTCAAGGCACAAGTACAACGAGAAGTACACGGGTATCAAACATTACTCACTCTCTCACATGCGGTTTACGTGGTTTCTTTAAATAAGAATCTTATAATAACAAGATTCTGACACATTTCTGTTTTTAAAAAAGATTCAACATTTTAATTGAAATAATAAAACCTAATTTGTTAACAACAGAAAAAAAACTAAATTGCTGCAAACATAAGTGGTTTTTACAAATAGAGTTTTTAATTGTGGCAATCCAAATTTTATTAAGTCGCCAAATTGCAGTTTTCTCCTTTTACTATATTTAAATTTTAAAGCAATTTAATATAAAATTATTCAACACTCACCTTAATTTCATTTTCATTCGTATCACTTAAATCCATTTGTAAATACATTTTTAATTACATCCTTGTTTGTAATAAAAATTATTATTAATTTAATTAAATTATGACAAGTCGTTAAACATTTTGTTTAAAATTAAAAACAAGATTGAATTTTTTAATTCAAATTTACAATTCTCCAAAATTTCTCACTATTTGATGATGTTTTTGTTTACACATTTTTATTATTTTGTTGCTTTTTCTCAATTTCTAAGTTTCTTTAAATTTCCTGATATTTTATTTGCATTTTATTTCTTTCCAACTATTTGTTTTAATAATTTTTTTAAGTTTGTAACATTTTAACAGAGAATTTTCTGTTTTAAAAATGAAAATCAAAGAGGATAAAGATTGAAGGAAATAGTTTTGTAATTTTGTTAAATATCGAATTTATTTTAGAATTTCAGTGTTTGATTGTTTGAGTGTTACAAGCGCACTTTTACAGCTTCATACTGATAAAGAGGGGTGTTTTATTCTTTATGTAGTTGTTGCTGTTGTTGCAGTGGTTTATTGTAAAGTAAAGTGACACTTAGTTTTTGTTGGATAATTTTACCATGAACACAAATACGGAGACAATATTTACATGCACAAAGAAATAATTATGTAGAAGCAGAAGTAGACAGAAAGATGGACGGACATGAACTAAAGACTTTAACCAATAGACTAAACCATTTCGCAATGGAAATTGTATTTTGCTTTATTTAAACTTGTTAAAAAAAACACTGCAAGTTTTGGTGTTTTTTAGAAACAATTTCTTAACAACATGCTGCAATTCGCTATCAATATGCTGCTATAAAACTGTATTAAAAATTTGTTTATAAAAATTTAAAATTGCAACATTTCAATAAATGTGTTAATAAAAAAGTTTGCTTGCAACATGTTGGTATTCAAATAAAGAACTGATTTTATTAGCTTATAAGCCTAGTACTCTGTTCAAATTTGTGAAAAATTATGAGCAACATTTATTATTTCACACGAAAATTTTGACATGTATCTTGCGAGTTTGTACAATTTGACGTTTTCATTACTGTAAAGTATGCAACATTGTTTTGCGTATGTAAACAAACCCCACATGTATTTTACTAAAATTTATTTTTTTTAATAAAAAAAGAAAGTAAATATGGATAAAAAACTGGTACCGGTTGTGTTACAATAATTTTTTATTTCTTATTTAATATTAAGTTCATACTTTTTTGCTTTTGCTTAAAATTTCACGTGAAATAAGTGCAGCTTACATTATTTCGCAGTTGTAAAAAAATGTTGCCAGAAACATTTCGGAACTTTTTCACAAAATGAACAGAGTACAACTCTATCAACATTATTTCATAGATATTCCGCACAAGTTTTTTTCATATGCGTTTTGACAGCATTTCACGTGAAATGTTGAACAGAGTACCAGGCTATAGATATTAAAAAAAATACTTTTTTTCAGCAAAACAGACAAAAAATGACATAAATCAAAAAAAATTAGTTTTATCACATTACTGCAAGTCATTTTCAACTATTTCATAACCAACAACATTTTTCTGTTAAGACTGGTACTCTGTTAAGTATTTCGTGCGAAATGTGATCAAGCTCAAAATAAAGAAATAACTGCGAAATTCATATGTTGATAGAGTTGCGCTCTGTTTATTAAAAACAAAAATGAGGAAAAAAATTTATAGTTGTATCTTATAAAAACGTTAAGCTTTGCAAAACCGCGATATAGATTATATTGATACTTGTTAAAATTTTAGTGTGATATAATTATTATCAATGTTGCTCTTCATTTTTCGCAAGATCGAACAAAGTACGAGGCTTTACAGAATTTTATTTAGCAACATGTTGCTGGAAATATATGACAATGCAATAAAATAAATTTGATTTCATTAAGTTATTCAGTTAAAAACGTCTTAGTAAATTTTACAGCATTTTAGTATGAAAATGTTTGTAAAAATTTTTATTGTGGCAGAATGTTGTTAGCAATAATCACAGTGTTCTTTATATACAACCCTGTAATATTTGGTAAATATTTTAGAAAAGCAACAGTTTTTTGCAAATTTAAAATATTAATTAAATAAAGAAATTTTGTAAATTTAATTTTGATGGAAATATTGTGTGCAGTCTAGTAAGCAACATGTTTTGCTAGCAACATATTTGCTGTTTATATTTTAAAGTAATTTTCTTTGAAACAAGTTGTTAAAATAAATGGAAATTAAGTTGTTAAAATAAATGGAAAATAAGCAACATATTGCAGAAAGTTATCAAGAAAATACAAAATTACATTAATTGTATGAATAGTGTAAAATTTCTTCATTTGCAGGATGTTGCTTGAAAAGTTTATACAACAATTTTTTAGTCAAACTTTTAAGTAAATATTCATGGAAAAAAAGATTTATTAGCAAAAAATGTTGGAATCATTTCATACAAACATGTTGCAAATAAATAAAATCTAATATTTATTTATTTTAAAATAATATTGCAACTTATTTTTGACTTAAATGCGGAAAAACAATTTTGTTTGCATTATGTAAATATTTTTGAAAGAAATTTGATAGAAACATTTTTTTATTTTATTGTTGCAAATATGGAGAAAGGACATCTATGCAATGTTTGCAACATATTAAAAAAAAAATATTGCAAAAGGATTTTAATATAAACATGCAGTAAGATATTAATACCGAATAAATTTCTTTTGCAGCATGTTGCTGGAAATATCTTAAAATAGTTCAGTAGGCAACTGTAAAACATGTTGAAGTTTTATTGAAAATTATATTTATTAATTTTGTTTGGATTTAAAGTTAAAAAGTTTTCAACATGTAACGAGGAATGGTGTATTATTGAAAAAATTATAAACGTTTGTGTGAGACCTCTAGCACTTGTATGAAGAAGGTATTTATTTATATGTTGGTCAAAATGCTTTTGGTTGGAAAAATGAATAAAAAATTATTTATTTTTGTTGTTATTGTGTTTAAACAAAACATAATACGTATTGTCGTTAACAATTTAAACACTTTTCACTGACCCCAATTGGTTCATTTTGGTTTGGCAAATTAAGACTGTGTTTCTTTTTGTTTCTTGGTGTTGTTCTTTTTGTATTTGCAATGAACTTTTTTATATAAATTAAGTGCAAAGCAAAATATAAATTAATGAGATTGCAACAAAGTTGTTAGCTT
This sequence comes from Pollenia griseotomentosa, assembly GCA_963931875.1. Lineage (NCBI taxonomy): Eukaryota > Metazoa > Arthropoda > Insecta > Diptera > Polleniidae > Pollenia > Pollenia griseotomentosa. The sequence goes on along the minus strand of OZ007560.1, from coordinate 254,274,773 downwards.
CCCGAGTTAGTTTTTGGATTTTTGCAATTTAGGTTATTGGGTTTTACTTTTTATGGCTGATGTCCATGGTGGTTGGAAATCTGAGTTGCTGAAAGGTTTTACAACTTAATTCGTTTAAAAATTCAACGTATTGAGTTTATATCAAATATAAAAGTATTAGCTAAAAGACTTTTTATTTATCAACAAAACCAGTGACTCTTCAACACTTGCCGGCCATTCTAAAACTAAACAACGAATTCATAGAAATCTAGCGAAACCAAAAAATTCACTTTCATTGAGAATTCGCAATTGCAAAAATTAAAAAACAAACAATCCAACAAAAATAAAACCAGGCTAAATTCAATACTTTTATGTTGTATGAAGAAATATTTTTTCTATACACACATGTAGTACTACAAGTATTTTTGTCTTTTGATATAGTTTTTTTTTTGTTTTGATTTTGTACCTTGTCGATTCAAATGATACTTGTTTAATATTAAAAAAAGATTGTATTGTTTTTTAAATGTTGTCATACTTCATGGATGGATAATTTAATCGTTTGTTTGTTGATTTTTTAACTCTCAGCCATCGCATAACTCGGTTTTTAAATAAAATAGTTTTCAAAAATTTTTTAAATTTATTACTTTTAATTGGCATATAATTGAAACTGGCAATTGTTTTATAAATGTAAAATGTCTTGTATATTTTTCTGCGTTGCACAGATTTTATAACAATGTCTTAAAATTAATTTGAAAGACATAAATAAATTGCTCATGTACACAGAAAAAAATATCTCAATATAATTTTTAGCAACACCGTTTGTTAAAAACAAAATTTTAATTCAACAAACTTTTTTTTTAATTGTATGAAAATATTTATCAAAATTACAATTTTCAAAAAAGCACTCAATCAGCCATGTCACAGAGTACAATTCCGATCGGAATCATTCCGTATTTTGGCACTTCAGAAAATGACGAAAAAAATTTTCGGAATGAAACCATTTTTGTTTTCATGAACAGAACGGCAGTTTTCTGTATCTGACAGGCCACTATTAAAATACACTTTCTATCAATAAACAAATATGTTTACTTCGGCTCCGAACGGAATCATTCCGAACGGATTTGTACTCTGTCAAGGCTGAATAAATCATATTTAATAATGAAATAATTAAATATTTCTACATATTCAATGAAAAAAAGTATTTGAATTAAAGCAAAGTCAGAATTTATACTGCTTTTGCCAGTTTTTTAGTGTTGTTGACCATTAATTCAAAAATGTTGGGCAATGACTTTTTTTATTGACTCAATAAACTTGTTTGTTGACTTAAAATTCAATAACTATACCTACAAACTTTTTAATCAGTACCCCAAAATTTTTCGTCGCAGAAAATTCAAAAATTTTTCAATCATATATGCAATTTTTGTATTCAAATATGAAAATTATTTTTTTCTGTGTAAATAAAACAGTATAGTATGTATTTGGAGAAATTAAAAATTTAATAGAAAATAAATAGTAAGTGAAAAATTTAATTATATATGTTTGTTTGCAACATATTTATTATCTCGTTGGCAACATGTTGATATACATACGTATAAAAAGTTATTTTTTTAACAAATTTGTTGCTTTAAATGCAATATCTTGCAAGAAATATTTAAATACAATTTAACAACTACAATATATTGTAAATTATTTGACCTTTCTTTATCCTCGTATTTATTTGTTAGAGCTTAAGATTCAGTTACTAAAGTGTCTGAAAAAGAAACAAAAAGGCGTAACCAAATATCGGAAATAAAAGAATAAATATTATATATTTACTAGCTGTTTGGTACCGGCGCTGCTCGGGATTTTCTAAATAACAATAAAAAATGAAATACAACACATGTACTCGTTTGAAAATCGGTTGTGTGGTTCTGGTTATAAAATCACGAACATAAAACAACTTATTTTAATATATATTGATACTAGCTTAACCCGTTGCGCTTTTCTACCCCCATCGAAATAAAATTAGTAAAATTTTTTTAAAACAGATCTCGTGTATTGATTACAACGCATCTTGTACTAAATTTAATTGCTTTTCAAGTAACCGTTCTACTGATATACAGAAATTTCAAGTGTATTCGTATGGGAGGTGCGATTCGTAGTTTTTCCATTGAACTTACTTCTTGAAAGATGTTGTGTATTATTCTGAGGAAAATCGTTTCAGTAGTTTAGTCTTTAGGGAACAAAACTATACGCTTTTTTATTTATATATTATTTATTACTTCCCCTGCGCCTACCCCCTTTATTTTTATTTTTATTTTAAAAGGTGTAGTTTAACATAATGTGGATGGTACAAAGCTTGAAGACTTTTATCTTCAGATATTCGGTATTCAATCTTCCTTCTTATTTTAAAACTTTTCATATACGTTCGAAGACTCTAGTGGTAACAGTTCTTTAGTTACGCGATATTTAATATATGCATCCCATGGGGGGTATTGCTCCACCTGCGCCTTCCCCCTAAATTTGTATTTGCAAAGTTGAAGTTTACTATAAGATTGACTCCTACCAAGTAAGAACATTATCAATACAACAGTTCTTAAGATATGCAATATTAAACATTGGCGTCCTATGGAGGTAAAACTTCCCCTCCTGATACCTTATTTCAATTTCGGGGCTTACTACAAAAAGTTCAAGAAAATGGGTGCAGCGGCTAAGCGGATAAGCGAAACTTAATACTGGCATCCTTTGGTTGGTACCACTTCCCCTGCTCCTATCGAAAAAAAAGTAGCCTATATTGTTTTCCAAGCCCCGAAAACAATATAGGCTACTTTTTTTTAATATCGGTTCTGTAGTTTATCAGTCTATAGGCCAACAAAAAAACAGACAAAAATTTTTAATTTTTATATATAAGGATTTATTGCTCCCCCTGCACCTACTGCCTTTTTTTTATTTTAAAAGGTGCAGTTTATCTTAAGAGTGGGTCCTAAAAAACTAGAAGACTTTTGTCTTCAGTTATTAGGTATTTAACATATTAAATATTGGCGTCCTATGGGGGATACCACTTCCCCCGCTGCTTTTTTATTTCAATTTTGGGGCTCAAGAGATCCTACTAGCAAAAGTTCAACAAAATGCGTGCAGCGGCTCTTAAGATATGCGATATTTAATATTGGCATCCTATGGGGGGTACCAATTCCCCTGCCACTATCGAAAAAATAAGAAACCCATTTAATTTTAAGGGCTCACGTGATTTCAGGATTTCAGGAAAATCGGTTCAGTAGTTTAGGAGTCTATAAGCCAACAAACAAACAGACAAACATTTTTAATTTTTATATACATATATATGTAGATGTAAGAACTGGGACTTCAGTTAAATTAAATAAGAATAACATTTTAACTACTCTTTATAGTAAAAACAGTTTTAAATAGAATGTAACAATTTTAAAAATTATCAAAGAATATGTTGCTAGCTAAAATTTTGTTAGAAATATGTTGCGTAAATTATATGGCACATATTTGTTAGCAACATATTTGTATTACAAATATTAAGTACATTTGTTATCAGCATGTTGTATTATCTGATATGCAGCATGCTGCTGAAATAATAAAAAGTTTTGTGTATTCAAAAAATATTGTTAAATAAAGTCTTGCTTTAAATATTCTTAAACAGCTAAATATAAACGTAAAGAAGTAAATTTCTTAGAAATATGTCACTTTTAATAGTAAACAAACTTTTGTTTATTTTTTATTTTATTTAATTATCAACATGTTACTATCAATTGCAACATAAGAAAATGCAATTTTAATGAGAATAACAGACTGAAATGATGAATTTGAATATGCAAAATTAAAAAGTAGGCAACATTTAAAAATCAAAATAAAAATTAAGATTAAATGCTTAAGAAGGGTCTGGCAGAAAATGAAGACTTAACCAATTTAATGGTATCAACGCACAAGGCGTCTACAAGTCTCTCTGTTTATCTCGGTACCTTTATAAGCAAAAGAAACAATATCTACAACACGTGCTGTTATATGGTTCTAAAGCATGGGTACTTGCAAAAGTGGATGAGGCATTACTTGGAAAGTTCAAGATAAAAATTCTTCGTAAAATCTACGGACTAAATTGTGTAGCTGGGGAATATCGTATGAACCACGAGCTGTATGAGTTATATGCAGACATTAACATACTAAGGCGTATCAATTTACATCGACTATGTTGGCTAGGTCATGTTGTGATAATGGATAACGGTGCCTGTTAACGGCTCACACGGAAGGCGATAACCAAAACTTCAATGGAAAGACCAAGTCAAGGAAGACATCTTGTCACAAATTAAAGTAATATTAAAAAAATAAAATAGAGTGCCCCGGTAGGCTATCTGGTAGTGAGCTAGTCTATCAGCGCAGGTTCGATTCCCGGTAGATACTCTGGTTTCTTTCCTGCAGACAAGCGAATAGCTTCGCGGGATTAGCTTAGGGTAACAAAATTTGATAGCAACATATTGTCGAATATATCTAAAGCCCTTTCTAGTGTCAACATTTTTAAGGGCAACATCTTGCCTTAAAATAAATTGGCAAGTACTTTAATTTATTACATTCAACTGAAATGCTTGATGAATCAGGTACTTATTTTTCATATTCTGCTTCTTTAAGTTTCTTTATTAAAGCTTAAATGTGAAATCTGTTTTCTGTTAAAAAAAAAAACAATTGGCGTTTTTATTGTTTATTGCTAATTAGTCTTTAATTAGTAGAGTTGTTCAAAATAGAATTACTTAATACATATTTTGCATGTTATTTGAATATTTTCTCTCGTTTGTCTGCTTGAAACATCTTTGCAAATTTAAGAACTTAAATTTGTTTTATAAATTATAATATTCCAGTTAGTTTTGCAAAGATTTTGTTGAACAATGAATCATTAAGAAGCATCAAATCAATACAATCTTTTCATTATTAATAAATTCACACATTTACGTTTTCATTTTGTTAATTTCAATTGAAGCAGGGCTTGAACAATTAATTAGAAAATATTATTTTTTTGCTAAAAGTCAAATGACTAATTCTTAAAATTTGTTTTTTTAAATTATTTCATTAAGTGCATTTAAATGATAAATTTTGTTTACCACCTGCATCCATTTTTTTTCTCAGCTTAAAATACACACATTCTTGTCACACAGGAAAACATAAATCCTTTCAACATTAAGATGTTTCGGGTCTTTTTCCCCTTTTCATTTTTTAAATAAAGACTTAATGACACAAACACAATGGATGACGTTGGTAATGAAAACCGCATGTTAAAGAAGCCGTTTGTTTAGATGAATTTAAAATGTTTGTGATTTAAAAATTGAGTTTAAAATTGGATATTGAATAAGAAATGCTACTCAGGGGTAAAATACAAAAAAGAACCTTTAAAATTCTTTGCATGAACTCTCGATTTTCATCAACAAAATAAAAAAAAATCAAGTGGATCCAAACAAAAATGAATTCAAAGAACCACAATTTTTTTATAAAATTTTCTTTTTTTTAAATATTTTTTGGGGGTTTAAAAATGCACTTGTAAACTCGTTGTATGGGTTTTTTTTTTGCTGGTAAATTTGATTTTTTGGTTTGCTTTACGTTAAAATTTTATATTTTTTTTTTCGAGGATCTTATTACCACTTTGGTTGAAAAGAAAAAACTTGTCTTACTGGTATAAAATTTCACAAAAATTGAGAACCTTTTTTTAATTTTACTTTTTGTTTGCAAGTTTAACATAAAATTAATTAAAAACGAAATTCGATTTTAAAATTTGTACACTTAACACACTTTTTTAAGATTATTTTCAACATATGTGTTAAAAATTTTTGAAAGAAATTCACATATTTCCTATTATATGATTTCATAATTTCAAGGTTAAAGTATTAAAATTTTTGTTGGTTTTTATTTAAAGTTTTCACTTTTAAATTGTTTATATTTTTCATATTATTATTAAACTTAATTATTTTGATATTAAAAATTCCGTTTCCGTAAATTCTTGAGAATTATTTCACACAATTTTACGCGTTACGCCTGCGCACTCAAACATTTCACGAACTCAACTGAGTTTGCAGTTCAAAGAAACATCAACAAACAGCTGAAATTAAAAATTTCTTCAGGTTGTAAACAAACACAGAAAAACCGGCTTAATTTGGTTCGAAGCGAACATGTTTGAAAGTGCCAAGTGTTGTGGTTGTTTCATAATGGCAAAATGCAGGTGGAAAGAAAAATCATTTAAATCAAATATAATCCCAAGATAATTGTGTAAATAGAAATTTGATAAGAGACTTAAGTTTTCGTATGTGTATTAAGGGATGGTTTCTATGTTTTACCGAAAATTACATAAATTCGTATACAAAGTTAACCTCAAAATCTGTACAAATTTTGAGATATTTCCTTTTTGCTGTTTTCATCCTAAACCAATAAATATGTACTTTAGTTGAAAATAAATATTTCCATATTCTAAAAAAACATTTCCCATAAGTAAATCCATAAGTAAGTAAAAGAAATAAGGAAATTGAATTATCACTTTAAAATTATAAACAGGTAGAAACAACGGCTGTAAGACAATCAATCTTCAGTTTATCTTAAACATTTTACACATTCATCTTTAGCAGAGATAAATTAAATTTAAAACATTGTATTTGATTTTAGCAACATGTTGCTAATCCAATTTTTAGCAACAATTTGTTGATTAAACTAACATGTGGCTATTGATCATAATTTTGTGCTTAGAATATCGTTTTACCTATTATGAGCAACATGTAACCATAATAATTGTTTGAATATAAAAACAAAGAGTCTAATATTTTGCCCAAAAATGGGTATATACATCAAATTATATCCAGAATTTTTTTAAATATTTTATATAATTGTTAATAGCAGCGTGCTGCTTATAAAAAGTTTTTCATTAAACATTATTGCACTTTACACTTTTAGCAACATGTTGGCAATCAAATGGTTTCGTATAGAGTTACTTGTTGCTGACAAAGTCTTTCATTTCCCTTTCAACATGAATAAGTTCATGTCGAATGTCCACATGCACTAGGAACTAGGAAGATAGGCTTTTGGAAGGAAGATAGAGGCAGTATCCCCCTTCCCAAAACCTATTTTCCTAGTTCAAGCACAATGCAATGCATTAGTAGGGGTCATTCCCAGAGTGCTGGTCCTAACAAAATAAGCAACCAGCAAGTCTCTTCTTGCTTGAGTGACGTTAAACAATTCTACTCAATTAAAGATAAGTTTAGCAATAGATTAGTTTTGTCAGCAACAAGTTACTAAATATGAAAATGTTTTATGGCAACATGTTGCCAAAAGTTTAATAATTGATTATTTCATAATTGATTATTTCACACTACACTTTGACATGTTTCACTATTATCCATATCGCTGTTTTGCAAAACTTAACCTTTTTAAACAAATACCGAAAAATGTTCTACATTTTTTTCAATTTGTAACACTTGTTATAAAAACCACTATACAAACCCAAAATAAAAACTACAAAAAAATGATCAGTTGTTGCTTAAAATTCCAAGCGAAACAAGTACAGCTTATATTGTTTCTCACGGAAAATTTAAATGTTGCTAGAAACATTTCATATATTTTTCGCAATGTAAACAGAGTACAATTCAATCAACGTTTTTTTTATGTATTTCACAGAAATTTTTTTAACAAATTAGCAATTAATTAATTAACAGTTATAGAAAATATTTAAGAACAGATAAAATTAGACATAGACTTTTTCGGCCAAAATATTAAACCTATTTTCGTATACAAAAACAATAACTTTTGAACACGTTGCTCTTAATGGATAAAACCAAACCTTTTAACATTTTTGGCATGCAGTGCAACATGTTGCAAAAATAAATTACTTTCGCAATAATACTTCTGGTTAAGCAATATAATAAATTTCTTTGAACATGTTGCTAAACATATAAAATTTAATTCAACATAATGCTGTAAAAAACATAAATTGAGAATTAAAATATATAAACATTTTAATATTTTTTTTTTTTTTCAAAGCAGTCACATTTATAAAATCTGGATTATACCCAAGCCTCGAATTTTAAGGGAGAACTAAAGCGACTTTTAACAAACTACTAAACATTGATCTTGGAAGGCCGAAATTACGTTGTTAAAGCAATATTAGTATTTGTGTATTTAAGCCAAAATTTATGAATCTACGTAGTAAACTGTAACACATTTCTTTCTCAATATTTATTCATAAATCAATCGAAAACTAAATTAAGACGCTGATGGCGACACACCATTTAAAAAACGCTTTTAACAGAAATTTTCAACGCTAGTATCAGTTTTTGAATACTAAATCCATAAATAAACTGTTAATAATTTTAGGCCATAAAGATTTTCTTATCAACACCTTTGAAAAAAAAGATTTTAAAGGCTAAACAAGTGGAGAAGTTTTATTGAGAAACAACTTAAAAATTATGAGATTTTTATGTAAATTTTTTTTTATTACAAACAGTTTTTGAGACGAAATTACAGACGTTAAGCGACAAATAAGTAAATGTGTCAAAACTGGCGGTTAAAATCAATAAGACCAATACTAGACTTATTGAAGTTGGGTTTTTATTGAGACCCACCCGAAGGCTAATAAAATTTTAACGTTTTTTTTTTATTTTTAATAAAGAAGCAAAAAAACTGTAAAGTTTTTTAATTAAGTGTGAAAATACAAAATCCAAAAAAAAAAAAGAAAAACACCATGACAGATTAAGAAATTTTACGTTTTTAAGCATCAAACTTAATGAACGTTTATAAAAAAAAAATTAAAAAAACTTTCAAACAAACTCTTAATTTTGTTAATAATTAAACAGAAACATCAATTTAAATGATAATTTGACAACAAACAATTTAGATATTTAGATAATTTTAAGCTTTCACCTTCGTTCTTTTTTTTCTAGTTTTAAATTCAAATCATCAGAATCTTAACTTATCACAAAAAGGCCACTTACCTCATTAGAATTTTCAGCTTTTTTAGGTAAATTCTTATTTTTCGTTGATGTTGTAGTTTCTTTGGAAGATTCTTTGTCTTTGGAAGATTCTTCGTTTTGTTTGTTTGCAGCATTTGAAGAACTGCTCTTTGGTTTTTTGTTAATGGGAGTTTTTGAATTTGTCGTTTTACTCGTTTGATTAGTATTATAAGTCGTTGCATTTCTGCTAGTATTTTTAGAATTTTGTAAAATTTGTAAATCTTTTCTTAGTTGCCCAATATTACGTTCCTTTGTTTTTATTTCCTCCAGCTGCAAAAAAAATCACAGGAGATTTAAAAAAAAAACGATTAAAGAATATATTTTAAAATAATTTCCAAAAAAGGAACTTTTTTCAATCAAAAAGGAATTTTTTTATAAAAAGGTACTTTTTTATAAAAAGGTACTTTTTTAGATAATGGAACTTTGTTTACAAAAATAGGTACTATTTTAGATAATGGAACTTTTTTTACAAAAATTGTACTTTTTTATAAAAAATTTTTTTTATTAAAAAAATAAATTTAAATATTGGAACTATAAAATATATGTTATCTAAAATTGTTTTATATAAAAAAGAAAAACCTCAAGCTTAATAAATTATATTGCAATTTAAATAAAGGTTGAATAAAATAAAATTAATTTAAAAAATAATTTTTTTTTTAAGATATTTTTTAAAATTCAAAGTTTTAATCCACATAGAAACATTTTATTCAAAAATAAATGGACCATTTTCTTTAAGGCAACTTTTTCTTAAAAATAAACACTTATTATTTTAAAAAAATGCACTTTTTTAAAAAATTTATGTTTTATTTTTAAGTTAAAACGTCAAGACACCTAATCTTATTTACGACCACCAAACGCCCGAATATTTTAGGAGTGGGCTCTACACCGATCTTCACATAATTTAATAGTATGATTTCCAGTAAAATAAAACGAATTTGTGCAATATTATATGAGAATAATGCATTCTGTCCCCAATTTGTGCTACTTTTTGTAACAAAAATAACAATTTTTTAAAAAGGTTGTTCCACGTTTGGGTTCACAACTCTTCACAACGCAAACTGGTTAAGAGAACTAGAAGGATTTTGACATCAATTTTATTATTTTCTGTTGAGCTTGTTTTCAGCAGACGGACAGATGGACATACAGGCAGACAGACACGGCTAAATCGATTCAGAATTACTCAAGGACCCAGAATTACGGCGTATAAGTTGAATAATAAAAAAGTTTCACACGGAATGACAAACTTAGTATACTCTTATTTATCACTAGTGGTGGTAGAGGGTACACTGAAATTATTCAAGTGCCCCGTACTTAAAATAATCCGAAAACGAGATTGTTGGTTTAATCCCGAACCCGTTAATGAAATAATCCGAGTATACATATTGATTCTAACTTAAGCACCTACCCCAAAAAAATAGAGAGAGAGAGAGAATTTTATTATTTATTAACTCAATTACCCTTATCCCATTTTGGATTATTTTAAGTTCTTTCGTACTTAATTTTTTAAGTACGACTCGTACTGAAAGTTAGTGGAAAAAACTTAAATTTAGTACCAGCTTTTTCTTTCCGTGTGTAAAAATATGTTTTTTAAATAATAATTGTATCGTCAAAATTTCTTGTTTTAAATGTATTATTATTATTTTTTCAAAAAGGTACTTTTTCTAAAAAATACTCCTTTGGTCGAAAACGGACTTTAAAAAGATACAAAGGAAGAATAGCTGCTAGTTTATTTTAAGAGAATATAAATTATGTGCAATAATTTCCTTTTTATTTAAAAAGTACTGTTGCAAAAACTTTTTTTTAAATATTTTATCATTAAAATATACATTTCCCAATAAGGTTCTTATAGAAAAATGTAACTTAGACCAATATTTTAAAGAGGTACTTTATTGTTAATAAATGTACAATTTGTTTTTTTATAAAAAGACTATTTTATTTTAAAGTACTTTTTCTTATAAATTCACTTCAAAAGGGCATTTTTATTCAAAAATCTTTTTCCCAATGATATTTTTTTCAAATTGGTATTTTTTCCAAAAAAACGTTTTTTTAACTATAACTTTTGTAATTTTTGCAGCAATCCCTACTGTGCGGTCTTCAAAAAAGGTTTAATACTTCTGGTTTTTTGTTTATTTTCTTCATAAGAACTTTAATTTCTTTGAGTTTATAATTAACAAATACAAACTCGTCTGTTTGTCTCTATTGTAAAATAATTATTTTGTTATGGTTTTTAAATTAAACTTATTTATCTTTTCAAAACTAAAAAAATCATACATGTGCAGAAAAACCACAAAATCGTGGGAAGTTTTTATGCAATTTGCCCCAAGGCTTAAGCGATATGAAGCCGAAACACACATAAAATAGATAGACCCATATTTTTTCTACCAAAAACGCACAATTTTGTTCATATAACATTCAAACCTATTAAATAACTAAATAATGTGTTTTTTTTTTCTTGTGGTTCCTCGGCAAAAAAAAATAAAAACCAGCTTATTTAAGAGCAGCCGCACAAAACATTCTCTCTCCACATGCAGCCAGTTTTAAAAAGCCCCGCTCGTACCGCTTGTGAATTTGTTAATGACAAAAAATAATATCATTTTAAGCAAATGTTGGTCAATACAACCAACCGAAACCGAAAACACAAGAAAAAAATAAAAACAAAATGTCAAATTAAAATTTATGGCTAAATTTAATAAACTAAATGACATGTGCGAAAATAATTTTTAAACAAAATTAAAAAACACAGACTAAACTGCAACACACTTTTAAATACGCGCCACTTGCATATTTTATATTTGGTTAAGATTTTTGTTCAATTTTATTTTTAAAACAAATTTCGTCTCATCTGAACTTCTTAAGAGTTCGTTGACTTGTCAAAGTGTTTGTGCCAACTTTTTGTTGATTTTAGTTTTATTTTTGTTTATTTTGAGTCTGCGTCTGAAGGCTTCCTGTTACACCTTTTCTCTGAAGCATAACAAAAAAAAGGAAACTTTGGCATGCGTTTGTCTGCTCTCTAATCACAATTCTACACAACATTCACCAGAACCCGGTGATTACAAAATAAAAGCAGTTAAATGTTTTTGCCATCATACACTTTGAGAAATTCTATGAACAAAAAATCGCTTGATATATAGTGAAGGAAAAAGTTCTTTTCTTTAACCACTTCAGTCAACAGTAATGGCAAATTTGAAACTGAATCTCATCCGGAAAATTAAATTTTGTAAATTTTCTGGAACTACATATATACATAAATAGTAACTTGGGTTTAATCTAGTTTTACGAGTGGAGTAAAGGATTGGACATTTTTAGAAAGCTGCAGCCGTATTCTGTAATTCGCTAAAGCTAAATCTCTATCGCTAAAAACCTATAAAGTTGATTTAGCAATTTTTGGCTACAAATGTAATTTAGTAACGTGCATTGCTAAATTTGGCAATGCAATACAAATTTAATTCGCCGCAATTTCAGCTTTTAATGTCATCGCTAAAATATATAAATTTTGTATTCTCTTAGGAATTTTAGCGATCGAGGGTACACACCATCGATCATGAGAGACAGTTCTGCTCAAATTTTCGCTTGGTCGATAATGTGGCCGCCCAGATTCGTCATTCCACAGTCAATCACAAATTATTTTGTTGACTGTTGTCTGACGAAATTTTTAAATGTTAATGAAGTTCGATAGTATGTTCCCCACTTAACTCTCCGTTCATATTATGAAACATTTGCTGCAAAAACTTACAGCCTGATCATCCCTTGCGGAAAATTTGTGTCAATTGGTCCAACAGACTGGTCCTGGGATTTGTGAAAATAGAACAAGTATAAAAAGAAAGAACTCATGACAAGTGAAAGGAGAACGAACCAATCATTTGACTGGCTTGTGAAGAACTAAAAGGTAAAAAAGTAATGAATTACAGTACAGTCTTCACTGGTGGTGTGACACATTTTTTGGGACTTTCTAAAATTTTGTTCTTGAATTTAATTCTAGGACTTGTTTTATTGATATAATACTACATTGTAGTAACTGGCACCAAATACGTTCATTAAGAATGAATGTGTGACTGGTCAAATGGTGTCAATTGACCCCTCCAATGACAACCCCATGTAAACGTGATAGGTCTTATTCATATAAAGTGTTAGAACTAGAACCGGTATCTACCACCAAAGACCTATCATGGGACTACTTTGGTGTCAGTTCGCTTCCCTCTAGAGTCGATTTCGAACGTTAACGTTCGCATAGAAAATTACACTAAATGAAAAACAAATTTAAGAATTTTGTTATACTTTTAAATATAATTTTCTATGCGAACGTTGACGTTCGAAATCGTTAAACAGGCAGTTAATTCTCTTTTAAAACTGCATCCGTGTTTATACAATCAAACTTTTTTTGCAGCATTTTTAGTATTTCCTTAACTTACCTGCAAAGCTCTCTGACCAGAGTCTTTGGCGGGTATCGGTTCCGCGACCCCGGCATTGATAGACTAACTCGCTACCAGCTAGCCTACCGGGGCACCAGCATTTTGAATGCTTTTCCTGTCTCATTTTTTTCTTTCAATAAAAGACTAATAAAAACTGTTTGTACACAAAACAAAGAACAATTTTTCATTTGCCTAATCTGGCAAAAATCTATGAACTATGTTATTCTGGGCTTACACTATGAAAGTTTTCTTGCAGAGTTTATTGGTGAGAGGAAAGAGAGAATATCATGTTCTCCAGGGTTCCCAGTTTTATTTTATACCTCATTCCCCACAATCCCTTAAATAGCTATTTTCTAATCCCCAGAAATACCCACAGATCGTTAAATATAAAATAATATTACGCCATGACATAACATTATCTGATCAGAGGAAAAATATGCATACATTTATTTAAATATGTAATTATAATTCGTCAGTACATAAATTTGAATACAAAGAGGAATAACTTAAAAACAAGATTTATAATAATTTATTATCCCCAAAATTCCCAGCGAAAAAACTGTTCTTTATCTCAAAAAATTCTAACCAAATTTTTATTCCCAATTACAAAAAATCCTCTATTTGGGGATAAGTCCCAAAAACTAAGTACGCTCTTCCCCTCGTACCAATATACTCAGACTTTTTGAAAGAAAACTTTCATAGTGTTAATCCAGTCTTAACGACTTTAAACGAGGACATGATGTCTGTCAAAATCATTTTCAAAATGTTTTTTAAAATAAATTTTTAATTATTTCTTGTAATGCGATGCAAAACATTTTGGAACAGGAAACAAGCAAAACGACTTATGTATGTTGAAATCTAGTGTCTAAAACGTATTCCAAATATCACAAACGATTAAGGTTTTTTCATAAAACACGTTTTATTGCATAAAATGATCATTTATTTTGATATTTTAGGAAATCAATCAAAAAATTTTCTATATGTAGATTTTTATTTTCACATTCTACCTGCCGAATAACGTTGGCCTTAGGCTTCCTAATAAATATGAATGGTTCATTCAGTCTCTACTACACTAAATCCTTAAGAGAACATAAATAACTGAAAAAACCAGTTTCACTGAAAGCCATCTTGTCGTTAATGCCGCCAACAATTTCTAGACACTAAGAAATTTAATGCATGAGTCACAATGAATTTAAAGGATTCAAATTGCAAAATATTTTCTCACGCGTTTTGGCTATTAATTTAATGGTCCACAAATTTTTTACAATGTTTTAAAATATTTTTAATGAATAATTGAAAAAAAAAACATGGGGCAAGAACGATCACATGATACCCTTCAACACTTGCAAATATAAAAGAAATATTTTTTTTTCTACCTCGGGATACACTGTGCTCGAAATTGACACTTTTTTTAGACAAGCCGGTCACATGGCGTTTTAGCATAATTCGGGTACACTGAATCCAATGGTGCCCACCGTTTTTTTAGGTTAGCTCTTGTTTTCGAAAATGGAGGAGTTTGCACAACATATATTCGCGTAACTCAAAAACGGTTTAATTTATTGAAATTACAAAAAAAAAACGAAATTCCGCAATAAAATTTCCTTTAAGAAAAGTAAAATGTAGGGTTGGTCATACATTTGACCTATCTAGGGGCATCCTAGGCGCTGCATTAGCCAAATTTAAGAATTTCAACCATACATATGTGGCGGTTTATTAGAATTCTTAAATTTGGCCCCTGCAGTGCCTATGATGCCCCTAAATGGGTCAAATGTATGACCAACCCCACTTTATTTTTTATCTCAATCATTTATTTCTAACATACCCATCTCTATCTCCATTCTTTAAGGGGGCTCCCATACAAAATGTTCAATGCAGACTAGAAATATATTGAAAAAAAGTCCCATAAATGCCCAGGAGTCGCCCCTAGTAAGATAAAATGTATGATCGACCTCAATTAGTTTTTTTTTCCTTAACATTTCCTCGATACATACTTGCCCTTATCTCCACTTTTTAGGAGGCCTCCCAAACAAATATTGTGTTTTATGAAATTCTTAAATTAATTTCGACTTTTGTGAATAAAATCAAAAGTTGGTAACAGATTTTAATCATTTATGGCTTGTTTTGTGTGCAAATTCGTTTTTTCTATGTCTGCAAATTAGAAGCCTAGCTGCATTTTCCAATTTTTTATGAAATTTTGATAAAAAAAAATTTTTTTTTTTCAAAAAAAATTATGTTTCTAAAACGACTGCTCATATTAAAAAAAAAATACTTTTCTTAAAGGAAATTATATGTTGTGCAACCTCCTCCATTTTCGAATATATGTTGTGCAACCTCCTCCATTTTCGAAATAACGGTGTATCTCGAAAACAAGAGCTAACCTAAAAAAAACAGTGGGCACCATTGGATTCAGTGTACCCGAATTATGCTAAAACGCCATGTGCCTGGCTTGTCTAATTTTGCAACTAGCATAGTGATATTAATCCCGATTCGTAATGAAAATAGATGTATTCCAATTCATCCGTTTGGATATAGAAGAAAATAAAGCACAAGAAGAAACAAAATATTGCTCTGCACTATTCATCGATGTTTCTCCTGCTTTTGATAAAGTCTGGTATAAACGTTTTGTACTTAGTTGGTCGAAAACTTATTATTAAAGATTTTTTAGCTCTGCTCACGCAATTGACGCTGGAATCCTACAAGGAAGCATCTTGGGCCCTCTATTATACTTTATATATACCTGGGACATTTAAGCAAGCAACCACTTAAACTTTTGCTGATAATGAAGTTCTTCTAAGCGTACACGAAAATCGTCATGAAGTATATCGGTACTTACAGGACCATATATTTCAATTGGAAATGTGTTTAAAACAAGATGAATGAGAAAAAAAGTGTTCATATAACATTCACTTTGAGAGGAACTCATGCGACTCTATTAACCTGAATAACCGAATAATACTTCAACATTTAAATGTAAAATCTACATTTAAAATTGAGATCCCATATAGAAGCAAAATTAACGTTCCATTTTTTTTAATTTAAGTTAATTGGCGAAAATCGTTCCTTAGTATCGATTGCAAAATTCTACTTAACAACTTAATCGGTTCACCATATTCAGTTAAGAAAAAAATTCAAACTTCGGCAACAATATT
The DNA here is from genome assembly GCA_963931875.1 of Pollenia griseotomentosa. Classification (NCBI taxonomy): domain Eukaryota; kingdom Metazoa; phylum Arthropoda; class Insecta; order Diptera; family Polleniidae; genus Pollenia; species Pollenia griseotomentosa. The sequence goes on along the minus strand of OZ007560.1, from coordinate 254,258,261 downwards.
ATCTTTAAGCCGTGCTTACTTTGTTTTCAAATATGCCCAGTAGTTTTAGAGATATTGTTGAAGTTTTAAAAGAAAATAGTAAAAATAATTAAATGAAAATTTCATTTGATGAACTCAAGCCTAACTAAAAATATTAAAATTTGAAATTGACAGTTCAACTAAATCACAATTGTTCTTAAAATAGCTATGGCACAGGCTCTAATATTTACATTTGTACTTCAAGTTGTACAAATCAAATGTCGACGAAAGTGGACAGAAAACATAACAAACAAATGTGTTCAGGTTTTCAAGACAAAGTCTTTACAGAAAGAATACGAGGAAACAGAAGAAAGGAGGCAAAATGTAATATAGAATTGAAATGATAATAACAGGAAATTTCGAGCCACCAGTATCACTGGCTAAGGAGTGATGGCAGGAACCGCAGTGGTACAGGGGTTAGAACTCGAAGAATTCTGATGAAAGAACCCAGGTTCGAGCCCCAGCTCAGCCAGGAAAGTGATCAATTAATTTTAATGAAAATTTCATGTTGTCAAATTCCCTCCTTCGGTAAAAATAATTTAATGAGAATTAAATTTGATGAAATCAAGACTAACTGAAAATATTAAAATTGAAAATTGACAGTTCGACTGAATCACAATTATTCTTAAAAGAAAAATTTTTAAAGAAAATAATAAATTTTTGTTCTTTAAAAATTCATAAAAAAAATAGAAATGCGGCAAAAATCACAGTTTTTGTTTAAAACATTTAGTTAAACGTATTTCGAATAAAATGAGCTTTGTTTCATTGTAGTCGGTGCACAACTTTTGGTTTTATTCACAATTAACTGAGAGAGCTGAATTGATAAAAATCGCGATTTCCATACAAAAACTAAATTTTTTAATCACCTGTATCGGGGTTGACGAATTTTAAATACGCCTGCGACTGCTTGGTAATAGATTACAGGAAATAAGTGCACGTTCTCTTTAATCTATTACCAAACAGTCACAGGCGTATTTAAAATTCGCCAACCGCGATAAGCGTGATTATGTGTGTGTCTGCTGCTGTTCTATTTATGGACGCTTTTTGCTTCACTTAAAAATGAGGTACCATTAATGAATTGTGAATAAAAGCGAAGCGCGTTCATCAATGTTTATGATCTATATCTCATTTTGATAATAAGTTATGTGACTTTGTGTGGAAGTCGTAAGACTTAAACTTTTTCCTGCATTGGTGTTGTGGTTTTGTAAAAACAAAATATTATTTAAAAAAATATTAACAATAAAAAATAGTTTCAATTTATTTGAATGATAAAATATGAATGAATTATGAAAAATATTTGAAAAGAAATTATGTACATTATGTCAATGTATATATGATTTGAATACATTATGCTTTAACAAGTATAAGTTTGCAAGTAACTCTAACATCTCCCTTTGTTAAAAATTAGTCGGTGAACATAAATCTGCTTGGAGGCTTACATGTTCGCTTTGGTCTCAAGCTAATAGTTGGAGCTTCAGCAATTGGAGTGCTAAAAGTAGTAGGTGAATCTACTTCATTATTAGAAGTGTTTGGAGTTGTATTTTCTATGACTGGTCTTTCAGTATTTACTCTTATTAGATTTTCCTCTTCTGGCTGTGTCATTTGATTTTTTGATTTGAGTTCAATTCCAAACAATTCCAACATAAGTTGTATTGAGTCTGTTTTGTTTACGTTGCTATCATTATATCGCCGTTTTAATTGATTAATATGGGATCTTATTAATTTCGTTTTGTTACCGTAGATATATATATTATAATTAACTTTTCCAATTCTTTCAATGATAGAACCTGGAACCCACACCATTTTATTATTTTTATACACTTGTGCATAAACAAGGTCTTTTGGTTTAAATTGTCGATCTTTAGCCCCATATTTAATGTTAAATTGGTTTTCCATTTTAATATCCCGTTGTTGTGCGGAGTATGAATAATCAGGTCTTAGTAGATCTAGGGTTGTTTTTATTTTACGTTTAAGAAACAATTCAGCTGGAGACTTTGTATTATCCCTTGGAGTTGAACGATAAGTTTGGAGGAATATTTCAAGTACTTCATGACTGTTTTTCTCATCCTTAAGTTTTTGTAAAGCATGTTTTAATGTCCTTACAAATCTTTCCGCTTGACCGTTTGATTGTGGATGATACGGTGCCGTTTTAAAATGCTTGATACCACGAGATTTGATAAATTGGTTAAACTGTGCACTAACAAACTGTGTACCATTATCCGACACAACTGTATCACAATCTCCATACCTGGCAAATACTTCTGAAAGTTTTGCTATAATTGTTGACGATGTAATGTTTGAAACTTTATATATTTCTGGCCACTTCGAATAAGCATCAACTATTACAAAATAGTATTGACCATTGGATGGCCCCGCAATATCTATATGTAGACGTTCCATTGGTTTTTCTGCTAATGGCCAAGACTGTAATGTGTGTTTCACTGGTGAAATCGCCACAACTGCACAATTATGACAGTTTCTAACATAAATTGAAATATCATCATCTATTCCCGGCCAATAAACATGACTTCTAGCTACTGCTTTCATCCGTTCTTTTCCAGGATGACCCCGGTGTAACTGCTTTAAAATCCTGTTCCTTAGGCAATTTGGAATAACAATTCTGTCATTGTACATTAAACAATCTTGAATAATAGATAAACTCTCCCTTTTAGAATAGAAAAGAGTCAGTTCTGCTGACGGATTTGATTTCCATCCGTTTTTGATTGAATGAATAACGGATTGCAGTACTGGACATTTCTGCGTTGATTGTTTTACCATGTTAAATGTCAAAGGAAGTTCATTAAAATGATCCATGAGTGATGCTGAACAATTTTCTTCTAGAGTTGTGCAAGCAATTACAACATCTTCGTCTGGCTTCAACTCGTTATCGATAAGTCTTGAAAGCATATCAACACAACCAAAATCTTTGGTATTTATGTACTGAATCTTAAAATTGTACATCATTAAAGTAAGTGCCCACCTTTGCAGTCTATTTGCTGCATAAACAGGAATACCTTTTTTGTTGCCAAAAATTGCCAAAAGTGGTTTATGGTCTGTACACAAGATGAACTCTCGCCCATAAACGTACTTGTGAAACTTCTTTACAGCATATATAAGACCTAATGCTTCTTTTTCTATTTGCGAATAATTCTTCTCCGCAGGAGTTAGAGTACGCGAAGCATGTTCAATAACTTTTTCCGACTTGTCAGGAAAAATATGACAAATGTATGCTCCAATGCCCTTGCCAGAGGCATCAGCTGCAATTTTTATTGGTAGATCAGGATTATAGTGAGTTAAAAGTAAATCTGAATTTAAAATTTGCTTAAATTTTTCAAACGCTTCTTGGCATTCTGCAGACCACTCATATTTCATGTTTACTTGAAGGAGTCGATCAAAAGGTTTTCTCAAATTTGTCATATTATGGACATATTTTCCATAATAGTTAATTGATCCAAGAAATGATCTTAGCTCGGATACATTAGATGGTGGTGGTAAATCTAAAATTGCTTTTATTTTGGTTTTATCAGGACGCAAACCCGACGAACACATAATATTTCCAAGGTATTTAACCTCTTTTGAAAAAAAATTACACTTTTCAAATTTAATGTGAAAACTGTACTCACGAAGTCTTTGCAGAACTTTTTTTACGTTTTCAATGTGTTTTTCAACCGTTTTTCCACCAATGATTATGTCATCAATATAGGCTGCTGTGTCATCTAATCCCATTAACATAGTGTCCATTAACTGTTGGAAAGCACCTGGAGCACTTTTTACACCTGGAGCTAGACGATTGAATGTATATAAACCTTTGTGTGTATTGATAGTGAGATATTTTGCTGATTCCGGTGATACTTCAGTTTGTAAGTATGCATCAGACAAATCGATATGCGTAAACAAGCAGCTGTTTCCTACTTTGGCATATAAATCTTCAGGTCGATGTAACGGATACATATGAGCTTCTAGGCTATCATTAAGCCCTGATGAATAGTCCCCACAAATGCGAACTTTACCATTAGGTTTCTTGACTGCAACTATGGGTGCTGCCCATTCAGAGTAGTCAACTGGTGTGATTACATCTAATTTTTCTAGTCTCTGTAGCTCTTCTTCTATTAAAGAAAGCATAGCATAAGCTACTGGTCTCTTAGCACGAAAAATTGGTTTTGAGTTTGGTTTGAGATGGAGTTGAACTTGAGTTTTAGAACATTTTGATGGAGAATCTTGAAAAATGTCTGCATATTCAGTTTGGATTTTATTCAGAACTGACAAATTGAGTTCTTCCTTCTTTATTTGAGAGCAAATACTGTTTAAAGGTTTATCCCATAAACCAAACATTTCAAGGAAATCTGAACCGAAAATTGAAAGAGTATCAATGTCTACAACTAATAAATTACAATGTTTTTCATCACCTTGTAGCCGAACTTGACATGGAAACTCGGCAATGAGTTTGATTTGATCCTTTGAAGCACTTGTAAGAAATCGATTTGATAGCATTTTACCTGGTTTACCCATTTTACACCATAAAGCTTTTCCAATAATCGACACATCTGATGCGGTATCGATTTGCATTTTTATATCGAAACTTGCTGAAGTTGGTGAACAAATTTGTATCTTGACCGTTACAAATTTTCTTCTTGCTGCATACGAAATCCGGTTGACTTGTACAACATGGGATTTTGCACTTGGATATTTTGAATTCTTATTCTTCTTTTTATTCCTTTGATGAAACTTGTCTTTTGATTGTTGACTTTTACAGTAACCTTCCTTATGTCCCACATTTTGGCATTGTGTACATTTGTGTTTTGCATAGTTACAATATTTGGAATAGTGCATGGCACCACAGTTCCAACATGGTGATTTTGGTATTTGCTTACCTTTGAGATCGCCATTTTTATTTATGTTGGACTTAATTGCGTTTATAGATGACTGTGAGTTAACTTCTACCATCGCTGTATCATGTTTTAAATTTAATAACCGTTGAGCATTAGAGATAAGTTTGTTAACATTTTGGTTAGGGTCATCTTCTAGATTTGAAAGACATCTCATTCGAACTTCCGAGTCTATATGAGATTGTAGACCACAAACAAACACTAAACATTTAAATTCATCCGAGTTCATTTCCGATAATTTAAAATTTTCACATATCCTGTTAACACGAGCTCCATAAGTAATTAAATCTTCTTGAGGCATCTTGACAATTTGTAAACATTTATAACGAGTACTGAAAATAGATTCTTTTGAGCCGTAAATCTCTTTAAGAATTTTAACAGTTTCTGTAAATGATACGTCCCTTGGATTCCTTGGCAGAATATAAGCTGAATATTGTCCATATGCAATGGTATTTATTTTTCGCATAAGAAGTCTCACACGTGCACTGTCATCCAAATCCTTTCCCTCTACAAGAAAAATGTCTTCATAGCGAGCATACCAGTTATTGAATGTTGCAGAATTTTCCTGATCGTAGCAAAATTCTGTTATGCTGTTGGCTAATTTTTCCATTAGTAGATCTTGACTGATGTGTAATGCATTTCCTTTTGTTATACTTTCAAGGAGTTTGCTTTGCAATTCCAAAAGTTCTAGGATTTTTGAATCTTGAGCCATATCCTCGTCGCCAATTTGTTGTGGTTTTGTAAAAACAAAATATTATTTAAAAAAATATTAACAATAAAAAATAGTTTCAATTTATTTGAATGATAAAATATGAATGAATTATGAAAAATATTTGAAAAGAAATTATGTATATTATGTCAATGTATATATGATTTGAATACATTATGTTTTAACAAGTATAAGTTTGCAAGTAACTCTAACAATTGGATTTTTCATGAGTTTTTAAAATACAAAATTTTTAATTTTTTTTTACGTAAAGAACCATTATTACTCAGCCATTTTTTTCAAAAGCTTACAATTACATCTTAAAAAAAATTTTTGGAAATCATTTAATGAAAAGTAAAGTTATGATTTTTTAAACTTTTAATTTTAGGAAAAAAGTCAAAAATACGATTAGTACCTGTAACTTTCAAATGCGAGCTGATGGAGAAAAACTTATTAGATTTTAAATCAGTGACTTCGAAAAGTAAACACTTTCATCAAACTTCCAATCAACACAAAAAAGTTCAACTTTGTTCTCTTGTATTGTTGTAAGTTCATATTTAACATATGAAGATTCAATAAATAAATATTAAAAAAAAAACCTTTAGATATATAGAAGTGAATTAATTCTTTTTAATTTCTGCCCACAAACTTCTATTCCCACAAAAAAATGTTGTAAACAAATTTTAGGGGAATAAAACATTTGGTGTATTTCTCAAACCACTGTCAGTCAGCTGCCTTGATGATGTGTAAGAAATAAAATTAATTAATAACTTGATTTTTCAACTCCACAATACTCCCCCTTATTTAAAAAATGTTCAACAAAAAAAATAAAACTTAAATAAAACTTACCAATCGTGATATTTCATTTTTGGCAGACTTTTGTATTTGAGTCAATCGGATTTCATAAGAATCTTTTAATTCGCGTATATCAGCTGCTTTACGTCTATCAGCGTCGCAATTAATCTGTAAAAAGTCATTACAACGCAAATTGATTTCGTATGATGAAGATTGACTTATAAAGTAATGCACGAACGCATTATACATTGGTATGTAGGAGGGGGAATAATAACATACACAAATGCACGTGTCGGTTAAATTTCAAAGGGAGAAGCAGCAAAATAATTCATGCAAAATTAGTTGAATAATAAATTGACAATATTTATTTCATTTGATTAGTAATTGTTAAAGAATATTTACACAATTATTTTATTTAACAAACTTATGTAGGTTTTTTTTATTTTGATAATATTTAAAAAAAAGAAAACACGCTTTTCAAAATACTACGAAGAAGCAACATGTTGCATGAAAAGTTTAAATGGAATTTGTAATGAAGAGGGAGAAAACAAAAGTAAATTCATTAATAAAATTAATGATTGGCAGCCATAGATAACTAGCCAATGATGGCTTATACACTTTGAATGATAACTGGCCATTACCTTGGACGACCTGTCATCCCTTTTTTCCGTTCAATATTTGAAAGGCTTTTAGTTGATTCACTTTGCCGCTTGTATATAAATTATGGTGGATTTTTTGCATTTGGTAACAGTTGTGCTCACTTAATTATGGCGAAAACGTGGCGCATTAATTTGGTCATTCTTATCATCTGCTGTGACACTTCTTCTTGGTGTCTGGCGGAGAAAACTGGCAGCCATTTGGCGGCTCCTTATTTTAAACAAAAAACAAAACTTGTTAACTACACCAGTCGTATTTTTTGCAATTCTCAAGTGAAAGTGGTAAATGTTTATTTTGAAAATGAAACTTCACTTAGTTATCCTGGACATATATTAAGAGTGCTTAATGATTGTGGCATATCGCACATTTCCTTTAGGTGAGTTTTTTTATTTAAGAGGCAAACGAAGAGGTTTTAAAGGGAAATTTTCAAAGGAGAAGATTAATGGAAAGATAAAATAATATTTTGAATATATAAAATACGAAAAGTTATTAATTTTTGAATAAATGTGCATTAAAATGTATTTATTCAATAATACTAGCAACATTTTTGAGATACATGTTGCATCACTTTCCCTATTTAGTAGTTTACAAGATTTCTTACAAATTTATTTAGAAACAAACATGTTGGTTGAAATGTATACGTTAATTAGTTTAAATTAAATTTTTTTTTAATTTAAAATTTCGACTGCAAGCAACATTGTCTTGATACAAAGTGGTTGTAAAGTTCTAACTGAACCCCATAAGGCTTCTTAGTTATTTATTTTTTAAATTTGCACTAGGAATTATAAGCAAACTTTAAGAGATTATTGACAACAATGCTTAGATACATGTTGCTTTAAAAACATGAAAAAACTGTTTGATAGCTTTGAAAAATTAAAGAAAAATTCCCATATTCCAAATTCTAGATACTGAAAATAAAGCTTGGCAAAAATAAAAATAATAATGGGCAGTAAGCTGGTCCATCAGTCTGCGGATTGCAGATGCGACTCTCGCCTTTGATCTTTTTCGCTTAAATTTCTAAACACTTAGCTTTTAAATCAAAACTCATTTCCATTCTTTCCTTTTCAGAAACAAATTCCGAACTGGCCCTTTAGAAATTCTTAAAGATGATGGTATTGGCATGTATCTAATAATGGTTTTGAGGGACATATCGCAAGGTGTTACACTTAATATTCTAAGAAAAAAATCTGCTTCCAAACATCGGACATACATTATTCTGATGATTGAGGATCCAACATCCGTTACAGAGCAATGGTTGCACACAACATTTGAAATCTTCTGGAACAGATGGATCTTAAATGTTGCCGTTATTTACTACCAAACTGGTATTTTACATATCTTTCGTTATGATCCATTTCTGCAGCATTTATTTTCGGAAACAACCAGCACTAGCAATCACAAATTAACCGTCAGTGATGTATTTCCCAAAACAGTGTTGAATATGAGGAAGAAGCCTTTGCGAATGTGCCTGTATGAAGATGGCATACGTTCAATTTATGGTAATGGAGAGAGATTAATGGGTACCGATGGTTTAATGTCAAACTTTTTGGCTCAAAGTTTAAACGCCACACGGATCGTAAACTGGGTGAAGCCTTATGGGAATACTTCGATTAGTAGTGATATTTGTTTTAGAGAGATTGTGGAGGAAATGGATGATGTGGCCCTTAATAGCCGTTTCCTTTCGTTGGAGACTTTCTACAGAAGAGCCGAACACACTTTTGTGCACAGTCGTGATGATTTGTGTGTCATGGTGCCCAAAGCCAAAACAGCTTCTACATTTTGGAATCTATTTCGTTGCTTTAATACGGGAGTATGGTTCTTGATTCTAATCACTTTATTATTTGCCTGTGTATTTTGCTTGTGTAGCTATCGCCAAATATGTTCAAATGGTGAATTTATTCTTCAATTGTATGCTTGCATAATATCAATGCCTTTTCTAAAGTTGCACAGGCCTACTTCTCTACGTGTTTTCTTTTGTGTGTGGTTGATATATGGCATGCTGATTTCAGCAGCTTATAAAGGAAACCTGACGGGAAACTTAGTGAATCGCAAATATCTACCAGACGTTAACACCATAAAAGAATTAGCTGAGTCCCCATATCCATTAGCCACTTTACCACGTCATATTAAGCACTTGCACCGCTATTTGGATCCTAAGAATGCTTACGCGGCCAAGTTGCTGGAAAAAGTTGTAGAGATACCCGATTTACAGTTTATGCACTTAATAGACAAAAACAATTTGAGCTATGCGTATTTGCAAAAGTATCATATGTCAGTATTTAAAACAAATTCCAGAAAACACTCCAAAAATGGACGACCTTTGTTCCATATTATGAACCAGTGTATTGTGCCATTCCATGCTGTTTATATTGTGCCTTATGGTTCCCCGTATTTGGGTTATATCAACACCCTGATCCGAAATGCTCAGGAATTTGGGCTCATCAACTATTGGAACCGCTTAATGAATGCAGCTTTTCGCCGTTCACGCAGAAATGTCAATCGAAAACGCCGTTATGAGGATGATGAGCCAGTAGTTCTTAAATTGCAGCATTATGAATCAGTATTCTGTTTTTGGTTTGTCGGTTTGTTAGTATCCACTGTATGTTTTCTTTTCGAATTGTTAAATATAAATGAGTTTAGGCAAAAGTGTAAAAAAAATTTGAGCTCTTTAAGTTTTGAGGTTTAATTAAAAAGAAAATTATTAGCTTTTTAAAAAAAAAATTAATTCTACATAAAAAAAATTAATTTTTTTAAAAATTTTTATCATTCTTAACTTCTCTGTTTAATTTTGGAAAAGCTTTAAATTTTGTTATGCTTTTGTAAGCTTTAATGATAAATATGCTTTAAGCTCTCTGACTTAAAGATAATTATAAAGGCTGTAATGAAAGCTTATATAAAAATGTAATCTATAGTTAAGTATTTATGGCCCTTAAACTACATTTTCCCCATTTTAAAAAAAATTGCTTTTATGCAAAAAAAAAGTAAAAGTTCACATTAGATAACCAATACATTTAACCCATACACTTTTTTGCATAAGGGTGTTGTTAATGATGTGATAGTTTTTCGTATGCATTGCTTTATTTTCAGAACATTTTTACTTTAACTTTTACTTTTAATTTACAAAAACTCGATTAAAGCTTAAAATTCGAAACATTAACTTAAAATTTTTAGCACAGAATTAAAAAATTAAATGTCAAACGATGTTTGTAAAAGATGTAAAACGTTTACAAAATTCAAATATCTGAATAAGATCTGGAAATCTGTCCAATTATAAAGTTTAATTAAAAAAAAGCTTATTGTAATTTAAAATTGGTAAAGCGTTAAAATATTTGGTGTCTCAACAAAAGTATATTACTAGCAAATACATTAAAATTAGTTTTAAAAAATCGCAAAAGTCTTTAAAGTTTAAAAATGTAAAGCTTTAAGACCTTTTCCTAGCAAGCTTGTATTGAAATAAAGCAAACTTAAAGTCTTTTGAAAACCTTATATTGTATTCTACACATTAATCACACCAATATGCATTTTTTTGAAACTTAATTTTATTTTACAGGTTAACACCAAAAGTTTCAAGTTCAACAATTTGTTCAAAGTTGAAACTTTTGAATAGAGTAACAAGACATTTTACACAAATTATTAAAGATGGGCAGGCTTAACAAAACCCACTTGACTCTATGAAAGCTATTTTCACATCACATTATTATCAATAAAATTTTGACAACATTTCTTTATAACCCAATTAATAAAAATATTTTAAAGAATTTTTGCAATGTTCATGCATGCAACATGCAGTTCTAAAAATAGTTTTCAAAAACTTACCAGTTTCTTTTCCTCTAAAGCTTTATTTGCTTCTTTTAAGGTATTTATCTCATTGGTCAGTCTTTGTATTTCATAATTGACCAGACTGCCCATGGCAGCCTGTGGCATATTTTCATTATTTGTAATCGTTGTATCACATTTCTTATTGACACCAGCTTTCTTTAAAAGCTCTACTGCATTTTGTAGCTTTTTAACTTCATTTTTCCATTTGCGGGCTTCAGATTCGTTTTGGGCTCTAAAAGTTAATTCAAAATTTAATTATATGGAATTCAAAATTGAAAAGTTTGAGAAAAACTGACCTTAAAACTCGTACGGCTCCTTTTTCTGTATTTAAACTGGATTTAAGTTCATTTATTTCCAAACGCAATTGCTCGGTAAGAGCATTAAGCTTTTGTATAGTCTGAACATTTTCTTGAAGCTTGCGCTTAAGTCTGGGTGGCGGATTAACTGCCATCTTAGATTCTGTGCTGTGTTTGGAAGAGGGTGGCAAAGGTGGCTTGCCAGCCAATCTATCTGATCTTGTGGGTACTGGTGTTCCTAGTGGATTTACCGAGGCAGGTGCTGAATTTGTGTGAGTGGTTGTGTTGGAAGCATTAATATTTTCTTTGATATGTAATCTACCTCTGCAATTTAACTGCATGCCCTCGATACGAGTCCTCTTCTCTTGATTAACAGAATCTGTGACTGAAGTTAAGGAAGCTGATAAAGTTTTCTTACGTTTAAGTTTATTTTTGGATGAACAAACTTCTTGCCACTCATCTGTAAGTGTTATCAATGCAGGCTTTACAAGCTTTGAGTTGTTAGGGCGTTCAGTGTTAGTTCTATTGAAATTATGATGTTGTTGATTGGTTAGATCATTAAACTTTTGCTGGTTTTGCGTTACCATTCTGTAGCTTTCAGTTATATGTTCTGCAAGCCTAGTCACAATTTGTGCTTCATCCCTTTTGGGCGCAGGGGAAGAAGTCTTTGTCATATTTACAGGTTGTTTATCTATCGATATACTAGAGGTCGTTTTGGTCATTTTATCTGCCATTTTTTAAGTAATTCATACAACGTGTTTTGTATTTGTATGAAGTTCGTTAAACAATTTCATTAGTTTTCCTTTTTAGAATAGGTCCGACCCTTTTTGCTCTTCTAAATTTAAGCGAAAGTTATCTCTTCTTGTTTTTACTCTTTTAACTTGACTTTAGTGCAAGTGCGTATGTGTGTGTACGTTAATTAGGCAATAAAACGTAAAAAGCTTTTAATTAAAGAATATGATTTCAAAACAAATTAGTGCTTATTTGTTAAATTATTCAAACAATTCGTACTTTATTCCAATTACTGCTTAAAAGGTACTTTTGGCGTGATTCTTTCTGTTAAGCTGCTTTGTTTTTTTATTGTCTTTGCTATTTCTTCTTTAATGTAAAAAAGAATTTATAGCAGTTGTATGTTTCTTATTGAAATTTGTGTATTTAAATAAACAACAAACTAAATGCTGTTTAAAAATAATTATAATTCTTGGTTTAGTTTAGTTTTATTTTGTTTTTTTTATTTTTCTTGTTTTTATTCCTTTAACATTTACTTTTTCCGGTATGGCACTTCGTTGGATTCATTAATGGCGTTTAACTGGAAAAAGAAAGAAAAAAAATTATTTAAACTAATAAATAAATATTTACAAGACACTGTGAAAACGATTAGCGTAAAATAAAAACTATCAGGTCTTGACAGCAGTGTTGCCAAAACTTGGTGACCAAAAATGGCTAGATTTACGGAAAAAAATGGCTACAAAATGGCTAAAAATGGGCTAAAAAATGGTTAAAATTTCTATGGATATTAAAAATTTAATCATCGATAAATTGGATGTCGTTATGGTTCATCTCATAGGAATCACTCGTGCCTATTATTTTTTAATAATTTGAAGGTAAATCATAATCACGTCCAGATCTACAATAAAAAACAAGTAAGAAAGTATTGTCGGTCAACCCCGGCTAAATGATACCCTACACCACAATAGAACCTATGTACCAAACTTTATTAAATAATCTCCACAATTGCGACCTGTACTTTGAGCACAAGGTTTACATGGACAGCCAGCCAGCCGGACAAACATCGTTAATTCGACTCAGAAAGTAATTCTGAGTCAATCGGTATACGTAAAGGTGGGCTTAGGACCAGTATTTAAAGGTGTTACAAACATCAGCACAAACGCATGGTACCCTCTCCACAACCACAATAGTGGGTATAAATATTTTATTGTTATGGTAAAAATATTTACCTAATTGATAAAATCTAATTAGCGGTTGCTATATGTAACCTTTTTCTCAAATTACTTTAAACGATGTTTCCTTGGCTAAATACCCTTCCTACTTCAGCATTAGACCATGGAAGTGAAAGCAACTTTATAGCCAATTCTGCAATTTCTAAAAAAATGCATCTCTTTATTGAAATACTTGCAACCAGAAAGGAACACCGATGTTTGTGTTGATCCATTTTATAAATTTAACATCGGAATACTGTTCCTATATTTTTAAAGATGTTTCATCCTCGTTTATAGCGATTTTTAACATTTGGTAAAGTTTTGATTTAAATTAAAGGCATTTTATTTTACTTTAATAAATTTTTATAATAAAATAAAAATTATTCTTTTAAAAGAAAAACGGCAAAAATTTTATGGCTAAACAAGTTGAAAAATGGCTAAAAAATGGCTAATGGCTAAACTCATTTTTTAATGGCTAAACAGGGTGAAAAATGGCTAAATCTATCCACTAAATGGCTAAAATGGCAACACTGCTTGACAGAAACTATTACAGGAACAATGCAATATAAAGGGTGTTTTTTTAAGCCCGAAAGAACTTGAAATTGTAAAAAATAACACAAAAAATTAAATTGTAATCAAATTTTTTTTTTTATTCGAAAGATCAATACGTGACATTAACATTTGAAAATGATTTCGGGCATATGGGCACCGCGGCTGTTCTTGACGAAGCGCATTCTGGACGTCCAATTTTGGGCCACTTTTTCGAGCACTGCTGGCCGTATGTCACGAATAACACGAACAATGCTGGCCTCCAAGGCGTCAATTGTTGCTGGTTTATCAGCATAAACCAGTGACTTTACGTAGCCCCACAGGAAATAATCGAGAGGTGTCAAATCGCACGACCTTGGAGGCCAATTGACAGGTCCATTTCTCGAAATCAACTTATCGCCAAATTTTGATTTCAATAAGTCGATGGTTGCGTTCGCCGTATGGCACGTAGCGCCATCCTGTTGAAACCACATCTCCTCCGGATCAATGTCATCCATATTTTCAAACAAAAAATCATTGATCATGATGCGGTAACGATCTCCATTGACCGTAACGCGAGCTCCGGCCTCATTTTTGAAGAAATAAGGTCCGATGATGCCACCAGCGTGAAAACCGCACCAAACGGTGCATTTTTCTGGATGTAATGGAGTCTGTAGGGTCTCTTGTGGATTGGTCTCGCTCCATATGCGGCAATTTTGCTTATTAACAAACCCGTTAAGCCAAAAATGCGCCTCATCGCTGAACACAATTTTGCGATTTAAATTTGGATTAAATTTTTAAATTTTTCAAAGTAAATTTGGATAATTTCGTAGCGTTGTTCAAGCGTGAGTCTATTCATGATGATTTGTCAGAGTATACTGAAACGATAAAAAAAAATATTTCATCAAAATTTAATTTTTTTGTGTTACTTTTTACAATTTAAAGTTCTTTCTAGCTTAAAAAAACACCCTTTATAATAGGCAGCCTAAAAGTATGCTTTAGTTTAATTACACAACACGTGGTGGCGTAAAGTGAAGCATGTGTGTTACACTCAATTCAATCACAAAAGCAACAAAACATTATTTTTATTACATTACAGTGGTACTGTTAATAACACTTAAGTGAATAAAAAAAATTATAGTGTTTTATTAATTAACTTTTTTTATTATTTTATTATTAATCATAGTTCAGGATCACAGGGCCTTTATAACATTTTAGTGAAAAAATTCCTTTAAACGTTTTAAAGAAAAGTTTAGTGACCTTTTCTTCTTTCCTTAAATTGGCACTGCAGCACTTATTTAGTGTCTTCATATTGTGAGTAAACAAACTTGGTGCTGGTTGATGGGCTTTAAGTAAAAGAAATATTTTTTCAACACCCAACAACATGTAGCCAGTCCATTATTTATACCTTTTTGTGTTAGGAAATGTAAAACAAAAGCGAAAATTATTGATTTTGTAGTTTTTTTCCACCAAACAAATAAATATTTTCCAGACGGAAGAAAAATTGCAAAAGTTTATCAGCTCACTTGTCAGCGACTTTATTACACATTTTAGTAAAATAAAGAAATAATTAATTAAAACAAATATTTCATTAGTTGCGTTAAGAAGAAATCTTACAATCATATTAATAAAAATGATATTAAAAAATTTTATTGTTGAATCTTTAAAAAAAATTTACTTTTTAAAAAATACAAATTTTAAAATTTTGTTTTTGTTTTAAATGTAATCGTTCGAAATCGTTGAATAGGCTGATAATTTTTTTAAACTAAACTTAAAACTGTATCTCTAAAAAAGTTTTTTTTAAGAGAGTAAAATTTTGAAAAATACATACATTTAAAAAAAAAGTACCTTTTTAAAAAGCTATAAACTATACTTTTTTTAAATATTGCAAAAAATCAATTCAAAAGGTTACTTTTAAAATAAAGAAGTACTTTTTTAAATAAAAAAGGACCATTTCGAATATAATCAGCCTTTATGGATACAAATTTCTATTTTCTGTACCTTTTAGAATAAAAACTAGCTTAATAGTACCTTTTCGAAGAAGATCCTTTGAAATATAAGATATTTGACTTTGCCCAGCACAATATGCTTAAGAATGTTAAAATCGTGGCATAAAAAACGTTTAAATGAACATAAACTAGTTTATTTTATTACGTTTAGTTCAATTTATTTCAGTTCTCATATAAGACTCATAGTATGAGCATCATACTCATAATTCCCTTAAATCTGCCTAAATCTTAATTTAGCACAAAAAACTTTTATGCAAACTTTAATAAGCAATTTTTTCAAATTTCCTTAGGGAAAGTTTATAGCTTCCGGAAGCTTTTTTGATAAATGTTTAAAAATTTATGTTTTTATTGCAAACGGTCTTTTTTAATAAAATCTTCTTTTTGAGTACTAAGTATTTTTATACTATTTGAAGAAAAAATTTTCTTTTTGAACGGAAAACCTATGTTCGACTATGCCGAATTCTTTTTACCCTTCACCATAGTGCAACAAGGGATTTAGGGGTAAAATTAGTGGCAGTCGTAGTTTCTTGCTCATACCTCAGCCATTTGTGAAGTCCACAATAGCAAATTAAAGCAGAGCATATATGACATAAGTATACATATATCACCCAAGTCCCTATCATGTCTGCGGTCTTCGCAAAACCTATTTCAACAGACAGTCGTACTATGACGGCAGTTTTATTTATATTCTGGTTTATAATTTTTATAAATAAAGCCCAATTTAAAAATAATTTTACTCTAGGTGTAGGGCATCAAAGATTCTGCACAGCCACCCAACACTTTTACTTGTTTTCTTTCAACTTGTTGAATTTAGGGTGGAGCAAATTCGGTTATACATATTAAAAAAAAAAAAAATCTTGTTTAAATAGTTGTTTTCCTTTTTTTATTTTTATTTATTCTTAAGGCTGAAATAAAAATGTACAATGACGTCAATTTATGGTATTATCTTAAAGAAAAAAAAAAACTTTATTCCTCCCTTTTTTGTTTTCTTTCTTTTATTCGAATTTTAACATTTTTATGAACTTTTAACACGCACCCAATAATTCTATTAGACTGGTGAAATTTCCTTTTAATTTTTGTTTTGTTAAAATAACATTTTTAGTTCAGTTTAGCATAATTCCAGCACAGAATTTAAATGTTTATGTCACTAACTAAATACATATTTTCAAAAGTTCAAACAAATAATCGTGTAATCTTATTATTTTTTAAAAATAAAAATTCTTTAAAACAAATTTTTTTCTTTGAAGAAAAGTATAATAAAGAATTTGCTTGGAAAATGCATCTTTTTGCTTTTAATATTTTATGAATACTGAAATTTTTATTAAAAATTGAAAGAGTTTATTCAAAATGAATTTCTTTAAATATTTGTTTGTTTCTAAGAACACAAAGAAAATAAAAGAAAATCTTTTAATAAAAAAAAAACAGGAGCTTATTTACTTCATTCAGGAACTTTAAACAGGGGCCTTATTAATTTGTGTATAACAGTTTAAAATTTATAACAATTTAAGTATTAGAAACCCACCTCTGGTAAAAAAGAAATTAAATAAAAAATTGCATTTAATAAATTTTATTATAATCTTCATGATGATGTTTTGACGCCAAGGCCAAGAAAATTGTTTTCATTTCATTTCTTTTTCTCTTTTCTTTAAATTATTATAAATTTTGAGAATTTTTTTAAACAAAAAACGCAATTATTTTGCTAAAAGTGTATCTGTATTTAAATTTGAAGAACAATAGTTGTGAATTTATTGCTGTGCAAGTTTCCAGATTCTTAAATGAAAAACGAAAAGCTCTTGACCTCGAATAATTGAATCAAAATCGTGCAATAAAAGAGATCTAAATCGATCTGAAAGCACACGCAAGCCCACCATCTTTCTGTACATATTTATTTATTTATAATAAAATTATCGTTTTATTTGTTTTCAGTCTGAATTTTTAGAGCATTAGGATAATCGTTTGGAATTGGAGCGACAAGCGTTGGCGTCTAAATTGTTTTTAGTAGAGATGCAGGTGAAATTAAATTTTTATTGATAATATTGTCACTTTGTTTTCAAACTCAAAGGGTTCCATTGTTCCTTTCCATAACCAAGGTCGCATTATGTCATGCCTGGGGACGTTATTTGACACAGATTTTATTCACCCGGCTTCTTGAGCACCGTAACCTGGCGTTTACATTTGCCAGTACTGGCATGACAGTAGCAATACATGCAAACTTTTCTACTAATACATGCACACTTTTCCAACTGTCTTGACTACTGTCTAGCAAATTTTGCAGACAGTAAAATTGGACAGTGATTTGACATGTTCTAACAGTAATCTGAAGTTTTATTAGCAAAAGGAAAAAAACGTAAAAAATAAATATAATTTGCTTTAATTTTTTTAAGTTTTATTTAAGTGTTATGTTTTTTTACAAAATATAGTTATTTTAGGCTGTTTTTAAGTTTGTTTGTCTGAATTTACATGTTTCATCTTTTAATGATCAACTTTTTTTCAATTCCCTTTTAAAGATGCCAATATGATCACACGCAGCAATCGGTTGCAACTTTTTTCGGTTCAAAACAACAACTATTTTATTTACAGCGAATCAAAGAGATAAAGAAAAGAAAAATTGTACATGCAGTCATCGTTGTGCATATACCTACGAATGAAAACACAAAGCGTACTGACCGAGTACAGGCATCTCTGTACCAAGCCCCTTTCTTATTTCTTCCCTCTCCTTGAAACACAAGAGTTGAGTATCAAAAGATGAAACGTGTGAAAGCAGACTTTAGTTCATATAAAACACGTTTAGTGGAACTTTCACTGCAACATTCACGTTTGACATATATTTCAAAGTGAACTGTCTTAACTACAGTCTGGACGCCTACGTCACGAAGACAGCAGTGTTTTTGGCAACTAATATGTATTTTCTTACTGTCTTGCCAGTACTGTCAAATGTAAACGCTATATAAGAAGGGGCCATCGTGGTAGGTAATCATGTTAATCTACCGAATGGATCTGATCACTTCTAAATTAAAAAAAAAAAAAAACGGTACAAACTAATACAATTAACTAATATTGGACGCTCTGTATTTGGCCACTATTTTCATGAACATTTGTTTATTTGCACATAGTTTGCTAGTATTTGACAATTAATTTCGTTCTATTTCGATTTTTTTTTCAGAATTTTTGGTCGAATATTTGTTAATTGTGAACATATAGTATATACTTAAAGATCAAATATTTTAAAAATGATTTATTTAAAAATAACAATTAAGAAAGAAAGTCGGTTAAGCCCGGCCCTATGATACCCTACACCATAGTACTTAAAAACAGATTTTCGATAGTGTGCCTTATTCGCCAATGGGTAGGGCCAATCATGGTCCCTCCAGAACAAAATAATGTTATGAGGTTAAGATTGTGTAAAATTGCGAAATATTATTTCATATACATTTATGAAATTTGTTGGACTTCAAGTGATTTTAGGAAAGGGGTAAGTATGGGACCTATGGTTAATTTGGGACCTACAATCACAATATTTTGTCATGACATAGTAGCTATTGTAAAATTATGTCGATATCAACATTTCCAAGAAATTAATGGCTTTAAAAGCTATTTTCGGGAGTAGTATATGTATGGGAGCTGTCGTCAAATATGGACCGATTGTAACAAAATTTGGTTAGATTATTTAGATTGCAATAAAATAACCCCCTCGATTAGTTTGTAAAATTCTTCACCTCATTTTAAAAATATTTTCAAACAAATTTTTAAAAATTCAATATATTTACAAGATTTACAAAACAACCATTTAAGTTTAAACTTAATTTAGTCTAAATACCCACATAGTTATTACGATGGTTTATGGTTACAAAGACACTATTCCGAAAAGAAGATTGTATAGGGGCTAAGTGAAAATATCAACTAAATCTCAGCTTTTTCAAAAGACTTGGCCCTTGTGGTAATTAGAATTAGACAAATTTCATCAATTTATCTCCAAAATTGCGACCTGTAATTTGCGCACAAAGTGATCCTAAGTAGATCCGTATACTAAAAGGTGGGTCTAGGTGGATCAATAGTTTGAGGTGTTACAAACATTAACTCAAACGCATAACACCCTCCCCACTGCTGGGTATTATAACAATTAAGGGCTCACAAAAAATCGCTAATTTCTCGAAAAAAAAAATTTATTTAAATAGTTTATTAAAACAAATTATATGAATGAAGAATAGCAAAAGGTGTTAAAAACGCTTAATCTAAATCGCTTATATTATCTTAAAACCTTAAAAACTCATTGTAGGATTAAAAATATCGTTAAAATAAAAAAATTAATCTAAAAAATACGATAAAAAAGCAGGGACCGAAATAACTGTTTTTTTTTTTAATTTTAAAACAAAAAAGCATATAGAGGTAAATGCCGGAAAACTGATTCAATTTAAAAACATATGATATAAAAATCACCAGAAAATATGGCTTGAATCAAGAAAATTGTTCACCATTCTCGTTCAGGCCAAAAGTTTCTTATTGTAAACATATGTACATATGTGTGGCTTGATTTAAGCAAAAAGTAATTTCTCAAAGCGAACTAAAGTTTACTTAAATACAGCTAAAAAATTTTTTTTTAATTCTATAGTTACTTTAATCAAGTTTTCGTTGCTTATGGGCAATTTCACCCATTCTATTTATATATCAATTTATATATAAATCTAACTATATTATATTTTTCATATAATTTTATTTTATTTTTTTTTTTTTTTTTGACCTGAAAAACGAATTTTAAATATAAATTGATATTTAAATATATTGGTGAAATCGGCCATTAATATTTTACAAAATACGAAGAAAAGCCTGAATTTTTTACGTAAAAACGTGAGTTCAAGAAAACTTAATATAAAAATAAGAAACTTTTTATTGATTACCTTAACATGTCGATTCAAAAAAAAAAAAGATTAATTGAATTAACCAAGTTTTCTCAAGCATTTTCTGAAAATTTTTAAGAAATCCCTAGCATTTGTTTCTTGATGCAAGAAATTCGATTCTATTTAAAAATCAGACTAATATTAAATTAATGCGGCTTGATTTCAGAAATATCTTTTTTATATGTATTTAATAAAAACAAGCTACTTTTGCATTTCTTGTTTTAAGAAATTTTTGGTCATATACCAAAAATGTGAATTTTTTGATCATGAGAAAATGTTTCTTTTTTTAAAAAAATTTTAGTTAATACGAACTCTTTTTAAGGAAAACCACCTGCAGCTAACTTAACGTTTAACAAATTTTATCGATTAGACCAGATCGTTTGCCGCCTGTATTGTGTTTTTGACCTCATTTGTAAAATTTCCATGAATTTCGTTTTCTTAAGCAAAAGAAATGTTTATATAACAATTGAATAACTTAAACAAGATGCTCTTTCTTCTGTAAACAGAATTTAACAGAATTCATGACATTTAAAGCTTTTTATTTAATTGAAAATAATTTTAAAAAAGGAAACACCCTGAAATTGTAATACAAACATGATGATCTCAGTTTTAAAAAATTTTATTCCTTAAAGATTATTATATCGCCATAATTTGCGTGCAATACTTTTGCAAAATTCTAGCAAAAGTAGACAAATAGAGAATAGGAGACAATAGAAGAGAACAATTTAATAGTGTTAAAGAAACAACTGAATTTATTTGACGCTTCTAAACTAGGAGTGTTCTTCTAACCCATTTTCGTGGTATAATTGAGTGTCATCTTTTCATTTAGTTTGTCATTTTATTTAGCTTTTGCCCACATGACATTAAATACTTTTTTTTATTTACATGTTCAGGGTTTTTAAATGTGACATTTATACTTTGTTAAACATTTGTTATTTGTCTGGCAACGCAAGTTCTCCTAGAACCTGTCGCTCTTAAGTTCAAGTTATATTTATTTTGAAAAATAAAAAAAAATAATAATTAATATTAATTTATCTGTTTCCTAATTTATTCTCCACTGGAAATATTGTATTGTATATGTATAAAAATGTATTTTATTCTTCTTTATTATGTTATCAATTCGAAATTGAGTGTCTGTCGTTCCTGATAATAAACCGAGTGGTTTGCGGTTGGTTGGATGTTGGTTCTTTTTTTTAATTAAATTATAATGATCTGTTTTCTCGCAAACGTAAATTATATGTAACACGTTGCAGCTGTGATGAACTTTTTTTTCATTTGTATTAAAAACATTAAAAATGTAAGTGGTTGGTTTTATCTGCAATCAAATATGCAAAAAATTGAGCTTTTCTAAACAGCCGAATTTGAACAATTTTATGCTAAAATTTCTAGATTTAATTTTTTTTTTATATACTTTTCAATTTCCCATCGCATATTGTCATTTATATATTATAATAAAATGTTGCTCTTTATCATCAACCGCATGTTATTTTCTGTTTATTTAAAAAAAAGCTCAGAAATCGACTAGAAAAGCCTTGTTTATGACCTCAATGGACTGATATCAGGTGTAAAATTTACTTCAGTGGGTTTTTCTTATTTCAAAATTAGCGCTTCAAACATAAATATACAAATTAGTCCAGCCCATTAAAACAAATTTTATTATTTCTTTAACGATTTCTTTTATTTTCAAAATTATTTCTTCAGATAACTTAAAAACTTTCAGCTTCTGGTTTAATATTCAATGCAGTGCTGCCACTGTGTGGACAATAACCCGAAAAGCATTTTCAAAAAAATTAAAATTTTTACATAACAAGTTAGAATGCTATATTTGGCTATGCCGAATCTTTAACGTAATGTATCGCCTTAGACCACTCAACAACTAACACACTTAATTCAACACATTTTTTTTTTTTTTTTTGTTTAAAATACAATTCTCTATTTTCGCTATGTAAGTATTTGATGTGTGTAAAAAAATCATGATTTTATGACACAAAAATTAGAGGCAATCGTGGATTTCTGCTTATATCTCAGTCATTTATGGACTGATTTGGCTGATTTTGAACAGCAAACTTTAACAGAGTATACATATATGACACTAATAACAACCTAGTCACCATCTTTCTTCGGAAAACCCATTTCAGCGTACACACGGACAGACAGACAGAAATCGTTTAATCAACATTGCAGAAATTACAATGTGGTTAAGGGTATAACAATATTTTTTTTTAACCAAATAACTTCATTAAAAGATCTTATAAATGCTTAAATATAAAAAGCTTTAATAAAAACTTTTGCATAAAGTTTCGCTCACATGGCAGCAACATTTTCAGTTGGTGTTCACAATATAGCAACAATTTTTTTAGCAACGTTTGCAAATTTTGCCTAAAACAATTTGCCTAAACAATATTACTGCCTATTTCACGATGTCACTCGAACGTATACGTTCGCACAAATAACATATAAAACAAAAACAAATTTTTGAGTTTTGTTTTTGTTTTATATGTTATTTGTGCGAACGTAAACGTTCGAGTGACATCGTGAAATAGGCAGTTACTTATTTAGTATTATTTTTTTTACCATTTTGCTTAAATTTTCATTCAAAACTAAATAAAATTATTATAAACGTCATATACAATTTCATACGAATTGTTGCTGAAGTAGAAGTGAAATCAACTTTAAAAAAAAAACTTTATTCATTTTTTATTTTTTAAAGGAAAATATATAAAATACTTTGTGAAGAAAACGAATAGAAGGAAAACATAAAATTGCGGCTACCATTGTGAACAAAGCTTAAAACTAAATTAAGCAAAATGTTTTATTTAAAAAGTGTTTTAGGAAAAATTTACATTTTTACCAAATATATTTGAAAACGCTTCAAAAAAACTGTTAATGAATAAATTGTTATTAAAAAAATAATTAACAAATTATTATTAATATTAAATTGGTTTTACTCATAAATGACTCATAATAACGACATACACCAGATTCAGACCATGATTTTTTCCATGATTTTTAAGACATGTTTTTTTGTGTTTGTAGAAGAACGGTGTAGAGAGAAGCGGGATAGAGAAAAAATTTTCTGTGTCTTTTTTATATTTTCCTTTGCACACATTTGTATTTTTGTCATGTTGCTTCATTTTATTTTTTATTTCAATGTGGCAACACTTCTTTACAATACAAAACACGGAGCGCATTTAAATTGTTTGTTTTTTTTACAAATAAGCAAGTAAAGAAGAATTGCCGATAACGGGGAAAACCCAACCCTAAAATCATGTGAAAAAATCATCGTTTGAATCTGTTGTGTTTTTGGAAGCAACTTTTAAAAAGGAATTAAAAAAGACTTGATTTTTAAATCAAGATCTGAACCTGGTGTAACTCTTACCAAAATCGGTAAAAGCTTTTTAATTGTAAATACTGCAAAAAATCTACAAAAGGAATCGCTTATTAAGACTTAGATTAAAATAATGCAATTTAGAAAAGTTTTTTACCAATTATCTTTACATTAATATTAGAATTAATTGAAAAAAATTAGTGCTGTTTTTTAAACCCTGCTGGAAACCGCACATTTTAATCTTTTTAATAAAAAAAAACAAAATGTTGCATAAAAACAGCCATTTTACGAAGTAGTTTTTTTAAAAAGCGTTTTCAATTAAAAAGTCCTAAAAATGCTCTAATATTAAAAACAACTTTCGAAATTCAGACATTTTTTACAAAAAAAAGCTTTTACATAAAATAAAATAAATATTTAAAAAAAAATGTTTTATTCTGACCACAATTGTTAAAAAGCTTTTTTAAATGCTACAGAAATAAATTTAAAAAAAACCTTTTTATAAAGCTCTTTGGCTAAGAGTCTACAAAAGGACTATTTTTACAGCCTTAAGCTTCGTACAGACGGTGGTCGGATCTTACAATGTTGTCATTAAAATTGACTAAAAATGACTTGCAACTGAGTGAACATTGTACGCTATTTTCATTTGGCCGATGTGTTAAATGAATGGATCTGACAATGGCATTGCATTGACAAAGCTTTTTGCCAATTGGCGTTTTGTTTGCAAAAACTTTTTTGATCAAATCAACTTTTTTGATAAAATCATAAAAGTTTTTTACACAAAAAAAGCTTTTCTATCAGAATAAATACTTTTCCAACATAATTACAATTTTCTTTTAATTAAATTATTTAATTAATTAATTAGAAAAAGCTTTAATATTTCAGTTTTTCGTTTGAATAAATCAACAACATTTACTTTTTCCCAATGAAATTCCAAATTTTAAATAAAAAAAGTTTATTTTATTCAAACCAAAATAACAAAATGTTGTAAAACTTTTATATTCTTTTCAAGGTTATTTATTAGAAAAGCCAAATTTTAATTTAAAAATTTATGGTCTTACACCAAATCTATGCACTCCAAGTTAATTATCGTCAAAAAGACATAAAGAAAAACCGATAAATATCAGCAGATCTTGTTGTAAACTAAATTGTTAATAATAAAAAACAGCAAAATGTTTCAAAAGTTTACAAGAAAATCTAAACATTTTAAAATGTTAAGAAATTTTAGACTGTCTGTCGGTTTCTCGCACAAGTGATAAAACTAGAAGACATGAATAAACGAAAAAAAATCTTGTCTCTCATAAAAAGGGAAAGTTAATTTTAACCAAAAAAAAAGGAAAAATAAACAAATTATTATTTTTACGAAATGAAAATGAATAAATTTTGTTAATTTTATTGAGTGTTAATAAACGAGGAATTGGGGTTTTTGCTCCGCTTCTGTTGGGAGTACGAGTAAATAATGTTAAATAAAAGATTTGTTTTTAAAGAAAAGTCAGTTTTTGAAGAATTTTCTTCTTTTTAGTTGGTTTAGAGGAAAATATTTGGAATTCTTTTATATTTCAAAATTGTTAAGAAATGTTAATACACATTTTATTCGATTTTCTTTTTTTCAAATTTTGTACAAAAAATTGTATCGAAAAAAATTCGCCACTTGCAGATGATACAGAACAGTGAAGAACAAAACTGACGGCATATATCCCATCTTCAGCTTTGTGACTTTTTACATCCATAACTGAATTTATCTTTTTCGTTTGAAGCACATTGAAAACACTATAAAGTATATAATTTCTGGGTCTTTGCGAAATAGTAAGACGATCTGTCTATTAAAATCAGTAATGACTAAGAAAATTTAATCTTGATAAAAATGATTTGTTTGTAATACTGGATTAGGTCTTTTAGCACGAAAGCAAACAAGCAAAATAAGATACAGCATCAAAATTTGGTCTTAATACTTCCATGCTTAAGTGTTTTTTTAATTCAAAGACGGTCTAGAATTTAGTTTAACCCGTCCTAATCAAATACAATTTTTATTTACCACTGAAACAATTAAACCTAATAAAATTGGCCTTAAAACTTTATGCGAGAAATATTTGGTGTAGATAAGGGGCTGAATAAATCCTTCTGAAATAAGGCTTTTGGCATGACGTCTACCACAAAGTTTCTAACATACAATGTTATTTGTTTGGCATTGACAATAGACTAAATCGATCTATATTAACAAAACTACGTTAAAAAGAACACCAAAGAATTTGCATTCGAAACGTTATTGCCTTCTTATACTTCAGAAGGTGCTCAACTTTAAAATTTAGAACAAACTAATTAAAGTTGTTTAAGAAGTAATTATAAGGAAAATTAGAAAAGAATAAGAAATTTTCAATAATTATTTATTAGTACTGTTTGTTTCGAGCTGGAAAAAAGTTAAGTTTAAGAGCAACATATTATGGTTGATTTAAGCAATGTTTATGTTTGCAGGTAATCATATTATGATTAAATATGACCACAATATGGTTAAAATTAACAATAACTTAGCCAAAATCACTCATAATATGGTTAAAATTAAGCTTAAAGAAAATATTAAAATATAATATTTTTACAGTTAACCATAATTTGGTCAAAATTCACCATATTTTGTTCAATATTGACTATCATATAATTAAAGCTAATTATATTATTGTAAAAATTAGCCATAGTAACCACCCCTAAAAAAAACACGCAAATTTATTTATTTATTTTTATTTATTTATTTATTTACTTGAGTTTTTAAGCCCTTAGGGGCCAATAAACCATTACATATTAAATATTTCATATTAAATACATATTAAATATTTCTTTTTCTTCTTTTCAGATAGTATTTTTGTTATCCAAAATGGAATATGTTATAGGATAATTTGTAATTTAAGTTATATTTGCCACTTGCTATATTTTTCTGGTTTATTGGCCCCTAAGGGCTTAAAAACTCAAGTAAATAAATAAATAAATAAATCTAGTACTGATAATGTTATTTTAAAATTGTTAAATTTGAATATGGGAATTTCCATAGAAAATTCTACTTTAAACCACTTAAGATGGTTTATCAGAGAAAAATTTATATAATATTTCCTTTTAGTATTTTGGTGTTAAGAGCAGCTTGCTTAACATTTAGTGAAACAGAGGAAAAAATTTAAAAACTTGGGTCTAAATACAAGCTTCACTGCTTAGTGGCGTAACGTGACAGAATGAGAGGTTGTATGTGGAAGTGCTCTTATCTTGTATATTTTAAGAGATAATCTATTGAATTGTTGAATTTATATACATACAAACATACATATTAAACTATATTTAAAATGAAATAAAACAAGGCAATACCATAACTTTTAATCGAGGACTGTTTTAAGAGCTTGTTTTGAAAGCAATCCATTTAAAAAAGTACGCCTAGAACCATTTTGTCTTCCACTGTCGCTTCGAATGAAACACACTGTTGTCACACTATTCTGTCTTCTCGAACATTAAGAAGTGACCCAAATCGTAGAACTTAGAAATTAGTTTCATTTTTGAGATTAATGAATATTATTTTTAAACGCAACATTTGCTTGTGTTAGAACTTGTGGAACTTTAAATGACAAATATAAGCGGTTTTTTTAGTTTTGGTCATTCTACTAAATGGGGCATTTTATTTAGAATTTGAAATGTGAGTCACTTCTAACTTTTCGGTAAAATTTGAAAATAAATAAATGAATCTTGAATTTTTAAGATTTATTTTATTTAATATTCAATAAATTTATGGCTTTTTTATTTAAATCAACAAGTTAAGTTAATATGATTTATTGGGATTTAGTTGTAAACAGACAATTTCTTTTCATCTTTTACCCATAGTGCAGGTAGTCAAATTAGAGTTTTTTTTTGTTAAAAATACTGAAACGTGTGGGAGATCATGTTGTTAAAATGTTTTTTTTTTTTGTTTAAATTGTTTTTGGTAGTTTATGAATGTTTATTGATTTAACAATAATTATCTTCAACACCGTCATATTCATCGCACTTGTTCTGGCCATATATGAGTATGAATATGTATTTAGAAATTGATTGTGTTGGCACCACTAAAACTGAATGCCAAAATTAATGTTAAAAATTAATAAAATTAATTAACTAAAAGCGAATAAGCAGTTTCAAGCAAACAAATTTAAAAAAAATACTTTGAACACAAATATTATCTTAATTAAAGCCAATTAACCCATATTCTCTTTAGCTTAAATCAACAGTCCGTCAGTCCAGAAATTCTTTAGATTTGAACAACACTGTATAAAAGATTAAAAAAAACAAACACTAGAATTGTGTGTACAAAGTTATAAAAAATATTTGTTAATTAAATAAAAACTACTGAAAATTTGTTGGTTTTTTTATTTATCTTTTAAATTAATTTCGGCAAACCTTTTTATGGTTGACTTAAAATTAACCCATTAAATTCATAAAATTGCCAAAAATATAAACGAAATAGGCATTTGACCTTCGTTTTATTTTTTGTTGGAAATCAAATTGTTTATTACAAAAATTATTTTATTAAATATTGCAAAAAATCTGATTTTGCAAAAATTCGAATGTTAAATTCGTAAAAAGTTAGAAACAAGTTAAGTTTAAAATTTGAAATAATTTAAGACTCAATTTTCATTATGCATTTTTTTTTTGCTTGAATTAAGTGGCTTATATTATAAATGTACTTAAAGTGAAGGTTTTACTCATCAATTTTAAAATTGAAACGACTTAAGTAAGACGCCAACGCATTACACGTTGGGTAAAAACAAAGTAAATTTACTTAAGAAAGATATGGTTATTTAATGTGTCTATAAAAATTCGTTCATGCATACCCTTCACCACTGGTGGAGAAGATATATACATATATCGCACACTTACAGCCTGGCCCGCGATGTAGACCGCTGTCGTTCGCTTGCATTTTCAACGACAAACATCTGGTTTGCGGCCCACTAACAATTTTTAGCACGACAATTCAAGCGATCGGTAACGTAACAGTTTTCATACAAATTTGCGGCCCACTAAGAAATATGGTGCGACCACAAATCGTCAGCCCATTATTGGCTTGGCGCATGTGCTAAAAAGTCGTAGTGGAGAAAAACGACAATGAAGGATTACATGTAGTTTTCTGAAAATATACCCGATAGGATATTTTTGTATTTTCACCACTGTTTCTGGCATAAGTTTTAAAGAAAAATGTACATTTTTGTGAACGTTTATAAGCGAACTTAGAAGTTAATTGTATTTATTGAAAGTAAAAGTTATTGCTTTGTGCCTTACGTCACTTTTCTAAATTTATTTATAAAAAGTAGCTTTTTGTGCTGCATACGTGTACTTACTGCTGTGTATTGCGTTTTTGATATTTTATTTTGCTTTCGCTCTAACTACTTGTTTGTCTTACGGCAATGAAGCAAAGCAAGAGTAAAATTTACTTTATACGTTTTTGTATGAGGAATTTTAAGCATTCGCAAAACAGTGGCGTGTAGAGCAAAACAATACTTAATAAACTTTGAAAAAGTTGATATAGAGAAACCATAAAAAGTTTAGTGAAACAGGTTTTATATTCAGAAAGGGGGTATTCAAAATACATATACCCCATATCTAACTCAATTTTTTTTAAACGGTTGGTAGGTCATACCAATAATGAGCTGACGAAATGTCAAAATCAGTCAATTGTGTTGTGGTTGTCGACAGAGGCATTTTGTTGAAATATTAAGCGAAATGTTTCTTTACACACAAACACAAAATATTTTTTTTATTAATATGTACATTTTTTTATAAAATTATAAGGACTAAGTTCGAATCACTTATTCTTATTTGTCTTAAATTGGAAAACAAAGTTTTAATTAGAAAAGAATGGGTCTCATTGGGTCAAGTGTTTAACAGATTGAATTATTTTTATTAGTTATTTCTGAATCGAAAGAAAAAATTTACATTCCTTGTAAAATAGATTTTGGAAATGTATACAAATGTTTGGTCTAAAAATAATACACACCAACCAACCCTAACAAATTTGATCATCATGACGCGACTGATATTAGATAAATTTCATTAGATATTTATAGATTCTAAAGACTGAAGCTATAAATGTATTAAAATTTTCTAAACTAAACAAAATTCAAGTTTACTTTTAATATTTCAACACCTTCATTTCTAAGATTTTTACTCTTCTTCTTCCTCCGTTTCCAATTTCTCTCACCAATTTGTCCCTTTTCTATTTCAAAAACGACATGACCATAAAAACTCTTCAACATAAATGATTTATCTGGCAATAATTGTTTAGAACTTGAAAAACATCTGTTTAAAATAATGGGAAAAAATTTATCAATTTTGAAAATTGAAGGCATCAACAACAACAAGATAAACAATAAAAAATCACTTAAAAAGTTCCAAAAATAGTTTTCCCTTCTTTAAAACTTTTGATTTTAAGTAGATTTCACAGAAAATAATATTTTCTTTAAGTGTAGGTTTCTATTATTTTTTCAGTTTTTCCATATTCCTTTAAACACATTTTGTTTATTTTTGTTTTCAAAGTGGTTCTGTTTTTTATAACAAGTCCATTAAAGTTGTTTAAGAATTGCTTGTGTTAATTTGTGAACAATAAAAATTTACAACATTTTTCACAAGATTTTACAACTTTGCTTTGATTTGTGTAATGAGAACGCTGAAAAATGAAAACAATTGCGGAAAATGAGTTCAATCATATTTTGAAATTAAAAGGAAATATTTTGCGCTTGCTTGTTGTTTTTATAGACTCCCACTTGTTTAGGTTAATATTTCAAAGTTTGTTTATTTGGGTTCTCAATAACCCAGCAAAAGTTTGTTCCTTTAAATAGAATAAAAACTAACAGCAAGGAATTAATTATTCAACCATCATGTTTAAATAGTTCAAAAAGACCTTTAAGTTGTTTGTCTACACAAAATAAATGTTTGCTGGGTTATATTTATATATCTAAAGTACTTATATTTTTTATATTTTACATTATTTTTCTCGTAATGCACTTCATGATCTCCAATATCAATTGTACATTTCAGAACTCTCATTATCAGCAATCATCGTCATTAAGTACATAAAATTTGTGTTACCATTAACAGCTGCAGTTTATGACATCACCCTCGAACAAACCATCCATCCCATTCTCTTTCGAATGATTCAAATGTCACTAAATCATAATTTTTTTTTTTTTTGTTTTTCTTCTTTCTTTTTTTACGGCTTCTGCGATATTTCTATTTAATAATTTCGTTAAATACTAATAAATCAAGTATCCCCAAGATGTATTATTTTTTTTATTTGAAAATACATAGTGTAAAAATATAATTTTTAGAATTTAGTGACTAATTAATAGAGATGACAAAGTGAATAAGTTTGATCTGATCGTTTGAAATTAAAAAGTTGGATAAGCCGGAAATGATATATAATTAGAATATTTACTTGGTTCCAGCTTGTCTCGATTAATAGTTTTTGAGTCCAGCAATTAAAATCAAGTACTACTGTAGATAGAGACCTCCGCACGAGGGTGTAGGGACCATTTTAAGGTTAATATTCCCCTTTATTTATTGCATCCTCCATGACCTAATCGGGTGTATGCATACCTGGGATCCTTTAAAGATCCAAAATGGCTCTTCCTGATTTTTTGAGACCTCACCAGAGTTCCTTGTTATCTGATGCTACGGCATTCAGAGTGTGAGTGCAAGGCACCGGGCTAACTACTGACTGAAACTCCCACGGTATATTCTCCAAGAGAGAGGTGTCTTCGTGCTTGAGATAAGTTAAGAGGCACGTTTGTTATAATGGTATGATGAAGATTAAGTAGTCCATAAGTAGAGAGTAAGGTCCATGGACTAATTTTGGACCAGTGACGGCCTAAAATAGAAAGCAGATGAAAGGTTGAGCTATCGAAGTATGCTGGTATGCTTTGATATTCGTTCGTTTTTTAATATTATCATGAGATGTGTTTTCGAGCGGAAATTTGGGCATGTTCTCCATCTCACAGATGCTGCCGGATATTCCTAAGGCAGCGGAGGCTAGATAGCTCCGACTCCTAAGATAGGAACGGGTGTATTGTATGTCGTATTTTACACTCAAATTGCTACCTGTGTGTGCTAGACAAAGCACATACGGGCGCGATTGTATAGTATGCTACCAAGGGGTTAAGATCCACTATGAAATTAGGCCATATGGCAGATGCTAATGTTAATCATTTCTACATTGAAAATAGAGGCCTTTAATCAGAATATCATGGTTGATATCTCGTGAATCGATTTCCGGGATTGTATTATGCGTTTTGGGCTTCCAACCGTTCGTTTGTATCACAGGGGATATGATAGGAACAAGCAGTACCTCTTCTAAGTCTTTAAATAGATGTAATGCTAAAACATCGCGGCTAGCCAAATACTTGCTCGCACCAATTAAGATGCTGAGGGCAAATTATGTCATTTAAGGCTGTTATACACTATCCGACAAAGTTTTAAGTATTTTACCAAAATTCTTCCCTGATCTAATTATTGTTTGAAAATGTTCGAAAAACAATAACAATGACAGGGTTGTACTTTCCTCAAAATACGTAAGACTTGTGTGATGGTGTAAAGCAGCCTTTAATATCGATCGAAATGTCCATTTAAATTGTATTGTAAATTCGATCGACATCTTAATTTGCTCCCAGAACTGGAACTTGTTATGGATACTTCGTGCATCAAGTAGTGACGGGAATTGGTCTTAAAAATTTCTTAAATTTTTTAACGAATTTCATACTAGCGTCGTGGATTCCTGCAGGCAGATATGTGTATTTGTTGATGTGTTGATTTTGATAGTTATGTGTAAGAATAACCCCAGTGTGTGAAAATTATGCACACTAGGATGTAAAGAACACTGTGCGTTTAGCACGTAATAAAGAATAACATCCACAATTTTTACACGTTTAAAATCAAATATTTTAAGAAGAATGGATTGGAATAAATTTACAGCGTCCAAGTTCTGCAAATGATTTTTCTTTTATATGTTAATGAATTTCATCAAACCATTACACCAATCTTAAGTTGCAGACGGCATCGAAATTTTACCATCTCTAACAAGTTGTGCTGACGTGTTTTAACATAACAGTCTAGACATTTATTTGGGCAATCAATAAAGCGACTTTTGGCCATTTTTGAAATTTTCACTTTCATTTTCTTGTTTAACATAAATAGTGCTTTATCCATCAACTTACTAACAATATTTTTGAAAATTGTATTTGTTGTTAGTGGCCAAATTATACTTTTTTTGCTCAAGTTACTTAATTAGATATTGTATCGTAA
The DNA here is from genome assembly GCA_963931875.1 of Pollenia griseotomentosa. NCBI lineage: Eukaryota > Metazoa > Arthropoda > Insecta > Diptera > Polleniidae > Pollenia > Pollenia griseotomentosa. The sequence goes on along the minus strand of OZ007560.1, from coordinate 254,225,090 downwards.
TAGAGTTCTTTCGTACATGTTATTTATATTCCTTTTATCATTTCACAGTAGTATATAGTTAATTGGAATTCTGCCAATATGTTTTTTTGTATGTTCACGTGCACACTTTGTTTGACAAGAATTTATTTTAAACGCAAATGGACACGATGGCTGAAATAATACGTAAGAATAACAAGAATCATTGACACCGAACCCAGACACAGCAAGGAAACATTTTTGATAAGTTTAAAAAATGAAACTTAAAACCCTTGAAATATCAACACCTTCCCCTACCCGCTTGGTATGTTTTGTTTCTTTTTTTAAATAATCGTCTTAGAGACTAATAGTATGTTCACATTTGGCTTCTTAAACACGTTTAAGCAGTTCGAACGTGATTAAGCTCTAATCACTTGAAAATCGAGATGATTATCCATACATTGAAGTGATTTGTTAATCACTTCAAACTGACATGATTACAACTAAATCACTTCATAAATCACATAGAATCCACTGAACATACCTCAAATGTAGAATCGCCAACATGATCGTGTACAACCGGCCAAGTTTTCTGCTTAATGTTTTTATTTTTTTCCTTAAATAATTCATAAGATTTCACAATTTCATCATTAAAATGATTAAAATAATCTTCTGATAACTTTATAAAAGTGTTTTTATCAATTTTTAATACTTTAAAGAAATACACATTTGTTTGTTGTTTTTTTGTGTGTTTGTTGTGTGTTTTTTTCTTAATCATCTGTCATCTTAATCATCTCAAATGTAATGTGAACGGCTTTGATTAGCTAAATCAACATTTTGCTTAAACGCGTTTAAAAACCTAAGTGTGAACTTAGCATAAGATGTGGTCATGATTTTGAATAATCTATAACTTTTCGACTTTTGTAAAAGAGTGGTACACAAGTAAGGATCCAGGGGTTAGGGGTCATGACACCTCCTGGGTTAGTCGAACACTAATATTCTAAAATCATAAATTTGGCTTGGAGGCATTCCCGACTGAATTCCCGTTAGATCCGCCCTTGCTTGAACGCCATGCCCGACTTAGGAATTGATTGAAAGAGGCTGCAAAATTAAATCGCTCATTACTACAATCAAAATGTATCTGGGCTTTTATATACAAGCCTGAGGCTTTTGCAAACTACTGCAATATCTAAAGAAAAATTTGATATTTTCTAGAAATTTTGAATAGTAAATATTTGTTTCGATAATTCAAGTACACTGCAACATCCATAGCAACATTTTACTAAAGGCCCAACCAGAATGTGCATAACGTTGCTTAAGTAAATGTGCGAATTCATGTAAGTCTTCTGTGCCAAACCATATTAAACTTAAAGAAACTTTCTGTTAAACTGTATAAAACTGTCATATGACAAATTCTCATATTCTTTTTTTTGTAATTACTGATTTAAATACATAAATTTTAATAGTAGTAGATTAAACCAGTAAAACAGAAAGAAAAGTGATGAACAGGGAAACCATAAATATGCAATTGCATGTTTTTTCTTTTGCGACCAATGAAGCAGAAACAAGATATTTATCCGATTTAGAGCTTTTTATGAATTTTGGCATCGATTTGTTAGTGCATATTTTTACTTTGCAGCATTTTTTTGCATAATTTAGTTAAAAGAGCCTTTTTGCAGCATTTTTTAAGTTAAGCGCATATTTTGCCTTTTTGAGGCATATTTTGATACATGTTGAATTTTTTAGATGCCTACAAGAGCTTTTGCGCAAATAAAAAAAATTTTTTTTTTGTGGAATTTTGGCTTTTGTGTTTTAAATATTTATCTGTTTACCCAACATGTTGCCTTCAATTTCGCCATCTGCATTTATTTTTACTCGAAAATTGTAAGAAAAAGCAGGTTGTCATTAAAGTCAAATGTTATTTTAAACTTTAAAATGTTATATATGAATAAGTAAAAGTTAAGGAAAAATCAATAATATACGCTTTTGGCGATGTGTGTAATGCATAGAAATCTGGACAAATATTTTAGTATACTGATCGACTCAGAATCACTTTTTTAAGTGGTCTAACCATGTCCATCCTTCCGAATTTGCTGGTTCTTTGTTCATGTTAACCTTGTGCGCAAAGTAAAAGTTGCAGTCTGGTAGGTAATTTGATCAAATTTGGAAAATACATCTTAATTGTACTAAGAACGAAGTGAGAATCGATCTATAACTTCACATATTACCAAAAAGAACTGTTTTCCAAATTAGATTCTTTGTATCCGTAAACCATTTAAATATGTTGTTGTTTAGATTAAATTCGCCCCAAAAATATTTTACTACCAATCAAACTCTTTTTGAATCAGTTCACATTTTCCCAAAGTTTCCATCTATAAAGCTTTAACTTCCTTAAAAAAGTTAACATTAATACACAATTTAGCGACCGTCCTTTAAATCCCTTTAAGACAAAAAATCTCATATGGATGTTAATATCTAGATAATATTCGGCACAAATAACTCTGATATGAATTTTAACCTCTTTACATAACTTTGTTTATGTGAGTCGATTACTTGCCACCGTTTCCAAATAGGGTAACATCTCGAAAATTCGTCTGTAAATATATTGGAGTTTGGGATTTTCCGATTATAACTTTAGGATTGTTTTTATTACATGGAACTGTTATTAAATTGCTGAATATTTTGTTTTCAAATTAGCATTTTATGAATTTTTTGGGGCATATTTTTAAGAATTTTCAGGGCATACTTTTAAGTTTTTACTGCATATTTTATACGCATAAAATGCGATTTTAGAGCATATTTCTGGTTTCCCTGGTGATGAAGGTCGCCGCGGGCTGAAAAATTAATTAAAGGATAGTTTATAAAAGTAGAACCTAACATGTGTAGGGAATAAGAAAAAAATGTGTGATAGATAGCTTGATTTGTAGTAGGAATAAAAAAACAAAATAAAAATGTAATAACTTGACTCAATAAGCAAATTGAAAGAGTGCTGAAATAAATATCTATAATATGGTTAACATGTTGGCCATACTATTATTAATTATGATCCATTATATAGTTATTTTGGACCAAATTATCCAAAACTTTTACTGTTAGCACTGACTATACTATTGTTAATTCTGACCATAATATGGTTACTTTTGACCAAGTTAATAAAAGTTTAGAAAATAGTGTGGTTAACTTTGAACATATTATGATGGATATTAAACAACATTTTTAATTGCGACTAAATTATGCTTAATTGTTACCATAATAAGGTCATGACTAACCATAATATGTTTACTTTACAAACATTAACATTGTGAAAATCCAACCATAGTATGCTACTTCTAGAATACGGTTACCTCCAACCATATTTTTTCTGAATGCAGGTATAACAGTATCCGTCGTATCCGGATAAGAAGGGTGTTTGTTATGAAAGATTGTACTGTATTTGAAAGAAAACAACTGTTTTTTATTCAAAAACCTGAATTTGATAATATGTACTTAAAAAAAAATAATATCTTTGTTATAAAAAAAAAAAAAACATACCAAAACTTTTTGAATCCTTGGGTTAACTTCCTTATCCTTAACGTTTTTGCTTTTTTTTAATATCCTTTTATATTAATTATTATGGCACTTTTGTCGGTTTTATTTTTGTACACACTGTTTATAAATTTTCTTTTCTTTTACTTTTTTTAAACGTTTCTAATAGAAATTTGCAACGTTTTCTTATCATGTAAAATTTTTCTTTATCTTTTAATAGAGTGCAATTGTTTTAATAAAATTATGTGCATTAATAACAAATAAATAATTCGTGTTGTATGAAAAACGGGAAATGACGTCACTTTTAATTTTTTGCTACTAAAAGTTTTTTAACTGTGTATGTTCAAAGGATGATTTTTCTTTTTTTCAAATGTTTATTTATACATTCTTTTGTATATGAGATTAATTTTTTTATAATTTCGTAATTTAATTATTAATAAAGTTTGTAAAAAAAATTTAATGCTTTTATGTGTTAAAGTTTTTTATAACACTTTTTTGATTTACTGTGGTTTTTGCTTTAATTTTCTCTTCTCTTCATTAATATTTCTCTTAATAGAAAAAAATCCTTTTTGTTCGTTATGCTGTTTACCGTTATTAGTGTATACAAATATGTGTTTGTTCGTTGTATTTATTAATATTTCTAGTTAATTAAATTGATAACTGTTACTATTTTATTTAGCGGTTCGTTTTAATTCGTTATAAAAATTCACTGAATTTAATTTTATGTATGTATTGTATTAAATAAATTCTTCTTAATTCTAATTTTAAGCGATTGACTGAACTTTTTATTTATTTAATATTTGCAAATTTTATTTAAATACAATTTACATTTTTTATTCAATTAAAAGCGAGATCTTTCGTTTCGGTCGGACACCGATTGACTAATTTGACCAGCAAAGCTTTAGCTGCCTTTCGGCACTAAAAAAAAACTTTTTCGTGTTCAGATTATTTTGTACAACAAAATAAAAAAGAAGAAAAAGAACTACAAAATTAGCAACAACAACAAAATTATCATTATTATATTATTTAGTAACAGCAACAAGACAACAAGTAACGCGCTACTAAAATAGTAAAAAGACAAAAGTTTGAGAGTAATTTGTGTGCAGTGTTGCCGATTTTATGTGTGATAATCCAAAAATGGGACAAAAGATTTTTTTCTTGGAATATTTTTGGATCATAAAATTTTTGTGAAATTTTCCCTCAACATTAGTTTTAACTAATTCAAGTAAATTTTTTAAGCAAACACTTTCACTTCATTTAAAAAGTATTTCATGTTGAGGCGGCGCTAAATGAGCTACACATTTATGTACATACACGGAAAGAAGTTTATTTTGTAAAGTAATCAATTTCGTTTCTTAAAACAAGAAAATCCAAAATCTAAAAAAGTTTCTTGATCTTAACTAATTTTGTTCGTATTTAGTAAAATTTTTTTAAATAAAGAATCATTTTGCTAAAACCAAGCCCCAAATATATTAAGAATAAGTAATTTTTGGCTTAAACAAGAATCAAGCATAATTTTCTTGGTTTAAGCTGTATTTAGTTAATTTTTACACAAATAAAAAACCAGCCACGAAAAAAGCATAATTTTGCTACTTTTAGACTTTTAGTGCCGGGGTTGCGCGTTTCATTCCCGCCAGAGGATCTGGTCTCCTGCAGACAAGCGTAGAGCTTCGCGGGATAAGTTTAATTAAAAAAATGTAAACTATTTAAATTTAAATATTTTATTTTTAAATTAGTAATTAAAACAGGAAAGAAATTTTTACTGCAACTCCCAAATGACACTACATATTGAATATTGGCTAATAAACATTCTCCACTGCAAACCCATACCGATTTTTATTATTTTCTTTTCAGATATATCTATTAAATTTCTTACGTCACGACGTAGGTCTTCATATTAAATCTATTTTACCTCCTCTGAATTGTAGATTCACTTACGTGTTTTCCAATCATGTCTCCACAGCAACTTTAAATAGACTTGCTACTGGTTCTTCTGCGATTATTTCAACAATTGAACGATCTTTCACCTTGGTTGTCATATATTTTCAAAAAGTTCTGACCGCATGGGATGGGAAATATATATTGAAATATCGATATATCGATAAAAAAAATAATCGATATATGTATATTGACGATATTTAAAATATCCATTCATCGATATTTATTTACGACTATCGAATTCGATTTTTAAGGAATTTTTTATTAGAAAATTCAACATTTTGTTGAATTGTTCAACTGCTAACAATACTATTATTTTTTTGTGAATTGCATCATATTTTCTTTTATTAATATTAAGAAAAACGGAATTTTTCCATTGTACAATCTCATAGTTCACACAGTCAAAGCGAAGAGTCTTTAAAAAAATTTCCTTAATGTGGTTTTGGTACAACAATAGCTGGCTTGTGTATAGGGCTGTGTCATCTTGGTGGAAGTTTAAAAAAAAAAAAAAAAAACAAATAATGAACTTGCTTTCTGCAATTTATGTAGAATGTCCATAAGTATATTATGTTTTTAAATTTGGTATTAATTTCAGCTAAATACGTCGATACTTCGAAATATCTGAATTTTTAATTAATAGACATCGATACTCCTTAAAAAATATCGATACGATACGAATTATCAATATTTTTCAATTTGCTCATCCCTAAATAATATATACATATATATTTTTTAAACTTACTGCTTATTTATTTGCCAATTCTAATGCCGGTATAGTAATTTTGAATTTGGAGATAATCTCAACTCGCTACTTGATAGCAATTTCTGTTCTTTTTTTTCACCATTTTATCTGCTTTTTAGTGGATTTTTTGTATTGATATTTGTATCTAACCAATAAAAATTTGAAATAGAGCAAAACAAATGACGTTTTCTGTGGTGATATTTGAAAGAAAGAAACATTCGAAGTAAAATCATGGCCATTTCACCCGAAATTTCCCGAGAAGTGTAACTATGGTAGAATAAAAAAAAATTATTATAATCGCACTACTAAAAGGTTAGAGGCACTATTAACTATACAGCTCATTCTGCGCCTCGCTGTATATTTTCGTATATTAAAAGCGTTACTTATTATCAAACACAAAAATTTTAGATAATTTTTATGCATTTTCTTTGTAAAATTTTAATTTGGATTCCGGCAACACTGTTTGCATGTTTTGTTGTTGTTGTTCTTAGAACCCATGTGAGAAAAAAGCGTTCAAAAAATGAGAAAAATAAAAAAAACACTAAATTGAAGAGAGTTTTTTTTTTGTTAATTTTCGACAAACTAAACAACAGTAAATTTTTTTTGCAACTTGTTGTGAAGGAGGTGATGGAGGGTTGTATGCCGGAAAAGCTTTTGCATAAAAGGAAAGAAAAAAAATCTTCTAAGTGCAAAGAAAACTAATTTTCTTTACCGAGTTACCGTTTGGCATTAATTTAATCCATTATTGTCATTCAAATGACAAAAATTTATTTTAAATATTTATTTTGATGTGTGATCATCTTGGCGATCTCTTGTGCACATTAAAATGTATATTTAAAGTCAACTAAATTATTACAGCACGTATATTTCTTAAAAGAATAACATTTATTTTGTTTTCGAGAAAATTACTTATTGTTGCTCGAAATGAAATTGACTGGCAGACAAATCTGTCCGACTTGCAAAATTGGTATAAAAATTTTCATAAAATGATAGATTCTTTTCTATCTATTTTGTGTAATAATGTGGCCCTAATAACAGATTTTTTAGACATTTTTTATGTCGAATAGAATTCTGTCAGATTTTCGTGTGTATGAATCGTACGATTGTGTAGGATAGTGAATCCCAGAATAAATATAACATTGAAATCGGAAAATTTTACAGGAAAAAAAGCTTAGATCCGAAAAAGGTAAAAAATAAATTTAATGTGTTGGCAAAACAAAAGATGTTAAAATTAAGGAATTTATGTAAAAATTATATATAAATAAAAAATAAAAAAATTATGAACTACTTAAATATCGCAAAATTTCTAAAATAATTGACTTCCACACATATCTTGTAATGGACTGGAAATTGTTAAATCATTACTAATTCTAACCAAATTATGAATTTGTTAAAAATCGATATGGTAAGATCTTCTAATTTTTCTAAAACACAAGCAAAATTAGAAAAAATCTTAATAAATCTTAAAAAAGTTGAAATGAGTTCTAAAAAAAATTAAATAAATGAATGTCAAAAATCGAAAAAATGCAATATTTCGTTGATACTAGAAATAAATCAATCAAATGAGAAAGTATAGTCGGTCAATCCCGACCATATGATAACCTACAGCACAGAATTTGGAGAAGTTTACCCAGTTTAGAACCCATGGGCAATTATGGATCCACCAAAACAAAATTAATGTTTGAGATTAAAATTCATATGGCAGTTCTGTGTGCCGAATATTAGAAAGGGGCTTATATGGGACCTATGGCCCAAGCAACTAGTGAAATGCGCATAGAAACTAGCTTATCCTCCAACAATAAATTTCCGTTTATTCATCAAGAATGAAAATTGGGAATTAATCACAACAAACAAAATGTTATTAATTACGATATAGTTTAATATGGCTATATAAATAACAACATAATAAGATGGTTTATGATCGCAAATATTCAATTTCAATAAGAAGCTTGTATAGAGCCTATTTCGTCAAAGTATTTTCGATATTGCGACCTGTAATTTGCGCACAAGATTTAGTTAGACAGACAGACAGCCGGGTGGACATCAACTCAAAAAGTCGAAACATAAGGCATAAACGCATAATACCCTCTCCACTATTGTGGTGGTGTGGTTATAAAAATGGGAATATGCAAAGTTTGTGAAATATTATACCGATATGGCAACTCTTTTTCCTATTACAAAAAGAAAAACCGCATGTAAAAATATTTATTTTTCTTTTCCACTTCCTTATAAAATTGTATAACTTCGACGTTCGTTTTATTGTTTATTTGGCTTATTAAATAAATATTTGTTCTCGTTATTTCATTCATTCTTTTGTTGTGTAAAGTTAAATTACATTTTAAAAATAAATAAAAAACAATTTAAGCAAATTGAGAAACACTGTTATTTTACAACAAAGCCGTAAATTATTAACGTAATTAATAAATTTTTTTCGTTTTGCTTTTATTTCTTCAAAAACCCCATTTTTTGGCTAAAATTTACAAAATTCTTTTATGTCCAAATGACATTTTGCGGTCGTTTAGACCAAAAATAGTTTATTTGGTCGGTGCATTTAATGTGAATTAATGTCATCATTTAACATTTATTTTACTATTTCCACTGGTACTTACATGCGTATAATTAATTAATAACAGTTACAAGAAATTGTTCATACGTGGTAGTAGAAAAAAGTACGTTAAAATTCAACTCTGTTGTTTAACTAAATTTATAACTATCTTTTGAGTTTGAATTATTATTTATTTATGTATATTTTACTTCCAGTTGCCAAAGAACTAACTTATTTTTTTATCTTTTTACTCTTATCGACTTTGTTCACTTCACAGCGCGAACAAGTTCCAAATGCCTTTTAAGTGATTTTTTGCACGTAGAAAAATCTACTAAAGTATTTTTGGTTGTAAAATATTTTTAAAATTTATTTTTATCATTTTTTTAATCGCATCTAGTTTTTCCAATTCCATTTACGAAGAATTAGATTTAGAAACAATTTTATGAATTTCGTTGGCTGTTTTAAAATTAAATAAAAAACATTGTTAGTTGTTTCTTTCACTTGAGATTGTTTGGCACTTTGTGGTTTTATTTTAAAATTTTCTTTTTTTTAACATTTAAATAAAGTACATTTTTGTATTTTCGGTATTTTTAAACTATTTCGAAGTAATCTTGTTAAATTTGCTGCGCATATGTTTACGTTACGCATTATAAGAAGATACTGATGAAAACATCTGCCGCATTAAAGAAGTTTTGCTTGTTGGTTGGATTTGCTGCAGGCTGGCACAGGCAGCATCTTGTTGTTTATTTGTACACGTCGTGTCAGTCGGGCGGTTATGCATGCTATGCACAGTTTGACATCGTTGCTCTATAAATAAAGTTTCACATACGACACGGTTGCACGGTCATTCATTTTTAGAAGAAAGCATTTTTGGAGGCACAAAATAGACTGGCTGGCTGGTCTAAAAGTAAAATAATTATTTTATAAGAAAAATTATTAAAATTATACCTTTCAAATAGATGAACTATTTGGTTTTTTCAAATTTATAAACTTAAATAATAATAAAGAGAAAACTCAGTGGGTAGCAGATTTTGTAGTTTAAAAAAACCAAACAAATTAGAAAAAATCGAATAGAATTTTATGTGGAAAATATTTTTAAAACTGAGTGTTTTTCATATAAATTTTCTACGCGAACGATAACGTTCGAAATCGTTGAACAGGCAGCTAATAAGCTGGGCACCCTATTGTTAAAGCTAATTCAAGTATGCTGAATTAAATAGGTGAAAGCCGTTTTTCGACGTTAGCCCTCGTATTCGCGAATAAAAATGTATTTTAGTTTAAAACAATTCAACTCCTTAAAATACAATTTTTCGTTATTTTTAATATTTAAAAAAAAATTCTTAATTCTTTTTAATATTTTTCTAAACCCTATCCAATATATAAAAAATATCATAACATTGTAGTTTTTATTTGTATAAAAATTGTTTTTTGCGTAATTTATTATTAAAATTGAATAAATTGCAAAGTCGGAAAAAAAATTTTTGCGAACTTTAATATCAGCGAACTCGAATTAGTTTTGTTGGCAGGGTGTCCCACTTCTTAAAAGAAATTTTTTTCAAATTCGTTCACAGTGTTTTTATTTATTTATTACAATTCTCGTTACCAAAAGCTTAAATTTTTTGGAAAAAACAACAGTTTTTTTGGAAATGTTTTTAGAGCTGTGCCTTCACGGATTTTTTATTTTGTTTTTCCCCTAGCGGGTCTGCTGGACGTCGAATGGCCTCCGGCCGAGTTATAATCTTTCAGTGGTGAATTTTGAGGTGTGTTGAATTTCCCTTTAAAATATTATGTGCAGCGTTTCCAAAAGAATTGGAAGAAAAATCTTTATTTGGCAAAAAAAAAAATCTTATTTTGAATAGAAAAATCTTAAAATTTTTATAAAAAAGTAAAATTTATTAATAAAATAAAATTAATATTCATAAAAAAAATTAATTAAAAGAAAATACTTCTTATTATGGAAACTATCTAAATTGAAATACGTAATTGCCGTATTTATACAAAATTCGATTGTAGGTTTAAATTGTGTTTTTAGTTATATATCTATAAAATTCTTTCTAAGAATACATTTCAAATCCATTTAATTTCTAATAAATAAGAGAGATTCCATCCAAATAAAGAAGTTTCATCAAAAGTAAATTAATTCTAATATTAGAGATGTATAAATTTTGGAAGAAAAAAATTTTAGTTATGGAGCTATGAAGCTCATACATCATATGAAATCGTAAGGGTTCTCAATTTAAAATTATATTTTTTGATACCGTTGTTATATCGAAGGCATTTTGAGAAAATTGCATTTAAAAAAAGCTCATTGAAAAAATATGAATTTTCCTGACCAAGAGGGTAATTTCATAGACTGTTACATAAGAAAAAAATTTCACCCCACTAATTTGCTCTAATCGGATCCAAATTACCTATAGTTTTATTCAATTCCGCACATATCATCTATAGAATTCACGCCCCTGTTTTTTTTTTGTTTTTTTTTTTTTGTTATATTCGAAAAATATTGCAAGGAAACCCCAAATTTGGTCTGGCCAGACCAATACGGTAATCCTAGTGTTAAGTTGCATTAGTTTTACCTTTTGGTACTAAATACGTGAACTTTTTTGTTCTTTAATATATTAATCTTTATTAAAATACGTTTTTTTTTCTTTTCACAAATATTTTTTTTTTTTTCATCAATATACCAAAAATGAACAACCGCTAATCTATTGTTTTTTTTTTAATATTTTGTATGCCCAGAAATAATGATGCATTTTTGTGTATGCTCGACAATGGTACAAAAGTGTGCAAACCCAATTGACAACAAGCTGATATAAAACCTCATTGTTTTAAAAATATACTGTTTAAAAAACTGTAAAAATAATGTATGCTGTACAAACTTAAAGTTAAAAAAAAATCAATATTTTTAAAAATAAAAAAACCTAATTTGAGAAAAAAATCTTCAAATCTTATTTTGTTCAAAAAATCTGAAAATATATTGTTACGTTACTGCCTTTCAATAACGTTTTGGTTTATTTCCTTTATAATAAACCGTTTCGAGTTCTTTATTGCAATTTTAATAAAATAAATAAAACACAAACACTTTCAACACTGTTTACAATTTACACAACTTTATTTAGTGCAAAGTCTTTTTAACAACCGTAATTTATAGCTTTTATTCACAAACAACTATAATTTTCTCCACGTTATACGTTATTGACAAAGTCTGAACTTTGAATGATTTTTTTACGCTAGTCGCCGCTAGTATTTATACAGCAATTTGGTTGTCTAGAACATTCGAAATGTTTTTCGAAGGTTCGAGGCTTTACTATTCATCACACTTTAATTTGATTTATGGCAGCACTAATGTTTACATAATTTTACCTCTTATACTGAAGCTTTTTTAACGGTCATTTCTAGGGCTTTCTGCACATTGGGATAGAAGTGTACTAAATTATAACAATTTTTAATAACAATGTAAACTAGTAAAATTACTAATAAATATAAGTTAACTAATAAATACAAGATAACTAATAAATTCAACTAATTCTCAACTAATAATTACAACTAATTCTTAACTAAAGTTACTTTCGTAACAATATGATAAAATCTTAATTCTGGCAACGCTGATTATGAGGAAAAATTCGCCGCAATTTGGTGAATAAATTTTTATTTTAAAATGAAGCACGGCATTACTGATGTACTGTACTACTGTATATATTTATTATAGTACCTACATTACCAACACTAACACCCAATTTTTCGCTGATATAAAAGACATGTATTTTTTGTAGTTCTTTTTTAAAGAAACTTCCAAAAACTTGTTAAATTTGCACAATGTTTCTTTTTTTTTTGTTGATTTTTTTTCTGTTTTCTCAAATTAAATTTTTTTTATTTTTTTATATTTCAATAAGCAATTGTCACTTTAAAATAAAAAAAAAATAAATTGAAAAATAAAATTAAGTGCAAAGAGGAATGTCAAAAAAGAAACACAGAATATACGATCCATGTCTTTTTATCTACCCTGCTGACTTCTCTACCCCGCTCGCTTTCAAACTAGAAATGACATGATTTGAAAATTGGGTGTATATCTACAACACAGAACGTCGATAAGACAGTTTCTGTGTTAGTAATTTAAAATAACTATTCTAATAAAATATATACAACTCTATTCATACGCAATAATACGATGGCAAGCAAGTTACACTCAGGCCTGCCGAACTTGGTCTTTTCCGACCAATTTTGGTCGTATATTTTTTGTTTGGCCGGATGGTAGGCTAAGACTAATTTTGGTCGGTTTTAGAAAATGTACAACATATATTTATTTTAACAAGTTTATAACACTGGTCGCAAAACACACAAGTGCAAATCTTTTAGCTTTTTTGCAAAACAAAATTTATTTTTAATTGTTGATGAAACCATGGTGAAATAAACAGGTGGCAGCATTACGCCAGATGACGATTTTTTGCTCTTGCATTGTTTGTCTAGGTTTATGTCAAAGTTTTGTTTATGTTTACAAAATGTCCACGTTTTGTGCTGTGATTATTGTATTTTATTAAAGTTTTTGATGATATTAAATTAAAATAAATAAGATATTGACCATAATTAAATAAAAATTGGCTAAAAATTTATTTATTTCATCACGTTCAGCGGCACGCTTTGATTTTTGTTTAAAGTATTTTTTGACGTAAACGGTGATGTAATTTCCATTTTTGTTGTAATGTTGTATTTGTTGCCGTAACGATGCCACCTGCTTATTCCACCATGGATGAAACTATTGATGTGGCGGTGTTAGTTTTATAAATGATAGTTTTGTCACCTTATTCGAGCTTGCCACGTCAGATGCCGTTTCAATTTTTCTTTTTATTAAAAACTTTTCATAAACAAACAATATTGCTTTAAAAAATTTGATCGCATTGGCAACAAACGGCGCTAACGCCATGACTGGTAATGTTGGAAAGCTTTATCTTACTTAGCAATGTAAAAAAAATATTAAGGTTCATTGTGGTAATATTTAAAGTTTTTTCTTCGCTCCTAAAATTTTTTTTAAAAATGATGATAGCCCCTTTCGCATTTTTTATGACGATATACTTGTTTTTGAATATTACAAAAATTTGGTCGGTTTTAAAAAATTTTGGTAGGTTTTGCAGACAACTTTGGTCGGATAATAATTTTCAAACGGCAACCCTGGTTACACTACACTAATTATGTTGGTTTTTTTGGCAAGCGAGGTGAAGGGAATGGTATTTCGTTCACGTAAACTTTCAACCGGCTTCAACCCCACCAGGGCTGTCAGCGGCGTTACCGTTGGTGCTACTAAAGTAGCAATTTGCCACTTTTTCGAATGCTTGGATACTATTTTTCTACTCTTACAAAATGCACCCAAATGTGATAATTTTTGCAATTCTTGCCACTTTTTTGATACTTTTACTAAATGTAGAGAAAAGTTTTTGTACTTTCTGTTTTATTAAAATCCCAGCCTTAATGAAAGTAACATATACAATGGACTCCCGATAATTCGTAATCCCAAGGGACCGGCCATTTCTTACGAATTATAGAGGTTTTCGATTTAGAGGGGTTTCGATTTAACGGGGTTAAAAAAAATAAATACGAATTAACGGGGTTTTTCAATTTATTTACTAAAAAGGTAAAAAAAACATAAAAAACTGGCACTGTGTAAACCATAAAACTAAGCTCTGGATATTCAGGTAGTTTTAGTAAATAATTATAATAAATAATAAAAATTCTCTTGTTTTAAGGACTGAAGTAAGAGTTGATGGAGCAATTTCAAATCGCTTAAGCCCTTAAGCCCTTATGACACTACATTTTTAATGCATTGTTCAAGTTTTGGTGAACAGTACAAATATAATGTAATACAAAAATTTACCAAGTGCAAAGAGTTAAGCTGTATTAAGATAAATGGCAAACCGTCAAAAATTTTACTAAAGTATAAAAAATGAAGTTATGTCAAAAAAAATGTAAAATTGTTTAACTTAAAATTGACATTTCCAGCTTGAAATATTAAAAGTGTTGCTGAATCAGCGGTTTATGGGCAAATTCAGCGATTTACCGCTTTCTGTTTTTAGGTTTCTCATAAACAAAAAGTTGGCAACATTTAATAAAATAACTGGAGCAAACTATAAAAAATGTAAACAAAGTTTTGTAGTTTTTTTTTGTCTCTTGTTATGGTTTTGTTTCAGGGATGGCGTTGAGAATTTTTAAAATTGTACCAAGAACCTTTAAAAATTGTACTTTTTTACCCTAATTGTACTAAAAGACTTTTTTTGTTGAAATTAGTTTTATTTATGTTCATAAAAAATACCACAAAAAGCTATTATAAATCTTAGTTTATAAAGTATCAACAAAAAAGTACAATTGAAACAACTTAGCCATCCCTGTTTTGTTTATTTTATTAAGTGTTGCCAACTTTTTGTTTATGAGAAACCTAAAAACAAAAAGCGGTAAATCGCTGAATTTGCCCATAAACCGCTGATTCAGCAGCACTTTTAATATTTCAAGCTTGAAATGTCAATTTTAAGTTAAACAATTTTACATTTTTTTTGACATAACTTCATTTTTTATCGATAACTTTTTAAAAATTGTTGACAGTTTGCCATTTATCTTAATACAGCTGAACTCTTTGCACTTGGTAAATTTTTCTATTACATTATATTTGTACTGTTCACCAAAACTTGAACAATGCATTAAAAATGTAGTGTCATATGGGCTTTAAGCCCTTATGAAATTGTTTAACTTAAAATTGACATATCCAGCTTGAAATATTAAAAGTGTTGCTGAATCAGCGGTTTATAAGCAAATTCAGCGATTTACCGCTTTTTGTTTTTAGGTTTCTCATAAACAAAAAGTTGGCAACATTTAAGAAAATAAACAAAACAGGGATGGCTAAGTTGTTTCAATTGTACTTTTTTGTTGATACTTTTTAAACTAAGATTTATAATACCTTTTTGTGGTGTTTTTTATGAACAAAAATAAAATTAATTTCAACTAAAAAATCTTTTAGTACAATTAGGGTAAAAAAGTAAAATTTTTAAAGGTTGTTGGTACAATTTTAAAAATTCTCAACCCCATCCCTGAAACAAAACCATAACAAGAGAAAAAAAAAACTTTGTTTACATTTTATAGTTTGCTCTTTCTAACATAGCGTCTTCAACTGACAATTTTTTGTCATACCAAACGTCAAAGTCTATATAAAAAAAACTCGAAAATTTTTGTCAGCGTTTTTTTAATATGAAGTTTGACGTTTGGTATGACAAAAAATTGTCAGGTGAAGACGCTATGTTACATTTACTGTTTCTTTCTATCAATTCTATATCAATTAATGAATAAAAAATGTAGTGTCATAAGGGCTTTAAAACTGTCCAAGGCCTATCCAATAGGTCTGCTTACTATTACAACAATACAACAATACAAAAAACAACAGGCATTTTGTTTGTGTAAAATTCCTCGCCGTTGTCAAAATCTTACTACTACATAGGCAAAACAAAAGGAAAAATGTGTTTTGTGTGCATGTATGTGTGGCAAAAAACCAAAAAAGTAAACAAAAATATACACGTATAAGGAAAATGTAAACAACTTTTGATATCGTTGAGGAAAAAACCAAATAAACATCTGGCTTCTTAAGCAGACCTATTGGATAGACCTTAGCACTGTCTATTTTTTCTCTCCATTGTCAATTACTGCAAAAATTTGTTGTTTTTGTTACACCGACAGAATTTTATGCGTGCTCTTTGACATTTTTTTTTATTTTTTATTATGTAATGCTGGGTGCAGACAGTGCAATCTACATGCAATCTATTTCAATTTAACCTCAAAATATCAAAGCGTTTTGATGTTGATGCAATCTGAAATGAATGAAAATGAATTTAATTTGCTAGATTGTCTCAATGCGTTGCATAGTGTTTACGCAGCATAACAAATCAAGGCGAATTGACTAGAAGGTGGGGTCAAGTCAACATATGGTGTTTTTTTTCGGTGGTCGACTTGTCAAAGTTTGTATAAATACAAACTAGTTTTATATGTAAACAAACCTATTTTTATATGTAAACAAACCTATTTTTTTACTAGCAATATTTTTGACAACCCGACCACAGAAGTAGTCTTGTTGTAGAGTTGACCTCACCTTCTAGTCAATTCGCATTGGTAACAAACTGATCTTATGAAAATAGACACACACACCAAGCAAAAGCAAAAACCCCTCGCAAAAAAACAGCTGTAAACAAAAAATCATTCTTTCTATGTTTCTGTTGTTTTTATTACGAATTATAAGTGGTAGTTAGCAAACAATTACGATTTAGTGGAGGTAAAGAAGATTTTATTTGACAAAAAATTACGAATTAGTGAGGGGACCAAAATGTATGGAAATTTTACAAATTAACGAGATTTTTTCAAGGGAATTACGAATTATCGGGAATTACGATTTATCGGGGTACGAATTATCGAGTTTTGACTGTATTTGTAAGCAAGCTCATATATATTGCGAATTAATTAAGTAAGCATGTACATGTTTGCAGGCAATTGCAGTTGGAAAGTGCCATGGTGAAATAAACTTAAGCTTATTCCACCATGGGGAAGTGCCACTCGTTTTAATGGTTATACCATTGCGTCTACTATGTGAACATTCACATTATACGATTTTTGTCGTTGCGATTCTTACTTTATAGGCAAGAGGGGTGAGAGGAATTATTAGGGGTACAGAAGCGAGTGTACTCTTCGATTCGTTTTTTTCATTCATTCGTTCTCTCATTTGACGAAAAATGTATTAAGGTTGTTACCAAGGCGAATTTAAGAATTTAAGTTATAAATTCGCCTTGGTTGTTACGACAAAAATCGTACAATGTAAATATGAGACCGACTTCAAAGAGGAAACGACAATAATCGCAACGACAAAAATCGTATAATGTGAATTGGGACTATCTTTGTAATAATCAGGGTTGTCAGATTTTTGTATCTTCGTTGCCAATTATAAACCGAAAATTGGCAAAATTTGCCAAATTTAGTTTTCTTAAGATTTTTGTTACACTACTTTCATGAAATTTCTGTATACGTATTGTAAAAAAAAATTTTCAATGAATTCTGAATAGAATAATTATTATCATTGTAAATGGCTTATTTTAAAACAAAAATAGCATTAATTTTGCTTTAAAAAAATTTACCTCTACTATATTCTTTTAGATGGGATTCTACCGGGTATATTACTAATGTCTGGATAAATACCGGGTAAATACCAGGTATATTTCTTTTTTGGGTATTTATAAAACACAAATTCATATGGCAATAATCAACTGTCAATAAAATTAATTTAATTTTATATTACTTTTCGTTTTCTAAAAACGTCATTAAATATCAAAAAGCTTGTTAAATTGTACTAAAACTACAGGAGAATATAAATTTAAAATTGTTAAGAAGGTATGTATGTGTTTATTTGTGAAGCTAATATTGGTTAAATTAAACAATACATTTTTATCAAATTTCGTACAGAACTTTTGTACACACCCTTTGTGTAAATACCAGGGTATTTACCAATTCTTACCCAATTTTCCCTCTTTACCGGGTATTTACCAATTGGGTATTTACCCTTTTTTCATCGTTATGTATATACATATTCTGAATATTTCCGAAGCTGTTTAAAATATAAAAAACTATTGTTAAGATGGCTTAAAGAGAATTTAATTCCAAATCATTCGCTGATAATTGTATCCATTCGTACTAACATCCTCAAGTCATAATTAAATAATCGACTTATACGTGGCTTTCAGAAAAATCAGAAAAATTTCAAATATCTACCCTTATCATTTTTGTATGAATTTTTAAAAACAAAAAAAGAACTAATTTTGCAAAAAATGTATCGCTACTAATTTTTGAGTAATTTTGAAACCGTTGAAAATAAAAAAAAATGTATTTGGATAACTCAAAATAATTTGTTTGTAATAATCATCTGTAATGTTTTGACAAAATCGGTCAAATCGATCTCAAGTTATGATAAAATGCATTAGCATAACCGTCTTATTTCGGGTAAAATATTGCTCTAGCCCATGAATTTTTTTTTACCATTCTACCACAATATTTCAGTCAAAAACCGCCAAAAACTAAGAAAAAATACAAAAAAGGCGCCGAAAGTAAATTTTTTTAGTTTCTGTTATTTTTTTTTTTTTAATAACATAAAACTTCATCCTCGTCGATTTCATTACTAGTGTTTTGACCTGCATACAAACTATTAGAATTAAAAAAATCGCTGAAATAATATAAATAGTAAAAAAAGCCAATTAAATCGCCAAAAAAAATCGCCAAAGATAAAAAAGCAGGTTCTCTTCCCCTCTCACCAATGAACTCAGACTTTCTGAAAGAAAACTTTCATAGTGTGAACCCAGACTTAATAACGTGTCAAAATCGCCACGTTTGGTGAGATATCGCCATATCTGACAGCCCTGAACACCACACAAGCAGCACAAAACCAATGCATGCACAATTAAAAAAAAAAAAAACAATTGATTGTAAAGCTAATAAAAAGGAAAAAATATTTTGTTTTTTTTCGCTAATAAATTAAAAATAATATATGTATATTTAATTGTATAGTGTGTGTCGGTTACGCAGCGCCAGAACTGAGCATTGAACTTTTAAAGTGTATAGCCGGTATAAGTAAATACATATAAACAGCGAAATAAACACAATGGATAATATTGGGTTTGGAAACATAAAATATCAAAAGTTGGATATTTGAGAAAGCAAAAAAGTAGAAAAGTAGAAACATAACTACACAATAGGAAACATGCACATGTTTCTTTATGTTCCTTTGTGTGAGTGCAGCATAATAAACTTTAAATTAGTGTTCAAAAATAAATATTATATAAATTTCTAGTATACGGTTCAACAGATTTGTGGAAAACACAAACGCTTATATTGTTTGTGCAGGAAATCATTAAAAAATAACTTTTCTCTGTTTGTGATCTTCGAACATAAAAATAATACTGTACTTATCCAACTCTACAAAAAGATGAGAACATTAAATTGTTATCTGCTTTTTTTAAACCACAAACTTCGTTGTGTTCTGTTCAGCACTTTAATAATCATTTGTTCCAGCTTTTTTGGCTTGTAAAAAAAAAATATACGAAAAAAAACACATAGCCATCGAAAAAATTTTACACACACAAGCTGTAGTCGTTGCCAAAATTTTGTGTTTGCTCATTTCTTAATATTACATAGCGTCTTTACCTGACAATTTGTTGTCATACCAAACATCAAACTTCATATTAAAAAAACGCTGACAAAAATGTTCGAGTTTTTTTTATATAGACTTTGACGTTTGGTATGACAAAAAATTGTCAGTTGAAGACGCTATGTTATAAAGAAGAAACACTATAAAACATTAAAATATAATCAGCCTTATGACGGTACGGTTCTCGTTGTCGGTAGCAACGTAAGTCAAACTTTGTAGTAGATTATTTTTTTTTTTTTTTTTATTTTAAAATTTTTTGGCTAACTCTCTTGAGTTATATTGCCAGGGTATCACACAACTTTTTAGCTTCAACCACAAGTACTCGTTCGACCTAAACCTTCATTTAGGAAGGCGAGAGCTTCCAGAATCCGCTCCAGAGTATTTTGGTCTCCACCAGTAAACGTCTGAGTTATTTCCTTGGTACTCCAGTCACGTTGAGTTATTTTTGGTTCTCCACCAGACAACACATTAAAACATTGAGGTTAAAAACGATTGCATATAGTCAATGTAGAAACCGCAATAACTGTAACTCGGTACAGTTATACGACGCCGAACCACTAACCAATGCGGGGTGACAACGCAAAACGCACGAAAGGCAGACAAACAAGAACGACCTGTTTGTCCTTAAGAAATAATGACAAAAAGCGCGAGCTGCTTCTTCACTCAGAGCAGTTTTACGAGTGTTGTAGTAGATTAAATTGTCTACAGAACCATGGGAAAAAAAAGCACGTGAAATCGTTACGGAAACAAATACAACATTACAACAAAAATGGAAATTAGGTCCCAGCTTACGTCAAAAAATATTTTAAGCTTAATTAAAAGTCAGTTGAATATAATTAAAATTAAGAATTTTTTGATTAGTTCTTTCTATTTACAGTAGTTTAAAGCGGCTCATACACTTGCAATAAAATTGTTCAATTTTACGTATTGTACAATTATATAGCCAATGTGTATGTGATATTTGAAGGTGGCACAATATATTGGCAACAATCAAAAGACTTTTGATTTTTATTGCACAACGAAAAGAAAGTGAAGTGTGTTGGCAGCATTGTATAGTGCTGTTTGCGCCGGTTCATACACGTCAAGTTTGACTCGTCAAGTCTTGAGTTTTTAGGAGAGAAGGGAAAAGAGAATGCCATTTCTTTTCCCTTCTCTCCTAAAAGCTCAAGACTTGACGAGTCAAACTTGACGTGTGTGAACCGGCACTTTATATTATTCCTATAGGTTATGTTCACCTCTTTATTGAATGAATGAAACCATTGTGCAACTTATTGCATAATATAACACAAAATTAAAATAATATGGCGAATATCATGTACAATAATATTGAAAGTTTATCGGCCGCTTACTGCCCGTTCATACCAAAGATAATTATTGACATATATTGCAGTAAACGTCAAAATTATGTTATCTTTAATGTAGTCAGCAATTTTTTGTACATATTTATTGCCGGCAGTTTATGTTGCAATAATTGTTAGTCCATTTTCGTTGACAATTATTGCTAACATAAAACGTCAAATTTGGCTGTCAAACGAGAAAAAAGAAGCAAATTGTGTGAGAAAGAAAATTAATTTGTGAAATGGTAGCAAATTATAATTATAGTTAAAGAATTAAATTAAAGAATTTAATAAACATTAAAATAAATTTACAAATATTATTTTTATTAATATAATTTTTTTCTTGTTCGATCTTTATTATTTAAATTTATATTAATTTATTTAAGTTTGAGTTCTTTTTTATATAAAAATATTAATTTTATTTTTTTATTAAACAAAAAAAGACCTCAAGCTTAAACAAATTAATTAACATTTAAATAAACATAAGCTGAGCAATAAAAAATATTGCTCTGTTATTCTGCTGACGTTATTGCCAACTTGCTGAGATATTTATCTTTAGTGTAGACCTAGGGTCAAAATTCTTGGATATTTTAAAAAAGCTAAAGAAAACTACGCTTTTTTCATTCTGTTTTAACGGTAATTTTCACAAAATATTGGCAGTAGTGACCACACTGTAAAAATACAACTCTGCTAACTTTTGACAATTACTCATCTTTTCTTATTGTTGTTGTGAGAGAGCAAAAAAGTGAAGTCACACATTTTTTGTTCAATAAATACACCGCGTGAAAAGGACCGCTGTTGCTAATTTTATCAATTATAAATAATTTAAAAGGAAAATAAAAAAATTAAATATTAAACATGGTAAGAAACGTAACAAAAAATATGGAAAACATTATTTTAATTGGAAAAAAGCGAAAATACAAAGTGAACATGACCAACACGAATCAGCTGGCTAATGTCTAAATGAACTAAAAGCAATGTTATTTTACAATTATTATTAAATCAAATACACGAAAACATTTAATTGTTCCTTATTTAATAAATGTTCTCAAAATTTGAAGTATTTAAAAATTTTTGTTCCAAAATTTTGTTGTCTGCCTTTTGACATAACCTCAAAAAGAAGTTTCTCGTTTTATTTGTAAAAAGATGGCTGTTTGTTACCCGGCCTCATGTAGTTGGTTTTTGGTTCTTTCTCTGTGTGTTTACTACACCAGTGACTCATTGTTGAAGAAACAAAAAAATATAATAAAATCTTTATTATTTTCATGGCAGCAACCCCAAATTGTGTTACTTAAAGAGGGTACTGATACTTCCCAGGGTAAACCCCAGTTAATTTCCAACATCAATGCCTGTCAATCAATTGTGGATGCTGTACGTACCACTTTGGGTCCTCGAGGTATGGACAAATTGATTGTTGACTCCCAAGGTAAAGCAACAATCTCCAACGATGGTGCCACCATCATGAAACTTTTGGAAATTGTGCATCCGGCCGCCAAGACTTTGGTCGATATTGCTAAATCCCAAGATGCTGAGGTAAGTTAAATTTAGTTTTTTCCATCTGTAAATTAGGTAGATAAATAAAATGTTTTCATTTTATTTCCTTTACACAGGTTGGTGACGGCACCACCTCTGTAGTATTGCTGGCTGGTGAAATTCTTAAACAAGTCAAACCTTTTGTTGAAGAAGGGGTTCATCCTCGCATTATCATTAAGGCCGTTCGCAAATCTTTGCAGCTATGCATGGACAAAATCAATGAAATGGCTGTACACATTGAAAAACAATCCAAGGACGAACAAAGAGCTTTGTTAACCAAGTGTGCTGCTACTGCTATGTCATCCAAATTGATTCATCAACAAAAAGACTTTTTCTCCAAGATGGTAGTTGAAGCTGTCCTTTCCTTGGATGAATTATTGCCTTTGAACATGATTGGTATTAAGAAAATCACTGGAGGTTCCTTGGAAGAATCTCAGTTAGTCTCAGGAGTTGCCTTCAAGAAAACTTTCTCTTATGCCGGCTTTGAAATGGCTCCCAAGAATTACAAAGACTGCAAGATTGCTTTACTCAACATTGAATTGGAATTAAAAGCTGAACGTGAAAATGCTGAAGTACGTGTGGACAATGTCAAGGAATACCAAAAGGTTGTAGACGCCGAATGGCAAATTCTTTACAACAAATTGGCCAAAATTCACGAATCTGGTGCCAATGTTGTTCTCTCCAAATTGCCTATTGGTGATGTGGCTACACAGTATTTCGCTGACCGCAACATGTTCTGTGCCGGTCGTGTTCCCGACGAAGATCTCAAGCGTACCATGAAAGCTTGTGGAGGTGCTGTTATGACAACTGCCAATGATATTAATCCTAATGTTTTGGGCAAATGTGATTATTTCGAAGAACGTCAAATCGGTGGTGATCGTTTCAATGTTTTCCAAGGTTTGCTAGAATTAAAGGAAATTATAAAATTAAGATTTTTATTTAAACTACTTAATTATTGTAGGCTGCCCCAATGCCAAAACCTGTACATTGATCTTGCGTGGTGGTGCTGAACAATTCTTGGAAGAAACTGAACGTTCCTTGCACGATGCTATTATGATTGTTCGTCGCACAATTAAACACGATTCCGTTGTTGCTGGTAAGTTGTATTTTCTATAGTATCATTAGCAAAAGCTATGACCGGTTGATGTTCGTCGTTCGGTAAAATGTTCACCGAGTCCGAACTTTTTAAAAAAAAAGTTTTAACATGTTTGCCGTTTTTTTTTTTTTTTTTTTTAAATTACTTCATTCAAATAATTCAAAAGAACGTACGTTACTATGAAATATGTTTGGCTTTGTTTTTGCTTTCAATGCAATTCTTGGCGTTGCATTTTACATAATAAGAGCCTTAATTTTTAAGAGCAGACTTTTAATATTTGGCTAATTTGGACAATTTTACGAATTCTGTTCATAACTTGACCCCAAAAATTTTTAAAAAAAAATCTTAAATCTGATCAATTATATTGGCAAATATTTGACCAAAAATGGTGACCATCCGGCAAACTTAAATTGTATTTCGTATTACAGTAGACGCTCACAAATTAGAGCTTTCAGCAAGGTATATTTATAACAGGTAGCCGCGAGATTACAACAATTGTACAATAAAACAAACAACAGGGCTTTTTATTGTTGTTATGTGGTACGAACTGTCAAAAGGCAAAGGGGTTGATAAGAGACAAAAAAGACAAAAGATGGAGACAAAAAACTTGTTTACATGTTTACTATACAACATTTGACAGTTCGTACCACAAAACAAGCAAATAAAAAAATAAACAGCTAGTTTTCCGAGACTACCTGCTATAAATATACCTTGGCTTTCAGTAATTCGAACGTCCAGAAATTAGAATCAGTGTTTGCAATACATTAAACGCTTTAAAATTCGAATTTATAGTTCTAATTTCAGAGCGTTTTTTTTTTTTTTGTTATTTGAACACAAGAAATCCGCAATTTATTTTTATTCTGTTTCAACATGTAAAACTAAAAAGGGGAATTACCAAATTTTAGATGTGTTTCCTTATTTGTTGTTTTTTGTCGCATTTATATATATTTGTGGCTAGTTTATTTGTGAAATTCGAAACATGTGTACATATTTTGGAAGTCTCTATTAAAAAGTGAAAGTGTATCATTCGAAATGTCAAATAAACGTAAAAAAACACTTTATCATTGGAAACGAAGGTCAAAATATTAGAAAAGCTTGACAAAGGGTTTGAAGGGAATATTAATGTTACGACATCTTCAATCAGCTATATCAAATCACATAGAACAGCAATATTAAATGCTGTTTTCAACACATATCAGGAAGTATGAGTGGTTTTTAAATCAACGAGAAAAAAGTGTACAGTGACTAGGCCCATACTTAAAGAGAAAGCTAAAAAAATATTTAGAGAGGAATATCCCTATAAAGATGAAAATGCATTCCGTGGAAGCAATGGATAGTTTTCCAAATATAAGAAACGACACGGTATTTTTAATTTTAAAAAATACATTTAATGTATGAGTGAATTACGTTTTGTTTTCTTGTTTTTATCAAATAAAATTGAATAAAAAAAAAATTAAGTAATTTTTATTTTTTATTCGAAATAAAAACGTCCAGAAATTAGAATAATTCAAAAATTAGAATTGCCTCAAAAACTAAGCGGTTCTAATTTGCGAGCGTCTACTGTATTCCAATTTTTAATTAATTAATAATTAAAAAAGTTGTTTATTTGTAGCAGTGTAATTGATTTTGTTGTGTGATATGAGCAAGAGTTGTGGTTATGCTTATTTTACTAAACATTTCCCTATTGTCATCACAGCTTTAGAGAAATTTACTACCTTGTTTAATGCGAATGATCCGATCCTCAAGATATCACCTCTCATAAAATCTATGGATGCGTTCCTTAATTAAAAAATAACGCATAAATTCATGTATTTAAAGTTAAACAAAATCGCATAAAAAAGAACCTTAAAATTTAACAAAAACCGTAAAATTGCGTGGTTATAATCGAAACATGTCAGGGCAGCCTGCCCGTGAAAAACCTAGATTCGGTTCCCAGTTTAGTCAAGAATGAAAAATTAACTTCTTCTTCTTTTATTTGCCCATCCGTTATTCGGATATTAGCGATCATACAATATACAGTACATTTTATAAAACATATAATTAATTAATTCATTTTGGAAGTCTTTTTTACAATTCAGAAATAATCAGTTCTCTATTTTTGGCGGCATATAGGAGACTTCGTTCTTCACGATAACCTGTCCATTCTTGAATATTTCTTAACCAGGAAAGCTCTCTTCTACCTCTAGCGCGTGAAAATAAATTCAATGAACTTTATTTAGCCTGATTAAAATATCAAAATTTGGATTAAAAACCATAACAAGTTCAATAAAAATAACCACAATCTCTATATATAAATCGGTTAAGGCAAAACAGTTAAGAACACTTTCCTCCTCTGTATGTCAACCGATTTGAACAAAATATACACCATTTGAAAGGTATCTACCCACAGAAGTGGGTATTCAAATCTGTTCAATAATTTCAGAGTTATAAGTGTTTAAATTTGCTACTAACTCATATCCAGAACACATAAATAAAAATTTTTTTTTTTTTTTAATTATCAAATAATAAAAAAATAGGGTGGTCGATTATTTGACATTTTTCAGAAACCGGTTTTCGAATATTTGAACTATATAAATCTTATGTATAAATCGGCACAGGCATAACAATTAAGAACGCTTTCTATCTTTGTTTGTCAACCGAACCTATATGGGGAGAAAAAAGTATCAAAAAAGGGAAATACGAGAAATAAAATTTTTTTTTTTTTTTTACTTTTCCGTGCTGCATGTAATAATTTTTAAATTTTCTATAATGTTGAAATTAAAAGCATAATAAACCTGAGTGAATGAAAATTTATAAGATAAAAAATGTGGACACATTTTGTTTTTAATCTGGAACTTTTGAATTTTCGTTATTATTCGGCTTATAAAGATAAAATAATACATTAAACTGGGTGACAATCCATAAAGGAGACTTTTTGATACTTTTTTTTTTCAATTGATATTTTTTATATTGAACTTACAAAATTAAATTAACTCACGTAGAAGATAAAATATGAATCGAAGGTTGGTCCCTCGCCAAATCGATACACTAAGACGGAAAAAATAAATGCTCAAAACATGTAAATTCATACATACTTAGATGTGCTATGTTTTCTTCATATGTATGTACATACAAATTTATGGTCGAATTTTGACCATTAGGCGAACACTAGTACTAATTATTGTAAATTTTAAGTTATTATTGAACCTTTATTTATTAAATTACTAGCTGTTTGGTCCCGGCGCTGCTCGGGATTTTCTAAATAAAAATAAAAAATGAAATACTGGAGAATTTTGTTAATAACTTGACCCCAGCGCTATCTACCATCAATAAAAAAGTTTAAATATCACGACAACAGCGCCACCATCAGCGAAAGTAGATCTTTCCAACGCATGTACTCGTTTGAAAATCGGTTAAGTGGTTCTCGAGTCATAAAATCACGAACATAGGACAACTTATTTTTATATACAGTAGACGCTCACAAATTAGAGCTTTCAGTAATTCGAACGTCCAGAAATTAGAATCATTGTTTGCAATACATTAAACGCTCTAAAATTCGAATTTTAAGTTCTAATTTCAGAGCGTTTTTTTTTTTTTTTGTTATTTGAACACAAGAAATCCGCAATTTATTTTTATTCTGTTTGAACATGTAAAACTAAAAAGGGGAATTACCAAATTTTAGATGTGTTTCCTTATTTGTTGTTTTTTTGTCGCATTTATATATATTTGTGGCTAGTTTATTTGTGAAATTCGAAACATGTGTACATATTTTGGAAGTCTCTATTAAAAAGTGAAAGCGTATCATTCGAAATATCAAATAAACGTAAAAAAAAAATACTTTATCATTGGAAACGAAGGTCAAAATATTAGAAAAGCTTGACAAAGGGTTTGAAGGGAATATTAATGTTACGACATCTTCAATCAGCTATATCAAATCACATAGAACAGCAATATTAAATGCTGTTTTCAACACATATCAGGAAGCAAGCAATTAATCTTTGCACAGCGCTGAATACCCAAATATGGCAAATCGTCTGTATGAGTGGTTTAAAGAGAAAGCTAAAAAAATATTTAGAGAGGAATATCCCTATAAAGATGAAAATGCATTCCGTGGAAGCAATGGATAGTTTTCCAAATATGTATAAGTAACGACACGGTATTTTTAATTTTAAAAAATACATTTAATGTATTGGAGTGAATTACGTTTTGTTTTCTTGTTTTTATCAAAAAAATTTAAGTAATTTTTATTTCCTATTCGAAATAAAAACATCCAGAAATTAGAATAATTCAGAAATTAGAATTGCCTCAAAAACAAAGCGGTTCTAATTTGCGAGCGTCTACTGTATGGGCATTTCCCCAGAATGGTCTACCAGGATGAAAAAATAAAATGTTGATAATCTTTGCCTTTGATTGTTTATTATTATAAAAAAATCTATGTTGTTATAAAAGAATGGTTTCATAGCATATCTCAGCTGTTTTACTTGAGGAAATTGCGCTGGAAACTGGAAAATTTTATATTTTCTTATATTTTCTACCTCTAAAGACCTTTTTATGTACTTATTTTATATGCAAAAAATATGTTATGTGTACACTCTTTCTTCATAATCTCTCCATTACAATCAATTGTAAATTGAGTATTAAGTTGCTTGTTAAGGAAATTTGAAGATATTTATGGGAATCTGCATGGTGATAATAATAAAAAAAAACATATGGAAAAATCGTACGTTCGCGACCCATACGTTCGCGACCGGTACATAAGCCAATTAAACAAAAACCAAAAAAAATATTTTATTTTGTAAATACTGTATGGACCCCTTCATTAATACACTTTTGAAATAAATTAATCACTTATATGGATTATTAAATAAATAAATGAACTAGATGACCTGGCGAACTTCGTACCGCCTAACAATCAATGCATATCGTGCTACTTTTATCTAAACTGTATTTTGTATATTGTATTGAAAGGGTGCCACGCTAACTTATTCAATTCCGCCCACTTTTCGTTAGATGTATATAAAGCTTTTTGCACAAAATTTGGACAACTTTTCTCTTACCGATTTTCAAAAAACACAATTTATTTTGATTTATATGGAAGGTGTCACGCCCACCCACTTTTTTGAGATGTGTTTTGATATCCAAGCAATTTGTGCCAAATACAGACAATATAATTCTTACCGTCCAAATATAAAGAAATCTATTTTGTGTCACGCTCACATCCCAATACCGACCGCTTTTGTCAGGTTTCGTGCATTAACAACTAAGTTATTTGTACCAAACATGGGTTTTACTCATACCATGCTCCTGATATAAAGAAATCTATTTGGTACCAATCCCAATTCTCTAATCCCGCACACTGTTTGTCATATTCTGCATCAGTAACAGCTATTTGTACCAAATATGCACAATTTTACTCATACCGTGCTTTAGATATAAAGTAATCTGTTTCGTGCCTAGCCCACTTCCTTTTTTCAATATTTTAATAATTTTTCTGCTATTCGGGAAAAGACGGATCTAACAAATCAGAGGTCATTAAAGTCTGTACAGCCGTTCTCTAGTTATAACTTGTGCAACTTCACGACTTTCTTTTTAATTTTTATTTTTGCGAGGTTTTGCAAAATTTTCAATTGACAAACCCAACAAATAAATCATCAAAATCGCTCCAGCCGTTCTTAAGTTATAAGTGGTGTAAAAATCTTACTTTGTTTTATGTAAATATCAGAGACCGTAAATAACAGTTATATTAAAATTTGTAAGCAAAAACAGCATACATATATACATAGAAATATATTTCGAAAAACTGATTATTGATCCTTATGAACATATGAAATCCCAATGATGATCACACATTATTTTTGTTCAAAAAAATAAAATTCAAAACAAAACTTTTATTTTTGATCGAAAAAATATAAATAAAAAATTAATAGTTATTTTTGTTCAAAAAAAACATAAACCACTGTTATGACATAAAACTGTTATTAATATTTAAAAAAAAATAAAATCAAAAAATATCGGTTATTTTTGTTCAAAAAAATAAAAATCAAAAAATAACTGTTTTCATTTGACTTTTTGAAAAAAAGGAATAACTGTTACGGTCCCTGGTATATATTGATGTCTATTTTATTGGGCTTGAGGTTCACTTTATTTATAAAAAATTATAAATCTTTTTTTATTATATCTTCCAATATTTCGATAACATTTATTAACAAAACATTTGGGATATTCACAAAGTAGTCATTAAGTTTTAAAGTCATATGTCTTAAAATAATTACAAGAAATATATACGATATATAATATATGTGTGCAAGCGCTTATAATTTAGATTTCTAATGTACAGTTACGGCGAAATAATGAAATATTTTGTTTCAAACACAACAATATATTTTTTAAACAATTGTAAAATATTATTTAGGACATTATGACGATATGACTTGATAGCACACCTTGTTAATACAATAAAAAACGTCACATAGAAATAATTTTTTTTTTTTTTATTAATCTTGAAAATGTTCGCATTATTATTATTGGTTGCTTTTACGCCAGATCTCGGGCGCATAATGACAAATGTTCGCATGGAAACGAATAAACATTGTATTTTTTAAAAAAATAAACATTTCTTTATATTGGTAAGTTTATACAACTTCCGAAATTCTGAAAAATAAAATGGTTGCTTTATTGTGAACACCAAGGGAAAATGTGGTGACATTGTGTACGAAGCTTTAATCTTCGTTCACAATGCTAGCAACAATTTCATTTTTCATTAATCTAATTTTTTTCTTAAGTAATTTTTACATTATCCTTTAATTTTTTAAACCAAAATGTAGGCGTATTTAGACGAACATTTTTACATATACGCTGTCTTTATAAAAAAAATTACCAAAAAGTTTTTGCAACAAATACGACAACCACGATAACCTTTTCTATAATAGATTTGTAAAAAGTGTCGTATTGTCGATTTTGCTAACCACGACACCATTTTTTGAAAACTCCTAACTCCGACCACGACGTTTTCTTAATTGAAGTGGTAAAATTTGGTATGTCGGTTTACTTATTTTAATGTTCAGAGTGTACATATCAAGAATTTCAGTTGAGAAATTCTGGAAGCCGATAAAAATTAAGATATACATATCGTCAGCTCATTAGTGGTTTGACTTACCGACCATTTTAAAAAAAAAAATAGTTAGGTATTGGGTATATATAATTTAAAAACCCTTATTTTGAATCCAAACCCGGTTCACCAAATTTTTAAAGGTTTCTGAGATAATAAGCATTAGTTTTTCTCCATATCAACTATTTTAAAATTTATTAAGTATTGTTTTGCTCTTCACGCCACTGTTTGGCGAATGCAGAAAATTCCTCATACAAAAAAGTACATTATAAATTTAACTTTTGCTTTGCTTCATTGCCGTAAGAAAAAAAAGTAGTCAAAGCGGAATCAAAACAAAATGACAACAAGAAAACAAATTTCACTCATGCTTCGCTTCATTGGCGGAAGAAAAAAGTAGTTAAAGTAAAAGCAAAATTAAATGTCAACAAATTGATACACAGCAGTAAGTATACGTATGCACCACAAAAAGCTTCTTTTTAAAAATAAATTTAAAAAAATGGCTTATGCAGCACAAAACAATAATTTTCACTTTCAATAAAATGCTATTAACTTTTATGTTCGTTAATGAACGTTCAAAAAATTTTATTTTTATTTTTCTTTAAAACATATGCCAGAAGCAGTAGTGTAAATACAAAAAAATTCTATCAGGTATATTTTCAGAAAACTTCATGTGGCATATTGAGGGCACATTAGTAAAAACTATTGATCGATTTGTCACTGAGTACCAAAAAGGGTCCACTGAAGAACTCTATTCAGTTGTCTTCTGCGTGGTTGCTCGAGGAACCTACCCTAAACCTTCTACAAAATTTAAAATTATCCACAAAATTTATTTATTTTTGTTTTGCTAACCCACCAATTTTAATTCTTAATTTTTATTTCGCGATGTTAGTCGAATTGAAAAGACGTTGTGGAAAA
The DNA here is from genome assembly GCA_963931875.1 of Pollenia griseotomentosa. Taxonomy (NCBI): domain Eukaryota; kingdom Metazoa; phylum Arthropoda; class Insecta; order Diptera; family Polleniidae; genus Pollenia; species Pollenia griseotomentosa. The sequence goes on along the minus strand of OZ007560.1, from coordinate 254,193,205 downwards.
CAAATCGTAGCAGCAGGCAGTTAAAAATAGTTCATTTTACAGTCGCATAGAAAGTCTTTTTGTGATATCAAAATTACATTTCTCATTTAACACATTTTTAACTCCCTAACGAATGAATTTATTTATTAGTTTCCATAAATAGAGTTGGTGGTGCCACAACCAAGTTTCCCAATCGTTTGTTAAACTGAATTCTTAAAATGCGAAACAACAAACAAACTAAATTTTTTCCACAGCCATAGATAGACACAAAAATTTTCTTGTTTGTTTTCTTAACTGGTAAAAGCAGTTAAAGACAACATTTTTTTTATTTATTTATTTCTTAAATTCAATGATTTACGTTTATTATTTACTACTTGTATTTTATATTGTGAAAAAGTATGTACATGAGAGTTGTGGAGCATTTTGTACTCGTATTAAACGTAAATGGGCATAAACTTTTTGCTTTAGACATTTTTATGTAGATTTTCTTTTCATGCAATGCAGCTTTAACAAATTAAAAGTACAAGACACAGCAACAAGACAAGAAAAATTTCCGCTTAACGATTAAAATCTACACAATTTCTATTTAAAGTTAAGTGGGTGGATGGCTTTTTTTCTTCTCTAAATTGGATTTTGTTAATGGCTGTTTGCAAAAAATTGTGGCATAAACAAAAGCTTTATAAAGACAACAAATTACGAAAAAGTTAATGCAGCATAAAAAAAATTTACTGAAATTAAATACTGTATAGATTATTTTATTTCAATTGTTTAACAAATAACCAATTGTTTTATTACATTATTTTTGAAAACTTTTTTGCCGGTATTTTGAAACTTTTTGGCACTGATTTGTTTATATTGTTTGCTGAATTATTAATAAAATTCAAATAAATAACAAAAAAAAATTTGGAGCAAAATGTAATTGTAATTGACTTTAACTTGATGAATCCAAGTCTGTTCAAAGATTGATTCTATCACGCTTTCTAGCCTTTATTAGTATAAATAAGATTAAAATTTGTCCACTGATTTTAAAGATTTTTGGGTTATTAATCCAAATTTTTAATAATTTTAATTAGGCTTAAGTTCATTAAATTTAATTTTCATTAAATTATTTTTATGAAGAAAGGAATTTTACAACATGAAAATTAATTAAAATTGTTATTGATAATCTTTCATTTTTGACCGTGGCGGGGGCGGGGGCCTTCTTCATAAAAATAATTTAATGAAAATTAAATTTAATGAACTTAAGCCTAATTAAAATTATTAAAAATTTGGATTAAAAACCATAAAATAGTTCAACAAAATAACCACAATACTAATTATTGATTTTTGGGTTATTTTGTTCGCAATTTACCTGACATTCTGAAAAATGAACAACAGTAGCGGTATTCAGTGCTTGGTGCGTTTTAGGTTGCAACTGTTTGTCATTGCAATCATTGTATTATTGACAGAGAGCGGTATTTTAAGTAACTTTGCAATGCTAGATGCAAATTAGGTCGAAATTCACAAAAAGGTGTTTGATTATTTTGTGAAATTGTTTTTAAATGTCATAAAACATTGCAAGAGAAAATGTTATCGATGCAATTGTAGACTCGTTTGACGATTCTTTATTATTGTTTAAAAATGTCAGCTGTTCGAGTATCAGGGATGCAAACGCAACAAGCATTGCAAATAAAGCTTAAAGTGTTAAGCATTGCGCAAAAGCAATGATGCGAAAATTGCGATTCTGAGTAATTTGTTGTTGGGTTGCAAACAAAATCTACCATATTTTGCATTTGCACTTTCGCAAGACCATTTGCATCAAACACTGAACACCGCTAATGTAAAATTTTAGTCCTTTTAATACATATTTTTTATGAATTTTTGAAAACCAAAAATTGTTTTCATTTTGCATTAAGAAAAATTTTACTGCAACTTATTTCTATCTCCGAAACTGTTGAAAATAGAAAAAACTATTGGTTAAATGACCAAATCGGACAAAATCTTCTCAAGGTATGATAAAATGTATAAGCATAACCGCCTTATTTCGAACGAAATGTAAACAATTTTATAGGAGTTTTATAAACGGTTTTTGAATTTTTTTTTTGTTTTGATAAGCTATTAAACAAGTCCATTGCAAGTGTTAAGTATGTTTTGAAACAGATTTGGTCACTGCAACAGTTTTTATTAAATATTTATTTGTTATACAAATTAAGATTGCAACTTTTGCTTTTATTTATCGCAACATAAAGCATTTTGCTTTAAATAATAAAAAGAAAACATTAAACTAGCTCAAGAAATGTTAATTCAGTTACGCTGAATCTAAGACTTGAGGTACTGGAATAGCAACACTGAAAAAACATACATACATATTTTAGACTCAAACCGACAAATGAATCGGGCTAAGGACATAATTTAAGCAACAAATTAATTTAAAATATATTTTAAGAGAAAACTGTTGTAAAGGGAGCAGAAGATTCAACAGAACATTGAACATTTGTAAATCTATTTAAAGTTACGATTTTAAAACCAGGGTTTAAAAAACTACAGTCAAAATGAAAAAAATGCTTGTTCTTCCACTTTTTGATTTTTCATTGAACAAAAATAAACCGTTGCTTTAACTTCTGATTCATTAAATGAAAACAGTCGCAGTGAAGGCAAAAGCAAAAAACGAAATGTTGTACACAACAAAAAACATTGGCAGTCGTCATGTTAGAAAGTGTTTGGTTTGACAGATTGAAACTTTTAATAAATCCCGAAGTTAACGAAGATGGGACGTTGTGTTCATTGTATATATATGAAAGCGATGATGTTATTTACAGTTTTATTTAATTTCAAAAAATTAAAAAGATTTGTTAAGCTTAAAAATAATAAATATGTACTTATGTACATATTTATGTTTTTATGAACGCATGTATTATTAAAAAAAATATGGAAAATAAAAACACAAACACAACGTCCCATCTTCGATAACTACGGGATTTTTTAAAAGTTTTGGTCTGTCAAACCAAACACTTCCGAACATGTCGACTGCCGATGTTCTTTGTCGTGTACAACATTTCGTGTTTTGCTTTTGCCTTCACTGCGACTGTGTTCATTTAATGAATCAGAAGTAAAGCCAACAGTTTATTTTTGTCCAATGACAAATGAAGATGTCGAAGTTACAGCATAATCTTATGACTTTTACTATCTCAACTGCAGCTTTTTAAACGCTGTTTAAAACATTCTGAAAAATATGTTAGCAAATTCTAATTTGTTTTATTTTTATAGTGAAATACAGAATCATTTTTGCAAATTTAAAATTGTTATTGAAAATCTTTCATTCTTGACCGTGGCCGGGGCTCGAACCCGGGCCGGCAGGTTACCATGACATGTTTCGATCGCAACCACTCGATCTCCTCAGATGGATTTGCCAAAAGTACGAAAAAACAGAGGTAAGGAAGAAAAAACAGAGGTAAGGAAGAACATGTAAAGCCAATTAAAATGGATAATCATTCAAAAAAAGCAAACTTCGATCTACCAAAGGTTAAAATACAATTTGGTTTAAGGATTGATGTTTGACTATTGACGTCAGCAGTCGTCGATGGCTGCGAGTGTAAAACGGCAAATCCATCTGAGGAGATCGAGTGGTTGCGATCGAAACATGTCATGGTAACCTGCCGGCCCGGGTTCGAGCTCCGGCCACGGTCAAGAATGAAAGATTATCAATAACAATTTTAATTAATTTTCATGTTGTAGAATTCCTTTCTTCATAAAAATAATTTAATGAAAATTAAATTTAATGAACTTAAGCCTAATTAAGATTATTAAAAATTTGGATTAAAAACCATAAATAGTTCAACAAAATAACCACAATACTAATTATTGTTAAAGCTAAGGCACGAGCTCTATGTATTCATTTGTCCTTCAAGTTGTGCTGAAAAAGGTCAACAGGAAAAAGAAAGACAAAAAAATGAAAAAAACGCAAAATGTACTTTGGACTTCAAGAAAAATTCTTGACAAAAGTACGAAAAAACAGAGGTAAGAAAGAACATGTAAAGTCAATTAAAATGGATAATCATTCAAAAAAAGCAAACTTCGATCTACCAAAGGTTAAAATACAATTTGGTTTAAGGATTGATGTTTGACTATTGACGTCAGCAGTCGTCGATGGCTGCGAGTGTAAAACGGCAAATCCATCTGAGGAGATCGAGTGGTTGCGATCGAAAAATGTCATGGTAACCTGCCGGCCCGGGTTCGAGCCCCGGCCACGGTCAAGAATGAAAGATTATCAATAACAATTTTAATTAATTTTCATGTTGTAGAATTCCTTTCTTCATAAAAATAATTTAATGAAAATTAAATTTAATGAACTTAAGCCTAATTAAAATTATTAAAAATTTGGATTAAAAACCATAAATAGTTCAACAAAATAACCACAATACAAATTTAAAATTATTTCAATTGGCAGATTCAAGTTTTCGATTTTCTTTTTGTATCCGCGTCTGATAATTATAAAATTATAGACAGTCCGCCAAAAAGAATCATACCCACTTGGCGTAGGTCATACGATTGTAAATTCTACAAAATACTTTTATACGCCTTTTTAAATTATTGATAACAAAAACTATAAAATTAATTACCATAAAGTATAAAAAACAAATAATCAATAATTTCAGTGAACATTTTATTTACAAATACAAACGTTCATTGCACTTTTTAAACAAGTGACCGGCCTTTATTAACAAGAACAACAACAAGAATTCAAATAGCAGATAAGAGCAAATTATTTGTTACTTAACTCATACACTTATTTAGTTACTTATTTTTATATTTACAACTTATCAACAAAATATAAGTACATACAAATAATTTAAAATTATACAACATAAATGTAAATGTGTACAATATTGGTTTGTTATTCTAATACCCTTCTAAATTCCCTCTTTTTGTACTCACAACCTCTATCAATGTAAATGGAAAAATTTTCAACACGATTTTATTCTTAAAAATAAATTGCAATCTAAAGCAGAGTTATGAAAGAAAGCAATCTTTTGGTAATTTTGAAAATATATTTATGTATACATTAAAGTTTGATTTTTGTTAAAAAAAAAACATTTTTTTTCTCAAAAGTTTTCATTCTTTTTAATCCAGATTTAACCGCGTATACATAAATACATCAAACACCATTTTGCAAAAAACGTTTGGTGTTTTTCCTTTGTTGATAACAAATAAAATTGATTGCATTTCAGCTTTATTTTTACATCTACACGACAATAGTAAAGAAAGTATTATGCTTTTGTGCTTATGTGTGTAACACATAACTTCCTTTTAGTAACACATAACCACATATAACCACTGGCTGACTGTCTGTCCATGTAAGTACAGGTCACAATTTCAAAAAATACGGTCATGTTCTGAAAATTGCACGATTTGAAATCGCAGTTTTATTTCATGATGGTTCTGAAACTCGTGCGTTTTAGCAAAAAACTTCCTTTGAAGCTAATGTTGTTGACTAGAAGGGCTAAAATATTGACATATATCATATTCTTGTAAAATGTGTTTTTAAAGAGATAGTCATATGCAAACAAATTACATTTCAATAAATGGGCTTAAAGGCAAACTTTGAGGGGCGGACGACCCCCCTAAATCACAGCTTATCGCTATGAAATTTTTTATATTTTTTTTACATAAAACTGAACCGATTTGGGGGGGGGGGGAGAATATAAGAAATAAAAAAAAAAAAAAATTCTCCATACAACTAACGGCCACGCTAATGTGGATATTGACATCTAGATAATCGGCTTTATTATGAGTGTCGTTGTCGTAGTCGAAAACCAGTCGTTTCTAAAAATTGGTATTATGATTGTCGGAAACGACACAAATACGACAAACTTTCTATAAGCTCAATCAGGAATATTTCCAAGCCATTTTTTTCTCACGAAAAATACTTATCTCAAGAAAAAAAAAATACTCAAATTATAAAAAAATAAATAAGCATCAACGAAGTTGTTTTGCTTGTTTACATTTAATTTTTTTTGATGTGGGTTGTGCAAGTTAAAGTAAAATTAATTTAATTCAAAATAAAAAATTTAAAAGAATATCATTGCCTTGCAAGGTCTTTCTTAAAAATTGCTTTTGTGACGGGCTTATCGGTAACACCAAAGGGCTTTACCGACACAACTTTGACGTATGATTTTATTCTTCTTGTTAACTTTTTTGCTTTGTGCTGCAGCCTCTTGCCGTACTTACTGTTTTTAAATTGATCTGTTTTAAATTGATCAATGTTAATAACAAAATTTTTCCACTCAGTAACTAAATTATTAGGTGGTCCCATGTTGACAGCAACGCTCTAAAAATCCTACTTACAGTTTTTTATAAACTACCTTCTGTTTTGCAAGGGAATTTTTTTCGGGAAAAAGTGAGAAACTTTCATTTGTAAAAGAAGGAATAGAAAAAATTTCCCACTGAATTTTAATTCGTGATTGGACTTGTATATGTTTTACATTGTAGTTCTTGTAAATTTAAAGTACAAATTATCTAAAAAAAAACGATTTCGACCGCGACAACGACTCTCGTTAAAAGGTTAAATATTTGGAAAAATAACTCTTATATTCAGCCATGTCACAGAACACAATTCCGTTCGGAAACGGAATTCATTCCGTATTTTGGTGCTTCAGAAAATTAATTACGAAAAAATTTTTCGGAATGAAACCATTTCTATTTTCGTGAACGGAATGGGAGTTTTCTGTATCTTAAACGGCAAATAATTATCAAAATATACTTTCTATCAATAAACAAATATGGTTTCTTTATTTATTTTTCAAAAGAAGTATATTTTAAATCATTTTTAGCAATTTATTTTACAAATATTTGAAACTCTTTCGAAAATCTTTAACAAGAAAACTAAATTTTCGTAATGGATTTATGAAGCATTGCCATATCTCTTTTGTTGTCATATTTTGCCAAAATTTACAAGCCGGCAACATACAAAACAAAACAAAACTGAAAAGAACATAGCAAAATTGGAAACAACTACATTTGTTTTCTTTGTTTTAGCCTGCATTTCCCGCATTTTAATTTAAAAAAATTTTTTTATCGTTTGTGCTGGTTTTTTTCGTTCACAAAAAAGAAAAACAAACAAGCAAATAAATAATGTAAGTACCTACAAAAATACATATGTATCTAAATCCATATTTTGGTAATATTAAATTGTAATAAATACTGATGTTGCCAAATGGGTAACATAAAAATCGCTTAAACAAAATTTTTCGGATTGATGAAAACGATTGGAATCCAAAGCACCAAAAATGATTTCGAACGGAATGGCAAATACGGAATTGACAGCATTCCGAACGGAATCTGTGACACGGCTGATTAATCTTAACCTCATAAAATAATTTTGTTTAAAGGGATACATAATTTCCCATTGGTCGCAGATAAGGTACACTCTTTAAAACTTGTCTGTATATACTGTGGTGTACGGTATTATGTGGCCGGGCTTGGCTGACTATAATTTCTTGTTTATATTTTCACATAGTTTTTCTTTTTTTTTAATTTTTTGCTTAAATTTACTGTACACATCTCTAAGCAAAACCAACCTACTTTCCCCACAGTAGTAAAAAAAATACAGATAAAGCTGACTGAGTAAAAAAAAACAAAAGCAAAAACAACAGCAACACAAACTATCATCGTCAACATCTTGCAACATTTGCTAACTAACCGGGCCACTTTTTTCCAATATTCATTTACCTTTTATTACAGTGAGCTTTAAAAGTTAATATACGCTTTTGGGTTTGTATTGTAGGAGGCAAATGAATTTATATTGTCTACTTTTTACTTAAACCGGCATTTATAGTCCAAGTTTTTACAAACTTATCTTGAAAAATGTGTTGTAATTTGTCAAAAAGTAAAGATAAGTTTAACAATCTGTTACTGAACATATTTTAAGGGCGGCAAGGATTTAACACATGGAGAATGCTGCCTTAATGCATCATTTGCAATCAGCGTTGGCGTTCTGGCTTCTTTTAACAAAACTTGGTTACTTTATTTTTCACATAGTTGGGGGTAGTGCACTAAATATTGATTTAAATCAGCATTGCACTATCACTAAATAAAACTGCAAAGAAATTAGTTTGCACTCTTTTTTACCAGCTTTAGTGATGATTGTTATTTTTTAACTGCCACTAAAAAATTTTGAGTGATATTGCAAATTTTTTCACTATCACTAAACGCAGATTTGAATGCAAAAATCTGCACTCAAATCAAATAGTGCAAAATTTGGACATGCAATCAAAAAAGCTGCATACAAATATTGTCTCACTAAAATTTAAAAAATGTAACTTTGTATGTGCATGTTTTTCGATTTCTTTTGAGGATATACATAAGTAAAAAACATTAAACAAAATGATATTTTGTCAATAACGGTATAATTATTGGCTTTAGTCATGAAAAAACAAGTTTTTAATTTAAAAATTAGTGCACCAATTTAAGTTGCACTCAAATGAGTGAAGAAAAAAAAAGTTGCAATAAGCTGATGATTGCTTTATTTTAAATCAAACTACTTTTTTTTGAGTGCAAAATTTTTTAACATAACTATCACTCATGTTTAGTGAGGCTGCAAATTTTCAATTCATCACTCAACATCTACAAAATGATTGCAATATTTTTGCACTATCACTAAGTGTGAGTTGAAACTGCAAAATGAATGCACTACCCCCATCTATGATTTTTCAATATGTATTCCAGTTCTTTTCCTTCCAAAAAGGAATACATTTTTTAAACACTAAAAAAATCAATTGTTTGCTTTGGTACTAGCATTACCCGCTCCGCTCCGTAGGTGTTGTATTGTGATATTGGGGCCACCTTGCTAAGTTATACACAATGAAAAATTTAAATTGATTTTAAACGTTCCACATTGGTGATTTAAGTTTAAATCATATTTAGTGAATGCATGCCCTTGGAAAAACATGGAAGAGGACAAAGGATAAAGAGAGTCAACTAAAAATTTTTTTAATTACGCACTGTAAAAATCTGAGATTAATTTCTCTAGTATTTTGCAAAAAAAAAATACAATTGTATCCCCCTTTGTAATGGGTGATTTTTTAAGAGCTATAGGAAAGTTTAAAAAAAAAACATCAAATTCAGAAAAATGCATGAAATCGTTATTTGAATCGATAGTACGGTCCATATAATTTAATGTTTGAAGATTATTTCATGCAAATGTTGACCGTGACTGCGCCTCAAATGGTCCAACATTTCGGCCGGTATCTCATGAATAAATACTTCAATGTTGTCTTCCAATGCGTCAATTGATGCGGACATGTGTGTATAAACATGAGCTTTAACATAGCCCCACAAAAAATAGTCTAAAGGCGTTAAATCGCACGATCTAGGCGGCCAATTGACCGGTCCCGAACGTGAAATAAAATGTTCATCGAACTCGCCTCTCAATAAGTCCAATGTTAAGCATGCTGTGTGGCATGTGGCACCGTCTTGTTGAAACCACATGTCATGCAAGTCAAGCTCTTGCATTTTGGGCAAAAAAAAGTTGGATATCACCTCACGGTAGCGCTCACCATTCACAGTTACGTTACAATTCGCATCATCTTTGAAGAAGTACGGTCCAATGATGCCACCAGCCCATAAGCCGCACAAAACTGTGACTTTTTCTGGATGCATTGGTAGCTCTTGCAATGCTTCTGGCTGATCTTCACTCCAAAATCGACAATTCTGCTTATTAACGTACCCATTGAGCCAAAAATGAGCATCGTCGCTGAACACAATTTTTCGAGAAAAAAGTGGATCGCATTTTAATAATAAAATTCAATAATTTGCAAGCGTTGTTCGTTTGTAAGACGATTCATGGTTAAATTATAGACCAAACTGAAGATGTTTGACAGTGAAACAAAACATAAAACATGCGTCAGCTGTTTAAACCAGTGTTGCCAAAAAGATAATAGCTAAAAAATCACCCGATAGTATAAGAGTTCATATTTACATATAAAAAGAAAACAATTTTTTCGTCTACTGAAAATTTAAACATTTTGAGCTAACCCCCTTTAGAGGAACCAGTGCGATATCTTGATACTAGTATATTTCTTCTCCAAAAGCGCCAAAAGAACTGTTACCCCGGGATCTCCACATAGCAATATTTATTGCGGAAAACGTCAAATTTAATTACTTCATTATTTTGCTTGAGCAATTATGGCGAGTTTTTCAACTCACTTACTCATATGTAAATGTGATTTTAAATCAAACCTGAAAATTTGCCGTTAGAGTTTAATATAACGATCAGGGATGATAATAATGGTACAATTTCAAAAGTTCATCAAAATATTCCCTTTTACATATACGCATACTTTGTGCAGTAAGTACCACTCACCTTTATCAGAACTACTCTTAAACTCAAGAAACACTGCGGTCATTATTACAAATGTTGAACTAAAAATCTCACTATTTTTCAATTTCACCCGATTTCGATTTCCAGAACATGTCCAATATAGAAGAGATGGAATATAAAATAAATAAAGAGTCAAATATTTCCTCTTAGTACAAAAGTTCAACGTTTTCCTAAGAATAATAACTTTTGTTTTCAGATATTTTAAAATATTTATTCCACATTCGCACAGCGGACATGCTTTTATAGAATAAAAAATAATGTTAATTATTTCATAAATTTAAAAAAAAAAAAAAAATCCGTTGTGGTCAAAAGAGAAGATTTTGTTTAAAAAGTAAGTGCACAATCAGAAACGTCAATTTTTCCCCCTGATAGGAAAACGTATAATTTTGGAATAAAAACACTTTTTCTACGACTTTGGGGCCAAAATACTATGTTCGACTTATTGTCTGACAACTTCTTTATAAAACGTTTAACAAATTGAAGCAGGAATCTTCTAATTTTAAAGTTTCTGAAATCTTTTGTAACACATTTCCCTTATTAAGCTTATTATATTGCTTAATGTTGTCATTGGTTGTTAATAAATGAAATGTAAAAAGTCAGGAAATAAAAGAGTCCGAGAAATTAGAATTCCTTTTCACATCACAAGTTTTGCTTTAGTACTTCGAAAATGCTTAAAAGTCAAAACGAAACCTGTCTGATCACTGTCCAACGCAAAATGTAACGCGTGTGAAACGTGATTTTGTCACTAAATAATAACAAAATAATTTTTTTAAAAATATTAATAGTTTAGTTCGAATTTTTGTGTTTACTGTAGATACAGTTGGGCTGGAACTTATAAAGTATGTATGGACCTTGTAGAAAATGTCAACGGTGAAACTGTACTGAATCATTTTTGACTTTGTCACAAGTACTACTGACCAACTGTAGACCATGAAATGCTTTTTGTTAGAGATATTTATCATGTTTTCGTCATTAAAAATCCACTATTGACCTGAGAACTATTGTCTAGGTTGTTCTTGTGGGGCCGTATGAAGACATTGGAACCGGAGATTCAATTGTATATTTATTTATTTAATAAGAGTTACAAATACAATTACAGATTATATTCTAACTTAATTGACCGAGCAATAGTAACGTAGACCTTCAGCCCGTTGTAGTGAAACAGACCAGAGTCTCTGGCGGGAATCGAACCCGCAACCCCCGCACTGATAGACTAGCTCAATACCAAGTAGCCTACCAGGGCACCCCAACCAATAGAATATTATAATAGTTCAAGTCTACGTTTTTTAATATTTTGACTTCATTTTTGCAGTGATATTAGTGGAAAGGGAAGTTAATAAAATCCAAATACTTGTATAAATTTTGAAGTTAATCAAAAAAAAAGAACTGTCATGCAATTTTCAAAAAATAAGGCGAACTTTTACTAAAAATTCACCTATATAATCGACGACAGTAGCGACTTGAAGACACTTGATCCAAGGTTTCCTGCAGGGTATGTAGTTATTTAAGTCTTTTCTTTCTATTTTTTTAAATAAAAAAAAAAAAAATATTTGTTTATAAAATCAACGTTTATACATGCATTCATATATGCTAGGGACCGGTTTTAACCTGTTTTTCTATTTTTTTTTTGCTTAAGCTGGCTATTTTTAAATGTGCATAATTCGAATATCAAATAAACCGGTTTTTTTGGTATAATTAACCGGTTATTTTAAAAATGTGTAATTAACATACATTTTTCTCACTTTTGTTGTAAATATACCCTTAATTTAATGATTTTTCTGATTGTAAAGTTTTCATTTGTAAGTGGTTAAGTATTATTAGTGTCCCACCGAAGTCACCTTTTTAGACCGCTGCCAAATTTGCCGAACCTAAGCCGAACTTTAATTATCCAAATTAACAACAAGAAATTTTGAGATCAATTAATTTATTAAACAGAAAAATGTCATTATTTTTTCAAATTTTTACAAAAAAATGTATTAACAAGTAGTTATATTAATGTGCATATCGCTCCTTTATTGAAATTTAAGTAACTGTAGAAAAGTGTTCCTTCATACCTTTTCTTTATCTAAAAATCAAATCAGTATTATATTTTAAAAATGAACCGAAGTTATAGCAAAATTTATTTTATTAAATCAGTACATGAAGATACATCATGAAAACTTTAATCGCATTTTGCCAAGTATAATTTTTTTTTTTATTTTTCTTTTAAATATGCAATAAAGGAGCGATATGTGCTAATATAAGTTAATATTTAAAATTCAAAAGTAATATGTTTTAATGACAGGACAGAAATTTTTATGCATTGATAACACTAATGTTATTACACTGCAGGACAAATTTCAACTTTTGGCCTCACCCATGATCAAACTGACCAGATTCTGAAAATATAGCTTTAAAAAAATATATGTACGTTTCTCTCAGTTTTTCTAGATCAATTTATTTCGCGTTTTTACGCGAAATTCAACTTTTAATGTAAATCCAACTGTCTATCACTTGGGGAAGTTTCGATTACACCCACACCCGTTGATCGAGATGCCAGATTTTTTGCTAAAGTACTTCGTACTGTATCTAGGGATGCAACATCGCTCTGAAAAACATCGATGTTTGAAGACATCGATGTTTTCACGATAAGCATCGATGTTAAAAAACATCGGTAAAAACACGATACATCGATGTTTAACATCGATGTTGACACCTACTTTGCAATTATACTTACGGACTGTTTTAATTCTTCTTTGCTACTGAAAATTTTAATGCCCAACTATAATATACATATGCTTGCATAAGCTTTTGTCAAAAATTAACAAAAAGCCTGTCAAATGCATTTAAAAACACCAAAACAAAGTGCAATCAGTTTCGCATTTTGCTTAAGCAAATGACAGATTCATAAAATTAAACAAAAAGTTTCCATAAGTGCAATATGGTTTGACAAATATGATTTTTATGTATTCGCACAGTTGCTTGAGCCAACTTAAGCAACTTAATACATACATATAGTTATGCAATGCACAGTATGCATGCGTGTACATACATACATACGTACTTTGTATGGCTATCAGGGGTGTGCTGGAAAACGGAAACGTAAAACGCAAGAATTTGGGAGGTCGGTTTTAATACACTTTTAATAAAATATTTTTAATTTTTGTTTTAAAATTCTGTTTAATAGAGAAATATTGATATAATATTTGTCATAAAATTCTTATATTACAGAAATTTTATTAAAAACCGACATTTAAAATTCTTGCGTTTAACGTATGCTTTGAAAAACACTTTTTTGTATTTTTAAATAAAAGGTTTAATTGAAAAATAAAAATTAAAGTTGGTAAAAATATTATAAAAAATATTAAATTAATGAAAATATTAAATGGACGATGTCGATGTTTTTTAGTTTTGAGGACGATGTATCGCCGATGTATCGTAAATCAAAACATCGATATTAACATCGATGTTTATGAGCGATAGATCGATGTTTTCTAAACATCGATGTATCGTTTGCATCCCTAACTGTATCAGATGTAATGTGTAAAAAATCAGCAAAATCGGTCGACGGGTGTAAAGTTTATGATCACATTTCTTGAATTTTAAGCTATGTTTTCAGAATCTAGTCAGTTTGATCAGGGGTAAAAAATCGTTTCGTAGAGTGTTACATATAAACGCTTATGGGCTTATTTACAAAAATACGTAATTACTTTTCGAGAATCATGTCATTATTTAAATCCACTTCAATGTTAGAAATTAAGTCCTACTTTTCCCATAAAGAAGCTTTAATTTGTTTTTCTCTTTTTTCTTCCGATATTGCCTGCTTGTTTACCTTTTTTTAGAAACAGTACCATTTACCACAACTATATTTTGAAAAACAAGTTTTAGTTGATTATTTTTGCATTATGTTTTAATATTTGCATTGCCTTCGGAAAAATGTTTGCTCATCGAGGTCAAAGTTATAGGAAAAAAATTTAAAATATGTACACAAAATGTCGCACAACTGCCCGGAAATATCCCCTAGAGAAATGAAATGTGGGACCAACCCCCATTGATTTTTTGTACTTAACATTTTTTCGAAACATACCTACCCCCTATCTTCATTCCTAAAGCCCCTATGGCACTTAATTTTTTATTCATTGAATTGATATAGAATTGATAGAAAGAAACAGTAAATGTTGGAACGAGCAAACTATAAAAAATATAAACAAAAATTGTTTTTGAGCTTTTGTTTATTTTATTAAATATTGTCAACTTTTTGTTTATGTTTCCCATAAAAACAAAACAAACAAAAAGCGGTAAATCGCTGAATTTGCACATGAACCGCTGATTCAGCAACATTGTTAATATTTCAAGCATGAAATGGCTATTTTTAAATTTTTTTGACATACTTACATAACTTCATCTGTCATCGATAACTTTCTTAAAATTTTTGACAGTTTGCTATTTATCTTAATGCAGCTGAACTCCTTGCACTTGGTAAAGTTTTCTTTTACATTATATTTGCACTATTCACCAAAACTTGAACATTGCATTAAAAATGTAGTGCCATAAGGCCTTAATGGGGCTCCAAAACAAAGTTTAAAATTTTATTAAATATTAAAAAAAAATTGGCCGCCAGAATCCTTTTTGACGGGTCAAATGTATGACTGACCCCACTTTATTTTCATCCCCAACATTTCTTTCTAACACCTCGCTATCTCCATACATTAAGGGGGATTCTATACAAAATTTTTAAAACAGACTTGAAATATATTGAGAAAAAGTCCCATAACATTGATATCGTGTGTGTTTCTGAAACATGGCTCTTGCCCACGACACCAGATAGTTTTTTTTGCCTAAATGGATACAAGGTATATAGGGAAGACAGAAATGGTAATGCTGGTGGGGTAGCTATCTTTGTAACGGGAAATATATCCTGCCGAGTTCGCTTAAAATCTTCTACTAATATTTCACATAGAGAGGATAAGGTTGAATACATTTTTATAGAAGTAGTTTCTGATGGTAGAAAAATGTTGGTAGGGTGCGTTTACAGGCCTAATAAAAGAATTTGTTTGTCTAATTTTTTCTTAGCCCTTGAAACGCTGGTCACTGCATATGATGATGTTGTTGTATCAGGCGATTTTAATTCGAATATTTTAATGGAATCAATATTAACTGACAATATGTTTTCTCTCGGATTAACTCCCACTAATACTACTCACCCAACGCATCACACAGCAACCAGTAGAACCTTGCTTGATATTTTTTTTTGTTGCAGATACTGCAAACGTAATATTATATGACCAAATATCTGCCCCGTGTTTCTCAAAGCATGATTTAATTTTTTTAATATATCATTTTAAAATTCCTCCATCCCAATGCACAGTCTACTATCGTGACTTCAAAAACGTAAATTACAACGTGCTTAATCAGAATGCTTCTCTTATCGAATGGTCACAAATGTACTACATGCTTTCAGTTGATGAGCAAGTATCTTTTCTGGAAAGTAATATACAGCGCCTATATGACGATACGGTACCTATTAAATCTAAAACAATATGCCCTAAAACTAAACCCTGGTTTTCTGCCAACATAAAATTTTTAATTTGCAAGAGAGACATTGCGTATTCTAGGTGGAAACGTTTCAGAACCTCAGAGTTGGAAGCAGAATTTAAGGCTGCTAGAAGAACTGTGAATAATATGATCAGAATTGCTAAAACAGAATACTATTCTAGGCGTTTTAGTTCTGCTGTCGATTCTAGGCAGACATGGAAATGCATTCGTGAGATTGGAGTTGGTAGGACGGAAAATGCAAACAACTGTCAATTAGATGTGGAAGAGCTTAACAAAACTTTCACAAATGTACCTCTCGTACCAATTGATAACGGTTTTTACGACCTTCCAAATCTAGGCCCCAATAATCCTGTAATCAACTGTAATCGCTTTCAATTCGCTTGTGTAACGCAATCTGAAGTCACCCTATGTTTTAATTTAATTAAGTCTAATGCAGTGGGCTGTGATCAGGGCTGGGCAGTATTTGAAATACATGTATTTGAAATACGTATTTAAAATACAAATACGTATTTTGTATTTGTATTTTAAATACATGACGTGCAAGTATTTTGTATTTTGTATTTTAAATACATACAATAAATATAAGTAGTTTGTATTTTGTATTTCAAATACATACAAAATGGGAGTATTTTGTATTTTAAAAACATAGTTTACAAAATATATGTTGGAAATAGTACTTCCACTTTATAACAATGTTAGCAACTGTGCATATTTTTCTTATTCCTTTTTATACTTTAATTAACATGAAATGTCAATCTTTTTTATGTATACTCTTTTCAATCATTGTAAAATATTCTTTTTAGTTCTCTGAATAAACGTTTTGAATTAACAGGTTATGGGCCCAGAGCTCGCTGTGTTTATTGGAATATAAAAGTTTTGTGTTAGTCACAATTGTATGCGTTTGTCGCGATAAATTTTTAAAAATGAATTCTCTTTATCAAATTGATAAACTCGGTGAAGACAACTACGACACTTGGTGTGTCCAGATGCAGTGTGTTCTCAGGCATGCAGATTTATGGTGTGTAACAAATAAAAAAATGCTAAGACCTGCTGTTGCAGCAGATGCTGTACAATGGGATCAACTCAACGAAAAAGCCCTAACCACGATCATGCTTTCAGTGAAACCGTCTCAGCTTAATTACTTAAAAAATTGCGAAACAGCTGCTGACGCTTGGGATAAATTGGTTGGAGTGTACAAGCCAAGTGGACCATTAAGAAAAGTAAGCCTTTATAAAAAATTGCTTGCACTTCGTATGTCGGATGCTGCCACCATGATGCAGTATTTAAATTCGTTTGTTGAGATTTCTGAAAAACTTGGTGAAGTTGGAATCTCGTTGGGTGATGAATTGCTCGTAATCATTTTGCTTTCTAGTTTACCAAAGGATTTTGAGAATTTTGTCATTGCCATGGAGACTAGGGACGAATTGCCGAAATTTGACATTTTGAAGGTCAAACTTTTAGAAGAGTGGGAACGACGTAACGAGCAAAATGAAAAAGAAGAAACCGTTACTGTACAACAGGCATTTGCATTAAAGTCAAATCCATCACCAAATATTAAAAACAACAACAATAACTTTAAGTGTTACAAATGCGGGAAGCGGGGGCATTACGCAAAGAACTGCCGTACAAAGCAAAAAGAAAAAAATAACCAGCAACAAAAACAACATTCATTTGCTCTATTAGCTGCGTACAAAAATGATGGTTTTAGTAAAAGGTCTTGGTGCATTGACAGCGGCGCAACCGCGCATATTTGCTGCGACCGTCAGAAATTCATTTCGCTCGTCGAATGTAAAGAAAAAATAATGTTAGCCTCTGACCAGTTTATAGAAGCAGAAGGACGGGGAGATGTACAAATTAATATTCGTGAAGGCACCTTAATTTTAAGAGACGTACTCTTTGTTCCAAGTATGATTGGTAATTTTATTGCAGTGTCAAGGGCAACAAACAATGGTTTGACGGTGAAGTTTGATAAAGAACATGCAACCATAACAAATAATAGTGGTATAGTATTGCTTAAAGCGAATATTTGTTCAAATCTGTTTATTTTTACAGAAGAAATACCTACTAACTATTGTTTGAAGACCAATGGCGCAGTTCTTTGGCATAATCGCTACGGTCACATCAATTTTAGAACCCTTAACGATCTCCGAAACAACAAATCGGTTGATGGTTTGACGTTCGACAACATACCAAAAGGTGTTTCGTGCTCAACATGTATGCAAAGCAAGATATGCAGTCAACCATTCTCTGCTAGTGAAACCAGATCAAACAACTTGTTGGAGTTGATACACACAGATGTTTGTGGGCCAATGAACACCCAGTCTGTTGGAGGTGCTCGTTACTTTGTCATTTTTATAGACGATATGTCCAGATGGATTTCTGTGTTTTTTATAAAGCACAAAAATGAAGTGTTCGAAAAGTTTAAAATCTATAAAACTTTCGTCGAAAACCAAACCAATTATAAAATAAAGGCCATACGTAGTGATAATGGTACAGAATATTTGAATAGAAATTTCGATAGTTATCTTCAACAATGTGGCATTCAACGACAGCTATCTGTACCGTATACGCCACAGCAGAACGGCGTTGCCGAACGGGCGAATCGTACGATCATTGAAATGGCGAGAAGTATGATGTTACATGCAAAGGTAAACGATTCCCTATGGGCAGAAGCAGTCAATACCGCTGTTTATATACGGAACAGAACAACAACGAAAATTTTGCAAGACAAAACCCCTTATGAAATGTGGTATTCAAGAAAACCAAACGTCAAACATCTTCGAGTATTTGGTTCACAAGCTGTTGGTTTAGAAAAAACCCAAAATAAAAAGTTTGCTGCAAGAGGCAAAAATTACATTTTCGTCGGTTATTCAACAACGTCCAAAGCATACAGGTTGTATGATGTTGATACGAGAAATGTTGTAGAGAAGAGGGATGTAAAATTTTGCGAAGAGATGCCAAACAACACCGACTCATATAATATATCTGATTTACTGGGCAAAGAAAGCAGAAATTCTGATGAAGAAGAACAACAAACCGATGAAACAGACAATGTGGCCCCTAGTAAGACTGACATTTGTGATGATGACGTCAATGCTAAAGCAGAAGTTTGTGATGAAAGTGGTGAAGAATTTCAAACATGCAGTTCCGAAAGCGATGACGAAAAGAAAAGAAACGGTGAGATGGCATCAGTACGGGGAAGAGGTAGGCCGAAGCTCATTCGATCCGGAACAAAAGGAAGGCCTAAGAAGGTATACCAAAAACTATGTTTTGTTAGAACGGAAGATGTTCAAATTCCTCAAACAGTGGCTGAGGCTTATGGAAGCGAATTTAGTGATCTTTGGAAAGACGCCATGGAACGTGAATACCAAGCCTTATTGGAGAACGACACCTGGTGTGCTGTAGAGTTGCCACCAAATCAAAAGGTCATAGGCAACAAATGGGTCTTCAATTTGAAAAATGATGAGCATGGCAACGTTCAAAGATTTAAAGCTCGCCTTGTTGCAAAAGGGTGTGGGCAGGAATTTGGTGTAAATTTCGGTGAAACATTTTCCCCAGTTATCCGGTACTCTACCATAAGAATGGTTCTGGCATTAGCAGCAGAACATAATTTATATTTACACCATGTTGATGTTTCTACCGCTTATCTGAACAGTAAATTAGAAGAAGACGTATATATGAGAACACCCGATGGATTTGAAGATACCATAGAGCCGAACAAGGTACTAAAGTTGAAGCGCACTATTTATGGACTGAAGCAGTCAGGGCGCGCATGGAATGTCACTCTCGATGCAGCCATTCGAGCCATTGGTTTTGTACCCTGTAAACACGAACCTTGCCTATATCAAGCGAATGACGGTAACAAAATTAATCTGATAGCGATATACGTTGATGACATCTTGATAGCCTGCAGTGATAAGAAGAATTTGGAATTAATAAAGCGTAAAATAGGTGCAAGGTTCAAGATCGTTGATGGTGGTGAGGTGAAACACTTTTTGGGGATGGAAATAGAAAGAGAAAATGAAACCGGTTCTATTGCTGTGGGTCATAAACAATACATCAAAAATCTTTTGCAACGTTTTGATATGGAAAACTGCAGATCTGTAGCAACCCCCCTCGATCCTGGATTTCAAATACATTGCAGCTCATCCGACTGTCAAAAGGTTGAACCGAAAGATTATCAATCGTTAATAGGGGCGCTGATGTATTTAGCAATTTCAACACGGCCAGACATAATGCATTCTGTGGGTAAATTGGCACAGAGAAATAAGGACCCACATGTTGAGCACTTAAAGGCGGCCAAACATATTTTAAGGTATCTTTCTGCAACATTACATTTCAAATTGGTTTATTCCAAAACAGGTTTACCACCAAAGGCATTTGTGGATGCCGATTGGGCAAGTTGTATGGAAGACCGAAAATCGTATACCGGTATTGCGTTTATCATGGCTGGGAGTGTGATTAATTGGGAGAGCAAAAAACAACCAAACATTGCTCTCAGCAGCACTGAAGCAGAATTTGTGGCATTGTCCACGGCGGCGAGAGAAGCTGTCTATCTGAAAAGATTGTTAAGTGAAATCCAATGTTATGACGTCAGCCAACCAATATTAGTTTATGGTGATAACTTGGGAGCTCAGTGTATGGCTAAAAATCCTGTTTTACATGGAAGAAGCAAACACATTGATGTCAAATACCTACATGTGAGAGATATAGTGAAAGCAAATGAGATTGAGCTGCGCTATACTCCAACGGATGAAAATATATCCGACGTTTTAACTAAAAATTTAAATAAACAAAAACACTTAAAATTTGTAAGAGGTCTAGGACTTCAGGAAATTGAATTTAATTAAAATTTTTATATTATTTGTATTGTACAAAAATATGCAAGTTTGAGGGGAAGTGTTGGAAATAGTACTTCCATTTTATAACAATGTTAGCAACTGTGCATATTTTTCTTATTCCTTTTTATACTTTAATTAACATGAAATGTCAATCTTTTTTATGTATACTCTTTTCAATCATTGTAAAATATTCTTTTTAGTTCTCTGAATAAACGTTTTGAATTAACAATATATTCTGTCACTTTATTGATGGTTGATTGCATTTTAATCTACCAAAATATAAAAAAATATGGTGTCACTTTTCATCTTTCGTGAAAAAAGTTTCCGCACCGAAAGCGTTGAAGTTTTGTTTTTATTTTTTATTTTCATCATTGAATCAGTGGCTCTTGTCTTAAATAAGTTCGTTTTTGTTTAAATTTTTATATAAAGGGAAATCACGATGGGTAGTGCAAAGTGTGCAAACGATGCAAATGCGTGCAAAAATACACACATTTGCACAAAACAACAACAAAATGTACGTATTTGCAATTTGCTCTATTTTACTTCGTTTGCTTACTTATAAATTGAACATTGTCGTGGGTTTTAATATAAAATAGAGAATTAAATTAAAATAATTTAAAAAGAAAAAATTTATTTTATTTTGCTTGTGTACAATTGTAAACAAATGCAGATTTTTAACAGTGCTGCCAGAAGTTTTTTGTGTTGCCAGAATAAATTTTTAGAAAAATAGCACATTTGCACAAAAAATAAAATTGGTGTGCTCACGATCAATCATAATATGCACTCAAATTTACAAATTGCAAATTTGCACAATGACCATCGTGATTACCCTTATAATCTTCAACATTAAACCATTTTTCATAAGTCTAATGCAAAATCAAAAGGGTTTCAATTTCCAAAAATAAAATTTACACATAATATGGAGTTTTAGGAATCGCTTACGGTGCGGAAACTTTTTTCACCGAATCAGCTTAAAAAACAATTTTTTATTATCAGAACAAAATTCCCCACATGGCGCTGGAGTGGTATTTTGCATTAAAAAAAAGTTATAGCCTTAATGTACATGACGTGGAAGTATTTTGTATTTGAAATACGTACAATAAATGGAAGTATTTTGTATTTTGTATTTTAAATACATACAGGATGTGTAAGTATTTTGTATTTTGTATTTTAAATGCATAACCTGAAAGTATTTTGTATTTTGTATTTTAAATACATGACCAGCAACTATTTTGTATTTTGTATTTTAAATACCGCAAACCATGTATTTTGCCCAACACTGGCTGTGATAACATGCATCCAAAATTTGTAAAGATGCTGCTGCCAGTACTTTTGCCATATATAACCCATTTATTCAACAGTATCATTATGACTAGCACCTATCCGTTGAAATGGAAATATGCAAAAATAGTGCCAATACCAAAAACTGATTCTGAATTTAGGCCAATAGCTATTCTGTGCTACTTGTCTAAAGTACTGGAGAAAATTCTTCATCTTCAAATGATATCATATATCAGTGCCAACAATTTGTTGTCTGATAAACAATCAGGGTTTCGTATTAATCATAGTTGTGTTTCTGTCCTAAACATTTTCTCAAATTCTTAAATTGAAAAAAATTAAAACTTTTTTAAAATAAAATTAGGAGAAAATCTCAAACAATAAATTTATAGAATTCCTATAATTTTTTAAAGAGGTATGAACTGTTTGAAAAAAAAAACGACACGTAATACTGTGAAAATATCGATCTATTTTGTCTAATTTTTAGTAATGTAACGGTTGTTTTATAAATTCTTTTTCAAATTCCTTTAATGTTAAATAAATTACAAATTGTTTTGCTTTTTTCCAAACAACTTATCCTTAACTTACAACCCCGACACCCACCCGCCTACTGCAATTTTATTAATGTATTTTCAAACTTACTGTATTTAGTAAACAGCTTCCAAGCATTTTTTTCTTTTTTTTTTTCAAAATACTTATTGTTTAGTAGGTTTTTCTTTAGTATTTATGTCTGTCCTCGTTTTTAGGGCTTTAAGTGGTGTAATTATGTTTTTTTTTTTAATTTTTCTTTAGTTATTGTTGGTGCTTTATAAATAAAAAAATTTAATTTTGCCATGCTACTAAAAAAAAATAAACTTGCAACGTTGTTTCACTACTGCAACTACTACTAATTTTATGTTTTTTCTTTTTGAGTTCATGGCAGTTTAGTCAACTCGTTATCTTTTTGTAAATAAGCTGGCAAATAATTTTTTTTTTTTTTATTATCTATTCTAGATTTTTAATTACTCTATTGTTTTTTTTCTGGCATTTGGCTGGGGTTTTATTGAATAAATTCTTAAACCCCTTCAATAAAATTTTAAATTTATTTAAATGAATTTTTTGGAATTTAATTTAATTTAATTTATATGCAATTGTGTTGCTAAGAATCTAGTTTACATTTTAATTTGTTTTTATTTTCGAAATTAACAACGTGACTTTAAATATTAGTTACATTTGCAAGTTTTTTTTTGCTGACATTTACTTTATGTAAGTGTTTTGACAAGCAGAAAACAAAAAAAACATTTTTATTCAATCTTGACTGTATTAAAATGTATGTTATTGATTTAAAATAATTTTTTTTTTTTTTCTAAATAAAAATAGAAGTCAGGGACTCTTTTATGGATTATTTATTAAGGAAACTGAATTCCAAATAAATTTTCGTGTGTTCTTTTAAAATTTTGGCACTTTTAATTAGTATTGTGGTTATTTTATTGTTTATGGGTTTTAATCCAAATTTTTACCTTAATCAAGCTAAAGTTGATCAAATTTAATTTTCATTAAATTATTTTTATGAAAAAAGTAATTTTACAACATGAAATGAATTAAAATTTATTGATAATTTTTTATTCTTGACTGGATAGAACCCACGTTCACGGACAGGTTGATTTGACATTTTTCGATAGTTACCACACTATCTCCTCAGAAATCTTTGCCGTTTAAAACTTTTTTAGAAAAAAGCATTAAAAAAAGGGATTTAAAAAAAGTTTATTTTTGTAGAAACAGTGACATTTTTTATTGATAGTAGATGTTAAATGTTGAAACTGTGAAAGCATGTTTCACTTTTTTAAAATCTTCTGTACGTTCTTCCAAAATGTATGCAAGTTGCAAAGGGTATAAGAAAAGGATTTCCATTAACAACATAAAGTTTTATCACTTAACTATAAATTAAACTGAATTATTTTGGATTAAGGGTCACAGTTTTGAAAATTCTGTTTACCCTAGTCCTCATACCCAACTTTTACTACAAGAACATACACCCGGTAAATTTTTTCCCTTTTTCTTTATATTTTCGAAGAAACACAATTTTTTTTTAATGTTATATTGTAGCTAGAGTTTTTTTCCCCGGACTTTTTCGATTCCCGGTAAAGCGGGAATTTTTTTTTAAATTTCCCGGGATCCCGCTCCATATAAATAATACAAAGTAAATTTTGTTTTTAATTAATGAAAAACACTTTTATAAAAAAACGTAAGGGAACTTGTTTACAAAGCAATTTTTTCTTTTTTATAAACAACGTCTATATCAGTTAAATAATCACTCTTATCGTGTTTGGCGACTGTTTGGTAATAGATTAAAGAAAATAAGTTCACGTTCTCTTTAATCTATTACCGAACAGTCGTAGGCGTATTTAAAATACGCCAAACACGATAAGGGTTATTTTATGACAAGGTTGATGCAAAAAATAGCATCAACCGGACTGCTTCTTACAAACCTTTTAATTTCAATATGTCCATTTATAATCTTTATCACCAAATAAACATATCGCTCCTTCATTGCATCATAGTCATATCTTAAAAAATCAAAAATTTGAAGTAACTTTTGCAAAGTTTTCTTTCATACCTTCTCGTATTATATCTCAAACTGAACCGAAGTTATAGCAAAATATATCTTAAAATCTGTACATATTGAAAACTTTAATCGCATTTTGTCAAGACTGTTTTTGTAGATATGACTATGTTGCAATAAAGGAGCGATATTTTAGGTTTCTCCTATTTTTAAGACTTGTCCATGGACAATGAAACTTTACTTTCTGCATCTTATTTTGAAATGATGTACTTTATTAACTTTTCACTTCACTAAATATAATAATTATCAACTGTTGCACATTGATTTAAATATGTGCTCACTTCTTGTAATTGATCTAATTCACAACCCATCCACAGATGCTAATTTTTAGAGAATAGAAAACTAAATTTCAAAGTATAAATAGCTGTTTTCTGAAATTATAAGGAATTTTTTATTAGGGGAAACCCCCTATTTGTTTCTGAATATCTTTACTAACATTTTAAGTGGTCATAAGTATACAATGTGATCGGGATAACGTCAACAACCTAAAAAGTCACTCTTTTTTATTGGCATTGTGTATGTAATATGTCAACCAAATCACAATAAGGAGGACAAAATTTAAGTACCTTAAACTATAACAAATAATAATTATAGTATTAATGTTTATTATTATTTTATAAAAATAAATTAAATTTATGTTTTTACCAACACAAAAACATTTTTTTGATTATGCAGTCAATTCAGAAATTCAGAAATCACGCCAAGTACACCTGTTTTTGGGGGTCTAGACTTTGGAGGCTCATAGCATTTTTAAGCGGCTTAGGAGATACATACTGGCCACATCTGTATCCGGGTATTAGCATCCCTGATATGTATTACTAGAAAGAATTTTTAAATGAATTACTAATTTATCACATAAAAATTTATCATGAAAAAAAATTTGAATCTTTTACGAAAATTTAATCATGTTTTTTCACTGAAGGTAAAATGGTATACATGTATAAAATTGTCATTCCGTTTGTAATTTCTAAAATATTGATCTTGGACTCTAAAAAGTATGTTCTGGGTCCTTTTGAGTAGGGAAGCTTATTGAACGATGTCCGTGTGACCACCATTAGGTTAAGAGGGTGTTTTGTGTTCGTGCTGGTGTGTAAAACACACAAGAATATTAGTCTTAAATCCACTTTTAAGTATAACGATTGATTCGGAATTATTTTCTGAACAGATCCGTCTGTCCGTTGTCAATTCATGTATACTTTGTGCGCAAATTATTAGTCGCAATTTTAAAAATCATTTGATGAAATTGGCTGCATACGTATCAATTTATATAAGGTCCAAGCCTATTGAAAATGGTAACAGTTGGTTTATATTTTACATAGTTGCCATAGGAACTTCTCTTTGTGACCATCAACCATCTCATTATACCCACACCACAACAAAGTTGGTATTGACATAAAATTTGGCGACTGGAACTTTTACGATAGCTACAATGTCATGACAAAAGTGTTGTGCTGGTAGGTCCAAAATTAACTTTAGGTCCCATATAAACCCCCTTCCTTCAATCAGTTAAAAGCAAACAAATCTCATAACGTAAATGAAGATATCTTTATACATAATATTTGGCTTAAAAAACTTTTACATGAATCTTAACCTCATAACAAAATTTTGTTCTGCCAGGTCCATGATTGCCCATGGGTCCTAAATAGAGTTCAATCTCATACTTTCTTACTTGTTTTCATTTAGTATAATTTTTTAAAATAAGTAAAAAAAATAAAAAATTCTTTTAAAAAATCTTGCTAATCATTAATATACACCAAATATAGAGGAATTTGTTACGTGAGTAAAACTCAAAATATGAGACAAATGTTCATATAACCTTTCTAATCTTTGTTTAGTACATATTGACGTATTTCCAATGTATTTACGTAAATGAATAAACAACAAATTGTATAACAAAACAAAAAAGTCACGTTGCACACAATATACAATATTTATACGAAAGAAGGCAACATTAGGACTTGTTATATTAATTGGTAACCAAGGAGTCCTCTGTTTGTATAAGAATTATATTGGTTTCTCTAGAAATGAAAGTGTTATAATTCTAAATGAATTGCATTGCTTTACACAACATTTCATAAGAATATTACACATTGAAACAATTTAGGTTAAATAAGTAAACATTCTTGAAAAAAGCACAGTAAAGGGAGTTTTAAAGTAGTACGTACAGTAAGGTGGGCCGAAAAAAAGTTGTGCCAGCCAGTCAACCTCTAAAATGAAAATATATCGCTCCTTTATTGCAACATAGTCATATCTCAAAAAAAATCAAACTTGGCAAAATGCGATTAAAGTTTTCATAATGTACCTTTTTATACAGATTTAATAAATTATATTTTGCTATAACTTCGGTTCAGTTTCAGATATAATTCTGATTTTTGTTTAACATATAAAGAAGCTACGAAGGAACACTTTTGCTTAAGTAACCTAAAATTTTTGATTTTTTGAGATATGACTATGTTGCAATAAAGGACCAATATGTCAATGAAGTTTCTTAAACAGGAAAACATTTTTATGTCACGCCCCCAAAATACAGCATTTTTTGTTTTTTGAATAAATATAGCACCCCAATTTAAAGTCCGATCTGATCATGTTTTGTTTTTAGACTAAATAGAATCGTTACTTT
The DNA here is from genome assembly GCA_963931875.1 of Pollenia griseotomentosa. Classification (NCBI taxonomy): domain Eukaryota; kingdom Metazoa; phylum Arthropoda; class Insecta; order Diptera; family Polleniidae; genus Pollenia; species Pollenia griseotomentosa. Next base: position 254,165,993 of record OZ007560.1, on the reverse strand, counting down.
TTATAAAAAAATCAGCAAATCGGCACTTTGCTAATTAAAAAAAATCGTTAAATGTGGCACCCGTGGTTTCCCATAAGGTTGATTCAAACAGCTGTTTTGTATGGTTATGTCTCGTCTCATTTGAGCTTTACACAGAAATCAGCAACGTTGCTAGAAAGCTCATTGGACCATATTAGCTTTTTTCGATTTAAATTTAGCCTTATTTTTTTCAGGCTTAGCTTGAAATATTTTAGTTAGATTTAAGCTTTTATTTAGCTTTTTTCAACAATGCTCTCATTCAGTTCATTCAAGCTTTCTTTTTAATTTCAATTTCGTGGATCTAATTAATATTTCAAAATAAATAAAACATAAATTGACTCTTATTCGACCTTTACAATGGAAAAGGAGTTTGAATCTAAATTGTCTTATTTAGACACTTTGATAATTAGAAAGGGAAAAAGTTTATTAATTGATTGGTATCAAAAACCAACTCGAACGGTAATACGAACCCGAAAATTTATAAATCACTATCTTATGTACCAAAATTTTCGGAGAGGTTAGAAAAATCTAATATTTATGATACGGAAAGGTATAAAATTGCGCATAAATCTTATAATACAATAGGTAGATTATTTACTAATATGAAAGACAAAATGAATAAGTTGGAAATGTCGAATGTAGTTTATAAAATACCTTGGAGGGGAAATATTAATGGACAATGCGGTAAAGTGTATGTTGGTACAACGAAGAATAAACTGAAAACTAGGTTAGCAGGACATAAACAGCTTTATCATCTCATTGTGCTAACCTAAATCATTATCCTGATTTTGAAAATACAACAGTTTTAAATAGGGAGAATAATTATAAACGCAGATTTATGTTAGAAATGTTGCAAATTATAAATGTTCCGACAATATCGCGAATTAATTTTAAGTCAGATACTGAAAGTTTAGCACAAAATTATAGGCATTTAATTTATAAAAATAGAAACGGAAGTTAAAAATTTATTTATACTGTAATAGATTAGGTTTGAATTGAAAAACCTTTTTTGTATTTAATTGAAAATTGTTATATGACATTTTGTTTAATTTATTTAATTTGTTAAATTTGTTAAAAATTGTTCAAAAATTCAAGAAAAAAAACCCTGAAGAAGGCACACAACGGAGTGCCGAAATATTGGATTAAATAAAATTTATATTTTTTATAAAAAAAAGAGACCTAAAGCTTAATTAAATAATAATACTAATCAAATAAATAAAACAGTTTATCAGAATAATTTTAGGTGTGTTAACCATATAATGTAGTTAAAAAATAAAAGTGTGGCAGACTCGCAAGAAACAATCGCTGTTGCAGATTTGATCTACATTTATACAAGTGTTGTCAGGGCAAGAATAACAAAAATGACGCTTCTCTCAAAAAAGTTACTTTTTTTTGTCAATGATAATAGCAAGACAACAAATTCATAAAAATATATATTTTTTTATAATATATACATAAATAAATACTTATAGAACACTATTTAATCTATGGAAAATATCAATAGTTAAAAGTTACTATTAGAAAGCTATAAAAAATTTAGCTTTATTTTTGGGCCTTAAATTTTCTTTTTTAGCTCTTTTCGGCAGGCTTGTCAGAAAAATTCAAATTTAAAGTGCTAAATCGAAGAAAAAAAGTGCTTAATTGTTCTACAGTGAAAAACAAAAGTGCTAGTTTTGTAACATTGATTTTTATGAATATAACAAAAAATTTACATTTGAATTTTTTTTTTTTACATATTCATTTTGTTAAACATAAACACTTATTATAATGTTACATTATAATATATTTTTTGACAATTTCTTTTTTGAGAAATATGTTGCATTAATGTAACATGTTCTACATTTTTGTGTTCGTCTGTACAAAAAATACAACAAAATTTTCAAGTTATTTTGTTAATAAGTTAATGAAGAAATGCAAAACATGTTGCATATTCTACCCTTCCTTTTATTTAAGGTGTTCATATTGCCCTGTTAAACAACGTTGGTACTTACTACTTTGTTTGTATTTTCATATTAAAATGAAAAAAGCCTATCTATATAATATACCGTTATTTTTTGATTTGTATTTTTTCGAGCAAAAATAAAAGTTTTTGCTCGATCAAAAAATAACTGTTGTTTTTTGTGTTATCCATTTTCAAACACAAATATAAACTTCTATATTAATAAAAAATTAAAATAGATTAGAATTGTATTTTAAAAAAAATTTGTATGAAAATTTTGCCTTAAAACACATTTCAAATTTGTTTTATTTTTTATGAATACGGCAGAAAGTGTTTTATATTTTCCTTATAGAAAAATAAATTTTAACTGAATTATTTTTGCAAATAGAATCTGGGAATTTATTTCTCATGGTGATAGTGCATAGAAAATATTGAAGGAATAAGACTATTAAAGTATAAAAGCTTTTGAGGTGTATAACTTGACTTAGAATACACAGTAGAATAATGTCAAAATATGAATTATGTTAGGTTTAAAAATAATTTCTTTTTAACTTTGGTCTTTAATTCTTCATAGTGGAATATTTTTCAAATAAAAATGTATTAACCCAACACATTACAAACACTGCATATAATATTGAATAAAACTAACCCTTTTTTCTTTAGTAGAAGCGCTGACTTAATAACAGTTGTCTCTTTTTAATGTTACAACTATTTCAGTATAGCTTAAAGTTAGTATATTATTATCAAACAAACAAAAATTAATCGTATTTTAAGTGTTAATCAAAAAATCGGCATTTTTGGAGCAAAAATTGGCACTTTGATAATTTAGGGGCAAAAATCCGCAAATATGGCAGGCCTGGTTTAAAGCCCCATTTAGCATCCAATTTTTTTTTAGTTGTGGTCACACTGCTTATGTTATCAGGGCTGTCAGACTTGGGGATTTCATGTGAGCAAAAAGGACAAAGAATGTCATTGGGGGATTGGGGATTTAAAAAATATATTCGGGGATTTTACACTTTTTTATTATTTACGCTTATTTTTCTTTGTTTCGTATATAAAATATAAAAAAAAAAAATAGCAAAACTTTTATCTTACTCTTATATAGTGTAAAGGGACCTAATCAAGATTACCATGTTTGTTAAGTGTGTAAAAGGTACTTTATAAACTTGTTATTTTTCTTGAGTGAGTGTTGAAAAAAAAAGAATTTAAAAATACAGGGGTGTGCTGGAAATCGCAAAACGCAAGCATTTTAAAAGTCGTTTTTTAGTAAGATTTCTGTAATAAAAGAATTTTATGACAAATATTATACAAACATTTCTCTATTAAACTGAATTTTATAACAAAAATTATAAAAATTAGATTAAAAGTGTATTAAAAACGGCCTCCAAATTCTTGCGTTTTGTGTTTGCGATTTCCAGCACACCCCCCATAGAATCTAAAACCGTTGACAACACATAAAATTTTTGATTTTTTAATGACAATTTTGAAGCAAATATGTATGTATTCCCCAAAAATAAGTAAATACGAAAAACAATATAATAAAGATTAAGAAAAAAATGGTAGGCTATTGGTTAGTAGTTATGATGCATCGAAGTACTAAATAAATGACAAATATATATGTTTTTTTATTGTTAATTATAAGCATGGCTTAAAATGATTGAACAAGCTTCAAATTCTTACAAATTGGCTCATTCGTCTTCAGTAACAGCATATTGTTCTGCTTGTTAATCCTTACTAGAATCGCATAAAAAGGAATGTAAAAAAATTTGCTGAAACCAGTCGCTACAAACAAAATTAAATGATTTTTTTTTTTTGACCAAAAATTTTTATTTGGGGATTTTTGGGGATTTCTTATTAACATTTTTCTAACTATTTTTAAAAAAAAATTAAAAACTTGGTCAGAAAAAAGAACAAACAAAAAATATTAACTTTTTAATGTTTTGTTTTTTGGGGACAAGGAGAAAAAGTACCTGGCAGCCCTGTATGTTATGAAATTTATTATTAAGAAAGCCCTCTGTAAAGTAAGAGGGCCATGTCCAAAAATTCCAAACGTTGAAGACTTTCAAAGTCCCACGTAAGGGGGTTTTAAAATATCAATGGTGTCAGCATCAATACTCTCACTAAACGTTCATTGAGTATTATGCTCCCCATGACAAGGAAGGAAGATTATGTGCAAACTTAAATTACTTATGATGAAAATAATGTAAAGAAAATGAGAATTTTAACTGTATAGTAAAAAATAATTGTTTAAATGCGAACATTTGCAGACTCCTAAATGTATCAATTCATACCTTGTAAACAGAGTGTGTACTCAGCTACCTCAACTAAACACACCTTTTCATCCCTTTTTTTGAAAAACACTTTAGTTCCTTGTATGTTTTTTTTATGCATTTGTATGCCTTTATCGTTTTTCTAATGATGTGTAATATGATGTTATAAAAAAATAAATAAAAACGTGACGTGTTTGAAAAACCACTTTAAATTTAAATCACAATTAATTTTATGCAATTTATTGATGCTGAAAGTCGAAACAAAGAAATAAAATAAATGTATAAATATTTATATGTGTATTTTAAAAAATGACTATAAAGTTAAATACATAATTTATTAATTAATATCAAAGTCAGTTTTAAGAATTATAATATTTATGTGGAATTACCTTGTGTACGATAAAAGTTAAACTTGTTTAATACAACTTTCAGCAATACTGTTGAGTTGAAATTCAAACAATTGCTAGTGATGGGTTGTAAGTTTTTAAAGTTTTTGTTAGACGCATTAACACACAGTTGCAAACAACAATAAATACAAAACTGCAAAATTTCATCTGAACTACAGTTGAGTTTAAAACCGTTATAGGGGCACTAATTCGTCAAGCTTGGATACAGGGCTGCCAGGTAATTTTTTTCCTTGTCCCCAAAAAATTAAAAAAATATCCCCAAAAATCTCCAAATTCCCAAAAAATAAAACCTTAAAAAGTTAATATTTTTTGTTTGTTTTTTTCTGACCAAATTTTAAATTTTTTTTAAAAAATAGTTAGAAAAATGTTAATAGGATATCCCCAAAAATCCCCAAATAAAAATTGTTAGTCAAAAAAATCATTTTATTTTGTTTGTAGCGACTGGGTTCGGCATGTTTTTTTAATTCCTTTTTATGCGATTCCTGCAAGGAATAACAAGCGGAACAATATGCTAATAATAACAATAATAATCAACAATAAAAATACATATATCCGTCATTTATTTAGTATGCATCATAACTACTATCCAAAAGCCTAGCATTTTTCCCCCAATCCTTATTATATTGTTTTTCATATAACCTTATTTTTGGGGATTACATACATATTTGCTTTAAAATTGTCTTTAAAAACCAAAAATTTTTAAAGTTTTAGATTCTATTTTTAAATTCTTTTTTTTAACACTTACTCAAGAAAAATAACAAGTTTATAAAGTACCTTTTTCACACTTAACAAAAACGGTAATCTTAATTTGAACCCTTAACACAATATAAGAGTAATACTACATTTACACCTACGCAAAATCTAGTACTTACGAAATTTCGAGACAAATCTAGTTGTTTTTGACTAGATTCCCCATACAAAACAATATCTACTTCGTGACTAGATTTCGACGAAATCTACTCAAAATCTAGCAGTACTTAATGATGCAACTATGGTTTTTTCAATATACCTCTAAAAAAATACTTCCCTGTACAAGAAAAAATGACATTTCAAAAAAAAAACACACAAAACAAAAATTGTTAAAAAAAAAAATTTAAAAGTTTTATAAAAATTGTAAAATAATAAAAAAGAAGAATAATATTGATAAAATAAATATCGTTGATTATCAATAAAAGGTAATGCAAATTGCTTAATGTTTATTTCCCCGAAATTTTTTTTTAAACCCCCAAAAAAAATCCCCAATCCCCAAATGACTTTGTCCTTTTTTCTCACATGAAGTCCCCAACTTTGGGGATAAATCCCCAAATCTGACAGCCCTGCTTGGATATTCTACTAGATAGGCTCTCGATACGATATATAAGTTTTATTAGGACAAGAATAATGGCATCAGTGAAAACAAATGCGTTGACAAAGCATTACAAAAAAAAACAAAGCACAATTTTAGCGCAATTTGCGCAGTGAATACGGTTACGATGCAATAATGAACTTAATGCATTGTGTACAGAAAAGTGGTGGAGTTTATGAACTCATTGCTTTTCAGTGTTTTCTTGCTATTTTAAATATTAATTTGTTTTCTTAAACGAAATTTGTTTTTATTTTGAAAAACAGGCAGTTGTTTTGCTTTATGAAAAAATATACAAATTCAATATTTCCTTTTTTTTTTTTGTTATCTTAGGCGATTCTTTTCTTAATTTGCACTTCAGTTTATAATGTCTACTTTAATTAAAACTTTTGTTAAAAATAATTTTTTTAATAAATCTTATTTGTTTGCTATGAAAAAAAATTAGATTAAAGAAACTTAATTTTGATTTAAGAAATATGGTTTCATCGGAAAATATTCTTAGAATTTCCCGCGGATACGTTTTTGCTATACTCTTTGTGAAATTTTTTTGGCACCGAATAACAAATTGACCCGCTCTAATGTGTGTTATATAAAATTATTTAAAAAATGATAAATCAATTTAATTTGGTAACGCTTTTTCGGCTTTTTTCCTTTAATATATATTAAGTGTGACAAATACATATGTATTTCAAAATTTTATGTTTGTACAAGCTTTTTGAGTTGTTTGACAAACGTGCAAAGCAGTTTTGTAGAATGCTAAAAATTTTTGATTTTTTAACAAATTTTTCAAGCATGTTTGTAAATAAATCAAAAATGTTTGCGCTGCCTAGTGCTAAATTAGAAAATTTGGCAGTGTGAAGAAACAAAAATAAAAAAATGGCGAAAATAAAAGTTGTTTATTAGAATTTATTGAAAAAATAATAATGTTTTTGTCGTTTATTTGCAAACGGAAAGTGTGTGTTTGCAGCTATTTGGCCCTTTGGTTATTTAAGTGATGCAATCAAAATTCTGCAGATTTCTTTAATAACCGCGTACTTCCAATTTTGGTGGTTTAAACTCAATAAACGCGGTTAATATGGATCTTTTTTGTGAAAATATGGTTTAATTTCGATTGTTTCACTAAAAAAGAAAATTTCTTCTATTTTTGTCAAAAAGTTTGCCGATGAAGTATAGCGACGAACTTTGTTTGCTAAGGATTATTTTTCGTTAATTACTCTAAATGAAAAAAAAAAAAACAAATTCTGAAAATGTTTGTTTATAAGAACTTAAATTAATTTGAAAGAAAGTTTCACGAATTTGTTTTATTTGCACTTGGTTTTTACTTCAATTTGCAAAAAATTTTATAAAATGACTTTAAAAAACCACAAAATTTACTTCGAAACTATTTTAACTGTTTCTCTATTAAAAGAAAATCTAATAAAATCGCCTGTATATGTAATTAAATTTTTTCCAAGTTTTTTAGCTTAATTTCTTCGACCTTCTGAATATTATTTCCTTCCAATAATTTCTCAAGCTCAAGGTCCGTTTTATAAAAAGAATATTTATTTAAAAATATTTAAAAATAAATATTCTTTTTATAAAACGGACCTTGAGCTTGAGAAATTATTGGAAGGAAATTTTTCCAAGTTCTCACAAAATTTCAACGTCAGTATTTAATTTCAGTTACATATGACCTATGGTTATACCTTGTATATCAGAAAATCGGAAATCTTTAGAAAAAAATATTTTCTGAAAAACTCGAAAAAACCGGTTCAGATATGAAAAAGTTATGACAAAAATAATAATTTTTTTTTTTTTAAATACCCACTTTCGGGAACCATAGATCGTCCCGAGTCCAAGATTTATAACCCAACTAACTGGCAAATTTTTTCTTAAACACGCCGGTATATAAATCTGTCCGATCGGTTAAAAAATGGCTGAGTTATAGTCAAAATAAAACAAATTTTTTTTTTAATTTTTATGTTTAAAAACGATTTAAAAAAATATTTACCAGTTTTCGCTTTTTAAATTTAAATTATAATAAAGTTTTTAGTATTGTAAATATGTATGTTGTATATGTACAAATTATTTTGTTTTTGTCTAGTTGCTCTGTATTCTGCTCGCAAAATGGTGAAGGGTATATAAGATTCGGCACAGCCGAATATAGCACTCTTACTTGTTTTTCATTAACAACAACATAATGACGACAATGTTTTAAATTTCAAATAAAGTTTTCATTCAAATTCAGTGTTTAAAACAAATAACAAAAAAAAATTAAAAGACAATCTATACAACTCGAAAATGTATCGTTGGTCTGACGTAGAATGGCCCTTACTCGACTTTTTTTCGAAATTGAGTTTTTAATGATTTCAATTCATTTCACACAAAAACACTTCGTCACAAAAATTAAAATCCAAAATAACGATTTTACAAGCAATTTTACCTTTGGATACATACAGTTTCTATTATGCTTTTGCCTTCTCCTGTAAAGCTGCAATTATGTGAGTTAGGGCCTTTATAAATGAAACCAACGGTATGTACATATTTGAATCTAACTAAAGGTCTACTTATGTGTATGGATTTGGATTTTATAAAGTTTATTGACTTTTCTACTATTTTTTCCATGAATATGACATTGAGTCTTATTCAGACTTTTTTTAAATCACACTTTAATAAACTACAAACAATGCACAATTACCTAGTTGTATTTGGTTTTTTATGCTTCTTTATCTTTATTCATTCTAACGTCTAATACAAACCTATTATAATTGGCAGGTATTTTTTTTTTTTTTTTTCTTTAATTTTTCTCAACAAGAAACTTACAAATTTGTTGTTGAAAGACATGGTTTTTTGTTTGCATAGCACGACGACCTGGCTTAAACACTGATATATTTTTATCTAGTACAATGTACATATACATATAAAGGTACGTTGTACACAGTTGATCACACTTATAACGAACTAAAAAAGACATGAAGTTTTGGCGCAAACTTTGTCTATAGTGTGTAAATAATAAAATAATAATCACCCCTATCGTGAATAATTTTCCCTCGTAATTTTTTCCCGTTTTAACGTATTTTCTATCATGAATACCTCCCACGAAAAAAATTTGTTTGAGGTAATTCAAAGGAGAATAATAAGTCATCGTCCAGACTTGGAATTTTTGTTGCAGATATTATTGAGTTTTTGGTAAGTCTGAGTTCATACGGCTCATGTCTTATTGACATGATTCATCCTTTTTCTTCTTTGAACATGAATTGGCGTTCAAATGATTCATGTCATGTTGACGACATGTTTTTTTTTTTTTTTTTATAGTCGTGCGTATGCATGGGTGCTTTTTTGATATTGAAAACAAAAACAAAATTAAACAACGAATGAAAAAGCAAAGCGTACTGACAGTACATGCATCTGTGTACTCGTTTCTTTTCCCCTCGTCCCTCTCGCCTATAAGTAGCAATCATGATAGTCTGAATTTACACGTTTCATCTTTTGATGCTCCACTTCTTTTCAATTCCCTTTTAAAGATGCCAATATAATCACACGCAGCAACCGGTTTCAACTTTTTTCGTTTCAAAACAACAATAATTTCAATAACACCGAATCAAAGGGAAAAAGAAAAGAAAAAAATTACATGCAGCCATCGTTGTGCATATACATCAAAAGATGAAACGTGTTAAAGCAGACTCATTAAAACATGAGCCATTTGAACACAGACTAAGAGAGGTGAGAAGATTGGGGAGGGGTACTCGGTTTCAAGTACTCTGCTTTTCTGTTTTGTTTTTAATTCTCGCATTATTCAACCTAAAGTTGGCTGTAGGCGTTTTATCAAAGCAGAATTAAAAAAAATTAAAATGATTTGGCAAAAAAAAAATTCAAGTCTGGATGATGATTTAGTTAGACAGCTGCAATTCTTGAGTTTATTAGTGAGAGAGTTTGACAGTTTAGGGAGGGGAACTGATGTACTCTGCAATTCTGTTTTGTTTTGTAAATCTCACACTTTTTAACTATTTGTATTTATATAGGAAATATAAAAAGAACAATATAAAAATACAAAAAATTGCAACCACAGAATTTAATTATCTTTTTTTTAAATTCCCTAAGCTAATCCCCGCGAAACTTTACGCTTGTCTGCAGGAAAGAAACCAGAGTCTTTGGCGGTAATCGAACTCGCAACCTTGGCGCTGATCAGTGATGCCAACTTAGCTATTATGTGGCTAGATTTAGCTCTTTTTAATTGCTCTTGGCTCGTAATTTTTCTCGTTAGCTCTTTTAAAAGTGATATTGGAACGTTTGACACTTTAAGCATCTATCTGTAAATACTTCCGTTTTTACCCTTTTCATTTAGTACACCATTCAGAGACTCAAAAACATAAAAAAGTATATCTTTTTCGCCAGATGTTCCGACAGAAACGTAAATTGCACACGCAAATCTTGCTTTATACCTATACACCATTTATTGCAATGAATAACCTTTGCGAAGCAAGCGTGTTTGTAAAAATAAATTCAATTGAAACATATACATACATAAAAAGTCAAAATTTTATATAAAAACACACATATGGCTGTTCATATTTTTAATTCTATTTATTGAAATGTAAATATTTGTATAAAGTTTTTAAATAGTAATTTTATTAAACATTAATAGGTATTTGTATTAAATTTTTTTTTATAAATGAGTTTGAAGTACAAAAATTAATAGAAAATGGATTTAAAAGAGAACAATCTTTGGTTTTTAAATTGAGCACTTTTTAGCTCTTTTGACTGACGTTTTGTCATTGAAAAGTTGGCATCTCTGGCGCTGAAAGACTAGCTCACCACCAGCTAGCCTACCGGGGCACTCCTGCAATTGGATACTATTGCAATTTCAAAGCAGTATTTAATAAAATTGAAGTAACAAAAATTGCAAGTCTGGACGATGACTTAGAGAAATTTTTGTTGCCCTTATCATAAATAGTTTTTCCCCTGTATTTTTTTACTTTTCCCTTTGATTTTCTCTCTATTTTAGTACTAGTACTATTATTAGTTGTTCTTCTCATAATTCGAATATTTAAGTTTACAAAATTAATTTTAAGGTCAAGATTTTCTCTCTATTTTAGTACTAGTACTATTATTAGTTGTTCTTCTCATAATTCGAATATTTAAGTTTACAAAATTAATTTTAAGGTCAAGATCCGTTAAAATTGCACAAACTTATATATTGCTCATGGTCCAATTAGTAGGTCTGCTTGAAACGCCTGCTGATTTTATGCAGAGTTGTGTTTTTTACGTGCAATTGTTTTTGTAGCAATTGTTTTTGACATTTCCACCATTTTTTACACAAACAATTGCCTTTGTTCTTGACATCTTTATCATTTTTTACACAAACAAAATGCGTGTTGTTTTTTCTATTGTTGGATTGTTGTAGTTGCGCGCAGACCTACTAATTGGGCCATGATATTGCTCAACAAAATTTAAAAAAAAATTTCGATTGGTGGCAGAATTTGTGAAAATATTTTACTACACGAAAGTTAAATAGTGCAGAAAATATTGTGTTTTTTCTGTCTTTCTTCGAAAGCTGCCCTTTGCATTTTTATTTTGATCACGCAATTTGTATTGATTGTGGCGGCCTGTTTTTACACATTGCCACTTCACTACCAAAAGGCGCTTTCTTTCTCTTTCTTCAAAAGCTGCCCTCACAAATGATTTAGTTATTTTTCTTACGTCACTTTTTTCATCTCTGCATGCTCTGTGCTAATGTTGCAATCAAACTATCACTCCAATACTAAATATTTTGCTGTGTTTTTTAATCTCTCTTTACATTTACTTAGAACTGATAGCGCGAAAAATTGTTCACGGGAGATTTACGTTAGCATGTTTCCTTTCGAGGTGAATACAAATGTCATGGGAACAAAAATCCCACTTGTTATTCACGATAGGGATGAATAATTTTTAACTTTTAACTTCATACAAATTTAAATCATTTAAAGGAATTTCTCATTTCATAGCAATAAATAAATGTAAAGTTTTAAAAATAAATCAAATAATTAATTCTAAAGGAATTGAATTGGAGAATTAGTAATTCTGCAATATTTTTTATTATAGTTTTTCAAGGGAATTAAGGAATTTATTTTTTTTTTTTAACCTGTGTTTTCAGAGTTGTCACAGAAATCAATTCTGATCGAAAGTGGAACTAATTCCGTATTTTGCATTTCCAAAAAACGAAAACTTAACTAAGGCAAGCATAAACAAATTTTGATGGGAATCGCAACTACGGAATTAAAACTATTTCGATCGGAATGTGTGACATTATATTATAAAATAATGCTGGAAACTTCAATTTAATTTAGAATAATGTTTATTTCGACATAACTTTGTTCTAGTGTATTTCTATATTTATCTTGTATAAAACACAGCTAAAATTTTACTACGAATATGGGTATATAATTTTTAAATACCCCTTCCTTTCTTCATTCTTCATTATATCAATGTTATTTTATATTTATATAAAAAATATGTTTGTGTACATATATATGTATGTACATATTTACTTTTATATTTACATATTTTTTATTTATGCGACTTCACTGTTTTTGTGTATTTTTATTCATTTTTGTTATCGCTACTTGTTTGTGTTCTAATGACTTGACTTGACTTTGTTTGCAAAAATAACCACAAAATAATTTTCAGATAAAAATTAATAAATACTGCAAACAAATTCTACTGAAATTAGCTAAAGTAAAAAAAAAAAAAATTTTTAATCAAAAATTATTATTCGTGCTTAATTCCCAATTTTTATTCTGATAAAAACACTGAAATTTATTGTTGATGGGATAAGCTATTCCTATACGTATTTCACTGGTTGCTTAGGCCAGATCGTCAGGAAACTTTATCCAAAAAGATTTTGGAAAAACTAAAGATATTAAACCAAATAAAACTGTTAAGCGTATAAGAATTATAGCAACAGTCATATTTGCAATATCAAAGTTTAAACAAAAAGCATCAACAATAAGCAGTGAGTTTATCTCTCCTTACATTCCCCACTACAATTGATTGGAATTCTTCCAACAATAATTGTAGTTGTAAGCAGGTTAAGAAAAACAAAATGCAAACAAAAACAAATTTCAAAAAGCATGTTGCCATGAAGTTTTTTCAGGCTGTGCACTTGCCGGTTTATTATCAAAGTAAATTAGTGGGAATACAAAATGTTTAATCAAAAATTATTATTCGTGCTTAATTCCCAATTTTTATTCTGATAAAAACACTGAAATTTATTGTTGATGGGATAAGCTATTCCTATACGTATTTCACTGGTTGCTTAGGCCAGATCGTCAGGAAACTTTATCCAAAAAGATTTTGGAAAAACTAAAGATATTAAACCAAATAAAACTGTTAAGCGTATAAGAATTATAGCAACAGTCATATTTGCAATATCAAAGTTTAAACAAAAAGCATCAACAATAAGCAGTGAGTTTATCTCTCCTTACATTCCCCACTACAATTGATTGGAATTCTTCCAACAATAATTGTAGTTGTAAGCAGGTTAAGAAAAACAAAATGCAAACAAAAACAAATTTCAAAAAGCATGTTGCCATGAAGTTTTTTCAGGCTGTGCACTTGCCGGTTTATTATCAAAGTAAATTAGTGGGAATACAAAATGTTTAATCAAAAATTATTATTCGTGCTTAATTCCCAATTTTTATTCTGATAAAAACACTGAAATTTATTGTTGATGGGATAAGCTATTCCTATACGTATTTCACTGGTTGCTTAGGCCAGATCGTCAGGAAACTTTATCCAAAAAGATTTTGGAAAAACTAAAGATATTAAACCAAATAAACCTGTTAAGCGTATAAGAATTATAGCAACAGTCATATTTGCAATATCAAAGTTTAAACAAAAAGCATCAACAATAAGCAGTGAGTTTATCTCTCCTTACATTCCCCACTACAATTGATTGGAATTCTTCCAACAATAATTGTAGTTGTAAGCAGGTTAAGAAAAACAAAATGCAAACAAAAACAAATTTCAAAAAGCATGTTGCCATGAAGTTTTTTCAGGCTGTGCACTTGCCGGTTTATTATCAAAGTAAATTAGTGGGAATACAAAATGTTTAATCAAAAATTATTATTCGTGCTTAATTCCCAATTTTTATTCTGATAAAAACACTGAAATTTATTGTTGATGGGATAAGCTATTCCTATACGTATTTCACTGGTTGCTTAGGCCAGATCGTCAGGAAACTTTATCCAAAAAGATTTTGGAAAAACTAAAGATATTAAACCAAATAAAACTGTTAAGCGTATAAGAATTATAGCAACAGTCATATTTGCAATATCAAAGTTTAAACAAAAAGCATCAACAATAAGCAGTGAGTTTATCTCTCCTTACATTCCCCACTACAATTGATTGGAATTCTTCCAACAATAATTGTAGTTGTAAGCAGGTTAAGAAAAACAAAATGCAAACAAAAACAAATTTCAAAAAGCATGTTGCCATGAAGTTTTTTCAGGCTGTGCACTTGCCGGTTTATTATCAAAGTAAATTAGTGGGAATACAAAATGTTTAATCAAAAATTATTATTCGTGCTTAATTCCCAATTTTTATTCTGATAAAAACACTGAAATTTATTGTTGATGGGATAAGCTATTCCTATACGTATTTCACTGGTTGCTTAGGCCAGATCGTCAGGAAACTTTATCCAAAAAGATTTTGGAAAAACTAAAGATATTAAACCAAATAAAACTGTTAAGCGTATAAGAATTATAGCAACAGTCATATTTGCAATATCAAAGTTTAAACAAAAAGCATCAACAATAAGCAGTGAGTTTATCTCTCCTTACATTCCCCACTACAATTGATTGGAATTCTTCCAACAATAATTGTAGTTGTAAGCAGGTTAAGAAAAACAAAATGCAAACAAAAACAAATTTCAAAAAGCATGTTGCCATGAAGTTTTTTCAGGCTGTGCACTTGCCGGTTTATTATCAAAGTAAATTAGTGGGAATACAAAATGTTTAATCAAAAATTATTATTCGTGCTTAATTCCCAATTTTTATTCTGATAAAAACACTGAAATTTATTGTTGATGGGATAAGCTATTCCTATACGTATTTCACTGGTTGCTTAGGCCAGATCGTCAGGAAACTTTATCCAAAAAGATTTTGGAAAAACTAAAGATATTAAACCAAATAAAACTGTTAAGCGTATAAGAATTATAGCAACAGTCATATTTGCAATATCAAAGTTTAAACAAAAAGCATCAACAATAAGCAGTGAGTTTATCTCTCCTTACATTCCCCACTACAATTGATTGGAATTCTTCCAACAATAATTGTAGTTGTAAGCAGGTTAAGAAAAACAAAATGCAAACAAAAACAAATTTCAAAAAGCATGTTGCCATGAAGTTTTTTCAGGCTGTGCACTTGCCGGTTTATTATCAAAGTAAATTAGTGGGAATACAAAATGTTTAATCAAAAATTATTATTCGTGCTTAATTCCCAATTTTTATTCTGATAAAAACACTGAAATTTATTGTTGATGGGATAAGCTATTCCTATACGTATTTCACTGGTTGCTTAGGCCAGATCGTCAGGAAACTTTATCCAAAAAGATTTTGGAAAAACTAAAGATATTAAACCAAATAAAACTGTTAAGCGTATAAGAATTATAGCAACAGTCATATTTGCAATATCAAAGTTTAAACAAAAAGCATCAACAATAAGCAGTGAGTTTATCTCTCCTTACATTCCCCACTACAATTGATTGGAATTCTTCCAACAATAATTGTAGTTGTAAGCAGGTTAAGAAAAACAAAATGCAAACAAAAACAAATTTCAAAAAGCATGTTGCCATGAAGTTTTTTCAGGTTTTTTCAGGAGAGATAAACTCACTGCTTATTGTTGATGCTTTTTGTTTAAACTTTGATATTGCAAATATGACTGTTGCTATAATTCTTATACGCTTAACAGTTTTATTTGGTTTAATATCTTTAGTTTTTCCAAAATCTTTTTGGATAAAGTTTCCTGACGATCTGGCCTAAGCAACCAGTGAAATACGTATAGGAATAGCTTATCCCATCAACAATAAATTTCAGTGTTTTTATCAGAATAAAAATTGGGAATTAAGCACGAATAATAATTTTTAATTTACTTTGATAAAAAAAAAAATATTTAAAAATTTGCTTGCATTTGAATTTTAAAACCAAACAAACTAAAAGGTTTGGTATAATACACACGTTTGTATGTATGTTGCTTTAATCCCAGCATTTTGTTAGTTATTAATCCTGAAGAAACGATCCTGTTTTAAAAGTTAATAAAAAAATAAACCCTTTAAAAAGTATAAACATGCTTTGATTTCTTATCTTCGCCAAAACTTCTCTTAAAATCAGGAATTACTACGGTGATTTTTAAAAAATATTAACTGAGTATCTCTATCGATTTAATAATTGGCTTAAATTGGTTTAAAAAGATTTAAATTAAATATGTGCGTATTTATGATATTTTTTTATGAATTGTTCCAATTATTCAAGTAATTCGAACAATTTAAAACCCTTATTCGATTAATCGAGCAATTTTAAAATTAAAAAATCGACCAAATCCTTACTCGAACAACACCAAAATTAAAATTATGTAGTATGTGGATACTCTAGTTGCACCACAATATAAGTTTGTTTTATTTTCAACAGGATTTTTACTTTACAAGATTGAGGCTCGATGTTCGAAAACTTTCTTATTTTTTAAATTATACCTACGTTTTTGGGTCTCCTAAAAAATTTGATTTTAATAAGTCTTACCAAATGAAAACAGTTAATATGAATAAAATAAATTTTCGTGAAAATTCGACCAAATTCGAATGCATTCTCTTCTCAAAATGTTAACGCCATTTAAAGTTATCAAAATTGTAATTCAAAATCGTACCAATTCAAAAAAGTTTTGCCTTATCTAAATAGCATATAAACTCATTGTCTGAATCCAATAAATTTCTTAATATTTTTTGCAATTTTTTTACCATTTGTACCTATCAGAAAATAAAGCGAAAACAAAACAAACTTGCATTGTGTCTTAAGTGTATCCATGACAAGTTTATTGACCCCTTTCCCATTCAACACTCAAATGCATTGCATTGTAGTTTGGTGCGAAGGTAGTGAGTACAGTGCACAAATGCACACATATTTACTCACAATATATGACGAGTAGATTTTAGTTTTGCTGTTTGCAGTCGATCGAATAATGCGAGCAGAGATTCTTAAACTTGTACGAAAAGAATAATAATAATAAATCCTTTAAGATCTTTTAAAAAATTAAAAGCATTTAAATGAAAAAATTTATTTTTAAATTAATTGTGACGAAATTTTCCTTTATTTGGAAAGTATTTATATATTAAATGATTAAAACTTTCTAAATACCTACTAATACTTTTTTAAATAATTAAGTTCTTAAAATACACACAACTAGGTAAATGTATTTTCTTTTTTTTTTTTATTTCCAACTTCGTGTAAAATATATAAATAAGGCCCTATTGTTTAGGAACCGCCTGCAAATGAATTTTGCCAAGGCTTTTTTTTTTAAACAACATTTTACAATTCAGACTGTGTAATTTGTTAACAACACAACCAACGACTTTTATTTAGATTTTCATCGTTGTTGTCATATTAAAATCAATTACTCACAATAATATTCAATAAAACTGTTAACAATTTCACAGTAAAAAAAATTGTTTTTTCTAAATCGTAAGCATTTCAGCCATAAAGCAACTTTATTTTATAAAATTTTATTTCATATCCAAAATTGCTCAAATGCAACGAAATTTGCTTTAGGCTTGACTGACTTAAAATGACAAGACAGCATTTATTACATCTCGGTTAGAGTTTGAAAAATAAGAAAATAGATAAGAAACATCGCCTCAGCAAATATAAATTTGCGAATGATTTTTTTTGTTTCTAAACGACTTATCTTTCGATGTTGACCTAAAAATAAACCAAGAAAATTAAACTTTATTTGCCACAAATGACTAAAAGATGACTAACAAATATGGTTTTAGATACAATAGCTAAAAAAGACAATACAACATACAAACATAAATATGTATGCAATTTGGTATATACATACATACTATAATTTATATTTGTACAAACAGATACTTATTTTGTGTTTGTACCTTGCCAACGAACTCAAACACTGTAACAAGTCCAACATGAAAAAGAAACATTTGATTTATGCAATTTTTGTGTAAACAAAAGATATTTATTAATTTTATTACATTTGATAATTACTATGCGTTAACCTTAAAATAAATTACTATATTCATATGGGCACTTCCACGGAAGTGTCACGTTATCTTGTTGTTTAGTGTTATCTTGTTCAAATTTTTTCCCTCTTTCACTTAACCACCAAAATACAAAAAAAAAAAAAAATTAAATAATATATAAATTATTCTTCGAGAAACAATTTAAAATGCTTGATGCCGTAACGAGACAAAAAGTAGACTTCGTGTGGAAATACCCGTGAATTAAAATAGAAAACTATAATTCTTTAAATTTTGCGGCAAATTTGGAGTGTTTTAGCGATTTAAATTTTATTATAATATATGGGCGTTGCCAGGATCGATCTAGAACACGACACTTGCTCGCCTTTAAAGTGGGGTAAAATAATGAAACAACTGAAGGTGAATTTCCAGCAGCGAAATAAGGCTACGCCGCTTAAGTTAAAATACACAACATTTTTTTATTTTATTTTATTTTATATTTAACCATGATCAGCGTTACCTGATTTCGCTGCTGGCAACTTCAGTTCAGTCGTCATTTGTAATCGGCACATAAGCATTTTTTTTTTTAATTTTTTGTTTGCACATCAATAAGACTATTATGTAAAGTGCAAAAATAAGCTTTCATCGATTTTTTATTTGTGATATAGGCAATAAACCAGATAATTATTACGAACGGGACAAAATTTGGAGCTTGTTTTTGCCCGCATATAAAAATTAAAAAATCTGCGAATTAATTATTGAAGCGATTTTTTTTAACTAAATGGAATAACAAGGCATTCTACTGATGATTTTCGTTTTGAAATACATATTTGTGTTTCTCCTTTAGAACGGGACGGGACATATTTTACTATCGCGTTTTTAATGAAGTTCAAGTTTAAATTGTATTAACTACGAAAATTTTCGTTTTTATTTTTTCATACATACATATTCATAGATATATTTCATCACTATCCAGTATTGTATCTAGGGTTGCCATACGGCCTGGAATGGCCTAGATTGTCCAGTTTTTTTGGGTCTGGTCCAGGTACCAGCTAAACTATAATTTATCCAGTTAAAAAAAATTTATTTAAATTTGAAAAATTACGTTTTTATTAATAATATTTTTTAATGATTAAATTAATATTTTGTACAGAACAAAATCATATACCAAGACAAAAATGGTAAAGAAAAAATTTTAATTTGCCGAAAGACATTCCAATTAACATGATACGGTCCAGTTTTTAAAAATGCGATGATAATAATAACGTACAAAATCTTTATAAATTGATACCGTTTGTTATTCATGCCAATAAGCAATACATAATTTTTGTGAAAGGACTGAAGGTACTTTTAATAATCTTCACTCACAAGAAACCATTACTTTGCCCGAATAAAGGTTACAATTATATTAAGACTAAATTGTGATGAAAGTTGCAAAATGTTTAAACATTTTTGCTTATAACTAAAGTAAAAGAGTTATTAAACTCAGCAAATAACAATACAAAATATGTATATGAGGCTAAACAAATAGTTATCAGCCATGTTCTGGAAATCGAATCCGAGTGAAATTAAAAGTTAATTAAATAATTTCGTTTAATATACTTTATAGTATGAGTTCAGCCTATCTTCATTAAAACTTATCTTAAAATCAGGAAAAACTACGGTAATTTTCAAACAAATTTAACGGGAAATCTCCATTGATTTCAATTTCACTTGATTTCGATTTCCATAACATGGCTGTATTTGTACTTTTTTATGTGTTTTAATTAATATATACCAATGCGATATGTATACGGTGGCAGCAATTCTAGAACAATACAAAAACAATAAAAACATTGCATTGTAAGTTTTTACGGCTCGAAATGTCAACCATCTCTAAACAAGACATTGTGAAACCAAAACAAATTGGTTCGAACTGTCAAAGTAAGAAGGCTTTTCGCTGTCAGCTGTAGTGAATTGGCCCTGATATATATGTATATAATTTTGGAATATGACATAAGACGACTGAATTTTACGTTTTCTTTCCTGTTATCTTTTTTATATTGTAAAATGTTACTTTTTCTTATAGTTAAGTGCATTTTAAAATTGACCAGTTATTTTTTCAAAATCCCAGTTATTTTCCTCTTTGTATTTGGCAACCCTAATTGTATCACTATCCAGTGTGACATAAATATTGCTGACGAAGGCCGTAGCGGCCTTTCCTCAGAATGGTAAACCAGGATGGAAAAATAAAATGTTGATCATCATCGTCTTTTATTGCTTTTTATTATAAAAAAAGTCTATGTTTTTATAACAGAATGGTTTCATAGCATATATTAATTTTTTTTACTTGAGGAAATTTGGCTGGAAACTGGAGAACTTTATATTTTCTTTTTAAGCTACTTCTAAAGACATTTTTATAAAATTATATTTTACATGCAAAACATATGTATGTTATGTTTTTACTCTTTCTTCATAATCTCTCCATTACAATAAATTGAAATGAAGTTTTTTTTAAGGAAATTTGAAAATATTTATAGGAAAATTCATGGTGATAATAATAAAAAAAAATATGGAAAAATCGTACGTTCGTGACCGGTACTTAAACAGAAACCAATATAGATATTTTATTGTGTAAATACTGGATAGAGACCTACATTAATGCACTTTAAAAATAAACTAGCTGCCCCGGCAAACGTTGTTTTGCCATAAACCTAATTTCAAGTAAAATAAATTCCTCTTTTTTTCACTTGAGCGCTTTATACCATAATCGGCGATGAAAAAAACAGCTATTTATTTCTGTTCGTTACATATTCAAAAGTTAAACTAAAAAAGTGATGTAGTTTTTATCCTGAAGTATGAAAATCAAACAGATATTCAATTTTTATTGCATGGGGTCTTCACCTGAAAATTTTTTGTTATACCAAACGTCAAAGTCTATATAAAAAAACTCTAATATTTTTTTAGCTTTTTTTTTTTTATATGAAGTTTGAAGTTTACTATAACAAAAAATTGTCAGGTGAAGACCCCATGTTAAGAAGAGCAAATGCGTGTACGATTTTTTTTGTCAGTCCGATAGCTGGCCGACGCGAGAACATGCCACGTATAATTGTCCGTCTGAAAAACATTGTGTGCCCAAATCTAAGCCGCAAACAGACATCGTTGTGACTTATTGATGGTAATTGCAAATGCCAATCTAAAAGGAAATTTGAATTAATTTGGGACGTCTGTGGCAATCATCGGAGTTCGTGGCAGCAAAACATTTTCGTCTCGGAATTTACCATTCAAAAAGTTAGCTTCGATAACGTGTTTCATCAATTTTTTAACGACCAATCGTGTACCATTGGAAAACCGAAGTAGAATAACCGGAGAAAAAAAAGTTTAATAAAAATACATAAACTTATCAAAAGAATCGTTTAATTAATTAAGGGGTGCTTTTACCCATTTACCTTTATTTTACGCTGTAAATGTTAAAATTTATAGCCTTTAGTTCCTTCAAGACTTGAAACTTTCATCGGATAATTAGTTAAGAAGACATAAGGAGATGGAGCTTTTACCCTTTTTGCCCTATTTTATGCCCTAATAGTTGGAAATTTAAAAACTTGTATATCTTTAAGTTCCTTTAGATATTACAGTATCTGCATGCCAAATTTAAAGAATACCGGTTGATTAGTTAAGAAGATATAGGGAGGGGAGCGTTTCCAATTTCATGCCCTGAATAATAAAAATTATAGGCTATAATAGTTCCTTCCAGATGTTACACTATTTGCCTGCGAAATTTCAAGAAAATCGGTTAATCAGTTAAGAAAATATTGGGAGGGGGAGCTTTTACCCGCTTTGCCCTATGTTACGCCCTCTAGCGATATGAAATATACATTAAGATCTAAAATAAAAAAATCATAATATGGATAATGAAACCCATTTTGTTGAAATTTTTATGGGAATAATATATAGGAAAATCTAAATGCAATATCTCTGGAACTACTGGGCCGATATCGTCCAAACTTCACATAAACCAACTAATATAATATAAATATATATACTACTGTCAGCCAAAGTTGACTTCTATTTTGCGTACGTTCGTGACCATATGCTAATAACTATCATTATGAAAACTTAAACTCGATGAAATCCATCTTTTGCACTAAACATAGAGCTACCCAAATGCTATCGAATCGCAAAAAAATGCTAAGAAAAGTTTTGTTTTCTATATTATTTGTACATCAAAAGCGTACAAACGTACGTTCGTGGCCCCAAGAAATGCCACTATACTTCATTGCTATCCAAAGGTTAGCCAAGGTAAAATGTAACAAGAAGATACAAGATAATAGTCTGGTAGTGTATAAAATCATTCCTAAAAATTTAAGGAATAGCACTATTACAAAAAAGCTTTATAAAATACATAACTGAAATTTAGCTCATAGAATAAATTCGAAAAATAAAAAATGTTGAAAAAAATAAGTTTCGTGATAAAATTTTGACCCGGTAGATAGCGCTGTGGTCAAGTTATTCACAAAATTCTCTAGTATTTCATTTTGTATTTTTATTTAAAAAATCCCGAGCAACGCCGGGACCAAACAGCTAGTTTAATATAAAACTTTTATTTAATCTCCTCGTTTTTATTTTATTTTTCAGGTGGTGGTGCCATCGAAATGGAATTATCGAAAATCTTAAGAGATTATTCGCGTACTATTGCTGGCAAAGAACAATTATTGATTGCAGCTATTGCTAAAGGTTTGGAAGTCATTCCTCGCCAACTTTGCGATAATGCCGGCTTTGATGCCACAAATATTTTAAACAAACTCAGACAGAAACATGCTCAAGGTAAGTTTAACGATTAAATATGTAGTTTTAAGAAATTTTTTTATCTCTTTTCCTCTGATTTTTTTTTTTTTTTTTTTTTTTAATTTTTCAACATGAAAATCATGTTTGCGATTTGTTAAAGATCTTTCTTAAAAATAATAAAAAAAGCGTGTCATGGCACCCACGATGTTTATTACAAAAACGTCATAAATTCTCGTTTTTTATAAGTGTATTTTCATAGTAACGTTTAGGTTTTCTTTTTTAGAAGACATTTAACATCCAACTTTAAATATTGATGTTTTATTGTGTTGTTGATCAAACTTGATATGAAAACGAGTTTTTTTCTCTATACTGTAATGAAACTGTTATTTATGTTTAAGTTTATGTTTGTTTTCATGTTCCACATAACGTTGCATAGAGGTACTTTGTAAACAGTATTGAATCTTTTAAGATTTTAAATATGTGGCCTCTGACATAAATGAGGTACGTACTAACTTTCAGAAAAACTGGCAATTCCAAAATTTTTCTAAGGCGCTAAGTACTAAAATACTACATAAGGGTAACACAGAAAAAATTATTGCTGAATTATTTTCAAACAAACGCTTGTTTTCGTTTTTTTGGATTTTTTTATTTGATCGTAAGCAACACTTCTTTACACCCAGGCTACAACTGACATCAAATGGTTAAAATTAACACTAACATCATGTTAGTGTTAGGTATAGCCTCCTCATGTTAGTGTTTTGTTTGTGTTTTAACAGCGTTGTTAAGCAATCTGTCTTGAAAGCTATTTTATAACATAACTTGACGTTTAAGTTTGACAGACAGCTTTTTTTTGTTGCTTTTTATAAACTTTTTTATACAACTTGTCAATAATACGCGCGCGGCTGATAAATAATTAAAATTAAAGCGCAAAATAAAGTGCAAAATAAGTTTTCCGAAAATAAATTCATTTTTAAAGCAAATTGGTGAAAAAAACTTGCGATTTATACTATGTTTAAGCGATAAAATTTTTCTTCGCTATGAATATAACATACAACCTGTCTTTAGCTTGTTTTTAAACTTATGTTGTAAGATATTTACGTGTTCTCCACCTAAAACACATTGGCAATTTGACGAAGTTATTCTGCCGGCGTTATTGCTTGTGTTAAAACATCACAAATTGCACGTGTGGCCGTAGGGTAAATTGTTTTCTTGATGACATCTTGAATGTAAATTGCTCAAAAATTGAATGCAGCCTACGTCACAACTTTCAATTTTTGTTAATTTTGACAAATAGTATATGTAAAAGACTATCAAGAAAATCTTGATCGTGTGGCTGCACTGTAAAGAAGAAAAACTTTGTGTGTATGAACAAGACTTGGTTCAAAAATTATTCCAACAAAAAAATGTGTCTCAAAGCCAGCCGCCGCTCTGCTCTGCCTTCATCTTCTCCTACAGTGCTTGCTTGTGTGCGCGTCAGTGCTTGTGCAAAAACTTTTTTGTTTGATTCAGCAAAATTATTTGTTAGAAATTTATATGAATTTCAGTAAACTTTTTGTTTGATTCAGTAAAATATTTGTTTGAAAAAATCAGTGTTTTTTTTTCAATAAACGAAATGCAAATATGTAAATTGTTTGAACATGCGAATTCGTTTGTAGGACCGATTTCAGACAAAAAATGTTTTGATTCTACAAATTTTTTGTTTGGATTGGAAAAATAATTTTTTCTGTGTAAATAGAGCTGTTGTGATATTCGTTCGTTGTCATATTATATCGTCGGCTTAATATGCAAACCTGCTAACTCTCTTTCAACAAATTTTACAGGAGACAAAAAACTTTTTATTTTTCCTATTTGGTGCTTGAGAGGAAAACCAAAAATAGAGTTGGTTTTACACACTTCAAGACGCATTAAAATCTCAGTTTACTTTAAAAGTCGATTTAGCAGGTTTGCATATTAGGCCGACGATATGATATAGGTATGTATTAGAGTATTAATGTTAAAATAAAATGATAAATTTCTGTGGTCATATGGAAGAGTAGCTTAAGGCGACATAAGACAAAATTTAGTTGTTACAATTAAAAAAGGTATAAAATCCATTTTTACTAAAAAAAAATTTTTTTAACATTTTCTTTTAGCCTCTATTAAAATTGTTTTCCAATACGATAATATACATACTTTAAGCAAAAAACTCCTCGAATAAAACTTTAGCAAAACTGAAGATAACTGCAAACGTTAATATTCGACATAAGTTACCCTAGAACTGACACCAAAGTAGCCCCGTGTTAGGTCTTTGGTGGTAGAGACCGGTTCTAGTTTTAACACTTTCTATGAATAAGACCTATCACTTTTACATGGGGTTGTCATTGGAGGAGGTCAATGGACACCATTTGACCAGTCACACATCTATTCTCAATGGACGTGTTTAGTGTCAGTTACTACAATGTAGTTTTATTTCAATAAAATGTAGTAGTTTTTTAATAAAACAAGTCCTAGAATTAAATTCAACAACAACATTTTAGAAAGTCCCTTAAAATCTGTCACACCACCAGTAAAGACTGTACTGTAATTCATTACTTTTTCTACCTTTTTGTTCCTGATTGATTCTCTTTTCACTGGTCATGAGTTCTTTCTTTTATACCTGTTCTATTTCCACAACTCCCAGGACCAGTCTGTTGGACCAATTGAGACAAATTTTCCGCAGGGTACTTTTACAAAAAACAAATGTTTTTAAAATAATTATATAATGTTGTATTTTTGTTGTTGGTAATTTTCATACGATTGATTTTTATATGTTTTGAAAAATTTTGTATTTCTGTGGCCGTATGGAAAAATTAGATAACTCCATTTTTCGAAAACAAGAGAAAAACACACTTAAAGTTTTAAGCATATTTCGCTTATTATTGAATATGAATTTATGTTACTTTGCATGCGCATTAAACAGAACATAATTTTTAATAGTGTTAAAGATTTCTGGTTCCATTGAACTAATTTTTGTGCACTAAAACCGAGAATCAATGTCACTTATCTTGTTTTTTCGAAAAATGGAGTTATCTAGTTTTTCCGAAAAAACTTTTTTTTTCAATTTTGTTTCAAGTTTTACGGAATTAAGACAACTTACGAAATGATTTGTGGAAAAACATTAACTATTTGACTCAGCACTGTAATTTACCCGTTTTTTTTTTTGCGAAAAAATTAAGTTACCCAGTTTTTCCAAAAAATATTTTTTTCCTTTTATATATGCTTATATGTATATCAAAAACTAGCATTAATTCCGCTACTTCGTGAGCGTTTTCCTTTCTTTCGTGGACATATGTATTTACATGCCAAAGTTTATGTTTCTTTCATGACATTGCGTGTTTAATTTTGTGTTTATAGGTGCAATTTTAACGAAAATTGAAAAAAGTACCTACCAGTCAAAGAACAAAAAAGTTAAAAAGGTCCTCATTCACTGAGGACCTTACATGTTTAATTTAATTTTTTTAGGTACAATACTAACTGAAATTCAAAATATACCAGTTAAAGAACAAAGAGTACCAAAAAAATTCACTTACAGGTTCTTTTTC
Source organism: Pollenia griseotomentosa (assembly GCA_963931875.1). NCBI lineage: Eukaryota > Metazoa > Arthropoda > Insecta > Diptera > Polleniidae > Pollenia > Pollenia griseotomentosa. The sequence goes on along the minus strand of OZ007560.1, from coordinate 254,139,492 downwards.
ACTCAGGACGTTGCATGTTGAATTTTATGTTTATATGTAAAATATTATCTACATATAATCAAAGAAAGTTTCACTTGTAAAACAAAAAGCTAAGGAAAGGAATTTAGTTTCCCGTTTTTCCCCCTTTTTGTAACTTTTTCCCCCATTAAAGTACCAGAAATTACAATATTGTAGTGGGAGCTCAAAAGTTAATGTTCGATTTTAAAAAAGCACTGAATTCGTATTTGAACTCAAATGTGATATAAACTATATTTTTTATGTTTATTGGTAGATGATAGATGAAATGACAAAAAAAATTCCAAAATACATGTTTCACCAGTTTACTCCCTAAAAGGGGCGAATTTCAAAAAAGTACCTGACACCTGTCCGCTTATTTTTCTAAAGAACAACGATACCTATTACATTTTATTGTATGTTTCGAATTTTTTCGAATTTTAAAAAATCCCGTCTTAGTTGGTGAGAGACCAACCTCCTCTCTAAATTTCAGTTTTTAGCTTCAGGCGTTTAGGCTGTGCAGTGTTGAATAAGTCAGTAATGTTTCAATTTTAAATTAATAGATAAGCCGAGTTTTTGTCTGTTTTTATGCAGAAACTGAAATAAAAGGTTTACCCTTTATGGCTTACCCTTCTTGATTTTATGAAATTCATGGGCCAGTTTATGGGTTATAAAATTATTTTTTAGTTTTTAGTTTTGCTGACCAAAAACACTGTCTTATCTTTGCAACAGAACAAAAATATTATTTGGTAAGTCGAAAGCTTTTTCAAAGTTACTGTACCACATAGAGTACGGTAGATCTTTTTGGGTTAAAAACTATTACTCGAAAAGATTTCGGGTGCTTGGCAGTCCTATTCTATATATCAAGAACTTCAGAAATGATATAAAATTCTATATTCTATAAAATTCTTTGATATATCGGGAGTTTCAAATTTTAGGTTTAAAATTTTGACCCAAAGAGCTTGTGACCCGAATTTTTTCTATTTCGCTCTTTTTCTCTTAGTTATCGGCACAACGTCGTTTTTAACTTCCAATTATTCTGTTTGCTGACCAAAAACACTGTCTTATCTTTGCAACAGAACAAAAATATTATTTGGTAAGTCGAAAGCTTTTTCAAAGTTACTGTACCACATAGAGTACGGTAGATCTTTTTGGGTTAAAAACTATTACTCGAAAAGATTTCGGGTGCTTGGCAGTCCTATTCTATATATCAAGAACTTCAGAAATGATATAAAATTCTATATTCTATAAAATTCTTTGATATATCGGGAGTTTCAAATTTTAGGTTTAAAATTTTGACCCAAAGAGCTTGTGACCCGAATTTTTTCTATTTCGCTCTTTTTCTCTTAGTTATCGGCACAACGTCGTTTTCAACTTCCAATTATTCTGTTTCTTAAGACATTATGGAGTTACCTTGTTTTTTCAAAAAATGTATGGAGTTATCTAGTTTTTACATAAAAATTGGTATTTTTCTGATTTTTGTTTTTCAAATAACTTTTAAATGAGAAACTATATTAAAATTTCGATCTGACAGAGTGATAGTAAATGAAACACGCTTTCTATTTTTTGTGTTATCTCATTTTTAGCAAAAAGTGGAGTTAACTAGTTTTTCCATACGGCCACAGATTTATACCAGGGCCCTGTTTCTTAAAACTACAAGTTACAAATAAATTTAAAACAAAAATTGTAAAATTGTTGATTTTTTAACGTATTTTACTTAAAGTTTTGAGAAACAGGGCTCTGGCCTGAAAGTGTTCGATTTGTGATTGAATTTGAAAAATATTTTTAGGATGTGGTTAGAAACACCACAAGCTTAGTTCTTATTTATTTTTGCTATATGTTTAAGTCATTGCAATTTATTTTTTGACTTTTTTTAAATTAAATTTCTAATAATTTCAAATAGGAAATAATTTGAAAAACATTTTGGTAGTATGTACATATAAGTAAATTCTCGAAGTTTGTCAACAGACGACTTTGCTTGTCTTGGACTTTTCAGCATGCCATATATCCGTATATGATACTAAAGTTTAAGAATCTAGAATAAGAGACGTGATTCGGGTGCCACATAAACTGAGAGATATCGAACACAGATTTTACTCAGCAGAAATTCTGTTTCCTTGCTTAAAAAATGGTTGCAAAATGGATTTATAACCAAAATCCCAAGCGTAATCTATTATATGTATGTAATTACATTTTACTGCTTACACGGGACAAATACTGATAATCAAATAAACAAAAGAAACAACAGTTGTAAATTTCTGCAAAATTAAAAAATTAAAATTGTTCAAAATTAGGGCTTAAATCGTCAACGTGCCATTTTTAGAAATCGCCAAAATTACGATAAATCGTCAAATCTCGCAGCCGTAAGTGAATGTCGAATCGAAAATATACCGCTAGCATTTCTTAAAATACTCAGCGTTGTCATAGAAACCAATATTGGTTTTGCTAATTGTCGGTTTTGAAAACCAATATTGGTTTCATTTGGTGTCACGAAACCAAGTTGGTTTTGTTAATTTCGAATGTAAATAAAACCAATATCGAAACAGCTGTTATTATTTTTTCTTTTACTTTCTTGCAGAAAATTTACAAAATGTTATATTTTTTTCATTAAAATATCAGTAAAAGTGTTTTTTTGTGAAAATAATTGATATCAAATAATTTAAAGGTGATAAGTGCTTATAAAGAAAATAGAATGACATCAGCAGTTGTAGCATTTTGTTATTGGAAGATGATCTTGCATTGCATTTGTTGTTTTAATTTGTGTAATTTTATTGTTTTGTAAAAATATGTAATTATAAAGCGAATTTATTTGTTGTTTAACGTTATAAATAAGTAAAGTGACCACTGCTGTTGATGCATATTTGTTGTTAGCAGAAAAAGTGAGAAGAAGACTTTTGCAAATTTGCAGCAGCCCGCTGCCGGAGACTACCGGAAACATGCAAAAAATACCATTTTACCAATTTATCAATTTTATTTACATCTATCTGTGGAAAAAATCTAACTGTTTAATAAAAATTAAGTTTTTAGCAACTATATTTATTTCCAATAAAAAAACAAGAGCTGTAAGCTGCTTGGTTTATTTCCAATAAAAAACCGATAACATTGGTTTCTGTGACACCTAAAACCGACACTAATTTTAGTTCGAACATAAAACCAATAACATTGGTTTCTATGACACCAACGCATTATTTCTTGTCGGTTTTAAAACCAATTCTGACAATATTGGTTTCTATGACAACCCTGACTATTAGTTACTTGAGAACAGTGATGCCAACTTAGTGCTTTTGGCACTATTTATGGTGCTTTTTGATGCCTCAAAACGCCAAAATTGTATCCTTAGTGCCAAACTAAGAAAAAGCACTAACTTGGTTCTTTTTCAATTTTTCGTTAGTGCCTTTAGTGCTTTTTACAATTTTTATTTTTTTCCTACCATTTTTTAAAACTACGATTATATAGAGGATGATTTAGATGAGCTTTGCTATTTGGGGTACACTTTTGATAAGGCCTGTGAAGATTTTAAGTGATAAAAGAAAGTTGCATTCGTTTTACCAAAAACTTTATTTACGAGGTTAGAGCTAGGCTTGCTAGCAATTTGGAAATTTTACGAAACGTTGCACTTTTTAGCGTTGACAACATATTTAGTAATCGTAATAAAAACGATGGACATATTTGTTTTCGGTTAACATTTTTTATAGATGTAGACACTGTTTCAAAAATAGATAGGCTTGGAAAATATTAGGAATTGGTAAAAACATGCAGTCGGAAACCGTACAAAAAAACTCAAAGACTTTAAAAACAAAACAAAAAAGAGACGTAGCTTGGTATAAGCAAAGTTTTAAATAAATTAACAGTTGACAGAAAATGCTTTTATAACGAGCGTTGTGTAACCTGCCATTTTTGATGCGATTTAGTTTTCCGCGTGTTGTGCACTTCCACCTCTAGTCCTACTGCAAAAAGGTTTGACTAAGTATCAGAATGCAAACATACATGTTTTTTCTATTTTACACCTTATGTGTGTTCTTTATTCAGAAGCGTACATAGATAGGTTAAAATAATTGGATAATATCATACGCCAATTGTTTTATGAAACTTTGCACGATTTTAATTTAGATTTATTTGAACGATAAAATATAAGGTTTTTTATTAAAGTATAGGCTGTCTTTAAATTTCATAAACAATGGTCGGTGATTGCAAATTTTCGGTAATTGCAACAGGCCAGATTTTTTCGAATTACGAAAATCGAGCTCGCAGTGTATTACTTTAAAACTGTTTTATGGCCAATTCAAACTCAGCTAATGATGATCCAAATGATTTCGGTGATATTATTTTTTTTGAAGATAATCACCCTTATTGTGTTTGGCGTATTTAAAATACGCCTACGACTGTTTGGTAATAGATTAAAGAGAACGTGAACTTATTTTCTTTAATCTATTACCAAACAGTCGTAGGCGTATTTTAAATACGCCAAACTCAATAAGGATGAATAATAATACATTTAAAAATGTTTATATACAAATGTAAATACATTTATTATTTAATCTTAAATGAAAATGGTGCCCACCAACGCAGTCGCCCTTTTTTAAATTTTGGAGGTATATTATATTCGGCATAGCCGAATGCAACTTGTTTTGTGTTTCATTAAATTTTAAAAATGGCTTAGTGCTTTTTTACGCTTTTTTCCAAAAAGTGATTTTAGTACTTTTTTAAATTTTAAAGTGCTTTTTGCTCTCAAAAAGTTGGCATCACTGCTTGAGAGTAACACGATCAAGTTTTGCCTTTCAAGTTTTAGTACACCCAAACTCTTACTTTTTAAATACTGAAACTAACTTGCCTTTAAAATTCTCTTTTAAGTTGAAAGTTAAAATTTAAGTTCAAGAAAACAGCTGATTACAAGTTTAGTGAGCAAATTTTTCGTTTAGGTTTATAGATTGCTTTCTTGACGGCATCCATCTTTAAAGTATATTACTTAAAAATTGCGTGCGGCGTACGTTACAGCTTTCAATTTTTGAAAATTTTGACAAACAGTATATGTTAACGACTATCAAGTAAAACTTGAACGTGTAACTGCAGTGTAACCAGATGTTGATTTTACATTTTTACAACAACACTGCAGATGCTGCCATATGTAAATGAACAAACACAAAAAATATGATGATAATAGCTCTGTTTCTTAACTTTTTGGGTAAAGTTCATGTAAATGAGAGCAAGCATAAATTTCTCTTATAAAGAGACAAAATAACACAAAAGTATGGGAACAGAAAAAACACAATTTTAAGCACAAAATAAAAATTTAGTGTTTAACAGTCTTAACAACAAAAAAAAATTGCGCCACTTTTGAAAAATTTTATATTGGCTGTAAAAATAAACTACTTTTACCAAAAATAAAACAAAACAAACCCTTTTACAATAATAAACATTATTTTTCCCTAATATTTCAGTAAATAACTTTCTATTAAAGTACATTATTTTACTGCACAACACTTTTTTCAGAATTTTCTTTGCTTTTTTTTTTTTTTTTTTGTTTATGATTTACAGCTGTTTGACAATTCACACAATTTTCACGAAGAAAAAGTCTGGGTTGTTTCTTGCAAGAAAAAGAAGAATTGTATTCTCTCAAACCTGCTCTCATTTACACAAATTTAAAGTACGGGAACGCTTTTCGTGCAAATTGGGATTTTAATTTATTAAAAAAAAAAAACAAACAAAAAACGTACATAAAAATTCCATTGTACACAAAAAAACCAAATTTAACATTATCATACATTATATCGAGTCCTAACCGCGAACATAACGTAAGCGACATCATTTTCAATTTTCGTTTTTTTTTTTTGTTAATGACTTTATTGGCAACACTTGCATCATCTCCAAAAATATCATTGTCACACAGGGTACCGTAACGATTTTATAGCAAAAACAATTATCGTAAGCGACAAATTTCATACAAAATTTGTATGAAATAAAATAAAACTCTCTCCTGTGAAATTTGATTTTCGCGGTTAGGGCTCGATATGCTCGATATGCACTTATTTGCTTAGTTAATAAAATAAAAAAATGAATGTTGCTTCGTCTGTGTGTACCAGAAGTCCCTTTTTACAATGTAGCAAGTGAAAGCAGCAGGCGAAGTTTGTAGGCGAGAGAGAAAAAAAGTAAAGTGTGTCATGCATACGGCATTGTCCCCTTACCAACAAACTTCCTCTATCTGCCTTTCACTTGTGACATTATAAAAGGGGACTAAGCGTTCTATACACCACAATACTAGTCGCATATTAAAGCGCCCATTACATTAACAATTTCTTGTACAACATGCAATGAAAAGGACTCAATCTGGGGTGTCATAGAATCCAAGCCGGTTTTGCTCATTGTCGGTTTTGCAAACCAATATTGGTTTCATTTTGTGTCATGAAAACAAGTCGAATTTGTTATTTTCGAATACAAATAAAACCAATATTCATTTATGTTCAATGTTTATATTCAAATCATTATCAATTTGAATTCAAATGTTAAAAGCAAACAATTGAACAAGGTTTGAAAATTGCATTTGATTTCAAATAATTAATTCATTTCATACCAAAGGTTTGACTTTGTGTTTGTTGAGCTTCGCCAACGAAATCCTTTAAATCGTGCTCAAATGACTGATTAAATTTGCAAAAAAAAAGGGTTTTTATCGCTAAATTTTTTAAAACATATATCAAAAGTTTGCCTATTTTCTAGCTATTTTTCATACTATCTTAGCGATAATCTTTGGCCAAAAGTTGGCAACAGTGCTCAAGACTTGCGCAAGAAATCTTGTTTTTTTAAGTGAATTTTGTATTTATAAGAATTTCTGTTACGCAATCTATTTCAATAGATAATATTCAAATACAATTTAGTAAACAATGTTTTTAATAAAAATCAACCTTCAAAAAGCGACCTTTTTTATACCCTTCACCTCAGGTGGAAAAGGGTATATATAAGTTTTTCATTCCGTTTGTAATTTCTACAATATTGATCTAAGACCCTATAAAGTATATATATTCTGGGTCCTTATGAGGAGAGAACTTGATTTAACCATATCCGTCTGTCCGTCCGTCTGTCCGTCTTACGTTTGATATGTGTTTTCCGGAGACTCCAGACATGATACCGGCTAGGTTGTTTTACATTTATGTCACATATAGTCCACCATTTCTTGCTATTGAAATTCAGCCAGATCGGTCCAAAAATGGCTGAGGTATGAGCAAAAAACCACGACTACCTCTAATTTTTTCTAAAAATCCCTTGTTGTTGTTGTATTTTTATTACCTTTTTCTGTAAATCTTGAGAACGGAAAGAGCCAAAGTTTTTAAGTTAGGTACACACATTTAGGTTATCAATACACAGCATCCCACAAAATGTGGGCGGGATCGGAGAAGTGGGCGTGGTGCCTCCCGTACAAAAAATATCAAAACTTGTATAAAAACCTGATTTTTTGGACTGTTATATGACCTATGGTTATACCTTGTATATCAGAAAATCGGAAATCTTTAGAAAAAAATATTTTCTGAAAACTCGGTTCAGATACGAAAAAGTTATGACCAAAATAATAATTTTTTTTTAAATACCCACTTTCGGGAACCATAGATCTGCCCGAGTTCAAGATTTATAACCCAACTAACTGGCAAATTTCTTCTTAAACACGTTTGTATAGAAATCTGTCAAATCGGTTAAAAAATGGCTGAGTTATAATTAAAATAAAACAAATTTTTTTTTTAATTTTTATGTTCAAAAACGATTTTAAAAAAATATTTACCAGTTTTCGCTTTTTAAATTTAAATTATAATAAAATTTTTAGTATTGTAAATATGTATGTATATGTAAAAATTATTTTGTTTTTGTCTAGTTGCTCTGTATTCTGCTCGCAAAATGGTGAAGAGTATATAAGATTCGGCACAGCCGAATATAGCACTCTTACTTGTTTAAATTGATTTCAAAATATTAAATAGAAACAAATGTTTATTTTTTATTGCATACATATTTATTTTTATTAAAGGTATTCAAAGTTGTATGTTAAAGGTGTTTTTTTTTTTTATAACGTTTTAAGTAACGTAGACCTAAAGTCTTACAATAATCCTCGTCATACAATTGTTTCTGTATATGGTTTTATTTTAATTATCAAATTTATTGGATTATAAATGTATTTGTTGTACTATGTACATACACATATGTACATTAATTAGACCGACTCACCTTATATGGGCAAAAAAAGTTAAAGTTGTACCCGCCTGAAAATTAACTTTGACATGTTTTATTAAGATTCCCAAAATATTTTGGCTCTGGCGATAATCTCCCGTGAGCTAAACCGCGTCAAAAAAGGGTCCAAAAATAGTATTTTTCAGGAATAAAAAGTTCGGTCAATTTTTTTTAATCCAGTGAATGACCATTATAGATATTTAGGAATTATTTTATTCTGCATTAAAACATTTTAAAAATCTCAACACAGACTCGAGATAGCGAGATGTGTATGTCAGTTTTTGGATGCTTTTCAATTCGATTTAATGAAATTTAAAGATTTCTGTATGACGTGCTTAATTCCCAATTTTTCATATTTGATAAAAACACTGAAATTTATTGTTGAGGGAAAGCTAACTTAACCATTTTTTGTCCGATTTTCATTTGCAATACGTCGCGTCGTTAGAAACGTGTTGACCACCGCTTGATATTTTAGTCAAAAATTAACCCTTAACTGCCTATTTTACATTTTTATAACATTCATTTAGACATCACTAAAACCCCATTTTATACCTTCAAAAAGCATATATTTGCCCAGGAAACACGTTTTATTATTAAATCAACCCGTTCATGACCAACATTTTTAAAAGGATACATATTAAAAAAAATTGTTGAACAAATTCAAGTCCAGTTGTATATTAAAAAAAAATCTAATATGATTGCTATTAAGGTACATTATTATCGCTATAGCTAAAATATTTTAGGAATCTCCATAAAACATGTTGAAGTTAGTTTTGAGGGGTGTACGTACCAGAGAACGGCTTTGTGTGATTAGAAAAAAATTCGCATTCAATGAACAACATCAAATACACTCATTTGTGTTCATGCAATCAAACTTTCTCAGCCACGCACATTGGTGTTGTTTTAAAATTCATTTAAGTCATGCGCAGCGTATTGGCTTTGCCATTCATACCATGTTTAGCTTCGTTCGTCAATTATTGCATTAACAACAATACATTGTACATACAGAACTACTGTACTTTTTAAGAAATGATAAAAAATAAAAACAGTCTTCTGTTTCTATGGAAGTTGTTTGTACTTATGTGCGTTTAGTTTCATTTCGATTTTTTGTTCTGTCGAATCCAGCATATGAAAAAGCTTTAATACGTACTACATACATAACAACTGCTGAATATAGGCATCAGAGCAATGATTTTTGTGTATTTTTCTTTGCATGTGTTTTTTACCAAAGCAATAATTGACGAACGAAGCTAAACATGGTATGAATGGCAAAACCAATACGCTGTGCATGACTTAAATGAATTTTAAAACAACACCAATGTGTGTGGCTGAGAAAGTTTGACTGCATGAACACAAATGAGTGTACATATTTGATGTTGTTCATTGAATGCGAAATTTTTGCAATCACACAAAGCCGTTCTCTGATATGTACCAACAAAGCGACTCGTACTAATACCAATTTACATTCGTCGTTGTCTCATCGAGTGGGCAATAACTGCAATTGTGTTATTGCGTGCGCATCAATGAATGCAAACAATAAAAAAACTCACATATGCACAAATCAAATGTGTACGAAACGATGTCAAAATTACCAACGTTGAACTTTGAATTTGAATTATGTACATTGAAAACAGCAATAAAAAACGAAAATTTATTTTTCTTTTCTATATAATTTCTCACTCACTCACTAGTTTACGAAAACAGACAGTTAATGTAAATTTAAGCGTATGAGTAAATCAAGAAAAATTCTGATTTTTGCAGTTCTCTGGTACGTACATCAACAACTTTTTGTTTTTGAGCCGGTCTAATTTACATACATAAATTTTTTTGTTTACGTTTTATTAAAAATTTATTTAAAGTGTTATTAAAAATAATGTTTTTTTATTAATTAAAAATAAAAAATAATAAAATATGAACGCGTCATTTTTTGATATTTGGCCCATCTTATCTCCTTTGAAAAAATGTATTGCAATTAAATTTAATTATTTTTCTTTCTGTTAATAAATTTTCTTTGTTTACTAAAAGCCAAACAAAAAAATGCTCATGAAACATATACATATAAACACATTTAATTTTTTTTAATGAATTCCTGTAAAAATTTTAATGTTTAATGCCAAAATTTGTATCGGATTTTTAAACACAAACAAAATGTTTTTATTTCTTTGAAATTTTTTAAAAACGTTAAACTTAGTTAAACATAATTAATTAATAATTTGTATGAGAATTTAATGGAATATTTTTATATACATATCTTTATAACACGATTTAAACTATTGAAAAGGTATTTAACATCAATCGATTGCTTCTTCTAATTTAATTCATTAAATACAGTGTGAAGCATAAATCAAGATAGGGGAGACTAGGGCAGCTTCGGCACTGGGGTACATTCGTCAATGACGTTTTCGATATGATGCACTTATTTTATATCACTAACTATTTATTTAAATGTGTCGAAAATCAAAATAAATAACTCCCGCAAAGTTTGTCATCTCTAGCTTACCAACTGAAAAAGCTGCACGTGTTTAAGTGTTTTTCCAAGTGTTTCTGTAATATTTTGATTCTATTTCGTAAGTATTTTGTATTTGAAAATTATCAATATTTAAAATAAAAATTACAAACCAACATTAATAATTGTGCTAGTTTCCTAAAAAATAAATTAAATCTAAATCTTTATTGAAGAATAAAAGAAAAAAGAAGAAAATAGTGTACATAGTGCTTTCGGGGTAGATTCGGCATTTTCAATTGGGGCACATTCGGCCTAGTCAAACTTGGTCGATATAGTAATAATCCAAGTTATCAAGTTACTGAGATTACTTAAACTCTTGATCAATAATAAACTTCCTTCGGATGCTTGATATCTTTTTGATCTCTATTTGTTAAGCCTGAAAATTAAAATATTTCGCTAGTTCTATGGACCGAAATAAAACTTAAGTTACTAATTCCAAGAAATGTGTTTATTTTTCATTAACTGTATCCATCTAATAAAAAATGCTTAATCCGTTTATAACTGGCATCTAATTTTATTTTTTATGGAGTTTTTATTAAACCACTGCCTTTTAGAATATAGTCGACGAATGTGCCCCGTCAAATGCCGAAGCTACCCCGGCGTGGGGCACATTCAGCGAAAATTACTTTTTTTACTAATTCTCAAAAAAACATAACAAATACTCAGTATTCATAAAATGTTGTACTAATATTTTATTATTCAATATCCAAGGACAACAACAAGCGATACAATTTTAAAATCTGTTGCATACATTCTTAGATTCAGGGCTTCAAAAAAAAGTGCCGATGCTGCCCCAGTCTCCCCTACCTCTTTTGAAATAAAACAATTTCTAAAATTTTTTTAAAAACAAGTAAGAAAGTTTGTTTTATTTATTCCTTTTTTGTAAAATTATTTATATACTACAGTCTAGCAAAATCTTGCACTCTTATTCTAAGAAACAACCATAAAATATCCTTAAGTACTTGGCAACTCCATCATTTTGCACAGCTCCTTGCGAGTCATTTTATTTAACACTTTTCAATAAAACCCAATTATTGCTACTGATATCAACAAGAAATAACTCTGAATACATTCTAAATGTAACCTTATTAACATATAAAGAAAAATGCATTTAAAATAATAGAAATGCCAATACTTAAACATAGGTCACTTTAGAGGGTACCAAGACTTTTGCCAGGAGTTGCCAGGTACTTAAGGATATTTTATTGTTGTTTCTTAGAATAAGAGTGCAAAATTTTGCTGGACTGTAGTTTATGAATAATTTTACAAAATAGGAATAAATAACACAAGCTCTCTTTCTTGTTTTAAAAAAAAAAATTTGAAATTGTTTTATTTCAAAAGAGGTACCTTGATTTATACTTCACACTGTATGTGTATTCTACGCAGATGAATTTGGTTTTTTTAACCTTGGTGTAAAAAACTGTTAAATTAATAAAACCGGAAACAGAATTAATTTTATTCCACTTAATAACAAGCAAGAAACAAAATTAAACAGGTTGAAAAATAGGCAATTACCAAAGCTACCCAAGTCAAGTTTAGAAATTATTTTTACACAATCAACAGATTAAAAAAGCCATAAACTAATTAAAACAAAAAGTAAAGAATGCCGTAAACATTTTAAGAAAAATAAACGGAGATTTATATATTGAGTATTAAAAATGTATCTTGTTTTTATTTATTTATTGATAATGAGTTACAAATTGTGTTCCAACTTATTAACCGAGCAATAACTTAGACCTTCAGCGCCAAACCAAAGTTTCTGGCAGGAATTGAAACCGCAACCCCCGCACTGATTGACTAGTTCACTGCCAACTAGCATTCTGGGACATCCTTAAAAGTTCGGCCTGCTGAAATATCTCTCTCGGTGATGTTGCTATTTAACAGATGCTTGCTTGCTTCATAACCGCAGCGGAGGTTAAATAGTTTCAGCTCTTAAACAAGGAGCGAGAGCAGAATCATACACTCAAATTGCTTTCTGTGTGCGCTGGTTACTCTACCATACGGGGGCGGTTGGTAAACACATTTTGCACCCGGTGCTGAGACCAACGTGAAGTAGGCCACCATGGCAGGTACTCGCGTAAATCTTCCGCATCACTGTAAACATTTTTAGCTTTTTATCATGTGCTTTAAAGTAGACTTTTTTAAACAGACTAATTGTTGTCTATAGCGTTCTAATGTGATGTTCTGGCCAAATAAAATTAGAAAACTCTCAACTACAAAACATATAGTGCATTCATTCTTAACTATATTTTCTAAATGTTCCATATATGTACATAAGACCGGGTCGACCTCCATACAAAAAAAAGTTGTGTCAGTCATCCCCTAGAATGAAAGATATATCAATTAAGTTTCTAAAACAGAAAAACATTTTTTTGCCACGCCCCCAAATACAGCCCTTTTGGTTTTTTATATGTAGCGCTGCCAATTAATCCGATCTCATCATACCGCCTATCGTTGTTCATGGATAGTGGCTTCATTTTTGCCTTTGGTGACTTTTTAGTCCGACTTCAAATTCTGGGCGCCACTTATGCCGTCTCGGATCTTTACCCCAAATGTAAAATTTTTTGTTACGTGCCAAAAAAGTCCTTCTAAAACTGAGTATGTATAGCTTTTAATATACTCACTTCTGTGACACGCCTCCAAATTAAGCCCCACTCTTCTTTTCACATACATATTACATTAAACCAGGTTGAACCCAATACAAAACAAAAAAATTTCCATCAGTCACTCCCTAGAATGAAAGGTATACTTATTAAATTTGAAGAACTTAAAAAAAATGTTGCGCTTTTTGTTTAAAATATATAGATAACTCGCCATTTGAAGTCCAATTTTATCGTATCGTTAGTTCTTCTAGGGGGTGACTGGCACCATTTTTTTCGACCCACGCCAATATACATTCATTCATACATATGTATATGTACATGATAAGCGCCAAACCAATAATGAGCTGACGATATGTATATTCCTGCTTCTTCGGCCGATATCTTTTTGTGCTTAACACATTTCTTATTTGTATACCCTTCACCACAGGTGGAAAAGGGTATACATAACTTTGTCATTCCGTTTGTAATTTCTACAATCGTAGTCTTAGACCAGTATATATATTCTGGGTCCTTATGAGGAGAAAAGTTGATTTAACGATGTCCGTCCGTCTTACGTTTGATATGTGTTTTCCGGAGACTCCAGACATGATAGGTTGTTTTACATTTATGTCACATATGGTCCACTATTTCTTGCTATTGAAATTCAGCCAGATCGGTCCAAAAATGGCTGAGATATGAGCAAAAAACCACGACTACCTCTAATTTTTTCCAAAAATCCCTCATTGTTGTTGTATTTTTAATACTTTTTTCTGTATATCTGGAGAACGGCAGGAGCCAAAGTTTCCAAATTAGGTTATCAATATAACCCTTTCCGACCCAAGCAATTTCAAAGTTTTTGGATTTCAATGAAATTTTCTGTATATGATAATTCGCCCTAAGATAACATAAAAATGAATTTTTAATGTACATAAAAAGCCCAAGTCCTTAGAAACAGGACATACACATATGTGTACCTTGGGACTTCACTTGGACAAAATATTAGCATTTTTTGGCAAAAGTGTAGTTTACGGGGCATACGAAAAAAAACTTGTTATCCCTCTGGAAATGGAAAAAAAAAACAAAACAAATTTAAAATTTAAGGGGGCTGAGGCCCGTGAGCCCCCTAAATCCAAAAAAACGGCCCCGACCACTTAGTGTTATGTGTAGGTACTCGAATTATAGGTAATTGTACGGGAAAAAAATTTGGAGTGGGCGGGACTTTTGGGGCCCTCTGGGCAAAAAAAAAGTGTCCCCTCTACTTATATCTTTGTGTGGGTACTTAAATTAAAGGTAACTTGCTCACGATTGTAAATATTTTGATTTAATTTTGTTTTTTTTATTGTTTTATGGGCTATATTTTCAAAAAATGATCCTTCTTTTTGCTTGCGAAAATGACTTGTTAGTTTCCGCAAACGACTTGTTTACATTGTGCCTGTTCCATGCACATTCATTTCCGCCAATCGCTCCAAAAGTAGTAAGCTGGTAAAATACCGTACAAAAAATATAAAGGAATTATTTGGCAAAGTCCTCAAAAAACGCTTGCACCTAATCACAGTTTTCTTTCGCAAAATTGAGGTAGTAGAAACCCATATTACACATATGTGTGGGTACACATTGTGCTCACAAAAAACACAAAAATTCTTTGTGCATTTTAAAATATTTGCATATTATTTAAATGAATGATGCTTTTGTTACAAACTAATAACAAAATATTCATATATTTAGTGTAATTTAAACAAAATAATGATACTTTCATATCTTGTCTTCCGCACTGCGAAACATGATCATCTTTTTTGCCCGCGTTTACACAAATACTAAACTAAACTTCGCAAAAACTTATAAGACAACGATTTAGAGATAACACATAACATGTAGAGACTAAAAGAAGTAGGAAAAGTTAGATATTTATACATAAACTTCTCTCTTCAAAATACGTTAAATTTACCTACACGTATGTGTAGCCTGGGTCGGAAAGGGATACAGCATCCCACAAAATGTGGGCAGGATTGGAGAAGTGGGCGTAGTACCTCCCGTACAAAAATATCAAAAATTGTATAAAAACCTGATTTTTTCGACTGTCATATGACCTATGATTATCCCTTATATATCAAAAGATCGGAAATCTTTAGTAAAAAATATTTTCTAAAAAATTGCGGGAAAATCGGTTCAGATACAAAGAAGTTATGACCAAAATTAAATTTTTTTTTTTTAAATCCCCACTTTCGGGAACCATAGGTCTTCCAGAGTCCAAGCTTTATAACCCAACTAACTGGTAAATTTATTCTTAAACACGTCGGTATATAAATCTGTCAAATCGGTTAAAAAATGGCTGAGTTATAATCAAAATACTGAAATCCCAAAAATTACTCTTTTTTATGCCCTTCACCACAGGTGGAAAAGGGTATATTTTCTTTTGTCATTCCGTTTGTAATTTCTACAATATTGATCCTACACCCTATAAAGTATATATATTCTGGGTCCTTATGAAAAGCGAAGTTCAAATCCGGTTGTCCGTTTCAACTGTGTTGAGTTGTGAACAACTGAAAACTGGTCATATTTACTTTTAATGATATTCAAACAACGTTCCTTCATGGTTCAGTTGTCTAGGGGTTTGCTTAGGTTAGAAACTGTGAGTCCCTGGTTCGAATCTTGTTTTTTCAAAAAGAACATTTTTTTATGTTCTGAAACAATTTAAAAATATTTAATTTATAATGAAGTTTTATGTATTGTATATATGTATGTATATATAGAAATTATTTAGGTTTTGTCTACTTGCTCTGTATTCTGCTCGTGAAGGGTATAAAAGATTTGGCACAGCCGAATATAGCACTCTTGTTAAAATTTAAGTCGCAAGAAATTTAAGAGAAACCATGATCGCTAAAAACGTTTACAAGAATATTTTTTTCTAAATTTTGATTTCAAACATTTTGCATTTTAAAAAATTAATGACTTGAAAAAAGTTATTTCTAAAAACGAGAACATACTTTTCGAAAAAAAAAATACTATACACATAATAAGCTAGTAAGCTTTCCTAGAAAAATTATTATTTTAAGCTTAAAACAAATATGCAGCACATTTTTTCAAAAAATTCCAATGTGCACGAATTTTACATTTTTTACAAGAACGCTGAATTTAATGGTGCTTGTAATTTCAAAGTTATCGCTCGTATCCGCGATTATAATTTTAATTTAATGTACCATAAACTGTCAAGCCTGTCCCTGCAGGCAGGAAGAAAAGCTACTTTAAGATAAGTCCCAACGTCAGTACCATAAGCTTGGCAATTCTTAGATGCATTCGTCTTTAGGGGTCTTCAAAATTAGCTAAAAGGTAAAATAAAACAATTTTCCTCTCAATTCTTCGCTCGTAGTCCAAAAATCTTTGATCCGACTACTTCCGGCTATACTCCATTGTTAGGACTATATGCTAGGCAATTTTTAGCTTCATATGTAATTAGGGGGCTTTAATATAAGCTTAAATTAAAAAAAAATACTTTTGTTACGTCCCCCTTTCTTCTTGATTATCCGCCCATAGGCCAAAAATCAAATTTGGCCTAGGTGTTTTACTATATGGATGCCAATCTTCAGCTTTCTAGCCCATCAGTGGGCTTTAAAAAGCCCTGGATAGACAAAAAAAGAGGAAAAAAATTAGGAAATTATATGTAAAGATACTTTTGGGATCATTGTTCGATTTGAATAAATCCAGCTCTGTTAAATACAATTTTTTTTTAAATTGAACAATTATCCCAAAAGTATAAAAAAACGGCTATCAACATTTAATTCAGCGTACTTGAATAAGCTTGTAAAAAATTTGCGACAAGCACAGTGCTATTATTTTATTAATGTACAAGTTCGGTAATAAACAACCTCCCGTGATCATCCTCCAGTTATCCATAGTACATGTATGTATATACACACATACAAATGGCTGGTCCAATATTTGCTTAAAAGATAAACACAGCAACCACAAACATACAAAAAATAATAATAAAAACAACCACAGTATCAAGCAGATTAAAGTCGTCCACACTGTTAAACACCATGAGATTGTTTTGTCCCCATTCAGTGTAAATGGGCCCCTCTTAAATTGTTTACGACGAGTACAAATTTTTTTTTATTGTTTTTTTTTTAAACAAAAGTTAAAAAAGAAACAAGTTTTTTTAATTGTTATGGTTACTACTCGTATATGTAGGCATGGATGTTTCATATATGTACAATTCAATTTTTAATTATTTATGTAAGTTTGTGTAGGTATGTGTATCAGACAAATATATGCTCTACTTAAACATGTATGTATGTAATACATTGGACGGACCCTTTTTCTCTCTCAATCTATACATAAAGGCTCAAATTTAAAGTTATTAGTTAATTATTTGTAAACTAAAATGATGTGAATTAAAATGCCCCGGGAGTTTTCTCCATTTTCCCATTTTTCCTATGTAAACTCAATTGTAAAAATGGGAAAAGGGAAAAACTCCCGGGGATTAGTAAAAATTTTAATCAGACCAGAAAATGGTAACTATTAAAATAATAAAAAAAAATAAGAGTTTAACTAATGGTTAAGAAAAAGCTGGAAATAATATTTTATTTGTTAAACTGTTATTAGCTTACTTAAGAACATTATTAACAACCAGTGTTGCCATTAGGATACGAAAGATACATTTTTAGTATAATCCCCTAACATTTTTCGTATCTTTTGAATCTGTACGCAAAATGTACTAAATCGTAACCGACTCAATACTAATACAATAGCA
Organism: Pollenia griseotomentosa; assembly: GCA_963931875.1. Classification (NCBI taxonomy): domain Eukaryota; kingdom Metazoa; phylum Arthropoda; class Insecta; order Diptera; family Polleniidae; genus Pollenia; species Pollenia griseotomentosa. The sequence goes on along the minus strand of OZ007560.1, from coordinate 254,121,455 downwards.
GATTTAATAATGGTGAAAGAAAACATGAAGGAGGTTTCAACATACGATCCACCTAAATCGAGGATTACTAGTAGTGCGAAGTTGTTTTGAGGAAATATGAACTTCTTTTTTATTTTCAGGAAATTTCAGTCTTCATTAAAAACTTTAAATTTTAGCCGTTTTTCAAACAATATGTTTTTTTAAGAATTGGCATCACTGCATGCATCATATGTTTTTTAAACTAATATGAAGATCTAAAATGATTAGCATTTATAAGAAGCAGTGCCGGATACAAGAAGCAGATTGACAGGAGAGCACATAAAACAGAGAGTGCTCCTGATGATAACTGGTTTAACTAAAACAATCAAAAACATTTCTAGTTAAAGTTGGAACTTTTGGGGTGCAATTCAAATTTTAAGTCAAGTTGGCACTTTCATGACATATTTACTTCCATTTAAAATTTTGGTTATATACTTTTTTTTAGATTTCATATGGTTTTTTTGTATTCTTCCCTTTTGTTTTTGTTATAATTTAATTTTTTGTTTTGATTGAATTTTTTGTTCTTTTTAATGTGATAGCCTTGCGGAATGATTCTGATCAGCTGAGAATTGGCCACATTAATTGCCAGAGCAGTCGGCCTAGTGGCTGCTCCACGAAATTTGATGAATTCAAGAATATAGTCAGTAAAAAGTTTGATATTTTTGCCATGACGGAAACCTGGCTGAAGCCATATGTATCTAATTTGTCTTTAAAAATTCCTGGTTATTCGTTGGTAAGAAATGACAGGTTAGGTATGCGTGGTGGTGGTGTTGGGGTATATTTATCTAATATGTTGCAATTTAAAATAATTTTTAAGATGTCGGAACTTGGTGTCTGTGAATCGCTCTTCTTACAGTTAGAGAGCTGTGGCGTTTCTGTCCTTTTAGGTGTTGTTTATTTGCCCAATGGAAATCTTATGTCTTTTGAAGAGAGACACTTTGATTTATTTATGAAATACTCTAATGTGATTATTGTTGGAGATTTCAATAATCACCCTTATTCCATTTAACGTCGTCGTCATCGTCATCAATTGAATATCAAAATCAATTTTTATCGACATCGTCATCAATTCGATACAAAACTTGTATGCCATAACAGCAATGTAACGATGTCGATTGTTTATCGTTTTTTTAAGAACATCTCTAATAAGTTTTTATTAAAAATGTGCAATTTGATGTTCGTTTCTTATTAATGTTGTGCTCTCAAAGAGGGTAGCTTGATTTATTCTAAAAAAATCACCCTTACTAATGCCATAAGGCATTAACTACACTTTTCGCACCGTATAAACCGACAGTGTTGATAGTGCCTTCTAAAATACAGACTCGGTACGAAGGTTGCCGAAAAAAGCAACAAAAAGTTACGCGAAAATTGCAAACATTCGGAAAATTTGCAAAAGTAGGGAAAATTCGCGAAATTCTTTTTTATTTGAAACAATCCATAAAATTGACTTAAAGTCCCCAAAAACATAAGAATGGCAAAAATTCCATAAAAATGGCAAAATTAGTGGAAATTCGCAAAAATTTGATAAAAGAGGCATGAAAGAAAAATTTAATATGTATTAAAATTCGTTAAAACTGTAAAGAATCAGAAAACGTACAGGAAAAATTGCTTCTATCGCGAACATGGCTAAAATTCGGGAATTTGCGGTAATTTAGCGATTTTCATGGAATTTTTGCTATTCCTTATAGTTTTAGGAACTTTTAATCAATTTTTTGGCTTGTTTGGAATACATAAAATTTTCGCGAATTTTCGCTATTTTTGCAAATTTTTGCAATTTTCCCGAAACTTTGTTGCTATTTTTTCATTTTTTTAATTCAACATTATTATTTTTGAAAAATAAAAAAGAAAAAAACTGTTTCGACACCAATAAGACTGACGACAAAAACAGAGTCAATTTAAATCGATGCCAACGTTAACGTTGCGTACGGCATACCAAAAATACATCGACGCTTATCGATAAAACTTGATATTGATAATGGGCATACCGATTTGCAACAATCGACACAAAACGATATCGTTTCGTATTGATAACGCTAAATGGAATAAGGGTGAATAATTTGTTTGACACTGTTAAGGCGAATCTCGTTAGATCGCTATGTGTAAGATGCAACTTATCTCTATTTCATAACTCCAGGCCCACTTATTTCGATGTGGCACACTCATCGACGTCCTTATTAGATTATTGGCTGGTTAGTGATAGCTCTATGGTAGAATTTTCGGACCAGGTTCAATGCCCCTCTATCTCTCATCATGCATTAATTTTTGCCACGTTCCGTGTTATTGTCAGGCGTTCTGAGGAGTTTATAGAGTATAGAAATTTTAATGAAATTGACTGGAATGGTATTGCTTCTTTTTTGATGAATTTAGATTCAGTGCCGTTTTTTAACTCTCCTTCTATTGATTTCCAATCTTCTTATTTGTGCTCTCTTATGGAATCTATTTTTGATTTTGTTCCGGTTGTTAGAAGGAAAATTCCGATTGGTATTGATAATTGGATGAAGTCCAACAGTGTAGTGCTACGAGACTTAGCTTACTCTGCCTTTCGGTCATCTGCTACTGATGTAAATTGGAAAACTTACTGTAGGTATAGAAATAAAGCTAAAAGCGTTATTCGTAGAGAGAGAAGAAAATATTTTGCAAAAAAGTTTTCTGGGCTTGATTCATCGGCTATGTGGAGGTTACTAAAGGGACGTGGAATAGCTAGTGATTTCGGAATACAATGTGACTTTAATGTTGATCAACTTAATTACTACTTTTCTAACGATATGGATTCGCAGAGTGTTAATGAAGTTAATTACGGTGCTTTTGAACAGCTGGATGATTATTTTTCTTTTAGAAATGTAACTGAAGAAGAACTTTGGCTGGCTATATGCAGGGTTAAGTCTAAGTCTATAGGGACTGATGGTATTCCAATTAACTTTATAAAAATTGCTTTCCCATATATCTCTGGGTTTTTGATATTCCATGTAAATTCTATACTAACTACCTCTACATTTCCTACCTTATGGAAGGTGGCGCGAGTTGTTCCTATCCCTAAGTCTGGGACTGTTGGTGGTATGGAGGACTTAAGACCTATATCTATCCTCCCTGCCTTATCTAAGGTGGTTGAACATATTCTGAAAGACCAGATTCTCTCTTTTGTTCAAGGGAAAGTCTCGCCATCGCAGTATGCCTTCCGTAGTGGATACAATACCACTTCTTTGCTGTTGAATTTAACGGATATTATACGAGAAAATATAAATAGGAACAGATTGGTGTCATTGGTTGCATTGGATTTAACTAAGGCCTTTAATTCGATTATTCATAACGTTATGTTGTCCAAATTGAAAGATCTTTTTGGATTTTCATTGTCTGCGTGTAAGATGATTTGCTCATATTTGTCTGAGAGGTGTCAATTTGTTGATGTGAATGGTAAATATTCGGGGGTACTTCCCCTTCACTCAGGAGTACCTCAAGGCTCTGTCTTAGGACCACTTCTTTTTATATTATACGTTAATGATCTTTCCGAATATATTGATGATAATATATGCTGTTCTTTTCTTTTTGCTGATGACGTATTTCTACTTTTTGGTGCTGATCGTGATAATACTGATGTTCTTGAGTCCAATATCAACTATAGCCTTGAACGATTTTCACGATGGGCGTCTAGTAACTCCTTAATTATCAATACTTCTAAGACTAAGGCGATCCTCTTTGGGGTAACTCGTCATCATTTTGTTGACCTAAATATTTTTATTGGTGGAGATAGGCTAACCTTTGTTGACCGGATGCGATGTTTAGGTATTTACATTGACGATCGTCTTATTTTTGATAAGCATGTTGACGTGATTTGTTGTAGGGTCTCTGCAATTTTGAGAAGAATTTACTCGAACAATATTTATTTACCATTTCACATAAAGTATAAATTGGCTTATGGACTATTAATGCCGCATATTTTTTATGGGCTTGAAGTTGTATCTGGCTCTCTGGCTCTCGTTACAGCTAGATTAAAGGCCCAACCAGAATGTGAATAACGTGACTTAAGCAACTGAGCAAATACATATAAATCATATGTGTAAAACCATATTGAACTTATAGAAACTTTATGTTAAGTTTTATAAAACTGTCATTTGCTTAAGCAAGGTGCGAATCTAATTGCTCATTCCGTACGGAATCAATGTTTTTTTATTTTCTTTTTGTTATTTTAAATGCATTTGAGAGGCTTTATGTTTTCTTTTTGACAGTAGCTTAAGTTTGTTTATGCACATTCTGGTTGGGCCTTAAATCGTATTGTGAATACTATTGTGCGATATACGTATGGGGTTCGACGCCGAGCGCATATTTCTGGATATGTCAAACATTTTCTTGGTTGTACTTTTAAAAGATTTATATCCTATCGTAACTTGCTACTATTTTTTAGAGTTTTGAAAACTGGACAACCTTCTCAACTTTGTTCCAAGTTTTTCTTCACACATTCAACTAGGAACCCACAACTTATTATACCTAGAATTCGCTGTAGTTGTTTTGAACGGTCGTTTATAGTCAGAGTAGCTCGATGTTGGAATTATTTACCAGTGGACCTTCGTATATTCTCTCATTCAAATAACGCATTCCGATTAAAAATTATGGTATACTTTTCTGTTCAGGATTAAGAACTCTTTTGTTTGTTTTTCCCTTTTTTGCCTAATCTTATGTTTAATGAGTTTTATGGCTTTATTTCAGACAGAATGTTCTGTAATGGTATATCTACTTGACTTATTTATTTTTTTAATCTTTTTCATTTGGGCTACTACTTTGGGACCTGTTAATTGATAAATTAGTATTTTTTAAAAAATTTCTTTTAATCTTTGGCTGGGGAGCCATTTGTATTTGTATTTTTATAATTATGTGTATATACTTGAATAAATGAATTTTTGATTATTTATTGTATCCTTTAATAATACTCAGGATTTTGCTTTTGTAATATATTTTTATTGGCCTTGATAGGCTTTTGTATATTACTTATATTAAATAAATAAAAATAAAATAAATAAATAAATAAAAAGTAACAATGTAATTACATATGTATATTATTTTTGTTCATAGATGTTTATGTATGTACAAAGGTATACTAAATTTTTTAATTTGGTAATAGTTTCAGTAAAAAACGTTCGATATATCGATATTTATTATTTAAGAAATATCGATATATCTTAAAAAATATCGATTCGATATATGTATATCGATATAATTTTTCAATTTGCCCATCCCTATCGCGAAGTACACAGAGTACTTGCTCCATTTTACGAAGCTCATTTCTGGTTAATTGGCTACGTAAATAAACAAAATTGCCGTATTTGGAGTAGTGCTGGGATACTATCGATATTTATCGATAGTTAAGATTTCACTATCGATATATCGATATTACTATCGACTGAATGTTTGTACTTGTGCAGGAAAACTTTAACTAGTTTTTTATCAGGCTACATACAGTTCGTTGTGTTTATCACTTTATTGAACGTATGAGACGTACTTATGTATATACGCACGTTATTTTAGATGACAGTTTTTTAAAAATTGACCTTTCTAAAGGAACCGAAGTAGCAGGGACTATAAGATATTCTATTGCAACTTTAAATAATTTTCTAAATTGGTTTTGATTCTCAACCTAAAAATGTAATCAATCTAGCGGACTTATCCTCTAATGGTCGTTCATTGTTTTGTCCTATGATCGCAACTGCATTTGGATTTGAATTTTTTGTTTTACAACATTACAAAAATATTTGACATTTCTGTCCCTTTATAAATACATATGTACAAATTTCGACTTAGAGGCTTTTAATTAGCAGTAAAAAGCACAGCTAAGCAATCCATACCACTTGCCATTCTTGTTGTTTGTGTTCATTGCTGTAATTCAGTGCGAATTAATAATAGCAAGTAAAAATTTGCGGAAAAAAACTGTGTGTGTATAGCTGCTGTTAGATGTCTTCATAGCTGTATTCTAAATAATAATAATATCGATATTGATATTTTTCCTATCGATATTTTCGATATTTTAAAACTATCGATAGTTTCCCAGCACTAATTTGGAGCGAAGACAATCCTTAGGCCGTTAACAAAACACCAATTCATCCATTAAAATTGACTGTTTGGTGCGGGTTACACGCTCTTTCGGAATGAACAAGGAGCTACCGTTACGGTGAATGGCGAGCGCTATCCAGCCATGCTGACTGAATTTTTGTTTCCAAAAAATAATCGGTTAAACATCAACGCCATTTAATTCCAACAAGACGTCGTCGCAACTTGCTATACAGCGCGCTTAAAAATCGATTTATTAAACAATTATTTTGGTGACAACTTTATTTCCAGAAGTGGTCCTGTTACTCTTGATGGGGCCTTATTAAGTCATTGGCTTATGCCGACAAACCTGCAACTGTCGAAACCTTGAAAGCCAACAATCAAGCCATCATTTACGCCATACGGCCAGATTAATTGAAAAAAGTAGTAAAAAGTTGGACTGATCCAAAAGACTGTAACAGTAGCCGCGGCGGGCATATGCCAGAAATCATTTTTAAAATATAAATGTCATGAAATTATCTACCAGATTATAATAAAAAAAATTCATTCCAACAATATTTGTATTACCATTTGAAGTTGTCATGCAGCTAAAAAACACCCTATATAAATAAATGTTTTTAGATTAAAGATATCTTAATTAATATCAAAATGTTCATATTTGTTCAATGTTTTTAACTTTATAACATACATTCCGATCGAAATGGTTTTAATTCCGTTGTAAACAATTTTGTTTTTGTTTTAAATGTAAGTACAAATGAACGAATTTGGCTCTCGTGTTCTAAAAGAAGTACATATGGGCAAATCCCAGAAACAGTCCACCAACCAAAAATTTTTCAAATGAATTTTTTTTGATGGAATATAAGATTAGATGTATAATTTCATTTTTATATTAAAAAATATGTATTTTAATGATCATTAATACAATTATTTGTACCAAATACTACCCCACCCCTGATTTATTAATGTTATACGTAAATTTAGCATTATTTTAGGAGATTTTTGTGCTTAAAATAGCACTTACAGCAGACTCATCAAAATATAAATTTCGTTGAAAAAAAAATTGATATTCATTAGTTAAGAAATTAGTTTAAGAAATGCAATTCATAAAAATATAATTTGTTTTGTTAAAATAAATAAAATTTAACAATAAAATACTACTGGAATAACTGTAGCGTTCGTTATGTAGAGTGCGTCACAAAGGGTTCACGGCTTTTGTCAGAAAATCACAACAGTTTTTGACTGCCAATAAGTGCATTGAGAATTCTCTTATAGTCATCTTTCTTTTAGGAATTCGATTTTGTATACCTTATGATGCAAAATTCGCTAAAAATTAGGAAAGCACACTTCAAACTTTGAAGTTACTTCCACTTTTTGTAGCGTGCGTCACAAAACTTTGTGATAGATTATTTCGCAACAAATACTTGCTAAGAAATTATGACATGTGCCATTCGTAAGTACATATTAACGCAACTAAATACTATACATAAGTTGAAGCTATCTCTTTTGAAAGGCCAAAAAAGGTTTATATATCAATCAGAGAACGCGTACGAATGTAGCGTTCGTCACGCAGGATTTGCCCATATGTATTAAGTTGCAACTTTAAGTGTAAAACTTTTTCCTTGTGTTTGTTGTAATTAAAAGTAGGAGTTGCGTTCAAAAAAATCAGAACTGAGTACCCTTTATGATTAAAATAAAAATATCTTACTAATATTATAAATGTCAAAGTTTGAAGCTTTAGACGTTTGATAGTTTGTGGCTCGAATCACGCGATTTGGATGAAATTTGGTAAACGGATAGTATATGGCCATTCAATCGTAAGGTACTTTTTAGGAGGGAAAAATTCAGAAAAATTGCTACTTTGGTACTTTTTCACTTTTTGATAAATTGGGAATACAGAATGCATATTAACTAACGAAAAATTTAAAATTGACTTTTTCAATAAATCTGATGTATTGCATCAACACAAATGTCCACAATTATGAAATCTTTCGACCAACATTAGCGATTTTATTCACAAAAAACAAACGGCCCTTTCTACAAAATATAGGGCAATTTTAAAAATATAAAATTGGTACTTTTTAAGGTGTAAAACGGGATAAAATTGATAATTTTTCTCTTTTCTATAAATTTGATAAACATATACATGTACATGTACAGATTAAAGCAGACCATACCCGATTCAATTCAATTGTCAACTGAGTCGGTTGTTGTCCAAATCAAAGCGTGTACGGTCTTGTCAATTGATTAGATTGACAGTTGTCGATTTGGTTGAAGAAGATTTTGATTTTTTCAAGTTGAATACTAAAGGCTAGATTACACTATTATACTTTGTATTAATACATGTCAAAAACTCAAGTTATATGACAAAGTGTGATAGTGTGAATGCAATGTGTCACGAAAATGACAAGTATTATTAAAAAAGTTTGACATCCCATACGACTTCATCGTTTTTTGAAAAATTTCTAAACAATAATACTTTTCATTAGATCAGGGTTGCATTTTATTTCATGTGTGAGTGTTTATACTTTGTGTGATGATGTGAACACAAACTGTCATGTTTAATTAGATTTTTTGACAGTCGCAACAAAACTCATTAGATTTCTATCTCACAAAGTATTATGGAATACGTAAGACTTGTGAGATAGTGTAATCTAGCCTTAAGTCTTTCAATTCGATTGTACTGTGTGTGCTCGAGTCTCTTGATTAGCTGTCAAAATTAATGTTTGTAGTTTTCTTTTGTAAAGAAAAGTTAAGTATTTTAAAAATTGTATTCTATTTCATTAAATTTTAAAATTAATTTAAAATCTTTCAATTCAGTTGATGAAGTGTGTGGCCAAGCATCAATTGAGTTGACAACTGAATTGGTCAATATCTGTGAAGATATTGACCAATAGAAATAAGTACTTTTGGTACTTTTTCTCTTTTTAATAAATTTGGTATACATGTAGTCTGTATGTGTGGTCCAGTGGCTAGAATATGGACAGTTAAATGTTCAAGAGTATCTGGTGTTCAAAATAATGTTTATTTTCGAACAATGATTTAGATAAAAAATATTTAAATACAAGTTTTATTTTCTTTTTTACAGGTGGCCAATGGTACGGTGTTGACATTACCAAGGAAGATATTGCCGATAATTTCCTAGAATGTGTATGGGAACCTTCAATCATAAAAATTAATGCTTTAACCGCTGCTGCTGAAGCCGCATGCATGATACTGTCTGTTGATGAGACCATCAAGAGTCCCAAGGCCGGAGATGCGCCCATGGCTGGTGCTCCAATGGGCCGCGGCATGGGTAGACCCATGTAAATAAAAACTATAAATGTCATTCTATTGAACTTTTTTTTAATCAATGTTCATTAATTAATATTCGTTAATTTTATATTTATCCAAAAACAAAAGTTTTTACCAATAATATAATTTAAAATTTAATTCTAAAACCCACTTAAATTTAGCATTATCATAAAACGCATTTATTCATCATTTTACTTAATACAAATCACTTCTTCTCTACTCTATTTAAAACAAATACAAAACACAACAAAAATATTGAAATTTTTAATAAAAAAAAGAGAAAACGTTTATAAAACACTGAACATACTTTTTTTGTCTTGTTATTTTTGGTAGAATAATAAGGAATATAAGTTTATTATTTTTTAATTAAATAAAATAAAGTTGAACATTTTTATAATAATACTTGAAAAATTTGTTTTTGCTTATTAAAACCAAGGCCCATCTATCATTCAATGGGCCTTGATTAAAACGTTAAGACGTTTTTGTGCCAAAAAATAAACGTGTGGCAACCTGGTTTTTATTGATGGCGTTGTTTTGTTTTCATTCGTTTACTTTGTTGCGTGTTTTTGTGTTTAGAATTTCGGGAACGTTGTGAAATTTTTAGAAAATCTATCAAAAAAATAAATAAATAAATAAAATTTACAGAAACAAATATTAAAAATGAAAGCGGCCGTTAAAAGACTTCCAGTGATTATAAAAAGTATCCAAACAAGTAAAGGAGAAATAGAATATAATGTGTATGATTTTATACAAGAAATAGAAAAAAAGCCGGTAACTAAAATAGAAGCGTTTAGGAAAAACACAATTTAAAATTTTTGTTGTATTTTCTCAAGGTTATATGGAATAAAACACATAGTGACCACAGAAATGTGGCTATATTTGAAAAAAATTGGAGTCTTATAGGTGCAATATTTGTACCATTCTTTGCAAAATTGGATAAAGCTGAAAAAACTCAAATCGGTAAATAATTAATATGTACATTGTTTCTTTAGTACTTATGTATGTACTTAATTTCATAATTTACTCCTAGTTGATGAATTAAAAGCGTCCTGGTTAGTGCTAGGAAAAACTCTAATAAAATCGCTATTAAAGGTAAAACAGGGCAAAGGTAATCACTGTCATTATTTACGTTATATGGAATTTTTCCTGAATTCTAAAAACATTTACCTTAAGGATATTGCCACTGAAGAGGAATTACAAGAACTATTAAACAATGAGATTAAACGTAGATCTTCGTATGGCTTACCACCTCCAAGAAATTTAAATAACAAAAGAAGACAGGAAAACGAAGACAATTATCCATCCACCAGTAAAATAATTAAAGCTAATACTGTCTCTAATACTAATTTACAACAAGGAGAATCCACTAACGAATCTTCTTCGAAAGATATTTCAAAACTTACTGCAAACACTTCTAAAACCATAACCGATATTTCTTATTGTGACCCAATGTTATTTTGTGAAACTACCACCCAACAAATAATAGATGATGATGGAGAACAAAGAGTGAATGGTATGGGAGCACGATATGATTGCCGCCAGCAACAACTTAATACGAACAGTAGGCTTCAAAACTTTACAGATCTATCTGCCACCACAAATTCGTTTAATTTGGCAGATAAACTAAAGGATCCTGATCAAGCTTTCTTTGAGTCTATAAAGCCTACTTTACGCAAGTTAAATGATTTGCAAAAGTTAGAATTTAAAATAGAAGTTTTAAAATCTTTAAAAAAATGTAAATTTTACTGATTCTAAGATAATAATAAAAGTAATATCGGTAACATAAATAAAATTTTATTTTATATCTTATTTTAAAACATTTCCGTTCTATTGCACGATGGTCCAAAAACTAATTTTTCTGGCAAATAATTGATTTTTTCATATTGTAGTGCGAGTAGTGTATTTTGGTGTTTGGCCGAATAATGTTTACGCTTGTAAATAAAAAGTTTAAAATAAATTTTTTAATGGATAATCAAGCTGAAGGTAGGTGTTTATAAATTGTAATAAACCAGGTTCAAAATGCTAATTAGATACAGAAAAATCATGCATATTTGAGAATGTTTTGTTTTGTTTGAAGGAATTTAGACTTAAAAAATGTCCAACTAGAAACCAAAGTCTAAAAAAAAATACGTTGTCGGTTTTATCATAGGTATTGTTTTTTTTTTTTTTTTTTTTTTTTTTTTTTTTTTTTTTTGTTGCTATAACTTACGATATTTTAAATTAAAGGAAGAAAAAAGCCCTTTTAAACTTAATTCTCAAGAAAATTAAGAATCAAACTCTTCGGAGTAAAGACCTAAATGAATGCTGTCATTCAGTGAGTTACTATGGTAAGCATTCACTACATTCGTACACAATATCGACAAATTGAATGAATGAAAACACACGACCATCCACAACAACACACTACCACTTTAATAAGGGAACTACTGTAGGTTATTTCGGCAAATTTGTTTAAAGATCAATCGATTTTTTATAAGAATCACTTTAAATTTTTTTTGAAAACGGCAACACTTAACCTCCCTATAACTCGAAAAATAAACATCATAAAAAAATATTTGGCACACTTACCGTAATGTATTTAAAATCATTCTGAAAGCAGTAAAAATTTCAAACAAATATCTTAATAAGGGAAATAATTAAATTATTTCATCTATTTTTTTGCTTTCTTGTTAATATCTTTTTTTTACGGAAATTAAGCAAGGCAAGAGTGAACATTTTCGTATGCAGAATTTGCTGCAATCACCAAACAGTGGCGTGTAGAGCTAAACAATACTTAATAAATTTTTAAATAGCAAAATGAATGCTTAATATCTTAGAAACCGTAAAAAGTTTTGCCAAACAGGTAAAAAATGTATATGTAAAAAAAATATATATAATTACTACACCATGGTACCTATCTTAATATCTTAATTAATATCCCCAATATATTTTAGTACCGAAAATCCTTCATTTTTAATAAAACTGATTTAAATTTTTTATTAACTTTGTCTCATTCATACCTGGAAAACCGGAAATGTTTCTTACTGTGTCCATAACTATATTCACTTGGGAAACCAATGTAAGGTTTGTCTTTCCAATTTCGTTTAAAAAGCCAAAATTTGCAGAAATTAACAACATTTGGTTCCGCAAATCAGTTTCATTCCAATATATACAGAGAAGTTATTAATAGCTAAAACTATATTAAAAAGGAAAAAAAGACGTTACTATGCCAAAAACAGAGAGAAGAGGTACTAACAGTCGTTACTTTATACAAAAACTATTTACATTTAGAAAGAAATAAGACGTTACAAACTATAATAGTAAAAAGTATTGTTGCATGAAGTGACTGTGACTGAGGAATTTGATCGTAAGAATACAGCTATGGAATTTTTGAGTGAAAAGAACTTAAACAAGCAAATAATAAAATACGTTGATAAAAAGGCTTAATACTAAAAACTTAAACACATAAAAATATAAAAAACAATTTAAAGAGTACGTTACAGTACCGCTAAGACAGATTAACTAAAAATCAAGAAAGAAAGTATAGTCGGTCAAGCCTGACCTGATGATATCCAAATCCACAGTATTTCAAAACAAATTTTCAAAAGTGTATGGCTATATAAATATGGATATGTTTTAAATTTAATTAAAATTGGTTTGATAGTGGGCATAAAGATCCTATTCCGGAAAGCAGCTTGTATGGGGGCCATATTAAATTATGGACCGATTCTCTCTTGTGCCAGTTAGAACCTATGTACCAAATTTAATTAAATTATCTTCAAAATTGCGACCTGTACTTTGCGCACAAGATTACATAAACAGCCAGCCAGCCGGGCGGACGTTGTTAGATCGACTCAGAAAGGGACCAATATTTTAAGGTGTTACACAAAGCAGCACAAATGCATAATACCCTCTCCACTTTTATGGTGTGGGTATAATAACATGTAGGGATAATATATGTTGTTGGGATGATATTGTAAAAGGGAACCACAATATATTACCATAACTTTGAACGATTTTTTTTAACCAGAGTTGTTAAAGCACAAAAAGTTTTGATTTTTTTTGTATTTATAAAAAAAAGTTGCACATCAAAAAAAAAACGATTTTTGTAAATAAGCCGATATTGCAAAAATAACTAAAAAAATCCGATATAGCCAAAGTAAGCAAAAAAAAAAAGCTCTAACAAAATAGCTAGTTTTTCTTGTTTTTTAGTGATCGGAATTTGTTTTCAATCAAAAACATACATCTTGTAAACCAAAAAATAAGCATTTGCTTTTTTTGGTTGGCCTACTTATGGCATTAATCGTCAAAATTACCATTAATCGTCCAACGTGGCAACCTGGTTGCTTACGTATTTTTCATTTTTCTATCCATTTGTTTTGTTTTCACTTTTTATTCGTTTAATTTGTAGCGTGTTCTTGTGTTTAGAATTTGAGTTTGTACCACAAAGTATATACTTTGTGGTTTGTACTGAAATCGCTATTAATAAAATTTAATAATTAAAAAAATTTTAGCAACAAATATTAAAAATGAAAACGGCCGGTAGAAATCCAGTGATTAAAAAAAGTATCCAAACAAGTAAAGGTGAAATAGAATATAATTTGTATGATTTCTTACAAGAAATAGAAAAAAAGCCGGTAACTAAAAAGGAAGCGTTTAAGAAAAACATACAATTTAAATTTTTTGTTGTATTTTCTCAAGGTTATTTGGAATAAAATGCATATTGATCATAGAAATGTAGCTATATTTGAAAAAAATTGGAATCTTGTTGGTGCCATATTTGTACCATTCTTTGCAAAATTGGATGAAGATGAAAAAACCCAAATCGGTAAATAATTTCTACATTGTTTCTTTAGCAAGTATGTAGTTCATATTTTACTCCTAGTTGATGAATTAAAGGCTTACTGGTTAGTGCTACGAAAAACTTTACGGCAGTCGAAGTTAAAAGCCGAAAAGGGCCAAGGTAATCATTGTCATTTTTTATGTTATATGGAATTTTTCCTGAATTCTAAGAACATTTACCTTAAGGATATTGCCACTGAAGAAGAGTTGCAAGCACTATTAGACAATGAGATTAAACATAGATCTTCGTTAGGATTACCACCTCCAAAGAATTTATATAGAAACAAAAAAAAGGAAAACGAGGAAATTTATCCATCCACCAGTAAAATAATTAAAGCTAATACTGCCTCTAATCATAATTTGCACCATGGAAAATCCACTAATGAATCTTCTGAAAAATATGTTTCAAATCATACTGCAAACACTTCACAAACAATAGCCGATATTTCTTATTGTGACCCAATGTTATTTTGTGAAACTACCACCCAACAAATAATAGATGATGATGAAGAACAAACCGTTGATTGTACGGGAGCACAATTTGATTACCGACAACAACAACTTGATGCGAACAATAGAGTTAAAAAGTTTATAGATAAATCTGAAAACACAAATTCGTGTAATTCAAAAGATAAAATAAATGATGCTGATCAAGCTTTCTTTGAGTCTATAAAGCCTACTTTACGCAAGTTAAATGATTTACAAAAGTTAGAATTTAAAATAGAAGTGTTAAAATCTTTAAAAAAATGTAATTTGTATTGATACTAAGATAACAATAAAATTTAATGATGATTATTTAAAAGTAATATACCTAACATAAATAAAATTTAATTTTACTTCTGTGGTTTTCATTGGTTGTTAAGTTTTGAAAATAAGAAGAAAATATACGGACCTCTGGAGTTTTCATATGTATGCATATATATGTATGTATATGAGATTTTCCACTACATTTCTGAACTTATATGGCCAATTTTGGTATAATTTTAAATAAACAACATTTATTAAAAAGGTTCTTAACCTATTAAGAAGCGGGGATGAGTTTGCGAAAATACAAGAGTTTTTAGTGGAGCATAGCAATTACAATGCTGAGAATTTTTAGTTAGCAAAGCTAGTGTTTTGTTATACCATAGAGGGGAAATCTTTGCACACGGTCAAGGGCCGTCTATGCGGAAAAGCTTTACGTAGCGAAGCCGGTGGAGAAAACTCTCGTTCGGCCAAAGGCCGGCTATCCAGAGAAGCTTAAGTTATTGAAGCCGGTGTTTTTAATATATAATAATTTTTATTTTTCACGCTTTTATTGGAATAAACTACATCTGTAAGACTTTACCTAGCGCACTTCTACATTTTGATGTGAAGTTTTGTAAAAACTATAAGGAGAGCTCGAGTTACAAATTTGGAAATCCAGAAAGATCTATTCAAAAAGTTTTAATTTATGCATACCAATATTGGCTATATATTGTCACCTAAAGTGCAAAAGCAAAAAATTTTACAAAATCAATAAAAAAAAGTCGCCATTTTTGATCGCAGGGGTTTAAAATTTTTTGTGAACATGTATTTTAATAAAACGAATAAAAATCAATCAAAAGCTCTATTTCCAATTGTTTTGTTGTTACGCCCTTTTGCATTTAAGGTGCGATATGTACGTTCAGACATGTAGGAGAAAATCTAATGTACAACAAAGCGTCCTACACACTTGAAATATAATGGTTCAATTTTTCGTATTGTACAATTATATCGCCAATGTGTATGTGATATTTGAAGGTGGTACAACATATTGGCAACAATCAAAAGACATGATTTTTATTGCGCAACGAGAAGAAGTACAATATACTGTTAAATGTTTTGGCAACATTGTACAATGTTGATTTGCTTATAGGTAATTTTTATTTAATGAAAGTTGCGCCATATTTAATTGAAGCCATTGTGCCACTACCCAGCCTTTACACATGCAAGTAGTGGCATGTCACTGTTGTATACATATGTATTATCAAAGAAAAATTGTTCGAAATTGTCGAATCTTATGCCATTTGCTTTTGTGTTTACATCAGTGACGTCCAAAAAGTAAATTGTGGTTGTATTGCTTCATATTAGTATTAGTGAAAAGAGAGACCCAGTGGTACAGCGTGCTAGCTCTGTACGTGTATATTCGCTAGCCCTTTCAGAACTACCGCTAGTCCCACTAAAATCTACCTCACATGCTTTTGAGTGGCGAATTTAACATGGTGATGTCATTGGAGGTGCCTTCCATAAGGGTTAGCTACTTATATCTACAAAACGTGATAGCAAAAAGCAAGCAAGTCCTATTATCACAAGAAAAAGCTGTAAGTCCAAAAAATCTTTTATCTAGGCTTATATTTATTTTTTTAATTTTGCTTCTACACACATAAAAAACAAAAAAAAGACCTTTTCAGAATTCCAATATGTTTACATAGAAAAAGTTTGATTGCTTTTTGTCTCTCCTATAAAATTTTAAGATATGGACTAAGAGCCATTGCATATTAAACCAGCGATGTAAAAATTCAATTTCAAAATTACCACTCGTGACAAACATAAATTTTTTCTTTTTTACAGAAACGCCTCTATATATCTTTAAATTAAGAGGCAGAACATAGTCAAACTTCGTGTTTTATTTTTCATTTCCTCATCTTTTGTCCTTTTTATTTAGCTTAATATTATTCAAGAATACTTGTTAAAATATTTTTTTTAATGTACTAAGTAACAAAATAAAAAAATAAAAGAATGTATCTAAAAATATGTTCCTTAGTTCCCCTGAACTAAAGTTTTTTAAAAAAAACCTCAAGCTCAACAATTTATAAATACTTAAAATATCTTTCCTTATCCTTAAAAGTTTTCATTAAATTCGAAATTGAATTGTTTTATTTCTCTTAGTTTCGAAGGTGCGATTGTTTTTTTACAAATTAATTTCTATGTAGACATTTCATTCATTAAGTATTCACTTTTAATATTCGCAAATATTTTAGCGAATGTAAGTGTGGTTGCAAATAGCAAAAATAAGGGGCAACGAGGCTGTTAGGACTCATAGTATAGGGGTTTTTTTTAAATACTACATTAGTACTTAAATACTATGGTATTTGAAAAAATTTTAATTTCTAAATAAAAATAAAACGAATATTTACGTATTTTTAGGCAATATATTGAATATGAGATAATACTTTGAAAATTTCCTACATTTGCCTTAAAATAAAAAATCTGTAATTTTTCCCTAAAAACAGGAAGTCATTTTAAATTTTTTGGCTCTTGTATTATAAATCATTTAAAAATAAGAGGGAAGATGTTTTAAGAAGGCATTTTGATAACATTCATTGTAATATAAATTAATTTAAAGTGAAAGAAAAAGAACACCTTTTCGAAAACCAAAAAACATTTTTACAGAAATCAAAAGGCCATAGTTTTGGTTTTATAGAAACTCTTCCCTTGTACCGCATTATTATTGCCTGGCATTGTATGTTTTGAAATATTTTTATTTCGAAAAAATAGTTTGACTAACTGTACATATACATACATAAATAAAAGCTTCATAGGTCCATAACTCGAAACCAATGCGTTTGCACAAATTTTACCACTTTATATTTTTTTCTTATTTTTCAATTTACAATCAACCTATGTACTTTTTTGGCCCGGATTGGACACAGGGCAACCCGGGTCTACTTAGATTGGATAGGAGTGGTCTTTGGACACTTATAGGGTTATTGACGGGTGATTGTTCTGTTAGGGCTTTTACGAGTAAATGGGACAATACCGTACCGGACTTCTGCAGATTATGCGATGATTCTGAGGAGCCAGACACGATTGAGCATGTACTGTGCCACTGACCTAGGATTCAGGGTCTCAGACATAAATGGCTAGGAGATAGATTTCACGACGAACTGGGATGTATCGCTGGATGTAATTCAGTCGATCTACAGGGGTTTGTCAGAGAAATAGGACGGTTGTTTCTGTTAAGGGGACTGTAGACGGGGTAATTGTTCTACGTAGTACCTTCTAACTACCTTCATTCTTTAAATATCTGTTATTTCTTTTATTCTTCACTTCTCTCTTTTTTTTACCTCTTTATTGAAGGGATTCACAACAACATGCATTTTGTTTGTGTAAAATTCCTCGCCGTTGTCAAAATCTTACTACTACACAAGGTATATTTACACAAGGTAAACTCGTTGGCCCATATGTTTGTCAGCTGTTTACCCATAGTTGGAACCACAACGTCAAATTGCGTGTATATGAGCCAAAATTTGTACATGTGTGCGTTAAATTGTTTTTGTTTTATATGAAGACAATTTTGACAACATGGTTCCTTTTATAGAGCAAATTGTCTACACTCCCAAATGAGTCTACCTTGTGTAAATATACCTTGCTACTACATAGGGAAAACAAAAGGAAAAATGTGTTTTGTGTACATGGCAAAAAACCAAAAACGTAAACAAAAATATACATGTATACCCTGCAGATAAAGAGACTAGTCCATACATGCATGTAAAGAGTAGTCCATAAAGGAGTAGGAGTACTCCAAAACTACTCCAAATATATGGCTAAAAGGTGGTCCATTTAACATTACGATGTCCTAGGAGGGGACCATATAACCCACCGAAGTAGTCCCTAAACTACTCCATGGAGTACTAAAGTGGGTTAGTTTGAAAAGTACTCCATGTCACTACAGTATGGAGTACACTAAGCCGGTAGTTTAAGCATTTTTAATTTTTTACTAATCGCCTTTTATGGCGTGCCCTGTAGTCTATTATTGCTATTATTAAATATGTATATTTACTTGGTATTTTTAATTTGTTTACTTTTTTTTCACAAATTCCACAAACTTTCACTTTTAAATAAACAATAATAATGGTCACTATCAGGGCTATCAATACTGTAAACTATAGAAAATTATACATCATGCAGTTGTTGGCAGCACTGCTTGTTAATTTCTTTTAACATGGTCCATATTACAGTTGATTGGACCATGTTGTAAGTAGTCCATTTAAGCCACAATGGACCACGTAGTCCAATATTATCTGTAGGGTAAGGAAAATGTAAACAACTTTTGACATCGTTGAGGAATAAACATCTGGCTTCTTGCGCAGACCTATTGGATAGACCTTGGTTCAAATCGAAAGCGCATGAAGACGTGAGGGAATATACTACGTATATGTATCCCCATACCGAACTTACTAAAATTTGTTTTTGTTTTAAGTATGTACACTTTTGCGCTCGCGTTCTACAAACAGGCAGTTAACTTTTTTATATCGTCGGTAGGTCAAACCAATAAAAATGAATAAGTACAAAATTTGTCATGAAAAAATCGTCAAATTGATGGCAATAATCGTCAAAATGACGATAAATAGTCTAACATGGCAACCGTGGCTGCTTTTTTCTATCCATTTGTCTTGATTTCAACTTTTATTCGTTTACTTTGGAGCGTGTGTTTGTATTAAGAATTTCGAGTTTGGTTTCTACTGAAATCTTAATAAAATTAAATAACTAAAAAAATTTTCGAAGCAAATATTAAAAATGAAAACGGGCGGTAGAAATCCAGTGATTAACAAAAATATCCAAACAAGTAAAGGAGAAATACAATATAATGTGTATGATTTCATACAAGAAATAGAAAAAAAGCCGGTAACTAAAAAGGAAGCGTTTAAGAAAACCATACAATTTTAATTTGTTGTATTTTCTCAAGGTTATTTGGAATAAAATGCATATTGATCATAGAAATGTGGCTATATTTGAAAAAAATTGGAATCTTGTTGGTGCCATATTTGTACCATTCTTTGCAAAATTGGATGAAGAGGAAAGAAGGCAAATCGGTAAATCATTTTTACATTCAGCCCAATTATGAAAACAAATTCCCCGGCAGTTTTTTCGCTTTTCCCATTTTTACAATTGAATTTACATAAGAAAAATGCCAACAAAATCGCGGGGAATTTTTTTTCTAATTGGCTGAATGTTTCTTTAGCAAATATGTATGCATTTCATATTTTACTCCTAGTTGATGAATTAAAGGCTTACTGGTTATTGCTACGAAACGCTTTACGGACGACGATATTAAAAGCAAAAAAGGGCAAAGGTAACCATTGTCATTTTTTATGTTATATGGAATTTTACCTAAATTCTAAGAACATTTACCTTAAGGATATTGCCACTGAAGAAGAGTTGCAAGCACTATTAGACAATGAGATTAAAAATAGATCTTCGTTAGGTTTACCACCTCCAAAGAATTCGTATAAAAACAGAAGACAGGAAGACGAAGATGATTATCCATCCACCAGTAAAATAATTAAATCTAATACTGCCTCTAATCATAATTTACACAATGGAAAATCCACTAATGAATCTTCTGCAAATGATGTTTCAAATCATACTGCAAACACTTCACAAACAATAGCCGATATTTCTTATTGTGACCCAATGTTATTTTGTGAAACTACCACCCAACATATAATAGATGATGATGAAGAACAAACAGTTGATGGTACGGGAGCACAATATGATTACCGACAACAACAAATTGATGCGAACAATAGGGTAAAAAAGTTTACAGATAAATCTGACACCACAAATTCGTCTAATTCAACAGATAAAATAATTGATGCTGATCAAGCTTTTTTTGAGTCTATAAAGCCTACTTTACGAAAGTTAAATGATTTACAAAAGTTAGAATTTAAAATAGAAGTGTTAAAAACTTTAAAAAAATGTAATTTGTATTAATAACAAGTAAAATTGATTATATGACATAAATAAAATTTTATTTTTTTATTTTATTTACATTTTAGTTCAGTTGTTTTAGTTTATACATTTAATAGAATTCGCTGTTGTTGTTTTGAACGGTTGTTTATAGTTAGAGTACCTAGCTCAATGTTGGAATAATTTACCAGTGGACGTTCGTATATTCTCTCATTCAAATAACGCATTCCGATTAAAAATTATGGTATACTTTTCAGGATTAAGAATTCTTTTGATTTTTCCCCCCTTTTGCCTAATTCTATGTTCAATGAGTTTAGCATGGCATTATTTCAGACAGAATGTTCTGTAATGGTATACATACATATCTACTTGACTTATCTATTTTTTTATTCTGCGCTACTACTTTGGGACCTGTTAATTGGGGCTGGGGAGCCATTTGTGTTTGTATTATTACAATTGGTTTTATATACTTGAATAAATACATATTTGAATATTTATTGTATCCATTAATAATATTTTGCTTTTGTAATATATTTTTTATTGGCCTTAATAGGTTTTTGTATATTACTTATATCTATATATAAGGCAAAACAGTTAAGAACACTTTCCTCCTCTGTATGTCAACCGATTTGAACAAAATATACACCATTTGAAAGAAATTTACTTACAGAAAGAAGTACGCAATACATATGTTATTAAAATCTGTTCAGTATTTTCCGAGCTATAAGCGTTCAAATTTGCTACTAACACATACGCAGAAAACATAAATACAAAATTTGTTTTTTTCAATTATCAAATAATAACATTTTTTATAAACCGGTTTTCGAATATTTCGACTATATAAATACGGGAAGCTAAATTTCTTTTTCTACTTTTCCGTGCTGCATGTGATAATTTTTAAATTTTCTATATTGAACTAAGAAACATAATAGTATATGTAGGTGCAGGGTTCTGAGTGAAGGAAAACCTATAAGATGAAAAATGTTGACCCCTATTCTGCGTTTCGATTCGGATCGAAATTTTCTCCGTTTTTTGCAACTTTGGTATTCTGTGCCCATATTCTGTAACTCCCGCGTTGAAAAACTTTTCGATTGAAATGTGAGAACTGAAACAAAAATACCATAAATTGAAACAAACATGTTTTTCTCACTAAACTGTTACTGTATCATTTTTGGTGTGTAATAGCTGTAACGTAAGGAAATTACTAGCCAAAAATGTTTCAGTAACAGTTAAGTGAGAAAAACATGTTTGTTTCAACTTATGGTATGTATTTTTGTTTCATTTCTCACATTTCAATCGAAAAGTTTTTAAACGCGGGAGTTACAGAATATGAGCACAGAATACCAAAGTTGCAAAAAACGGAGAAAATTTCGATCCGAATCGAAACGCAGAATAGGGGTGGTTGTTACTTTTTCGTCTTTACGTTTTCATCTGGTACGTTTTAAATTTTTGTTAATATTTGACCTATAAAGGTAACTTTAAAAATGCATGGTCCTGGGTGAATAAGAGCATGTAATGGGAGCTTTTGGGTACTTTAATAAAGTTTCGTTATTATTAGACATAGAAAAATAAAAATAATCATGCAATGTCCTGAGTGACAATCTATAAAGGAGATATTTTGATCATTTTTTGTTTTTCAATTGATTTTTTCTGATATTTTTTATATTGAACTTATAAAATTAAATTAACTTACGTGGAAGTAAAACTATGAGCCGCCAAGTCGATGCACTAAGACGGAAAAAATGCTCGAAGCATGTAAATTCTTTTATACTTAGATGCACTATTTTTTCTTCATATGAACATAAAAATTTATGGTCGAATTGACCATAAGGCGAACACTAGTTAAAATAAATAAATACCTACCTTAGTATTGTGGGGTTTTTCTTGAACTGTTGCTTTAATTCAAATTTTTAAAAGTTATTTAAAAGTTTCTTAGGAAAGTCTTGAAATTGTGAGCTATTTTAGTAACGCACACAAATTTTATATTGCAATCACAGTCTTACGTTTTTCGCCAAATTCAATGTCAAAAATAATTTTATTAAAAATATTTTTAATAAATCCTAATCGCTTAAATTCGCCAAAAATAGAAAAAGTTAAATTTTTATTTAAATCAAAGCAAAAATAATTTTTCAACACAGAAAGGGTACAATGTTTACTTTTAAATATGTAGTTTATAATAGTCAGTCAACTTGAAGTAGCAATAAAATGTTTTCTTGGTTAGTATTAAAAAAATATTGGATAGTATGTGTTTACCATTATTTATTTTTTAATAATGGGTGATTTTTTAAGAGCTATAGGAAAGTTAAAAAAACATAAAGTTTAGAAAAATGCATGAAATCTTTATTTGAATCGATAGTACGGTCCATATAATTTAATGTTTGAAGATTATTTCATGCAAATGTTGACCGTGACTGCGCCTCAAATAATCCATCCGCTTAGTCCAATTTTGGCATACTCTTTCCAACATTTCGGCCGGTATCTCATGAATAAATGCTTCAATGTTGTCTTCCAATGCGTCAATTGAAGCGGGCATGTGTGTATAGACATGAGCTTTAACATAGCCCCACAAAAAATAGTCTAAAGGCGTTAAATCGCACGATCTAGGCGGCCAATTGACCGGTCCCGAACTTAAAATAAAATGTTCACCGAACTCGCCTCTCAATAAGTCAATTGTTAAGCGTGCTGTGTGGCATGTGACACCGTCTTGTTGAAACCACATGTCATGCAAGTCAAGCTCTTGCATTTTGGGCAAAAAAAAGTTGGATATTATCTCACTGTAGCGCTCACCATTTACAGTTACGTTACGATTCGCATCATCTTTGAAGAAGTACGGTCTAATGATGCCACCAGCCCATAAACCACACCAAACTGTGACTTCTCCTGGATGCATTGGTAGCTCTTGCAATGCTTCGGATTCAATTCTTGCACCAGCTGTATTTTGGTTCATATTCCTACTGAATACTTGCAGTATGAAATTTTTAATAAGTTAGTGCAATGAATTTTTAAGTTTCGTTATTTTGTAACTAATTTTACATAGGTATTTAAAAGTAAAAGCAAATTTTTATTTTTTTAATTTACTTATATAAATATGTGAATGTAAATTTGTCTGTAAAAATCTTGAAGTCAAATAAATTTTTTATTTTTTTTTCTTTATGTCCTCTATTTTTATTTTCAAAATAATTAAAATTATCTTTTATTTATTTATTTATTTATTTATTCAATATAAGTAATATACAAAAGCCTATCAAGGCCAATAAAAATATATTACAAAAGCAAAATCCTGAATATTATTAAAGGATACAATAAATAATCAAAAATTCATTTATTCAAGTATATACACATAATTATAAAACGGTAAATTCGTTCTCGATTCTAAAAACAAATGCGTAACTCACCAAAAACATCCAACAAAATCGGCAACTTGTTTATACAAAAAAATTGTAATTATTTTATGAGACCGGCAACCCTGTGATTTAGTTTTACTTTGTGCTTATTTTCGCTTTTGTTTACATTTTTCGCAGTCTATAGAATACATAACTCAGTGTTGCTGGTTTAATTTTTTATTTTTCTATCAATATTATTCAAGATTTACAAATAAGTTTAAAATGGTTCTTGCTCCAAATGTGGTTCGATCAATAAAAACTTCTAAAGGTGAAGTAACATTCACAGTTTATGATCTTTTACGAGAAGTAAAATGCAGAGAGGTAAGCTTGTTAAAATTCCGCCAAAATAGAAAATAGAATTTTAGACAAAATAAACTTTTAGCGTTTTTTTATTTTTTGTTCATTTATTTTTTAGAATATTTGGCAAGTATACCATATTGATCATATGAGTCGATCGGACTTAAATAATAGTTGGCGTAGTGTTGCTCATGCCCTAGTAACTCACTTTAATGAATTTGATGAGGAAGATCAAAATATTATAAGTAATTATTTCTAAAAAATTTGAAATATGGTCCCTATTACGGTTAACAACTCAACTCTTGTTCAATTTAAATTTTGCAGCTTTGTATACTGCATAATGCAATAATGTTAATGCGTTTTACACTGTTTAGAATCCTGTGCTATTGGGGTTAACAAAAACTTGAAACATTTACAACTTATCACTAGCTGTTATACATAATGTTAAGTTGTCAAGTTTAAACTCAACTGAGTTGAGTTGTAAACCGTCATAGGGGCATAAGTAAAAATATCTTTTAATATCTCTTAACAGCTTCTAAAATTAAAAATATCTACAAAGTTCTTAAAGATAATTTGATTCTTTCCATAAAATACAAGAAATCGGGTGACAAGAGGTATAGAATATACAATTATGGCCGACGTTTAGATTTTGTATTACAGGATCGCGGCTTAAAACTGGAGGAAGTCTTCAGTCAAGATGAGCTGGAGGAGATGGATTTGTTTGAGAGAAGATTTAAACAAAGTTATGCACCAAACATAAATAAATATAGCAATGTGGAAAAGGCTTTTCCAACAGAAGAGAGTTCTTTATGTGAGCAAATGTACCAAAACGAAATACAACTTAACAATAATCAAGATTATGGTGGTGTTATCAGAAATGTACAATATAAGAATCATACACATATAACAAAAGAGCCTGAACAGGCATTTTTTGATTCGTTAAAACCTTGGCTACGCAAAATGAATGAAGCTCAAAAGTTGGACTTTAAAATCGAATTGTTAGAAAGCCTTAAAAAATATCAAAATTGAGTTTTCTTCTATTTTTAATTCGAAATAAGTAAATATAGTTTTGAAAATTACATAAAAAATAAATAATTTTATAAACAAAAATGTTGATTTTTAATTTTACTTTTTGGACTTGAATGTATTTAAAAATATATACTTATCCATACAGTATACTCTCTTTGATATAACAAACATTCTAACTCAGTTGCGGCTGAAATTTTTTTACTTTCATAACGGCTTCCTTACTTTGTATATAAACGAAGTATCATACATACTTTTAATTAATTTAAAATGCCTAATTATCTCATACGATATAAGATCGACGAAACTCGGCTGTCTAATTTTCCATGACTGGCGCATCAATGAATAAATCATTCTTTATTTGACCTATGACATGGGTTATAACGGATTTAAGGGCCGCTGTGGTTTATTCACACTGCCTTGCAGATTAAGAAAACCCAGCAAGAAAAAGATTAACGGGGTCATATAGCACGATCTCTACCACACATTTTGGTGTAAATATTATCTATTTCAGTCCAAAGTAAGTTGGTAAGGATATTATTTAATTAAAATGTCATTGGCTTTAACAAAATGGACGATCAACTGACAAAGTTCGGCAGCCCCTGTATGATAACTAAAAAATCTTTAAAATATTAAAAGTTGACATCACTTGCTTGTGTTTTGTTTACAAGCAAAATTTTTTGCTCGTGAAAGAAAGTGCTAATAATTATTGTGGATGTTTTTAATTATTTATTCTGTTAAAAATGGGTTCAGAAAGGGAATTAAGAACTAGTAGAGGGACAATTTCGTGTTCGATCTATGAATTATTAAAAGAAATTGAAATGAGACCAGTAAGTATTAAAACGGTGTGAAAAACAAAAATGTTCGTCTAAATGCTGCCAGATGTTTATATATAAAATCGTAATTTTTAAATTTGGCGCGGTGGTCTTTTTGAAGTACGTATGTGATTAATTTTCGAATCTTTATTTTAGGTCATTTGGAATCATGAACATGTTAATCGGAGAAATCGTTTGATGTGCTGGCATGATGTCATTCGCGTATTTGTACCTTTTTTTGATGAATTAACAGTTGAGGAACAAAATAAAATATGTATGTAAATATATAAAATGTATGTGTTTGTCGTTTGAGAAAAAATTAAAAATTATTTATAATAATAAAAAAAAAATAGATTTGGAAGTGGCCATGATTTGGAAAAATGTAACAAACTTGTTAATGAAAAGTATAAAAATAAAAAATAGCGGCGATCCTAAATACAAACCCTATCGTTATGCTCATCACATGGAATTCTATTTAAATTATAGAGGAATAACACTTAATGAAGTTGGTACACCCGAAGAGTTTGAACAAAATGATGAAATTGAAAGAAAACGCGATGCAAAAAATATTTTAAAGGCAAATAGGTTGAAACGAGTAAATGCATTGAAAAAACCAAAAGAAAATGGCATACAAAATTTTAGTGAACATCTATTGGCTTGTGACAACAGCTACGATTCTTCGCATTTTTTTAAAACTACAGCACAAAACGGCTTTAATTCAAAAAATCTTGATTTTAAGAGTGGTGATGTAGAAGAAAATAACTACAACTATAATGCTTTGGGTTTCAAGTGCGATGACTATAATGATACTGAAGATCCTGATCAGGATTTTTATGATTCCATCAAGCCTATAATAAGTAAATTAAATGGAGCTCAAAAGATAAATTTTAAAATAGCATTTTTAGAAACATTAAAAAAATATCAAGCACAAAATGTTTAAATAAATATTTTAATTTTTTAAATAAGTTGTAATACTTTTTTTTAATTTAAAAGTGGAATTAAAAATTACAAAAAAAAAATAAAACTTATTTTTAAGTTCAACAAAAATTTAAATATCTTAACAGTATGTCCATTTACATACTCTCTTTTATTCAATCCTATTTTTTTATTGCTTAGTATAAAAGGGAATCTCTCATCTCCATTATCCCAATTACTTTTGACGGGTATCATTATTTATATAGATTTCTATATAACTGGAGAACGGCAAGAGCCAGTTTCTAAATAAGGTACAATCCATGGTTATCAATACACAACACCCAACAAAATTGTGGTGGGATTTGAGAAGTAAGCGAGGCACAAAATAGATTTATTATGTCTATAAAACAGTACGAGAAAATGTGTCTGAATTAAGTATTGAGTTATCAATACACGAAATCCGTCAAAAAGTGGGCTGGAGTAAATAAGTGGGTATGTAACCTCCCATAAAAAGCCAATTTAGATTTCTGTATATCTAG
This sequence comes from Pollenia griseotomentosa, assembly GCA_963931875.1. Taxonomy (NCBI): domain Eukaryota; kingdom Metazoa; phylum Arthropoda; class Insecta; order Diptera; family Polleniidae; genus Pollenia; species Pollenia griseotomentosa. Next base: position 254,093,621 of record OZ007560.1, on the reverse strand, counting down.
AGAATGTTAGCAGCCAGTTTCCATATTTGGTACGAATAGCTAAGTTATCTGATAAAACGTGGGCTGAATTTTAGAAGACATTATAAATTTCTATATCTCTTAAAGACGGCTATATTAAAAATTGCCAAATTTGGTCTACATAGATAACTTCGTTATCAAACGAGATTTGTAGCGATTAACCCAGTGCGCTTCGCTAGTATTTAATAAGTTGTTTTAATTACGAAAACATTTAACACAATCGGGCATGTTCTGACAATCGCAAAACGCTCAACATTACATAATAGGTGTTCTGTAGATCGCAATGTCAAATCGCAAAAGTATGCTCAAGGGAAATTTAGGAAACTATAGCAGATCTCAAGCTAAACGCACGAGTATCCAAACACCATAAAATAAATGTGTCGTTTTGCGAATGCAAATCGTGCGATTGTCAGAACATGGCCGAATAATTTTTAAGTCTTTTAATTATTCTTAGAATACAATTTTTCCAATTTTTATTCGACCTTTAAAATTCAATATTAAATTAAAATGATTAAGCTCGAGGTCTGTTGTATATAAAATTTTTCTTTATTTGTTTCCGATATTTCGATATTCTTTGAATATCATCATCAGGGAATGTTTAATTAAAATTAACATTAACCACAATAAAGAAGTAATAGCTCTTGACGTTTCAGCATTAAAAACTATACTTAGAATACATTATATGTATATAAAAAATTGTATTTCCATCATAATATTTTAAAATCTTTAAAAAAGTAAATGTATGATAAAAATGCGTCTTAATAATACGCATTTGTTTATAGTCTGGCAATCTTTTTATTTTTTTTTACTTCATCCCATGGTGAAATAAACAGGTGGCAGCACTACGCCAGATGACGATTTTTTGCTCTTGCATTGTTTGTCTAGGTTTATGTCAAAGTTTTTTTTATGTTTACAAAAATTCCACGTTTTGTGCTGTGATTTTTGTTTTTTATTAAAGTTTTTGATAATTTTGATAAGATATTGACCATAATTAAATAAAAATTGGCTAAAAATTTATTTATTTCATCACGTTCAGCGGCATGCTTTGATTTTTGTTTAATGTTTTTTTTGACGTAAACGGTTATGTAGTTTCCATTTTTGTTGTAATGTTGTATTTGTTGCCGTAACGATGCCACCTGCTTATTCCACCATGCTTCATCCTGCTCGCTTGCAGCTGCTTGTTATCTTATGTATGTATTTCGTTTTGGCTTCTATTCAATATTGTTGTGCTCTGTGATATTGTTTTATTTGAGGCATGTAAAGTTGTGATTTTGTGTAAAAAATAAAATATAGATTTTAATATTATAAAGTAATTCACGTTTTTTTTACATTAATTAAATATTTGAAAATGAGTAGAATGGATGAAATAAGAGTTATTGAAACAAGCTGTGAAGAATTTGAATATACAACAATAAATTTGCTAAAACAAGTCGAAAAGCAACCGGTAAGTCCGGGGTCTATGTATGTATATTACTTTGTGTTTATTTGCGATAATTATCGCAATGAGTGTTTATATTATATGTACATGATCAAGCCATGACACACAATATTAAACTTTTGTTAAAAAATTTTTCCTAACACTATATACATACATATGATTCCACTATGAAGAATTCAAAAGCCTTAAAAATACCAATATTGACCATAGTCGTTCAGAAATGTGGTGGAAAATCGCATATATTCATACATATGTATGTATATGAAAACTTCAGACGTCCATAGAACGCTAAGTATTAGTATTCTGTGTTTATAACTCGAAAGCAATGCGTTTGCAAGACCATTTTATAGTTTCTTATTTTTCAATTTTCTGTCATCCTGTGTACTTTTTTATTTCGAAATACGTCCATAAACTAAATTTACGACACTTACAAAACCCCATTTGCATTTTTAGCTGTTTTGACAAAAACAAGATTTTTCCTAAGAAAATATGTATGTATGTACAATGTTTCTCACGATGTACAGTGGGGTGGACGGTATGCAAAGTGAAGATTAACTCACTGCGATAATTCGTACCCCGTCAATTCGAAAACCTCAACAATTTTAAATAAACTTCTGGTCTCTTGAGAAAAACTCTTTAATTCCCATACAATTTGGTACCCTCGTTTATTCGTATTTTTTTTTATAATTCAAAATCTAAGGAGACCCCTCTAATTAGGCATGTTTTATTAGTTGTTGAAAATAAATTAATAAAGCGTTCTTACTCGCAAACAACCACTTACATATATATAATTCGTAACAAAAACCTATATGTTTTAAAACAAATACAAGGGCAACGTTTTTATATCCTTCACCGAAAGTAAAAGGGTATATACATATTACTTAGTCATTCCGTGCGTTACTTCCACAATATTGATAATAGACCCTATAAAGTATAATATTCTGGATCCTTATGAGAAGAGAAGTTCAAATCCGGCTGACCGTCTGTCCGTGTGTATTTTGAAATGGATTTTCCAGAGATTATGACGACTAGTTTGTTATATCCCACCAAACAATTTTCGGAGCGCTCCTAAATATTACTCTTAAAAGATACCATTTCTTGAGGGTTTTATGATTACCCTCCTAATTTATGAACAATTCTGATTGATTTGGGAGCCTGTAGAATTCAGGACTCCTAAAAGATTCATATTTAGGAGCACATTCCTAGAAAACTCTTATTTATGAGGGTTTTCTGAGGGGCAACGGTAGTTTGTTTTCTTATTCTTAATAATTTCAATATTTTGCGTTTGTCTGTCATTATTGTGATCATTTTGCACTGTTCGGTTGAGATTTTGATAAGTTCCAGTATATGCGCTGAACAAATGCTTATTATTCATTTATTTTATTTATTTTTTAACCTTTTCACTAATATTTTTTGTGTACTTTATGTGTGAATAGTTGACTAAACATTGTCCTTATAAATCTTTTCATTAGACAAAACTATCCATTTGAAGCCTTTGTTAAAAGAAAATTAGGTGGTTTTGTTCGTTGAAATTGGTTTAAAATGATTATTATTTCCATGCACAAAACATATATTAATAAAACTTTTCCCTTAAAAGCTAACAAGCATAAATTTACAAATAAAATGAATACCCTAATTTCAAGAAAAAGAAACACTCCTATATCACTCTTTTTTGGCTCCGAAATCCCTGTTTTATGACTCTTAAGAGGTTTTTATGGTTGATTTGTGAGCAAAAAGGCTCACAATTTTCCATACAAATCGTTAAATTTAGGAGTCCTAAAATGCTCATATTCAGTACAAAATTTTTTGACGGTTTCATAGGAAAACACGCTCATTTCTGAGGGTTTTAGGAGCTTTTTTCTGAGGAGTCCTAAAAGACTCTTTTGGGACTCATATTGTTTGCTGGGATATTTATGTCACATACTCTGTTAAAGTTTGCTATTTTTTTGTTTTCCGTTTATCTGGAGAACGGCAAGAGCCAAGCTTCCAAATTAGGTACAAGCATCTTTGTTATCAACACGCAACATCCGAAAAATTGTGGGCGGGATTGGAGAAGTGGGCGTAGATTTATTATACCCATTATATACTATGCATTTGTGCTGATGTGTGTAACGCCTTAAAATATTGGTCCTAGACCCACCTTAAAGTATACCGATCGACTCAGAATCACTTTCTGAGTCGAACTAGCGACGTCCGTCCGGCTGGCTGGCTGTCCATGTAACCTTGTGCGCAAAGTACAGGTCGCAATTTTGGAGATAATTTGATAAAATTTGGGAGATAGGTTCTAATTGGCACAAGGACCAAGCCTATTGAAAATGGGCCGAATCGTAGGACCACGAGGGAAGATAGGGGGAAATTTCTTCCTCTCAGAAACTATCAAACCGATTTTAATGAAATTTAAAACATAGATAGATCCATATCTATATGGACACATAAGCTATACAGTTTAAAAAAAATAGGACCACAAGGGGAGATAGGGGCAATTTTTGCCTCTCAAATTGATTTAATTGAAATTTAAAACATAGATAGATCCATATCTATATGGACACATAAGCTATACAGTTTTTCAAAAATAGGACCACAAGGGGAGGTGGGGCAATTACTGCCTCTCACAAACTTTCCAACCGATTTTATGAAGTTTATAAACATAGATAAATCCATATTTATATGGACACATAAGCATGATGTGTTTTTAAATACTGTGGTGTATGGTATCATATGGTCGGGCTTGACCGACTATACTTTCTTACTTGTTTTTATCTTAAAAACGGTGAGAGAAAAATTGTCCAAATCAATATAATCCATATACACCTTGTCTAAAATATTGGGCGGGACTTGAAAAGTGGGCGTGGTACCTCGCGTACAGACATTATAGATTTCTGTATATTCAGAGAACGGAAAGAGCCAAAGTTTTCATATGAGGTACATATGTATATAAATCTATCAAATCGATTAAATAATAGCCGAGTTATGACCAAATTTTTAAACGTATTTAATAAACATGTTCCTTAACATTCTATTTAAAATTTCATTAAGTCATCGCAATTTCCTGTCAAATGGCACAGCAACAATTCTAAAAAAAGATTAAAAATCTGTCAATAGTAAACGACGTCGACTTTGTTAATAGGGGTGATTAAGCCATTAAGCGGCAATTTTAAAATTTTATATTTCTTGACTGATTTCTGTTAAAAAATTAATGTTATCTCAATCGAATTGTAATATCTCTATAATTTTTTATTTAATTAAAAGGTGTATAACCTAAAAAGGTGGTATATTCCTTAAAAGTATTTGTTTAATAAGTTAAAATGCAAGAATAGTTGTTTAACTTGCTGAGAAAGAAACGTGAAAAGGTTATTTCGATATTTGCTATTTTTAGAAATATGGTGTTGTCTTAAACAACAAAGAACTCAATTATCTTTTAAAAAATAATTTTAAAAAATCTATAAGTTTCACATTTTAATGTGTTTTGTAATAAAATACCCTTTAACTAAAAAGAAAAAAAATTTAAATATTATTTTAAGGTTATTTGGAATAGGTTTCATGAAGATTTTAGGAAAAGAGAAGCAATCGATGAAGCATGGAATGAAATATGTCGCATTATTGTACCATCGTATGATGACTTGGATGAAAATGACAAACAAGATATAGGTACATTTATAATTATTATTATTTTAAATATTATAATACCAAATATTTTCATTAATTAAGCTTTGTATTCTGTTAACAATACAATATTCAATATAAATTACACCCTTATTAAAAAAATAATATAGAATCTGATTCTACAAATAAAAGTTTTTCTGCTTTGTAAATATAATTAAATTACTAACACAAACTTTTAATATTTAAGTAAAATCCCAATAAAAAATGGAACGAAGCAGGTTTGTAAGGGAGAAACGTAAAAGTTTCGCTTACCATATCGCTTACGGAAGACATGATTTTTTTTGGGCGAGTTCCCACTTTGAAGCCATACGTTTTTGATACAGAAAGCGCTTTATTCAGTGCAAATAAAAATTGTGCAATGTAACGATCAGCTTTACACACTGAATTTTTTGTTGTTACCATTATTCTTGAATATGCTCCCTTACAAACCTGCTTTGTTTTAAGGGAATGGCGTGGCTCTTCAAATGTTATATTTTGTTTTAAATTTGTTAAGAATCCGTTCACTTACTGCATATCTGTAAGTCTTATTGCGTAGCGCATAAATGTGCGCTTACTTTTTAAAATAATTGCTTCGAAAAAACACGCAAATTTTTATTGGAATCTACAAGTAAAATGTATTTGAAGCAAAAACAAAAATTGTAAAATGGTTGAATTTTTTAATGTTGATTCTAGAACATTTTCTTCTTATTTTCTGTCTATATTTCTTTAATATTTATATTATAATTGTTAGTTGAACTGTATTTTAAACAAAACATTAGGACTATAATTTAGAAATGTATTTTAAAATCGCTAAAAATTCATTATACCTTTTAATAACGATCGTTTTGAAATCGATAGATTTTTATTACATACCTGATTAATTTTTCATTTAATTATATATTAATTTCTTTTGTTAATAATAATATTTTATTAGCCAAGGCTCTGCTTGTTCGCTGGAAAAATTGCGTAAGTGGTTTAAATAAATCTGCTGCTCTTAAACGAAAAAATGATCGATCGTTTCGACCATTTACGTATGCACGTGAAATGAAATTCTACTTGGAGCAACGTGGTATTAAATTCTCAGAAATTTTTAATGCCGATGAAGTTGATGGAATCGAGGAGCTCACAATTAAAAAAGAATTGGATGAGGATAAAAAGGAAGAGGAACCTGTAGAAGTTGAAGCAGCTGATGAAGCTGATGAAACTGAAGAAGCTGAAGATGTTAATCAAACACCAAAAAATAAAAAAGCCAAGTTAACAGATAATTCAATGACTTTCCGTTCGGCAAGATTGAGGGAAAAACAAACTGTTTTGGAAAAAAGCTTAACTGAAAAAGAAAAGAGTCCATTAAAAAATGTTAAACAAACACAAATTAAAACAACACCGATCTCCTTAAGTGGTACTGAAACTACATCAAATATAAGTATCGATGTCATTGAAACCGCTAAAGAGAATAACGTGGAAGAACCGGAGTATAATTGTGCACCCCCAATGATAAGACCGGAATCGATGTTTACAAAAAAACGCGCTGTTAACAATACTTTTAATAACAGTATAAGCATTTTAAATGAGTCTGATGCAGCTGACCAAGCTTTCTTTGAATCAATTAAACCTGCTCTACGAAAAATGAATGAAACCCAAAAATTGGACTTTCAAATCGATGTCTTACAAATTCTGAAAACATTTCGTACTAATTGATGTGTTTTAAGTTCACCTACGTATTTGTTGTATTTTGATTTGTTGTTTGTGGAATCAAAAAATTTATTGATTTTTGTTAATCATTTTCAATAAAAAAACTTGATAAATTAAAAAAATACATTTTTATGTTTGTTTTGTTTTGGAGTTTAAACGGCAGTTTTATTCAACTTTTGAGCTCAATAAAGTACATAAATTTTATTTTTTTTTTTAGCGAGAATGTTTCTTTTTTTTTTTTTTTGTTTTGTCAAAAGAAAGCTTATTCATAAAATTTTTTTAAATTAAAATTAAAATTATCCTTAATAAACGAATGTAAAATTTCAAAATCGTTTTAGAATACGGGGGTAAGTCTTTTCCTTTAAGTTAGTTCTGGTCTTTTAGGAAAAAATTCAAAATAGTGCTGCATATAGGGATGCAACATCGCTCTGAAAAACATCGATGTTGGAAGACATTGATGTTTCCACGATAAGCATCGATGTTAAAAAATCATCGGTAAAAAACACGATACATCGATGTTTAAAACTACTTTGCAATTATGCTTACGGACTGCTTTAATTGTTTTTTGCTACTGAAAATCTTAAGGCCCAACTATAATATACATATGCTTGCATAAGCTTTTCTCAGTCATTACCAAAAATCCTGTCAAATGCATTCAAAAACACAAAAACAAATTGCAATCAGTTTCGCATTTTGCTTAAGTAAATGACAGATTCATAAAATTAAACAAAAAGTTTCCATAAGTGCAATATGGTTTGACAAATAGGATTTTTATGTATTCGCACACTTGCTTGAGCCAACTTAAGCAACTTAATACATACATATAGTTATGCAATGCACAGTATGCATGCATGTCCATCAGTGTTTTTCATACGGGATTTCCCTGGACAAAAATCCCGGAATAACGCACATTTTTCGGGAAAAAAATCCCGGGAAATATATGCGGGAATTCCCGGAATTTTTTCAATTTAATTATGGCAACTTTACCGCTAATATAATTGTAAAAAAGTTGTTTCATGAATTATATCTTAGCCGTTAGGCAAAAAAAAAAAACGCAGTTTGAGTTTTTGATTGGCTTTAACTAAATTGTTTTTCTCTTTTGTTTGGGTTAAATCACTTTAGTCTAGAAATACACCAAATAAAAATTTTTTAATTTAACAACGAAATACTACATTTTTGCCAAACAACAAAAAGATGTCAATACATCCGATAAAAAAGGCAATGTTTAATGCTCTGAAATTTCGAAAGAAGAAGAGTAAAAATGTACAGAATTTTTAATTTGCTTAAAGACACAGATTTATTTTATAAAAACGAAAAAAGTTGTTCGCACTTGCTTCAAAAAATTTAATGGTTTATATGCAGAGCAGCTGCATATAAGATTTTTTGAATTAGATTCTGTAAGAGGTGATGACAAAAGTTATTAATTAAGAAAACGCTGATTCGATTCGAAAAAGTAATTACAAGTTTTGAATGAAGTTCTAAGAAAATTGAAAGTATTTGCAGATTATATAATGTTCCTTTGACTATAAAGGCAAACATCCGTAGAACGGAAACGGGGTTTCTCATTGATATTTTCTTGATAAAAATTAGAAAAAGGCTTTTAAACGAATCTGTAAATGCTTATTCTGGTTATGTGCACTTTTGTACATGAAGATCTTAAGGTGCCTTTAAGAACAAATTAAATCGATTTGTAATGAGCGGGAATTCCCGGGATCCCGGGAAATTGAAAAATAAATCTCGTTTTCCCGGGAAATGAAAAACTTCGGGAAAAGAAAAACTCTAATGTGCATACATATGTACGTACTTTGTATGGCTATCAGGGGTGTGCTGGAAAACGGAAACGTAAAACGCAAGAATTTGGAAGTCGTATTTAATACACTTTTAATAAAATATTTTTAATTTTTGTTTTAAAATTCTGTTTGATAGAGAAATATTTGTCTTAAAATTCTTATATTATAGAAATCTTATTGAAAACAACATTTAAAATTCTTGCGTTTAACGTATGCAAGGCGAATTCAACTACAGGTGGTGTCGGAACTACAACAATCCAAAAACAACAGAAACAACACAGGTTTTTTTGCATTGCATTGTTAGTGCCATTAGCTCGAAATGTCAACCATTATTAGCAAAACACTAACAAATCAAAACAAATAAGCCCGAACTGTCAAAAACAGTTGCCGTTTCGACACCACCTGTAGTTAATTCGCCTTGAACGTATGCTTTGAAAAACACTTTTTATGAGTGACAGTTCTGAACTTCACGGCCGTGTGAAAAGGTCCCTACGGACCTTTTTTGTAAATCATGTTTTTTTTCACATAAAAATTTTTTTTTTGAAAAAATAGAAACTGGGAATTATTTCCTTTCGCAGGTTACTTTATATTATATTCAACATTTTTTTTGTTTTGTTTTTATTGTTTATAACTAAATTCTACATACAAAAATAATTTTTTTAATTTTTTTTTTTTTTTTGCTTGATTTTTCTTAAGACTATGTATTATAAAAAAGTTTAAAAATTATTGGTGTACTTCTTGTCCCCCGCCCTGTGCGCAAGTGTTGCAGCGATGTAAAAGTGTGCTATGCAAACTTTTGCAAACAGCGTTGCCGCAGACGAAGCAGTATGCCCGCTTTTTCCGCTCCATCCCGTACTCAGAACGGCAAAGGCGACATGACGGTCTACTTGACCTAGCCGCAAACGACGGTGCATTGCCTTCAATCGGTCTTGGTAATACCTGAAATGAAAAGAAAAATAAAAAACAAATAAATATATATTCTATTCTTGAATTTGAAGATGTTTTTCTTACCCTGACATCGAATGCTTCCATTCCTTGGATATGAGGTTATATGGTTGTTCAGGGCACGTTCTTCGATATTTGGTGTGGCCAATTGTTTCGTTAGCAGTAATAAGAACGACCGCCGTCTGTCACTCCTTTTTATAGGCTTCATTTCGTTGTGAATCGTAAAAGCAGCCAATGCAGCGACGTCCAGCATATTATAAAACATGGCCTACGGCCATCGTTGTGTTGCTCTTTTGCAACTGTAAGTGCCTAGCATTTGATCCATGGTATCAACGCCGCATTTGTTGGCGTTGCAATCTAATATGGCATAGGGCTTCTGTTCTCGGTTTGCTCGTCAACGAGGCAGGTGTAGTGTAGTGCATTGTGGAGAGCACGTTCACCACTTTATTTTTTTTTTCGGCACGTATGAGCATAACGCTATATCCCCTTCGTTGAACCCAAATAATGTACTATTGATGGTGCGCTTCGGGCTCTTCTTGAACTCCTGTGGAATGAATGTTTTGTTGTAGCGCACTGTACCAACATATGCGGTCTTCCTCCTCAACAAAATACGCGCCAAGTCAAGAGTGGTAAAGAAATTATCCGCGTATATAGTACGGCCAGCATCTAAATATTTTTCCACAAGATCCAGCACTACGTTCTGCCCTTGGTTTATCTCCCGTTGTTGGTTTGGCAGTTTTCCAGAATACATCATTCCCTTCACAGGATAATAACTCTGTGAGTCGCATAACCACCATACTTTCAAACCATACTTAGCTGGCTTTGACGGAATATATTGTGTGAAGCGGGTGCGGCCTCTGTAAGGGAACAACTGCTCATCAACTGTTAGTGCTTCATGAGGAGTGTAAGCTGCTGCCAAGTTATGTTGCAACATTTGCCAAATATAGCTGGTTCATGGTTTGATCTTGTGATTCCCGCATACAAAAGAATAGCTTCAAAGGCGTCAAACTCTTTCACTGTCACTGGCTTCCACTCCTTTTTCTTCGTGGGATTCGCCAAATTCCATGCAGCTGTAACCACCCTGCCTTTACGATTTGTTTCACGTAGCACTAATTGTATTATTTCCTCTGTCATTATTGAACGCATTATTGTATAGGGGTCGTGTATATTTCCTGTTGGTCCTGGTTTCTTTCTTGTGAAGTCGACCACGTTATGATTACGAGTGCGTGATGTTGGTGGTGAAGTCGACCACGTTATGATTACGAGTGCGTGATGTTGGTGGTGCTTTTTTACTCCATTGGCTGCCATCTTTACCAATATAGTAACTTTCATTCGTTTCCTGTCCATCATTTTCTTCCTCTTCATCATCGTCGTCATCAGTATATTCATTTAGCTCGACGTATCCTTCAGTTTCGGCATCTGACTCTTCAGCAGGTTGGTATGTGCGATCTTCATCATCCTCAACTTCATAATTATCAATTGCAGCAATATCAATTTCTTCATCCATGTCTTCGTCCATAAAATCAGCAAATATACTATCAGCTGCACGCCTTTCATCCGCAGTCATTTGCTGGTAACGTGTACTACGGCGTACAACAATTTCAGCAACGTCCAAGTTACTTGCATCTGCCATATTTATATTTTTGTTTCTATCACACACGATTTTAGTCTTCGCTGTCTAAACTTTAACTGATTTGGTTTACGAAACTACAACTTCTTTTATACTCTTTCGTACGTCTACCTGAACTCAAAGACATTTAGGGATTACTTCATCATCATGCCCAATAATGATGCCCAAAAACATGCATTTATTAGTGAAATTCAGTACAAGGTCTATACGGACCTATTCACACGTCCGCGTACTATTCTCACTAAAACCTCAATAACTTCTAAAGTAATTATACATGAAAAATTTTTTTTTTTTCAAAAGATTGATCAAATAGCTATCGAAGCTACTTGGGACAAATTTTGCTAACACCAATAGGTAATAAGTTACAAGGATGAAAAAGAACACCTGTATGGCCAAAATGTCAAATTTTGACCCCCTCTAACTCAGAAACTTTTTGACTAAACTACTATCCAATAGGACTAACCTTGGTGCAAATTACATCCAAATCGGTAGACATCGACTTAAAAATTGGGTCACATGACATGAAATTCCCCATATGTAAATAAATATATTTTTTGTTGAGAAATGAACGCCTCATACATATATTTATTAAGTTGTTTAACGGGATCAAATATGTATATATCGCTCCTTAATTGCAACAATTGCAATGAACTTGGCAAAATGCTATTAAAGTTTTCAAAATGTATCTTTCTTTATACACATATTTAATAAAATATGTTGCAATAACTTCCGTTTAGTTTGAGATATAATACTGATTTTTAGTTCACATACATATCTGTGGCATTTTGACAAAACATCTTAAGTCGAGATAAGATAGCAAAAAAAGTTTAAAAAAAAACTCGGTGAAAAAATCATTTTTATCAAACAATAAAATAGACCGAAATTAAAGAAAAAATTCGTTTATAATACAAAATTTTAAAATCGTAAACAAAAGATGTTTTGTCAAAACGCCACAGATATAAAGAAGGTATGAAGCAAAACTTTTGCTTAAGTAACTTCAAATTTTTTATTTTTTCAGATATGACTATGTTGCAATAAAGGAGCGATATGTATTCCTTTAGTTACCGTGGTTTCTAGTTTTTTTTTTAATATTACTATACATTTATCGCTATTGAATTAAAACTGTCTAAAATTTTAAAATTTACGACGTGGCCCTTTTACAGTAAGTGATACAAATTATTGTTACAATTTTCATACCCTTTTTTTTATTGAGAAAATTCAAATTTGTACATTTCAAAAATATTTTAAAGGCTTGTGATCAATGCAATATTTCGTCGTTAGAGTGATTGTGTGTCGGTGTGACGGACTAACAGGTTTTTTGCAAGTTATGAACTCAGTAAAGGTCTTGTTTTCCTTTTTCGACGGGCAAAATTTGCACCTTTTCCGTTCACTAGCGCATTGTCGCTTTGGAGAAGGCGAATTCGTAGATGGTGATACACTGTCTTCTTCTCGAACTCTGCGTACCAATGATGCAGAGGCTTCTGCGCGAAGAAGCCGACTACGCCGCTCGATATGTTCTTGAGCTAAAACTTCACCGATTTGCTCTAAAAATAAGCGCCTTTTGTGCAGTTTATTTTTTTGCCTATCAGGATATATTAGAAAAGCGTTGAGAGCAGAAATATCTAATAAATTAGAGAACAGGGCAACTGGCCGCCGATTGGTTTTTCTTTTGCACGAATATGTACAAACCATTTGGTCCAATGTGTCGACTCCGCCTTTTGTCGAGTTGTAGTATTCAAATATTTCCGCAATTTTTTATAGATGGTCTTTCAAAATGTTGCTGTTATGGTGAAGAGTGCTAAGCAAATAAACCATTCTGTATTTTTTAGGCACATACAAAACTATAGTTTCTTTTTCAGAATCCGCTGCTTGTCACGCTTTAATGCCATATTTCCCAGGTTTACTTGGAATGTATACTTTGAAAGGACATCTACCTCGGAACGGTATAAGCTGTTCGTCAATAGTTATATTAGCTTTTGTAACGTAAATCCGTTGCAAGTTTTGTGTCCATTGCTCATCCTCTTTGTTCTGATCTTCTTCTTTGCCTATCGTGAACTGTAAACGCATTCCAGTGCATTCGCAACAGAGAGGTGTTCCAGACGATGACTCTGCACTAAGGGTTTTTGTTGACTTTTTTCTACAACCATGCGTTATTTTTTTGCGCGTTTTGTCGATTATTCTTATTTTGTTTGTTTTGTTGTCATTTAAAACAGCAAAGAGGTGAAAGGCAAATGCAAAAAACATATAATATAAACATATGGTATGTGTAAACACTTGCAATAAAAAATTGTCTAAGCCTAAAATGGCGATAAAACTAATTGAATTCAACATATTTTAACAATTGAGTAGTTAGAACTTTCAAATATATTCCACCAGTTAGAAATACGGTAATGTTAAATACGATTTGGGTCATTAAAAGACCCTAACGTAGTAGCAGGGTTAAATATGTTAAAACCCACCGACCAAACAAAACGGAATTACTAAGTAAGTAAAGGCGCAAAAAGAGTGAGAAAAACGGTATCTGAAAGTATTTAAATATAAGTATCAGTGTGACCATTTTAGCTTTTTATTTCAGATGATTATAATGGCCCATAATCATAGTCAAAAAAAGTCGACTTTTTCTAAAATATACTTTAGAACAATGGTGTTCACATGCATTTAGGTTAAAGTATAAATTATTAAAGGCGAACAGATTTTTAAAATAAAAATAGATATATTACAGACAAATTTACATTCACATATTTATATAATGTGCTTAAAGCACGAGGTGTTCAAGTATCTTATAATAAAAAGATGAGAAAAAAGAGGTTAAAGTTAAACTGCAGTAGCAAATTTAAGATGCTGTCTGGAATATTAATTTTTAATTAATAGAGATCATGAGATATATTTTATTCCATACCTAGTCCCCTTGTGCTTTAAGCCCCTCATATAAAAAAATTTATATTCACTTATAAGTAAAAGTTGTTAAAAAATAACGAAACTTCAAAGTTCATTGCACTGACTTATACAAAATTTCATACTGCAAGTGTATGAGAGTTCAGTAGGAGTATGAACAGTACAAACAGAAAAACCGGTGACCGTCGTGAAATAAAATTTATTTTAATTTATAAAAATACATAAAAACAAATATTGATCATGCTTTTAAAAATAAAAAGATGACTGATAATGAAAAAAGATGACAGAAAGAGGACACACATTTTATAGATGACAGCCAGTTAAAATAGATGATTGTCCTCTAAAAAAGAGTGCGTATGGTCACGTTACATTGTTTTGACCAGCGTTTAAAAAAATTCAGTCAAAGTAAAAAACTGGCATTTCTTCCACTTCTTCATTTATCATTGGCAAACAAAAACTGTTGCTTTTACTTGATTCAGTCTCTGTCAAACCAACTCAAAAAGCGAAAAGTTTTACAAAAACTTTCGTTTTTTGTTCAACAGTTTTTGATATCGACTACAGTTTTTTAAACCCGGATTTTGACTACGAGTATGGGCCAATGTTTTTTAGCTTTATTTTAAAAGTTTGGAGGAATAGTTTTATTGATTAACTGAAACTGTTTTTATAAATTATTTTAAATTTTGACTGTTGCACTCAAAAAGAAATTTCGCATGAAAATGAAAAGGTTTTATCTTGAGGAACGTCTTACCTGTTTTGCAAAAAAATTTACATTAAGGTAATCTTAGAAATGTCCCAATCATGTTGATTGTAGAAATTACTTTCCATTTATTTTTTAAGTATTCAGTTATAAAGATACTTTAGATTATTATGTAAAAATTGAATTTATTGACTCTAAGATAAAAATTCTATAATGTAAATGTTTTGAAATTTCGTGTTTATTCAACGAAATATCTGAAACAAATTATTGCTGTAAACTGCTGCAAAAATAACAATTTTGAAATTTCACTTTTTCCTAAACTGTAAAAAATAGACTGGCCTAAAATATCTTTTAATACCTTCCAAATATCTTTTATAAAAGCAAAGAAATAAAATCGTTTATTTTTAATTTACATTAGATAGAGGTCCTTTGTTAAAAATTAGTTACAAAAATTTTTTGTTTTTAATTAAATTTCATACTGTTAATACATATTAAAAAAAATCTTGAAAAATTTCATACTGTTAATACATTTTAAAAAAATCTTGAAAAAGTTTTAGCATTTTTTAAAATGATTTTTTGTATTTTCTGGCCTTGTATAAAGCTAGATTTAGCTGTATAAAATGTCAGATCTGGTTACACTGATAAGTAGGCAAGCAGAATGTAGTTCCTTGGAGTTATTTGAATAACTTCAGGTGAACTGAAAAATTTTTCACCGTGTAGAATAATATGGTTTATTTGTAGCCTTAATCAACTTCAGCTGGAATGCACAGAATATCCTTTGGGTCGCGGTGCTTATGGCCAATACATAATATCAATAATATTGTTAGTAAAAAATGTTCAGACGTGTCATTATAAAGTTTAATACATTAAGGGCCGTTTTTACAGCTATCGGTGTAAAGGTAGGACTTTATCGACCGTATAAAAAGTGATTCATTATTATAACCTGTTAAATAACGACTACGATAAGTAATCAATTAGATTTCTTTTAAAAAAGAATCGTAATGATTATATAACTCTATAAGAGAAAATTTCTGATTACTAATTGATTACGATTCCAAGTAATCGAAAGATAATCAGAAGTACCGGCGACTACTACAAAATAATTAAAAATAATCAAAAGTAATCAAAAAGTAATCCGATTACTTTCAAGGATTATTTATGATTCTTTTTGATAAGTTTCAACAATTGTGTATTCATTTGCACTAAAATTGTTTGCAATACAGTTGATAACCTGTATTAAGTTTTCATAATCAAAATATTAATATATTTATATAATATATTTTATTACTAATATTCTATAAAATTACATACACAACATTAACTACAGCACGTAATACAAAGTAGCTAAAGAAATAGTAAGTTGTAAACTTATTTATTAAAAAAAAAACAATCTATATATATAAAAATAAGTCCGTATATGTACGTCGCCGAACTAATCATAAACGCGTCGTGCGATTTCAACCAAACTTATACACTACGTTTATATGAAGTTTGGTTGAAATCCGATAACGCATGTGTGTTTCTTTTCTTATTTTGTTTTGCCGTGCGAAGCAGGCAACGGGCCCGCTAGTAATTTTATAAAAATTGTTGGTAATAAAAAAAGCAAATCTTATAATTACATATTTTTACAATTCGTCTTCATTAAAACTAATTTTTTAAAAGAAAAATCATACAATGATTGTCGCTTTGGACTGTGGACGATCCCGGCAAAAGAAACCGGTCGTGTTCCACTGGAGCTGAAGACATTAGGGGAGTATTAAAGTATAAATGAAATTTTTGCCAATTCTAGTCATCGCTTGAATTATCGATTAGATAGCTGAAGAATTAATGCTTTATAGAGAGAATAAAATTTTAAAACTAATCGATTAATCGAATAATTCTAAATCCAGAAATTTTATAAATTACGAAATTTTTTTCGATAATTTTAGAAAGAAATTAGTACTTGAGTAAATTAAGATTCTTTTTTTAATAAAATATGTTAATTAGGCTCCAAATTGTTGCTTCACTTTCTTTCATATTGTTTTCTCCTTGAAGGAAGTCCAGCACCTTGGCAATTGGTTGGTTAAGTTGAACTAAACTTAAATTTATTTGTAGTTTAAATTTAGTAGCTGTAAATCAGTGCCCCATATATTATATGCAAAAATTAATAATGTGGTAGCACTACGATAAATGTTGTCAAATTGATATGGTTTATATTGGTATTTTAAACGACCAATTTTATGCGTTTATAGATGGTTTAAATGTTTACTGAATTATAAATTTGCTGGTTTAAGCACAGTTTAAGCCAAAAAGAGAGTTTAACTTGCGCTGATTTATTAGCCTTACATTTTCTGTTTGATAAAAAATAACTACAGCCAAATACTGGCAAAATTTTATATGGATTAAAGTGTACGCCACTATAAATGAATACGCAATTTTTGAAAGTAATCAAAAAGAATCAAAAATAATCGTTGAAAATAATCGGATTATATTTTGATTATTTTGTAGTAATCGCCGGTATTTCTGATTATTTTTTGATTACTTGAATTCGTAATCAATTAGTAATCATGCAAAACCAAAAGTAATCGTAATTGTAATCATTACCTTACCCTTAAAAAAAGTAATCAAATAAGTAATTATTACGATTACTAATAATTACTTAACAGCTTTGATTATAACTTTACTTAAATCGTAAGTGAGCGATAAGTTAAATGAAGGTGCATCCTACTTGGTATTTTAAATTAAAGTTGTAATAATGGAACATTTTTTATACGGCCGAAAAAATCCTACCGGGTTAAGTAGTGTGACAGTTTTTCCCAATTTATTGTATTCGACACAAATGGTATATTTTCTCAATCAAATTTGAAATATCGAGTGGCGCAAAATTTCAGATTGGATTTTGCGAATATTAAAAATTAATATTCGTTACATCACTATAAAACTATATACATTTGCTTTTGTTGCTATGTATGTATGTACATAGTCACAATATATACTTATGTACTTGTCTTAACTTGTTACTTAATGTTAAAAATAAATATTATAGAAGAGCGCATGTGCAGTACATACCTTATACGAGGATGGAACACATACAGACACATTTATATAGAATTCATATTTGCAAATACATTTTATATCCCTACAAACATTTGAAACATATCCTTTTTGAGAAAAATATAACAGCTAATGTTGACAATTTATCATCTAGAAAAAAGTCAATTTACGGAGTTTAGGCCTGAACAATCCCATGCAAATCGTTTTAAAATTAAAGGGTTTTAACTGTCCTTAAAGTCTAATTAAAAAAAAATACTTTTTTTCAAGAATATCAAATTTCTATTTTCAAAAAAAAGTAAGAAAATACAGTCGGTGAAACCCGACCATATGATACCCTACACCACAGTATATAAAAACAATTTTTGCTAGCGTAACCTATTTGGGACCCATTATCAATCAGGTCCCGTCTAAACAAAATTATGTAATGAGGTTAAGGTTCATGTAAAAGTAAATTTAAAAAAAAAAATGAACGGCAGAAACGAAGCATGTTTTTTAACAAATCTGGGTGCTCTGAATTTGAATCTGGCATCAAAATTGAGCTACCACGTCTTGTTTCTTATAGCATGCTGGCAATACTGTAAAACAGTCCATACTGACACTACAATTTCACAATTATTTATTTGACAGAAGCCCACATGCATTCTAAATCTTCACAAAAGTAGCGTTAAAGCATGTCAGGGAGATCGTGTGTTACTGATTCAAGCTATTTTTGCTTTGTGTCAGGTGAATATTTGGTTGGATAAAAAGGATATGCAATATCAGAATCATTAAAATATGCATATTTATATTATTTTGGTTTTGCAGTCAGAAACTTGGGCAAACCGTAGACACCGACAATGTTTTGCATTTAGATTTTTTCCCCGAAAAAAACTAGGTGCAGGGAGCGCGAACAAGGGGAGCGTGCTCCCCAAGATTTATTGAAAATTTAAAGAATTTATTAAGGATTTTGAGACAAAAACATGCTGGGATACTTTGTTGGGCTCTAATCCGAGAAACCGAACCGACAAAATACAAACGACGTTCAAATAACGCCATTCACTTTAAAAAATTCATTGAGTTTTAAATAAGAAACGAATTACAATTACAATTACAGATTTGAATTCAGCCCACTAAATTGCCCTTGGAAAGATATTTGGTTGCTCCAGTCCAAAACCTTGTTGGCTAGCGATATTACTAAAATTTTTATAAGATAATAATAAGATATATAAGATTTTAGGATGGGGGTTTATATGGGACCTATGCTTAATTTTGGACATACATTGTCATTGACATGACATTTTGTCATGACATAGTCGCTATCGTAAAGGTTTCATCGCCATTCTTTATTAGTAAGTAAGTATACTAGAAGTCGATCAGTATACATTAGTGCTGGGAAACTATCGATAGTACTACATATCGATATTATCGATAGTTTTAATATATCGATAGGAAACATATCAATATCGATATTATTATTTTTTAGAATACAGCTATGAAGACATCTAACAGCAGCTATACACACACAGTTTTTTTCCGCAAATTTTTACTTGCTATTATTAATTCGCACTGAATTACAGCAATGAACACAAACAACAAGAATGGCAAGTGGTATGGATTGCTTAGCTGTGCTTTTTACTGCTAATTAAAAGCCTCTAAGTCGAAATTTGTACATATGTATTTATAAAGGGACAGAAATGTCAAATATTTTTGTAATGTTGTAAAACAAAAAATTCAAATCCAAATGCAGTTGCGATCATAGGACGAAACAATGAACGACCATTAGAGGATAAGTCCGCTAGATTGATTACCTTTTTAGGTTGAGAATTAAAACCAATTTAGAAAATTATTTAAAGTTGCAATAGAATATCTTCGGTTCCTTTAGAAAGGTACTTATCAATTTTTAAAAAAATGTCATCTAAAATAACGTGCGTATATACATAAGTTCGTCTCATACGTTCAATAAAGTGATAAAAACAACGAACTGTATGATAAAAAACTAGTTAAAGTGTTTCTGCACAAGTTCAAACATTCAGTCGATAGTAATATCGATATATCGATAGTGAAATCTTAACTATCGATAGTGTCCCAGCATAAAGGTGGGTCGAGGACCAATATTTTAAGTTTTTACAAACATCAGCACAAATGCGTAACACCCTCTCCACTATTGTGGTGTGGATATAAAAATTTAAAAAAGGTTATCTTGGCTGGCGTATTTGTTGCAAAAACTGTCCAAATCGCACGATTTGGAATAGCTGCTGTTCTAAAGCCCATGCGTCTTGCTTAAGATTTTTTAAAGTTTCTTAAAAATATTATAGTTCCCTTGACCATACTTTTGCAATTTGAAGTGCGATTGCGATTTTTAGAAATTAGTGTTCTGCCGAAACCACCTACCCACTGTAAAAATATTGTGCTATTTTGTTTACTTTTTGTTACTGAAAAATTTAAAATTTTTTCTTGTGGCTTCTTGTGTTTGGCCGAATTAAGCCAATTTGGCCGAACTTCGACTACGGCATCCTTAAAAAGTGGCTATTATTAGTGCATGGTTGTGTAACATTTGCACATAATGGTATAAACATGTTTGGCCACTGGCAAAAATCGACCAAATTTATATCAAACACCGAGTATTGGCCGATTAGCAACTTTTGGTCGATACCAAAGCCGAAGACAATCAATCAATCGAACACTAACATAAACCTTTTATCCGATTTGCGATTGTCACAACATGCCCGTATATTTCCAATGTACTAAAGTTCCGTTGTATTACTAAATGGTACTTTACACTATCACACAAGTCTTACGTCTTTTGACAAAAATTCATCCCTGATCTAATTAACTGTTCATAAAAACAATTACAACTTATAATGACGGTGGTATTTTCCTCAAAATGCGTCATACTTGTTTGACATTTTAAAGAACCCTTAAGGAGTAGAGGTGTGGGAGTGAAAAGTTTTTGACTCACTATACGCTTACAAGGAAAATAATTGTAACTATGTAGGTATGGCGTGAATCGTTAAAATTCTTAATATAACGCAGGCTTTCTCACGAAATGTTTGTTTTCACTCACGGTCTCTTTCGACATATTTTCAAAGTTTCACAGTCACGCACCTTTACAAAATATATATGTAAGTAAAAGCGTTCTTTTATTATGAAACAGGAAGTGAGTATACCTGATTAATTTTTAAGGTAATGACGTGGACGAGCGTTGAACGTTGATTTACGCTTTTATTACGAGAAAATTTACATGGAAAAACTTTTTGTTTACTACGAACTCGATTAATACAGCAATAATATTTATCATTCAAATATTTTTAGTTTTACTGTGTTTACTGGGTAGTGTATATTATATACTTAAGTTCAGATGTTGATGTATGCATATACATATATGTATGTATGTATATAGAATATATATTTGTTAAAAAATATCCGGGTTTTTATGTGTGAAAAATTTGAAAAAAACCGGCAAAAAGCCGAAAATGTCAACAGCGAAGTAAAACATTTTTCGAATAAATGTGTATACAGAAATTTGTTGGGACCTGTTTTCAAAAGGAAAAAAATATAAATCCTTAATTGCTTATGCCTTGGGATATTTTTGTTTCCAGCCACACCTTGCCACAAATTGTGTTGTAAGGATCAGAACTTTATCTTTAAAAACTAAATTTTATTCCTAAATTATTTCTTGTACTGCGTGTTAGAATACAAAATGTCTGCAATGTATTTATGTACACATGTAAATAATTATGTATGTGTGTACATATGTGTGCATGCATGTAATTTATGTACGCCTTCATACATACATACGTATATACATTCATTTTTTGTATTCAAAAACCATAATTACATATTTTATTTTACTTTTGTTAAATGGTTTGTTGTTTTTTTAGATATATCCTGTGCATTCGTTTATTTATTAAATTTTATTCGCGTACATACAAACATGCATTATTCAAGGACATGACCTTGAATAATGCCATCAAATTTCTAATATTTAATACAGTTCTTTAAATAAAATGTTAAAATAAATGGAGATTATTTTATTTTTTTAATATTTTCAGAACTTCCCAGTAAAAACTTCGCCTACTTTTTTAAAATGAATAGCTTATTTCACTCATTATATAGTAGCTTTCTTCTATAACTATGTACTAATATTTCAGATGTATGTAGGTAACAAATAATGACTTACATTTTAATGCGTTCTTTTTGGGACATCCCTTGTAAAATTCATTGGTTCTTTCCGTAGAATTGGAAGTAGTATTTTTACTTTTCCCTGATGACTCAACACATTATTATGTAGGCGAAGTTTTTACTGGGTTTAGTATGCAGCTTAGCTTGAAGCTTTTAAACCATACATACCTAAAAGCAATAAATTGCATTAGAAAGAGGACTGACATACAAAATTTTGACTTAAATTTCTACTTAATTTCATGTCCTGAAAATTAAATTCGAGTGAAATGAGATTGGAAAGTAAAAACTTCGCTTACTTTTTCAAAATGAATAGCTTCTTTAACTCATTATTTAGTATCTTTCTTCTATAACAACATCTGTAACAACTTCTATAACTAATTTTTTCTGGATGTATGTAGGTAAAAAAAATAATGACTTACTTTTGAAGACGTTTATTTTGGGACATCCCTTGTAAAATTCATTGGTTCTTTCAGTAGAATTGTAAGTAGTGCTCTTATGTTTATCTAATTACTCAACACATTATTTTGTAGGCGAAGTTTTGAGTTTTTTTCTTTATTTTTCTTAACTTTATTTTACTTAGCGTTGTTTTCAGTGTTTAGCTTTCTTTTTTAAATCATGTATAATAAGAAGAACTCAAACATCCCTATTTGTTTTTTGAAATATCTCTTGCATTTCGCACATATAATCCAATTTGTTGCCGATAGATGGTTTACTTTGTTCAATCCACTGCAGCGAACGCATTTCGAATTTTTTATATATAAAGTTTTTTTAATTCAAAAATAGTATTTTTGTTTCATTTTACGTATTTTAACAGTCTTTTACTTTTTTTCCGGAACGTATTCGCAAAATATTTGTTTGAATTTGGCGAATACGCATATGAATGTCGTAAAATAGGCGAACGTTTGGTGATACAAATATTCGCCGCATCCCTAGTATGCACATACCTTATACTTGGGTACCAATTATCTTTACCAGAACTACTCTTAAAACCAGGACAAATTACGCTAATTTTTTAAAATAATTCAGGTTAAAATCTCTTTTCACTTCATATCCCATTCCACTCGATCTTTAGATTGTGAAATATTGTAGAAAATTTTAAACTCTACTTACATATTTCAACTTAAGCAATATAGAAATACAATATAGAAAACAAAACTTTTCCTAGCATTTTTTTTGCGATTCGAAAGCATTTGGGTAGATGTATGTTTAGTGCAAAAGATGGATTTCATCGAGTTTAAGTTTTCATAATAATAGTTATAAACATGTGGTCACGAACGTACGCAAAATAGAAGTCAGCTTTGGCTGACGTAGTGAAATGTAAAAATATGCCTAATGGAACGGAATATTCAAAAGTGATTAATTTATTTTATAAGTGTATTAATGAAGGTCTCCATACAGTATTTACAAAATAAAATATCTCTTTTGGTTTTTGTTTAATTGGCTTATGTACCGGTCGCGAACGTACGCGTCGCGAACGTACGATTTTTCCATATGTTTTTTTATTATTATCACCATGCAGATTCCCATAAATATCTTCAAATTTCCTTAACAAGCAACTTAATACTCAATTTTCAATTGATTGTAATGGAGAGATTATGAAGAAAGAGTGTAAACATAACATAGTTTTTGCATGTAAAATAAGTACATAAAAATGTCTTTAGAAGTAGAAAATATAAGAAAATATAAAATTTTCCAGTTTCCAGCGCGATTTCCTCAAGTAAAACAGCTGAGATATGCTATGAAACCTTTCTTGTATAACAACATAGATTTTTTTATAATAATAAACAATAAAAGACGATGATTATCAACATTTTATTTTTTCATCCTGGTAGACCATTCTGGGGAAATGCCCATATGTCTTATCAATATTTATACTCTAAGTTCAAGTTTTTCTATTTTTTTATTTATTTATTTATTTATTTATTTATTAATTCAATAGTTTATATAATTTTCTCTTAATATCGTAGGTTACAAGAGGAACGTTTTACTGTTTTACTCTTTTTAAAATTTCTTTTACGTTTTTCTAATTTTATAATCTAACTAGGGTTCGCACGATTGTTATAATCGTAATAGCGATTAATTGTACAGTTTTATGGTGCCCCAGTAAGAACGCACTTTCTCATTTTGAAATAAAAACACATATTTTTTACAATTATAACGCGTTATTCTCTCGTAAATCGTTCCATTTTTAATAATCGGAATAAACATATATGACAGCTGCCAAATTTCAGAGTTGCCACTTGCACAAAAAATGACACTTAATTTAAAAAGTGCACTCTTACAACCGTACCTATATAAGAGCGGAATACAGATATAGCAAACATAAAGTTATTCACCCTTTATAATAGGATGCAACAAAGGCAAAATATGTATATTAACACCAAATCCAAAGTATGTAATACGTATATTAAATCCATATAAACATCCAAACAAAGTAATTATGTCATACATTTGCTAGAAAGATTATATATGGTTTTCAAAATTTTTTTAATCGTAACTGCGATTACGAAAATTTGCGATTAAATGCAATTCCTAAATCAAACAATTTAGATTTGCTTGATTGTTGTTGAAATGACAGTACTATTGATTCTATACCACATTGGCAGATTTGTATTCAAACTTATGTTTTAAACACACATCCATACATATCCACATCGTACATATGATATTTTATGGAAAACCCGTTACAAACAACAAAAACAGCAAACATAAAAAAGTGTTAAATAGACCTTAGTAAGATTCAAGGCTTGGTCATTTTTTTTTTTTAATTCAAGTTAGATACGTCAATCAATCCATATTGTATGAACAGTTCTACACAGAACTTACTCTTCTGTGTTATTCTTATATAAAATTTATATGCTTGATTTGCTTTATAAAATATGTATTTAAAATAAAAGCATCAATTATATTCAACTCAACTACATACATAAAATGCAGTGAACCAACCATTGACTACAGTTTATGAAACTTTATATGGCTCTGAAGTAAAAGGTATCAATCTCCAAACCTCATGTTTGGCGTTTATTGAACCTTTTCAAAAGTTTTCAAAATACTTTTGGTATTTCTTTTACGCTATGTTAAATTTTTACATACCTACATTAATTTAGAAAAAAAAGAATTGTGTTTTTTTCTTCGGATTCATTTTTAACTGAAAAAGCTTAAATTTAATCAAGTTTTTTTTTATCGACCATATGTTTTATGAAATTAAATCACATTTTTTTATTTGAACATCCTGTTTAAGCATTTTATCTGCCATGGATATTTTGGCAGCTGCAAGTTTTAAATTTATTTAAAGGATACCTGTCTACTGACGTATACAAATGTATCCGTTTAAAATTCGAAAGATTTTAAAGAAAATATTTAAATAACTACCTTTTACCCCAGCACAATGGTAGGAAATCTTTTTTTTTGAAACAAGTAATCATTTTTTTTTTTTTCGGAAGCTGCTAGAGACATTAAATTTGTGCAAATATAGCGTTAAAGATTAAATGATTATCAAAAAAAAAAAAAAAAAAAAAATTGACCCCATATCCCATATCCCAGGGGGTGAAATCTCACTTGTCGAAATCTAGGAAATATTGCGAAACATGATGAAATAGGTCAGATTGATTTAAATAGTTAATTTAGAGGGAACATTTAAGAAACCTTTTAAGTGAATATGACCCTAAAGGCCGTGTCAGATACTACTTCTTCGCTTTGCGTGACGTTTCTTACTTAGACAGAAAAGCGTAAAGCAAAAGGTGTATGACACAATAAAAACTTTGATAACACTCACGCATTGCTTGATAAAAAAATAACTAAGAAAATTATACTAGCAGATTGTTAAAGCGCGCAAAAAGATGGGAGTTGCATAACTTTTAGCTTCGCTCTGCGTTAAAAGTACTTTATGTGACATGTTTCGTATAAGTATGAATGTTTTATCTTAGATGTCAAAGCGAAGCAAAAGTTTTATCTGACATTTTCTTAAAGCATAAGACAACGAATAAAAAATTATTAAATTTTCAAATTTAAAGAAGATGTTTTACATGTTTTTTTATTTGTTTATCAAATATGTTTATACATATAGGACATGCCTGGTTTGATTTTGTGTCTGTTAAAAAAGTTAGGACTTTTCCATCAATAAGAGTTAAATCCAATTTGTTAAATATCTCAATATTATTTCCTTCTTATTTTTTTTAATTTTAAACTGTGTTTTTCGAAATGTTAAATTTCATAATTCTAAGTGAAATTAAAGAATTTATGAAAGATTCCCTCGAACCACCAGAATGGTATACCATTTTGACACATGGTTAGTTATCAGCTGTTGCTTACGTAGCATGCTAAGGTCATCTGGTGTGAACTCCACTTTGGTCCTTACCATGAAATATAGGAGAACAAAATTTTTACTGAAATACTACTTAAAAATTTACCAAATTGATCCATTATTTCATAGGGCTCCCATACAAATGTCCTCCATAAATTAAAATTTTTGCTCAGAATCATTTTTAATTGGCGAAAAGTCTGAAATTTTTGAATCGATAGAGATATTTTAAAAATTGATTTATTTTTTTTTTTTTGATAAACAGATTATCTCCAGTTATAATTTCATTCAATTCGGTTTAGCGCTTGTTGAGAAATGTAAGGTCAAAGTTGAACTATTGATTTTTCAGCATTTAGTATGAATATGCGTTTTTTATTGTTTGTATACCCGTAACACCAAAAAATATTGGTCCTAGATCCACCTTTTAGTACACCCATGTCCTTTCGTCCTAATACCGATTTAACAAGATGGTTTATGGGCACAAAGACTATACATATGTAGAAGTATAACTTAAATAAAATTAGAATTATTAAAAAAATAATACTGTAAACAAAACAAAATATTCAAAACATCCATTCAAGCCAAGATTTTCAAGTGATAACACTCTTTTAGTTCAACATGATCTTAACCTTCTGCATGCTGATAATACCAAACATACAAAATGGATTTGCTTTTAGAGTCTAAAATTTTTTAATAAAATTTTAAGTTTAGTACGCAAGAATCCTTCTCCGAGAAATATTTCAAATTTACAATATGCTGTTACCACAAAGAAATTTGTTTCTTATTTGTTTTTTAATTTATTTAAACAGTGCATATTTCAAGGTAAAAACTTTAAAAAAGCAGCTATTTATTAATATTAATTGAACATTAATTAACAGACTGCAACTGCATATAACATATTCCGTTTTGGTTTTGATTTGGAGGTAAATGCAAATTCTTTTCAAACATCTTTCAAAATTGGAGATGGAGAGGAGAACGAAGTAAATAGCATAGAAACCACTACAATAGCAAACGATTCTTACTATACAGAATCGCCCCATACCTCTGCCTCGCCTATATTAACGGGTATTTGGCCTAAACAAGCACAACTAAGAGCTACTGCCAACGACAAACTACAAGCGACTCGTGTAGCTGTAACACAATTCAAAAATGAAATTTTAGTTGTGGTGGGTCGCAGTGATTTCATAGCGGCGAAAGTAAAACTAATGACGCGCTATTTAAATAAAGTAAATGCTGTTTCAGCAACAAAAACAGTTACTGCTGATGGTGGCGACGGCGGCAGCATTGCTGATGCTGGTCACAATGATGAAGCTGCAAATCGTTTTCTAGTTTTGCAAGACTATGTGCATTTAGTTTATGATTTACGTGCACCGCCTACAAGTGCAGATGGTGGAGAACGTTCATTGGATTATATGGTTATGAAATTGGGTTTGGAAAAGCATAAATTAATTGAATTGCAAACGCAAATCTTAGTGGATGTACTGCAGGCCATGGTAACTTGGCAAACTTATGTTAAGGAACAACTTCTCAATGTGGTTAAAGTCTAGTTTTGGAAAGTGTAAAAAGAAATCAAAATTTCTTATCTCAAAATAAAATTGTATTGCATGTACATAAATAATGTCCATATTTATGTAGAATAAGTCAAATAAAAATCTTATTTAAGCCGAATTTTAAACGTATGTATTTCCTACAGGGTTTCAAATTTCCCAGATTTATTGCATTCCTGGGAGCGCAGATAAAAATTTTCTTTTATTCCCCTAAAAGTTTTTGTAAAGAAAGATATGAAAAACTTTATAAAATGTACTCAGTTATAGACGACTTATGACAATTCTTAGCAACTAAGGGAACTAAGGGGGATAATTAAATATAGTTTATACTGTTTAGAATATGTTTTAGACATTAGTGTTCAAAAAATCGCGTAACTTGCGTTTTGTTCCAAAATGCTTGGAATCTTCTTTAAATTTCAACTGCGCTATACAGTAAGTATTTGCTATGTGTAAAAAAGCAAAAAAAGTAAAGACTCTAGACATTAAAAAAGCCAACTTATACAAAGAAAACCTTCTTTCGGTGATAGGTGCAAAAAAACAACAACTAGGGGTTTTATGAAAAAAAAAATTAGAGGCAGTCGTAGTTATTTGCAGATATCTCAGCCGATCTGAATAGCAAAATTTTAACAGACAGACAAACATGGTCAAATAAACTTCGCTACTCATGAGGGCACAGAATATATGTACTTTATAGGGTCTTAAATCGATATTGTAGAAATTACAAAAGGAATGACAAACTCATATATCGCAATGGTTCCTTTAAAGGGTGTTAACTCAAAATTTAAAAATTTTCAGTAGAGACAAAAAACTGTTTTATTTTTATATTTTTTCTTACCCTGCCTTTACACATGCAAGTAGTGGCATGCCACTGTTGTATACATATTATCAAAGAAAAATTGTTCGAAAGAGTCGAATCTCATGCCATTGGCTTTTGTGTTTACACATGCCACTGCGAGTTCATTTTCAAAATGTCGTTGAAGCGTCAACTTAAGATAATTTGTTGACTTCTCAAATTAAAAAAAAAGTACCAAAAAACCAAATAGAGTTACCGAGTTAATCATATAGGCACATTTTTCGGGAAATGTTTTACATTTATTTATATAAGCATTATTTTAACATTATTAATGCTCTATAATTAACAAACTTGCTTTTATTAATGCGCGTTTCAAAAAATTAATCATAATAATAAACGTATCATGTTAAAACTTTAATAACAATTTGACAATAATCCAGTTAATTTGCATTAAATTTTGAACAGGGTAACATTGTTCATCGTTTTGTCATTTAGTGGCAAGCAAGTGCCAAATTTCCACTCGCATGCAATTTTTGCTGCCACTGGAGCTGCCATTGCGAAAAATTTGAGTGTATTAGTAAAAAAACGTGAGTGTATTGAGTTTTTCGAACTGGCAGTGGCATGTGTAAATGCTAGGTTATACAACAAAGGTATTGA
The DNA here is from genome assembly GCA_963931875.1 of Pollenia griseotomentosa. Lineage (NCBI taxonomy): Eukaryota > Metazoa > Arthropoda > Insecta > Diptera > Polleniidae > Pollenia > Pollenia griseotomentosa. The sequence continues at coordinate 254,064,383 of OZ007560.1, read as the reverse complement.
TTTTTTTTTTTTTTTTTTTTTGACAAAATTCTGTAGAAATTGACTGTACATCGATTTCTTGCAAATAGTGAAAATTAACCAATGCTTAGTTGACTTTCTTTCGAGGAACCAGTGCGATATGTATACCCTTTTAGCTTCGGTGATGAGTGTAATAACTATAACACCTGAAACTAGGGTATTCATTCGGTTAACCGATTAATTACTACCCGATTAACTGATCGGTTAATTTAAAATTGGCTGTTTTCGATTAACGATTAAACCGGTTAATTTTAGTCGATTAACCGACTAACCGATGTAGCAAAATTTCGAATGTTATGTACCAACCTAATTTTTTGTGTTTTTAATTATGGGTGAGTTCCAAAAAGTCTGCAGCAAAGCATCTCGCATGTTTAAATGTATTCTACAATGCAACCATGTAGAATTTTACAATGTTATCTGTACCAAAGTTCAACAAAAAAGTTACCAAAGTTCACCAAAAAAGTTGTGTTTAGAAATATTTTTTCATTCAATATAGGTATTTCCTTCTAGAAATGCATTCTTAAAATACAGTACAAAAACATCGGAAATGAACTTTTTTGCATAATGTTCGGTGCAGAGCTTTGCCAGGATGAGTTAGATGATGACCTGACAACAGAAGAAACTTTCGATAGACACACAACAACAGAATTATCTGAAACAAGTAGAAGTGTTAAAAATTAAAAAAAAAAAAATAAAACAGGACTCTAATGGCATAATTTGATATCTTTAGAAAAATCCAGGAGAAGGACTGAGAAATTAGATATTCTTATTATGGGTTGCTTTCGATTTCTCCAACATCTACGATTGGTGAAAGAATATTTTCCAAGTCAAGTTTTTTCGAAACTAAAGAAAAGAGTCGCTAAAATCCTAAACATTTTAACCAAATTATTTTTCTAAAATATTATTTTATAAGATCTCCTTTAACTATTGAAATTACTAATAAAATGATGTCACAATTTATTTTTTAATCGATACATAATATGTATTAATTAAAAAATACGTGTTATATAGTTATACATTATTTTTTGGTTTGCTCGTTTTAGTTCAAGAATTGTTATGTTATTGATTTTTTACTAATAAACTCAAAATTATAAATAATTTTTTATTTTTATTTATTGGAAATACTTAATTTTTAAAAAAATTTAATAAATCGGTTAACCGATCAATAACAAAATTAACCGATTAAACCAAAACCTCGATTAATTAATCGAGCGATTAACCGATTAAAGCAAAAGCCCGATTAAATGAATACCCTACCTGAAACCATCTAGCAATTGCTTGAAGTTAAAATTTTATCATTCCTGTTTCATAATGTTAAACATTTTATAAAGATTACAAAGTCGATTAAAATTAAAATTACGTTCATTAAAATTAAAATGTTCACAAATTTTTTTGTTAAACTTCAGTAAGTTAATCTTGTTAAGTAAGTAAGTGTCATTTATTGACAAAAACCTTAAATTCAAGTCGAAAACCTCGGGAAGAAAATTTTCGAAGTTTTCAAGAAATTTAAAAATATTTAACCAGGTCGTTCAACGTTTCTCAAAAAGATGCATGTACAGTATATACGTTCTGTTTGAATTTTTGCACTCCATATCTGCCTTATTTTATTTAATTTAACAAAAAGTTTTTTTAAATACAACTTATTAAATTAGGTTTTTTTGTTTTGGCTTATCAATTCCACCTAATTCCTGCTTGCATGATAATGTCTGGATTTTGTGGAAATTTCTGTGGTTTTCCCGGCGCCAAAATATAACCCCCAAAAAAATAATGAAATAACCCCCCCAAAAGTTTGTACAGAGCACAACAACAAAGATTTTTGGGGGGTTATTTTTTTTTTTTTTTGGGGTGTTATTTCATTTTCTTAATTGGGGGACTATTTCATATGAAATAATTCCCCAAAAAATCATTATGAAATAATGCTCCAATATATTTTTTTGGGGATTATATCATTTTTAAATTTATTACGGAAACGTTTTTTGGCGCAAGGACTTTCTCCTCTATAATATCACAAACACCGCTTTCGTTCGCAAAAGCTTCTCTGTATAGCCGCCCTTCGGCAGGAAGCTAGAATTTTCTGCTCTATGGTATACCAAACACCGTCTTCGCTAAGTAAAGTTCCTAAATTTGGGCTTGAGCATTAATTAGCGAAGCCGGTATTTGTTATACCATAGAGGAGGAAATCCTTGCGCACGGCCGAGGCCGGCTATGCAGAGAAGATTTAGTTAGCGAAGCCAGTGTTTGTTATACCGTAGATGAGAAAGTCCTTGCGCCCGGCCGAAGGCCGGCTATGCAGAAGGGCTTTAGTTATCGAAGCCGATGATTGGCATATCATAGAGGAGTAAATCCTTGCGCTTGGGCGAAGTCTCAACCATGCTATCTATCGCATGATTCTTTAAACCAAAACTGTACAATTTATGTATTATACATATTGGGGTCTTATTTCATTCCAGAATTTGGGGTCTTATTTCATATGAACTAAGCCCCCAAAAATTAGGGTATTATAGAAACTGGGAATTATTTCCTTTCGCAGGTTACTTTATATTATATTCAACATTTTTTATTTTTCGAATTTATTCTATGAGTTAAATTTCAGTTATGTATTTTATAAAGCTTTTTTGTAATAGTTCTATTCCTTAAATTTTTATGTATTTTATAAAGCTTTTTTGTAATAGTTCTATTCCTTAAATTTTTAGGAATGACTTTTATACACTACCAGACTATTATAAAAGTCATTCCTAAAAATTTAAGGAATAGAACTATTACATAAAAGCTTTATAAAATACATAACTGAAATTTAACTCATAGAATAAATTCGAAAAATAAAAAATGTTGAATATTAGGGTATTATTTTATTTCTGTGTTATTTCATTTCATTGGGAGTTTATTTCATTTTCAAAATTGGGGGCTTATTGCATATGAAGGTCCCACACTTTGGGGGGTTATTTCATTATTATTTTGGGGGGTTATTTCATGCCGCCGGTTTTCCCTTTAATATAGTAATTTTGACTTAGTGCAGATAAATCAAAAGTGATCTTATATTAAATGCATTTAGCTGCCTTAATGGGCAGGTACACAATTGTGGTTACCTGCATAAAACTGCAGCTAAAGTAAATTGTTTAAAAGAAGAATACAAATCGTTTCTATTAATAAATTGAAATTTTATTAAAATTTTATAAAATTTTATATTTATATGAAAAAGTATTTTTTTTATCTGTGCAGCTAACTTTGATGTTTTATATGAAAATATTTTAAAGCTGTCCAAAAATATGATAAATATGCAGGTATACAAAATGCACGTAAGCAAGGATTTCGAAGAATAATTACGGAAAATATGTATTTTGAGTAGTTAAATCAAAGTGCAGCTAACTTGAATTTTTTGTATGAAAATAATTTTAAAAGGCCAAAAATTTTGTGCATTTATCTTAAATGTACAGGTATAGAAAGTGCACTTAAAAAAGGAATTTGTATGGGATTTTAAACAATAAAGACAAAAATTTTAAATTTTGTGCAGTTAAGTCAAAACTCCTGTATTACATTTTTTTTTTTAATTCCCTAAGCTAAAACCCGAGAAGCTCTGCGCTTGTCTGCAGGAAAGAAACCAGAGTCTCTGGCGGGAATCGAACCCGCAACCCCGGCGCTGATAGACTAGCTCACTACCAGCTAGCCTACCGGGGCACTCCGGGGCATTTTTGTGGTTCCTCAAAAGCTCTTTAGGCATAATAAAACTAATATTTGCTTTACTGTCATTCACTGCCTTTGAGAACAACAGCTGTCTTTATAACAAATTTTTTACCCCAATTTTTGTCATAAGGGGTCTAATGTGAAAAATTTATATTTTAATGTTACAACTGTAATCCGACTTCAACAACTAAGATGTGGATCCATATAATATTGAATGTAAAACGTATAATAAGAAAAAATATCGAAAGAACTTCGGATAATTATTATATTATGCGTTACTAACCTAATGGAATGGAATAAAAATCTGAGTGAATATCTAAAATAACGATATGAAGATCCACAACATTCTCTTCTTCTGAATATAAACCCTCTAAAGGATTTGGCTGCCTTATTTCTGTATTCTGAAAAGCAAAATTTTAAAACGCTAAGATTTCTTTTGTTTGAATTTATATTTAAGTAGATTATTCTAAAGTTAAAGAATTGGAATGGATATTATCATCATCTTAATTTTATTTTTATTAAGCAAATTTTTGTCAACAATAAATACAAAAAGAAATTCTCTTCCATCCGTTAGAGGGTTAAGTACCGCCTTTTTGGAAGTTGTTCTTATTTCATATTGTAACCTGATTAATAAAAGGAAATCTCTCTTTTAAACCATCATAAACTTATAGATTCTTTCCAAAAAGGAAAATGTAAACCCTTTTTTTATTACAAAAATGTGACTATGAACTGGTTCACTAGGGTTGCCAGATGGTTTGGATCGTCCAGTTTTTTTGGGTCTTGTACCAGCTAAAATACAATTTTTCCAGTTTAAGAAGAATTTCTTTTTTTACTAAAAACTATAAAAATTAACGTACCAAATCTTTATAAAACTGATCTCGTTTATTTTTTTCGCAAGGCTTTTTGTGAAAGTACTTAAACTTTTTTAAATAATCTTTACATACAATAAAGGAAAAGAATGTCCATCCTTAAGGGCTGAAACTTAAATAAGACATAATTTTGATGAAAGTTTCAAAATTTTCAAACATTTTTGCTAACAACTAAACTCTAGTTGCAGTTGTTAGCCAAATTCTTATTTTTTTTTTGTAAAAACACTTAATAAAATTTTACTTATTTGAACTATCGTATAAGTGTACATATTTTTTAATTGTCCAGTTATTTGTTCAAAATCCAAGTGATTTATTTTTTCACTATTTAGTGCTTTAATTTTGGTTTATGGCAACCCTACTTCCTAACCATATTATTTGGTTTTCTTATTGCAAAGTGGTAAATAACTATGTAATATGTAGAAGATAGCCCAAAGATTTGTTTAAGCTACAATTTAAAGAAGAAACTATTTGGACATGTGTTAGGCACAAATTTAGTTGTACAAAAATAATAGAATACAGGTAGAGAGTTTAAGGAATAAAAAAATATAATCTTAATTGTACTGATCTGCAGGTATCTATCTTATTATTCGAAAACCCATACAATAAACATCCTGTTGATCTGTTAGATTTATTGGAAAAACCTAAGTGTGTAAGAACAAGTTACAGTGCTTTATTCGGCTGTGTCGAATCTATGATACCCTCCACTGACATTTAGAATATTTCAGGAGCACGCTGTATAAATTGTCAACCAATCTTTATAAAAAGAATTACTCAAGTACCTAGAACACGTTACGGGATCTGACTAGAATACTAAAAAAGTTTCACACGGAATGACAAACTCAGTATACCATCATTCACCACTTGTAGTGGAGTGCATAAAAATAATGTATGCTATTTAATACTCAACTTAGTTTGTTTTTAATTCTTTAAATATTTTGTAGAAAAACACGTTTATAAATGAAAAATTTTATATTGTATTTTTTGTAATTTTTTCTACCTGAGTTTCAATATTTTTTTAAGATTTTAGATTTTTTGTTCTAATGAATAATAAAATGTTAAACTCTTTGTATGTTTTTGACTGTTTTAATTATAAAATAACAAATGGAGACAAACACCTTTTAAAATCTGTCCTATTATTTACATCTGAAAAATGCATTTTAATACGTATTTATTTTCAAAATATACCTAAAATTCCCTATTAATTTGATTTAATAATCTTTTTTATTAATTTATAACTTTGATTTTCGGAATAAGTTTGTTGTACATAGGAATCGGTCCATAATTTCACATAGCCCCTCCCCTGTACAAACTTCTTGCAAATTTTTTTTTAAATCGGTCCTTATCACTTTGCAACAAATTTGAACTTTTGTCATGACCTTTGATGACCACTATATTTTTTTGATGCGTTATGGTCCCCTAAATTAATTTATTTTTATTTTTTAAATTTTTTGTTCCAAAATTTGTGGTTTTTGAAGAGGATGTTCCATGATTTGAACCTAACTAAGGAAGGGGTTATCCAATTACTAAAGACCTTGAAATAAAATTGTCTTTAAGTTGTGCTTATATTATTTTTTTACGTACTAAACGGTTTCGGAATAATTCAGACCGCAAAATGGGATTTTTTAAACTTGTAAAAAATTAAAAATTGAAAAAACTTACTTACCGATTTGGCACCTCCGGCTCATATTTTATCTTCTACGCGAGTTAAATTAATTTTGTAAGTTTAATATAAAAAATATCAATTGAAAAACAAAAAAGTATCAAAAAGTCTTCTTTATAGATTGTCATCCACACAGGACATTGCATGCTTAATTTTATGTTTCTTTGTCTAATATTAACGAAAATTAATCAAAAAAGCTCCCACTTATACATTCTTATTCACTGAGCATGTTTGTTTTTTTCTTTGTACCAGATGAAAAACAAAAAGTTTCAACATTTTTAATCGTATAGGTTATCTATCATTCATTCACTCAGTAAACTGCACCTACAATATTATGTTTCTAAGTTCAATATTATAGAAAATTTAAAAATTATCACATGAAGCACCGAAAAGTAAAAGAAAGAAATTTAATTTCCCGTATTTCCCCTTTTTTAACTTTTTTCCTCACCATAGATGTTCGGTTGACAAACAAAGGAAGATAGCGTTCTTAATTGTTTTGCCTGTGCAGATTTATACATAAGATTTATATAGTCGAAATATTCGAAAACCGGTTTCTGAAACATGTCGAATAAGCGACCACCCTATTTTTATATTATTTGATAATTGAAAGACACAAATTTTTTTATTTATGTGTTCTGCATATGTGTTAGTAGCAAATTTTAACACTTATAACCATGGTGAAATAAACAGGTGGCAGCACTACGCCAGATGACGATTTTTTGCTCTTGCATTGTTTGTCTAGGTTTATGTCAAAGTTTTGTTTATGTTTACAAAAAGTCCACGTTTTGTGCTGTGATTTTTGTTTTTTATTAAAGTTTTTGATAATTTTGATAAGATATTGACCATAATTAAATAAAAATTGGCTAAAAATTTATTTATTTCATCACGTTCAGCGGCAGGCTTTGATTTTTGTTTAATGTATTTTTTGACGTAACCGGTTATGTAATTTCCATTTTTGTTGTAATGTTGTATTTGTTGCCGTAACGATGCCACCTGCTTATTCCACCATGCTTATAACTCTGAAATTATTGAACAGATTTTAACAAAAAATAAATTTTGCTCTTACCTAGGGTTTACACTTGCAAGTGCAAGTTCGAAAAACTCAATACACTCACACTTTTTCACTAATACCATCAAATTTTTAGTACTTGCAGCTCAACTTGCAAGAGAATTTGCTTGCAAGTGAATTTTTGACACTTACTGCAAGTAAAATGACAAATGAAGAAACAGTGTTGCCGTGGATGACTTTTGTATCAATCTACTAGTACTTAGTAAAATAATAGTTATGTTTATAGCGGATTTTCTGTGTATTTATAAAAAATAACTAATAAAAAAGAGCACAACTATACAACAACACATCTTAATGGTAATTTTATTCATGAATTTAAAGCATTTTGAAAAAAAAAATTGTTAATCAAAATATTTTCTCAGTAACATTATGATATCGCCACTACGGCAATACTGTAGTCACATAGTTTATAAAATAAACATAATATTTTCATCAAGGTGGACCGAAAACTAAATAAAGAATAAATTATTAAATTTATTTTGTTATAACATGGTAATGTTTTCAACATGATAATGTTTCTAAACCGAAAAACAAACCTTTTTTTAGTAAGATGTTTTCTCTTCGAGAACATTTGAAAAATGAACTTACAACTGACTGTGTAAACACTCAAGCTACTTGCAAGACTTTCGGCTTTTTCTTCGACATTTTCTTTGATAATACGTATACACTGCTTGCAAGTAATTACTTGCATGTGTAAAGGCAGGGTTATGTAAGTAAATACATTTCAAATGGTGTATATTTAGTTTAAATCGGTTGAGACACAGGGGAGGAAAGTGTTATTAACTGTTTTTCCTTTGCCGATTTACATATATATACATTAGCGTGGCCGTTAGTTGTATGGAGAACTTTTTTTTTTTATTTCTTATACTCTTCCCCTCCAAATCGGTTCAGTTTTATGTAAAAAAAAAATACAAAAAAATATATGGCAATATTTTAGCTCTTCTAGTCAACAACATAAGCCTCCAAGAAAGTTTTTTGCTAAGACTAATTAATATAACTTTTTGACCGATCTTGATGAAAATTTGTGTCTAAGCTACTATCTAACAGTACTAAAATTGGTGTAAATTTCATTTAAATCGAAAGAAATCTATTTCAAAATTGGGTCACTTGACATTAAATCCCCCTTTTATATATATAAAACGTATATAAAATGTTTGGTATTTTGTTTTTATTTTCTTAATTATTTCTAAGAGGCTTATGTTGTTGACTAGAAGAGCTAAAATATTGCCATATATCATATTCTTGTAAAATGTTGGTTTTAGAAGATAGTCATACGCAAACAAATTACATTCGAATAAATGGCTTGATGGCAAACTTTGAGGGACGGACGCCCCCCCTAAAACACAACTTATCGCTACGAAATTTTTTTGTATTTTTTTTTATATAAAACTGAACTGATTTAGAGGGGGAGAATATAAGAAATCAAAATAAAAAAAATAACGGCCACCCTAATATACATAAATAGATTGATTCTAAAAACGAATAATTTATACACAACAAGCTTTATGTCATGAAAATTGATTAATAAATATTGAGTCTCTTCACAATAAAGTGAAATATCCTGGACTAATACATATGTATAAGGCGGTTATGCTTATACCTACGTTTCATCATAACTTGAGAACGCTGTGTCCGATTTTGATCAAAACAAATGATTAGGATAAAATTTTCTTTAAGTGATTCAAATCAAATCCTTCGGAATTGTTCAGAAATTATTGGCGATACATTTTTTTATGCAAAAGTAGTAATATTTTTTGTTTTCAAAAGTTCATTACAAAAGTTAAATGCAAAAATTTTATATTGTTACGAAATTGTGAACATTATAATAGATTCGCTAAGTGAAGAGAGAGAGAGAACTACAAGTTTTATGCTCTTAGCTTGTAAAGGGGAGAACTGACTTTAATTTGAAGTTGTCTAAGATGACACTTTTTAATCGGGTTTCTTTGCAATACTTAAATAAGATACATGAAGTAAATGTCAGTAGTTCCCTTTCTGCACTATGTGATTCAATTAATTTCAATAAAGTTGGTTAACTTGAATAAGTGTGTGTATTTATTTTGATCTGCAATTAAAAGAACTCCAAGGTTTTTTATAAAGGGAATAAACCGAAACGCGTTTTATAGAGTAAAAACGTAACAATATCATTAACATCGGGGACAAATGTTAATTTAATTCATTATTTTTTATTAAGTTATTTCATATGAAATAACTCCCCAAAAATCTGAAATGAAATAAGTCCCTAAAAATATTTTGGGGACTTATTTCATTTTATAATTTATTCCAAAGTCGTCAAAAATGCAAATAATGTATTTTGTATTTGTATTTGTATTTATTAAATATGCTTTTCTAACACAACAAGACTTATTATCTTATAAATTACAGTATTAGAATCTGAAAAGTTAACCATACATTGATTCAATTAAAATTAAATAATAATTATAAAATAATGAAAAATAGATAAAAATTAAATTAATAAACCTAAGGTTACTTAAATTAGATTGAAATTTATAGATGAAAAAAATAGAAAAAGAAACAAAATTTAAAAAAAAAAAAAATTTAATAGAATAATGCATTACATTATAAAATTTACGAAAGATATTCCTTAAGTAATTTTCTAAACCTCACTGCGTTGCTAGTAGACTGCAAATGATCAGGGAGTTCATTCCAGAGACGGATACTGAGAATAAAAAACTGACATTCAGAAGCGTGGCTACGATATCTGAATTGAATCAACAATTTACCTCTTGGTGATCTTGCAAATTGCAAGCGATTAAAGAGATATTTTGGTTCCTTTGTCATAATAATTTTATAAAGAAATATTATGTTTTTGAAAATTAGGAAGTTATCAAATGTAGTATTAAATATTCGAATGGAGAATAATGACACATGATCAAATTTCCTCAGTCCGAAAACATATCTTACGATGTTGTTAAAAGTTGTTTTAAGTTTCCTTGTATCCCTTGAGTTACAACCAGAAAATATTTCGGATGAATATAAAAGCGTTGGTATTAAATACGTTTTCGCAAGTAATAATCTCACTTTCAGCGGAGTAAAGTATTGGGTTACCCATAAGCTCCTCAGCATGCCGTAGGTTCTACCACAGGCTTGTGTAATATGATCCGACCAAGTTAAACGCTTATTAAATGTTACACCTAAATTCTTAGCTTTACATACAATGTCGATTTTTGACCCTCCCAAGAAAATATTTACTTCATCCTCTATCCCCACTATGTTCTTGCTTATGACTAAACATTTAGATTTTCCCGGGTTAAGCCTTAAGCCATTTGCCGAAGCCCAAACGAAAATATTATTCAGATCATAATTCAGCTCCTGCACCTTAGACAAAAATAACTCCCTGGTACTACTCAGATACAGCTGAACGTCGTCAGCATACATCTGAACATTACAGAAACGGATTTGTTGGGGAAGATCATTTGAATATAACGAATAAAGTAAGGGTCCAAGTATTGAACCCTGTGGAACACCTCTTGTGACCCGTAACGGATTTGAAATAGATTCACCATTTGTGACAGATTGAGATCTGTTTATAAGATACGACAACATCAGCCTAACAGCAAGTGTGGAGAAGTTAAACATTTTCGACAATTTAAGACATAAAATTGAATGGTGCACTGTATCAAATGCCTTGGAATGGTCCAGTAGGACCAGAAACGATATTTTACTTTCATCCAAGTTTCCCCGGATTTCCTCTATTACATCTGATAAGACAGTAATACAGCTACGCTGTGGCCTAAAACCGGACTGACGATCAGTTAATAGGTTGTTTTCGTTAACATACTCAGAAATCTGCTTATGTAACAGGCGTTCAAATACTTTTGATAAAAAGGGAAGGATTGCAATAGGTCGGTACTCATTGTTAGCCTTAGGCACGGGAACTATTTTGGCATGTTATAATATATAAACAAAACTTGTTTTAATGAATGGTCATTAAAAATAATTGTTACTAGGCAGTTAGTTTTAGAAATAATTTTGCTGTATAAGGTGCATTAATAAGAAAAAAAAAAAAATATTAAAAATAAATTTTGAAATAATAAGTGGTTACAGAAAACATAGCAAATTGTTATACGTTGTAGATCAAAAAATGATCTATATTAAAAAATCAGTTTTTGGGGATTTATTTCATTTCAAGAATTGGGGACTTATTTCAAATGAAATAACTCCCCGATTTTTGGGGATTTCTTTCATTTTGATTTAGGGAGTTACTTCATTTCGTTGGGGTTTTATTTCATTTTAAAATTGGGGGCTTATTTCATATGAAATAAGACCCCAAAAATTGGGGACTTATTTCATTTTATTTTTGGGGAGTTATTTCGTGGGGAGTTATTTCATGCCGCCAAGAACGATTTTGATAAACTACCAGCAAATGATTTGAAATAAAATTCACTTTACTGCATAACTGGTGTTAGTCGCTTCTTTGAAATTCGGATACTAAAATGGGTTTCTTTCCAAAATCTAAAACTTTCATTTCATATTGCATACTTCGCAATAAAGTTATTTCCATTTCTTTTAAAAAAAACTTTTTGAATGTCTAACAGAATATATTTCATAAACTTAAACTGATTGTTGGTTGAGAATTATTTAGTTTAGAGATTTTTAAAATACATATAAATTAGATAACCCCAAATCCTACATTCAACGGTGCTGCAGTGTAATGGCAAGATATCGGTATTTTTTTTTAGCTGCATAAGAACTTTCGTTATCAATAACAATGGTTTGACAGTTTAGAATGTCAAACTGTGTTGAGATTTATTTTACAGTGAAGTTTGACAAGTCGTCATGAATCGTTTAATCGTATATATATGTCTTTTTTTTATATCAACATAATATAAATACAAAAATCCAAAATAAAATATTTAAATGAAGTGTTCACGGAGAAATAGGGCATAGGAAAATAAGAACATAGGGAAATTTACTTTAAAAGAAATAAATCTGTTCGCGAAGTTCACAGGGCAATTCGTCCATTTTACGAAGCTCATTTCTGGTTAAATGGCTACGTCAATAATCCAATTTACCGTTTTGGAGTGAAGACAATCAATCCTCAAGCCGTTAACGAGTCACAATTACATCCATTAAAATTTACTGTTATTTTACAATTACTTTTTATGGCCAGATTTATTGGAAAAAGTAGTCAAAAGTTGGAGTTAATCGAATTGAATGTAGCTTGTAGCCGCGGCGGAATATGACTATTAAAAAGAAAATTATCATTAAAAAAAAATGCCATGAAATTATCTACCAGATTATAATATAAGTTCTTATGCAGCCAAAAAACACCATAAAGAAAACTCTTGAAGTTACACATTTATTCCGACATTAAAATTTGATACCAAACGATTTCTTGTTTATACGAATATGTATTGCTTGCAATCATTTCCTCTGAAGTCTAGAGACTAATCATTGATATATAGCCGATATTTTTAATTTTAGACCCTTTTTTTACATAATAATTATTTCTTTTTAATTTTTCGTACCCATTTCCAATTTAAAAACCCTAGCATTAAAAATATTTAAAATTTTCTTAAAATTGAAACAAAAATTAATTTCATTTGAAAACCCTTTTAATGGCACATATCAACATTTTTCATATGTGCTGAAAATAAAACATATTGCGTTTTCCTATAATAAATATCTAATTTCATAAATTTCGTTAAAATTGTCTCCTAAACGAATTGACGACTATGAAATCTTTGTACCCCTATAGATACGAAAAATAAAAACCAACAAAAAAAAAAAAAAACGTTATAAAACACAGCCAGATATTATTAAATAGTAACTGCGTCATATAATGTTAATAATGGAAGTGAAAAGTGCAGGCTGTGCTGGCTGGCTTGATGGCTGACTGGCAGCAGCCAGCAGTTAGGCAGACAAAAATATCAAAACATCTGCCGTATGAGTATATAAAGCAGGGAGAAAAAAAGTTTTAGATATTTTTCCTACAAACGTACATACATACATTGTTATAAAAATGTACATACGTCTGTATATGTGTATGTATAGAAAATGCTAAAAAAAATGGTTGGTATACGAGACTTTAACTCTCAACATAGATACAGATATTGTATGTAAAGCAGTATGTAACCAACTGGTACTTTTTTCCTTTGTTGGCTCTGCTGTCAATTTAGCGACTTTCACGTAAATTGTGCGATTTTTATATGACGTTTTGGAAGTAATAGATATCAAATGGCGTTTCAATATCGATCTGAGATGTTGTTTTTGTTGTAGCCGCGAGAACTGGAGAATACCCTACAAGAAGTGAATGAGCGAGTAGTCACTTTTTTCACGTTGGTGTGAAGAAAATGATAGAAAGAAATGACAGAAAACTTGATTTCGGTCATTTCATTCTATCATTTTGTTAACACCAACGTGAAATAAGTGACAACTCGCTTATTCTCTTCTTGTAGGGTAGGTGTTGCTGAGTTCACAATCCTTGATTGTTGTTCGTTCAACTCCGAGTCGTTCCGATGTGTAGAACCGATTGTCGTGGAAACGAGATAACATTTTTGTTGGGTGATCAAATCAAAAGAGTTTATTTCATTGCCGCTAAATTTTCGACTTTTCTTGTATTAAATTAATTGCTTATGAAAGTAGTGCATTAATATTTAAATGCCACTAAATATGATGGCAGGTTATGCACTACTTTTGCATTATTATTATTATTTAAACAAATCATAAATAGTGCATTGTTATTACAGATATGAATGCATCTAATATTTTCCCAATCGAAAAATACTCCATACTCAAAGCTAAATTAATTAAGAGTGTCAATCGTGTTGTTTGCAGTTACAATATGTTCAATTTTAAAACATAAGCATACCCAGGACAAATGCATTAGATAAGCTAATGCATTGACAATTTTTTCACATTTAACCAAATCAATAAAGTTTATTGCATAACCATAAGATTTTACCAGTTTAGTGCACTTTGTTTGTATTAAATACTTATCGAAGTAGTGCATTAATATTTAAATACAACTAAAGCTTATGCAGGTAATGCGCTACTCTTCCATTGTTATTAAAACAAAATACTAGTTTCCCAATTTTTTATACAGAGAATAAAAACAACGACTTTTAGGAGTTTGTTAATTTCTTATTAAAAAATAAATTTTATTTTTGTGATGGGCGATTTTCATAATAAAATAAGTCCCCAAATTTTGGAAATGAAATAAAACCCAATTAATATTTTAGGGTTGAGGTCGTTTTCCAAAATCCAGATTTTAAAAATCCCGAATTGCCAACTAAAGTTTCCCTGCACCGACAAACGGATTTGATAACTAAAGCTTCTCTGAAATTTAACGTATAAGTTTTTTTTACATGTGAGGACTTGTTTAATTTTTAAAATTGGGACTTATATCACTGTAAAATAAGCTTTTGGGGGGTTATTTCATATTTTTGGGGGCTTGCTTCATTTTCCAAATTGGAGTTTAAATTTATTATGAATTCATTTCCTAATTTTAAGCACTTAGTTAATATTTGGTGTTAGGACTTAGTTTGCAGCCCCTATTCAATACTTTGATAAAAAAATTAATGTAGTGCATTAAAATTAATTAAGTAAGTTGTAATTCAATAGTTTTGCACTAGAATACTTTTTGATCCATTTAATGGCAATACAAAAGTAGTGAAAATTGCCCAGGTCTGCGCTTAAGCATCCGAAAATACAGGGGACTACTCTCTATTGCGATGCGAAAGCAATTTCGAATGCCAACTTGGTACTCTCTATCACTTTCGCAAATTTCTTTTTTAAAATGAATCTATACTGGCAATAAAAATGAAAGATGGCGATGATTGACAGTAATGAAATGCTAAAATATGTAAAAATATTTGAAGTTGGAAAATTTAAATAAAATAAATAGTGATGATTTGCGAAAAGAAAAAATTGATAGATGCGAAAGACAAATGCGCAAACGCATTAAAGAGTACCAATCGCTAAATGTTCTACCATCTTCTTTCGCATCGCAATAGAGAGTAAGATTTTTTTTAATATTTAAAAAATTGCCGTTATCTTACATCCTTTTTCACTGATAAAAAAAATTTTCTACGTCCCAGGAATACAAAAAATCAGAAAAATAAGACTCTCTAGCGATTAGGAAAGAGTTCAAAAATAAAGTTGGCAACAGTGATTATTGGTTTTTTTACTTGCACTTGGCTTGCTTTACTCACTACCTTTCATTCTTTATTTTCTTTCTCGTATGCCAGACACAGCAAAAAAGGCTACAACAAACCAAAAGATACAGATAAATACGCTACTAAATATATAGAGTATATGTATATGTATTTATGTATAAACATTGCATACTCAGAGGTTTGTATGTTTTTATATACCAACCAGTTTTTCATATGTACATAATATACACAGTAAACACCTAAATATACTCGTATGTATGTAAACATAAGGGGTGTTTTTTCTAGAGGTTGTTTGTTTTTTTTTTATAGTGGTTTAACTTTTCTCGAATAATTACTGGTACTCTTAAACAGCTGATTTTAGATCGACATAATTTGACATTCCTCCATTTAATTGGTTTATAACGGTTTAATTCTTTACTGCGGGATGATCAATATCTGATCCCTAAATAAAACATTTTTTTTGGTCTTAATGGCTTTGTATTACAATAAGGATAAATAAATAAATATTAAATCTGCTTCCTATTAGTTTAAACTAATAAAAACCCTATATACATATTTGAATCTCTATATACATTAACAAAAACACCCTATATATGACTTTTTCAATATAATATGTACTTGGTGGCATACAGTGGCTAATACATGTTCACTTAAGATATATTTTGTATTTTATGACCAGCAGAAAAAAAATGCTGGTATGTAACATTTTACTATTACATTTGCAATCCCTACATAATCGTTCGGCACCTTTAAACAACTCTTGTAAAATGCCCTGTTCGTCGATTTCGAACATGTAACTTAACTTACTTACATGTAAAACAAAAACAATATTTGATATTTATAAGTATTTAAAATTGTTCTAAATCGGACCATAAGTTTATTTATTGGGCATACTAAAGGCCTTTTTGAACAAACGACTCTGCGTTTTAGAACCCTCTAAATTTAGAAAATTTGAACATGTTCATGTTCCAGTCAGATCAATTTTAATCAACACTAAGAATGGATAAAATTGGCCTTTTTGTTCAATCATGAATATTTTGTAAATTGAATTTTTTTTTGCTTTATAAAAATTTATATAAAAATCCTTTTAACTGCCTGTTCAATGATTTCGTATAGAAATTTGTAAGGAAATATTTTTAAAACGGAGTGTTTTTGTAGAAATTTGCTATGCGAATGTCTACATTCGAAATAGCTGAAAAGGCAGTAAGTTGCGGTGAAGTATTAAAAAAAATAAAGATGCTATGCTTAAGTTGTAGTTAATTTTTGTTGTTCACTGTTTTTGCTGCTGTTTTTGCAAAATCTGGTTTTGCTCCAGTATGAAAAACAATATTTTGTAACGTACCTTTTTTTCATAACATTTTATCTGCGTTTTATTTTTTGGCTGCTTTAAAGTAAACTTTGTTTTTGCCAGAATTTGAAATTGGAAGACATAAAAAGAATTTAAAATAGGTTTATTTAAAGTAAATATTTTCATAAAAAGTTTGAATGGAAAATATTAAAAAAGTGACTTTCACAGGATTTTTAATATGAATTTGTTGCAGGCACGCCTTTAAGATTTTTAATATGTGTAAGGTGTAGAAGGTCTGAGACATTCAACCTTATCGTATTTGGCGAATTTAAAATACGCCTGCGACTGTTTGGCAATAGATTAAAGGATATATATTCACGATCTCTTTAATCTATTACCAAACAGTCGCAAGCGATAAGGGTGATTGTAAAGGCTGTTTTAGACTAGGGATTGCTGTTCGGTTTTAACCCAAATGGAAACCGCGGTTTAATGCCTAAAAACCGAAACCGACCATAAAACCTCGGTTTTAGCTTTTACTTTAAATACATATATTTATGCTAAAAGAAATTGCAAATTACACTGGTTTACAGCCAAAAAATACCAAGAACGCCACATGCCTAGATAAGTTAATTGGGTGTATGGTCCCACTTAAACCATTGTGGAGCCCAACCGAAAAGTCCGTTCGAGATAAATAGCATATCGTTGGAAAGGTACTTGAATGCCTTTTCAGTCGATATTCTGCAAATTTCTATCTGAGAAGAAGTGGCTGAGTTATAGCACCTCAAATTTGCCAATTTTTTACGTTTTTTTTTCAAAATTTTTCATTTTTTTTTTCGTTTTTTTTTACGTTATAGTAAAGATCAGGGGCCTGATTCTGGCAGTCGTGATCGAGTAATTTCTCGATTCGAAAGCAATTTAATATCTAATTATTTCAGTCAATAATGAACGAATTGGAATTATTTTTTCAGTGTTGTAAAGCATTAATTTGAGTTTCACAATACTGAAAAAATTCTTTGATTCGTTCAGTATCGACTGAGATAAAATTGCTTTCGAATCGAGAAATTACTCGATCACGACTGCCAGAATTAGGCCCCTGGGTTGATTGAAAATAAATAACAAAATTATTAATATAGCAATTGATTTGAGCCAACTAGTAATTGATTTATTTGTAAGAATCAATTAAAATTTTTATTGAATATATTAATATGAATAATGGAAATTTGAATTTAAAATTTACTACTAAAATATATTTTATAAATTATACCCTCGACCTCAAGTATAACCCCCCCATAAAGTTTATATATGTATATTTTAGGTCCTAAGCCGATTTCAGGCAATTTTTCCTTAAATTGGGAGAGTTATTTGGGAACTAGGGACAATTGACATTGTTGGGCATATTTTGAATGTGTGTGGGCTTTTACTTAACATTTATTTTCTAGTATTTTTTTTTTTTATTCTCATTTTAATTGTTCATAATAAATTGAATGACAAAATAAAAATGTAGTTAATTAAGTGGATAAATTTATTTCGTATAAAACATAAGTACATTGACAAAATCAAACAAAAATGTACATTAGGTTGTCCCAAAAAAAATAAAAATTTGGATTTTCTCGGAGGATCTTTCCTTATTTGGATACTCATAAGGTAAAGTATTTTTGAGAATTTTATCAGATTTTTCGGAAGTGCTTTAGAGGTCGCGCAAACTGATTTTGTACCAAAAATCTAGCGTTTTTGACTTTTATTGAATTATTGTTGAAAATTGCTAAAAAATCGGTATTTTTTCGGCTTCTGAGTAAATATTCTTAAAGAAAATTTTCCGATCTTTAATTTTATGTGCATAAATAATAAGTTTCGTCAGGGATTATTCACATTTTGATACATTATATAACAGTTTTTCGTAAATTTTCAGCAAATATGAAAAAAATGCTTTATAACTTTTAATATTTGTATGAAGACTAAAAAAACTAATGATGCAGTTTAAAAGATTATGAAGTTTTAAATAAATTAGCAACAAAAAAAAAATGAATTTTCTCTCACCGTTCTCGAGTTATACCCTTTTAAAGCTTTGTACACATTGTATGAAATGTATAATACTATAAGGTGTGAACTAGGTTTGCATTGCTTTAAACTTTAAATAATTGGATTTAGAAAAAGTTTTTACAAATGAAATAATAGTTACTTACCACTCATACATAACAATTATATTAAAAACAAAGAAAAATAGAATTGTTATAAATCATTTATTATAGTTCTTGAAAGTCTGTTTCAGAAGTTGTGATATTGATATAACTTTTAGCCAAGGCCACACCACGTTCTGCGACATCATTTACAACTTGCAATTGTTGAACTCTGTATTTTGCTTCCTGAAATGATTTGTTGTTTTCCCATTTTTCTGGATCCGTTTGTAAAAAATCAGTAGAAATGTTGCAGACTTCAAAAAAAGTTAAGCTGGCGTTTGTAATAAAACAATGAATTTGTTTATTTTCAATCATGTCTTCTGTTAAATTTCCTTTCACTAATTCGTTGTTATTACTTGGTTCAAGTAGGTTTCTAAGCATTAAACGCAAAGTTTTGGTATCTATACGTTTATCAAAAAACGATAAGGCAGCCAACTTCTCGGAAAGGTACCACTGATGCCGCAGAAAGGTTTTCAGAGTCTCGCGTGCAACTTTTTCATTAAAGCGTTTGTAACCATACAATTGTTTAATGCTTAGAAACCTACATGAACCAAGTAATAACAACGAATTAGTGAAAAGAAATTTAACAGAAGACATGATTGAAAATAAACAAATTCATTGTTTTATTACAAACGCCAGCTTAACTTTTTTTGAAGTCTGCAACATTTCTACTGATTTTTTACAAACGGATCCAGAAAAATGGGAAAACAACAAATCATTTCAGGAAGCAAAATACAGAGTTCAACAATTGCAAGTTGTAAATGATGTCGCAGAACGTGGTGTGGCTTGGCTAAAAGTTATATCAATATCACAACTTCTGAAACAGACTTTCAGAGTTTACTGCAGGTGGTAGAGCAGCATCGCAAGAACTATAATAAATGATTTATAACAATTCTATTTTTCTTTGTTTTTAATATAATTGTTATGTATAAGTGGTAAGTAACTATTATTTTATTTGTAAAAACATTTTCTAAATCCAATTATTTAAAGTTTAAAGCAATGCAAACCTAGTTCACACCTTATAGTATTATACATTTCATACAATGTGTACAAAGCTTTAAAAGGGTATAACTCGAGAACGGTGAGAGAAAATTCATTTTTTTTGTTGCTAATTTATTTAAAACTTCATAATCTTTTAAACTGCATCATTAGTTTTTTTAATCTTCATACAAATTTTAAAAGTTAAGAAGCATTTTTTTCATATTTGCTGAAAATTTACGAAAAACTGTTATATAATGTATCAAAATGTGAAAAAATCCCTGACGAAACTTATTATTTATGCACATAAAGTTAAAGATCGGAAAATTTTCTTTAAGAATATTGACTCAGAAGCTGAAGAAATATCTATTTTTTACCAATTTTCAACCAAAATTCAAAAAAAGCCCAAAAAGGTCGATTTTTGGTACAAAATCAATTTGCGCGACCTCTAAACCACCTCCAAAAAATCTGAAAAAAATCTCAAAAATTCTTAGCCTTATGAGTATTCAAATTAAGAATGATCTTCAAAATTTTTTTTTGAATGGGACACCCTAATGTACATATGTATGTTTGTACATTATTTGTTATTTATTTATTATGACGGGAATATTTTGTGTTAAAGTTTTCCAAAAGCTAACTAGTTATGTATGTATGTATATAGAGAATGCTATAAAGAAACAAGTAAGTACTTTATTCGGCTGTGCCGTATCTTTAATACCCTCCACCAAGAGTTCGAATATTTCAGGAGTGTTCTTTATAGGAGATCTATAAATTCTAAGCCTGATTTCACAGTATTATGATTAGTTGCGTTATTTCAATAAAATGTCATGATTTGTTTCAAAAATTCGGTAGTGATTTCTGGTATTAAAAAAAAATTTAATTAGACCAAATTTCAAAACAGTAATAATTACTTTTTTTTCGAATTTAATGTTTTTCGGAGGGGCGCTTTATATGGGACCTATAATAAATTGTGGACCGATTATCACAAAATTACATAAAGTTACTTCAAGTCATATAAAGTTAACTTGTGCCAAATTTTACCACAAGATCAATATTGTTGTTAGGGTTTTAGTCGTATTTAAATGATATTCCAGAGTGGGCTTACAAACATATATGTGGCCTATGGTAAATTATGGACCGATCTTAACAAAATTTGGAAGAGTTATTTCATGCAAGAGCCTAAACTGTACTAAAATATCGTTATTTGTTACTGTTGTAGTATGGATTCTAGTCGCATAAAAATTAAAGTAGAATCGGTGCATTCTGTCATCAATTTAGTTTTTGTAACAAAAAAAAAATATAATTTTTTTTGGAAGGTTGATCCTCATTTGGGTTTATAACTCCTACTATAACTATAACTACCTACTGGACCGATTGTTCTGGATTCCAGTTCCAAACTGCTAAGGAGTACTAAAAAGAATTTGACACCAATATTTTTAAGCCTTTCCAAAGAACACAAATCATTCATATATCATTTATATTCTTTGGTCTTTCGAAAGTGAGCGTGTTTTAACAGACGGATATGGCTAAATCGACGTAGAATTACTCAAGGGGTCTTAGATGAATATTAAAAAAGGTTCACATAATAATTTCTAAATTCAGGATTTAGAATGGTCAAGGGCATTGAAAAAAACTTAATTTATTGGTTTATTAACCGAAACCGAACAGTTATTGATATTCCTTAATAACATATATAGAATCTTACGTTCCAAAAATGTTGACTACTAAAAATTTAATTTTTAGGGGCTGCTAAACATACGATTATCTGTACATACATACATATATAAAATATTAAATACATGTGTGAACTTATTTTTACTGTTGTTTCTTTGGGTTCTTCTTTTTTTATTAACCTTGGAAGGTTACTCTTCATTTTAAATCATTAACAGCCGTATTTATAATGGAAATTTGGCATGAAGTTAGCACAAAGTTTATTTATAATACACTTACCAAACTCTGGCTAACGATTTGCTTAACTCTTTTTAACCAGCTGCCAAAAGTTTGCCAACTTGTAAGAAACAGCTGTTTAATGTTAAACAATTTGGTTGGTTTTATTTTAATTACTGTTTTATTTATGTTTCTTTCTTTTTTTTATTTTATATTAATTTTAATAACTTTTTAAATTTGTTATATGTGGAGGAAAAAACAAAAAAAAAATGACAAAACCAGCGATGATTAATTCAAACGTATTGCATTTTTCAGTAATATAATGTGGCATCATTAAAATTCAGAGTTGATTTTTTTTAGTTAGCAGATGGACAAAAGTTTGTTATAAATAAACTCTGTGCTTACAAGCTGCTAGGCTTAATCGGCATTCTAGTTATCAGCTCGTTGTACGTAGTGTACAAACTGTGGCTAACTTTTTGTTATAAATACGGCTGTAACTTTTTAAAAAATAAATTCTAGCGGAACGATTTTTAAAATAAAAAATAAACAAAAATTTGTTTTAGTTAAGCGTTTTATTAAAAAATAAAAAAAAAATAAAAATTCTTTTTCTCTCTTAAATTCGATACGAATTTGAACTCTTTTTTTTGGCTTTTCAAATTAATTAATTTTTTAAAACAACAAAAACTAAAAAGGTTAAAAAAAATTAATTTTTTCTTTATCAGCCTTTAAAAATAATCAGTCAAATAATACAAAAGAAAAAAATATTTAGTTATTAGCCTTATTTTACGCATGAGGCACCAAGTTCAGTTTTATGTTCACAACAAATGCTTTTTTGCATATATTACATGTACTTATCGTCATTTTGAGTTTGCTATAGGGACATAGGTGACAAATTTTAGACTCTTTTGGTCCTTTGACAATATTTTCGGCGGATTCTCTTCGATTTGGTATTTTATTTTGAATTTTTCCTGAATTAAGGTCTGCAAGGTAGGTGCCTCGAAAGATTAATAAAGATTTTTCAGATGCTGTCGTACGTTTTTGAGTTTTCGATCTTTATGGAACATATTGTGAGTATATATGACGTAGCTTTTGACAAAAGTAATATTTAAAACTCTAAAAAATGGAAACAAAAGCTTAGACTATATTTACTTTTCGTCGTTGCGGCGAATACACACCTCTGAATTTCAACTTAAAAAAAAATGTGGATCCAGCGTATGTCCACTCACTACAAGCTTTCGGCACCAGCTAACGTTGTTGACAAAAAGGGCGTTTTTTGAACACTCATAGAAAAGTTATACGATAAAAGGTAAATGAGCCTTCCAGGGTTAAATACATACATATGTATGTATATTAATATGCATCAGATGTTGTACTCGTAGGCCAACAATAACAAGACAAGAAAATAAAGTCATGTCATGCACCGTCTTCCTGTTGGTCTTTTTTATAAGAATTTTAAATTTATTATAATTTTATTTTTTGTCAATCTTTGTTATAAACTTGTTGTTAAAAAGAATAAAATTATGCATGTAGGTATATATGTAATTGTTTTGCTGTATGCAACATTAAACTCTTTGGACGGACAGGCGAACAACATAAAAAATCATAACAGAAAACAATCCATAGAATGGAATTGCTTTGACATGTTCAAGCTGCACTTTTTGTTCAGGAACCTAAAACACAGTTTTTGACGAGTAAGAAAAAATGATTTTTTGTAAAATAACTTGATAAAATTAAACTTTTTGTTAAATATTAATAGAAATGCAATTTCCTATTCAAAAAGGTTTAATTTTTTTTTAAAAGTACCCTTTGTTCAAGGTACTTTTTGTTTAAAAAGCTCAAATGTTCAAAACCATAACATGTTCGGAGGCAACCCATTTATGGCTTTGGCATCTTGAGGGGGGATTAACTTAACCATAATATGGCTGCCGGCGACAATAATATGGCTGCAGAATATCTATTTAAATTCATTATCTGCACGGATTTATTTTAGTTTTCACAACACCGAAGAAATAATTTTGATTCGTTTAGTATCGACTAAAAGAATAAGAAAAAAATTGCTTTCGAAAAGTGTAGTTGATCAATCATAGCCATATGATCCTACACCACAGTATTTACAGACAAAATATGTGAAAATGGACCCTATTTTAAAACTGTAGGCAGTCATGAACCTACCAGAACAAAATTTGTGCCAAACATTAATAGATACATATCAACATCTACATATATGAGATTTTTATCGTCTTAAACTGATTTAACAGACGGTCACTGAATACTATATTATCATTAATAAGAAAGTTATGGTATTAAAAGCTTTTTTCGGAAATTATATTTGTATGGGAGTTACGGGAAATAATGGACCGATTCCGAAAAAAAATTGGTAAGCTAATTTAGTTTGCAGTAAGTGCGCCGAAATAAATCCAAATTCGAACATAATAAGATGGTTTATGGGCACTTACTTTATATTCCGGAAAGAAAATTGTACAATAATGTGTCGATTTTCAGCATTTTCATTAAGCTTTGTCGTTGTGACAATTAAAACAGACATAAGTACTAAATTTCATCAAATTTGTTCTGCCATCATTAGCCGCACAATATAAAACATTGAATTATGATTATTGAATATTTATTAATTTTTTATAAATTTTTCCAAAAAAAAAGTACTTCTTAATATTTGTTCCCTTTAATTACATAAAATTTGACCGTTTCTAGCTTGTTGACTCCGGCTGTAATGATAAAACCAAAAAAGTGACACCCTGGAGATTATGAACGAATATACAGACACACGAGTAATTTGAATAATTTGTTGCACTGCGTGTAAATTTGTTGGGAAAGATTTTTTTTTGTTGATTCTTTCTTTCTTGACACGCAATACGACTGACTGTCGCTTAGTCTGGTTGTCTGACTGTCTATGTAATTTTATTTATTTAATTTTGTTATAGCGACTTCGCAATAAACTGGTCGTTATAAGAACGAACCACAGCAACAACAACAATATTTTTAGGAACCGACAAAGGATCTTGTAAATATGTATGTAGTTGTTTTTTTGTATTGTTGTTGTTTTGCTTCCAAAGCAGTCCGTCAGTGAGTGGTAGAGGATGTTAAACAAAAGCCAAGAAGCACTTTCAGCATAAAAGATGATCATAATTGCTTATAGTGCATATTCTTTTGTTGTTTTTGTCTTTATACGTTTTGTTGTTGTACGCTATTGTAGTGGTTCCCGTGTTTTTTTTGTTCCCCTTCTTTTTACGTATAAATTGTATGGAAAACAAATATAAAGAAAATTTTAAAAAGTCTCCTGCAGATCATTCATTCTGCGTTCCTCGCTGTAAATGACTGGGATAAAGTGTTCGTATGTGTATTACCATGTGGTGTACTTGCAACGTGTCTGAAGAATATAAGTGCATGTGCAACATTGTTGTTTATGTTTAAAAAAAAAAAATATTAAATTTCAGATAAAATTGAGAACTCAGTAGTAATTTTTTAAAAGAAACAACATGTTAAGGTTAATAAATCTGCTCCCCAGTTTTTTTTTTTTTTTTTTTTTTGTGAAATCTTTAAAGTACAAACGAAAAAACATGGGTTTTCATGCTTAAACTGATTTTAGAAAGTGTACATTTGCTAAGGGGCAAAAATGGTATAATCATTTCAATTTTAAAAAACAGAAAATGCGCAAAGTAGATAATTTTTTAAACCACATAACAATCTAGTAAACTTAGATCGCAGAGATGTGTAAACAAAACGATTTGAACAAGTAGAAAAAACTGTTTTAACTTTGTATTAGGACACTGACTATATGAAACCGCTTTTAACAGGTTAATTTTATAAATTTTATTTGTTTATTTTTTTATGTATATGATCTTGTAGGTCTTTGTTTATTTATATTTTCTTTTTTTTATCTCAAATTTTTGTTTAGTATTTCGCAAATCTATCTAAACAAGTTAATTGTTCAAAAAACGTATGCCAACCCAACAATAACAAAAATACACACGAAAATTCATTTAAAACCGGATTCCAAAAAATAACGTATCTTTTCTGAACTACATTTTAGATTCAAGTAAAAATGTACATATCTCTGTTGCTTTTTAGTCCGCTGATTGTTTTGTTGGATGGTAACTTTTAAGTGTCTGTATTGTATCATCAATTAAACGCGTGAAATGAGGAAAGAAAAACAATACAAAAAAAATTATTTATATTAAAAGCGAAAAAAATATAAATATTATTTATGAAATTCAAACTACAGACAGTAAAAAACATAATTATTTATATAAATTAAATAAACACGATCTTATGAACATGCAGACAATTAACGAGCAAAAAACTAACATGGCTTGCAACAAAAGATGTGATTTTAGGGAAAATATTATTGAAGAGTTAAAAAATGTTAAGCGTTTAAAATTAAAGTCTTATTAGATTTTTAATTTACATGGAGCAGTTTTTTTGCGAAAGTATTTAGTTGAAAGAAGAAAGGAAAGGAATATTTGTATTTTGTTTACAAATTAGCAGACTTTGACATTTTTCGCTAGCCAAGAAAAAAAAATGCCTGTTTTTGTAGCATTGCCGTCATTTTATATTTGCTGTGCGCAAATTTTATGTTTGCTTTGACTGGGTTTTCACTTTGAAAGTCGAAGTTTATTGGTTAGGCGGGAGAGGGGAGAGGGGAGAGAAGAAAAACATTTTCTTAACCTAGACTTTCTTATTAAAAATTATTATTATTACTATTATTATTATTATAACACCTCTTATTGAGGAAACCTTTATAAGCAAAAATTTTTTTACTGCTCTTGCAGTTTTTACTTGAAAACGTATTTAAACTGTAATTTTCAGCTTAATTAAAAAAAATTTGAGCAATCATTTTTTTTTTTTAATTACTTTCATGCAAAAACATTTTGTCCCCTTAATTGTTTTTTATGCCTGACAAACCTGCTTATGTACTTCTTCCGCAAAATATTGGAAACCTTATTTATAAGTGAAACAAACCTGATCGCTTCCGTTAATTTTAAAACGAAAATTTGTTTCTTAAAAAAAATCGATCAATTACTTGAATTTGAGACATACAAAATAATTGAAACTAATTTAAAAAGAAGTTTGAACTTTGATATACTATTATGATCAGGGTAAAGTGTCTGCCTGAAAATTATGTTCTCGCTTATTTTGGAAGAATTACCAAAAAAAAAAAAATGCATTATTTGCATATAGTGTATATGTGTGAATATGTATGAATATGCATATACTGCAATTAAACAATTCCTTAACAAAACTATGGTTTTATGCCTTTTACGACTAGGTGAAGGTTTTGAAGAAAATCATAATACTTTCACCTTATAACTGACATTAAGTTTGTTTGTTTAACTAATTTTATTTTTTTGAATTCATAAACTAAAAAAATTATTTTCTATATTTTCAATCAACAACACGCAGAGAAAACACATTTTTTGATAAGGCCCAACCATATGGACCTCCAGCAAAACGATTTTTAGCGATAATTTTTTTATTTTACTTTAACCATATTATTGTTAAATTAGTTTAAAAAAAATTAAGACAACCATATTGTGGTTGCTTTCGAACATGTTAGTTTTAAGTTAACAGAAACTTTTCCTCTCTTCCAAAGCAGCATGCTTTAGTTGAAAAAAAAACAACTATGTATATAAGTGATATACATATTATTGTAATTATTAACCATAACAAGTTCGAGGGGTAACCATAATATGATTGTGATTTAACCATAAAATGGTTGCCGGCAACAATGTTCGTTAAAAAAGTTTTATTGGAAATGACCATATCGTGTTTTCTTTACGTGAGCTTATTAAAAAAAACAAGTAAGAGTGCTATATTCGGATATGCCAAATTTTATATACCCTTCACCATGGTGCGATAATAACAAAAAGTTCTATAAATAACGTTGTTTAGATATGAATAAATTAATTTTGCCGGAAGTTGAGTATTGATAACCAAAATGCTTGTACCAAATTTGGAAACTTTGGCTCCTGCCGTTCTCGAGATATTTTTAAAAATAAAATAAAGAAAAAACCACAACAACAAGGGATTTTTGGGTAAAAATTAGAGGCAGCCGTGGTTTTTTGCTCATATCTCCGCCATTTGTGGACCGATCTGGCTGAATTTAAATAGTAAACAATTTCGGACTATATGTGACTAAAAAATATATTACATGTATTACATGAACATATAGTATGTGCTTCTATACATGTATTAAATTTTTTTACATTTTTCCATCAGAAGCTTTTAATTGTAAAATTTTTAAAATGTGTTCTTGAATTTTTAACGCTTTAATTTCAATACTCTGAATAAGCACTAAACAATAGAGCATTTTTGAATGATATTTCCACCACCGCGGTGCACTAATAGTTACATAACGTTTAACTAAATACAATAAAATTTGTTTCGTTCGATCGAAATTTTCCATAAAGCCCTTCGTCAACCCAAAGAGAAGAACAACTTGTATTTAAAAAAAAAAAAACAAAACTATAAAGAAAAATGTAACGTATTTATAAGTTGAGTGGATTGTTGGAGAGGAAGGGAGGTCATTGTTTAACTCGAGTACTACAGCTACATATGTATATAAAAAAGAAAATCATGCACCATAATACGCAGATAATATATTCAATTCATGCCCATGTACTTTGATGTGTGAGAACTTTTTTAAATTAATTTTTTTGTCCTCTTTTTTTTAAGTGGGAAAACCACCCTTGACAATATGAGGTTCTTCTTATGTAAGAGTGTGAAGGCACGAATAGTTACTATGTTTTACATCTGGAAATATTTATTTTTATTTTCTTAAAATCGAAAATACAAAAGTTACATTTTTCTGAAAAATTAGTTAAGAACTTTTTCGATGCGGTGGTAAAGGGAAGGCATTTTGTATGTATTTTATATGCCAATTTGATTCATTAAAGGAAATTGTAAAAATGTATTTCCATTTTATATAATCCGCATTTAAACAGAAATTAAATGTTGTTTTTTTTAATAATTAATACAAAATTTACTTTTTATAACTTTTTTCCATAAAAAACAGATGCCTTTCGAACTCCAAAAAATATTAAATGAAGACAGATACAAAAATCTTTTATTTTAAAAATTTGAGATTTGTAAAAATAGACAAAAAGTATTGAACCAGAGGCCTAGAACCTAAACCAAGCCAAATTTTTAATGTTTTCCATTTTCGCTTAATCTTTTCAAAAATAAAATAATCTCTTCTGATTTTGTTTAAATTGACACGTTTTACTCGTTTTTAATTACGGAAAAAGTGCCACAAACTTAAGTTATAACGTTTTTTATATTAATCTGTTGTTTATTAAAAAAAAAAAAATTTTAGAATGAAAAATTTCATCGTGACTGATTGTAATTCTAAAAATATCCACTGCATCACACAAAGAAAGTAATATGGAACTTAACAGTTAAAGTTCTTATCTAATCTCTGAGGTGAATGGAAGGAAAGAACAAAACAAAAACATAAAATGTAATTTAATATAATTTACAACATTTGAAATATGTAGATAATAATAAAGTTAGTACTGGTCATATATAGAGCGACAGCAATAGGTATAAGATAATAATAATAAAAAAAACTAAACGTAAATACCATTTTCAAGATGCGTCTAGTACTAACGGAACAAAATAAAATGGATTATTTACAAAACACTTGAAAGGTTTTTTTATTTGAAACAACAGAAAATTTTGATGCAAAAAAGTGAAATTTAAAAAATTTAGAAATTATAGTCAAACTTTAAAATACTAGACATTGAGCTGCCAGCTAGTGAAAACTTTTAAATATGTTTAGTTGTCGATACCGATAGAAAATTCAAATTGTATTTTGTAGATGTGGTAATTATGTGTTCTTTTTTTATTATATTTTTTTTAATTATTAAATTAATTATTGAAGATTGTGATAACCCTGACCCTCTGTTGATGGTGTATTATTCTTTTTTTATACAAAGAAAAGAAGCAGATTGATTTTTTCTTTTGTTTTTAATTTTAATATTTATTTTCTTTTTTAAAACGAATTTTATAAAAGAAAAAAGAAACACAACAAAAAAGTCAACTTCAAGTCAAGAAATAAAACCAGAATATACGAGTTGTGGCAGAAATAAAATAAAAAACAAAAGCTGAAGTTCCAGTTTGCTTGCGATTAATAATTTATAAGCGTTTAAATCAGCACTCACATTTTTGTATCTGTGTACGTGCGAGCATTAGCAGCACTCGCTTGTGTAGAAAGACAGACAGACGTATAAAAAAAAAGTTGAAAATCGACTTTAAAATATTGAACATTCAAAACCAGTAAGAGGAGGCATTTTTATGTGAGCGGCAGGGAATGTTTTGTAAACACCCTTCAACACTTTGTATTCTAGTTTTTTATTCTCGAAGAATGTGTGAAAATAATATTTTGTGAAAACAAAAAACATAATAGGTATTTATTATATTCCTAAGAATCTGGGTTATTTGTATCCATATTATAATTAAGTTCCTAAAGATAAAATGATAAATATATCTACTGTTTACTACATTTTTGGATCACTTGTAGAATTAATGCCTTTCAGGCCAACCTAAACAGGACCGGCAAGCGTTTTTTTTTTTAATAAAAATATAAAATAGAAAATAATCTTGCGAAAGAGCAAATGCAACATCGTAGCTTTTTTTTTTTGTTTAATCCAACAGCAAAATACACAGAGTTTCCGTTAGACTTCATATTTTGCATTTGCTTTTTCGCAAGACCATTTGCACCAAACATTAAACTCCGCTTATATATTTTTAATAAAAAACAAGTAAGAAAGTTTAGTTGGTCCAGCCCTACCATATGATACCCTACAGCACAGTATATAAGAAAT
This sequence comes from Pollenia griseotomentosa, assembly GCA_963931875.1. Lineage (NCBI taxonomy): Eukaryota > Metazoa > Arthropoda > Insecta > Diptera > Polleniidae > Pollenia > Pollenia griseotomentosa. The sequence goes on along the minus strand of OZ007560.1, from coordinate 254,033,778 downwards.
TTTTTTGCAAGTGTACCCTATTTGGACCCGTCAGAGCAAAATTTTGTTAGGAGGTTAATATTCATGTGAAAGTTCTTTGTGCCGGATATTATATAGAAATTTAAAAGCTATTTTCGGGATTAGTATTTGTATGGGAGCTATGGTCAAATATGGACCCATTCCAATAAAATTTGGTGAGATGATTTTAATTACAATAACATTATTTTGCAATTAGTTCGGTATGGCATTGATAACAGATTTTGCAGACATTTTAATAATGTCGGATAGAATTATGTCAGATTTTAATGTACGCTTCGACGCTTCGAGTATGGGGGATAGTGAATCCTGGTCTTTAAGGTAATTTTCAAAATTAATTTAAATATTTAAATATTTTTAAAAATTCATCTAATTAAAGTCTGATGAAAAAAGCGATTTCAAGATTTTTTTTAACTTAGGCGACCTTATTTTTTTTCAATTTTAGAATTTTTTGTTCAATTTGGAAATTTTTATAGAATTGGCGGTTTTTATATTTGCAACGGTTGATTAAAAGATTTGTTTTTTAAAATCTCTGCAAATTTTAGGTTTTAGTGACTTTTTAATTTTTATTTCCAAAGATATTTTTCATTCGGTGATTTCTTTTTTTTAACTTCGTATTTTTTCAACATCGATTTGAGTGACTTTCTATTTTGTCACTTTTTATAATTTTTTTTATTATATTAATTGCGTTTTAAGGAAATCATTTTATTATTATTTTTAGATTTTGTGAAATTTATAAACATTTTTTTTAATTCCATACAGTTTTTTGGTTTTGTTCTATTTTTATTTGTTGTTTAAGTAAAATTTGGTGCTTTTTGTATTCAAATATTCTTTCACTTTTTTACAGTCAACCAAAATAATAAAGAAAGACAAAAAAGTGTAAAAAAAATAAAAAAACGAAAAAAATGTACTTTGGACTTCAAGAAGAACTTTTGACAAAAAGTATGAAAATACAGGAGTAAAGGGGGAGGAGAAACATGTAAATCAATTGAAAATAGATAAACTTTTACGACAACAAATTTCGATCCCCCCAAGTAAAACAAGTAAGAAAGTATAGTCGGTCGAGCACGACCATATGATACCCTACACCACAGTATTTAAAAACCAATTTTCGAGAGTGTATGGCTACATAAATAGGGATCTATCTATGTTTTTTATTTCATTAAAATCGGTTTGATAGTTTCTGAGAGGCAATAAGAACCTATGTGCAAAATTTTATGAAATTATCTCCAAAATTGCGAGCCAGCCTGCCAGCCGGACGGACATCGTTAGATCAACTCAGAAAGTGATTCTGAGTCGACTTTAAGGTGGGTCTAGGACCAATATTTTAAGGTGTTACACACATCAGCACAAATGCATATTACCCTCTCCACTATTGTGGTGTGGGTATAAATACCATTTGGTTTTAAGATTGATGTTTGACTATTGAATACCAGCCGTCTTCAATGGCGGTGAGTGTAAGACGGCAAAGATATCTAAAGAGATAGTGTGGCTTCTATCGAAACATGTCAAATCAACCTGTCCGAAGGTTCAATCCCGCATTCGGTCAAGAGTGAAAAATTATCAATAGATTTTAATTCATTTCATGTTGTAAAATTCCTTTCTTCATTAAAAACAATTTAATGAAAATTAAATTTGATAAAAATTGGCATTAAAAGCCATAAACAGTTTAATTATATAACCACGATACTAATTAAATATAATTTAAGTTATATTTTTCAAACAATTAAATTTTAGCCACTTTTCTGATTTACTTGATTGGTCTATAGAATTTTTCCCTCATTTTTAGCGATTTTAAATAAGTCCCAAAATCTCTTGCCGCTTAAAACAAAAAAAAAAAAAAAATTAATGATAACTAGCCCAGTTGTAGAGTATTGACATTAAAAACAAGAAGAATAGACAAGTTTAGCACCAATAACTTATTAATTAATTTATTAAAAACAAAACATTTTATAGCTACTTGGGACAAATTTTGCTTACACCAATAGGTAATAAGTTACATGGATGAGAAAGAACACCTGTATGGCCAAAATGTCAAACTTTGACCCCCTCTAACTCAGAAACTTTTTGACCGATCTTGTTGAAAATTTGTGTCTAAGCTACTATCTAACAGTACTAAAATTGGTGTAAATTTCATTTAAATCGAAAGACATCTATTTCAAAATTGGGTCACTTGACATTAAATCCCCCTTTTATATATATAAAATGTATATAAAATGTTTGGTATTTTGTTTTTATTTTCTTAATTATTTTCTAAAATATTGATTTTAGCAAAAAACTTTCTTAGAGGCTTATGTTGTTGACTAGAAGAGCTAAAATATTGCCATATATCATATTCTTGTAAAATGTTGTTTTTAGAAGATAGTCATATGCAAACAAATTACATTTGAATAAATGGCTTGATGGCAAACTTTGAGGGACGGACGCCCCCCCTAAAACACAACTTATCGCTACGAAATTTTTTTGTATTTTTATTTACATAAAACTGAACCGATTTGGAGGGGGAGAGTATAAGAAATAAAAAAAAAAGTTCTCCATACAACTAACGGCCACGCTAATGTATATGTACAAATATCTGTGTAGTTGATATGTTTTAAACAATTTTATTCTTAAATAATTTAAATTAAATTAAATACAATACAGGGATGGAAAACACGAAATGCATAATAATAAAATGAAAGAAAAGAAAAAAGAAATACAATTAGTATTATATCCACAATTTCATTTTTCTATGTTTGTCACATACAAATAAGTATTAAAAATTTTAAAATAGTGTCTAAAATGTATAAGTACTTTTACTAACAAGGCGAAAGCAAGTTTCCAATCACTATCCAAAGCTCTATTTTTCTTGGACATTATTTTTTTCGGTTTCATGAATGATGTGACAAAACATTTTAATATTAAAATAATAATTATTAAAAAAAAATATGGAGGTATTTAATATAAAAATTCTAAGCGATTATAATGTTATAAATCATACTAATTATACAAAATTTCGTTGCTATGAAAACTAATTATTGGAACGTAAATTAGAACAAAATTAGAAGTCACTAAATCAATCATTTTATAATAATTTGTAGAGTCGGACCGAATGTTCGGGTTTGGTGTTAATGTCCGACAAAACGTTTTATTAGATTAATGTTCGACGTTCGGTTAAATTTTCGCCGAACACCGAACTTCGAAAAAAAAATAAATGTTGTACATGTCGTGGGTGGGTACTAGTCTGACCTTTTTCTTAACACCATTTTAAAACTTAAAAAAAAGTTTTAATTGTCTCCTTCAGAACTAGTTCTACGTGAGACTTTTTATTTCTAAGGACTTTTTTAAAATTCTCTTGTCTTTAACTAGTTCTAGTAATGAAAGATATTAAAGCATTTCGTGCTTAAAAATCTACTTAAGCTTATTCTGTTATCAGTAATATTTGCTTGAATTTGTCCTCTTCTTGATTATTTCCTTTTGTTTAACTTAATACTTAAGACCATTTTAAAATCTAAGCCTTTTTAAAATTTTTCGCTTCAGAAGTTGTTGAAACAGTGTGTCATTTTGTTTGTAATTTTTATATTACAGCGAGCCGATTTGTAAAATTTGTCAATATTGTGCCATTGATTTTTCGATAGCTTTTGGCATGCGGAAATTCCACTACAACATATCAAAAAAATAATTTTTAAGGCGCGTACGTACAATTTAACTTTTGAGAAAATTATTTAAAAACATTTGAAATCGGCGATTTTTTTTTAACATACCTACTAAAAACCTTAAAAATTAACACGTAAAAAATAAACTTTTCGACAAAAACTCGTCCAAAACTTCAAGAAAAACATTTTTTTTTGGAAAAACTTCTCTCGCCAGCATGTTTAGCGTACAATTTCACCTTGGAAAGGTAATATTTAAAAAAATTAAATCAGCCGATTTTTTTTATTACCTACTATAAAAAACCTTAAAAATAAAAGTTGAGAAAAAGTAAAAAAATTAAACTTAGACGCCTCGAAAAGGATTTTTTTGATATGTTTTATTGGATAGTACAAGATCGATCAAGAACTCTCCGAGTCAGAGTGGGTCAAAATTAGACATTTTGGCAAAACAGGTGTTTTTTCTCATCCGTTTAACTTATTATCTATTGTTCTTAGCAAAATTTGTCAAAAATAGTTAGGAAAGCTATTTCTTCAATATTTCGAAAAAAAAATTAAATAATAAAATATTACTTTTTTTCTGCAAAATCAAAGTCAAAAAATTTCTTTTAAATTTTTTTTTTTTAAAGATTGAAGAAATGGCTTTCTAACTCAGAGAGTTATTCAGCGATCTTGTTTTAATAATGGGATTAAACTACAATCCAATAGGACTAACATTGGTGCAGATTTCATCCCGATCGGAAGACATAGGTTTTAAAAGTTGCGTCACTTAAGATATTTAAATACATATTTAAATATATACATACATATTCTGGATACTTATGAATAGAAGAAATGTTTGAACGATGCCCGTCTGTTCGTGTGGTTGTTGAAATAGGTTTTTTAACACCCCACAATAAGTTGCAAGAATTTCGCTACTGAAATGCAGCAAGATCGGTTTATAAATGGCTAAGATATGAGCAAAAAGCCACGGTTGGTTTTAATTTGATTATTAAAAAAACTATAATTTTTATACCCTTCACCACAGGTGGAAAAGGGTATATATAAGTTTGTCATTCCGTTTGTAATTTCTACAATATTGATCTTAGGCCCTGTAAAGTATATATATTTTGGGTCCTTATGAGGAGAGAAGTTGATTTAACGATATCCGTCCGTCTGTCCGTCCGTCTGTCCGTCTTACGTTTGATATGTGTTTTCCGGAGACTCCAGACATGATAGCGGCTAGGTTGTTATACATTTATGTCACATATAGTCCACCATTTCTTGCTATTGAAATTCAGCCAGATTGGTCCAACAATGGCTGAGATATGACCAAAAAACCACGACTGCCTCTAATTTTTCCAAAAAATCCCTTGTGGTTGTTGTATTTTTATTACTTTTTTCTGTATATCTGGAGAACGGCAAGAGCCAAAGTTTTCAAATTTGGTACAAACATTAAGGTTATAAATACACACCATTCCACAAAATGTGGGCGGGATTGGAGAAGTGGGCGTGGTACCTTCCATACAAGAAGTATTAAAAATTGTATAAAAACCTGAATTTTTTGACTGTTATATGACCTATGGTTACGCCTTATATATCAAAAGATCGGAAATTTAATTAATAAAAAATATTTTCTGAAAAACTCGGGAAAATCGGTTCGGATACGAAAAAGTTATGACCAAAATATTAATTTTTTTTTGGAAAATACCCATTTTCGGGAACCATAGATCTTCCCGAGTCCAAGTCTTACAACCAAAATAAATTTCTTCTTTAACACGTCGGTATATAAATCTTTCAAATCGGTTCAGAAATAGCAGAGTTATGACCAATATACTGAAATCCCAAAAATTACTCTTTTTTGTAATTAAGTTTGTTTTTTATACCCTTCACCGAAGGTCCTGCACCCTATAAAGTATATATATTCTGGGTCCTTATGAAAAGCGAAGTTCAAATCCGGTTGTCGTCTCATCTCTCCCCCCCCCTTCGCATTTGTTTACATATACTAGCATAATGCCCAATATGATTTTCGTTTATTATTTCATCTATTTAACGAAATAATTTTAACAAATAGAAACTAGGAATTTTTGTGTTTTTTTGCTACTTAAAAACTCGCCAAAAGAGATAAAAAATGACAACAGTGCCTTTACAAAAAGAAAACAAACAAAAAACTGTGTTGAGTTGTAAACAGTAAACGGTCTATATTTCATTTTAATGATATTTAAACAGCGTTCCTTCATGGTAGGGGGTGTGTTAAGTTAGAAACTGTGAGTTCCCTGGTTCGAATCTTGGTTTTTTTAAAAAGAATATTTTTTTAATATTGTTATGTTCCAAAACAATTTTAAAAAAATATTTACCAGTTTTCGCTTTTTAAATTTCATTTATAATGAAGTTTTAAGTATTGTAAATATGTATGTATATGTAAAAATTATCTAGTTGCTCTGTATTCTGCTCGCACAATGGTGAAGGGTATATAAGATTCGGCACAGCCGAATATAGCACTCTTACTTGTTTTAAAGTGTCTTTAACTAAACTCGTAGTTGATGGAATTTATTGTTTCAAATTAGAATTAAAAAAGTTTAGTAGTAGTTGATAGTAAAAATAACCGATAACGGCGCATAATTATTCGTTATATAACGATAGTTTTTTTCGGAATAAAGGATTAGATGTAGTAGCTTCTACACAATGTATTTACAGTACTGGAAATTAGCAAAATCAATCCATTATTTAACAAGATCACCATAAAAATGTCCTTCCGAAATTAGGATTTTGGCTGCCATATGAAACAAATATGAACGATAAAATTCGGCTCGAATGTTCCTTATGTTTAAACTTTGTTTGATATTAAACTTAATCAAATTCGAACAATTATTATATCAAATTTTTAATGAAAAAAATAACAAAAGTACATATCGTCGGTTGATTATTTTATTGTCGTATGTAATATGTATCCACATACGACACATACGATATGTATTTTAAAATATAACCCAACATTTTTTGAAAATCCTTATTTTAAAACAGCTTTTTAACAGAAAAGTCAGTACTTTTATGTAAAATAAAATTCAAACTCTAAAGAATTTCTTTAATTATACAATGCTGAAGGGTATATTAGATTTCGCCCAGCCGAATAGAGTATGAACTATTACTTGTTTTTTGTTATTTTTTTGTTCTCCATGAATTTTTAAACATTTCTGTTTTTTTTTTTTTTTTTTTTTTTTTTTTGAAATAGCAGTATGTATTTATAAATCATATTAGTGTTAAGGTGTTACTTGACCTTCCCGATTTTATATACATTTCTATATGTATGTATGTGTGGATATGTACCAGCGTTGTCAACTTTCAAAACGCACCAAAACGGAGCAAAAACGCACCATTTTTTTATTTAAAATGTTTATTGAGACTATTAAGCACAAAAAGTATAATTTTTGTACTGAAAATACATGTAACAACAAAACAGTCTTTTAAAGTTCAGGGTTTGAGAAAAAAAGAAAAAACTTAACAAAAATAAAAAACTAAATACAGGCAAAGCTCGGTATAACAAATACTCACTTTAACGAAAATCCGATATAACGAATGAGCAAGTTTTTTCATTAGCTACCTTATAAAGGGTGGTTAAATTTCAAGCGCCGATGTTGATTTTGAATTAAACACAAACTATTTAGGAAATTATTGTAATTTTATTTTATTATGATATATTGGTATTACTCAATTATGTATGGAACAAAATATCGGCCAAATGGGCGCCGCGACCACGGCGGCACACCTCCATCCGATGGTCCAAATTTTCGATGACCCTGAGGCATAATGGAGGTTCTATGCCGTTAATGTGCCGAATTATCTCATCCTTTAGCTCTTGAATTGTTGCTGGCTTATCGACGTACACCTTTTCTTTCAAATAACCCCAAAGAAAAAAGTCCAACGGTGTCAAATCACATGATCTTGGCGGCCAATTGACATCGCCATTACGTGAGATAACACGGCCATTGAATTTGTTGCGCAAAAGAGCCATTGTTTCGTTAGCTGTGTGGCAAGTGGCACCGTCCTGCTGAAACCACATATCGTCCACATCCATATCTTCCAATTCGGGCCATAAAAAGTTCGTTATCATCTCACGATAGCGAACACCATTCACAGTAACTGCCTGACCGCCCTCATTTTGGAAAAAATACGGCCCGATGATGCCGCCAGCCCATAAACCGCACCAAACAGTCACTCTTTGTGGGTGCATTAGTTTTTCGACAATCACTCTTGGATTATTATTCGCCCAAATGCGGAAATTCTGCTTATCGACAAATCCACTGAGGTGAAAATGTGCCTCATCACTGAAGATGATTTTCTTCGAAATTTATCATCCATTTTCATAATAAGTCTGTATAACTTTAACACGTTGTTGGATTGTGTATCTCTCCATGGTTCAAATTGAGTAAGTCTGAAATAGAGAAATGTCAAATAAAATTCGGAAAAAACTTGGCGTTTAGGTGTGGTTCACATTCAACATCGGCCCTTACAATTTAACCACCCTTTATAATGAACGATCAACTTTTTTTGCTCCCGGTTTAGCGAATGCTTAAGAAAAACAAAGCAAAACCAAAAAGTCGGTACAATACCGTTTGTTTGGATGTGCTTTTTTTGTTTGTTACAAAGTATGAGAACATGTAGATTAGTTTTAAGCATAATACAAGAGTTTTGTTTGAAGTGTTGTTGAAGCAAAATGGTGAATAGGAAAGCATATCATTCAGTGAAAAAATTAAAATTTTTAGAAGAATATAAAAAAGGTGTAAGTAAGTCTTTTTCTTATATCGCGTATTGAATATGAATACGCTGATAGAGGCATTTGTTATTATTTTTAAACATATGAGTGTAAGCAAACATATATACTACAGATTTTTTTGGATAAATAATTTTTCGCAATATGTAAACACGTGTGTATTTTACGTATGTAAGTTTAATAAACATGCATATAACATAAACAGCTCGATTTAATGGTAAATGTAGCTAATTTTTTATTTAAAAAAAAGTTCGGTATTACGAATCTCTCAGTTTAACGAAAGGGGCTGACATTATATTATTCGTTATACCGGGCTTTGCCTGTAATTCATTTGTATTACACCATTTTTCATTGAAATTTAGGTAATTACTAATTAAAATTAGACTTTAAATTCGAAATTAAGAAAATTCAAAAAAAAAAACTGAGAATTTCCATTAAAATTAAGAAAATTCCAATTGAATACATATTAGAATATCAACTTGAAATTAAGAAAATTCCAAATGAAATTGAGAAAATTCTAGTTGAAACCGAGAATTTCTATTTGAAATTGAGCAAATTCCAAAGGAAATTGAGAATTTTAATTTGAAATTGAGAAAATTCCCAAAAGCATTGAAAAGTTTTAATTTGAAATTGAGAAAATTCTAAATGAAATTGAGAAATTTTAATTTTAAATGGAATTATATATTTTTTATTATATATATGTATGTTCATTTGGAGTTTTCTCAATTTCATCTGGAATTCATTTGTATTACACCATTTTCCATTGAAATTAAGGTAATTTCTAATAAAAATTAGAATTTAAATTCGAAATTGAGAAAATTCCAAATAAAATTGAAAATTGAGAAAATTCCAATTGAGAATGAGAATATCAACTTGAAATTGAGAAAATTCCAAATGAAATCGAGAAAATTCTAGTTGAAATTGAGTATTTTTATTTGAAATTGAGAAAATTCCGAAGGAAATTGAGAATTTTAATTTTAAATTACGAAAATTACCATAAGCATTGAATGGAATTATATAATTTTTATTATATATATGTTCATTTAAATTTTCTTAATTTCATCTGGAATTTTCTTATTTCCAATGAAAAAATTTGTAGATAATAAATTTTTTTTTAACATCATAAAGTCTATACAAAACTTTAAAAAAAAAATTAACGATTAAAAGAATGGATTAAAAATTAATAATACAGCAACTTTCATATAATAAAATGTTTTTTTTTTTCAAATTACAAATTATCTACAACAACAAGATCGTTTTACTTAATATTTCGTACTGTTAAATAAAATGGTATTGAAGCAGGTGTATATTATTGTACAAAGATTGTTTAACGTAACTGAAACAAAAAGTTGTGTTGCTTTGGTGCCACCAGAAATTAAAAAACGCACCGAAATTAAAAAAAGCGCACCACGCACCCAAAATTCAAAAACGCGCCCAAAATGGTGCGAAACGCACCGAGTTGACAACGCTGATATGTATGTACTAATATACCATCATTTTAAACTTAAAACGCATACACACCCAATAAATAACAAGACTAATAAAAAACGGTTAGTAAGAAGGAAACAAAAAAAATTAACAATAAAAACACTTAATGGTTTGTTTATCAAATTGATTTTTAAGTACCTCCAACTATTAAAGTATTTGATTCGAAAAGGTACACATTTATTACAATATGTATTAAAGGTCGTACTTAAACTAAAAAACTTAAATAAAGGTTAACAAGGGGAAGAGTTGCATTATTTAACATGACTTTAATTCAAATAAATAAAAGTACGAAAACAACAACCACACAATGAAAATAATCAAGTGTAAAGTTAAGTTGTATAAAAGTAAAAACTATTTGTTAGAAATACTTTTTGATTACACTCGTTTTCGAGTTCATGTTTGATGAATGCCCAGTAGTTAAAAAAAAATCCTTTTTATTAAATTTTTAAAGTATTTTGGAGCTATTCGCATTACTTATAACTATTAGGAAATGTATGGTTTTTAACATAGATTACTTGAAAATTAGGAAACTAGTTAATTTACTATTTCTCACCGTCATTCCCCGGGGGTGTAGCGATCATCTAAAGGTTATTCCACCTTTTGATTACATACCCCAAGGCAAATCAGATTCAGTCATACCTGGAATCAGACAAAGATTCAAAATGTATAGGCCTTTTGAAGTCTTTGTGATTTCTTGAGACCGAAGACTGCCTAGAGATCCTTCTTATCTGTTACCCCGGACTCAGTAGCCCCGGTGAGCAGACACCGGACTGAATAATTGGTTGACGCTTCCTCTAGTAGGTTTCTTGCGGGAAATGCTTTCTATCTTCCGGAGAAATTATCTTTGCGGAAGCTTTATTTTTCTGATAGAATGTTGCTTTTCATCAGGTTGTTCTCCGTTTTTATATGAATGAACCCACAAAAGGGTTCAACGAATGGCTGCTATTTTCACGAAGAGATACTTTAGAGATCACACATAAGGCTATGATTTCGAAGAAACTTTTAATTCATTGCTGTATTGCGTACGAAATACAATGTCATTTAAATGACCGCCACTAGACTGTTTGCAGTAGTCGATCCGTCACACTGTCTATAACTTAATTTGATACCTTGATAGACCTTTATTGTAATGAATTCTTTAAACACGAATGTTAAAATACAAAATCACACAATTGTTTTATATTTAAATTTGTCTACAAGTTGCTAGTAAAATCTAGAGTTAAAAAAGAAACACCAGGGGCCAGATTCTGGCAGTCGTGATCGAATAATTTCTCGATTCGAAAGCAATTTAATATCTGATTATTTCAGTCAATACTGAACAAATCGGAATTATTTGTTCGTTACTGTAAAGTATTTATTTAAATTTCACAATACTGAAAAAATAATTTCGATTCGTTCAGAATCGACTGAAATAAAACTGCTTTCGAATCGAGAAAGTACTCGATCATGAATGCCAGAATTAGGCCCCAGAACTGTAGGGTATACTTAAACCGTGTGACTTGTTCATTTATTTTTGAATTCGATTTTTAGTTTAAGATCATTAAATTTGACCTTTTATAATTGGTAAAGTGTAAAAAGACATTTTAATATGGCTCAAAGCATAGAACTTTAAAAATACAAAACTTAAAACTTTTAGTTATAGGTATATTTTTTTAAACTGTAACAACAATTGAAATACTATTTTAATTATAGTGTACAATGCATACATTTAAATAACGCAAAATGTATTTAAATAAAACGAATATCTTTGTACCTAATAAAAACTCTACTAATATTTTCGATAAAATTTGCTTTATAGTAGTTTCGACTATATCATAAAGACGATTTACTTAGTTATTAACTATTTATACATGTATGTCGAAGTCATAAAATTTTTACATAAAAATAAAAGCTTAGCGCTCCCAAAAAAAAAAATCACTTACACTTACGCTCTATAATTTTTTGTTTTTTAATTATAACGAAAACGAAAACTCACTAACAAAAGTTTTGTTCTCACGCACGCTCACCTACGAATTATGTCCAAAGTCTCACGATCACGCACACTCACGATATATTTGATTAAAAAAAGATTTTAATGAGAGACAAAGCTTAAATTCATTAAAATTTTTATGAATATGTACATATTTTTAACAAAAAATTCTTAAAACTTAAACCATTATATACGAATAGTTTTCAATTTTTATATAGTTTCTTAAGGAAACGTTCGTGACTGCGTGAGAAATCGTGTTTTGTTTTCAATTTTAATTAGGCACTTAAGTTTTATATTGTAATCACTCTCACTCTCGCAAGCACAATTAATATAAAAAGTAATCACAAGCATTTAAAGTTATCACACCAGTGTTGCCACTTTATGGGTAATTACCCGAATTTGGTATAATTTTTACAGTCGTGGGTAATTTGAAATTCTTACTTCAGATACCCAAATAAAATCAAGATTCGATTACAGTGATGACATTTATTTCTTTTTAAATACTGTTAATAAAAAATGCACAGTCTTCTGAACCAAAGTCTTGGTTTCTATTTAAGAAAAGTCTTCAATAATTAATATATATAAAATTATATATTTCCAAAAGTTTGGTAATGAATGTCCCAAGATGGACCCTTAGAATTGGATAATGATGCCTATCATAGTGATTTAGAACCTGAAGTTTATTGAAAAAAGTTATTTAAACTAGCCTGGGAAAAGATATGTTTCCAATATGTTAACATATAATTAATTTTATTTTTATCTTGCAACTTTTTAATGCTTTAGTTTGAAGAATATTTAACGCCTTTAACAGTTGTAAAACTGAATAACGAAAGGGACAGTCGTATAAAACCCCGCAGTCATTTTGTTAACTAAATAAGGTACAAAGGGTAGTTTTTAAGACCATGAAACATAAAATGGTAGACAACACAAAAAAAATTAATTTTAATCGCAGATTAATACACGGTATTACCCTGTGAAACTGATTTCAAACAAATACTCACCGCGCCTGTCCTTGACGAAACGCATTGCAGACGTCCAATTTTGTTCCTTTTTTTGAGAATCGCTCTATGTCCTTCACGAATAAAATGAACAATGTTGACCTCAAAGACGTCAATTGTTGCTGGTTTATCAGCATAAACCAGTGACTTCACAGCCCTGGAAAACAATTAAGACGTGTCACGTCGGACGGCCTTGAAGTCTAATTGACAGTTTATTTTCTCTAAATCAACACATCGCCTTCATTTGTGAAAAAATAAGTTGCGTCATTTAAATCATAAAGTCGCCTATAAGTTGCGAAAATCGATGGCTGATTTTTAAAGTAAATTTTTATAATTTGGTGGCGTTGTTCAAGCATGAATCTATTCATGATGATGTGCCTGAGCAAAAAGAGAGAGCAGTATGACAGTTCGTTTGACAGCTAACCTTTCGGAGGCTCTATCAGGCTTAAAAAACACCCATTACAAAGGAATGACAATGATCATTTTGCAACCAAACTCATTATTTAAGGAGTTTTATTTTATGTTTTATTAATTGTTTTTAAGCTTTAACAGTTTGACTAATATTGATATTTTTTCAATGAGTTTGTTGTGTTTTTGTTTTTTTTTTTAATATCTTTTTATTAAATAAAACTTCAATTTTATATCAGGTGTAATTTCATTTAAATCCGGTAATTTTGCTTCATCTCAAGTGTAATTTTGAATTTTGCTGGTGGTAACACTAAAAAACACACGTGGCACGCACAATTCACGTCACATGCACAACTCGAGTAAAAATAATAAAAAAGATTGACTGCCTTTTTCACGACGCACAGTGCGAGATTTTGGAAAAAAAATGGAAATAGTGCGGTATTTTCCAAACGTCTAGTCCAATTGGAATAAAATTTTAGGTGGTTATTAAGGACACTTGTATTCAAGTTAAAGTTGTGAATTTCGGGTCTATAGACATATCAAGAAGGCCAAAAGTAGGGCACTTTGGGTATTGCAAAAATTAGAAATGTTCCAGAATTCTTAGTTTTTCCACCAATTTAAATAATTTTTTTATCAATGAAATTTACTAGTCGAGTTATTATACAGAATTATTCCAAAATCTCCCCCTGTGCGATGTCGAAGGAATTCTTTCTTTCGCAAAGCTACATATGAAACAAAAAATTCTACATAATTTGTTTTATAAAACTTTGTTTTTGTTTCAAATGAAGTTGCACGAAAGAAAGAATTCTTTCGACACCTTGAAATAGGGAGTTAGTATAGTACATTATAATAAAGTCCGTATTATACTGATAAACTAGATACTGGCTTAAAAGCTACAACTTTTTTTACTATGCTACCTTGGTTGCTTTGCTTTGTTTTATTACAGAGCTACGACTAAAGCAACTAAAATAAATGTAAGTTACCAAAATGTTTAAGTAGCGAAAGCAACAGAAAAAAGACTGCTCTTAGGCCGAGGCCACGCAATGAGCTTCTAAGCGGCTGAGCGATGAGCGGCAAAAAATTAAAACATATGAAATATTAATGAAGTGGCCACTGAATGAGCGGCATATGAGCGAAATTTCTGAGCGGCTAAGCTGCGTCGCTCAGGAATAAAACTTGTTCTAATTTTTAGTTGTTTTCGAGCGGCAAAGAATAAACATCGCAAAAGTGAATGTGGAGCTTATAATTTCAGCCGACCGCTATTATGGCAAGACAGATTACCAAATTTTTAAAATAAAAATATAACCGAGAAATTTTTTTTTGTTTTTTCAATCTAGTGTTAACTTTTTGCAACAGCAAATCAAAGGATTTCGCAGACATACGGCAGTATTACCAAAATCTGTCTGGAAATTTGGGTAGATTTGTATATAAATGGTTAAATTCGCCGGCGAATTCAACGTGTTCGTGTGCTGGACGTAATATTCGCCATCATATCTAAATTTTTTGATTTTTTATCAGGCGTTGTCGGTGTCACACATACAAACACATTTTCACTTATACTACCACAATGCTTGATGAGAGAACGAAGTCTTCGCCAGAAATCGACGAACAGGCCGCAATTTTTTTTCTTTTCTTAATAAACGCATTAAATTCTTATGAATACGATTTTTGTGTAATTACATTAAACAAGCCACTTTTTGCAATGGCATTTCAACAACTTACCGCTCAGAAGTGACGCTCAGTAATAAGCCACTTGCCGCTTTGTCGCTCAGGCGCTTAACGCTTAGCCGCTCATTGCGTGGCTCCGGCCTTAGAAATACTCTCCTTTGCTACGATTTTAACAAGTATTACAAAGAAGTGGCATACTTTCAATGCTTTAGATCGCTATTTACAGCTAAAGCTTTTTAAACACTTATTTTAATCTGTTACAAATCGTTTAACAAATCGAAAAACAGCATTTTTTATACGAAGCTAAACAACATTAGAATTAGTTTAGCAACACGAGTCCACTAACAAATCAAACATAACAAAATAGATACTGATTGTTTTTATTTTTTTTTTATTTCACTTTTATTTGTTAAATTCCTATTTTCGCAAAAAAGAATCAACTAGAGCTAAATACATTCAAATTTTTTTAAGAGTCTTATGTGATTTGTATATGTGTGTTTTTTTAAATATTTATAGTTTGGCGTCAATAAAATACGCAAGTTTTTGAAATCATTTGATCGACTTATATATTATGCGTCATTGTTATGACGATTTATAAGCATTTTTTAATTTTATTTTAACAAACAAAGGCTACTGCATAATTCACTTTTTAAATATGTATTTAATTAGAAGTGAGTCATTTCCACAAAATTATCTTACACATACATATATTTTTTTTAAGATATTTAATTAACTTTGGTAACGCATTCGATCCTTAGTAAATATTTGTTAATTTTATTAAACCCCTCACTTTAGGTGAAAATGGTAATATGTATGTATATAAGTTTGTCATTCAGTTTGTAATTTCTACAATATTGATTTTAGACCCTTAAGGCATATACATACTATATACACAAATAGATTGGTTTACTAAAATTAAAAATAATGCAAATTTTTAATATTTTTAATTAGGCTTAAGTTCATTAAATTTAATTTTCATTAAATTATTTTTATGAAGAAGGGAATTTTACAACATGAAAATTAATTAAAATTGTTTTTGATAATCTTTCATTCTTGACCGTGGCCGGGATTCGAACCGCGGCCGGCAGGTTACCATGACATGTTTCGATCGCAACCACTCGATCTTCTCAAATGGATTTGCCGTTTTACACTCGCAGCCATCGACGGCTGCTGACGTCAATAGTCAAACATCAATCCTTAAACCAAATTGTATTTTAACCTTTGGTAGATCGAAGTTTGCTTTTTTTAAAAAAGCAAACTTCGCAAACCAAATTGTATTTTAACCTTTGGTAGATGGAAGTTTGCTTTTTTTAAAAAAGCAAACTTCGCATTCGATCTACCAAAGGTTAAAATACAATT
This sequence comes from Pollenia griseotomentosa, assembly GCA_963931875.1. NCBI lineage: Eukaryota > Metazoa > Arthropoda > Insecta > Diptera > Polleniidae > Pollenia > Pollenia griseotomentosa. The sequence goes on along the minus strand of OZ007560.1, from coordinate 254,017,494 downwards.
TGGTTTAAGGATTGATGTTTGACTATTGACGTCAGCAGCCGTCGATGGCTGCGAGTGTAAAACGGCAAATCCATTTGAGAAGATCGAGTGGTTGCGATCGAAACATGTCATGGTAACCTGCCGGCCGCGGTTCGAATCCCGGCCACGGTCAAGAATGAAAGATTATCAAAAACAATTTTAATTAATTTTCATGTTGTAAAATTCCTTTCTTCATAAAAATAATTTAATGAAAATTAAATTTAATGAACTTAAGCCGAATTAAAAATATTAAAAATTTGGATTAAAAACCATAAATAGTTCAACAAAATAACCACAATACTAATTATTAAAAATAATGTTTTTTATCCCGCTGCAAGTAAAAGCGTAGTATTCGACTTGAGCTTCTTTAAAAGAAACTGGCCACACAGTATTATACTTGTTTGCGGTTTTAAGTATATTAAAGTCTTTTTTTAAAAGTACCCTATATGAAATGGACAGAGTTATTTCTAAATCTATAAAACCATGACAGGCCAATTTTCACAACAAAATCATTATTCGTTATGGATTGGTCCATATTCACAAAATTAAGTAGTTTGAATTTTGGTCTTTCAAACTAAACCAATTGTGCTCGATTTTAATCCTAAACTTTTTAGTAGAACTAGATAGACTTTGACACCACTATTTTGTGTTTTTCTGTTGAGTCTTTCGAAAGTGAGCTTGTTTTTAACATACAGTCAGACAGACAGACGGACATGGCTAAATCGACTTAGAATAACTGAAGAACTCAGTATATATATATATATATAGAAGCCAGCAAAACTAAGGCCACATCAGTACTTTTTTAAATATTGTTTTTTACTTGGTTTTTTGTTCTGTGTGTACAGAGACCTTTTCACTTGTTAAATGTGTTATGTTTATATTTTTCGGCTTGAGGTCTGTTTCATAAAATATTTTTATTCTAGTTTATTATTTTTTATATAAAAATGGAATACCAAAAAAGCATATAAAAACGCAAAAATAATATTTTAATTCAGTCTTATTAGGAAACAAGTAAGAGAGATATAGTCGGCTATGCCAAATTGTAAATACTATGAAAAATCAAGCGACTAAAAACAATAAAAAAAACCGACTTATACAAGGTAGGATATAAGTTGTTACTTTCGGTTATGGGTATAAAAACAACAACAACATGGAATTTTATGAAAAAGAGGCAGTCGTGGTTTTCAGCTCATATCTCAGTAGTTTTTTGACCGATCTGGCAGAATTTTTATAACAAAATCTATACATTTTACAAGTAATTTGTAAAAACACTATAATATTTTTTTAAAAATTAAATAAAACCTTTGAATTAAAAATAAATGCTCTGTCTTATGCAAAAAAAGTTAAAGTTCACATTAGTTAACCAATACATTGAGCCCATACTCTTTTGCTCATACACTTTTGCTGTGCTCAATGTATTGGTTAACTAATGTGACGTTTAACTTTTTTTGCATAGGACGAACAAAAAAATTAGTTAAAATTTAAAATAAATGTTAAAAGTGTCCTTAGTTTTGCGGGCTACTGTTCATCTTCTTAATGGGGTCTTAGATGAATATGAAGTTTCACACGGAATAGCAAACTTATTATACGCTGATTTCAACACTCTTGGTGGAGGGTATAAAAAAAATTTTTAATTTATTTTGTAATTTTAATTTTCAACGCAAAAAGGATGACTCGAAATAAAATAAGACTCGTCAAAACAAACATTGAACATTCAGACAAACTTACACAGTCCAAGGCGAATTCAACTACAGGTGGTGTCAAAACTACAACAATCCAAAAACAGCAGAAAACAACATAGGGTTTTTTTGCATTGAATTGTTAGTGCTTATAGCTCGAAATGTGAACAATTCTTAGCAAAACACTAACAAATCAAAACAAATAAGCTCGAACTGTCAAAAACATATGCCGCTTCGACACCACATGTAGTTAATTCGCCTTGGCACTATCTGATACGAGTGCATATTAATAAATGCGCAATTATTTGAAGGTGCGTATATCTATTCGTGGATTTGTTTGTCAACACCACGACCACCAAATCAATCACTCGCTTATCCACTACATTTAAACTTACTAGTATTATTTCTATTTTTTTTTAGGAAAAATACATATTTGTTTTGTTATATTTTTTTTTATTAACACTTTGCATATTGGAAGCAAATAGAAAAGTACAGTCAGGCTATATGATACCCTACACCACTAACGTGTACATTAATGAGGTATGTATGTGGCTATGGTCATCACCACGAAATTGTGTAGAACGATTCATGTTTACATTTTCGCCGAATTATGTAAATGAATATGTATGTATGTCTGTACGTATTTATAAGATCTATGGGAAATAAAGTCTTATTTTTCGCTAGAGGATGGTGGTGTAGGGAATAAAAAGTTAATTATTTGTTGCGCACTTTCTTGTTTATAGAAGAACAAACACACACACACACAAATATTCTAATAAGAGTATGTTTGTATATGAAAATATGTAATCATCTGATATAAAAAATCATATAGAAGAAGAGAGCGCATGCGCTAATAATTTTATTATTTTTATACCCTTCGCTGAAGAAAAATAAATATAAGTTTATCTTTCCGTTTGTAATTTCTACAATGTTAATGTTAGACCCTAAAAAGTATTTATGTTCTGAGTCCTTATAAGTAGGGAAGTTGATTTAACGGTGTCCGTCTAACCCTGTTTCCGTTGGAATTAGTTTTTTGAAGACCCCAGATATGATGGGGACAAAGTATGTCACGTATGATCCGGAATTATTTGCTATTGAAATTCAGCCTGATGGGTCCACAATTGGCTGAGATATGAGGAAAAACCCACGACTGCCTCTAATTTTACCCATTAAACCGTTGTTCTTTAAATTTTTTTACATTTTGAGAACGAAAATAGCCAAAGTTTCTAAATTAGGTACAGGCATCTTGGTTATCTATAGGCAAAAGTGGAGAAGTGGAAGTGGCACAAAATATATTTATTTATAAAAAAAGAATGGTAAGAGAAAAATTATCCAAATTTGGTACATGCAGTTTGGTTATCAATACGCAAGCTCTCTAGAAAAATGAGAGGGATTGGAGAAGTGGACGTGGCACCTTCGGTTCAAGAACATTAGAGATTTCTGTATATCTGGAGAGCGGCAAGAGCCAAAGTTTCCAAATCAGGTACAAGCATCTTGGTTATCGATACACACCATCCGACAAAATGTAGGCGGGATCGGAGCCGTGGCACCAAATAGTTTTATTTATATCTAAAGAACGGTATTTATGAAAATCTCTGTTCCTTTCGCATCATGGTGAAGGGTATATAAGATTCGGCATAGCATGACCGGACCCTGTTTCTCAAAACTACAAGTTATAATTCTACAAGTAAACTATGTTAAAAAAAGCTACAATTTTACAATATTGTTTTTGTTTCAAATATATTTTACTGTTTGTTTAAAGTGGGAGGGAGGGTATGGTGAGTTGTGAAATTTCTAAATGTTTGGTTTTTAGCCCAGCTTTAGTATACGCTTTGAAACAGGGGATTATCGATTAATTTGACTTGAACGAAAATACTTACTGCCTGTTTTTCAAAATAAAATAATAATTATCGCTTGGGAATTTATATTGAAACAACAATAAAAATCTCAAATTTGTTTTTGTTTTTAATATTAATTTCTAAACGAAAATTTTTATTATAAAAAGGATATTAACTCAAAATTTAAAAATTTTCAGTAGAAGCAAAAAAATTTTTAATTAAATATTAAAGATATTTAAAAATTAATTTTTTAATGAAACGTTTCGTTATCAAAAAGTAGACAAAGCGGCACGATATTCTTACAGCGGGCAGATATGAATACATGTCGATTTTTTAATTTTGTTAAACATATTTTGAACACAATGGATTTTTAAGATTCGTTTGTTCAAATTTGAATATTTCAAAATGTTTTTCAACGTCACTTCCAAAAGATGATTTTATAGAAATTTTGATATCTCCAAAAAAAGTAATTCTGTCTATACTCTTAAGTGGTGTAGGGTATCGTACGATCAAGCAGAACCTACTTCTACGTTCATAGTTGTTTTTTGTTGCTTTTTTTAATATATGAAAATTTTGAATGAAACAAAAAAGTGAAATTGTGGGAAAAAAAATTCAAGTGTTGAGCTTTTTTTATAATTTTTTTTTAGAGCAGGTAATATGAAAACAAATAATTTGGAAATAAATTACTTATGATAAGAGTTTTTTTTTGTTATTTTGTACATATCTACAAATATACAAATATAAGTTGAGTGGTGCCTATTTACACATTTGGATTTTTCGGATTGTTTTTACTCTAAGATGAGTGTTTTAGGCGAAAAAAGGGAGGAACTTGTTTTCTTGCACATTAAACGTCTGTGTAAGCAAAAAATTAATTAAAAACAAGTTCCAAAATTAGGTGGATTAAATTGAAAACAAGCTTCTTAGACATATTGAAATGACACAATATGCAATAGCATTAAATGTTCCACTTTTTAAATTTAATTAACATAAACTACTTTTTTTAATTATAAATAGACCATAAATTAAAATTTTAAATCATGAATTTCTTAATATTGTTGTATTTTGAAACTTTGTTTTGTATTAGATTTTTAAATTGTTGGACTTTGTACGCTTATCATCTGATCAGTTTCTCATAAAAATTGGCACAACGACATTAAAAGAAAAATTGAAAGTTAAAGTAAAGTTTTAATTAATTTATAAATAGACAAATTATTTTTTTTAATAGAACAAATAAATAAATAAAGTTTTAATTGAACTCTGTTTAAAATAACAGTGCAATTGATATAAAAATTGTTACTGGATCTAAAAATTAAAAAAAAAAAAATAATAAAGGAAAAATTTAATTTAATTTTTTTTTTTTGAAAAAAAACTTCATTATCTTAAATTAATTTATTAATTCCCAAAGTAACTTTTGGTAATACACAGTTTTTTATTAATAAGATTTTGTTTGTCGTGCTTAATTTTCAATTTTCATTCTTGATAAATACACTGAAATTTATTGTTGGAGGATAAGCTAGTTGCTATGCGCATTTCACTTATTGCTTAGGCCAGATCATCAGGAAACCTTTTCCCAACAACTTTAGAAACGCTAAAAATATAAGATATGCAAATAAAACTGTAGAGTAAATGAACGGTAGTGGGGAATTAAGAAAAGATAAACTCACTGTTTATTGTTGGTGTTTTGTTTAAGCTTTGATATCGTTGCAAATAAAATTTTAAGTGTATGTAATTCTCATTCACTCTTATAAACATATCTAATATCTTTAGCTTTTTTAAAGTTTTTGGGAAAAAGTTTCCAGTGTATTTATAAAGATTTAAAATTGGGAATTAAGCAAGACAAACAAAATCTTATTAATCAAATTATTAATATTAACTGAATGGTAACAGTATATACTGTTTGGTCCCGGCGCTGCTAGGGATTTTCTAAAAAAAAAAAATAAATACTGGAGAATTTTGTTAAAAACTTGACCCCAGCGCTATCTACCGGGTCAAAATTTTTTAAGGAAACTTTTTTTTGTTTCATAAATATATTTTGTGAATTTTAGCCAAATCGTACTATAAATAAAAAAAAATTTTAATATCACTACAACAGCGCCACCTATCGGGATTGAACTTAAGAGACTCCTGACTAAATAATTTTTTGTCCAAGTTCGGTGTCAATCGGCCCAGCGATTCCCGAGTTTTAAGAGCACATACACAGCACAAACGTTTTTATAATTATATAGATGAATAGGGTATGGAACTTCATGCATTTATTATTGGATATGCTCATAAAACACGCTTAAACAAATTTCAAAATTTGCTAAAAAAAACATCTAATTTTCGAATAGTAAACTTAGTTTTTATTGGCTATACAGCGAATATACAGCGAATTCTTATTTTTCTAACAAGATACTTTTAACAACAACAAAATTAAATCGAAAACAGTTTTTGTTAAGAATTTGTTTTATTGAAAAAATGCTATAGAACTTCAATCTATTCTCGAGAAATTTTTGCCATGCAATTGCTGTTGCTGGAACCAATGAAAGGTTGTGTATTTGACACTTCATAAATTGAAACACCAGTTTGAAGATGTTTGTCAAACACAAAAACATGTTGAAAAATTAAAAATAACACAGTAAATGGACATCGAACGGTGATTTTGCACATCCAAAATGCTGCTTCAGCCATTAAAATAACAGTTATTTTTAATTTCAATAATGTCATATATTGTCCCCAATTTAAAAAAAAAAAATATTAAATTTCTGTTTGAGTGCTACCAAAACAACAATTTTTTATACAAAATTTTAAACTTTCAACTGGGATTAGATATTCAAATTGATTCGGGCAGGGCTCTAGTGTGAACTAAAGCTACGGTCACACTTATTAAATATTTGATCAAATAAGCGTAACCCTACTTTTGTTAATAGTTATTGAGATTAACCATGGTCCCTATATCGCAAAATAAACTATTTATACGACTTGAAAAAGCAATAAATTGTTTTTTGACAAGTGTGACCGTAGCTTTAGAGTAAGTGTTAAACATTTTGCAATTGTAACAAAAATTATTATATGTAACTGTATTTGTTTATGAGTTTACTTAATTTGATAAACAAATACATTTCGAACAAAAGATTTAAAAAAAGTTTTATAATAAAAAACCCTAACAACAACAAAAATGCCAAATCATAAAGTCACGTAGCAACTAAAAAAAAAAGAAAAACCACGTGCTAATTGAAATTTTAAATTCAAAATTTTAGCTTTTGAAATTATTCTAAATGTGACTGACAATTAGTCAGACAAACCGAAATAAAATCTTAAAACGATGAGCGGAGCACAAAGACAAAAATGACGTAAAATGTTAATAATTAGTTTACGCAACAAAAACAAAATTTCTGAGCGAAATCAATAAATTTTTTCTAAAAACAGTTTTACTAGGGACTTCATATTTACACGCGTTTCGTTGCTGGAAATTTCTTTGGATTTTTGGTTTTTTAAAAAACAATTGTATTTTTGAACATGAGATTTAACATTTTGTTTATAAGCATTTACATTTAAAAAAAAAAAATTTTATTATAAAAATTTTTTATCAAATGATTAGCACACCACAAAACAGTTGTAGTTGTATTGTATTTGTAAATGCGGTTTTTTTTTGTTTTTGTTTTGTTGGGGAGGATTTCTAGATCGAGGAAAAACTGCGCAATTTGTATTTGTGAAAAAAACGGTTTCCAAAAAAAATACAAAAAAAAATTAATAAATTTAAATTTGCAAACAAAATTGAATTAAATTATAAGCAGTGTTGCCAGATGTAGCTAAAAATCTTTACATATACATAGGTATTATCTTCCGTAAAAAATTTTGAGGGAAAATTCTTGAAACCGTAAGTTTCTGTTTTTCAACTACCATTTTTTACCACAAAATTTTAAATCTTTAAATCAACCTTTTGAAAAATAAAATTTGGTAGCACAAGGGAACAAAATGAAAAACTGTAATTTTTGTCGCATTTTTATTTTTTATGAATTTTTAAAGAACAAAAATTTTCAGTTATTATATTGTATTGCCTCTTTTAATCCGTAAAAAAAGATATGTAGATAGATACATATGGTCAAAATGTATTGATCAAGTTTAAAAATACAATTACGTTTTTTACTATTACGGACTAAAAGAGGCAATATTATAATTTGATCCAGCCAGCAATATAAAATATTAAACTATTAAACCATAACAAAAATTTTATTTATTTTTTTAATTGTTCTTTTTTCAAAACTTCAACGATATCTCTGAAACTACTGGGCAAATTTAAAACCAATGTAATCACGGCCGTAAGATAATTTTGTTGCCGAATTTTGATTTTTTCTTAACTAAATATGGTAAACCCATTTCAAATAACTCCAATATATGTAGCGGAAGTGCCTGAATTTTTGACATAACGGTATATATCGAAAAGTCGAGCCGATAAAAAAACTTACAGCCTGTTCAACGATTTCGACCGTTAACGTTCGCATAGAAAATTACATTTAAAACAAAAACAAATTGTCGAATTTTGTTTTTGTTTTAAATGTAATTTTCTATGCGAACGTTAACGTTCGAAATCGTTGAACAGGCTGTTAGTGTAAATTTGAATACAGCGTCCCAAATAATCTTAAAAACAACATTCAGTTCTTAATCAACAAAAACATTGTTCCTTTGTGTAATCAGTATTTTGAATAAAAAAATCTTATCTAAAATGGAACCCAGCAGACGGCGTGAAAGATCAAAGAGCACATGACGCCGAAAAATCATAATGCAAAAATATAGAAACTAAATAAGTCATGGGAAGAAATCAAGTCTTATTGCTATGATAGAAATAAATAAAATAATTTTATAGAAATTCCCTAGAGGAATGCATTAAAAAAAATTTACAAAAATGAGAAAGAATAATGTAGGGTAAACTTTTTTTTGGAGTGTAGGGAAAATCGAATTTTTGTGAACTGCGTAGTTTTTTTAAAAATCTTATAAAACACTCAAATTTGCAATATATATTTAAAAATGGAATTGATAAATTGGTCTTTGCCATTTACTTTTTAAAAATAACTTCATGTAAATGTTGACCGCGGTTTCGGTTCAAATAGTTCATTAGTAAGGTCCAATTTTGCACCACTTTTTAGAGTATTTCGGCCTGTATTCCATGAATAACACGTGTTATGTTATACTTTTAGGCTTCAATCGTGTTTGGCTTGTCCACATAGACCAACGACTTCACATAACCCCACAAGAAATAGCCAAGAGGCGTCAAATCACATAATATTGGCGGCCAACTCGCGGGGCCATTTTGAGAGATAAGCTGCTCTACAAATTCATCCTTCAATATGTCCATTGTTTCACGAGCTATGTGGCATGTGGCACCGTCTTGTTGAAACCACATATCAACCAAGTCCAACTCAGCCAATTGGGGCAAAAAAAGTCGCGTATCATGGCACGTGGTTGAATAACACATGCCCAATACCTAAGAACGGCGACGAACTGACATTTCACTATACTTGGTGATAATAGCACAAATTGTTGATTCACTAGGTCGATTATGACGGCCATAAAAAGTTCGTAACAAACGATGGACATTTCTCACAGAGCACGAATTTTGATAATAAATTTTAACGATTTGCAGTCGTTGCTCGTTTGTGAGTTTCTTCATGATGAAATGGCAGAGTATACTGAACATTTTTCACTTTCACAGATGTAGTTTGGACACAATTACCAACCAGTGTTGCCAGCCCGAAAAACTTAATTCATAAAAAATCAACCTTTCCTAAAAAAAAAATTCCTGGCAACACTGATGAGAAGGTCTCTTATTTTAGGCCTAATTTAAAAACAATTTTTAGCAAAATTTGCAAATTGTCTGAACATTTTTAAATTTTTTAATTAGTTTGTGTTATGAAAAAATTAAACAAAAAAAATTATTAAATATTTATAAAAACAAAAAAAAATTATGTTTGTGTTTTTGTTAAAGACAATACACAGATTTTCAAGAGCATTGTCAAGGTTAAAATTATACGAAACTTTTCTTATTATTTTTGTTGATACTTAAAAAAAATTGATAGCAAATTTTTTAAATACAGTTCAGTTCAATTCAGTTCTTACAGTTCAGAAAATGTATCTACTCTGTCGGGATTTTTACCAATTTTACAACTTTTTTTATAAAAACATTAAAAACCTTTTAGTAATAATCATGCCAATACGACTTCAACTTTTTTTTTAAAATTTGTCTAAACAATAATATTTTTCACATGAACATGTTTTTGTAAAAATGCAACCCTGGTCAAATGAAAAGTATTATTGTTTAGTAAAATTTTAAACAACGTGAAGTCGTATTGGATGTCAAATTTGTTTCGTAAAACTTGTAATTTTCATAGCACATTGTATTTACACTATCTCACCTTTAAATATTACTTGAGTTTTTGACATGTATTAATACAAAGTATTATAGTGTAAACTAGCTTCAAATACAGTCGCAATAAAACTCATTAGATTTCTACCACACAAAGTATTATGAAATACGTAAAGCTTCGTACAGACGATGGTCAGATCTTACAATGTTGTCATATTTCTGACAATGGTGCCATTGTCAGATGCATACATTTAACACATCTGCGAAATGAAAATAGCGAACAATGTTCACACAGTTGCAAGACATTTTTAGTCAATTTTAATTACAACATTGTAAGATCTGACCACCGTCTGTACGAAGCTTAAGACTTGTGTGATAGTGTAAACTAGCCTTAATTAGTCAATTCGAGCAATTTTACTAACACAAGTCTTTATTCTTGTTTTATCTTCCTAAAATGGACTCAAATTGATGGGAATAAATAAACTAGGCACCACGTGTCTGCTGCTGCCCACTCGTATTTGCTCTTTTTGATATACAAATTTAGTAAAATGTGTTAAATAAATATTCGAAATACCTAGAGATACGAGTAAAAATTCACATACGTTTTTTTAAGGCAAGTAAGTGTTTTTTATAATTTTCGTCTAAAAAATAAATTTTTGTATAGTTACCAAGATTTTTTTTTATGTTAAATACGGCAGTTATGTATGTATACATACATGTATACACATATTTTAATTTTATAAGAAATCTGTTTTGTATATAAAAATATGTAACTACTTTTGGATTCGAATGCTTTAAGCTAAAACGTATTTGGTACCAATTCTTTTATATGGTTGTGAACCAGCGTTGCCAGAAGATTTGGAAGAAAAATCTTAATTTGGCGAAAAAAAAATCTTATATTGAATAGAAAAATCTTGAAATTTTGTATAACAAGGGCAAAAAAGTAAGATTTATTAACTTTTAAAAAAAAACTACTTCTTATTATGGAAACTATTTAAATTGAAATACGTAATTGCGGTATTTATACAAAATGAAATTGTAGGTTTAAATTGTGTTTTTAGTTAAATTTTCCATAAAATTACTTCTAAAGATACATTTTAAATCCATTTACAACTTTTTAAAGATTTTCTTAAGCACTTATGTATAGTAACTTTGTTTAAAAATTATCCAAAACCACAATTAGAACAGCTTAAAAACCTAATTAAATAAAAAGTAAATAAATATGGGGGATTTCATGTCAAGTGACCCAATTTTGAAATCGATGTCTTCCGATTTGGATGAAATTTGCACCAAGGTTAGTCCTATTGGATAGTAGTTTAGACACAAATTTTCAACAAGATCGGTCTAAAAGTTTCTGAGTTAGTGGGGGTCAAAATTTGACATTTTGGCCATACAGGTGTTCTTTCTTATCCATGTAACTTATTACCTATTGGTGTTAGCAAAATTTGTCCCAAGTAGCTTCGATAGCTATTTGATCCATCTTTTGAAAAAAATTTTTTTTGTTTTTTTTAAAAATTTTTTTTATTTTTTTTTTTTAAATTTAAAACTTTTTTTTATTTTTTTTTTAGCGGGTATGTTTTTTTTTTTTTTTTTTTTGTTCAAAAGAAAGCTTATGTCTTTTCCTTTAAGGTAGTTTTGGTCCCTTTTTGGGATGCGAGCGGCTTATGTATAAAAAAAAATAATTTCTAACTCTAGACAAGGGTTTTTCAATTTTTAGCATATGCAGTGTTCTTTCTCATCCATTTAACTTATTACCTATTAGTGTTAGCAGAATTTGTCCCAAGTAGCTTCGATAGCTATTTGATCAATATTCTGAAAATTTTTTTTTTTGTTTTTTTAAAACTTTTTTTTTTTAAATTTAAAATTTTTTTTTTAAATGTAAATTTTTTTTTTTTATATTTTTTTTTATCCGGAATGTTTTTTTTTTTTTTTTTTTTTTGTTCAAAAGAAAGCTTATGTCTTACCCTTTAAGGTAGTTTTGGTCGCTTTTTGGGATGCGAGTGGCTTATGTATAAAAAAAATTATTTCTAACTCTAGACGAGGGTTTTTAAATTTTTAGCATATGCACTATTTTGAATTTTTTCCTATTTGTGTTTAAGTGTTTCTAAAGCCTTAAAAATAAAACGTTTGCAAAGAAACTAGACAAATTAACCTTTCCGACGGTATGTTACAAACCCAATTATTATTTTATACCTTCGATACTATAATGCCCACAATATGTTAATCCCAGGAATAAAATCACTTTTTTTCTGTAGAAATGTTGACAAATTAAATTCTTTTTATTAATTTGTAATAATAATTAAATTAATATATAATTATAATAATAATAATTTCTAATAATAATAATAAAAAGATAAAGATAAATAATTTAATAAAATTTATGTAGGAAAAATTAAAAAAAGAATTATTTGTCAACATTTCTACAGAAAAAAGTGATTTTATTCCTGGGATTAACATATTGTGGGCATTATAGTATCGAAGGTATAAAATAATAATTGGGCTTGTAACATACCGTCGGAAAGTTTAATTTGTCTAGTTTCTTTGCAAACGTTTTATTTTTAAGGCTTTAGAAACACTTAAACACAAATAGGAAAAAATTCAAAATAGTGCATATGCTAAAAATTTAAAAACCCTCGTCTAGAGTTAGAAATAATTTTTTTTATACATAAGCCACTCGCATCCCAAAAAGCGACCAAAACTACCTTAAAGGGTAAGACATAAGCTTTCTTTTGAACAAAAAAAAAAAAAAAAAAAAACATTCCGGATAAAAAAAAATATAAAAAACAAAAATTTACATTTAAAAAAAAAATTTTAAATTTAAAAAAAAAAGTTTTAAAAAAACAAAAAAAAAAATTTTCAGAATATTGATCAAATAGCTATCGAAGCTACTTGGGACAAATTCTGCTAACACTAATAGGTAATAAGTTAAATGGATGAGAAAGAACACTGCATATGCTAAAAATTGAAAAACCCTTGTCTAGAGTTAGAAATTATTTTTTTTTATACATAAGCCGCTCGCATCCCAAAAACGGACCAAAACTACCTTAAAGGAAAAGACATAAGCTTTCTTTTGAACAAAAAAAAAAAAAAAAAAAAACATTCCGGATAAAAAAAAAATATAAAAAAAAAATTTTACATTTAAAAAAAAAAATTTAAAATTAAAAAAAAAAGTTTTAAAAAAACAAAAAAAAAATTTTTCAGCATATTAATCAAATAGCTATCGAAGCTACTTGGGACAAATTCTGCTTACACTAATAGGTAATAAGTTAAATGGATGAGAAAGAACACTGCATATGCTAAAAATTGAAAAACCCTTGTCTAGAGTTAGAAATTATTTTTTTTTATACATAAGCCGCTCGCATCCCAAAAAGGGACCAAAACTACCTTAAAGGAAAAGACATAAGCTTTCTTTTGAACAAAAAAAAAAAAAAAAAAAACATACCCGCTAAAAAAAAAATAAAAAAAAGTTTTAAATTTAAAAAAAAAAAATAAAAAAAATTTTTAAAAAAAACAAAAAAAATTTTTTTCAAAAGATGGATCAAATAGCTATCGAAGCTACTTGGGACAAATTTTGCTAACACCAATAGGTAATAAGTTACATGGATAAGAAAGAACACCTGTATGGCCAAAATGTCAAATTTTGACCCCCACTAACTCAGAAACTTTTAGACCGATCTTGTTGAAAATTTGTGTCTAAACTACTATCCAATAGGACTAACCTTGGTGCAAATTTCATCCAAATCGGAAGACATCGATTTCAAAATTGGGTCACTTGACATGAAATCCCCCATATATATTTTTTATTGAACATACGCTTATATGCTAGATTATACGAATTTGTTATATAATTTTATTATTTCATTATTTCATTTTACATGCAAGTCATCGAATATGTAGTCCTTAATTTTGCACATTGCTTTTTGGCATCTACCACACATTTGATTCATACTTGATTCATTCAATTCAGAACATATCATTTATAGAATTCATGTTTCTGTTTTTTTTTGATATTTTGTCCTATTTGAAAGATATTGCAAGAAAACAAGAATTTGGTCTGGCCAAGAGGTTAATTACTATTTTCATTGACTTTTACATAAAAATAGGATATCACCCCCCTAATTTACTCCAATCGAATCCAAATTAGTTTTATTCGATTCAGCACATATCTATATATATAAAAATGAAAAATGTTTGTATGTTTGTTGGCTTATAGACTCCTAAACTACTGAACCGATTTTCCTGAAATTTTTACAGATACATCACGTGAGCCCTAAAAATAAAATAGGCTACTTATTTTTTCGATAGGGGCAGGGGAATTGGTATCCCCCATAGGATGCCAATATTAATTATCGCATATATTAAGATCCGCTGCACGCATTATGCAGAACTTTTGGTAGTAAGATCTTCTGAGCCCCAAAATTAAAATAAAATAGCAGTGGGGAAAGTGGAATCCCCCATAGGACGCCAATGTTTAACATCGCATATCTAAAGAACTGTAATAGTGAGAATGTTCAAACTTTCTAGAAGTCAATCTTATGGTATACAACACTTTTGAAAATAACAATAAAGCGGGTAGGCGCAGGGGGGGAAATACCTCCCATAGGATGCATATATTAAATATCGATCAACTGAAGAATTATTAAATGGAGAGTCTTCAAAAGTGGTTAAAGCTATTATTATAGTAAACTATAAATTTCAATATACAAATGGGCTGGGTAGACGGGGGAGGAGCAGTACCCCTCATATATAGAAATATTAATAAGAGCCACTGCACGCATTTTGTTGAACTTTTGGTAGTAGGATCTTCTGAGCCCCAAAATTAAAACAAAATAGCGGCGGGGGTAGTGGTACCCACCATAGGACGCCAATGTTTAATATCGCATATCTTAAGAACTGTTATAGTGAGAATGTTCAAACTTTGTGGAAGTCACTCTTATGGTATACTTCACTTTTGAAAATAAAAATAAAGCGAGTAGGTGCATAGGGGAAACACCTCCCATAGGATGCATATATTAAATATCGCTCAACTTAAGAACTATTAAAGGGAGAGTCTTCAAACGTGGTTAAAGCTACTATTATAGTAAACTGTAAATTTCAATATAGAAATGGACAGAGGAGGAGCAGTACCCCTCATAGATAGAAATATAATTTAGAGCCGCTGCACTCTTTTTATTAAACTTTTTGTAGTATGATCTTCTGAACCCCAAAATTGAAATAAAATAGCAGCGGGGAAATGTTACCCCCCATAGGACGCCAATGTTTAATATCACATATCTTAAGAACTGTTATAGTAAGAATGTTCAAACTTAGTAGAAGTCACTCCTATGGTATACTACACTTTTGAAAATAAAAATGAAGCGGGAAGGCGCAGGGGGGAAAACCTTCCATAGGATGCATATATTAAATATCTCTCAACTGAAGAAGTGGTTTAAGCAGTGTAGCGAAGCGCACCGGGTTAAGCTAGTCATTTATAAAATTCACGCCCCTGTTTTTTTGTTACATTCGAAAAATATTGCAAGGAAAATACAAATTTGGTCTGGCTACACCAAGACGCTAATCCTAGAGTTAAGCTTAATTAGTTTTACCGTTTTTGTTTTTTAATAAATTAATTTTTATAAAAATACGTTTTTTTCTTTTCACTATAATTTTTTTTCATCAATATTCCCAAAATGAACAACCGCATTTTTGTGTATGCTAAACAATGGGTACAAAAGTGAGCAAAACCAATAGACAACAAGCTGATATAAAACCTCACTGTTTTAAAAATTTACTGTTTAAAAAACTGTAAAAAAATTATGTATGTTAAAGTTAAAAATCTTTATTTTCTAAAAATAAAAAACCTTAATTTGAGAAAAAAAATCTTCAACTCTTATTTTGTTTAAAAAATCTTCAAAAATAAGATAAAATCTTAATTCTGGCAACGCTGTTGTGAACTCTTCACAAACTGTGATTGTACCAGTATGCGTAAACTAAGAGAAGCTTTTAAAAGCATAACACGTTACTGTTGGGATCTGACAATTCTTAAATTGTACCGTCATGATGGCAAAATTGTACCAAATTGACATAAATTGTACCAAAATTTCGCTATGAAATAAAAAAGCATACACAGTTAGAATTCATTACACTTTATTTAATAAAATCAAAAACAAAACAAGTAAGAAATTATAGTCCGTCCAGCCCGAGCATTTGATATTCTACACCATTGTATATACAGACAAATTTGTCGATATTGAGTGCCATGGGCAATAATGGACCCGCCAGAACAAAATTATGTTATGAGGTTAAGATTTATGTGCAAGTTTTTGTGTCGACTATTATTAAGATATCTTCATCTATATGAGATTTCTTTACCTGTTATGGTGTTTTATGGTTAATTTTGGACCCGCCAGCGCAAGATTTTGCCTTAAAAAAGTGGCTATCGTAAAATTAATGTCGCCAATTTGTATATCAATACCAACATTAATAAGGTAGTTGTATATGGACCGATACCAATAAAAAATGGTAAGATGAATAAGATTGCAATAAAAAAAGTCTAGTCCAAATTTAATCTAAATACAAACGTAATAGTATGGTTTATAGACACTAACATTATTCCGATTCTCACAATTTTAAGTAGGCTTTGCCCTTATGAATTGAAACCTATGTTCAAAATTTCATCAAATTATCTTAAAAATTGCGACCTGTACTTTACGCACAAGGTTACATGGAAAGACAACCAGTCAGCCAGCCGGACGGAGGGACATCCTTAAATCGACTCAGATATTATTATTTTGCAGTTTTGCACACATCAGCACAATTGCATAATACCTTCTCCACTATTGTGGTGTGGGTATAAAAATTAAGAAGAAGCAAAAATTTGTCTATTTATATTTTTCTCAAAGGCAGCGAAAAATGTAAACACAATAGACAAAAGTGGCGATTTGGAGACACTTAATTCAAGGCTTCTACAGGGATACGAGTACATATACTTATGTATGTATCTATATACTTTATATGTTAGTATAATATACGAACATTAATTAAAAATAATACAAAAAGAAAAGAAAAGTGTAACTCCTTAATCAACCTCAAAGAAATGATAAAACTTCGATGGTATTGTTTTTTTTTAATTGTACCAAAAAGAAATGAATTGTACCAGTGTACCAATGAAGTTTCGATTGTACCAAATTTGGTACAATTGTACCACAAATCCCACATGTACACATGTCAACAAAAATATCTTTATGGCAGGCTTTTTTCTCAGATCAAATAGAGGCAATCTCATTATGCAACAACGTTATAAGACAGAATTATCAAAACAACATTTTTATATCAATACAATTAGTATTTGAATCAGCTACCCTTGCATTTGCAAAAAATCGGCAATGCAAAGCAATTCAAAAAAAATTTCTCTTTTAATATTTTCAACAAAAATAACAATATAAACTAAATAAATTTAATTGTACGTTGTAAAATTTTATTTTCTGCCTATTTCCGTAATTTAAATGTAATTATTCGAAAGAAAGAATTCTTTCACACTTCGGAAATACCCAGTAAAAACTTCGCCTACTTTTTTAAATGAAGAGCTTCTTTCACTCATTATTTAGTAGCTTTCTTATACATAACTACTATAATACTTATTTTTTAGATGTATGTATGTATGTAGGTAAAATATAATGACTTACATTAAAATGCGTTCATTTTGGGACATCCCTTGTAAACTTTATTGGTTCTTTCAGTAGAATTGGAAGTAGTATTTTTACTTTTTCCTGACTACTTAACTCATTATTGCGTAGGAGAAGATTTCACTGGGTAGACTATTTATATACATACATATTTTTTTATTTATTTTATAAATAAGTTTATACAGTAATTTTGACTTAGCTGCACAATCTCCTTTGCACGATTTTTTGTGCAGGTAAATCAAAAAAGCAGCTATCTTAAATGTATTTAGCTGCCTAAATGTGCAGGTACGCAATTGTGGTTACCTGCATAAAAGTGCAGCTAAAGTAAAGTGTTTGAAAAAGGAGTATCAAACGTTCAAACAACCTGTAGTCATTTGTTATGAATTTGTATAAAGAACGAGATAACCAAATTGTTAACAATAAAGTGTGGGACAGAAAAGTCGCTGTAGTAAAACGTTAAGAATAGCGCTACAAGCTGTCAAAAGTTAAAAACGGCAGTTTTAAAGTAGTGTCAAAAGAACGTAGTTGTAGTAGCCGTTGAAGTTGAAGCGCAAAAATTGAAATTTTGAACTTTGTTGCGCTACAGAGCATTCGTTACCTTCAAATACTACTACAACTACTTTATTCTATTCCAGGACTAAGATTTGCTATTCCTTTCATACAATTGTGGTAAAGTTGCTGTAACCACAAACCTTATGCATAAATGTAGGTACATGCAAACAAAATATATGAATTATAATGATACTAACTTGACTTGTTTGCGATTTTTGTTTTTATAAACACCTAAAATTGGATATTAATGTGAAAAAGTGGCCACCACATTTTGTCATGTGTGCAGCTAACTTTGATGTTTTATATGAAAATATTTTAAAGCTGCCCAAAATTATGAAAAATGTGCAGGTATACAAAATGCACGTAAACAAGGATTTTGGAGAATAATTACAGACAATATGAATTTTGGGCAGTTAAGTCAAAGTGCAGCTAAGTTGAATTTTGTGTATGAAAATAATTTTAAAATGCCAAAAATTTTGGGCTCTTATCTTAAATGTGCAGATAAAGAAAGTGCACTTAAAAAAGGAATTTGTATGGGATTATAAAGAATAATGCCAAAAATTATCAATTTTGTGCAGTTAAGTCAAAAGTGCACGTAAATAAAAGGCAGCTAATTCAAAACTACTGTACCTACAAGGTTTTATTTTAATAAGTATTATTATGTTTTGTATACCAACGTATGTAGTTCAGTACGTTAATATAAAATTTATCTTTGTACTGGGTTGTGATCAATAAATACATTAAAAAAAATTTTTTATGATTTTTCTCTTCAAAATATAATTTTTTTTTTTCGCCAAATGATGATTTTCTTCCCAAAGCTTCTGGCAACGCTGGTAGTGTCATTTGTTGTTATCGTTTGCAAGACACAACTTTTGTATATTATATCTATATATATGTACATATTAATAAATAAATAAACAGACTTATGTATATACATTTATAAGTATGTATTTATTTATATATACATATACATATATATGTATGTATATGTGTATGTAATTTATGTATACGTATAAAAAAGAAACGTTGCGTGTTTTTTGTATTTCTTTTTAAATAGATAGGTACAACGTTAACGAACAGACTTTTATACTCCATACAAAATATTTGTATATTTTTTCAATTTCTTCATATCAACATCCGAACACACAAATGCATACAATTTGGGACTTGGCCTCAATGTAGTGTTATTTGTTATTCATACAACTCACATGATTTTGTACGCAGATACTTAACGCGAGTACGGGTGTGTATATTTATGTACATACATATGTATGTATATCTCTATTTGGTGTGTGGTAAACAATAAACAGAAAGTTTTTTTTTTATTTTAACGATTTGTTTTTTAACTAAATTAAAAAATATTTTATTGAATAAGTATTTGTTTAATTCGCTTGCTTTAAAAACAGTTTTTTTATTTACAAAAAATATACTTTTTTGAAAAGGAGGTAGGTACCTATCTTTTTAAAAAATTCTTTAGAAAAAGGAACTTAAAAAATATCGTTTTTTAAAAAATTACTCCTTAAAAAGGTCTAATAATTCTGATTGTTAAAAAAGATTTTAATATGTACATAGGTTTGTATTTGATTTTGACACATCAATAATAAAATTTTACTTATTTTTCATTATCATTTATTAATTTTTGTGTTATTTTAAATAAAAGGTTTGTTTCTTTACTTTTCTGTTGAAGTTCGAAAAATGAGTATAAAATAAATTTTTTCTCTTTAAAGATGGTTTTAGGCGATATGTATTTTGCAGTGTGCTTGTCAAATATCTCACAGCAAAATGCATACATGCCGTATTAAAGCAAAAATAATTGCCTGACATTAGAGAAGCATTGAAAAAGAAGATATTGTCAGCTCGAATTTGCTGTGCAAATTTTTTCAGTTAGAGCGTGTCCTATTTTGAACGTACAAAACCATCAGGTACCAGCTCATTTGTTTGTGGCGGCATTAAAATCTTTTTACTTACAAACATTTTTTTAAGAAAACACAAAATTTTTAATTAACTGAAATAATATACAGCCATGTTCTGGAAATCTAACTCGAGTAGAACTTATCCATACCAGAATTCCTTTTGAACATTTCCAGGACATGCTGATAATTTAAAGTAAATAGTAATATAAATTGCTGTTGTGAACGATTTTAGGTTCATGTCAGATGAAACCAAAAACGAACGTTTGAAAGCAAAAATAATCCTTTTGTATTTGTCAATTTTGACTGACAAGTGCATTTACATATACATATATTTTACATCTGACAAAGCCAGTGCAAAATACATGTCCTCTAAAAGTAGCATAGGAGATAAAAGCGTACAAAAGTACGAAAACGACAAAGCAAAACGTCATTTTTATTTTTGTATAGAATAAAATCAATATAGGTATTTTATTATTGTTTATTTTTTTCGACAGCTGGTTGTTTGACAATTTTTAAAATCTACCCGAAAAAAAATTTGGGTTGTGTTTTGTAGGAAGAAATATGGTAGAATAAGTACAAGGTATAGTCATTGGAACTTTTGTTCTCAATTTTAAAGCCCATATAACGTCAAACAAAAGAAAATAAGGAAAACTAATTTAAACAAGCGTCAAAAATCAAATAAATTAATTTGACATTACATGGATAAATATTATTACTAAATAATGAGAACTCTTCCTAATGAACCTACCGTGTACTTATTATAACATAGGAAGAAATAGAAAATTGTTTTCTCAAAACCGTTCATATTCAGACAATTTTCGAGTACGGGAACGGTTTCGTTAAGATTGGATTTTCTCCAGATCCCAATTTTCAGTACCGGAACAAACCTAATATCTCTATCATAATTTGAAGTACTTCCTATTAAAAAAAAAAAACAAAAATAAACGAACTATTACTATCTATCTATCTTAATAATTTGTATGTATCACTTTATGTTTTAAAAATGGTATTTCCTACAAGCAGTTTGTTTTTTTTTTTCGTTTTAATGAACAATAAAATTCATTAAAAAATTAAATAGATAATAAATAAAAATACATATTTTTTTATGAAAAATTTTAAACAAATACTCAGAAGTATATTTTTGTGTGTATGTGCAAACACAGTCTTCCGCGTTTTGTGGCTATTGATTGTTTAACGAATAAAAATAAAAATAGTTAATGGTAACACCTAAACCATTGCCAATAGTATTTTTAAAACGTTTGAAGTGTGCTTTTAAATGGAGAGGTGTTGTAATTTCCAAAAGCATGTATTTATTTATATGCATATACATACATAAGTACAAATTGCATATTATTAATTATTTTAATATATAGATGTACATAAGGTTTTAACTTCTTGCATTTTTTGCAAATATCGAATTCTTCATCGCATAGACGTACTACAGGCCATAAAAAAATATTAAGAAATGATATATATTACATTTATGTGATCGTTAAAAAAGTTCCCGCGCCAAACGCAATGAGGTTTTAAAGGCGCGGAACGCGCTAGAAAAGTTGCGCAAGATTTTTTTCCGTTATGTTAAACAACTCCTACTTTTTATCCTTGTAACTTATTACTTATTGGTGTTAGCCAAATTTTTCCCAAGTAGCTTAGATAGTTATTTGATCAATCTTTTGAAATAAAAATTTTTTGTTTTTTTTTTAAATTTATTAATTTTTTTTTAAATTTAAAACTTTTTTTTATTTTTTTTTATCCGGAATGTTTTTTTTTTTTTTTTTTTGCTCAAAAGAAAGCTTATGTCTTTTCCTTTAATGTAATTCTGGTCTTTTAGGAAAAAATTAAAAATAGTGCTGCAATTGAAAAACCCTCGTCTAGAGTTAGAAATTATTTTTTTTATACATAAGCCATTCGCATCCCAAAAAGCGACCAAAGCTACCTTAAAGGAAAAGACACAAGCTTTCTTTTGAGCAAAAAAAAAAAAAAACATTCCGAATAAAAAATTAAAAAAAGTTTTAAATTAAAAAAAAAAAAATTTTAAAAATTTTTTAAAAAAACAAAAAAATATTTTTCGAAAGATTGATTAAATAGCTACCGAAGCTACTTGGGACAAATTTTGCTAACACCAATAGGTAATAAGTTACGAGGATGAAAAAGAACTCCTGTATGGCCAAAATGTCAAACTTTGACCCCTCTAACTCAGAAACCTTTTGACCGATCTTGTTGAAAATTGGTGTCTAAACTACTTCTTCAATAGGACTAACCTTGGTACACATTTCATTCAAATCGGAAGATTATGATTTAAAAATTGGGTCACTTGACATGAAATCCCCCATATATAATATGTATACATTATATATAAAAAATAAGTTACAAAAAAAGTCAAAATCGACTCAATTATGATGAAGCACCATATAAAAATACATATTTTTTGAACATTTACAATACGTGACTTTCTCCGAGAAAAGGGACTTTCTCAAAAAAACGGGTTTAGACTTAAGAGTGGATTTTGATACCTAAAAGGGTGTAGAATAAGATGAAATGAGTTAGATTTCTGATAAAAATTTATTTACCCCATAAAAACATCTCCCAAGTGATAATGCGTTATGAAACTTTAAATTCGTTTTTCTCAAAACTTCATTTTCACACACTAGGTCCCTTTTCTCGGAGGAGGTCACCTACAAAATATATATAAAAGAGTTGCGTGACTGACTCATTCATCATCGCCCAGCCCAAACCGCTCACCCTAGAAACTTGAAATTTAGACTAGCGATTGGTCACTCCCCAAATCGATCCACTAAGACGGGATTTTTCGAATTTCGAAAATTCGGTAACCTTATATCTCCAAAACTGAAAGAGATGCAAAATATATGTAATAATTTTCGTTGTTCTTTAAAAAAATAAGCGGACAGGTGTCTGGTACTTTTTTGAAATTCGGCCCTATTAGGGAGTAAACGGGTAAAATCTGAATTTTAGTACTTTTTGGCCACTCCATCTATCTTTTGAACCAATAAACATAGAAACAAAGTTAATACCACATTCGAAACTTATAAAAAAAAAATACGTACACGAATTTGGTACTTTTTCGAAGTTCCAACATTTAAGAGTTGAAAATCGTAACTATTTTTGGTACTTTTTTTTACAAAACATTTTCCTCCATTCGTTGACATATTCGTACTAAATTATGGACTGCCACTACAATACTGAAATTTTTGATACTTTATTGGGGGAAAAATATATTACCCAAAAAAGGAAATACGGGAAATTTGATATTTTTCTTTAGCTTTTTGGTTCTACTAAAGTAGCGGGTTAAATGTCAGAATTTAAACAAGTTTAAACCTTGAAAAATAAACTTTGGCATAAAAATATGTTCACGAAGAAAAAGCAGACGCTAACGAAGTAGCGGGTATATGCTAGTAATAAATAAAAAATAAACGAACAATTTTGTATGTATTCTAATTGTTATTATTTTGAAGTGTTTTAATAAGAGATCATCTGTTATGTTTTTAATTTTTCTAAAAAAAATGTTTGGAAAATGACGGTTATTTTTCAATGTAGAGAGTATTTTGCTTCTCCTGTAAAATTTTTTCAATGTACATAGCTTAGGGCTTTTTTGAAACTATATGACAAAATGTATGTACACACTTTGTAAAATATCTCATATCTCAATATATAACGGATTACTAGCTATTAAACAGGTAAAGGGCTAAATAGACCACACAAATTACGTGTATGTTCGTGATCGCTAAACTCAAAAACTACTGGACAGATTTTGACCAAATTTTATATGCATGCTCTATGGGCCGTGAGTAGTTTGACATGCAGACACCGTAACATCTAATCATTAAATTTGTGGTTTGAAGGGAAATAGGGCAAAAGGGATAAAGGGGGTGAAAGCTCCTCCTTCCTTTATCTTCTTAACTAATCAACCGGTTTTCTTAAAATTTGACATGCAGATACTGTAACATCAGAAAGGAAATAAGTAATAGGGCGTGAAACAGGACAAACGGGGTAAAATCTCCCCCCTTTATATCTTCTTAAATAATCAACCAATTTTCTTGAAATTTGGCAGGCAAATAGTGTAACATCTGGAAGGAATTATAGCCTATATTTTTTTATTATTTAGGGCGTGAAATATGGCAAAAGCGGTAAAAGCTCCCCTCCCAATATCTTTTTAACTTATCAACCGGTTTTCTTTAAATTTGGCATGCAGACACTGTAACATCTGAAAGAAGTAAATTATATGGCAAAACAACGATTGCCGGGCCAGCTGGTATGAAATAAGTATGGAAGATGTTTGTGTGAATTTAAATTTCAATATTCACATAAACGTCAAATTTTACTCTTTCAATACTTATTTTGAAAAAAAAAGAATATTTTAAAAGCGATCAGAATTTTATCAGAATTTCTTTTATTCTTTCAATTTGAAAAAAAAACATAATTTGTTTTTATTAAAAACAAAGTCTTAATATAAATATTTTAAATGCTTGTTGTGCACTCTTAAGCTTTTTTTTTGAAGATATCCGTTGGACATAAATTGATTTTAATCTACAGACGGGCGTCTTTATTTTTGTTTATTACATAGAAACTTGTTAAAATAAATATATTAGGCTTTATCAATTAAAAAAATTCAAAAAATATAAAATAAAACAATCAAATTACACACTCGTATACATAAATGTTTAAGCCCCCAAACAGTTGAAAGAAAAAAACATGACAAAATTACTCAGGGGTATTTCGTTATTCACAAATCAACGTTGGTTGGGCTCTTCAAGTTAACAAAACATTTAAAATTCAAGCAAAAAAATTACCAAATAAAAAAATTTTGAAAAATTAAACTTGAAGGTCCCCCATGAAAAAACCTATTAATTGAATAATATTTATTTTTTTTTTGTTTTGTTATATAAATTTTGAAATAACATCAGTTTTTGAAAATATTTCAATCTAGTTATAAAGAATTTATTTCAAATTCTCTGATTAAATTAATTAATGCATTGTTTTAAGTATTTATATAAATATCTATTGCATTATCTATTTGGTGTGTGCCATGCTAAATACATTTTGTAAAAGAATTTATACCCTACACCATTTTCGTATCTGTACATGAGATGGAATTTGAATGGGATGTAGTTTTGGAACTGGTATTTAAAAAGTAGACATTAGTATCTTAAGTGACTTTTTTGACATCAAATTTAAGAATATCAAATCCAATGCGATTTTGTGGTAGTCAGACAGATTAGAATTAATAACGAAGCTTTGCTTAATTTCATGAAAATTATTTGCGTTCGAATTAATTTCGATATTGGGCTTTTCAGTTATCACTTTTGGGCATGAGGTTACGTTAAGTAAGGAAAAAATGGCAGTCCACCCACTTCGAACATTATGATATCATGGAAATCCATTTTAAAACGCTCTTCTAACGTAGAACCAACAAATACAACCCATGCCAATGCCAGAATATAAGACAGACCCTCGAAAGTAGCAAATCTCATTTTTCTAGTCGCTCTCTCTTTCCAGCGCCGGACAGTGACACAGGAAATGTTCCACGCCCTCCTCTTCATTTTAAGTTACATAAAAGTAATTTCTTTTTACATATTTTTTTTATATATTTTTATATAATTTTTATATAAAAAAATTTTTTTTTTAATTTACAACCATACTGAACAAGTTGTCTGTTTTTTTTGTGTAATCAATGCAACAAATCGCACTTGATCAACAAGAGGGTATTAACTCAAAATTTTAGTTTTTTTACTTTTTCGAAAAATCGATAATTAATATTTATACCTAATCAATGTAAAAATATCGTGCCATTTTGTCTACTTTTTGGTAATGAAACGGTTAGTTTAAAAATTAGTTTTCGAGAGTATACCCTATTGGGACTCATGGGGAATCATGGACCCGCCAGAACAAAATTGTATTATGAGGTAAAGATTCATGTAATAGATCATTGTATATGAGATTTGTAGGCCCTTAAATGATTTTAGGAAGAAAGCTTATATGTGACCTATGATTAATTTTGGACCTAACAGCACAACATTCAGCTATTTTGGGGAGTAATATTTGTATGGGAGTTATAATCAATTATGAACCGATTCCAATAAAATTTGGTAGAATAATTTAGATTACAGTAAAATAAATTGTCATAATAAGATGATATATGGGCACAACGACTCTATTCCGGAAAGAAGCTTGTATGGGTGCTATGTGGAATAATGCACCGGTTCTCCCCATTTTTAATAAGCTTGGTCCTTGTAACCATAGGAATCTATGTACTAAATTTGATCAAATTATAACGAAAATTGCATGGAAAGACGGACATCGTTAGATCGATCCAAAAAGTGATTCTGAGTCGATCGGTATGCTAAAACGTGGGTCTATGACTAATAGTTTGAAATGTTACAAACATCCACTATTGTGGTATGGGTGCAGAAATCGATAAAAACGATTTTAAAACGAGTTTATAGGTATTGATTTTATTTGTACTTACCTATTTTACCTCCGTAGTCACATCTTATCTTGAAGTACTTCCATCCCTGGGATTTTGTTTTTATAAAAACAACTTTAGAGCGATTGATCGATCCAATTTCATCACGACAGTTTTGAAACATAAATTTAATCTCCTTTTTAAATTATTTGGGGGATTGGGAAGGGGAAAAACAAAAGAATTTCGGGTATTGATTATATTTCTTTAAAAAACTTAAAAGAAATTAAGTTGTATGAAATAAGAGAACTTTTTTGGGGGGATGTTCTTAGACTCTTTTAAAAATAATGTTTTATTTTTCTATGTTTTTGTGTTTTAATTTGGGCGGATACCTCAATCTTTATTAAAAACCTTTTTTACTTGACGTTCTCATTACAAATTTGTATTTTAAAAGCAATTTTATTTCGTTATTAAATCGAGTGTTGAGATCACTCCTTTTTTTATTGTTATGGGAAGGGGGGACTTATAGTTTTGATCAAAGGTGGGTCTCTTTGTTGTTCTAGGATTCTTCTCTTTACGTTTTGTGAATTTTTTTCTTTCTTTATTTTTAGTTTATACAATAATATATTTCGTTTTTTTAGTTTTTGGTACATTGTTGTTTGTTGTCTTTTATTTTTATTTTGTTTATTAATTTGTTTAAAAATACTTAAGGCATTTTATATGTAACTTGATTTTCGTTAATTATTTCTTGATTCACTTAATTTAAATTTTTTTAGGAAAGACTTAAGAAGGAATTTTTGAGTTGTTAAGTTTTTAAATATTATGTTTTATTTTTTGTATGTATTTGCTTATTTATATATTTTTAAATATTTTTTGTTTTTAATCATTTTTTAATTTAAATAATAAAAAAACAGCAAAGCCGTTTATTTTTTTTAGTCGTTTATTTTTTATAAATATGTGTTATCTGAAATCTTTGTTATTTTCCTTTAATACAGGGTTAAAAAATGGTTTTAAGATTTGAAATTACAATAAGATTTTTAAACACTGGCACTGGAATATAAAAAGAATAATGAATTTTTTAGAGAAGAGGGGAAATGAGGTATCCGATATCTCTTATCGGTTAAGTTTGAATAAGAGGTAAAGAATCTAGTCCAAAATGGAATAAAACTGTTGTTATTAATCAAAGTTTTAAAGGAGAATCTATCGGTAATTAATCGACACAATTACGATTTGAATGTTGTTGTAACAGAAAAAAAGGCCCACTACCGAAAATCACTTGAACCCGTATTGAACCGTGCACTCGAAATCATTATTAAATCAATCGCCAGGTCTTATCTGACATGTTTTGATTGGATATAAGAATCTAGCCACAAAATGGAAATAAGACTTTTTATAGAGTTTTGGTTCAAATATTAGTTCTGTGTAGTAAGATTTATGTCAGTACTTATAAAATTTATGTCAGTATTTATAAAATTGAATCAAGGTTTACATAACAAATTTTTCATGAAAACTTCGTTTTTAAATAAGGGGGTTATTCTTGAAGCCCGAATTAGATTATATGATTCTGCTTAAAAACAAGTGAACTCAGGATACTTAGTTATACTGGCCTACTGATTGGGCACTGTGGTCTTGGATACCATCAGTTTATATTAGGTAGTGTGATTACCAAACAATGCAGATTCTATGTGGTTGATGATGAGACATCTGCTCTAGAACTGTCGCGTCTTAGGGACTTATAGACAGAAATTTCTCGGGGAACCCATCATGGATCCAACTTAAATTGGTGCTCTATAACCTAGCAAAATAATTGGCTTCATATTATATGATTTTTTAGGTGGTTTAGGTCCAAATTTGGTTTTTTTTTGGGTTCTTCCATTCTATGCATACATATTTTCAAAATTAAAAACATAAATTCTACTACACATCTGAGTTTGTGAATTTTTTACTTCAACTTTCTGAGCAAAACTTTTAGAGTTACATATTTCGATATTCTGAGACACGTTAGAGTATCATGGCTTACGAATCAACTGCATTTCAGCTATGGCTTTGTGATTTTTATATCCACACCACAATAGTGGAGAGGGTATAATGCGTTTATGCTGATGTTTGTAAAACTTTAAAATATTGTTCTTATGCCCAACTTTTAGTATACTGGGGACAAATCATGGCAGTCGTGATCGAATACTTTTTCGATTCGAAAGCAATTTTATTTCAGTCAATACTGAACGAATCGGTATTATTTTTTCAGTGTTTGAAAACTCAAATAAATGCTTTACAACACCAAAAAAATAATTTCGATCCGCTCAGTATGGACAGAAAGAATTAGAAATTGAATTGCTTTCAAATCGAAAAAGTATTCGATCACGACTGCCATAATTTGCCTCCTGATCGACTCAGATTCGATCCAACGTACTTCCAGCTGGCATTATCTCCACGTACTTTGCTTGGAGATAATTTGACCAAATTTGGTACTTAGGTTCGTCTTACCAAAATTTTTTTTTTTAATACAATAGCTTTAAGTGCCATAATTTCCTAATTAATGTTGATATTGATATAAAGTTAGGCAGCGAAAACTTTTATAATAGCTAATATGTCATGGAAAAATTTTATACTGGTAAGTCCGGAATTGACTAAAGCTTGGCCTATAATACTTTCTTACTTGTTTTTATAAAAATTGGACTTTTCGATTCGGTTTGTGGGAATTTTTAAAGGCTAGTCAAAAGTCTAGCTATACTGTTAAAAAAAAATTATTTTAGATTTATTTTTTAGCTTTGTGTTTTTAGGCCCCAATTGTAATATAAAATATATTTTTGTTAAATACGTTTTATTGGGATTTAAGTGATAATTTTCCATGTAAAAGCGTGTTAAAATGTTGTAATTGTTATTTGTATTATTTTTATACTTCAAATTCTATTAATATTGCTATATAGTTGTTTTATTTTGTATTTAAAGAAAAATAAAATTTTTTTTGTTTTCATTCATAAATGCATTTATAAGATTTGTGGGTGTTTGTTTAGAGTTTATGAGCGAAATGATGAACATTTGATCGGTTTTGCTAGTAATTTTTTAAACTTTTTAGTTAAAAGCTCCTCAGGTTCTTGGACTTTTGAGCTTAATATATTCTTTTCGTGATTTTAGTGATACTTAAAACTAAATGGTATAAAATCTTTGTTAATTTATTTGTGAGTGCGTAATTGATGAGGGTTTTTGTTTTATGCTTCTGATTTGTTAAATTTTCTTTGAATTTCCTTTTTTATTTTTATTTACGAGTAGTTTTTCTATTCTTAATTTGATTTAATCACATTAATAGAAGGTTTTTGGATTTAAGGTATGATATTTTTTCCATTTGACTTTATTGTATGTATATGTATATATAATATTATGTATTATGTTTTTTTTTTTTTTGTTAAATTTTATGGTTTAATTTGAAAAAATAAAAAAAGTATATAAAACCTTTTTTAATTTTTCTTTTTTTTTACCTAAAATTTGATTTCCATTCGAAAATGAAATCCCAAGTTTACATTAAAGTTAATTTTTTATATTGGTTTAGTTAAAGTATTTATAAGAGATTGATTATAGGTTTGTCTTTGTTTTTTTTTTTGTATTTACTTACAATATATTTTTAAATAAAATTATTTTTTTTTTTTATTAATTATTAACTTTCTTTAAGTTTAATTTTAATTTATTATAATGGCACACCAAACGCACGCAATTCGTTTTAATTCATTGTATATAAAGTTAGATTTAACATCATGATTTTTTTTTTTTTTTTTTGTTTTGAATAACTTTTCTGTTTAAATATTTTCTTTAAGTACTTAAAGATTATTTTAATTAAAAGTAAAAATATTAAAAAGTGAAAAAATATAATGCAAAATTGTTAAATGTAACAGAAATTTTGTATTTGAATTAATTTAAATGTCTTTTTATTATGTTCTTAAGCACCGTAATTATTGGTTTTGAAAAGTCAAATAACTGTTAAAGCTTTAAGCTTTACATTTTAAAAAAGAAAAAAAAGAAATTCCTTAAGAATGAAATGTGATCCTCACTTTGCTTTCCAAACAAAGTTGGACCTATTTGCTTTTGAATTTTTTTTTTTTATTTTAAATTAATTCACCTAAGAATTAATTTCTTGTTTGGTATTTTGTTTTTTTTTTTTAAATTATTTATTGTTAATAAAACTTTTCTACACTATAAGGCAAACCGTTAAGTAAATCCTACATGATTGATGATTACAATATTTTATGATTTTTTTTTTATTTTATTTTTTGTTAATATTATAATTTTTCTTTGATTAGTTTTTATTTTAATTGGAAGGATTTTTTGTTTTATTTAAAATATTTTTGTTAAAGATGTTTCACAACCACATAATTTTATTATTAACAGAAAAAGATTTGGACTTTTCAAAGCTTTTTTGCAGAAGTTATTTTGGGATTAGGTGAACTTTAGTTTTTTATGTGACTGTTAGAATTAAATATATTTTCCTTAAAGACCGTTAAAAATTTTCTATAATAACATTTTCTCAAATATTCATAAAAATGTATTGAATTTCAAATTTTAATCAATACCAGATTTGTTGCGCCGCTTTTCTAGCCTTTCCCCAAGAGCTGGAAGCATTTTGCCGATCCCAAAACGAATTCATGGAGGAAACAAGGAAAAAGTTACAAATTAATTTTCGGGCAACGGTTCACAAATAGGGTTCGCAGAACTCTTCGTATTCGTAACAAATTTAAAATTAGCGGAAAATAATGAATACCTACATTTCTTTTGATAAGTTTTTGTTTTAAATCTGCACAAAATATATTTTGTAATCCAAATACGTTAGGGTTCGTGAAGCGAATAAAATTTTCTTCAGGGGTCCGCAAAGTAAGTTTCGGTGGTAACCCCTGGTTAAGGATATTATATAGTCGTTTTTGTTCGTGTTATTTTAATATACAATATTTTAAAGCGGCAAATATAGGGCTTCTTCGGAAATGCATTACTGCGCTGCATCTGATGCAGTTCTTAAACAGAATTCCCCTGCATATTTTAAAAACTAAAATAAATAAATTTCCAGAAACGTGGGGAAAATAACGAATAGCTTATTTATACGAGTATTTATGTACGGATTTCAATTGCTATTCAATACCCGAATTGGTTATCGACGTATGTGTTAAATGTGCGCAGTCAAGTAGAGTTGCCATGGTTTTTTGGTTATTGTATTAAGCGACTTAAGTTCAACTAAACCCTGAAATGTTTTAAAAACATTTTTTTATCAAATTTGTCTGAATTCTACTAAATTTCTTTCGAACAATTTTGCATTATTTTTGTTCTAATGAGGGTTTTATGTTTTGTTTTTTTTTTTTAAATTTTAAAACTATTGATCCTTTTGAATTAAAGAATTTACAAGATTAAAATTAAAATGCTACATTAAGTTTTTATTTGTGTTTTAATTTAGTTTTGGGGTTTTTTTTTTTTTGTTAATGGCAATTACATTTAATACATTTATTAGTTAATATATTTTGTTGTTGTTGTTATTAATACGTACATTTAAAAATTTTAGTTTTGTAAGAATTTATAATATGTTTGTTTTATTATTATATTTTTTTCTTCATTTGTTGTTAATTTATTTAAATTTTTTTTTAATAATTTGTACAATCAAGTAATGATTATGGCATTTCTTCTTGTTTGTGTGTGTGTATGTGTGTTTGTAATAATTAATTGAAAGTTTTTTTAGGATCACTTACATTTAAGAAAAAAATAATTCTTATTTTGCCTTTCAATGTTATTAAAATATGAATTATTTGTTGACAAAGTAATTCTTAGTGATCAGTATTTTTGTTTTCAATTATTTCTTTGTTAGTTTTCCAAAAAATTTATGTAAATACAAAAATCACAGAGAATTATATGATTATAGTTTTAATTTTTCAAATATTTAAGATGCAATTCTGTTTTTTTTTTTTTATTTTGCTTATTTGGTTTATTTTATTTTCAGAGGTTTTGTTTTTAATTTCAGTAATTTATCAATTTATAGGTTTTTACCTTTTATTGATTAAAACTTTATTATTTATACTAAATTGTTTATGTTTTTATTACTTCACATTTATTTAATATATAAAAACGGCTTGATAAAAACAAACAAAAATTTCTGTACTAAATTTATTTTTATTATAAAATAAAAACACTTTTGTCACTTTGTAATGTCAAGGGATATTATTTCAATTTAATCGACTGTGACATGAATGTGTTTGTTTTTTAATCATTTAGTATATTTTTTTATAATCAATGATTTATTTGTTATTATGTGTTTATTATCTATCATTTAATGTTTTCTTTATTTAGAATATTAACTTTTAGATTTTAATGGTTTTTTTTTACTTTTTGAAATAATTTGTGTGTGTGTTTGTTTTGTTTATTACCCAGAAAACACTTAAGGAAAAATGTGGCAGCACTGCTAGTTTATCGTCTAAAAGAAAATAAACATTTTCCAAAATACTTGGTTAGATTTAAATTTTTTTTTTCAGAACACATACCTATGTAGTTTGTTTTACTTAAAAAAAAATTGGATATTTTTTATTTTCTTTTAGAAGATTCTCTTGCGTTATCGCCAATTTTATAATAGCAATGAATTGCTTTTAAATTGTTTAAAAGAGTGTTGCCTAAAGGAAGTAATCTTCCGCAATATACATATAATATCATAGTATGAATGAATATTCCGGCAATATGTTGAGGCAAATTTTTTCAAATTCACGCTAATCGTGAATAGTTTTTTTCTTTGAAATTGCTGTATTTGCTGGGTAGTCTGTTTTAAGTCCCGTCCCCATCAATAAAAATCAAAAATCATTATTTTTTTTATTTTTTTTTTTTTGTAATAATTTTTATATTTAATTTTTGTTATTTACTAGTTTGGTGTCGTCTGTTGGTTTGTTTTTTTTCAAGTTTGGTTCCCTAAAAATTAACATTGTTTGTTGTTAATTTGCCAAAAATTTAATTTAGTTAAACTAAATTTTTTATCTACTAATTTTTTTTTTTAAAATATTATTAAAAATCCTTTTTTTTAGGAAAACAGTTGCAAGAAATGTTATTAAAGTTTTGTCTTAACATAAAATGTATGCTTAGATTTTGTTTTTGGTTTTAATATCAATCAACAGCTTACAAATTTGTTTAAGAAAGGTGGTGAGTTTCATAATTAAAAACTATAAACTGTTCACATCATAATAATAATATTTTTTTTTTCTTTTTACTATTTTACGTTCCCTTTTATCCATTTATAGTTAATGAACAGTTTTTTTTTATTAAAATTAGTTGTTTTTTTAATTTTCATTTAATTGTAATGATTCTCATAACACATAGAATAATATTTAATAACAATTTTAGTTTTTTAGTTAATGCGCTTATGTTTTTGTCTTCCATTTTCTTAGTTATAATAGGTATTTATAAAAAGATATATGTATGTATGTATTTATTTAGATATTTTTCATAATTTGGTAGAGAAATGACATATTATTGTTAATTTTGTTACCTTAATTTGTTTATTTCAATATGATTTGACAAAAATTAGATAAAATAAGGGAAATACACATTGTATTGCAGCCGTAAATTCTTGAAAATTTACTTAATCCGAATTTTTCAAAAGACACCATCTTAGTTTTCGTTAATATTCAAAAACTTTTTGCAAAAGTCTGAATGTGTATGTATTAAGTTTGTCATTCGCAAAAAATGTTCACTTAGAGTCTGGGTGAAACAATGGACCAATTAAGCTTATTATCTTATCAATAAGTAATCACACCTATTATGAAAGTCGACGGCATCGGAATAGTAATTGTAATATCTTAGTCGTTATTGAAAGCAATTGATTAGGATTGACAGTCACTTGGTAATTTCTAAGACACTTTTAAGTCGACGTCGAGTTTAATTGACACAATTGATTCTGTTTTAGTCGATACGAAGTTTTACGGTGACTCAAAATAAAGTTAAAGAAATTTAAGCTAGAAAGTAAATATATTAAAAACAAAATTAAAATTTTAAAGAGTTGACGGACACAATGAAATGCCCACTGTGGTCTACACTTGAATAACGAAAACCGTCAGGTTAAATACTTTTCTTTTAGTATTTTTATCTAGTTTGCTAACAAATACACTTTAAATTTTAATTTCTTAACGCCGGGTTTTTGAGATATGGATAAAGTTTATTAAACATAGATGAACGTAGTCTGAAACTAGGATTGTTCCTTCGAAATGCGATTTTTTCTAAGTTTATTAAAGACCTAAATTTTAAGCAAAACTAAGCTATTCCGTCAAAATGTTGTATGCCAACTTGATAATGGCGGCACAAAGCTGTTTTCAGATTGACTAAGCCTAGCTTAACTGAGGTCTCAAAAACCCAGCCTAAAAGAAAAAACACTAAACGTCAGAAGAAAAAAACAATTAGAGATGAGATTTTTCTTGTCAGATTTTCGATATATAGTCGACATCGACATAACATTTTTAGAAAA
The DNA here is from genome assembly GCA_963931875.1 of Pollenia griseotomentosa. NCBI lineage: Eukaryota > Metazoa > Arthropoda > Insecta > Diptera > Polleniidae > Pollenia > Pollenia griseotomentosa. The sequence continues at coordinate 253,982,599 of OZ007560.1, read as the reverse complement.
TAACATTCTTAGAAATGTATGTTGTCGTCGAATAAAAATTTACGTCGACATCAACAACGACTTATGTATATCATAGGGGTAAATATCTTCTATCTCCTAATTATCCTTGTGCAGGTATTGCCACAATACTTTATTTTGGAAACATTTAAATAAATACCTATTTGGTCCATTTAAGTATATTAATAATAACGTTTATTCCCGTACTCAAAATTGAGATCCCATTGTTCATACAATTTTTCATACAATTTCTCGTTGGGGCTTTAAAGATGGATTCACCAATGCGTTCCGAACAACAATTTTTTACTGTGAGTGTTCGCAGAACGACTCATCTATTTCGGAAAATTTCTCTGGAAAAACAAAGCTACCATATGGTTTACATATGTAAACTATTCAACAAAATGGCAGCACAGATAATAAACTTCTTATTTTAAATTGTTTTATAATAAATAGTTTGTTCAAGAAAATATACGAAAAAGAAAAGTAATTTTGTATTTTATTCAATTTAAATGCAAAATTTTAATATTATTTTTTTTATTATTCTTGCTGAATTTGTTGTAATATAATAATAACACTATATAATGTGGCAGCTTGATTCAATGCTTATGCACAAATTGAAAAACAATTGGCAACGCAATTCAACTTGTTCTGAAAGAGAATACATTTTATTATTACAATTTAAATAAAAGTTCCTAACAAATAAATTTTTCTCTTTTTCTCGAAAATAATACGTCAAACTCAATATCAAAAAAATTTTCTCCAGACAAAAATCTCGTTAAACTAAATAATTAGTTCAATTCGAATTTATATATGTATGTATTTTCCTTACCAACAAATCATATTGTCATACAGACGATCTTGATTTCCAAAACTAGGGAAGATAATTATTGTTAAAAACTTGCACTTCATTTTGTAAATTTATAAAATTGTAAAACCAAAACTTAAATTTTTTTATTTCTTTCAAATCTTACAAGATTTAGTCATTTTGTTGCCTAAAAAGCTTTTGTTTACTACAAACGCTCGTATTTTATATATACATATGTATGTACCTATGTAGGTAAATATTAAAAATCAAAATTAAGTTAAAAGTATTTGTCGTTTGAATAAAAAAAAATAAAATTGTTTATTTTTATATTATATTATATTTATTTTTTTGTATATGTATATTATATTGTAGGTATTTTGTTTAAATTTTTTTTAATATCAAAGTAATTTTTGGGAATACAAAATTTTTCAATTAACAAGATTTTGTTTGTCGTGCTTAATTCCCAGTTTTTATTCTTGACAAAAACACTGAAATTTATTGTTTTTTGTATTTTTTTTTTTTAATATTTATCGCTTCTTTTTTATTATGCCGAAGAGACAACAAAACAAAAAAGAAAAATCTACTAAATCCTGGGCAAACTGCCAGTTTCAGAATATTGCCAAAATTAAATAAATAAAAAAAACAACTACCAGCATCAGCAACTAATTGTTTTTGCTAAGCAACAACGAAGCAAAACAAACACGAAACTAAAAGTCAACGACTGAGTTAAAACTGAAAATGGAAAACAAAAAATTCTTAATGAAAAAAGAAAAACGAAAAAAAAGAATAAAATTTAAAAATACCTATTATAAAAGTATTTTATTATTTACGCGATTACGCTTATGTTACGTCAAGTTCTTAAAACAACAAAAACTACGAAAATTAGACAAAAACTTATTTCTTTGGGCAAAACAACGGCAGCAGCATTTTTAATGTGATGAAAAATTTGTCTATTTTTAACAAAATGAAAAATATGTACATACTTGTACCATTCATCCATCCACCGAATGGTCTGTGTGCCCACATACATTTTAGAGAAATTAAACAACAGATAAGAATTTACTTTTTTTGGTGTTTTTCTTCAGGTATTAAAAAAAAATGTTTCTATATGCACACAAAGCGAAATAAAAGTGGAATTTTAAGAGGTGAAATACTTTTCGAGTTCTATGCACTTAGACTGTTCGACTTAACAACATATTTTTTTCTGAATCATAAAGAAGTCATCCCAATCTTTTGTAAATTATTTACTTAAGTACAGAAATGTCACTAAATAAGACATTAAACCTATTTTTATATATTCACATACATAAGAACATCCATACATTGGTTAATATGTATGAATGTGGCTTCAAAAACATGTCGGTAGAAATCAATCGACTAAAGACCCCGTTACTCTTGCGTTAAATTATACGTTGCGAATCAGCTGTTTCGCTATACAATGTTCACACCAAGACCTATCCAATAGGTCTGCTTACCTCTACAAAAATCCAAAAAACAACAAACATTTTGTTTGTGTAAAATTCCTCGCCGTTGTCAAAATCTTACTACTACATAGGGAAAACAAAAGGAAAAATGTGTTTTGTGAGCATGTATGTGTTTCGCTCTCCCATTTCTGTTTCGCGCCGCAATTATGATTGAAAATACAAAAAAAAATACAAATACAGCCAGGGCGAATTGACTAAAAGGTGAGGTCAACTCTACAACAACACTGCTTCTGTGGTCGAATTGTCAAAATATTTCTATTAAAAAAATGGTTTGTTTACATAAAAAACTAGTTAGTATACAAACTTTGACAAGTCGACCACCGAAAAATATATGTTGACTTGACCCAACCATCTAGTGAATTCGCCATGCATTCTGCGAAACAGGATAAATGTGCTATCATCTACAGTTTTGATACCAATTATCGTTAGTTTATCTGAACTAGCTCTCAAAACAAAAATAAAATAAAGCAATATATATGTAATTATAAAATAATATTAATAAAAATATTAAATAATATTTTTAATTTTTACTTACTTTTCTATCTATTTTAAATAAAATCACACTAACAACACAAAAAAATGTCAAAATGAAACAAGAATGAATCTTATGAACAGCATGTTTGGCAATCTAGTTTAAGAGAGCGAAACGAGTGGTTTATAACGTCGTATGAACATAGCATTATCCTTACCAAGCTTATGTATTATTAGGTACTCTTGCGTAAGCGTGACGTTGCGTTGCGGATGAACCTGATTAAATTAGCAATTTCCAACGTATCAGCTGTTAAATAATTGCATGTTTATGTTTTTTGATAAAGCAAACATTCTATTGAAGTACACGACGTTTTTTATAATTTTATTTAAAACGCTAAATATTAGTGTCCGAAAGATTAATCGGCTTCGATATCGGTGTTCAGCATTAATCTGGACGAATTTTGCCGAAAGACGAACTTTTTTAAAACATACCATTTTTTTGGTTTCTTTCAATTTTGGTTGTGGAAAATTATATTATTTCTAAAACAGGTAAACAAATAAGCAATGTCGAAGTGTAAAAAAAGGAAATCAAAATAAAACTTATGTTTGGGAAAAGAATGACTCAATTTCTGACATTTAAGTGGAAGAAAATAATGAAAATATGCTCGAAAAGGACTTACGTATTTATGTAAATAAGCCCGCCCTTAAGGAAGAAGTACATAACATACATAAGTTCTTAACCTCTTCAATAAGTTTTTCTTTCATGATTCACAAATTTGTTAAATTATTCTTTTTTATTGTCAGCTGATTACTTGTCCAAAATACACGAATCGTTAAAAAGTTTAAATTTAACCAACTTTCTGGCGCAAACGCGTCAAAATATTTAGCATGTAACTTTTTCTATGAAAAAACACTAGTTTAACTTTTTTTTACTACAACGCCCGCGCGCACTAACGCGTGTTATGTACTTATACTTTTAAGTCCAGGAAGCATTAATATTTTTGAGTATTGGAACGCAAGTCCATTTAACAACTTAACATGAAATACTTAACAGTAACACTAACATGATGTTATAGCCTTTTTATAATTACTCACACCTCACATCTTATCGCAAAGATGTTAACATATTCCCATAAGAATTGTACAGGACTAAAAATCATCATCTTTTTCATCTTTAAAAGATGTTCCTACTTCATCTTGTTTCATTCAACCTTTTTTTGATTATTTTAGTGTCGTCACTAGACAAAACAAATAAATTTGTTAAAAAGGATATACCAAGGCGAATTCATGTAAACAGTGGTCTCGATACTACAACAAGTAACAAAACCAAAAACACAACAATGTATTTTTTTGTTGCTTTCGTTGATCGATATGTCCAACTGAGTCTTTCAGTTGAGTTGGTGCTTGGCCACACACTTCATCAACTGAATTGAAAGATTTGAAATTAATTTTAAAATTTAATGAAATAAAGGCAATTTTTTAAATACTTAACTTTTTTTTGCAAAAGAAAACAAACATTAATTTTGACAGCTAATCAGGAGACTCGAGCACACAGAGTAGACTCGTTGGCCCATGTGTTTGTCAGCTGTCGATCCCAGTTGGAACCCAAACGTCAAATTTCGTATATATGAGCCAAAATTTGTACATGTGTGCGTTAAATTGTTTTTTTTTTTTTATATGAAGACAATTTTGACAACTCGGTTTTTTTTATAGAGCAGCATGTCTACACTCCCAAATGAGTCTACCTTGTGTTAATGTACCTTGGACTTAGTAGTCAACTTGAAAAAATCAAAATCTTTTGATTTTTCTTTAACCAGCCCGACAACCGTCAAACTAATCAATTGACAAAGCCATACACGCTTTGACTTGGTCAACAACCGACTCAGTTGACAATTGAATTGAATCGTGTATGGGCTGCTTTATAACAGCAAATCATGTCTGTTGTAGACGAGGATTTAAAGGCAGTAGCGATGCAATATCTGTCAGCGTCACCAACTAGTGTTTCCGGCGAGCAATTGTTTAGTGCAGCTGGGCAGAAGTAATTTAATCGTATCAATGCAGAAAACTTAGTGTTACATCCCAGCTAGCATTTTAGTGATCATTTTTTTGTAAAAACCATATAAATGAGTTTAAGGAATTAAAAAAAAAAAAAAAATGGATAGGGTACCACTTTCTCACAACGAAGGTACTATTTATTATTATTACTGATCGAAAAATGAGGTCATATGCGGTTATTTTGCTCTTGAAGTTGATTTCTTAAAGCTTCGATTATTATATAAAAAGCTAGATGGGATAAAACTTATGCATTTTGAATACTAATAAATATAGGTGCGTTCGTAAATGCATTACTGCGCTGAATCAGTGATTTCAAATGGTTATATATTTATCAGTGAAGTAAATGTGTACCAAAAAATTGTGAAATACTCCACAAAAATAATAGTCACACAATAATAAATATAATAATTATTCTCTTATCGCCATTAAAAAAAGTTTGCTTTTCTGATGCAGCGCAGTGATGCATTTACGAACGTACCCTATGTAGCACATGTATACATAGTTTGATAAAAAATTTTATAATTTTTTTCTGTTTAATAAATTTTTTTTATCTCAAAAATTTGATATTTTTTCTTGTGAATTTGGATAAGTAAAGTTCGGGCGAGTTAAGTCAATTTTGCTTATCTTCGGCTTCGGCTTAAAAAAGTGACTTCGGTCGAACACGTTATAATATGAAAAATATGAGAAATATGTAAGTGAAATAAAAATAAGAATCTACTGATCATTTTAGACATTAAATTTGTTTCTTGTATAATAAAATAAAAAGACAAGGTTTTTTGTTTGTTTTTTTGGTTTAATTGAGCACAAACCTTTACAAAAGATCTGCACTACAATAATTTATTTTTTATATTTCAGAGTTGATTCTTTTCCAGGCTATTTTAAATTTACTTTGAGGGGGTGTCGAATTTAAAATAATAAACATTTTTTTTGTAAATTTACAATATATATATTAAAATTAATATATTTATAATTTTGTTTGGTACTATTTTAAATTTTGTACGTAAGAAAAATAATAATTTTTAAATATTTTATTAAAAATAAAACATAAATTTGAAAAAACTAATTTTGTTTTTTTAGGTATTCTGGTATTTTATATGACATAAAATTTGTTCTTTTAACTAACATTTAAAACAAAATTTCAAAATTTGTTTTAAATATAAGTTAAACAAATGAATTTTGCGCTCGTCATCTAAAAACAGGCAGATTGTTTAAAAACTGAACTATTTAAATTTTCCTTTTGCTTTCTTAAAAAAAAGATTAATGATTTTTTTATAATTTTTACAATTTTTTTGTTTATTTCTTTGCAAACTCAAAAAAATAAAAATAAAGAGTTTTCAAAGAAATATTTTTTTTTTTAAATTTTTTATTTTCATATTCCGTTTTGTAAATAATCGTTTTTCCAAATTTTTTCGTTACAAAAAAATGGGGGGGGGGTTGGTTTTCTGGTTTCTCTTTAAATAATATTGATATTTTTGTTTTTTACTTCTTGATATCGTTTGTTGTTTGTTTTTTCACTTCATATTTTTAGTTTTGTTTTTGTTACAACAATTTAAAAGAGAAATAAGAAAAATATTATTATTTTTTGTTTGTATCAAGAACATTTTTTAAGGTTTTTGCTTTTAAAACTCATGCATTTATCACACATTATTGAATTTTTTTAATTGAATTTCTTTAAATGTTACAAAAAAAAACCCAAAAATAAGCAAATTATCCAAAACCTAAAATCCATTCCAAGAATCTAAGATTTAAATGCAAAAAGGAAAAAAAAATTAAACATTTACTTGAATTATGTTGTTTTTTTTTTAACTTGGTTTTTAGGGCATGATTTCCCGAAAAGCAAAAAAAAATGCTGTCTTACGGTTTATTATTGGAAGTTTTTAATTTTGGACTGCAAGTTTATTTAAGGGTTCATTTTAGATTTATTTAATTGGAAGTACTTTGTAAAAAAAATTTTTTTTTTTTTAATTTTAAAACAATATTCGAGCATATTTTGTTTAAGATTTTTTCTCTTCTGGAATACACTCTTTTTTCTTGATTTAAATAAACACGATTTTAAAATATTTCTCAAGGAATTTTTTACTACCTGTCCCACGATTTCGAACGAAAATTTTGTTCGCTTAACTTACATTTAAAAGAAAAACAAAAATATTTAAAAATTCGTTTTTTTAATGTACGCTAGGCGAACGAAGTTTTCGTATGAAATCGTGGTATAGGTAGTTAATTTTTTTATTATGTTTTTTTTTTGTAATAAAACTCTTAGAGTTTAGTTATTTTTTTTTTTTTTTTGTTAAATTCTTTTCAACATTTTAGAAATATTTCGAGGGCTTATTAATAAAATCGATTATCAAGAATTCCAAAAATAAAATGCTAAATTATTTAGAATCCAAATTTATTAAAAAACGGACATTAAAAATATTTTTTAAAATGAACCCCATGAATTAGGTGGAATTTTCCTAAATATTTTTAATTTTTAAAATAAAAAAAGCATTTTCTTTCAATTTTATGATGAAAAATTTTTTATATAAGCCCTTTAAAAAAATTCGTTTATTTTTTTTTTCTTATATAATTATAACACATAGATATTTTTGTATGTTAAAGTATTTTTTTGTTGGGGGTGGATTTGAAGCAGTAGTATACTTTTTATAGTTTTTGTTTTGTTGTTTTAAAACTTTGTAGTTATAAAAAAACAATAATTTTAATAATAATAAAGTAAGAATATTTTAAAAGTGTGTTTATAATTTAAGTCTTTGTTAAAGCTTGTTTTACGTAAATTTTTTTTTTCAATTTATTTTCAAATAATAAAAAATAAAAGTATTTTTTTTAAAGGCTTCATAGTCATTTGTAGTTTAATAAAATAATAAAAATAATTAAAATTTATTGCATCCAACAAAATTTAAAAGTTAATTTTTTTCTTTTTTTTAGTTACATATTTAAAATTTTTAGCCAGAAAACTTTTTAACTGATTTTATGTTTGTTTTAAATTTTAAGTTATTTTTTTCTCATAATTAAAAAAACATTTCTTTTCTACAGAATTTTGTACTTTTTGGTGTTTAAGAGTAAAAATTTTTTTTTTTAATTCTTTTTTTTTAGTAGAAGTTTTGTTCTCCAAATTTTTTACAAAACATAAAATCCTTTTAAAAGTTTTTTTTTTTGCTAAAGACTATTTGAAATTAAAAAAGCAAGTTATAAAAAAAGAAAATTTAAATAAAATTTGTTGTGTTCGTTTTAAATTAAAAAAATAAATAAAATGCAAAATTCTTTGTATTTTTTTATAAATATAAAAGAGCACTGCTCTTTGTTTTAACTTAAGATTGCATACAAATATCACGTTTTAATAATTTCATTTAATTTAATGTTTAATTTTTAAAAGAAAAGAAAAACTTTAAAATTTACAACAAGAAAATTAGTAAAATTTTATATAAATTATTTTGTTTTCAACACTTATAATTTTAAATGAAAAAAATTTATAATTTGTACAAAATGAAGTGCAGTTTTTTTAATTTTTGGCTTAATTTTTTTTTAATAAAAAAAAATTTTTTAGGGACGTTTCTTTTCTTGCTTTTATGTATAAAAAAAACATAAAAGTTAACCTTAAAATCTTTTTTACTTTAAGTTATAAAACATTAGCAGTTTTCATTTGTTTAAAAATTCTATTTCATACCGTTGTTATTTTTAACTCTTTTTTTGTTTGTTTTAATTTTATCAAATATAAACACTATTTTAATTAGTTTGACGTTGTATTTTGCAGTTGTCTTCCAACTTTTTTTTATTTTAATTTAGTTTTATTATTTTTGTTTTTTAATTTTATACAAAAAGTTTTTACATTATTAAAAGATTGTTTTATTTATTTATTTTTTTATTAAATAATTTATAATATTAAATGCTAACAAAAAACAAGGTACTGGGTTTAAGTTTTGTAAATGTTTTCTTTAGATTTGGTTATAAATACACTACGAGAATCAAAAAAAAAGGGTTAATACATGTCTAATATACAAATTATTATCATCATCATCGCCACAATTTCTTTATACATGGTATATTATACGAAAAAAAAAACAGACTTGAGCCGGAGTTTTTAAGAAGAAAAAAATATTAGATCATTCAATATATCCCTTTAACAGTAGAAAAATAAAATAAACTATTATTAAAAAGAAAAAGATAGTTAAGAGATGAATAAAAAAAGAAAACAAAACAAAAATAAAATGATTTACTTATTATTAAAAAAAATGATTTAAATATAAAACAGTTTTAGGTTTTAATAAATGAATTTGAAGAAGAAAACTCTCTTTTGGTAAATCTTTAACTTTTTAGTTTTTGAACAATTTTTTATAGCTCAAAATAATTCCAAGCAAAATTATATAAACAATTTTCTTTTAACATTTACAGTTGAATTAAATAAAAAAAATTTAAATGTTTTAAGACTATTTTTTATACTTTTTACAAAAGAAAATATATGTATAAAATAAAATAATATTTTTCTTTTTTAAATTAATTACCAAGGTTTATTAACATCACATACAATGTTTTAAAAACATTTTAAATAGCTTATTTTTTTAATAATTAAAATCACTTAGCTTGGGCTTTTTGAAAGTATTAGCAATTTTTTGTTTGGAAATTAAAGCAATAAAAAAGACCCAAGTTTTACAAGCTGTTTTGTTATAAATTTACATTATACAAAATAAAAATATTATACCCTACATACATATATTTACACAATATATGTATTTATTATATGTATATGTATATAGAGTGTAATTTATAAAAAATTAAGTTCAAAAGATAGAACACCAAAGGCTGAAATAAACGAGAGAGGTAGATTTATTTACGAAATAATAATTTTTTTAAACAAATAATCTTAATTAAGGAAAAATTTAAAAGAAAGCAATGTGACAAATAAAATGCGGAAAATATCACAGACAATGATGTCAACTATTAAACAAAACTATGAAATATTTAAAAAAGGTTTATACTCATTTAAAAATATCTTTCCGTCTTATGCAAAAAAAGTTGAAGTTTACTTTAGTTAACTAATACATTTAGCTTAGCAAAAGAATATGCGCTTAGTGTATAAGTTAACTAATGTGAACTATTACTTTTTTGCACAAACGAGTTCGTATTTAAAGCAAATTTTTTTTTTTTTGGAACCAACAGATAAATAATTGAAATATACTTTATATAAAATATTTAACACTTGAATTGCAGATTATTTAATTTTTTTTTTTTTTTTTTTTTTTTTTTTTTTTTTTGATTTTTTGATACTAAAAGATTTTTAATTTAAGTTAACATCACTGATCACAGTTAAAATTGCCACAAAGTTGCATTTGAAAATCGCCTCTTCTAAAAAATTTATTGTTTTCGTTGTATCCACGGTGAAGTTAAAAGTTTTAAGTACTCTTTCGTATACAAGAGCCTTTAGGAAATATTTTTTTGAGAGTTAAAAAGAAAAATGTAAGAGGGGAAACTAAGAAAAAATATACATATAAATAAATAAGTAAAACTAAATTTTTAATCTTGATTGATAATCGCTTACCAAATTTGTTAATTATGTATATTGCAAACAGAGAAAAGAAAATATAATTACAAAATATTAAATTAAAAAAAATTACGAATAGTTTAAAGGGAAATTGTTGTTGATTAAATAAAATAATATTTACAAAATCTAAAATTAATATTTTGGCTTTTTTTCTATTTCATCTTCTTCTTCGTTTTGTTTTACTACAAATCTTATATCTTTTATAACATCTATTTGTTTCTGTAAGGCAACCTTTACACTACCTGAGTTCATTAACTAATTAAGATTTGTGCAGGACGTGTGTATTTTCTCGTTAGAAATGTTTCTCAGAAGTAGAATGGAAGTGAATATACTAAGTAATATAATTTTGACACTCGGGTAACTTTAAACCTATAAATTTTCTTTCTTTTATTCAACTCAGTTGAGTACTCAGATGGTGTAAAGATACCTTAAGGTTCTATTTTTTTCCTATATGTATATACAAATATATAGAAAAGGGATAAAGGGGTGTGGTCGTTTTTGTGGGGGAGGGTGTTTAAATAATAAGGCTTACTTAACTTAATCAAAAATAGATTATGTGTTTATGTTGGGGTTTTAAATTACATGTAAGTATTTTAAATTTGAAGTATGCTGCTTTTGATGATCCTGCTAATGTTTTTCTTGTTGCTGTTCTTGTAGTTGATAGTAATACCATTTTTTTAAAGTTGTTGTTGTTATTGTAGCTACTAGATTTTAAGGCTTTTTGTTGTAGGTTTAACGGCTTTGTTAACTGCCCGCTTTATTGATGTTTAAATTTTTATTGGTTCTTATTTTTAGAGAAAAAGAAAGTTGGGCAGGAGTTTCAAATGATGTTATGTTAATTCACTTTCTTTTTAATTTGTTGAAAAAGCCTCTTTTATTATTATCTGTTTCATTCTGAGTCTTTTGGGTTTTTAGAAAATGTTCTTTTATTATTGTATTTTATATTAGATGTTAAGCTTTTTTATTTTATTAATATTGCAAATTTATTTGGTGGGCTTTTTTCAATTTTTTTCATTTTCTTTACTTATTTTAACTGACTCATTCCTGTCTTTTTATTTTTCTTGTATATATTTTTTAAAAGTTGGTTTCTTTAACACAATCAAGTCTATTTTGAATATCACTTTTGAAATCAAATTTAGTTTTTTTTATACATATATGGGAAATTTTAGAATTACTTTTGAAATTTATTAATTTATTTTGTTACGATTTAAAAACAAAGTTCTTTTAATTTTTGTGTAGCACTTTTTTTCTGTAGATTTTAAAGATTTTCTCTCCTTTAAGATTTTTGGTTTTAAATTAAATTAAATAAAATTACTAATAGTTTATAAAAGTTCACAGTTGTTTAAGAGTTTCTTTCGTTTTTTTAACATTGTTTAATTATTAATTGATGATTATGAATTTTGCATTTTTTGGCATTTTATTTTTGTTGTGGTTTATAAAATTAAAAATTAAATGATGGATTACAGACAGTGTTTGTTGTCGTATTTTTAAATTTTAATTATGCATTTTTTATAAGTTAATTTTTTGTTTTTGTTTTTTTTTTTTGTTTTTTTTTTTTTTTTTTGTTTTAGTTGCTTTGTAATAAACTTGAGATCACAAGCACTTGCCAAGCAGACACACAGAATTGTGGTTATCCTCTTTTGAATTTGATTTGTATTTAGGAAACTTGTTCCTGGGATAGGCAATTCTTTTGCTGCTGCGCATAGAGTGATGATTTTGGATTATTGTTTTTATTAAGTTTTTTTTTTTCAATATGTATATTTTTTAGTTATTGACGGATTTTGTTGTTGTTGCTGTTTAAAAAAATGTAAAACATTGTTTTGCGTTTGCTGTGTGTTTTAAGTTTTATTGGCGTTTGTATTGTAACAATGCGGTTACGATTGCACATTTAGCAACAATTTCAAATTGTGCGTATCAAAGTCGTCGAGCAGATTACGCTTCGATGACTTGACCACATGGCCGCAATAACTGTGAGAATCATGTGCAAAGCCATGGTGATGGTGTTGTTGATGATGGATATGATGATTATGATGAGGTCTGGCAGCGGCGGCGTTTAAAACACTTTGGAGACCGGGACCAGCACTGCTGGCGGCCTTTTCGGCACTCTTACTGCCAGTCCAATGTTCGGGTGGCTTGGGCAAAGCAGCGGGTGCTGGAGCGTCGAAACACTTACTGCCGGCAAAGTGAGTGAGGGCGGTGGGAATGAGAGGATAGGTAGGTGAGATCTTACCACCACCAACACATAACAAAGGGCTTGAGTGTTTTGAGCGTGGCTTGCGTGCCGAATTGTTTCCCCCACTGCTTGTAATAATGGGCGATATACTTAGGCCTCCACCCAAAATGGAGGCAGGTGATTGGCGTGTCGAATGCTGGAAATGGTTTTGAGGTGATCGCTGACCATCACGATATTTTTGCGAACTTCCGCCACCACAACTATATCGTTTGCCTCCACTTCCCGGCTGCTGATGGCTTTGATTGTTGTTAAAATAGCTGCCACTATCATTTTGCTGCTGCTGTTGGGGCGAGCGTCTTTGCTGCTGTTGCTGGCGGTTTTGCTTACGCATTGAGGCAAAATACCCGCTGCTGCTACTTCCATTGCTGTTGGAACCCACAGATGAAATACTCGAGGAGCTGCTGCAATTTGAGCTAGTTGATAAGGCCGAAGACATGTTACTTCCAGGTGGAGAGCTACTTAGCATCGGCTGGTGATGATGGTGGTAATGATGATAATTTGTACTGTTGCTAGCAATACTGTTGGAATGTGCACTAAGAGGCGGTGTTGATGGTGGTGAATTACCGGCGCCTCCGCTGGCTTTGCCGGCTCCTCCTGCTCCATTTTTCGAACGTATTGATGCCGCCGCCGCCGCGGTTGCTGCTGTTGTCATTTTCAGATTTTTACTAACGCTATTGTGCGAGTATGTCATAGTACAATTTTTATTGTTTTCAAATTTGGTTCTTGAGTAATTTATAGTTTTTGTTTTATTTTTATAAATTTCTTTAACGTTTGTTGTAATCTTTGTCTGATTATTTTTAATTTTAAAATTTTGTTTGGATTTTTGTTTTTAAATTAATGCTTAATATTTAAATATCACACACAATAAAATCAACGCTTATTTAAATAAATGGGTTTTTTTTAATTAGCGAGTCCAGCTTCTTATTCTTCTTCGTCTCTTAATATTCGAATTCACGCCGGTCTTCCCTGATTCCTTCTCTACGTCGTCTTCAGTTTTTTGTTTCCTCTCGACGTCTCCTTATATTCTCTTTCTTCGTCCTTATTTACAATATTATATATAAGATTTGTTTGTTATATACTTTTCTATATATATTTGGGATTTTATATATAAATTATTATATGTATTATCTTTTACTATTATAAATTTAATCAGTCTGTTGATTTGTTTAAACTTTTTGTTTTTGTTGTTGTTGTATTTATCCTTAGCTAACGCTTTATCGTCGTTTGTTCTTCTCCTTCTTTTTACTTTTTTAGTCGTCACTGGCGTTAACTGCTGTGGTACGTTTCTCTTATTATCCAATTTTTCGTCTTCTTTTCTGCTCTTTTTAAATTGATGTATTTTATTGCGCATTAAATGTTGGTCCTTCGGTAGGCATGAAATAAAATGTGGGGGGAAGAAAAAGAGAAACCAAAAAGGGAAACTTAGTTATAAATATCTTAAAAAATAATAAATAAAAGGTAGTAAAAACAATGTATGACAAATGAACGACATAAAACACCGAAAGGAAACACAAGTATTATGAATATACATATGTGAATAAGTATGTATATAAAACTGGCATATTCTTTTATATTTTAATAATTTTTAAGTTGTTTTAATTGAAGAACGTGTTTTTATAAGTTTTTACAGAAATATGAATTTACCTGACAAAATATTTTAGTCAAGTTCAAAATCCAATTAAGGATTTTAAATATTATCATTATAACGACGGGATTACTACAAAATTAAACATTCTGATTACATTCAGATTCTCCATTAAATTCTAATGTAAAAGTGGTTTTAATTTAAATAAAAAAGAAACTAATGCCCTACAGAAATGCATGCTTCATTAATATTCGGCGTTTTAGTTTTACCACAAAATGCAACGCTGAAAATCAGCATGTTTACTTGAGGGTTACACGATTAATGGTGTTTTCTTTTCTACAAAAATGTGTGACATTTTATTTAAAAAAATGCAATTTGGTGTAGGTTTCTTAAAAATTTTGCTTCCGAAAAGGATGAGTTTATTAGAATAAAACAAGCCACCCTTTTTGGGAGCAAAGTTTTAAAGAAACAAACACCAAATTGCATTTTTTAAAAATAAAATGTCACATTTTTTTGTAGAAAAGAAAACACCATAAGTGTTATACACTCACACTTTTTTAATAAATACACTTATACTTTTAAAAATTTAAACAAACTTGCCTTTAAAATTCTCTTTCTAGTGAAACAGCTGATTTCAAGGTAACTGAGCAAATTTTTCGTTTGTCTTTATAAATTGTTTTTTTTTGATGACATCTTGAAAGAAAATTGCCCAAAAAGTGTGTGCAGCCTAAGTCACAGCTTTCAATTTTTGAAAATTTTGACAGACAGTATATATTAAGGACTATCAAGAAAAACTTGAGCGTGTAACTGCAGTGTTACATAAGTTATTTGTAAAATGGGGAAACACACATCAATTAACATACAGATAAAGTTAGCTGAATAAACATATCATTCTCAAGTTTTTTTTATTATTATTTTTTTAGACGCGATGGGTAGTAAAACAATACATCATTAGATCAAAGAAAACTAGTGGTTTTTTATTACTAAAAAGGAAAGAAATAAAGGAATATTGCTGAAATATTGAATATGAAGACAAATACTGTCGGTGACATTATCCGAAGATATAAAAACGAGGATCGAATTGATTTTAAAAAACAAACTGGGCAGCTGAGATGGAAGAGCGCCGTATTAGAAAAATCAAAGCTAATTCGCGCTTAAGTGCCCCAAAATTGTTACTAAAGTTTCGGCGGAATTTGAAAAGACAGTTTCAGCAGCAACAATATGCCGCACAATTAAAATAGAAGTGTTCAACGGCCATGTTGCTCGAAGAAAGCCATCAATATTTTATATTTTATATCTATCCAAATATATTATTTGCACTTTTCCCAAAATAGAAAAAATAGCTAGTATCATGATGATGTAGTAATTTTTCTCAATAAAAGCATATTTAACTTATTTGGAACGATGGAAAAACTATGGTGTGGCGGAATCCAAATAGTGTTGAAAGGAAAAAATATAAGTCCAACAATTAAGAATGGAGGAGGAAGGAAGTGATGTGGGGCTGCATATCAGGGAAAGGACTTAAGAAACTGGTAGGTATCGTAGGCATTATGAACAAAGATGTTTATTTGAACATTTAGAAAGACAATTAAAAACAATCTGCAGATAAAATGGGAATTGCAAGAACTTTTAAAATGTATCCTTAAAACGACCCTGATTGGTACTTCTGGATTACCAAAGTGCAAGGCGGAAAAAATGTTATTTATCCCGATATAAAATAAATTACTCTACATTCTTTTCTCTACACAAAACGAAAACTAACAATGCAAAGCGCATTTATGATTTGGGTCCCCTAATCTTAACTTGTCAAAAGAGAACTCGCAATTACTCGCTTCATGTTTGAAAGAAAGTAAAAAATTTAATTATCTAAACACTTATGCCAAATTTTCAGGATAATATTTAAATCTATATTAAGTTAATTTTCATATAAACTTAAATCGTATTTAAATACAGATTGATTTTATGAGTTTTGTTTAAAATGTCTTATTTAATTAAGATACAAGTATGGTAGCACTACTAAATACAATAAAATATCATAACAAATTGTATTTATTTACAAGGTGGCCTCAAAAAACAGTTGTCTGCTATTGCTTTGCCTGTTGTTGTATTGGTTTAATATTGAGACCACCTTGCTAAGTTTTTCCAATGGAAACTTTAAATGAATTTAAATGTACCACATCGGTGAATTAAGTTACATTTAAGTGTTAAGTGAAAAAAAGCATTTTGTATTTAAAACGATTTTTAATGATGATGGATTTTAATATCAATCCTTAAAATTGGGCATTAGACCCTAATTATGTAAAACTCAACGCAACGCCAAAGAATTACATTGAAAGCAAAAATAAAGTCATTAATATTTTGCAATTTTGATATTTCACAAATTTTTAAAGCAGTTGATGTTAATAATAAATGCTTTTTATTTAGTTCTCTTATTGAGAAACTTTTTTCTTTTGTGCCTGTTAGACTGATTTTTCGTTCAACTGGTGATGATGTTTGGATGAAGGCTAGAACTATTGTGTTGGCAAGATCTCTTCGAGATCTAGCTTTTTCTGCGTATCAAACTGATCCTACAAGTCATAAATGGAGTGTATTTTGTAAATTTCGAAACAGAGTAAAATCTACTATTAGAAGGGAAAAAAGAAGGCATTATGCTAAACTGTTTGGGGGATTGGATACGTCTGGTATGTTGAAGTTGTTAAAGAGAGTTGGATGCGTAAATTCTAATGATATTGTTTGTGATGGCAATGTGAATGTAATAAACGAGTACTTTGTTCGTGGTGTAGCACCTGCTCGGGACTTTGAAGTTGATTTTAACAATTTTAACGATTTGGATGGTGCATTTTCATTTCATTGTGTTACTGAATATGAAGTTTTTGCAGCCTTAAATAAGGTAAAGTCCAAGTCTATTGGTGTTGATAATGTTTCTATTCAGTTTTGGAAGCTTATTTATCCTCATATTTCTATTCTTATTTTGCATTTGGTAAATGCTATTTTGACCATGTCCGTGGTTCCTGAGGCTTGGAAGATTGCGAGTTGTGCCTATTCCGAAATCTGGTACTGTTCCTGATGATTTGAGACCAATCTCTATTCTTCCTGCGCTGTCTAAAGTGGTGGAGCACATAATTAAGGATCAAATGCTTATCTCTACTAGGAATACAATTTTTGATTCTCAGTATGCTTTTCGCCGTGGATTTAATACTACATCGCTTTTGCTAAATCTAACTGATGCTGTTAGAAGTTGTGAGAATGACGGAAAATTAAGTGTGCTAGTTTCCTTGGACTTAACCAAAGCTTTTAGTTCTATATATTATGATTATGAAACTTAAGAATTTCTTTAACTTTTCAAAATCGGCTTGTAAGCTTATCTTGTCTTATTAATGTGATAGGACATAGTTTCGACCACCTCTTATACTTTATATTAATGATTTGCCTGAAGTTCTAAGTTCTAGTATGTGTAAGCCGTTTTTATTTGCAGATGATATTTTGCTTTTATTTAGTTCTGGTCGAGATTTTGCTGATGTATTGGAGTCTATTATTAACTACTGCCTTAATGAAATCGACCTGTGGTCTTCCAGAAATTCACTGGCTGTTTGGATCGTCTGAGAACTTGGTGACAACTTTTGAGATTTTTATTCGGGATACTAAAATCGATTTTGTAAGTCAACATAAATGTTTGGGTATCATCATTGATAATAGGCTTAGTCATGAGTCTCATTTCGTATCTGTGCATCGCAAAATTTCTTGTACTTTACGTAGAATATATTCCACAAATATATTCCTGCCTTTTCGGGTTAAATGTAGACTAGCTCATGCGCTTCTTATGCCGCAGATCTTATATCGACTTGAGTTGGTGTCAGGGACAATTGTCATGAACTTAAAGATATTGGAGCGGGTTGTAAATGCTGTTACTCGTTATGTTTTTAATATTCGTAGACGTGAACATATATCCGAATTTGTAAAGAAATATTTATGGCCATTTTCTCATTAGGCGATTATCTTTTTTCCCAACGAAAAACTGCACATAAAAGAAATTTGGTTTTCTCAATGTCTCATTTGCTTCTATTTTGTCGCAATGCTAACCTGCACTCATCTGCCAATTATTTATTTTCCTTTTATTTGACGTACAGATAAATTCAATCAGATGACTCCCAACTTTTACATGTATTTTGAGTGGTGTTGCCAACTTAAACCAATGTTTTTTGTCGGTATATTGTGAAACCCAAAATCGTTAACGGACAGTTTATCGGTATAATAAATTTATGTTGACATTAAGTAACAGACAGTTTGTCGATATATGGAGAAAATGGCCATTAGGGTGTCATTTTGTTAAATTCGTAAAGTACCGTAATATTCTTCCATTTCATCGCATTATTAAAAGTGGCATACCTGTCCAGTTATGTAATGAATTTACTTTTTCGCGGTCGAATAGGAACAAGCAAATTCTTATACCTAGAATTAGGTGTTCTTTGTTTGAGAGGTCTTTTATTGTAAGGGTTGCTCGCTGCTGGAATAGTTTACCGCATGAATTGCGTATTTTTTCGCAATCCAATAATGTGTTTCGCCTTAAGCTTTTAAAGCATTTCTCAAGTTTCTTTCGAAAGTTTTTTATGTTTTCTGTAAAGTAGCTTTCAAATTGTTTTTTACTTCTTTATGATTCATAATACATATTTGATATGAGTTGTGGCAAATACCGGATTAAAATTGCTTAACTGAATCATTTTTATAGTACTTTTTTTAATTTGTTACGGCTGGGGAGCCAATAAGTTGTATTAATGGGTGCAGTTACATTAATAAATGTAAGTTATTTTTATAGATTAGGTTAAGTACTATCTATACTCGGAATTGTTTTTGCTCTGTAATACGTTTTTTGGCCCAAATGGCTTTGTATTACAATATGGATTAAAAAATAAATAAAATGTTGTTGTTGCTTTCTGCAGAAATTTACATTGCCTTTTAAAATTTCAAACGCCTCATAACTTGTGGCGTTGAAAATTTTAAAACGGTACATGAATTTCTATAGAAAGCAATAACAAAATTTGCAATAGTGTAAAATTTGCGTAATTCAAAAAATCAGTTTTTAAGATTTTTGGAAATCACCTCATAAACTGTAAAAAATGTTTTTTTCGCGAATACCTCAAAAACGGTTCTTTAGAAAAATAAATGTATGATGACATATTTATTATGAACCAGCGTTATTATTAAAAAAATTGTAGTAACAATTTTTTGAGCGTATAGAATAACATAGTTTTTTTTTTAGCTGCGTAGGGAATTTTCAAAAATGTATATAGCATTCAGATTTTTTAATGTATGTATGCTTTATAAGTATTCAAAATACTTTAAAATTTCACATTGATATTACAAATAAAATTTTATATATTATTATTTTTAACAAAATTTAAACATTCTTTTCCAAAAATATTAATATTTGTATCTTTTTTATTTCATTTGTTAGTGAATTAAACAATGTAAAAATTGTAAAAAAGTGATTTTTGCCCAGCTGTTGTAATAACCCTTTTTAGCCTAAAGTTATCGGCATTTTTCAATCCATATGGTTGTACTTCGCCTACATATTTGATTTGATCAAATAAATATTCAGGTGCATTTCCATATTTAATTTTGTAAATAAAGTTCAAAGTATTTAGTGCAAGTCTGTGTTTAATGTTGAGCCATTTAAGCGTGTCAAGCATAGTTCGTATATTTGTATATCTATTATACTTTAAGATAGTTCGCATCGCTTTGTTTTGTAACTTTTGAAGACTTTCTATTTGGGATTCGTTACAGCACGTATATATTATTGTAGACCCGAACTCAAAATCAGGTTTTATTATTGTATTATACATATATACGTATTAATAGAAGTTATCACAGATATTTTGTTTCTTATTATTTTAAAAAAGCCAATTTTGTTACTAATTTTTTTACAAATATATTCTACATGATCTTTGGATTTCATTTCTTTGTCTATTATAAATGCTAGGTATTTAATATTTTTACTTTTTCTATAACTTCATTATTTATTTTAAATACTTTTTCAGTGTTCATATTTATTTCCATAAGTTTTGTTTTGTTTTCATTGAGTTTTAGTTTATTCTTTTTTAACCATAAATTAACATTATCTATATCGCCCATCATATTATCATAACATTTCTCACTAGTGTCTCCTTCTGTGTATATAAAAGTAACATCAGCATATAAAACAATTTCACATTTGTCGAGTATTTTTGGCATATCATTTATATATATTATAAATAGCAAAGCTCATAAAAAAGACCCCTGTGGAACACCGAAGTAAAGGATAATTTACATTTGATTTTATCCCGTCAAGTATGATTTAAACCATGCCAGTTCCTTTTGCCGGCTACCGTACATGTATAGTTTCTGTATTTAAATTTGCCTATCAATTGTTTCAAACGCCCGTTTAAAGTCTAAAAATATTGCTATTAATTTTCTGTTGTTTTTTATATTCTTCCACCGATTAATTACATAATTTACGGTGGTATCACATAAACATTTTTTTCTAAAACTCGATTGATATTTTGAAAATAAATTATTTTTCACATATTTTTTAACATATAAGAAAAAACAATACAATCAAAATTAAACAAGATAATTCGATTTAATACATATCTAACTATTACTTTTACTTTATCTGTAATAAATTACCTTAATCACAAATCTTGTACCTAGATGTTTCTATTTTCTATTCTGAATTGGCAGTTCTCAAATATCTAAAGGTTTTGGCTCAGTGTATCCTGTTTTGTGCATACATACTTCAAATTTATACATTGGGAATTTTCGCTTATATAACAATTTTTACTAATTTTTTGCCTTTCCTAATTGGTTAAGCGACATTTAATCAATTTTATCGCTGGCTTAAAATTTTTAATTTTTTCGAGAATTTTAGCTATTTTCGCAAAATAACAACAAAATAAATTTAAAAAAATTTTTGGGCTTGACCAAACGCATTTGCAAAATCTCATCCAAATCCATAAGCGGGTTTCTTTTGATTGATCCACAAACTAACGAAAATTTAAACATACAAACTTTTTCATGTATAATATTAGTAGGATAAAATTTATTACAAATAAAATAGTTTAAACCGGTGATGCCAATAGTAGAGTTTTCCCTTTTTGTTGGTATTTTAAGGGTAGGGAAGGAAAAATGGACAACTTAAACAAGGCAAAGCAGTGTCAATAGTACGTAAGTACGGATTTTTTTAAATCAAGTACAGAATGCTTGATTCAAATGCGGTATTCAAGTGCCAAACACATACAGTCAGGCCCACGATGTCAAAAACAAATATTAGAAATTGTTTTTGGTTTAAATGTAATTTCCTATGCGAACGTTAACGTGACATCGTGGGCCTGGCTGTAAGTCTTTAGTCATATTTAATCCTTGACCCGTACTAAATTTATAACGTTGCGACTATTTTATATGTTTAAAAATTGTTGACTTCAAAACAAACAAAAATTTTAATTTAAAATTAATTCTGCATTTTTCCAACATCAATGACATGCAAACGTTTGTTTTCTAAAGCTAACTAAATAGTAACTTAGCAAAGAAACAGTCTCCACCGAACAAGAACTGTTGTCATAATCCTTTTAAATACATTGACTAATTTGCAATATTTTGAAATGTATTTAATTTATTATAAAAATTATTGCTAAAATTCAGAAATTTTTTATAATTTTAATCAACAATACAGTTTTAATATGTGAAGTGCACATACATAACTCACTGGTTCCTCTAAAGGTAATTAAAATTACACATTTTTACTTTTTGTAGAAAAATTATAAACAGTAGTCATATCTACCCACTGAAAAAATCTTAATTCAATATCTCAAGTATTTTGCAAAAAAAAAAAAAAAAAAATGCAAGTGATATAAGGTATAAGTTTGCAAATTTATCTTAAACGATTTTGAAATCGATTTTGAGGTACGTTTAATCGACTTCAAAAATCAAAATAAAAAAAGCCGATCGAAAAATCGAAAATCGATTTTGGAATCCATTTATCATTCCCTACTTTTTATATACCTATTGATATCATGTGTGTGAAGATAAATTCGAATTTATAAACCCAAGACACAAACCAACGTCTTTAACATACAATGATTTCAAGGCTAACATTGCAATGTTACATACTTAACAGAGCTATGTTAACATTAAAGAAATCACAAAAAATTAAAAAAACAACAAATTTAATAAAATATCACTATCCCACTACATGGAATCGATGGGCAGGAAAACGGTCTATCGAACGAGGGTAGCGGTAGTTCTGAAATAATTTCAGAACTTAAGAAATTTAAAAAAAAAAATTAAAAATTCTAATTTTTTAAGTTTCTAAGACGGATGAGTGGTCACTATGGAGTCCAGGGAAATACTACCACTATCCCACTACATGGAATCGATGGGCAGGAAAACGGTCTATCGAACGAGGGTAGCGGTAGTTCTGAAATAATTTCAGAACTTAAGAAATTTAAAAAAAAAAATTAAAAATTCTAATTTTTTAAGTTTCTAAGACGGATGAGTGGTCACTATGGAGTCCAGGGAAATACTACCACTATCCCACTACATGGAATCGATGGGCAGGAAAACGGTCTATCGAACGAGGGTAGCGGTAGTTCTGAAATAATTTCAGAACTTAAGAAATTTAAAAAAAAAAATTAAAAATTCTAATTTTTTAAGTTTCTAAGACGGATGAGTGGTCACTATGGAGTCCAGGGAAATACTACCACTATCCCACTACATGGAATCGATGGGCAGGAAAACGGTCTATCGAACGAGGGTAGCGGTAGTTCTGAAATAATTTCAGAACTTAAGAAATTTAAAAAAAAAAATTAAAAATTCTAATTTTTTAAGTTTCTAAGACGGATGAGTGGTCACTATGGAGTCCAGGGAAATACTACCACTATCCCACTACATGGAATCGATGGGCAGGAAAACGGTCTATCGAACGAGGGTAGCGGTAGTTCTGAAATAATTTCAGAACTTAAGAAATTTAAAAAAAAAAATTAAAAATTCTAATTTTTTAAGTTTCTAAGACGGATGAGTGGTCACTATGGAGTCCAGGGAAATACTACCACTATCCCACTACATGGAATCGATGGGCAGGAAAACGGTCTATCGAACGAGGGTAGCGGTAGTTCTGAAATAATTTCAGAACTTAAGAAATTTAAAAAAAAAAATTAAAAATTCTAATTTTTTAAGTTTCTAAGACGGATGAGTGGTCACTATGGAGTCCAGGGAAATACTACCACTATCCCACTACATGGAATCGATGGGCAGGAAAACGGTCTATCGAACGAGGGTAGCGGTAGTTCTGAAATAATTTCAGAACTTAAGAAATTTAAAAAAAAAATTAAAAATTCTAATTTTTTAAGTTTCTAAGACGGATGAGTGGTCACTATGGAGTCCAGGGAAATACTACCACTATCCCACTACATGGAATCGATGGGCAGGAAAACGGTCTATCGAACGAGGGTAGCGGTAGTTCTGAAATAATTTCAGAACTTAAGAAATTTAAAAAAAAAAATTAAAAATTCTAATTTTTTAAGTTTCTAAGACGGATGAGTGGTCACTATGGAGTCCAGGGAAATACTACCACTATCCCACTACATGGAATCGATGGGCAGGAAAACGGTCTATCGAACGAGGGTAGCGGTAGTTCTGAAATAATTTCAGAACTTAAGAAATTTAAAAAAAAAAATTAAAAATTCTAATTTTTTAAGTTTCTAAGACGGATGAGTGGTCACTATGGAGTCCAGGGAAATACTACCACTATCCCACTACATGGAATCGATGGGCAGGAAAACGGTCTATCGAACGAGGGTAGCGGTAGTTCTGAAATAATTTCAGAACTTAAGAAATTTAAAAAAAAAAATTAAAAATTCTAATTTTTTAAGTTTCTAAGACGGATGAGTGGTCACTATGGAGTCCAGGGAAATACTACCACTATCCCACTACATGGAATCGATGGGCAGGAAAACGGTCTATCGAACGAGGGTAGCGGTAGTTCTGAAATAATTTCAGAACTTAAGAAATTTAAAAAAAAAAATTAAAAATTCTAATTTTTTAAGTTTCTAAGACGGATGAGTGGTCACTATGGAGTCCAGGGAAATACTACCACTATCCCACTACATGGAATCGATGGGCAGGAAAACGGTCTATCGAACGAGGGTAGCGGTAGTTCCGAAATAATTTCAGAACTTAAGAAATTTAAAAAAAAAAATTAAAAATTCTAATTTTTTAAGTTTCTAAGACGGATGAGTGGTCACTATGGAGTCCAGGGAAATACTACCACTATCCCACTACATGGAATCGATGGGCAGGAAAACGGTCTATCGAACGAGGGTAGCGGTAGTTCTGAAATAATTTCAGAACTTAAGAAATTTAAAAAAAAAAATTAAAAATTCTAATTTTTTAAGTTTCTAAGACGGATGAGTGGTCACTATGGAGTCCAGGGAAATACTACCACTATCCCACTACATGGAATCGATGGGCAGGAAAACGGTCTATCGAACGAGGGTAGCGGTAGTTCTGAAATAATTTCAGAACTTAAGAAATTTAAAAAAAAAAATTAAAAATTCTAATTTTTTAAGTTTCTAAGACGGATGAGTGGTCACTATGGAGTCCAGGGAAATACTACCACTATCCCACTACATGGAATCGATGGGCAGGAAAACGGTCTATCGAACGAGGGTAGCGGTAGTTCTGAAATAATTTCAGAACTTAAGAAATTTAAAAAAAAAAATTAAAAATTCTAATTTTTTAAGTTTCTAAGACGGATGAGTGGTCACTATGGAGTCCAGGGAAATACTACCACTATCCCACTACATGGAATCGATGGGCAGGAAAACGGTCTATCGAACGAGGGTAGCGGTAGTTCTGAAATAATTTCAGAACTTAAGAAATTTAAAAAAAAAAATTAAAAATTCTAATTTTTTAAGTTTCTAAGACGGATGAGTGGTCACTATGGAGTCCAGGGAAATACTACCACTATCCCACTACATGGAATCGATGGGCAGGAAAACGGTCTATCGAACGAGGGTAGCGGTAGTTCTGAAATAATTTCAGAACTTAAGAAATTTAAAAAAAAAAATTAAAAATTCTAATTTTTTAAGTTTCTAAGACGGATGAGTGGTCACTATGGAGTCCAGGGAAATACTACCACTATCCCACTACATGGAATCGATGGGCAGGAAAACGGTCTATCGAACGAGGGTAGCGGTAGTTCCGAAATAATTTCAGAACTTAAGAAATTTAAAAAAAAAAATTAAAAATTCTAATTTTTTAAGTTTCTAAGACGGATGAGTGGTCACTATGGAGTCCAGGGAAATACTACCACTATCCCACTACATGGAATCGATGGGCAGGAAAACGGTCTATCGAACGAGGGTAGCGGTAGTTCTGAAATAATTTCAGAACTTAAGAAATTTAAAAAAAAAAATTAAAAATTCTTTTTTTAAGTTTCTAAGACGGATGAGTGGTCACTATGGAGTCCAGGGAAATACTACCACTATCCCACTACATGGAATCGATGGGCAGGAAAACGGTCTATCGAACGAGGGTAGCGGTAGTTCCGAAATAATTTCAGAACTTAAGAAATTTAAAAAAAAAAATTAAAAATTCTAATTTTTTAAGTTTCTAAGACGGATGAGTGGTCACTATGGAGTCCAGGGAAATACTACCACTATCCCACTACATGGAATCGATGGGCAGGAAAACGGTCTATCGAACGAGGGTAGCGGTAGTTCTGAAATAATTTCAGAACTTAAGAAATTTAAAAAAAAAAATTAAAAATTCTAATTTTTTAAGTTTCTAAGACGGATGAGTGGTCACTATGGAGTCCAGGGAAATACTACCACTATCCCACTACATGGAATCGATGGGCAGGAAAACGGTCTATCGAACGAGGGTAGCGGTAGTTCTGAAATAATTTCAGAACTTAAGAAATTTAAAAAAAAAAATTAAAAATTCTAATTTTTTAAGTTTCTAAGACGGATGAGTGGTCACTATGGAGTCCAGGGAAATACTACCACTATCCCACTACATGGAATCGATGGGCAGGAAAACGGTCTATCGAACGAGGGTAGCGGTAGTTCTGAAATAATTTCAGAACTTAAGAAATTTAAAAAAAAAAATTAAAAATTCTAATTTTTTAAGTTTCTAAGACGGATGAGTGGTCACTATGGAGTCCAGGGAAATACTACCACTATCCCACTACATGGAATCGATGGGCAGGAAAACGGTCTATCGAACGAGGGTAGCGGTAGTTCTGAAATAATTTCAGAACTTAAGAAATTTAAAAAAAAAAATTAAAAATTCTAATTTTTTAAGTTTCTAAGACGGATGAGTGGTCACTATGGAGTCCAGGGAAATACTACCACTATCCCACTACATGGAATCGATGGGCAGGAAAACGGTCTATCGAACGAGGGTAGCGGTAGTTCTGAAATAATTTCAGAACTTAAGAAATTTAAAAAAAAAAATTAAAAATTCTAATTTTTTAAGTTTCTAAGACGGATGAGTGGTCACTATGGAGTCCAGGGAAATACTACCACTATCCCACTACATGGAATCGATGGGCAGGAAAACGGTCTATCGAACGAGGGTAGCGGTAGTTCTGAAATAATTTCAGAACTTAAGAAATTTAAAAAAAAAAATTAAAAATTCTAATTTTTTAAGTTTCTAAGACGGATGAGTGGTCACTATGGAGTCCAGGGAAATACTATTATTATTTCAGAACTACCGCTACCCTCGTTCGATAGACCGTTTTCCTGCCCATCGATTCCATGTAGTGGGATAGTGGTAGTATTTCCCTGGACTCCATAGTGACCACTCATCCGTCTTAGAAACTTAAAAAATTAGAATTTTTAATTTTTTTTTTTAAATTTCTTAAGTTCTGAAATTATTTTAGAACTACCGCTACCCTCGTTCGATAGACCGTTTTCCTGCCCATCGATTCCATGTAGTGGGATAGTGGTAGTATTTGTTGGAATGGTAACTCTTTGCAGACAATGCAACACTGTCAAACTAACATATACTTATACATTAACACTTATTTCTATTCTATGTATGTATACTGTCATACATTTTATTGTACTTGAACTTAATTTTTAGTTGTTTTTCAAACCTTGCTGAATAAAGTTCCTTTTTGTTAATTAAAGTTGTTTGAACATTCTTAAACTGTGCAACGTAGCAGGGGGTTCCTCGAATAGGTTATGGGCCCAGGCATTGAAAAAGAATAAGTTTGTTCATAATAAAAAGGTATTCTTTGGGAATTAATTAAAATGAGTGCGTCAATGTTCAACATTGAGAAATTGGATGAGTCCAATTATGACTCGTGGAATATACAAGTGAAGAGTATACTGATCCACCAAGAGTTGTGGTCGTTGGTAAAAACTAGCACTAAACCAGAAGCTGCACAAGAGCTTGCAACATGGGAAGCCAAGGATGAAAAAGCGAAAGCAACGATTATTTTGACTCTTACGCCGATGCAGATTGGTCATATAAGAAATTGTACTACATCAAACGATACTTGGAAAACTCTTGAGGGAATTCATCGTCCAAGGGGACCAGTCCGTAAAGTCACGCTATTTAAACAAATATTGAATATGCGTATGTCCGATGGTGAGTGCATACAGCGTTATGTATGCAATTTTTCTTCAATTGTTGAAAAGTTGGCAGAAACAGGAGTTGTTCTTCAGGAAGAATTGTTCGTCATTATGCTCCTTGCCAGTCTGCCTAAGTCGTTTGAACCTCTTGTTGTCGCCCTGGAATCGAGAGATGAGCTTCCAACTCTTTCAACTCTAAGAATTAAGCTATTGGAAGAAGGTGAGCGCAAAAAGGCTGATAAAGGTCAAGATGATACTGTACAGGCATTTATAGCACGTGAACATAACGGTTCAAAAAACAAAAATTCTCAGAACAGAAATACAAGCAACGCAAACAGCAAAAACAATAACATGGAGAATGTTAAATGTTATAACTGTAGACAAAGAGGTCACTATGCTGTTAATTGCAGAGAGCGTAAAAAGGGGCAAGATAGAAAAGAACAGCACAACGACAAGAAAAGTTCGTTATTTTCAACGGTTAACGACAATGATTTACATGCGAACGTATGGTGTGTTGATAGTGGGGCGTCGTCGCATTTGTGCTGCAACCGCGATTTGTTTGTTGAGTTTAAACAACATGATGAGACAATCATGCTTGCTGGCGATAATTTCATGAAGGCTGTAGGCATTGGTACAGTTCGGTTTACAGCGACCGAGTATGAAATTACATTGGTTAATGTTTTGTTTGTTCCTGGCTTGCAATGCAATTTTATTTCTGTTTCGAAGGCGGTGAACGTTGGAAACTCTGTTGTGTTTGGCGAAAACATAGTTGATATTAAGGACAAGCACGGAGGAATCGTCCTTCGTGCAAATAAGGTACGTGATCTATTTTTATTTGAAATGGATAATAACAAGTTATTTCTTTCGAGGAAATTATCTAATGAAGCAATGAAATGGCATTCTCGATATGGTCACCTTAATTTCGGCAGTCTAAGAGAATTGGTCAATAAACAACTAGTACGTGGTATGAGCTTTTCAATACCGTCAGATGTCCAGTGTTCAATTTGCCTGAAAAGTAAATGTACTCAAAAGCCATTCAACAACTCAGAAAGTCGGGCTACTGAAATTTTGGAAATAATCCATACGGATGTTTGCGGTCCCATGAATAAAACATCAATTGGAGGCGCGAAGTATATGCTGACATTTATTGATGACAGGACACGTTATGTCCACGTTTACTTCTTGAAGAGCAAGGATGAAGTTTTTTCAAAATTTCGGGAATTCCATACTATGATTGAGAGGCAAAAAGAAAAAAAGATAAAAATAATTAGAAGCGACAATGGGACCGAGTTTGTGAACAATGCCTTTGACAGTTATTTGAAGGAAAAAGGAATATTACGCCAATTGACTGTGCCGTATACACCACAGCAGAACGGCATTGCGGAAAGATTTAACCGCACTTTAATTGAGATGGCAAGGTGTATGCTGGCCGAAGCAAATCTTGGCGAACACTTGTGGGCAGAGGCGGTAAACACAGCAACATACTTGAGAAATAGAGCACCAACTCGAGCTCTAGATGGTTCAACACCGTATGAAATGTTTAATGGTAGTAAACCATTTGTAGCCCATTTAAGGAGTTTTGGTTCCACGGCTATTGTATTGGACAAACGTCAAAAAGGCAAATTTAAACCTAGGGGAAAAGAATACGTTATGGTGGGCTATTCTGATACTTCCAAGGCTTACCGATTGTATGATCAGAAGACACAACAGCTCATCGTGGGTCGTGACGTTTACTTTATCGAAGAATCTGGAAAACAAGTTGATACGAAGGAATTTCAAATTCTATTAGACGTGCCAGAAAATGTTGAGGACAAGGTTGTCGTTACGGATTCTCCTCCTCTAGCGGATGTAAAAAGTTATGCTGGTGTTAATTCAATTAAGTCTGATACTGATAGTGATTTCGAAGGGTTTGAAGAACACGTGGATGATGAAAAGCCTTTAAGAGGTCCAGGTAGACCACGAATTACACGATCTGGTGGGCCAGGTAGGCCTAAGAAGCAATATAATTTGTTGGGTCTAATGTGTTTTGATGATAGCGTAAAAACTCCTGAAACTGTTGAGGATGCACTAAATGGCGTTTATAGTAATGAGTGGTTGAAGGCGATGAGAGAGGAGTATAATGCTTTGATTGATAATGATACTTGGGAGTTAACCGATCTTCCTGCGGGACAAAAGGCCGTTCCCAATAGGTGGGTTTTTGCAGTAAAGAGAAATGAAAAAGGTGAAGTCGAACGCTTTAAGGCTAGGCTTGTTGCAAAAGGCTGCTCACAGAGGTATGGCGTGAATTATACTGAAACCTTCTCGCCTGTGGTGCGCTATGATACTATCAGAATGATTTTTGCTGTTGCGGCCGAATATGAACTTTTTCTCCATCAGATGGATGTTTCATCTGCGTATTTAAACAGTGAGCTTGATGATGAGGTCTATATGACTCAACCTGAAAAATTTGTAAACCCAAGCTACCCCCATATGGTGCTAAAACTGAAAAAGGCCCTTTATGGCTTGAAACAATCTGGCCGACAATGGAATGCGAAGTTAGATACAATTTTAAAGGGAATTGGTTTCCGATCATGTGATAGCGAACCCTGTGTTTATGTTAAGCCGAATAAAGATTCAATTAATATAATCGCAGTCTATGTTGATGATCTGCTGATTGCCTGCTCAAAGAAAGATGAGTTAAATAATATCAAAAGCCTGATTGCTGCTGAAGTCAAGGTTGTTGATAAAGGTCCAGTAAAATATTTTTTGAGTCTCGAAGTAGATCGCGTTGGCGAAAAGGGGGAAATATCAATTAGCCAAAAATCACAAATTGGAAAGCTTTTACATGCACATAACTTGTCAACTTGCAGACCCATAGCAATACCTTTAGATCCAAAGCACCAAGTAAGATGTCATAACGAAAAATGTCAAAAAGTGGATCAAACTGAATATCAGTCATTAATTGGGTCACTTATGTATATTGCCATTAATACCCGGCCTGATATATTGCACTCGGTAAGTAAACTATCACAAAGGAATAAGGACCCACATGAGGAACATATGTCAGCTGCAAAGAGAATATTGAGATATTTATCTGCAACACAAGATAAACAGCTGAAATACCAAAAAACAGGAAAGCCGATAGAATGCTTCACTGATGCTGACTGGGGTGGTGATACCACTGATCGTAAGTCATATACTGGATATGCTTTTTTGTTTGCTGGAGCCGTTTTTTCTTACGAATCAAAGAAGCAATCGACAGTAGCGCTCAGCAGTACAGAGGCCGAGTATATGGCACTATCATCTACCTCCAAGGAAGCTACGTTTTTGAAAAAAGTGCTTAATGAAATGCACCTTCCGTGCCCAAAATCAATTGTTATTAAAGGTGACAATATAAGTGCCATAAATCTGGTAAAGAATCCAGTCTATCACCAGAGAAGCAAGCATATTGATATTAAATATCATTATATAAGAGATGTGTTCAGAAAAGGTGACATAGAACTACAATATTGCTGCAGCTCCCAGAATGTAGCAGATGTTTTTACGAAAAATTTGCCCAAACCCAGCCATGAGAAATTCGTTCAAATGCTTGGACTAAAGTAGTTTTATATTTTTTATTTTCTTAGTTTGAAAGTGTACATTGAGGAGGAGTGTTGGAATGGTAACTCTTTGCAGACAATGCAACACTGTCAAACTAACATATACTTATACATTAACACTTATTTCTATTCTATGTATGTATACTGTCATACATTTTATTGTACTTGAACTTAATTTTTAGTTGTTTTTCAAACCTTGCTGAATAAAGTTCCTTTTTGTTAATTAAAGTTGTTTGAACATTCTTAAACTGTGCAACGTAGCAGGGGGTTCCTCGAATAGTATTTCCCTGGACTCCATAGTGACCACTCATCCGTCTTAGAAACTTAAAAAATTAGAATTTTTAATTTTTTTTTTTAAATTTCTTAAGTTCTGAAATTATTTCAGAACTACCGCTACCCTCGTTCGATAGACCGTTTTCCTGCCCATCGATTCCATGTAGTGGGATAGTGGTAGTATTTCCCTGGACTCCATAGTGACCACTCATCCGTCTTAGAAACTTAAAAAATTAGAATTTTTAATTTTTTTTTTTAAATTTCTTAAGTTCTGAAATTATTTCAGAACTACCGCTACCCTCGTTCGATAGACCGTTTTCCTGCCCATCGATTCCATGTAGTGGGATAGTGGTAGTATTTCCCTGGACTCCATAGTGACCACTCATCCGTCTTAGAAACTTAAAAAATTAGAATTTTTAATTTTTTTTTTTAAATTTCTTAAGTTCTGAAATTATTTCAGAACTACCGCTACCCTCGTTCGATAGACCGTTTTCCTGCCCATCGATTCCATGTAGTGGGATAGTGGTAGTATTTCCCTGGACTCCATAGTGACCACTCATCCGTCTTAGAAACTTAAAAAATTAGAATTTTTAATTTTTTTTTTTAAATTTCTTAAGTTCTGAAATTATTTCAGAACTACCGCTACCCTCGTTCGATAGACCGTTTTCCTGCCCATCGATTCCATGTAGTGGGATAGTGGTAGTATTTCCCTGGACTCCATAGTGACCACTCATCCGTCTTAGAAACTTAAAAAATTAGAATTTTTAATTTTTTTTTTTAAATTTCTTAAGTTCTGAAATTATTTCAGAACTACCGCTACCCTCGTTCGATAGACCGTTTTCCTGCCCATCGATTCCATGTAGTGGGATAGTGGTAGTATTTCCCTGGACTCCATAGTGACCACTCATCCGTCTTAGAAACTTAAAAAATTAGAATTTTTAATTTTTTTTTTTAAATTTCTTAAGTTCTGAAATTATTTCAGAACTACCGCTACCCTCGTTCGATAGACCGTTTTCCTGCCCATCGATTCCATGTAGTGGGATAGTGGTAGTATTTCCCTGGACTCCATAGTGACCACTCATCCGTCTTAGAAACTTAAAAAATTAGAATTTTTAATTTTTTTTTTTAAATTTCTTAAGTTCTGAAATTATTTCAGAACTACCGCTACCCTCGTTCGATAGACCGTTTTCCTGCCCATCGATTCCATGTAGTGGGATAGTGGTAGTATTTCCCTGGACTCCATAGTGACCACTCATCCGTCTTAGAAACTTAAAAAATTAGAATTTTTAATTTTTTTTTTTAAATTTCTTAAGTTCTGAAATTATTTCAGAACTACCGCTACCCTCGTTCGATAGACCGTTTTCCTGCCCATCGATTCCATGTAGTGGGATAGTGGTAGTATTTCCCTGGACTCCATAGTGACCACTCATCCGTCTTAGAAACTTAAAAAATTAGAATTTTTAATTTTTTTTTTTAAATTTCTTAAGTTCTGAAATTATTTCAGAACTACCGCTACCCTCGTTCGATAGACCGTTTTCCTGCCCATCGATTCCATGTAGTGGGATAGTGGTAGTATTTCCCTGGACTCCATAGTGACCACTCATCCGTCTTAGAAACTTAAAAAATTAGAATTTTTAATTTTTTTTTTTAAATTTCTTAAGTTCTGAAATTATTTCAGAACTACCGCTACCCTCGTTCGATAGACCGTTTTCCTGCCCATCGATTCCATGTAGTGGGATAGTGGTAGTATTTCCCTGGACTCCATAGTGACCACTCATCCGTCTTAGAAACTTAAAAAATTAGAATTTTTAATTTTTTTTTTTAAATTTCTTAAGTTCTGAAATTATTTCAGAACTACCGCTACCCTCGTTCGATAGACCGTTTTCCTGCCCATCGATTCCATGTAGTGGGATAGTGGTAGTATTTCCCTGGACTCCATAGTGACCACTCATCCGTCTTAGAAACTTAAAAAATTAGAATTTTTAATTTTTTTTTTTAAATTTCTTAAGTTCTGAAATTATTTCAGAACTACCGCTACCCTCGTTCGATAGACCGTTTTCCTGCCCATCGATTCCATGTAGTGGGATAGTGGTAGTATTTCCCTGGACTCCATAGTGACCACTCATCCGTCTTAGAAACTTAAAAAATTAGAATTTTTAATTTTTTTTTTTAAATTTCTTAAGTTCTGAAATTATTTCAGAACTACCGCTACCCTCGTTCGATAGACCGTTTTCCTGCCCATCGATTTCATGTAGTGGGATAGTGGTAGTATTTCCCTGGACTCCATAGTGACCACTCATCCGTCTTAGAAACTTAAAAAATTAGAATTTTTAATTTTTTTTTTTAAATTTCTTAAGTTCTGAAATTATTTCAGAACTACCGCTACCCTCGTTCGATAGACCGTTTTCCTGCCCATCGATTCCATGTAGTGGGATAGTGGTAGTATTTCCCTGGACTCCATAGTGACCACTCATCCGTCTTAGAAACTTAAAAAATTAGAATTTTTAATTTTTTTTTTTAAATTTCTTAAGTTCTGAAATTATTTCAGAACTACCGCTACCCTCGTTCGATAGACCGTTTTCCTGCCCATCGATTCCATGTAGTGGGATAGTGGTAGTATTTCCCTGGACTCCATAGTGACCACTCATCCGTCTTAGAAACTTAAAAAATTAGAATTTTTAATTTTTTTTTTTAAATTTCTTAAGTTCTGAAATTATTTCAGAACTACCGCTACCCTCGTTCGATAGACCGTTTTCCTGCCCATCGATTCCATGTAGTGGGATAGTGGTAGTATTTCCCTGGACTCCATAGTGACCACTCATCCGTCTTAGAAACTTAAAAAATTAGAATTTTTAATTTTTTTTTTTACATTTCTTAAGTTCTGAAATTATTTCAGAACTACCGCTACCATCGTTCGATAGACCGTTTTCCTGCCCATCGATTCCATGTAGTGGGATAGTGGTAGTATTTCCCTGGACTCCATAGTGACCACTCATCCGTCTTAGAAACTTAAAAAATTAGAATTTTTAATTTTTTTTTTTAAATTTCTTAAGTTCTGAAATTATTTCAGAACTACCGCTACCCTCGTTCGATAGACCGTTTTCCTGCCCATCGATTCCATGTAGTGGGATAGTGGTAGTATTTCCCTGGACTCCATAGTGACCACTCATCCGTCTTAGAAACTTAAAAAATTAGAATTTTTAATTTTTTTTTTTAAATTTCTTAAGTTCTGAAATTATTTCAGAACTACCGCTACCCTCGTTCGATAGACCGTTTTCCTGCCCATCGATTCCATGTAGTGGGATAGTGGTAGTATTTCCCTGGACTCCATAGTGACCACTCATCCGTCTTAGAAACTTAAAAAATTAGAATTTTTAATTTTTTTTTTTAAATTTCTTAAGTTCTGAAATTATTTCAGAACTACCGCTACCCTCGTTCGATAGACCGTTTTCCTGCCCATCGATTCCATGTAGTGGGATAGTGGTAGTATTTCCCTGGACTCCATAGTGACCACTCATCCGTCTTAGAAACTTAAAAAATTAGAATTTTTAATTTTTTTTTTTACATTTCTTAAGTTCTGAAATTATTTCAGAACTACCGCTACCATCGTTCGATAGACCGTTTTCCTGCCCATCGATTCCATGTAGTGGGATAGTGGTAGTATTTCCCTGGACTCCATAGTGACCACTCATCCGTCTTAGAAACTTAAAAAATTAGAATTTTTAATTTTTTTTTTTAAATTTCTTAAGTTCTGAAATTATTTCAGAACTACCGCTACCCTCGTTCGATAGACCGTTTTCCTGCCCATCGATTCCATGTAGTGGGATAGTGGTAGTATTTCCCTGGACTCCATAGTGACCACTCATCCGTCTTAGAAACTTAAAAAATTAGAATTTTTAATTTTTTTTTTTAAATTTCTTAAGTTCTGAAATTATTTCAGAACTACCGCTACCCTCGTTCGATAGACCGTTTTCCTGCCCATCGATTCCATGTAGTGGGATAGTGATATTTTATTAAATTTGTTGTTTTTTTAATTTTTTGTGATTTCTTTAATGTTAACATAGCTCTGTTAAGTATGTAACATTGCAATGTTAGCCTTGAAATCATTGTATGTTAAAGACGTTGGTTTGTGTCTTGGGTTTATAAATTCGAATTTATCTTCACACACATATTGATATCAATGGTGCTCTTATCTTAGAACGAAACGGAGTTATAATCTCTCTACCATAATTTAAGAAGATCCAATAAAAAATCAGTAAATCACATTAACAAAAATAACAGATTCGATATGTGTATTTAAAAAAAAAAGATTTAATAAGTAGAAATCATAAATCTAAAAAGTATTGGTGGGTAAACTGAACACTATAAACAATTTTCCCCTTTTAATTAATTCAAATTATAAAAATTTTATTTTATTTAACATTTATTTATTAAATTGCAATATAATTTATTAAGCTTGAGGTTTTTCTTTTTTTATATAAAAAATTAGATAACATTTATTTTATAGTTCTAATATTTCGATACAGCAATGTGTATGTATCATAGTCAGGGAAATAATTTAACAATTAAAATAACGTTCACAAAATAATGAAAAAACAAGTTACGAGTGTTATATTCGGCTGTGCCGAATCTTTGATACCCTCCACCGACAATTTGAACATTTCAGGAGGGATATCTATATGACGTCTATTTATTATTAATTTATCTTTATTAAAACAGACATCAGCATTAAAATTGATTGCGGCTTATTACGGTTTTAGGCGTACTTAACTGTTTTCAGGGAGTAGTGTTTATATGGGGCCTAGGGTAAATTATGGACCGATCATCACGAATTTTTTAGTGTCATTTCTAATCCTAAAAAAACTGTGACGTGCCAAATTTTGTTATGATAGCATTTGTAATTGCGGTTTTAGGCGTACTAAACTGTTTTCCGGGGGAAGGGTTTATATGGGGCCTAGGGTAAATTATCGACCGATCTTCATGAAATTTCACAGTGTGATTTCCAGTCGAATAAAACGAACATTTGCAAAATTTCATATCATTTCGTGCATTGTTGAATCATTTATGTTATGTTAGTTTTTTGTAACAAAATTATCAATTTTTTTAAAGTGGTGGTTCCACATTTTGATTCATAGCTCTGGTCCTACTGAACCGATTTGGCTGGATTTCAATCCCAAACTGCTTAGGATAACTACAAGTAATTTGATACCCAGTTTTTTTTTTATTTCTTTTGAGTTTTTCAAAAGTGAGCGTGTTTTCAACAGACGGACAGACAGACAGACATGGCTAAATCGACTTAGAGTTACCCAAGAAGCCAGAATATATATACTTTATGGGATCTGAGGTGAATAAAAAAGTTTCACACGGAACGACAAACTTAGTACCTATACCCTCTTCACAACTTATTGTGGTGGAGGGTATAATAATAATAATTGTCACATAGAAGAAATTATTTAAACATATAAAATAGTGCGACTATTTTAAATGTATTAAATATTCCTATGTCTATTTAAACTTTGAAACTAAAATTACAAATTGTACCTTAAACTTGTACATCTCTGTTTTAGTTAAATTTAGAGTTGGGAAAAATCGTTCCTTTTGTGGAATCGTTCCGAGATCAAAGGAACTAGGTCGTTCCTTTCGTTCATCGTTCCTGTTTTTTACTTTAAACAATGAATGAACGAGGAACGATAAAACTTCTTTGTCGATCGTAAAAACGTCAATAAACAAATATTTGTTATTGTTTGTTGTCATGTTGTGGCGTAACGACTACATTAATAATAATTATAAAATGTTTGTAAAAAATAATAACTGTTTTAATCTGCCAGTACTGGCAAATGTAAACGCCATGTGAAAGTCTGATCATTCGATAATCATAGTTTAGGGTTTTGAATAGGCTTGCCAGATATGAAATCCATAAAAACAGTACATCGGGAAAAAAACGGCAGTACATTAATGTAAAAAGAAGTACAATTTTTTTTTATTTTATTAACTTAAAATTCAGTACATCAAAAACAATTTTGAGTTCTTTTATTCCTGTTTCAATATAAATTCCCAAGCGAAAATTTTAAATTTATTTTGAAAAACAGGCAGTTAATGTAACTATAAACAAAAAATATAAAATTCAATGCATAGCAAAGAGCACAAAATAAGAAATCTTTTTTTTTTTAATATAAAACCCCTTATTCATAAAAAATAAAACAGTTTTATAAGAGGTTTATGAAACGAATTTACTATGAAAATTTGTTAAATAAACCTTTTAAAAACCTGTTTTATTTTTAACGAATAAGGCCATAAATTAATTCACTTCGCTCTTTTCTCCAAAAAGAAAATTTTTTTCAGTTGTTTGAATGAGGAAGTGAAAATACAAATAAAAAATACGAAACAGTTTTGGGACAACAAGCAAGCTTTTACGGCTCGATGGTTTTTTTTAAATCTTTTAACTGCAGGCGACATTGAGTTGGTACATGACGCAGCATTTCAAACCATTTCAAATCGCAAAACTTAAACATTTCTTTCAGGTTTGCAGTGTTTTTAGTTCGAAAATTTGTCGAAATTTGGTTTTTTGCACTTTTAATACAATATGCACAAAACATGTTTTATTTGTGCAAAAAAAGTACAAAATGAAGTACAAAAGCTAAAAAAAAGTACAATTGCGTACTTCTTTAATGGTTATGCAGTTAGCAGTACAAATGGTAAAAAAAAGTACGCGTACTTCTGAAAACAGTACGTCTGGCAAGCCTAGTTTTGAATAAGAAATCCTTATGCAGTAACTAAATCTTTGTTTTGAATGCGGGTGTTTGTTTTGCTTAAACTCCAAATTTTAAGTTTGTATTTAAAATTTAGTCTCCCATTGTAAGAAATAATATATAAATCAGGGGTGTGCTGGAAATCGCAAACGCAAAACGCAAGAATTTTAAAAGTCGTTTTTTAGTAAGATTTCTGTAATAAAATAATTTTATGACAATTATTATACAAACATTTCTCTATTAAACAGAATTTTATAACAAAAATTATAAAAATAAGATTAAAAGTGTATTAAAAACAGCCTCCAAATTTTTGCGTTTTGCGTTTGCGATTTCCAGCACACCCCCCAATATGTATTACAAAATTATAAATATACATTATATTTTATTATCTACACGACAATATTGTTTACTACATATGTATATAGGTACAAACATCAAAAAATTACCGACCTCCAATTCATTTAAAAATTAATTGAAATTTGGCAACGTAGCTTTAACAGTGTAAGCGTTGAATGTGCTCAATATCGTATAAGCAATGTTGCCACTTTTACTTTACTTTTTAAAAGAAACTTGATTTCCTCGCAAACTCAAAAGTTTAAAAATGTTTGCTTGGTTGTACTATTTTTATAAGCAAACAAAAACGAAATTTAGAAAATAAATCGATTTTTATATTAACATTATTAAACTATAACATTTCAAGCAAAAAACAAAAACTACAACTTAACAAAATAAAAAAACGTTTGATTTTATATACATACTCACTTTAGACTTTGTAAACCTTTTAGTTTCTTCTGTCGTTGTGTTGTTTTAGTTGGTGTTTATATGCTTTTAGTTTTTACCTTTTTATTTTGATTTAAACCGTAATAACGCTGTCTCTTTCTCACACACGTATCTTGTAAATTTGTAATTAAATTCCCAGAGTAGTGTTGAGAAAATTAAGATAGCTAGCTTTGTTGTTGATGATTATTATTGTAGTTGTTGCGTTAAAATACACAATTAAATAATAAATGAAAGAAATCACCTTCGTTACGTAGTGGGAAATTTTTCGATTATCACAAAAAAATTTTTTACGAAACTTGAGGGAATTTTTTCTTCTATTTTACAAAGTGTTTTCTGTATAATTTAAAGTGTTGTTTCAGCAATACAAATTTGCTTGAACACTGCTGTTTGCTTTATTATTTTTATTAAAATTATCATTAAAGCTTTTTACAGAAAAAAAAAAATATTTTCACTTTGCTTTTTTTACCTTTCAACCTCAATTTTTTCTAAAACAAGGTATCGAAGAAATATTCACACTATTTTTACTTTTTATGAAAAAAAAAAAAACGATGATAGGATTTTTATGTATGAATGATGTATTTTATACTGTCTTTATTGCAGAGTTAAACAAATTGTACAAATAATATGCTGACGACGGTTCCTAAATTGTATGTATTACGGTATTTGTTTCAACTTTAATTTCCGCTTAACCGAAGTTTCCGCGTTTAAACGAGTAAAACACACGATATATAAAACGTTGAAATTGTTTTATTGAAAATGTATTCAACGTAGGTATTTTAGATTTATTTAAAAAATATTGTGTTCTTTTGTTAAAATTTTTGTTTGTTTTGATAGCTTCACTCGTTGTACTATTTTTCGAATTTAACTTTTCACCATATACATACATAAATATATATAAATAATAGATATCTACATATATATTATATATAGAATTTTTTTCTTTATTTATTGAATTTGTTGTAGTATTATATTTGATTTATCACTTATTACAAATTTTATTTATTAATAATAATTATAACAGATAGATTACTATTATTTTGTGTATTCAAACTTTGCAATTTATATTAAATTTTTTTATTTTTTCAATATTGTGTGTATTGCGTATGGAACGCCTTCTCCGATCCTTATACCATGACTCTTTCGAATGAACTTAAAAATGATATGACGAAGCAGCTAGTTTTTATAAAAAATATACGAATTTTCGAATACATGTAAGGAAAAGAGATAGCCTATATACAACCGTTATACATATTTGTCTCTGTTTGTTGAGGTTGTGAAAGCATTGTTGCATAAAACAGTTTGGCAGCCACTAATTTAAATCAACTCTACGTTGCCACATGCAAGCAGAGAAGCAAGCCGTAACGGCGCAGCTGACGGCTAGCCGCTCAGCCAATTTTTTTCGACAAGCCGCGCCGCCGCCGATATACTCGGCTAATCGACGGCTCAATTGCTAGCTGATTATGTTTTTTTTATAATAAGCCAAAATTGGTTATTCAATTAATATTTGATATTTTTTAATATGATTTAAGGTAGCGAATACTTACGAAAATCATATACAAATATTTATCTTATGTTTAGTTTGGTGTGAAAAGATTTGAAGAATTTTAACGAAACTTTTTTATATTTAGTTCATCTATTATTGTCAGAAACTGTAACAATTATGACTTTTTATAGATTATTATTTATTATATGTAATAAAAATATTTTAACCAACATTATCAATGTATAGCTTAACTGGTAGCACTTAAACATAATTTTGAATACTGATTATTTAAAAGATTGGTTACTTATTATCCAGAAATCTTGGATAGCTTTCATTATTTTAGAAACTATCAGCAATAAGGAAAGAAGTTCTAGATTTTGTGGCATGTACTAGAATATTTTGGTATTTTGAGGAGGAAATTGATTGTTTGGATTGGTGGAAAAAAATTAAGAGGTATTATTTATAAAATTAATTTTTTACTTTTTGTGTATCATTAAAGATGTTTCCAAAACTGTCTAAATTAGCGGGATTCTGTTTTGGAATTCCTGCTACGTCTACCTCATCGGAGGAAGCCTTTTCCGTAGCAGGAGCTTGCATTACTTCCAAGAGAAGACGGCTAAGTCCATTCACCGTAAAAAGACAATTATTCGTGCACGACAACATTCATTTAGTTGAGCCCATTCTAAAAATTGTCTATTGTTCGACCTTTATTTAAAATTATATATATTTATTAAGCTTAAGACTTAATTTTTTTTTTTAATAATAATTGTTTTATTTTATCCGAAATTTCTTTTGTGTGACTTCAGTGAAAATTTACAATATAAAATCTTTTTAAATAATTATGGAAAACTATTTTCAAACTGTCACACAAATTTTCAAATAAAAAGCAAATTTTCAAACTAAACAACATGTTTTCAAATATAAAAAAAATCTATTACAATATAAAATATTTTTAACTTCTGTTCATGTTTTTACTACTTACTGATAGCTAAAGGTAGGGTTTTATCGGCCGTAAAAAAGTGTTTCATTATTACAACTTAGCTTTAACCTACCAGGTACGATGAACCTTAATTTACTTTATCGCTCACTTTAGGTTAAAGAAAGGTTGTAATAATGGAACAAATTCCCATCCAGCATTGTGGTAGTATTAGTGAAAATGAGTTTGTATGTGTGACACCGACGATGCTTGATGGAAAATCAAAAAATTTAGATATTTAGCATGCTTGACGAGTGATTTTGATGAATGTATTGGCGTTGCTCTTCAAGCACCCACACACTTTAAACGTGATTTCAAACCGAACAGTCGCTAAAAATGTCGGATGAAAACAAAAATGCTTTGCAGGAAAAAAAAAATGATGAAATTATGGAAAACTCTTTAATTAATAATTTTCTTCTTCTTCTCTTTAATTTTTGTTTTAATTTATTAAAAAGCAACAATTAAACACTTTTTATCTATATTTTAATATTTGGTTGCTCCTGCTGTTGTAATTTCAAAATAAAATGCAAAATGAATGCTTAACAGCTGATCCAGCAAATGTATGTTCAAATGTCAAGCACACGTATACGAGCTTGATGTCAAGCCTTTTACCAGTGTATTTGGGCCTTAAGGCCGGTTAAAGTCTACTTTTAGCTATCGGTAAGTTGTGAAAACGGGCCTAAGTGTCTTTAATTTTTTGCTACATTATCTGTATCTGATTAAAAGTTAATTCTTAACGTTGTTGGTACTTTTATTATTTTCAACATTTCTAAATTTAACTACGTTAAATGATATAATAAAAGTACCAACAACGTTAAGAATTTGCTGTTTATTTTAAAATTTATATGACAGTTTGAAAATTTTTTCCAAAATAATTTAAGAAATTTTAAATCGTTAATTTTCCCTGAAGAAGTTACACAAAGGCGTGACGAAATATCGGATAAAATAAAACAAATATTTTTATAAAAAGTAAATGACAGTTTGAAAATTTTTTCCAAAATAATTTAAGAAATTTTAAATCGTTAATTTTCCCTGAAGAAGTTACACAAAGGCGTGACGAAATATCGGATAAAATAAAACAAATATTTTTATAAAAAGTAAAAGACCAACATATAAATATAAATTTTAAAAATTAATTAATTTACTATTTTAAAATGCCTGATGTTTCCAATTTTTAAGAAAATCTTAATGTTATATCTGTTACTGACCGTAGTACAACTAACAAGGTATTTGCTGTAAATAGTATTTTTATTCTAAGAATTTAATTTATCTTTCATAAAATTTTTACATTTTAAACGAATAAATCATTATTTGTGTTTTTGTTTTCTGTACATAAGTTCGGCGCAGCCGAATATTTTTTTGTGGTCAAAAAAATCGGCGCAAAGCAGCTCAGCCGCCGAAAATTTTGAATCGGCTTGCTTCTCTGCATGCAAGTCAAAGTTTAAAGCAGGTAGCCGCGAGATTACAACAATTGTACAATAAAACAAACATTAGGGCTTTTTATTGTTGTTATATGATGCGAACTGTCAAAAAGCAAAAGCAAAGGGGTTGATAACGATACAGATAATAGTGGGTTACATGGTCCATTGTGGCTTAAATGGACTACTTGCAACATGGTCCAATCTACTGTAATATGGACCAGTGCTGCCAATAACTGCATGATGTATACTTTTCTATAGTTTACAGTATTACACATTGGTAGGCCTGATGGTGTCCATTATTAATTGTTTATTTAAAAGTGAAAGTTTGTGAAATTTGTGAAAAAAAGGTAAACAAATTAAAAATACAAAGTAAATATATTTAATAATAGCAATGAAAAATGCTTAAGCTACCGCTTTGGTGTAGTCCATACTGTAATGACATGGGAGTACTTTTAAAACTAACCCACTTTAGTACTCCATGGAGTAGTTTAGGGACTACTTCGGTGGGTTATATGGTCCCCTCCTAGGACATCGTAATGTTAAATGGACCACCTTTTACCCATATATTTGAAGTAGTTTTGGAGTACTCTTACTCCTTTATGGACTACTCTTTACATGCATGTATGGACTAGTCTCGTTATCTGCAGGGAAGAGACAAAAAAGATAAAGACAAAAAAAACTTGTTTACTTGTTTACTATACAACATTTGACAGTTCGTATCACGAAATAAGCAAATAAAAAATAAACAGCTGGCTTTCCGAGACTACCTGCTATAAATATAACTTGATGCAAGTAATTACTTGCAAGTAGTGTATACGTATTATCAACGAAAAATCGAGGAAACAGCCGATTGGCTGAAAGTACAGAAATTGTGTGAGTGTAGTGAAAAAGTGTGGGTGTATTGAGTTTTTCGAACTTACACTTGCATGTGAAACGGGGGGTTAACGTAGTTGCCATATAAAATTGGTCAAAAATTGTCCAATTTAGAGGTAAATATCTTTAAAAAAACGGAGAAAATTTCGATCCGAATCGAAACGCAGAATAGGGGTGTATATTTGTACTGTTCACCAAAACTTGAACAATGCATTAAAAATGTAGTGTCATAAGGGCTTTACCAAAACACTAACAAATCAAAACAAATAAGCCCGAACTGTCAAAATCAGATGCCGTTTCAACACCACCTGTAGTTAATTCGCCTTGGGCCATGCCCAAATCGTGTAGTTTATAAATACTGTCAGGTCTGCCAGATTTGACGATTTTTCGCCATTTTGACGATTTTTTGTTCCGAAATGAGCAAAGTGCCGATTTGCTGATTTTTTTTTAAGTGACGATTTTGTTTGTCTCCAAAGTCTGAATAAAACATTAAATTTTCTGACACTTATGTTATTTATCTTGGAATGTTTAGCAGCCGTACCTTAACAAGAGCGGAAGGAGGAACGTTCAAGCTATTTTTGCTTTGTGT
The DNA here is from genome assembly GCA_963931875.1 of Pollenia griseotomentosa. Lineage (NCBI taxonomy): Eukaryota > Metazoa > Arthropoda > Insecta > Diptera > Polleniidae > Pollenia > Pollenia griseotomentosa. Next base: position 253,938,101 of record OZ007560.1, on the reverse strand, counting down.
GTGGTGAGTATTTGGTTGGAAAAAAAGGATATAAAATATCAGAATCAATTAAATATGCATATTTACATTCAGCCCAATTATGAATAAAAATTCCCCGGGAATTTTTTCCCTTTTACCATTTTTACAATTGAATTTACAAAGGAAAAATGGGAGACGGGAGAAAACTCCCGGGGAATTTTTTTTCATAATTTGGCTGATTATTTTGGTTTGGCATATTCTCCATTCGCATTTAGAGCGCGAACTAGGGGAGCTTGCTCACCAAGATTTAATGAATATTAAAATGCTGGGAGACGATTGCTGGACTCTAACACGTGAAACCGCACCAACAGAATATAAACGGCGTTCAGATTTTTTATTTAAGAAACGAATTAAAACATTTTTTGTTTCTCGAAAACCTGACTTGATAGAGAAAAACCAATTACAGATGCGAATTCAGCCCACCAAATTACCCTAGGAAAGAAATTTGGTTGCTCAAGTCCAAAACCTTGTTGGCAAGTGTAATTTTTGTATTTCGAAAAATTGATTGTTACGTTTTGGACTGTTCCAAATATTATTGTAAATATGTCTTGTAGTTGTTTTATTGATACCAGAAAACCGTCATAACAATATTACTTTTAGAAAAAAAATCCTCAATCGTCATTTCACTGTATTTTCTCAAAAAATCGTCAAAATGACAAAAAATCGTCACATCTTACAACTCTGGGGGGCTACTCTCTATTGCGATGCGAAAGAAAATTGTAGCAAATCTAGCGATTGGTACTCTTCAATACGTTTTCGCATGTGTCTTTCGCATCTTTTAATTTTTTTTTCTTTTCGTAAATCATCACTTTATTTTATTTAAATTTTCCAATTTCAAATATTTTTACACACTTTGTGATTTCATTACTGTAAATCCGCGCCATCTTTAATTTTTATTGCCACTATCGCTTCAATTTTCAGAAAATTTTGCGAAAGTGATAGAGAGTACCAAGTTGGCATTTAGCTTTCGCATCGAAATTGTTTTCGCATCGCAATAGAGAGTAGACCCCCTGTATATATGTGGCTTTTTGTAGTTATAGACAGGGTTGTCAGATTAATTTTGAGCGTTTTCGCCAAATTCAATGTCAAAAATCGCCAAAGCCTTTGTTTTTCAGTTTTTGACAACAAAATACATATTTTTAGAATTATTAAAAATATTTTTTATAAATTCTAAAAAATAAATTTGTTCAGTATCGCTAAAATACGCCAAAAATTAAAAAAATTCGCCACAATATATGTTTTGCTTAATATTTATTTAGAACACAGTAAAAATAGTTAGTTTTTAAATGTCATTTTTTCTTGTGCAGGGAAATATTTTTTAGTGCTATATTGTAAAAACCATAGTTGCATCATTAAGTACTACTTGATTTTGAGTAGATTTCGTGTCGCCAAATCATGGTGGAATAAGCAGGTGGCATCGTTACGGCAACAAATACAACAAAAATGGAATTAACATAACCATTTACGTCAAAAAATACATTAAGCAAAAATCAAAGCGTGCCGCTGAACGTGATGAAATAAATAAATTTTTAGCCAATTTTTATTTAATTATAATCAATATCTTATCAAAATTATCAAAAACTTGAATAAAAAACAAAAATCACAGCACAAAACGTGGACTTTTTGTAAACATAAACAAAACTTTGACATAAACCTAGACAAACAATGCAAGAGCAAAAAATCGTCATCTGGCGTAGTGCTGCCACCTGTTTATTTCACCATGTCGCCAAATCAAAAATTAGGTCGCCAAACAAGTTTGAAAATCGCCACGTTTGGCGAGAAATCGCTACATCTGACAACCCTGGTTATAGACAGGGCTGTTATGCTTTTTTCTTGAAAAATCGTCAAGTTTTAATAAAATTCGTCAAAACCGTCACGAACATTTAACAAAATCATCATATATTTAAATTTTACAAATTAGACATTTCATTGCATTGATTGGTTCAAAAATATAAATTTTAAACAAGAAATTCTTTTTATGATGAGGAAAGTGATATGGATAAGTTTTATTCTATTTATTTCAGCAAGTGCGCTGAAACATATTTATTATTTGAAAAGAAATATGTACATAAGAAATAATATATTTTCATAAAAACATAGCAAAAATTGGTTGCGGTCGTTTTTTAGCGGCAAGAGATTTTTATTTGATGTGGTTCTTCACTTTTTGTTTACCAGGAATTTGGTTCTAGTAGTTTCTGTTTCAGTGTTGCAAAACTTAAATTTTGAAATGGTACTGAACTTTAACTAAAAGAGTACTTTTTCCAACAAATGGTACTTTTTGTTAAAAAATAAAATAATTTTTTATGAAAATAAAAGCTACAAAAAATATTTTATTGGAATTCATTTATTTATGTATTAAAGAGCAAACAGTATTTATATTAAAGATACATAATATTTTTGTTATACATAAGCGTTAAGCTACGGTCACACTCATCAAATATTTGACCAAATAAGTATTGACGGAATAATTAGCCGGTTGAAGTTAATATTGTTCAATACCGATATATGTATGATCATTTCACCATTTTATAGAAATTATGTACAAAGATAAAGAAAAAACTTTTAATTATATTATCCTAAAATGGTATCTTCGAATTTAAAGAAAGAAATGTTAAGATGGCTGAACTCTTTTACGGCGCAAATAAAAAATTTTGTGGCGGCCGCACGCTATTTTGAAACCGAGAACCACTTTGGTTTCTGCAAAAACTATGCGAAAAAAACAGAGACAATGTCAGAAGCAAATTACATGTACGTTTGCGACCGAATATTATAAACCTTATGTAAAACAGCAGTTTTGACAGACATGCACAATTACATGTGACTTTTTAGAGATCATAAGAAATATAATATGTAACTACAACAGCTCCTATTATTTGATTTAAATAGAAATTTAGTTTGATACTTGAAACAGTTTCTACGTGTAAACGATTTCTTGGTTTGCTTTTTTACATAATAATGAATTTAAAAATGTGCGTTCAAGTGATGCTGAGAAATGTGGTATCGATAAAATTCGAAAAACAATTTGTGAAATGTCAGCAAATATTAGTTCATCCATTTCGCTCTTAATTAAATATTTTCAGGTCTGAAATGCTTTATTTCAGAGAGATCCGCTAGTACACGGAATTGAGAATAGTTTTCTTTCTCGCTTGTTAATAACATTAATGGTGTTATGCTATTGGTTTTCCCGAAAACAATATTTTCTGGAGTGAAGCTGCTTATAATTTAAAGTAAAAACAAATGTTTCTCCAAATCTCAGATAATATTTTTCTTTCAATTTATAAACAATTTCGTTGTTAACTCTGCATGTTTCTTTAAATATGTCAAATCGAGTTCCCTAAAAAGATACATTTAAAGGTTAATGGTTTTCATTTAAATTTTCCAATAATATATTATCCAATGCATCTTTTTTTATAAATTTTCTTGTGACTTGTAAGAGCAAATATCCCATTCTGTATAGCAAAGTATGAATCCTGGCGTCCTCGCTTTCATCTCAATATTAACGTTGTTAATTATGTTTAATACACAACAATATAAATTTTGCAAAACACATGATTACCAAAGTCTGCTATTGAAATGATATCATCACGGTTAAAAAGCGCAAAGGATAAAAAAGTACTAAAAACAACGCGGGGGTACTGCGGTATTTTTAATATGAAAAAGTACTGAAAAAAGTACTAAAGTACTGAATTTTTCAACACTGTTCTATTTAGTTGTAGGGTTTGTTTTTTACACAGACACTGAATTTATTGTTGGTTTCTAATATTGTTGTTGTCAAGGCGAATTTACACAAGGTAAACTCATCTCGTCAGCCGTTCATCAGCTGTATCCACGGCGAATTAAAAAAACACTGAAACGTCAAAATATTGTTTTGATTCTGTACTGAAATTTGACAACAAGAGGGAAAATTTCATAAACAAAATACATGGGGCTTTTTGTAGTTGTAGAGTTGCACTTACCTTGTGTAAATTCGCCTTGGTTGTTGTGTAGAATTCTTGGTTATCTTAAATGAAGTACTTATTTATTTATTATGTTTAGGTTTATTTGTTTTGTATAGTTTTTTTTGCACGTCATGGTCTTTTGATTTCTAGTTTTAATTGTTTTGCTCAAGGTCTATCCAATAGGTCTGCTTAAGAAGCCAGATGTTTATTTGCTTTCTTCCTCAACGATATCAAAAGTTGTTTACATTTTCCTTATACGTGTATATTTTTGTTTACTTTTTTGGTTTTTTGCCACACATACATGCACACAAAACACATTTTTCCTTTTGTTTTGCCTATGTAGTAGTAAGATTTTGACAACGGCGAGGAATTTTACACAAACAAAATGCCTGTTGTTTTTTGTATTGTTGTATTGTTGTAATAGTAAGCAGACCTATTGGATAGGCCTTGGTTTTGCTTTGTTCATTTCAGTGTTACCACCAGAAAAATTCAAAATTACACTTGAGATTTCGCCTTGCTTGAGATGAAACAAAATTCCCGATTTAAATGAAATTACACAGGTTTATGTCAAAGTTTTGTTTATGTTTACAAAAAGTCCACGTTTTGTGCTGTGATTATTGTATTTTATTAAAGTTTTTGATAATTTTAAATTAAAATATGTAAGATATTGATCATAATTATATAAAAATTGGCTAAAAATTTATTTATTTCACCACGTTCAGTGGCACGCTGTGATTATTCTTAAGCGTATTTTTTGACGTAAACGGTGATGTGATTTCCATTTTTGTTGTAATGTTGTATTTGTTGCCGTAACGATGCCACCTGCTTATTCCACCATGCTTCAAGGCGAATTAACTCCAGGTAAGCTCAACTCGTCAGCCGTTCATCAGCTATATCCACGGCGAATTAAAAAAATGGTGAAACGTCAAAATATTATTTTGTTTCTATACTGAAATTTGACAACAAGTCAGAAAATTTCATAAACAAAATACATGGGGCAAGGCGAATTCATGTAAACGGTGGTGTCGATACTACAACAAGTAACAACACCAAAAACACAACAATGTATTTTTTGTTGTTTTCGTTGATCCATATGTCAAAATCACAAGGAACTTTTGACATTTCTCTCTCTAATTAAGAAAAAAAAGTAGCACAGCTGTGCTTTCAACGCCACCTGAAAACTGAATTCGCCTTGACATGGGGCTTTTTGTAGTTGTAGAGTTGCACTTACCCAAGGCGAATTTACACAAGGTAAACTCAAGGCAAATTTACACAAGGTAAACTCATCTCGTCAGCCGTTCATCAGATGTATCCACGGCGAATTAAAAAAACGGTGAAACGTCAAAATATTGTTTTGTTTCTATACTGAAATTTGACAACAAGTGGGAAAATTTCATAAACAAAATACATGGGGCTTTTTGTAGTTGTAGAGTTGCACTTACCTTGTATAAATTCGCCTTGCACTTACCTGTTATAAATTCGCCATTCTTTCGTTGATCCATATGTCAAAATCACAAGGATCTTTTGACATTTCTCTCTCTAATTAAGAAAAAAAAGTAGGACAGCTGTGCTTTCAACGCCACCTGGAAACTGAATTCGCCTTCAAATTACACCTGATAAATATAAAATTGAAGTATATAATATGTATTTTGTTCGACCTTTAATATTTCAAATATTACTAAATTTTCGAGCTTAAGGTCTTTTTGTTATAAAAAACTTTTAACGTTTATTTAAAAAGCAATATTTCGGCACTTCCTTGAGTGCCTTCTTCAGGGTTTTTTTCTTAATTTATAAATTTTTAACAAATTATTACAAATTTAACAATAACTGACAAATTAAAAAGTTTTTAATTCAAAAACAAAAAAATATTTTTCAAATCAAACTTGATATATTACAATATAAATAAATTTTTAACTTCCGTTTCTATTTTTATAAATTAAGTGTCTATAATTTTGTGCTACATTTTCAGTGTCTGACTTAAAATGAATTCTTGAAATTGTCGGAACCTTTATAATTTGTAACATTTCTAACATAAATCTACGTTTATAATTATTTGCTGTGTTAAAAACAGTTGTATTTTCAAAATCTGGATAATGATTTAGATTAGCACAATGAGTTGATAAAGCTGTTTTTTGTGATATATTTCTATATTTTTGATTTGATTTATGTCCTGCTATCCTAGTTTTCAGTTTATTTTTTGTTGTACCAATATACACCTTATTACACTGTCCACTAACATTACCCTTACATGGTATTTTATCTCATTCTGTTCCCTTTTACATTTTTCGATTCTTTTAGTGTCATCACTAGAAAAGTGGCAATAAATTCTATTATTATTGTGGCATAACCAAGGCGAATTCATAAAGGTGACATTTTTGAGTCATCTGTTTATTGTTTATATTTTTGTCTTGTATACTTTATGTGAATCTTTGTTTACATTTTGTAAAAAAATTAATTCAAATTTAATAAAAATATAAAAACTTGAAAAAAACTTATTTAAAACAAAAAAAATGAACATAAAATATAAACACAAGGAATTAAAAATGCGTAAGAAATAAGTGGAGCCACAATGAATTTTCAATAGAGTAAAAACATTTACATACTTTCTAAAGAAATTGTGTATATTTTATAAACAAAAAAAAATTTCCTTTTTTGTATTTTTCAACAAATAATTTTGACATTCCCTCTAACTTTTTACAAAAACAAAATACATAGTATTTTTCAAAAAAAGAGATAGCTAGCATAACTCTATCTCATGATGCGGTCACCTTTATGAATTCGCCTTGGGCATAACTGACAAAATTGAAGTTGCTTTAAAAGCAGCGTTACCATTTCTCAAGTTTTTCCTTTTTTGCAAGCCCTATTTTGCTTAATTTTGCTTAAATTATTAAACAAAATTAATAACAAATATATTTTGGTGTTATCTTTTAAAATGTTGGCACTTTTGTAGAAAAAAAGTATTTTAAAAAAATAAAAGTTTTTTTTCAGAAATGGTGACATTTAAGAATAATAATTGAAATGTAGCAAAAGTAAAAAATTAATTAAAAATAATTACTGAAAAGAATAATAATTGATAAATGGCAGAAGTATACAATTAGTTAAAAATTATTACTAAAAAAAAAATAATAATAATATGATTATAAAATGAGTCTAGATTTGTTTATATCAGAAATATTCGGAAAAAAATAAAAGTTACGTTCGAGAATAATACTGAAAAATTTTCACCACTGTATTGAAATTTATTTTTTTTAATACCCGAAATCACTCTGCGGAATTTTGGGATGATTGGTTCATAACTTACCATGGCTCCAATATAAATCCCCCTCCTGAAAATCATTTAAGTTCGGCTTAAGCTGTTACGAATCAAGATATTTTACTCAAGATTGTCGGTCAATAATTTAACATAGGTCTAAGCCGGAACCAATTTTAAAGCTGATGTCTGTTTTTATAAATTAATTACACTGCTTTACAAATTTTTAATTTGGAAAAATACCACGAACGCCACATGCCTAGATAAGTTAATTGGGACCTCCTGAACATGAAAAACGCTGTAATTTTTTTTTTTGTGTTTTTCGGTGTATGGTCCCACTCAAACCCTTGTGGAGCCCAACCGAAAAGTCCGATCGAGCATATGGCATATCGTTGGAAAGGTAATGGAATGCCTTTTCTGTCGATATGCTATCTGATAAGAAGTGGCTGAGTAAAGGCACCTCAAAATTTTCCTATTTTTTACGTTTTTTTCAAAATTTTTCATTTTTATTTCGTTTTTTTTTTCTATGTTATAGTAAAGATCTGGAATGTTTTAGTTTAGTTTATAGTTTATATAAAGTTATAGTTTATTTAATTACCAACATTTTAAGCGTAGTTTGAAAAATCGGATGAAAAATAAAGTTTTTATTAAGGATTTTGTGGAACGACAATATTTTCATCTTCATTGTTCACACACTATATTCGGCGTAAATTCAAAAAATTTAAATGACGAGCGTCTTGAACATTTGCGAATGAGGAACCAACAATAGTCCGGCATCATATGTTCATCCCACCAGCCTTTGTAACGTCTCTATATTTCTTCTATTTCCTGGTGAAATCTTTCACCTTGTTCACCATTTTCGGAGCCCAAGTTCGTGGGGGTAAAAACCAAATGACTGAATAAGAAGTGTAATTTAGGTGTCATATTTGAACCTAAAAGTTAAAAAGAATAAATTTTCAAATGATAACGGCCTTTTTGATATACATGTTTTCACTCAACGCTTACCAATGGCATTGAATTTTTGCAGTAATGTATCGATCTTCTCAGCGTAATCAGTACTTCTGAAGTTTCCCAAAAAGTTGTGAACGATGTCCTGGAATGCTTCCCATGCCTCCAAATGAGCTGGACCTAAACACTCATTAAATGCTTGGTCACCGTACAGAGCCCGAATTTGAGGACAGCCGTGACCGTCAGAATCACTACACCCTAAAAGTTTGGCCCGAGCGAAGTGGACGTACGCACATACGTACAATATCAAAAATAACCCACTCATTCCTCAGGAGAAGATAATACTTCCTCCATTACATATTAAGCTTGGGTTATTTACAAATATTGTGAAAAAGTTGCCAAAAGACAGTCTTGCCATGAATTTCCTAAAACAAAAATTTCCGAGAGCCACAGTGAGCAAAATTGAAGCTGGTATATTTGATGGACCTAAATTGCACTTCTTATCAGATAGAAATTTGCGGCATATTGACGGAAAAGGCATTGAATTATTTTTCCAACGATATGCCATTTATCTCGATCGGACTTTTCGGCTGGGCTCCACAAGGGTTTGAGTGAGACCATACACCGAAAAACACAAAAGTACCGTTATCTAAAAAACGGTACCTAGAAAAAAATTATTCGTATCTACCGGTGGAAAAAATATCATGCTATATGGCTAACTTTTTTGTAATGAAACGGTTGGTTTAAAAATAATTTTTCAAATACCTTAAATATTAATGCCTGTATTCACAAAAATGTTTTAAATTTAATAAAGGTTTAAAGAACAAATTTACTATTAAAATTATCCTTAATAAGCGTTTGTTAAATTTAATATTCGTTTATGCATACTGGGGTTAATAAAAAAGAGTTTTGCTCTTACTGAAAATGTTTATATCTCGAGTTAATACCCTCTTGTTGATAAAGAGCGATCGATATGCCGATCGATATTCGACGTGATGTAAAATGACACGAAGAAAATAAACTTGATATAAATACATCTTGTATTCAGAAAGTAAAACCTCAGAAGTATGAATATGGTTCTCCAATAAAGAGTTTTATAGGTACACATGATGAAATAGTTATCATAATTCAAACTATTTTCTTCAAATGTTCATAAAGGCAATAAATAAGAACAATTCATGCCATTTAACAACTTATATAATATATATACTTACATATTATGTATGTTTACAAAAGTTAAAACATGTATGTATCAGTGTTCGAAAATAAACAGTACATTATTTAGCGTTCGGCTCACACACCCAGGAACGATATCTATTTTTTAGTGTTTGTGTAGACATACACAACCCTTAATACCGATCGTAACTATTTTCAAGAAAGAACCGAACATTATATTATGTTCTGGTCTTCATTAAAAAGCAGAACAATTGTAGAGGTTCTGTAGACATACATTTTATCTTAATGTTCTTTAGTGTTTTTTTTTAATTACAAGAACATACAAGTTTGGGTTGCCAGATTTATTTATTAAAACAAGATATTTGAATGTCTCGCGGGACAAATAGATAAAATAAAATATGTAACTCTACTTTCAATTATTTTTAATTTAAAAATAATAAGTAATGTCAAAAAAAGCAAATAAAAATGTTTATGCGTACATAAGCATTTTAAAGTAAAAGTGAAACAAAATTATGTTTTTTAGGTATTAAATTCATTGAGTGCGTTAATTAAAAATTAGAGAAGCTTAACAAAAAGTAAAGAAGGTAAAAAGGATATAAATGCAATTTATGTATTTTATACAGGGCTGCCACGTACTTTTTCCTTGTCCCCAAATAATAAAAAATAAATCCCCAAATTAAAAACCAAAATCTTAAAATCTTTTTGTTTTTTTCCGACCAAATTTAATTTTTTTTTTTTAAAAATGGTAAGAATATTTATAAAAAGAAATCAACAAAAATACCCAAATAAAAATGTTTAGTAAAAAAAATTATTTTATTTTGTTTTAAGCGACTGGTTTCGGCTTTTTTTTAAATTCATTTTATGCGATTTTAATGAGGAATTACAAGCAGAAGCTGTTTTTAAAGACGAATGAGCCAATTTATAAGAATTTGGAGCTTGTTCAATCGGTTTTAGACATCCTTTAAATCAACAAAAAAAAAAAAAAAAAAAATAAATATACAAATGTATCCGTCATTTATTTAATACTTCGATGCATCATAAGTAGGGATGCAAACGATACATCGATGTTTAGAAAACGATGCATCGATGTTTAGAAAACATCGATGTATCGTTCATAAGCATCGATGTTAATATCGATGTTTTAATTTTCGATACATCGGCGATACATCGTCGTCAAAACTAAAAAACATCGACATCGTCCATTTAATATTTTCATTAATTTAATATTTTTTATAATATTTTTACCAATTTTAATTTTTATTTTTCAATTAAACCTTTTATTTAAAAATATAAAAAAGTGTTTTTCAAAGCATACGTTAAACGCAAGAATTTTAAATGTCGGTTTTTAATAAAATTTCTGTAATGTAAGAATTTTTTGACAAATATTAAATAAATATTTCTCTCTTAAACAGAATTTTAAAACAAAAATTAAAAATATTTTATTAAAAGTGTATTAAAAACGACCTCCCAAATTCTTGCGTTTTACGTTTCCGTTTTCCAGCACACCCCTGATAGCCATACAAAGTACGTATCCTGCATTGCATAACTATATGTGTGTATTAAGTTGCTAAAGTTGGCTCAAGCAACTGTGCGAATACATAAAAATCATATTTGTCAAACCATATTGCACTTATGGAAACTTTTTGTTTAATTTTATGAATCTGTCATTTGCTTTAGCAAAATGCGAAACTGATTGCACTTTGTTTTTGTGTTTTTGAATACATTTTTGTTAATTTTTGACAAAAGCTTATGCAAGCATATGTATTTATATTATAGTTGGGCATTATTTTCAGTAGCAGATGTTTTTCAGAGCGATGTTGCATCCCTAATCATAAGTACTTACCAATAGCCCAGCATTCGTTTTCCCAAACTTTATTATATGTATTGTCTGTCACATTTACTTTGCATCACTTTAAGATGTCTGTCCAAATTACCGCGAATACATGTAAGTCACATGAGGCAAACCATATTGAACTTAAGGAAACTTTTTGTTAAGTTTTATGAAATTGTCATTTGCTTAAGCAAAGCGCGAAACAGATCGCACATTCCGTACGGAAACAAATGTTTTTTGATTTTGTTTTTTTAATACATTTGAGAGAGTCTTGTTGGTTTTTGAAAGTAGGTTAAGCACGGCTATGCATATTATGGTTGGGCCTTAAAGGCTCAGTTAGCCGGGAGTAACAGTAACGTTGCAACAGGCATCAGAAATTAAGAACCGAAAACTTAAAATTTAAGTTTTTCATATGAAAAATTCAAAACTCTATCGTTTAAAAAAAATTAAGAAACACAAAAAAAAATATTTTTTTTGAAGTACAATATGTAATTATTTTGTAGTCCGGTCAAAATAAACATTTCAAATTGCATTAACTCGCATAAAGCTGAAAATTGGCATAGACCTTCAGTTCACGAATACAAATAATATGTGAAAAGTCCCCGTTGATCCGATGCTTGCTAAAAAAGATATTCGAGGTCAAAGGTCAAAAATATAGGTTTTTTGCATTTTTTTCGTAAACGGTAAATATATCGCGAAAATGGTTAAAGTAAAAGTTGTAGATTATTAAATTTCCTACAAAAAACGTTCTTATACTTTTTTGCTACGGATTGGATGCCTACGCCGCCTGCATACAGTATTATACGTTAAAAAAATAATTTTTTTTGTTTGTTTCTGTTATACATTCAAAATTTAATCTATATGTACAGTCTACAGCTGGTATAAATCATAGTAAGACTTGGAGGGTTTCATTTACTCATGTCATTTTTTGGAGCAATTGGTTTCATCATGCAAGGAAGTGGCCTAAAAGAGGTGCTGTCTCTAATTTATGCACCCAATTCACTAGACAAAATGCTCAATGGCCATGCTTACGCGAGAGCTGTTAGAGCTCATACATTGCTTCATCTGGCTTTAGCAACAATAATATTAAAAGAAATTGTAATTGATGATGAGATAACTGAAAATCTCAAGACAACAATTGAAAATTTATTAAATAACACCACTACTTATTATGATATAGAAAATGACGATGAAATAAGCGGAGTATTACTCAAACAGTTCGACCACAAGCTCAAAGAATATGAACAACGAGGACCTACAGCAAAATTGTGGATACAATATTTTCGCATGGTATCACTTGCTAAAGAGTTCATAAGAGCTGAGCGTATGGGAGATTGGCAAGCTCACATAAACAGCGTCAAAGAAATGCTCCCTTATTTTCACGCATCAGGACACTTTCCTTATGCCAAGTCGGCGCATCTATATTTGCAAGATATGCTGCAGTTGGAGAAGTTAATGGATAGCAGTGTTTACCGGAGATTTACAGAGGGATTTTTTACTGTAAGACTTCCAAATTAACTTGTGGAACTTCCACGGATATGGTTATTGAGCAATCACTGATGAAATCAATGAAGACAAGTGGAGGGATTTCTCGAGGAAGAAGCACGAAAGAGAGTGTCATAAGTAAATGGGTTTATGGCATGCATGCGATGAATGCTGTGTGTGAAGGAGTGGAAGATCTTGCTAATGTTAGAATGGACGTAACAGATCAACATGTAGATGCAAGTGATTCAAGAGTTAAAAAAGATGTTAGTGACGTGAAAAAACTTTTGGAATGGTTTTTATTCCACAATCCTTTTCCTCATATTAACAAAATCTTATCAATTGCTAGTGGAGTAGTCGGTGATAATAAAATTAATTGTCATCAAGCTCGAGAAGTTGGAATTGCTGCTATGTCTAAAATAACAGGACAAACATTCAACAACATAAAATTAAAAAGGGCTGATAGAGTACTCCCTATTTTAAGCATGAGTAGCTCTATAAAAGTTCATGACGAGAAAGTACCTGTAGACCCTGTATTGCTATTTCAACGTATGAGTATCACTAAGGCATTTGATGATGAAATCGAAAAATTCTTCGAATATGAATTAGCTCCTTACCCATTATCACTCTTCGATGCAATTGGAATGCGTAAAACACAAAAGTCAGCTATATATGATTGCTTTCAACCCGTGATCATTGAAATTGACAGCACCAATACAAATTACATCATTGATGGTGGATATCTTTTACACCGCGTTGTGTGGGATCAAGGAGAATTATTTAGCTCTATTTTTGATAAATACGTTCAGTATATACATATATATATACATAAATTAGAGACAGCACCTCTTTTAGGCCACTTCCTTGCATGATGAAACCAATTGCTCCAAAAAATGACATGAGTAAATGAAACCCTCCAAGTCTTACTATGATTTATACCAGCTGTAGACTGTACATATAGATTAAATTTTGAATGTATAACAGAAACAAACAAAAAAAATTGTTTTTTTAACGTATAATTCTGTATGCAGGCGGCGTAGGCATCCAATCCAGTATTTCAAACGGGAATATCTCTGGAATGGTGGGTCGTAGCAAAAAAGTATAAGAACGTTTTTGTAGGAAATTTAATAATCTACAACTTTTACTTTAACCATTTTCGCGATATATTTACCGTTTACGAAAAAAATGCAAAAAACGTATATTTTTGACCTTTGACCTCGAATATCTTTTTTAGCAAGCATCGGATCAACGGGGACTTTTCACATATTATTTGTATTCGTGAACTGAAGGTCTATGCCAATTTTCAGCTTTATGCGAGTTAATGCAAGGTTAGCCTTTTTTTGTGTCTATTTTGACCGGACTATTGTACATGAAAAAATATTTATCATTGGTGTTCAAAAAATATTTTCATCCGTACAAAAAAAAAAATATTTTGTTTGAATTGTTCTTTAAAACAATAAAGTTTTTAAAAAAACGTTTTACAGAAAAATATTTTTTTTTTGTTTTTAGAAACTTACATTGAGAACTCAAATTTTGTAGTTTAAATTGTGAATTTTAATTAAATTTATATTCACCCCTATTATGAAAATACAAATTTAAAAGAAGTTATGGTACAAATTTTATTAGTACATTAAACGTTGCAAAAATTTGCAAAAGTTTGCTAAAATAGCGAAAATGTTTAACTTGCGACGATTGCTTCATAAAGCTTCGCAAAAATTGAAAAAATTCGTAAAAGTTTGCAAAAATAGAGAAAATTTGCGAAAATTTTTAATATATCAAACAATACATAAAATTGATTGGAAGTCCCTAAAACTATAAGGAATGGCAAAAATAAAAATAAAACTATAAGGAATGGCAAAAAAAAGGAAATCCGCAAAAATTTGCTAACAGCGGCATATTAGCAGAGTCTACTATTTATTATAAATCGTTAAAGCTGTAAAGAACCCGAAACGTACAGGAAAAAATCGCTTCTATCGCAAACATGGCAAAAATTCACGAAAAAATCAACATCAGAAACAAACTCTAAAATTTATTTGAAATTGCTAAATCGGTTAATAAAAAAAACAATAAAAATAGCTTAACAGCGTAAAAAAAAACATACATATCTTTACCTAGCATTTACACATGTCACTGCCAATTCGAAAAACTCAATACACTCACGTTTTTTTACTAATACACTCAAATTTTTCGCAATGGCAGCTCCAGTGGCAGCAAAAATTGCATGCGAGTGGAAATTTGGCACTTGCTTGCCACTAAATGACAAAACGATGAACAATGTTACCCTGTTCAAAATTTAATGCAAATTAACTGGATTATTGTCGAATTGTTATTAAAGTTTTAACATGATACGTTTATTATTATGATTAATTTTTTGAAACGCGCATTAATAAAAGCAAGTTTGTTATTTATAGAGCATTAATAATGTTAAAATAATGCTTATATAAATAAATGTAAAACATTTCCCGAAAAATGTGCCTATATGATTAACTCGGTAACTCTATTTGGGTTTTTGGTACTTTTTTTTTAATTTGAGAAGTCAACAAATTATCTTAAGTTGACGCTTCAACGACATTTTGAAAATGAACTCGCAGTGGCATGTGTAAACACAAAAGCCAATGGCATGAGATTCGACTCTTTCGAACAATTTTTCTTTGATAATATGTATACAACAGTGGCATGCCACTACTTGCATGTGTAAAGGCAGGGTTATAATCTTATCTCATAATTTTTATCTTTGTCATGTTCAATTTTAAGTTTTCGGTTTTTTCCTTTTCATGTACAAAATAATATTGTACTGAAAAAATAAATATCTTTTTTGTGTTTGTTTTTTATTTTTTTTTAAACTGCTGGGAATAAATTTTATTTTGTACGAAAAAAATAACTGCCTGGCCCACGATGTCGACCAGAACATTTCACTCTTATATTTATATTGAAAACAAAAACAAATTTTAGTTTTTTGTTATTGTTTTCCATATAAATATGCGAAAGAAATATTCTTGTCGTTATTGTGGGCCTGGCAGTAAAACTTTTTTTTTAAAAACTTTATTATTTTGAAAGTAAAGAAACAATATTAAACAAAATATTTTCTTTCTTTTTTTGTTTTTTGTACAGTTTAATATATTTTTCGAACACCAATGATAAATATTTTTTAAAAAACATAAAAAAAACGTTTTCCGGTCCTTGCGTTGCAAATCAGCTGATTCCTTTTGTTGTATGTAATGCTGGGTACACACTATGCAATGCATTTACGCAATCTAGCAAATTAAATTCATTTTCATTTATTCCAGATTGCATCAAATACAAAACGTATTGATATTTTGAGATTGCATTGATGTAGATTGAACTGTGTGTACCCAGCATAAAGCAATTAGAACGATTACAGTTAGCAGTAAGATGGTACGTCTCAATCTGTAAGAAACAGATTGGTCTAACTTTTTTACGGTAAGGTTGCTGTTACTCCCGGCTAACTGAGCCTTAAGGAATACACTCTTTGCAACAATATATTTTTTGGACGCGGCATTACGAAATTAAAATCTTCTTATTGCATCCATATAAATACCGGAACAATTTTTTTCTCTATGATTTTTAAGTATCTTATCGTCCACCGATTTTAATCAAACATATGTCAAACATATATCAAAAAACCAAAAACGTAAACAAAAATATACATGTATAAGGAAAACGTAAACAACTTTTGACATCGTTGAGGAATAAAGCAAAATCTTCCGAACCGAACACTAAGGAACGATATTTAGTGTTTATTTTCGAACACTCTTTCGCTAGAAATTAGTTAATGTGATGTTTTTGAAATTTATGTAACCAAAATAAACAAAATTTAAGCCTTAACTAGTAAAATTTATTAAAAAAAACTATGGGTTTTTATTTTAAAAGCTCAAAACACTATGTGTTATTGTTTTGGAAAAATATAAAAAAAATTCATTTTTATATTTTTACAAATAAAACATTCATTTTTATAAATAACTAGCTTAACCCGGTGCGCTTCGCTACACTGCTTAAACCACTTCTTCAGTTGAGAGATATTTAATATATGCATCCTATGGAAGGTATTTCCCCCCTGCACCTTCCCGCTTTATTTTTATTTTCAAAAGTGTAGTATACCATAAGTGTGACTTCTACAAAGTTTGAACATTCTAACTTTAATAGTTTTTAAGATATCCGATATTAAACATTGGCATCCTATGGGGGGTAACACTTCCCCCGCTGCTATTGTGTTTAAATTTTAGGGCTCAGAACATCCTACTACCAAAAGTTCAACAAATTGCTTGCAGCGGCTCTTATTAATATTGCTATCTATGAGGGGTACTGCTCCTCCTCTGTCTACCTCGCCCATTTTTATATTGAAATTTATAGTTTACCATAGTAGTAGCTGTAACCATGTTTGAAGACTCTCCCTTTAATAGTTCTTCTGATGAGCGATATTTAATTTATGCATCCTATGGAAGGTATTTCCCCCCTGCGCCTTCCCGCTTTATTTTTATTTTCAAAAGTGTTGTATACCATAAGAGAGACTTCTGCAAAGTTTGAACATTCTCACTATAAAAGTTCTTAAGATATGCGATATTAACCATTGGCGTCCTATGGTGGGTACCACTTCCCCCGCTGCTATTTTATTTCAATTTTGGGGCTCTGAAGATCCTACTACCAAAAGTTCAACAAAATGCGTGCAGCGGCTCTTAATTATATTTCTATCTATGAGGGGTACTGCTCCTCCCCCGTCTACCCCGCCCATTTTTATATTGAAATTTATAGTTTACTATAATAATAGCGTTAACCACTTTTGAAGACTGTCCCTTTAATAGTTCTTCAGTTGAGCGATATTTAATATATGCATCCTATGGGAGGTATTTCCCCCCCTGCGCCTACCGCTTTATTTTTATTCTCAATAGAGTAGTATACCATAAGAGTGACTTCTACAAAGTTTGAACATTCTCACTATAACAGTTCTTAAGATATGCTATATTAAACATTGGCGTCCTATGGGGGGAACCACTTCCCCCGCTACTATTTTATTTAAATTTTGGGGCTTAGGAGATCCTACTACCAAAAGTTCTGCATAATGCGTGCAGCGGATCTTAATATATGCGATAATTAATATTGGCATCCTAACAAACAAACAAACAAACAAACAAACAAACAAACAAACAAACAAACAAACAAACAAACAAACAAACAAACAAACAAACAAACAAACAAACAAACAAACAAACAAACAAACAAACAAACAAACAAACAAACAAACAAACAAACAAACAAACAAACAAACAAACAAACAAACAAACAAACAAACAAACAAACAAACAAACAAACAAACAAACAAACAAACAAACAAACAAACAAACAAACAAACAAACAAACAAACAAACAAACAAACAAACAAACAAACAAACAAACAAACAAACAAACAAACAAACAAACAAACAAACAAACAAACAAACAAACAAACAAACAAACAAACAAACAAACAAACAAACAAACAAACAAACAAACAAACAAACAAACAAACAAACAAACAAACAAACAAACAAACAAACAAACAAACAAACAAACAAACAAACAAACAAACAAACAAACAAACAAACAAACAAACAAACAAACAAACAAACAAACAAACAAACAAACAAACAAACAAACAAACAAACAAACAAACAAACAAACAAACAAACAAACAAACAAACAAACAAACAAACAAACAAACAAACAAACAAACAAACAAACAAACAAACAAACAAACAAACAAACAAACAAACAAACAAACAAACAAACAAACAAACAAACAAACAAACAAACAAACAAACAAACAAACAAACAAACAAACAAACAAACAAACAAACAAACAAACAAACAAACAAACAAACAAACAAACAAACAAACAAACAAACAAACAAACAAACAAACAAACAAACAAACAAACAAACAAACAAACAAACAAACAAACAAACAAACAAACAAACAAACAAACAAACAAACAAACAAACAAACAAACAAACAAACAAACAAACAAACAAACAAACAAACAAACAAACAAACAAACAAACAAACAAACAAACAAACAAACAAACAAACAAACAAACAAACAAACAAACAAACAAACAAACAAACAAACAAACAAACAAACAAACAAACAAACAAACAAACAAACAAACAAACAAACAAACAAACAAACAAACAAACAAACAAACAAACAAACAAACAAACAAACAAACAAACAAACAAACAAACAAACAAACACACATACAAACATTTCTCATTTTTATATATATAGATACTTGAATAATTGACAGAAAAAAATTAAATGCCATTAAGTCCGAGTTTAGACGACCGAACATTTGGAAGGAAAACATCTGGAATTCTCTTTTGTTTTTTTAATCGCTGTCAGACAGACGAACATGTTGCCGAAAACATTCTGTTACTATTGTTGCTTTTTGTCAAAATGCAGAGTAAATGTCAACAAAGAAAATTTGAACAAAGCGTGTCGCGGAGTTCCGAACACAAAAACCATACTTTCTCCCCCACCCGTAATATGCTCTACCAAATTGAATGTTTCCCTTCCAAATGTTTCCCTGTCTAAATGGTAACTTTTATATATTTTTTGACGGCTTCATGCGCATGTAAAAATGTTAAATATGTATGTCCGAAGTTGCATGTAACAGGTTAGTACACGGCTTGTAAAAATGTGACATGTGTGCATTGCCTTGAAAGCTACTTGGGGTCCATATGCAAGTGTGTGCTACATGTGAGTGTACCAAAAAGTGGAAGTACAGGGCATGTGGCCATTGTGGTTTCGTAATGACGTCAAAATTACGTCAGATCCACATGTAAATGTGGCTTTTTACATTCCGGGTGTACCCGATCAGCCGAGTATATGGGCGGCGGCGCGGCTTGTCGAAAAAAATCGGCTGAGCGGCTAGCCGTCAACCGCGCCGTTACGGCTTACTTCTCTGCCGGGTACTATAGGCTTAACAAGGGATGGGCAAATTGATAAAATATATCGAATCGATATTTTTTAAGAGTATCGATTATTAAAAATATCGATATTTCGATATATTACATGTTCTTCCATTGTTTAACATTTTATTTATTCGGCATGTGAAATAAAAAAAGTCAATTACGAAAACTTTAGATAGGATTAAGTCGCGGAAGAACCATCTTTGACTAGCAATGTTTTTGTTTGTCTTTCTATATAAATTGTAGGAAGAAATTTGTTATTTCCTTTTTTGTGGAAAAACTTCCACAAGGAAGACATAATTCTTAAATAAAAGAAATTTTTTTCTCCTTGACTGTGTAAACTATTAAAATGTACAATGTAAAAATCCAGTTTTTTTTCTCTTATTATTTTTTAAAAACATATTATGCAATTCGTAAAAAAAAACAATAGTTAAGCAGTTGAAAAACGGCTAAAATGTAGAATTTTCTTATAAAGAGTTCTTAAAAATATCGAATTCGAAAGTCGTAATTAAATAAAGATATGTACATAAATATATGGATTTTTAAAAAACTTTTTTGGTTTTGTATAAATGCTGTTGGTTTTGCGTTAAATACCTATAAACGTTAATTTAATATGTAGATATCATGTATTCTTATTTCATTTTTATTCAAATAAATTTAATAGTACAGTAGTTTTCCGATTTATCGAACCTAATTGTTGTCAGGCCTGTTCGTTAAAGTGAATTGTTCGTTATATCCAGTACTAAGTTAAAAATTAATAACGTCCTCTATTTTATTCAAAACTCAAAGTATACGTAGTATTTTTAATATTTTATTAAAAGAAAACAAACATATTTTATTAATATACATTTAAGTAAAAGAAAAATTCATAAAGTAATTTAATACTTTCTCTTAATGGCTTCTTCTTGAAGCTCTCTCAAGAGCATTAAATTTGAGCTACTTATTTTGTTTTGTTAATCCCATTTAATAAAAATTAATAGTTAATACAAAGAATATGACAATTGCGTTGCATGAGGAAGGAACCATTGAAAAAGTTAGTTTTCCATTCTTGGGAACTCACCTTGCTTTCAAGCTCTTCTATTGCGATACCCAAAATTACTGGTTTTTAACTTTATCCGCTAAGAACAATCTATTTCTTTTAACCATTTTGATGTTTCTAACACAAATTACTTCACACACCTGACTCTCAAATGCTTTTAAACAAATCCGTCAAAAGAAGAAAATTAACGGTACATTATTATTTACATTCTTTTTTAGTTGTTTTTTTGGTAGCAGTTATGTTTTATATTTAATTTTACATTTGTTCGTTATACCGAGTACAAAATAACAATTTTTGTTCGTTATATAAGGTACTCAGTAGAAAAATTTGGGTGTTCGTTAAATGCGATGTTTACAAAATCGAAGGTTCGTTAAATCGGAAAACTACTGTATTTTGCATCCTTTTGTATTGGTCGGGAATTCCTAGGATTTCCCGGTAAGTTAATAAATCAATCCCGCTTCTTCGGGTAATAAAAGTGTTTGGGGAAAAAAAACTTTAGTATGTCAAAAAAAACTATTAATACATATAGTTTGCAGAGAAAATCTTCAAAATTTGCAGGTAATATCAAAAATATTTTACTTGTGATTTTTTCCGAATTACATTTATTAGCTATGTAATTTTTAAAATACCAGACTATGCGTTTAACAAGATTCTTCAGATTTAAATAAACTATTAGAGAAAATCGATCAAAAGTACAGACACCTTTTAAATCCCTTATCCGATAACATGTATGCATGTATAGTCATTTAAATATTTTATACGAATAAACATACATATGTATGTACATACATATACTATAGGGCACTACTAAACGTTCAATAAATATTGACTGCGATCCAGTATCGCGATATTTATTGAACGTGTAGCTTGCACTATTGGTAGATCCATATCGCAGAATGGCCTAATTCCACAGTATACATTAAACGTGTAACGGTGCCCATAGAGAGAAAAAAAATCTTTTTATTAAATATGCATTTATATAATCCTTTTTTTATTTAAAACATGCATTTATTTAAAAGGAAGAAAGAATTGTGAGTAAGTGTGTACTATTTTAGATACATACAATATAAAATTAAAAAAAAAAAACTTTTTAAATTTTTTGTGTATTAATTATTACAATATACAATTTGTTATTTGTTATATCTTTTTATCAATTTAACATACATCACAGCAAAAAATTTATATATTGTTTTTTTTTTTTAATATACATATTTTTGTATTAATTTTTTAGTTTCTCTTAAAGGAGAATTAAGTGAAAATGTTATGACTTAAAATTTATAAAAATAGCAAAATATTAAAAAAAAATTTATATTTAAAGTCTTAAAAAAAGTTCTAAGGTAATACTAAAATACTAATACATAATATTGCTTAAATTAAAAGTCAATTAAAAAAACACAAACTGCAGACAATTTTGTTTCAAAACTTTGTTAAAATATTATTTTTCCATAAGATTTCTATAAAGTACATATTTATAATTAATTGCATTTTACATATTTCTTTTGTATTTGTTAATTATTTTTGTTTTTATACATATATAAATCTAAATACATGTAAATAATTATTAGTGCACGTATAAAAATTACCTTTTTTAATGTATAAATACTTTTTTTTGTTTTTTTTTCGTAAAACAATACCATTTATTTGAAAGTTTAAATATTTTGATTAATTTTTAAGTATGTATATATATTTTTAAATTTAAATTTAGAAAAAGCACAACACGTTTACAAATGGTCTTTTGAAAAGACCATTTAATCTAGTTTATTATTAATTTGTTTAATTTAAAAATTTTTGTTTTCAATAAAATGTTATTTTAAATACTAACTCCTTTTTGTTATTTAGCAATTAAAAAAAATATATTGGTATTGCAATATTGTGGGGTTTAAACAATACATACATAAATAGTTTTTTAATAGTTTGTTTTAAATAAAAATAAAAATAAAAATTTTTTTGCGAAATTATTAGTTGAAAAAAGTTTTTCTTAATTTAAAAATCAATCTCCGCTTAAAGTTTCGACTGTTATTGAGTACAAAAGTAACGATGAAAACGTAAGAACAGCACTAAAACTAAGTGCCGGTTCAAAGACGTCAAGTTTGACTCGTCAAGTCTTGAGCTTTAAGGAGAGAAGGGAAAACAAATTGCCTTTTCTTTTCCTCTCTCTCCTAAAAACTCAAAACTTGACGAGTTGAACTAGAAGTGTGTGAACCGGCACTAACTGTTTGAAGCAATAAAGTCTAGGTTTACACGCTTAAAATTTTGCTGTTTGATTTTTAACTTGCCAGTATGATCCACGCAGCAGTCTATTTTAACTTTTTTCTGTTATAAATGTTTCAAAACAAGAAAATTTTTATTCACTGCGAATTAAAGAGAAAAAATTTACATGCAGCCATATTTGTGTATATGTATACCTACGAATAAAAATACAAAGCTCCCTATTGACTACAAGCCGCGGTAGAAAAAGCTCCTGACACCTCTAATAACCCTTTTTTAAATTTGCCTTTTGTATACAATTTTTTGCCACTTTTTTAACCTTTTAGAAAATAGCACATACATTTCGGTTTTTGGCAACACTGCTGTAACAGGCCGTTTACATTACAACGAAATCTAGAGATTTGAAATCTTCTTCAAAATCTAGTGAGTTTAAATTGTACTTTTTTGACATTAGCGAGATTTTGTTTGCATAACAAAAACAGCTGACTGAAAGTTTTTTCTGTAATACTTATATGCATATAAAGAAATGGACATTTAAACAATTGCATTACTATTTATTTATAATCAACTTCATTTAACTATCAATATTATTTGTCTTTTCCTTTTTTTTTAAACATTTTCTTAAAACTGTTAAATTTTTTTTAACAATTATAACAAGCTGCTATTATTGTTTTTGCATTGTTTTTTCTTTTTTTTTTGGATGTGTTTTTCATGCTTACACAAGGTATATTTACACAAGGTAGACTCATTTGGGAGTGTAGACATGCTGCTCTATAAAAGTAACCAAGTTGTCAAAATTGTCTTCATATAAAACAAAAACAATTTAACGCACACATGTACAAATTTTGGCTCATATACACGAAATTTGACGTTTGGGGTCCAACTAGGGGTAAACAGCTGACAAACATATGGGCCAACGAGTTTACCTTGTGTAAATATACCTTGCTTACACAGATGGTATAAGTTAAATCAAAAATAATAACTAAAAAGCAGATGGTTACAGTTTTACAATTTTTACAAAAACAACATGAAAATTTCCTGAGTTGACTTAAGTTGCTCTTGTAGTTGTATAAAAATGCTATCACCTTCAATATACTCTGTTAAATTACACCTCTGGTGTGATGAAAATACATAAGTTTCTAACATGGTTTAGAAAAAAACCATTTCCCGACCGCTTGTCAGATTTTGTATTCGTATTCTCTCTTATAGCCTTTTCAAACTTGTCAACATTTAACATTTAAAGGCTAGATGACACTATTATACTTTGTATTAATACATGTCAAAAACTCAAGTAATATGACAAAGTGTGATAGTGTGAATGCAATGTGTCACGAAAATGACAAGTATTATGAAAAAAGTTTGACATCCCATACGACTTCATCGTTTTTTGAAAAACTTCTAAACAATAATACTTTTCATTGGATCAGGGTTGCATTTTATTTCATGTGTGAGTGTTTATAATTTGTGTGATGGTGTGAACACAAACTGTCATGTTAAATTAGATTTTTTGACAGTCGCAACAAAACTCATTAGATTTCTATCTCACAAAGTATTATGGAATACGTAAGACTTGTGAGATAGTGTAATCTAGCCTTAACATCAATTTGCGAAGATGTTGGAATTTTCCCATAAGAAATACATAGGGCTAAAAATCAAAATTTTCAATATCTTAACAGAATGTTGTTGCTTTGAAAGCAGCGCTACCATTTCTAAAGTTTTTCCTTTTTTGCAAGCCTTATTTTGCTTAATTTTGCTAAAATTATTAAACAAAATGAATTAGAAATACATTTTGGTGTTATCTTTTAAAATGTTGGCACTTTTGTAGAAAAATAGTATTTAAAAAAAATAAAAGTTTTTTTCCAGAAATGGTTTATTGAAATTTTTTATTGATAGCAGATGTTAGATGTTTCAAGGGTGAACGCGTATTTTACATTTTCAACATATTTTATGGGTTCCTCCGAAATGAATGCAAGTATACAAAAGGTATTATATATATATATATATTATGTCCTGTGGTTCCTAGTAGGAACAAAGGGCCGCATTAGTATTTGTTGCGGTTTCAGTAATCATTTCAGTTTAAGATTGAGGGACTGATTAGGCCTCCCATCCGATCCTAGTGTTGGGGCTGCCAACAACCTCTAGGCAGGTCGAACAGTAGAGTTTCAGTGCCTGTTTATTTCGGTGGACACCTAGTTACCTGAGACGCATCGGTTTTAGCATGCCATTCAGGTTACTCAACTGTGTGCCTTCTCACTCTAGCTGTCGACAGACGGGCGTCTGAGAGACATTACCAGGGGATACTTGGTATAAGACCGGAAGTAGTGAGCTGCTTGGGTATTTCGATACAAAAGGTAATTGGAAGGCGAAATTTTATGGCGAGAGGTTGAAGAGGTAGGGTGTGTAGTTCACTGCTCTCTTTACTAAGGCAGACAAAGTTTGTAGGCGAGAGAGGAAAAAAGTAAAAATCTTTGAAAACTACGTTGAAACAAGTTTTGCTACAAGAATGTTGAAAATACCTCAAGAAAAGTGCCGAAATTTGGTGGAATCTATACCACGACGATTAGCTGCAGTTTCTAAAATTCTTAAATTGTACTATCTTATTGGCAAAATTGTACCAAATTCACAAAAATTGTACCAAAATTTTGCTATAAAATAAAAAAGCATACTAAGTAAAAATTCATAACACTTTTTTATTGAACAAAAACAAAACAAGAAAGTAAAGTCGGTCAAGCCCGTCCATTTAATTCCAAACACCACAGTATATAGAGGCAAAATTTTTTTGATGTACCCTATTTGGGACCCATGGGCAATTATTGACCCGCAAAAACAAGATTATGTTGGTCAGGGCTGGAGATATGTTATTAGAAAATTATTTATTGAAACGAAAAGTGAGTTAATTCACCTCAAAAAAATTATAAAACTTCGTGGGTATTTTTTTTCTTAAATTGTACCAAAAAAGGATGAATTGTACCAGTGTACCAATAAAGTTTCGAGTGTACCAAATTTGTTACAAATGTACCACAAATCCCATCAGTGGTTTGTATTACATTTTTCACAGCAAACTATTGTGTGGTTTGTGGAACACGAGCGCCTTACTCGTCCGTTCAACTTATATTTAAAACAAAAACAACATTTCGAAATTTGTTTTTGTTTTAAATGTAAGTTAAACGGACGAGTAAGGCGCTCGTGTTCTATAAACCATACATATGATGATTTTTGTACGGCTGAGTGTGCAATCTTCTTTTTTGGTTCATGTGGGGCACCCACTTTTACCTTGGTTAAAAGTAGTAGCGATTTTTTTTGTTAGAAATTTTTGTGTATACAATCTATACTCTACATCTGCGTGTGCGCACACATTGGAGAGAATTTAACAACATTAACAAAAACATATGTAAAATTCAAACAACGCATGCAATCGCAAAAAGTATAGGTTGCCGATCGCAGCTCTACATTCATATATTTCAACATTGTTTTAAACTACGAATGAGTGAGAAAACGGATCGACGAGAATACCCGCTGTGTACCTCTTTTAATTCCTATCTCTCCCTTCTCGACTATAAGGTGCCCCGGTAGGCTAGCTGGTAGTGAGCTAACCTATCAGCGCCGGGGTTGACTCTGGCTTCTTTCCTGCAGACAAGCGTAGAGCTTCGCGGGATTAGCTTAGGGAATTAAATAAATAAAAAAAATCGCAACGACAAAAATCTTATAATGTAAATGGGCACTTAGTTGACTTAAGTTAATTCTCAGAAATAGTATCAAATGAAGTAAATTGTCAAGAACATGAAGTGTTCTCACACTCCAAGCCGTTAAAAACAGCATGACTGCATTTGGCAATTTTTTATGCCGTTTTAAAAAACAAAAATTTCGAAATTTGGCGAAAAAATTACTTTTTTTGCCAAAAAAAAAGAAGAATATTTCTTAACCGCCTGCGCAGATAATTAAAAATAGATAGCCTAAGTTAAGGATTATGTTATTGCGGAATTTCGTTTTTTGAGTTTATGCAATAAACTAAACCGGTTTTGAGGTACGCGAATACACATATTGTTGTGCAACCTCTTCTATTTTCGAAATAACGATATATCTCGAAAACAAGAACTAACCTTAAAAAACGGTTAGCACCACTGAATTCAGCGGACTCGAATTATGTAGGTTTACCCGCCGGGTGCTCCATTTTTTTCAAGAAAGTGCCGAATTCGAGCACAGTGTTATTAGTAGTAACTATAGTACTCAGAAGCGGGCTCTAGAAGTTTTCGCCTTCTACACCTACGATGGTTTAGGTGACTGATGACTTTGGATTAGGCTCCTAATTTGTGAGATACCTTGGCAATATAACTACAATTAAGTTTTTTTTTACTTTCAATTAAAAAAAAAAACCAACTTAAAACAAAATGTGTATTCCAAACATTATAGATAATATATAATACCAAAAATAGTAGTTGTGTTCATAATAATTCAGAAAATAGAAAAAAGGAATATAGATATTACTAATTGAAAGTTATTGGAGTGATTTCAAAAACTATGATTAAGATCAAATCGTTGATTTCGTAAGGTTTACTTTTTTTAGTCTATAGGTTACAATTTTTATATATTTATTATATTTTATTTGAATCATAATATTACTGGTATTTTTGCTGTAATTGTTGGTTTTGTTAATTAATTAGCGCAAAAAAGCAAACTTTTTTAGGTTCAAAATTAATTTATATTTTTTTTATATTAGTTTCAATTGTTGGTTTTGTTATTGAAAATTTGCATGAGTTTAGATTTTCGTTTTTTTTTTCTTCTTATCTTCTTGTTAATATTATTAAGTTTACAAACATTTAAATATAGTATATGTTTTTAAGACTTTTACATAAATAAATACTAGTTGCAAATGGAGGGCAGGAATCATTTTCATAATTATTTGTTGTTTTTTTTTTTATTTATTATTTTAAATTTCTTTATATTTATTAGTTTATGCATGTATTTTTTGTTGTCATAGTATTTTTAAATAAAATAAGATGCATTTTTTATCTTGTTTAATTGTTTACTTGCTTTTGTTATTGTTTTGCTTAACAGTAAAATCTTTAATTCTTTCTTTTTTAATTTTAATAAACTTTCTACTCTAATACAATCAAGTCACATCTTATCTGGATTTTTTTTAATATTTTTTTAATTGTTTTTTGTTTATAATATATGTATGTAAAAATCAATAAATAATTTATATAAAAGACAAAATAGGGAATAAGTTTTTATATAATTTATATTTATTTACTCTATTTTTCAATAAAGAAGTATTCAAAAGTACCAGCTTGATATAATTAAACCCTCCAAAACTAGTGGTGAATGAGAGTATACTAAGTTTGTCATTCCGTTTGAAACTTTTTCGTATTCATCTAAGCCTTGTACAGGTCCTAGGTCCTTGAATAATTCTAAGTTGACAAAACCATGTCCGTCTGTTGAAATAACGCTTAATTTCGAACGACTTAAAAGTAAAGAACAGTATAGGTCTCAAACTCTTTCTAATTCTCCTAACCAGGGGCCTAATTCTGGCATTCGTGATCGAGTACTTTCTCGATTCGAAAGCAATTTAAAATCTAATTATTTCAGTCAATACTGAACGAATCGGAATTATGTTTCAGTGTTGTAAAGCATTAATTTGAGTTTCACATTACTGAAAAAATAGTTTCGATTGGTTCAGTATCGACTGAAATAAAATTGCTTTCGAATAGAGAAAGTACTCGATCACGACTGCCAGAATTAGGCCCCAGTTTTGGATTTAAGTCCAGTACAATTGGTGCAGTAAAGATTTGATATTTCTGGTAGAAAAACTAACGGAAAGCACCGATAGTTATTTAATTTTGCACAAACTTGTTTTATAGGACAAGAAATCATGCTACTAAATTTCGAAACGATCGTTCTATAATTTAACATATGCCCCATGTGAAGTCCCCTCCCGGAAATTACTTTAGTACGCCTAAAACTCTAACAAGTAATGCTTTTGTTTCACACTAGACTAGAAAGCAAACAATTAAATTTTGTCAAGAATGGTCTATAAATTAACATAAGCCCACTCCTTAAATATCCTAACTCTCTGTGGAGGGTATTAAAGATTCGGTACAGCCGAATGAAGCTCTCTTACTATGTAGTTTTATTTTAATTTTTTTTATGTTAAACAGGGGCCTGATTCTGGCAGTCTTGATCGAGAACTTTCTCGATTCGAAAGCAATTTAATATCTAATTATTTCATTCAATACTGAACGAATCGGAATTATTTTTTAGTGTTGTAATAATACTGGAAAAATAATTTCGATTCGTTCAGCATCGACTGAAAGAATTAGAAATCAAATTGCTTTCGAATCGAGAAAGTACTCGATTACGACTGCCAGAATTAGGGCCCAGTTTGTTATTTTTTATATTTTGTAAATATTATTCACTTAAAGAAAAAGTTCATTATTTTGTTCTAGTTTAGAGAATTTGAATTAAACTATAAAAAAATATTTTTTGGAAACAATTGTTATGATTGATTTGTTTCTTTTTTTTGTTGTTGTTACATAAGAGTACTCGTAGTTGGCCTAAATTCTTTTATAGTAGTTTTTGATATTTTTGGGTTAATTTTTATTTTGGTGCAATTAGTTTTTATTTTTTTTTTTTTTTTTTCTTCAAAATTTAAGTCTTTTTTTTTTAAAAAAAGCCATCGTAAACATGTGTCTAATCTACGGGTTAATTAAAAAAAAAAAATAGTTTTGATCTTAAATTTTTTTTTTTCAATTTTTATTTAAATCTTAAGTTTAATTTTTTTAAAGGGGGAAAGATTGCTTTTTTGTTTACTAATTGTTATCGTTACATGTTTTTATTTTTATAAATTTAAAAAAATGAAACTCTATAAATCACCATATTTATGTTATAACTTTTGTAATTTTTAATAGTTTTTTTATTTGTTATACAAACTCAAACAAAAAAATATTAAAAAAGCATTTTAACATACATATACATACATATGTAAGTAAGAATTAAAAAAATTAAAAAGCTTAACTCTCAAATTTTAATTATTTAATATACCGGCTTTTCAGAAAAAATATTTATTTACGTAAGATAAATTTACATTTTTATAAATTTTCTTAAATTTATTTTAAAACATAAAAGAAAGATTTTGTGGCATAACTGTTACTCTAAATATTTATTTAATGTCAATCAAATCCGGTGGTAGCAACAGTTTTAAGGTTTTCGGAAAAGTTTGCTAAAATTTAAAATATTGCAAGGTTAATTGGAAGACTCTCAAAATGTTGGAAATCAAAAAAGTTTGAAAAAATCACACCAATCGCAAAAATGGCGAAAGTTCGCGAAAAAAATACAAATTTTAAACAAAACATAAAATTGATTAAAGGTCGTTTAAACTATAAGGAATGGCAAAAATTCGGAATAAATTGCAAAATATGAAATTCGCTAAAACTTGCTAACAGCGCCATGGAAAAAGGCCTAATTATATTGATTAAAAATCGCCAACGCTGTAAAGAATCAGAAAGCTTCAGTTGCGAACAATGCAAAAATTCGCGAAAAATTGCAATTGGAAAGAAGCCCAAAAATTTATTAGAAATCGCTAAATCGATTAAGAAAAACAAAATTTCGGAAAATAACATAAAAGCGTTAAAAAATAAAGCCGTAGTCATGTACCTAAAATTCGATTTTTTTCAAAACTACAATGATGTAAAACTCATTCGCTTAAGAACCATATTACCTAGCCAAGCCAAGAATGATACAACAGTTGCGCAATTGAGATCTCTAAAGTATGAGTGCCACGGTTGGCTAGGTGGAAGTGAGCTAGTCTATCAGCGCCGGGGTTGCGGGTTCGATTCCCGCCAGAGACTCTGGCTTCGCGGGATAAGCTTAGGGAATTAAAAAAAAAATACCAAATGGTGATGTTAAATTTAAAGTTTAGCCTAGTAAATAGAAACATCTTAAATATTTGAAGCCTATTATAACATCAGAAGAATATCATTTACTTTAATGATAATTTAGTTTAGATGAAGTAAAAGTAAGATATGTATCAATTGGAATTATTTTGCTTAGTTTGGTTTGATTTTAATAAAATTAAAAATTATACTATATATGTATGTATATATAGCACTTAACTCGCTACATCGTTAGCGTCTACCTTGCTTTATTGGACATACATAATAAGTATTTGTATGCCAAAGTTTATTTTTCTACAGCCGCATTCATAATGAGAATTTGGCATGAAGTTAGCACAAAGTTTATTCATAATACACTACCAAACTCTGGCTAACGTTTTGCTAGTCTCTTGTTATCGAGCTGACAAGCGTTTGCCAACTTTTGAAAAACAGCCGTTTAATGTCAAACTATTTTGTTGGTTTTTTTTTAATTTACTGTCTATAGTTTGCTTCCTTTTTTTTATTAATTTGATTTTAAAACTTCTTAAAATTTTTGTATGTGAAGCGTAAAACAAACAAAAAAAGTAAAATGAAAAAACCAGCGATGATTAATGCAAAACGTGGTGCATTTTTAAGTAAAATTAGGAGTTGATTTATTAAAAGCTAGCAGATGGACAAAAGTTTGTTATTAATAAACTCTGTGCTAATAAGCTGCTAGTTAGCAGCTCGTTGTACGTAGTGTACAAACTGTGGCTAACTTTTTTTTATGAATACGGCTGCTAGATTTTAACAAACAAGTACCAGGACTTTTTATTTTATAGGTTCTCATTAACTCAAGACCCTGCAACTACAATTTTATGTTTCTAAGTTTTATATAGGAAATTCAAAAGTTAACACATGTAGAACGGAAATGTTAGTTATACCTTTTGGCATTTCAGCTAACGATATGTATGTATATATCGTCACCTAAAACGAAAAGGCCCAATCTAACATATTGAAAATTTTACAGGAGAAGCAAAGTATGACAAGTTATATTAAGCTGTTAATGAATAATTAATCTTCTATTTTTCATGTTAAACCTACCAGTTGTTTTGTCAATTAAAACTGCTAGTTAGGTCTTTAAGCGTTTATCGTATAATTTTTTGTAGATGTAGATAGAACGTCATTACGTTCTATGGTTAATTAGGATCAGTGATGTTATAAACTTTTTTTAAAAGTCTACGGTCTCTATTTTTCCCTACGCGTTAAAAAATTTGTCTCTACAAAAATCCCTACAACTTTTAAATGACAAAATATCAATACAAATAAAGCCATTTGTCGATTTGGTCGATAATTTTTTGTAAAAATCACCTAAATGAGTTTTCTCAGACCACTTTTGTTGATTAAAAACTGATTTATCCCTTGAGCGATTGAAAAAGGATCCATATATGGTTCATTGCCGAATAATTAAAAAAGATTGGCTTAAAAAGAAGCCCAAAAATTATTGTCAATTAATAAAAATAAATCAAAGTGCGAAAGATTTCTTCTTTTCTTTGCGAGAACCGGATAACTTTTGTTTTCAAAAGTCACTACATTTTAATGATTTCAAAAAATCTGTCCTCTTTTTCCCTACGGCCATTTTTATACAAAAAAATCCCTACAAATCTGGATTTTTCCCTACGTAAAACATCACTGATTAGGATACAACAGTTTCTTTTATGGAAACTATGGCCTTTTAAAGAGTGATCCAATAAAATACATATGTTCATACTATTCAATATTATTAGTCCATATTTTATTTATTGCCGCCTAATTTACTGTGGATTAGAGTTTTTTTAAGAAAATAATTTTTTGAAGATTAGATGAATAAATTTTAATAGACTCCGTTATTAGGTTAAAGAAACCTTATGATTTTAAGTCGTTGGTTATGGGAAAAAATAAATCTGGTTCGATTGTTTAAATTTTTCCATCACTGATGCAAGTCTTTAATTTTTTTCTTCTTGTTGCTCTTATTTTACCTACTAGTTTATGTATTAAAAAATAAAAGAAATATTCCAATCTGCAGCACACGATTTAGAGTTCGTAAAACGGTATTTCGTTTTTAAGGAATCTAAAGTATTTTTTTCTCTTGAATTTTGTACTTTTTGTTTTTCAGCTTCAAAGTATTTAAAAGATTTTATTTTTATAAAAGTCAAAATCAAAAAATATCTAGTGCTATTGAAATTTATTAATTCGTTTTACTTTTAAAATTCCATGTTAAATTGCAATTAAAAAAAAGAAAATACATATATATTAACTAAATGCCAAAAACACTAGTTAAGAAAAGACATTTCTTTTCCCTTCTCTCCTAAATACTCAAGACTTGACGAGTCAAACTTGACGTGTGTGAACCGGCACTAAACGCAGTTTACAGATGTTATATTGAAATGTACATATCAAAAAGTTTAAATTTGAGTAAGAAAAAAAATTTTAAAATTAAAGAGATTTTCCTTAAATTTAATTGTTTTTTTTTTTTTGTTGTTGTTGAAGAACAACTAGGTATAACTGACAGAGTATATCGAGTACAAAAACGTTACGTTTGCAATCGTATTAACAATTTCAACCGTTTCTAAATTGTGTTTCATAGATTCCGTTCAGTTGGTTAGGTTTCAAAATTTTTTCATTTTTTGGGAACACAAGTGATTGAACGTGTAGTAAAATTAATAAGAAAAACACTCAAAAACCCAAATGCTTTCCATATAAATTTTACTTCCCGTTCAATCACTTGTATTATAAAAACAGCACATTAAAAAAAATTTATTGAAAAAATTGAATTAGGAAAAATCTAAATTATTAAGAGATTTCACTCTAAGCAAGTTTTTGGTTTAATTCTTCTGTAAACAAGTGTCTTGTGGTATAGAAACTTTTTTGTTTTATTTTTTAACCCAAAAATTTACTTTGGATAATTAATTTAAAATTGCCAAATATTTTTTTAATCTTAATTTCCCATAAAATTTTCAATGTTATTCAAATGTAATAACTACCTTCCGATATATTCCAACAATTAAACAATTTTGCTGAGCTCAAAGCCAGAATAATACTTTTTATTATCGATATTTCGATACCCTTCAGATATCATTCTCAAGAAAAATTAGTAACATAACTTAAATAGGACGCCACAATTACATCAAATTCATATTGAGTGCAATCCAAAGGGTATTGAAAATAAATAATATAATTCTGGCCTCGAACTTAAGAAAATTGTTTTGCTTTGATTTCTTTTAAATATTCAAAATTCAGCACATAAATATTACTTTTATGTTTTAATAATTTGTCAGTGTTTTTTTTTTTTTTTTTTGGAAAATTCTATTGCTAAAAAATAAAGCACCCAAAACTATTTGAATAGAATATTTATTGTATTTATTTGTGATAGTAGATATTATAAGTAAAAAATAAGAAAAAAAAAATATAAAATTATAATTAAAATAATAAAAAGGACTAAAGTAAATAGTAGCATAGTTGGTGGTATTTGTAAGTGGACTACATTAATACAAAGTGGAAATATTTTGAACACTTTGTAGGATAAATATAAATATGTATATGCATATTAAAGATAGAGCGATTTTAATATTATTAATAAATTTCGCTCTTACAAAATATTATCTTAGAGAAGAAAGATAAAAAATAAATTGTATATATGTATATGAAGAGCAATTAAGAAAAAAATATATGTATATTATATAATTTTGTTTTCGTCTTTTTTTAGTACACATTGTAATTATGCAGTATTTTTTAATTTTTCTTTTTTTAATTTATATTTTAATGCTAATTGTAAAGTGAAGAAAGGGCACAGTAATTAATTTGGTTTTCCTTAAATTATTAGAAAACTTGGTGGCATTATATACATACATATGAAAATATGTATGTATGTATTTCCTTTTTTTTAATTTAAATCCTTCAGAGCTAGCAAAAGGGGAGGAGAGGTGAAGTTTAGTTTTAGCAGTTAGTTGTAAAAAAGCATTTTAAATACACTAAATTGCAGGAAACACCAAATTTCGTTGTGTTGGTTAGATCGATCGTCTTTAATCAGTTTTTCTAAACCGAATGCATGTATTTAATGGGCTTGTGTTGTTTGGCTGCTTGGTTGGACTGGTGTAGTTGTTGCTGAAGTGGTTGCATTATTAGTGTTATTTGTATTGTTATTATCAATTGTTAGATTATT
Source organism: Pollenia griseotomentosa (assembly GCA_963931875.1). Lineage (NCBI taxonomy): Eukaryota > Metazoa > Arthropoda > Insecta > Diptera > Polleniidae > Pollenia > Pollenia griseotomentosa. The sequence continues at coordinate 253,903,197 of OZ007560.1, read as the reverse complement.
GTTGTTATTTGTTGTTGCATTGTTATTATTGTTGTTGGTGACTACAGCAGTTGTTTGATTTGTTTGTTGTTGGCGTTCTGGATTATCAAAATAATCCGAGGCATTGCCACGGCATATGGGACAAGTCCGATTTGACTAAAAATACATAAAATATAAATAATTTGTAAAAAAATTGATTTTTTCATAACTTACCCTTAACCATTTATCAACGCATTTGGCATGGAACTCATGGGAGCATGGTAGAACACGTAATATTTGGCGTAATTCAAAATCACACATACAAATTACACAAGATGTTTGATCACCTATTATTAAATGTATAAACAAAAACAAATATAGTATTGTTATTACAAACATCTGTATATATAAATAACTTATAATAATAATTTTTTGCTAATAATAAGAAGATTTAATTAATTAAGTGTATTAACTCCAAAATTTTTTTTTTACCTTTTAGAAAAAAAAACGACACCTCATAACCATATCTAACCGCTGTAAAACATGGTGCTTTTTGTCAACTTTTTGCTCATGAAACGGTTGGTTTAAAAATTCTTTTTTATATGACTTAAATGAAAAACTAAAAATTCTTTTGCTTATACTAAAAATTTTTAAATTTTTAGTGAATGCAGTATTGTTGAACAAGTGCGAGATGTATTTTAAATTTTTAATTTAGAGAACAAATTGTATTTAAATCTGAGATGATACATAAACACTGTTTTTAGAACAGACTACCCCTCATATTATACATAATTTAACTAACTTGGTCTCGATATAAGTATGTAACACGTTATCAAAATTGCGACGACTCACATTTTGCAAAAAAAAAACCCGAAAAAAGTGAAAATTACAAACTCCTTTAAACGCCTCATTTTATATGCCATACTAACAGTTCTATCATATGTATTATGATAACGTGAACCTTAACGGCAGCAGCGCTCCGGTCAGGTAATTGAAATATATACTTCGAAAACAGTGATGCCAGATCTGCATTTTGCATTTTTGCATTTTTCATGGTTTCTTTGGAGAAATTTCTTAGAATTTTATGTAGATTACGTTTTTGCTATACGATTTTTAATTTTTTTTTTATCCATACAAATCATACCCGCCCTAATACACATATTGTTTTAATAAACTTTTTGGTATCATAAAAAATTACCATCCCCCCCTAAGGCTTACGCTGGATCCGCGCCTGTCATATGAACTTGTGTACCAATTTCTTTAATAGTTTCAATATTTGATCTCTTGTAAATGTTCAGTTAGACCATTGATAGTTTAAATAACATGTCAAGCAATTAAATTTTAATTTGTTGTTTAAAATATCAAAGATGTGATTAATCCTTACTCAGCCTGAGTAATTAAATTTGGAGATATGTAATAAATGTGTTTGAAGATTTATTAAAGATTTTTCAAATCTATTTATTTACAAGATACCTTAACTTTGATGTTTAAAAAAAGTTAAGACATAGGAATTTTTACATGTACATATAAGCTAATTCTAAAAAATAGTACATAATACAAAATAATGGGATTTGCTGTCTTGGATTTCATCCATAATGATTTTTGAGATGTCCTGTCATATTCTACTAACAAAAGCGTACAAATATATACAAACTTATGATCAGGGAAACCTTTAATAATGAAGGCAGAAGCAATATATTTATCCTTTTGAGAGCTCTTTATGTATTTTGGTATCGATTTGTTTGTGAATAATTTGCATATTTTATATATTGCTGCATTTTTATTGCACATATTTTTCACGTTTTTGAAACATATTTTAATACATGTTTAGAAAATAAAAAAATTGCTTAAAATTCTGGTTAACAGATGAATTTACTGTTGCTTTAATTTCGACATCTACATTAATTTTCACTCTACAAAAGCCAAAGCAAGTTTTCGTTGAAGATAAATGTTATTCCAAACTGTAAAGTTTTATACATATGCAAAAATTAAGGAAAAAGCAATTATATAAATTTGTGCTGATACATAGAAATCTGGACGCATCGTTTAGAAAGCCGATCGAATCAGAAACACTTAGTAAAGTGATCTTTTCGCCCATGAAAACCTTGTGCGGAAAGTGAAAGTAGAAGTTTTAAGATAATTTGCAAAAATTTGGTAAATACGTTTTAATTGTCATAAACACGAAACCTATGTAAATTGTGAGAATCGGTTTATAATATCACATAGTCCAGATGCAAACTTATTTCTTTATCTCCATAAACCTTTTAATCATTTTCGTATTAAGATTAAATTTGGCCCAAAGTGTCTTACTGCAAATTAAACATGGTTTCATTCAAATATCAATCCCTAAAATATTCAAGCTATGTTATCCTTTCAAAAGTGTAAATATAAATAAAAATTGAGCGAACTTTCCTTTAATCCTTTTAAGACAAAATATCTCAAATATTTGTTGTATCTAGATAATATTCAGCACAAATAACTCTTATAAGCTCACCAGAATAAAGTTTATTTTAATGCAAATATTAAATTGTGGAATATTTTGCTGTAAAATAAGCCATATTTTTGGCATATTTTTTTAAAAAAGTTTTAGTGCATATTTTCAAATTATTAACATGTAAAACTTGGTTGCATTACTTGCTGTGTTGTTGTTCAATAGTACTGAACCAATTAAACGAATGAAATTTATGTGTAATTTTGTTTTGCGAATTTCATTTTTAAGGCAATTATCCGAATTGGGTAATTAAGCGTAGGGCAATTAAAAGTGCATTTTTGTTTGAAAAATGGAAGGAAAAAAAAACGGGGATTTAAAACTCAAGGTAAATAAGCGTGAAAGGCTTTTAAGCGTGGGGTAATTAACCGGGTTATACTGTAGCACACTTGAAAAAAATGGCAATGCAGTTATAGGCAACACGGTTGCAGCTCAAAAAATGCAATTTTCGGGTTAATGATGCAGAATTGTGCGCAATGTTTTTCTATATACTGTGTATAAAATTCATCTTTATGTCTTTTATACTGTGGTTAGAGTAGATCAAAAAAAAAAAAAAAAACAAAGTCACACTGTTAAGATACATATGTAAGCCAGACTTCTTTATTTAATATCATAATAACAGCTGCGTTCGAGAACACAAAAGTTTTTACTATTTTTTACTGAACTTTACTGCATTTTACGAAATTGCGTTCGAGTACACAAAATGCAGTAAATGAGAACACAAGTCGAGAGCGAAAAGTGACAGTTCTTGTCTGAGTATTTACAAATTTTTACTGCAGAAATTTTTGCAGTAAAATTTAGTGAAACAAAAAAACATATGTTTCAAAACAAAAGTAACAAACAAAATGCTTACAAATTGTGAAAAAATTGTTAAATAAAAGAAAAGTAGAAATTAAAATTAAACAAAAACAAAATGTGAATAAATATTAATTAATTAAACTTGTTTGTGAAGCATTTATTTGGCTAAATACCAACATTTGAAACTTTTTTTGTTATGCTAATTTTTTAGAGTTGAAACGTGTTAAGTACTTGGGTACTTATGTAAGTAATCAATAGCAAAAAATTATTCATGTTCTTTCGAATAAATTAACCCGCCACAAATTAGTAAAATAAAATAAAATAAAAAAACAAACAAATATGAAAGATTACATAACATAATTTGTTTGTATTTTCCAAAAATGTTTGTGTTATAAAAAGTATTTAATCGAGTACCGATAAGAAAACGAGTTAAGTAGTCAAAAGTGTAAACATTTTTCAACACTTCAATTATTTGTCATCAGCTGTTGCCTTTATATTATGAATTTTTACAAAATTTGCGTTCGCGTACTTTTTTGGACAACAGCTTTTTGTGAGAGCAAATTTTACAATTTTCTCATTTACTGCATTTTACTGTAAAAGTACTCAAACGCACCTAATGACCACTTTAGTAAAATCATCAATAGTATTTCTTATAAATACTTCAATCTACAATAATTGTAATAATTGTATAATTATGTATTGTCATTTAAGAAATTTTGAAATTTTCAATAATATCATTGTTCTTCCCCGGAAAAAATGTGGGGCAAGGCTATTTTGCGTCAAAAAACATGTACATGCTTTTCAAAGAAAGCACGCGCAACACAAAACGATTCATCAAATGAATTGAAAAAAAAATTCAACTCATTCGATTCATTGTGTGCGTAATTGAAATGATTTGTAAGTTGGCATGTTGCAGGCCTCTAATACATACATACATACATATGTATATATGTACTATATGCGATGTTTAATCCAACTGATTCACGTAAACTTTATAATAATCAATTTTTTTATTGAAGACGGATCTCGACATAACACTGATTTGTATGTAATTCAAGATTCGCTATACTCGTTTTCGATTTTACACAATGACTGGTTTCGTTATAACACGAAAACCCGTCTGTTTTGTATGAATCTCTGTTCTTACCATTATGTGAATCCGGATTAAATTTATAACTTGGCAATTGTTCAATTTCATTTCGAGCCAATCCTCGTGGCTTCGCTTCACCCAAACGTTCGGCTAAACTTAACAAGGCTTCATAGTTTTCAGTTTCATTGGAATCGGAAGAACTAAGCTCATGTTGATTGTACGGTGACAAGGGGAACATAGCCCTGAAATTTTATGAAGTGGTTTCATTACAATTGTGAGAATAAACACAGTTAAAATCTTGACAATACTCACAAGAAATTAAGTAAAAATCCTGGATTTATAATGCCTGTTGTTTGTATCTGGACTGGAGTTGCTTGATGTGGACCCAAAGCTTGTGGAGGCAAGACATGACGGTGAGGACCATGGGGATGATTGGCTGGCCAAAAGCGGGTAATGCGGCGGTGCGGAGGGAATGTACGTCTCTGCAATAAACAATTTAAATAAATGAAAATAAATAAAAACGTTAATTGCATTTTCATGAAACTTACTTCTGTAGAAATAATAATTTGTTGAGGAGCAGCAGACAGCTGTGAGACCTGAGCAGCAGCAGCAGCGGCGGCTGCAATGGAATGTGAATGGTGGGCTGCCGCAGCAGCCGACATAGATGTTAAATGTATGGGGGTGGCTTGTAATTGAGGCACAGCTGTTACACCCTGAGCATGGTGGTGATGATGGCCGCCACTTGGGTCTAATGATAAACTGGCCACAGCCGCTGCAGCGGCATCAGAACGCTGTTGTTGCGTAAGATGTGTAGTATTCTGATAATTGGCTGCAGCTACTGTTGCAGCAGCTACTAAGGCGGCTGCCTGTTGTGACTGATGTTGTTGTTGGGCTGCCGCTGCTGTGGCAGCAGCCAAATGTTGAGGAGACTGGGCAACCTGTAGGGGTGCACTGGTGGCTGCTGTAAAGCCAGTGGAATTTGAGGCAAACTGGGCATGAGGATGTGAATTGCAGGCAGCTTGAGCAGTATAAGGTTGTGTGTATATACTATGTAGGTGACAAGGAGCTAGACGAGGTTGCGGAGGCTGAGCGGGATACGTACAAATTGAAGCCCATATAGGTTCAGCATGACGCAGTGATAAACTAACGGGAACTTGATTTATATCAACCATTAGTGGTGGTGGTGGGGGAGGCAAAGCTGTTGGACTTTGTGCTTGTTGATGATGGGCGGGTGGCGGAGTATGAATAAGAGCAACTGAAGGTCCACCATTAGAATTGGCTGCTGCTGTAGCTAATTCCCAAGTGGAACGATGTTGGGGGCCAGCCTGTTGCTGCTGTTGTTGTATATAATGTTGATTAATATGATTAGTTTGCTGCTGCTGTTGTTGCTGCAATTGTTGCTGATTATGTTGTTGGTGGGGATGATGATAACCGTTGTTAAAATAACTTGAATTTTGTGCAACCGAACTTGAGTCCCTGAGACGTGGTCGTCGTATGGGTGGGCTTCCCTGTTGCAACTGAAGAAAATATTTTTTTTATAATTTCTGATCGTTTATTTTTATTTAAGCTCTAGGTATTTTTTTTATAGAAAATCAAAATTTAAATATTTATTTAATTGATTATTTTCAATATTTCGCTAACCGTTGGTTAGCATCGCCAGGAAATTAAAAAATTGTTAAACTAAATTTAATTAAAAATTATCAAAATTCTTAAAAATATTTGTCATAAGTACAACAAAAAATAAATAAAGGACTAGAGTTGCAGGACATATGTAGATCATTAATTCTAAAACAACTGTATTATTTCGCCATTGTTTTTTTTTTTTAATTTAATTAAAATCATAATGTCTTAAATGCAGGGACCGTAAATAACAGTTATCCGGAAAATTTTAACATAAAAACTCTTCATGTTAGCGCCAACGGAGACTTATAGTGTCATATACCAATAGATTCGAACTGACGAGCTCTTTCGGAATCTGTAGTGATCTTAAAAAAAAAGAGTTTTATGTTTTCCTTCAAAAATAAAACTCATTTTAGGAGTTTTATTTTTTCCATCAAAAATAAAACTCATTTTAGGAGTTTTATTTTTTCGTCTAAAATAAAACTTATCTGAGGAGTTTTATTTTTTCCGTCTAAAATAAAACTCATTTCAGGAGTTTTATTTTTTCCGTCTAAAATAAAACTTATCTGTGGAGTTTTATTTTATCCGTCGAAAATAAAACTCATTTTAGGAGTTTTATTTTTTCCGTCTAAAATAAAACTTATCTGTGGAGTTTTATTTTATCCGTCTAAAGTAAAACTCATTTGAGGACTTTTATTTTTTCCGTATAAAGTAAAACTCATTTTATGAGTATTTTTGTGTCTTAAATAAAACTCATTTCGCCTTCATAAACCAAACGACACACCACGAAGAAAAACACTGCAAACAGCTGGCCTTGTGAGCCCACCCCCTTACTGCATCATAATTAAAACCATGGCAGAATAAATACAAGGAATAGTCATTATAAAATTTGTTCTCAATTTTAAAACCCATAATATTACAACAAGCGTATATGATAACTCTCCGCAGTTAACATACCTTGTACTTATTTCACTATGAGTAAAACATAACTAAATTCAAAAAAAGAAACTATATAAACTATTGAGACAAAAGTTGCCAAATTAACGAAAATATAGCGGACCAATCTGCTGGTGTTTGATAATTGAAAATTTATTTGCTTGAAAATATTTTTAAATGCCAAAAACAAATTAATTAATTGAAAAAAATCAGATTTTTGCAATGAACTTAGTGCAAAATAAATTGTATTAATATGCAAAATTTTTTCTGACGGAAAAAATAAAACTCAAACGAGACGGAAAAAATAAAACTCCTGAAATGAGTTTTATTTTTTGACGGAAAAAATAAAACTCCTAAAATGATTTTTATTTTAGACGGAAAAAATAAAACTCCTAAAATGAGTTTTACTTCAGACGGAAAAAATAAAACTCCTAAAATGAGTTTTATTTTAGACGGAAAAAATAAAACTCCAAAAATGAGTTTTATTTTAGACAGAAAAAATAAAACTCCTAAATGAGTTTTATTTTTTGATGGCAAAATAAAACTCCATTTTTAAGAGTTTATTTGACCTTTTATTTTTACGTTGAAAAATAACTGTTAAAGGTTGAGTTTTTTTTTTAATTCTTAAAATAACTGTTAAAAAATAACTTTTTTGATATCACTTATAACCGTTACGGTCCCTGCTTAAATGTTTATTAAAACAATACTGTATAGTTTTAGGTTTTTGCATTCTAGGTTATCTTTATACAGCTGCTTTTGTTATCTAAACTTTTTAGTCTCATTAAAAATTCTAAATATGAATTTAGTCACTATCCGAACTTTAAAAATGTGTCAGTTTCAAAAACACTGAAACTAATTATAAACGCAGATATAACTACATTTGAAATGCTACAAATAATTAATACGCCAACAACATAGAGAATTCATTTCCAAACGGATACAGATAATAGGTCTGTTCATTTACATTATTAGAAGAACCTTGCAACGAGATAGTAAATTTAAAATTTACAAAAAAAAAGATCATATAAAACTAGGGCGTTTAGTCGATTAATCGAACGATTTTAGACGATTAATTGTTCGAATAATTTAAAATTGCTAATTTCGATTAAAGGATTAATCGAAGAATTTATACCGATTAATCGAATAATAATAATATATAGTATTTCTGTTTAATGTGTAATTTTTTTAAAGTTTTAAGTCGAATAACAAACCAAATTTATGTGCCCGTTGGAATTAAAAAAAAAAAAAAAAAAACAGTCATGTTAGTGAGTAGCTTAGCTTATATTTTTCACAAAAGAAAAAACGACAAAGGTATGTTAACTCAAAGATTTATATTAATTTATCGGGTATGAAATCGAAATGAAGTGAATTTGAAATCAAACGATAATTTAAATTCAATTACTATTTGTTGTTGTTGTTGCAAAAATAATAGATACTTAAAGAATGAAGTAGATAAAATGGAATATTTTTAAGAAATTTCATTACAGGTTCGTTTTTTAAATTTGCTCGATTTTAAATTCACTTCATTTCGATTTCTAGAACACGGCCGCATTTTTGTAACAAAATAGTCCATACGTTTTTCTCTTTAGTATGCGTTTGTTTTACAAATATTTTATGAAGGATGAATCTAATAATGCTAAATGTAACAGGTGTCCCAAAATGTATTAACGTAAATGATCTTCAACAACTTCACTAATTTACCGCTTAAACAGTGAATGTAACATAGTACTTGAAGACAATTCTCCACCTACAAAATCAAAGGGGGCTACAAGTGGTCCAACGAACAAATATTTTAAATAAGATAGAGGAAATTATTTGCGGAAGCATAGCAGAGGATGGAATGTCCGTGAAATATTTCAAGAAATCCAAAGTTATATTGACTTTTTTTAAATCTATGGCGGCTTATACACTTGCAATATTATTTTATATGATATTTACCATACTATTTCCATTTTGTCCTATATTATGCAATAAGTCGCACAATGGTTTCAATTTAAATATTGCTCAACTTTCATTCAATAAAAAGGTGAACATAACCTATAGGAATAACATAAACAGCATTGGACAATGTTGCCAACACATTTCACTTTCTTTTCGTTGTGTAATAAAAATCAAAAGTCTTTTGATTGTTCCCAATATATTGTGCCACCTTCGAATATCAACTACACATTGTCGATATATGTAATTATACAATACGTAAAATTGAACAATTTTATTGCAAGTGTATGAGCCGCCTCAGTGTCCGTAAGTAAAGCAACAATTTGGAGCTACATTAACAAGTTTTATTTAAAAACGAATTTTTTCTGAGATTATTAAAAAAAATATTTCGTAGTTTATAAAATTTGTGGATTTAGAATTATTAAAAAAAATATTTCGTAGTTTATAAAATTTGTGGATTTAGAATTATTCGATTAATCGATTAATTTTAAAATTTTATTCGTTTAATCGAATAAGTTAAAAATGCAAAATATCGATTAATCGTTTAATCGAACAAAAATAAAACCCGATTAATGGAACACCCTATATAAAATTATATATACATTTTTTTTCTTAAAATTCAACTTAATAACCAACTAATTACCAATCGTCTTTGTTCCCATATTGCAGTCGGCGACCGGCTGGGCATGCGTCCGGATAGGCGTCCCGATAAACGTCCCGCTAGGCTTCCCCCTATGCGTCTTCGCTTCCTTGATGGACTGTCCGACTTTAACACATTCGCACCATTTAAAGAGCTAGTAGAACCCGATATACCCCCTCCTGCTCCAGATGGTCCTTCTAATAGCGAGGAAGCACTCGCTAATGCGGAAGCAGATGTTGACGGTCCATTATTAAATTGATTTCCATTGTTGTGATAATATTGCGACCGATTGTATGAGTTATTATTGCTACTGCCAGCCCCATTACGATTGCTGCCGTTATTAGTCCCCAAAGAATAATTGGAATTTCCATCAGTGTTATCCAAAATGCGGGAACTACTGCTTCCTGTAGTATAATCCATGTGCTTAAAAGTAAAAAAATTATTTTTAAAGTTAATAATTTTTAAGCATTTTTTTATTGAAAATGTCGTTTTTATTGGTTTTAATTCACAATATTAATATATATCGACCCCTTTGCGCGAAATTATCGTATATGCCAAATTTTTTTGAAATTGAGTTTTTGGTGCAATCTTTTTCTACATTCAAAGAGACGCCACCTGACAAAATATTGTAGGCCAATTCCACTTCGTTGCTCCAAAATTTGATTGTATAATTTCATTTTTATATTGCAAGCGAATGCAGAGAAAAGTAGAAAAATGGCTGTTCTGTAAAATTTGGTTTTTGTAACATACGATAATTTCGCGCAAAGGAGTCGATATGTCTGTATTTACATATCGAGCCCTAACCGCGAAAATAACGTAAGCGACATCATTTTTAATTTTAGTTTTTTTTTTTTTAATAAATTATTAAAATGTCGTGGTCACATAAGGTACCGTTACGATTTTATAGCAAGAACAATTTTATCGTAAGCCATAAAATTTATATGAAATAAAATAAAAAAAACCTCTCTCCTGTAAAATTTGATTTTTGGCGCTTACGTTATTTTCGCGGTTGCGGCTCAATATGCAAATCATAATTAATAGAATTCAAACAAAATATAATGAAGCTTAAAGGAGTTTAAGTTTTATTAATATTTTTATCATAAAAAAAACAAATTATGCTTTATTCGACCTATATTTGTTGAATTGATGTCCATTTTATTAAGAGGATCGTACTTTTACATAAAAAATTTACATTACGCAACTCCGTTCAATAGAGTTTTTAGGAAAAATTATAAACAATAAACGAGCAAATTTTTTAAAATTAATTTATCTAAATTAGAAAGAAAATTCGTTAGTTAATTGCTTAAAATTTTTCATGAAGATAGACTACAGTAGCGAAAACTTCAAAATAAGTAATAGTGCTATATTAGGCTTCGCCGAATGTTATAAACATACTCTTTAATATAGCATTAAATTTTCGGGCGGAAATATATAAAGGGGCCCCGTGAAATAATGTACCGAATAGGTTTTTTTGCAGTACTGTAAAAATACAATAAAATGCAATGCAATTGTGGTTTTTTGCTTATATCTTGCGCGCTTGTAAATTGATAGTGAATTTCTTAGAACTATTTGTGATAGAAATATATAAAAATTAAATTCCCAGCATATCTGAGATCTTCGAAAAACAAGTACTGGGATAGCTGAACAATGTTTGTAAATATGTATGTAGTTTATGCGTTTAGGATTAATTCTGTAGAAATTGCAAACGCAACGAATATGATTATGAATTCGCCTTGATTTTGTAAACACAAAATTTTAAAATGAGACAAAATATAAAATCACATACAGAAATCGGAATTTTCGTTACAATAAATAATTTTACATATTTTCAAAATGATCGTAAAAAAACTTACCAAATTGCTAGCACTGTTGCTGTGACCATTTCTATCACAAAGTCCTGAGTTTGAGGCGTTATTGTTGTTGTTGCTATTATTACCGTTATAATTTCGATTATTAGTATCACGATCACCAAACTGATGATATTCAACACTGCGATGTGCCATCGCCATATTGTTATTTTGACTGCCACGTCGGAAACTATTAAATTCACTACTGGCATGTAAGTTTATTCCCCTGCGCCCACTATAATAATTTGGACCATATAAATGTTGTTGCTGCTGCTGCAATGGCTGGGAGCTAGAGCTGCCAGGTAGCTGCTGCTGATGGTGATTGTTATTGCTGCTACTTTTGTGGGTAGTTTTATTAGGCGCAGTTGAAAAAGTGTTGTGGGTTTGAAATTGGTGTGTGTTTGGGGTTGATAAATTAGTTATTTGCATTGCAAATGTTGAGGTTGAGGCGGTTGGTGATTTGTTATTCGTTGTTGTCACGGATTTTGATTTTGTAGTAGGTGGCGTTGTTAAAGGAGTTTGTACATTTTCACAATTTGTTAGGTGGTTGTCGGCGGCATTAGAATCAACATCGTCATCAACGTCGTTAGGGGATATAGCAGAAGACATCATTGGTATTGTTGTTGTTGATGGCAAGGAAGACATTGTTGTTGTTTTGCATAGTTGGTGAGATCGTGTGCGATTGGAGTTGTTTTGACGTTGGTGATGCCGTTGTTGAGGTCGTCGTTGTTGTGCATGTTGAGGAATCATTTCATTACAAGAATTTACATTCACATCATCAGTACAGAAACTATTTGTTGTTGTATGTAAGTTTGAAGTTGTTGTTGAATTTGTTAGCGGAAGGAAGGATTGGTGATTAGTTGGTGGTGATGGGTGGTGAGTATGGAAATTTTGTTGGTGAGGATGATGATGATGATGATTTGGTTGGTGTAAATTATTGTTTTGTGTTTGATTGTTACAGTTTTGATAATAATGATGAAGTTGACGATTATTTGGGAGAACGGAAAGGGAAATATTTGAATGTTGTGCATTAGGACTATTACTACTATTATTGTTAGTGTTAGAATAAGAACTATTACGAGGATGTTGCTCATGTCGTCGGGGCTGTGCTTGAGGCGGGGGTGTTTTGGGTGATATAATTTGGTTAATCGTTTGACTAACACGTGGGGACATTGTTAGATGATTGGTAGTATTTCTTGAACTATTTGGCGATAGAGTTCTTAAATTTAAACGCACATCCGGAGATGCTAATAAATTAGACAATTTTAAGCTACTCGATTTTTTTGCATTTACAAGGGAACTAATAGAGGTTGGCTGTAAATTGGCCTTATTAGAGAAGTTACTTAAAGATGAAAGGGGCGATGATGGAATGTAGGAAACTAAACTTCTAAAGCATTGGTGAATTGAATCAGAATTATGGGGCGACACTAAAGGCGCCGAAGGAACGGATGATGTAGAATTTTGATTATTCGATTGCTTGAGATCTAATTGCGATTGGCAAAGCCCATTATCACTAATATTTACAGTATTACTATCATGGCTAAGACTAGTTTGAGTGTGATGGTGATGATGGCAATTGTTATGATGGTGGTGGTGATAGTGATGATGTTGGTGACTGTTAACATGGCTTAAATGGGAATTATTATTGTTATTGTAGTGATTTTCTTTGCTACTAGTAGAACAACTTCCATTTTTACTTGTTTGTACATCGCTGGTAGTTTGATTTATATATATATATATATGTATATATAAATATATATGTGTATATATATTTATATATTGGGATATTAAGTATTATTAATTGTTTTTAATTTTTTTTATTAAAATTATAAATTTAACTCATATTTAATGGTTTAAATTAGTTTTAATTAATTTGATTTAATGCAGTGGTTGGTAGAGTGGTGGGTGGTAGTAGTAGTTTTGTAGTTATTTCAAAAAAGTATATAAACAAACACAACCCAATAATAGTTTTTGTTTTTTTTATGCATTAACATTTACAGTTATACATATATGTTGTATATATACGTATGTAAGTATATGTATATATTATTTTTAATTTTGTTTTTGCCACACATACATATAGAATAAATATTTGTTTCATTTTTTTTTTAATTTTTGATTCAATAAATATATGAAGAAGAAAGAAAAAACGAAAAAAAGAAAATAATATATAATATAAATGCCAAAATGCAATATTAAAATTAGTTTATATTATTTAATCAATTAATTAATACGTTTATATAGAAATTTTTATTTATATACACACACACAATTAAACAGATACAATTACAAGTTAAATTTACTTTGTGATTTTCTTTTTTAATTTTCTACTGTCATTTAATTTTTTTGTTTAGTAATATGTAATATAAAAACAATATAAAAATTTTAAAAAAATAAATTTTGCATTAATTGCACACTACTCAGTTTCACAGTGCTCGTTGAATGCAGACGTGTTTTTTTTTTAACTCGGCATACGGTTTTTGTTTTCTTTTAACATACTTAAATAAGTTGTTATAAAATCATAATATTATTTATTAAATAAATAATATAATATCAGCGAATTGGACGCTTAAAAATAATTTTTAATTTGTGAACATAAACGACAATAATTAAAATAATAAAAGTTATAATTTAATAAAAAAATGTATGTATGAACATACATACATAAACATACAAACATACATTTTAAGCAAAAACATTTCTTGTTTTTGTTTATTCTTCCTTTATATTATCGGGGTTTTTAACAACAAATAACAAGAAGAGCACAATTAAACAAACTGTAAAATAAAAAAAAAAAACTTATGAATGCGTACAATGCAAAAACAATTAAACATAATGAAAGAAATGCATATGTTACAGTGAGTGTTGACGAAACAAAAGTAGAAACAAAAAAAAGAATCGATGATAGCAATTACCTAACGGCTAAACCTATTACTCGAACGCGTTCCCTCTCACCTTCTTTGTTTACAAATACGGTCGATCGTATTACAATAACAAGTTTGTTAACTGCAGGCGCTGCCGCAGAGCCAAAAAAAACTTTAATAAGTGATGATACGGTTAACCCCAAAACAGCCGCTATGGACAACTCAGTAACTCAAGGAAAAATTTCTCAAAAGCATACAGTACAAGTTGGTATGGACAGGTACATAACAGTGCTCAAACGGGGACGCAGCCCTACCTCTGCAGCAGTTGCTTCGGCCTCAAAAGTACCAACTTTTGATAAAATAAATACTCAAAATCGTTTTGCAATTCTGGAGGATGAATCCTCTGAAGCACCAAACGTCATAAAATCGTCAAAGCCTCCCCCGATATATCTTAGGGAACAAAATTCAAATGAGCTCATAAAGAGTTTGATATCAGTGATAGGTGAAAATTCGTTTTACGTAGCGGCTATCAAGCGTGGTAGTATAAACGAGACTAAAATACAAGTCAATCATGAGAATGACTTTCGCAAAGTAATAAACAACTTTGAAGCACTAAAAAAAAACTTTTATACATACCAACTGAAAAGCAGTAAAGGTCTTCAGGTAGTGATTAAGGGTATTGACTCATGTGTGGACCCAGAAGAGGTCAAAACATTCCTAGAAGAAAAAGGCTTCAAGGTAAAACATGTAGTAAACATTAAAAATAGAGAAAAAATTCCCCAACCACTTTTTCGAGTAGAGTTTGAACCCGGCGACGTTAAGCTTAAAAAAAATGAAACGCATCCCATCTATGATTTAAAATACATTCTGTACAGAAAGGTAACTATAGAGGAGCCGCACAAAAGAGGTGGTCCCGTTCAATGTTTGAACTGCCAAGAATTTGGCCATACTAAGGCATACTGCTATTTACCCCCTGTTTGCGTAGTATGTGGTGAGCTACACGGTACAGTTCTTTGCGATAAGTCTAAAACCGACCCCAACGTAAAAAAATGCAGCAACTGTGGTGGTAATCACACTGCCAATTATAGAGGATGCCCTGTATATACTATCGTCAAGCAGTCGGTTGGACCGAAAACTAATCCCCCTCAAATGCAGGTAACGAATCAAGTAAACAGTAATGATCTTCAGGCTCCGCAGCCTAGTAGTAACAGAACCTCTTATGCTAACGTTTTAAAATCAAACAATGTACCAATGCAAGGCGCTTCGTCAAGTAATGACGAAACTCCAGTTTCTAATCTAAGTCGTCTAGAAAAAACCATGGAAACATTAGTGCAAACAGTAAATAATTTTACAAACACAATGGGTAATATGATGCAGGAAATTCTTAGAATGCAATCGATGTTATTGCAAGCTATTCTTAACAAGCCATGAACTGTTTAAAAATTTGTTTTTGGAACGCAAACGGCATCCGCCAACATAAAAATGAATTAGAATACTTTCTTAAAAATAAACAAATTGATGTCATGATGGTTTCTGAAACTCATTTGACCTCAAGAAATACGTTTAAAATTAATGGTTATACTCTATATGATACCAAGGACCCTCGAGATAGAGCTTGTGGAGGTTCTGCTATATTAATAAAAAACCGAATTAAACACTACCCAATGTGTGATCATCGTGAAGATTATCTCCAAGCTACGAACATTTGTGTCGAAGAGCTAAATCGAAGCATAGTTATTTCATCTCTATATTCACCACCTAGATTTGCAATATCAGAAAGCCAATATTACAAATATTATAAGTCACTGGGGCCCTGTTTCCTGGCTGCTGGCGATTACAACGCAAAACATACCTTCTGGGGGTCACGACTTATAACACCAAAGGGTCGTGTTTTGTTTAATACAATCTCTAAAATGAATTTAAATGTTGTCGCGAGCGGCCAACCAACATATTGGCCTGCTGATCCGCAAAAAATTCCAGATGTCATCGATTTTGGCGTGGTTAAAAACATCCCCATAGAAACGATTTACGTTGAAGCTTCCATAGAATTATCCTCTGATCACACACCTACAATTGTTACTATAAAAAACACCAATAGAATTGAATCTCCCTCTGGTCACATAGCGACGACAGCTACACATATAAATTGGATAAAATATAAAAAATATCTCAGTACCCATTGCACAGAAAATATTCCGCTTAGCACACCGGAGTATATAGATCGCTCTATTGTCAATTTTGACAGTTTTCTAAAACTAGCTGTTCAACATTCCAGCATTGCCCCCAAAAAAACTAAAAATAATAAAATATATTCCTCAGATGTCGAGCGTCTCTTGTCTGAAAAAAGGAGAGCTCGTAGAGAGTGGCAATTGCACAGATCCCCTCAACTTAAGAACTTACTAAAAGACTGTACAAAAAGGCTGAGAAAGTTACTGCAGACTCAGAAAACGGCTTCTCTGGAAAAATATCTTAAGGAACTTGATGCAACTCCACAATCAGACTACTCATTATGGCGTGCAGCTAGAAACCTCAAAAGGCCAGTTGTCGCTAATCCGCCATTAAGAAACTTGAATGGAAGTTGGGCAAGAAATGATGTTGTAAAAGGAAATCTGTTTGTTAATCATTTAAAACACGTATTTACCCCTAACATATCTCACGATATGGCGGTCGAGTTACCACCTGTTGCTGCTAGAGCAGCTGTTCCCCTAAGATTTAAGATAAGAGAAATCGAAAAGGCTATTTGTGATTTAAACCCCAAGAAGGCTCCTGGTTTTGATAAGATCAGCAACAAAATGCTTTTGGAGCTACCCAGCATAGCAAGGAGAATTATTCTTTTAATTTTTAATGCTATTTTACGCCTGGAATACTATCCTCAAAAGTGGAAGGTTTCCTTAGTCATCATGATACCTAAGCCAGGAAAGGATCACACAAAAGTTGAGTCATATAGGCCTATAAGTTTACTTTCAAATATATCAAAGCTGTTTGAGAAGCTGTTAGCGTCAAAATTAACCCCAATTCTAAATGAAAACAGATGTATTCCTAACCACCAATTCGGCTTTAGAAGAGAACACAGCACAATTGAGCAAACCCATCGCATAGTAAACGCAATAAGAAAAGCCTTTGAAGAAAGAAAATATTGTTCCGCTCTCTTCATCGATGTTTCTCAAGCTTTTGACAAAGTCTGGCATGAAGGCTTATTACATAAATTGAAGCTAAACTTACCAGTAAACACACACAAGCTGTTAGAAAGCTACTTAGTCGGTCGAAAGTTTATTATTAAAGAAGGTGATTATTTAAGCTCTCCTCAACCAATTGAAGCTGGAGTCCCTCAGGGAAGCATCCTAGGCCCACTTTTATACTTAATATATACTTCGGATATGCCAATAAACAACTACACCCAAACTTCAACATTTGCTGATGACACAGCTTTTCTAAGCGTGCACGAAAACAGTCAAGAAGCATCTCGATACCTACAGGATCATATATTTCAACTCGAAATGTGGCTGAAGCAATGGAGGATAAAGGTCAATGAGCAAAAATGCGTACATGTAACATTTACCTTGCGTCGGGAAACATGCCCCCCTATTAAAATCAATAATCATTTAGTGCCTCAAAATTCGCATGTAAAATACCTCGGTATTCATCTAGATCGCCGTTTAACGTGGAAAAGCCATATAGAGGCAAAATTATCTCAAATGAAACTAAAAGCCATCCAAATTCATTGGCTTATTGGAAGAAACTCTGTCCTAAGTCTCGACTGCAAACTTTTACTTTACAACTCCATCTTAAAGCCAATCTGGTGCTACGGTATTCAACTATGGGGCACTGCCTCGGCCTCTAATATCGAAAAAATTCAAAGGCGCCAAAATAAACTTCTTCGAATAATCACAGCTGCCTCCTGGTATGTTAAAAACTCAAATATTCACAAGGATCTCAATGTTCCTTTAGTAAAAACTATGATTGCAAAATATGCAGTAAAATATTTAAAAAGGCTTGAACAACACCCAAATCCACTAGCTCGAAATATTTTAAACCATGGCGGCCACACTCGCTTAAGAAGAAGAGACACTGCAGCACTTACCCAATTAGATGAGCGATAAACACCTATATAAGTGAACAGAACCCGTGATGAAGAAAATTTTTGTCTGGCACTGGCAGGACGTAAAATAACGTATTAGGTTAAGATTTGATTAATTATTGTTAGTTCATATTTAAAATATGAAGATTCAATAAAAAATAATGAGAAAAAAAAAAAAAAAAAAAAAAAAAAAATTGCACACTACGAATAACAATTTTAATGCTTGAATTAACAAAAGGAATTTTAAAGGATTACAATACAATAAAACTCTTAATATTTACTTACAATTAATAAAGCAAAGGAATGGAATTGGCTTAACAAGTTACGTCGCAAACAGAAAATAGAGAGACAAGCAGAAGCTGGTAAAAGATTCGTTAAATAATTTATTATGATCTATTATTTGCAAGCTTTAATTCACCAAATTAGTCTAGTGATCTAAACTTTCTGACAAGGATCCTATAATTAAGTGAGAAACCGTTATTATGGCAAAGGATATAGATTTTTATTAAAGGAACCAAACGTACATAAACCGTATATTTATTTCATCGCGTTGAGAAATTTGCTTTCTTTAGAACCATTTGTACCTACTGAATTGAATATAAAAATTTTATATTCATTTAAAAATTTGTGCAGAAATTTTACTAACTCTTTTTGAATCATAATAAAAAATTTGCGCATAAAAATTTTAAATCTTATCCGACATTTTTTAAAATATTCAAAAGAATCCAATGCATTTCTGTGTTTATGGAGCAAGATGCTTAAAATTTGTGATATTTCTGCAATTTTTTCTATCTTAAAAAATTTAACTTCTATTGATTCCACTTTCGTTCTAAAATGAAAACGTGTTTGGGCTATTTTTTTTTTTAATTACTTCAATATTTTTCTAAACATATAAAACTTGTATTTACCCTAAAAATATTTTTTTTTAAACTTCCACTATAGATATCGGTCCAGTTTCTTGGTCTGTGTGTTTTAAATCATAAATACAATTCATAATTCCCCTTTTATTAAAGCTCCCTCTGTAAGTTAATCCATTACGAAAATTTTCTAGACTATAAATACTATTTACTTTGTCAACTTTTTCTAGAAATAAAAATAGAATTATAAACAGATTTGGAAGTTTCTTAACTTCAAAGGGAAATTAATTAATTAAACTATGCTGGAACATATGTTGTTCAACCTCCTCCATTTTCGAAATAACGGTATATCTCGAAAACCAGAGCTAACCTAAAAAAAACGGCTAGCACCACTGGATTCCGCATACCCGAATTAGGTTAAAACACTATGTGCCCAGCTTGTCTAAGTGTCAAGCTGGGCAGTTTCTATGACAGTGTTATTACAAACTATTGTCTAACTGAATTGCTCGGTAACAATAGTAACGTGAACCTTCAGTCTGTTGTAGTAAAATAGGGAGATTTTTTTAATCGATTTCGATTTTAATCGAGAATCGATTTTGTGTTAAAAAATCGCAGTTTTGCAATCGAACTTACGTCTGCAATTTTGAACTAAAATCGATTATTGGTGTTTTTAAATCGATTGTTTTTCTTTAATTTTAATCTTTATTACACAGATAAAATATGAACATACATATAATTACCTAAAACGCAAAACGGCCTATCTAACGGTTTGAAAATTGTACAGGAGAAGCACAAAACTATATAAAATGATAAATTGCATTAAATTATTTATAATTTATTTTTCTCCTACTTTTCTTGTAAAACCTGACAGTTTTTTTTGACAATTAGCAATGCTGCATATTATGCAAATTTTAAGTTAGGTCTTTTGTCGCTTATCATATAATCTATGGCCGTTTGTTTTTATACCCACACCACAATAGTGGAGAGGGTATAATGCATTTGTGATGATGTCGTAACACCTTAAAATATTGGCATTACCCCCTTTAAGTATACCGATCGACTCATTTTCTAAGTCGAATTAACGATGTACGTCCGCCTGGCTGTCTGACCTTGTAAACCTTGTGCGCAAAATACAGCAATTTTAGAAATTTAAATTTTGTACAAGGACCAAGCCCATTGAAAATGGACCGAATCGGTCCATAATTTCACATGCCCCTCATACAAGCTTCTTTCAGGAATAGGGTCTTTGTGCTCATGAACCATCCAAAATCATCTTACCAATTTTTTTTTGGAATCGGTCCATTTTCGCCCAAAGCTTAAAAAAATTAGTATTTTCATAAATATCGGTGACAATGAATTTTACGATAGCTACTAATATAGACCAATATAATATGAGAATGAAAAAAAAAGATGGCTTTTTAAAATTAATTTCGAAAAGGGCTCAACTCCATGTTTATTTAGAGTATTTAATATGTGTGTTTTAGTTAGCAATTGAACAAAACTTGCTTTCAAAATTTTTACAGTGTTTTGAATATGTGGTCAATCTGTTATAAAGAACTATTTTTGATTTTGCCATTTTAAAAAAAAATCTGAATTGTAAAATTACGGAGAAAAATTAAGATAACAGCATATTTTTGGTCTTCAATTTGAAAATGTGTGAATGCAGCTGGTCGGAGGATAATGGTATTCAAATTGCCGATTTCCAAAATTTTTATGAAGATATGCAATGGCCAACCGACATGTACTCACCTGCGCATATAAAAAGAAGAAGATTTCTAATTCATATGTTTACCTTGATGAAATATTTTTGTTTTTGTTCAATGAATGTATGTGTGTTTTTTAATTTGTAATCTAAATAAACAGATAAAAATGTAACGAAATGTTCTTATTGTTCCTTTATAATAAAAAGTTTTCGTTGAAAATGTTGCTTAATTTTATTAAAATTTTTAAGTTCTTAAATTAATCTTCAAAGGGGTTAATCTTATCTTATAATGCAAATATTTAATTTATAGATTATTTGCGTGTTTCAACCAATTACATACACTTAAGATACCATTTTGCTACTAAAGCCACGAAAATTCAAAAATAATTTTCGAAAAGGACTCATCTCCGGAAACTATATATACAATTAACTGATAAAAAATAGCATATTTGTGTATTTGTTATCCAGTTATTGAGCAAAAAACATGAAAAATGGGTAAAACATTTAAAAAAAAAATGGGCTTTTTTGCGATTTTTAAGGCACTTTTATCGAGTAGGTATGTTCCGCTTTTTTTTCTCCTACTCAATATCTACAATTTTGCTTTAGACACAAAAGAGATATTTCGTACGGTATACCAAGATATAGCTGTGTTAAAATAAAGAAAAAGTGATAAAAATCCAACTTGAGCTAAAAAAAAAATCGTATGCCCATTTAATAATTAATTAATTAATCATGCAGAACTTCTTATTTTTGGGGCTACTTTCACGTGCAATTCTCAGAATTGAGTCCCAAAATTATGTGTTGTACTGTGTAGTATTATAAATTTTCATTTTCCATTTGATGATGTACTTATAAACCAAATTCGATGATTCACATTTCAAGGTTTTATTAGAATTAAATTTAACAAATTAAACTTTGGTTTAAGATGTTATACCAAAATAATAAGGTTAAGTTTAATGCAAATAAAATCAAGAGATAATGGTGATATAATAAGCAAAATATAAACAAGTAAGAGTGCCATGTTCGGCTATGCTGAATCTTATATACCCTTCACAATGGTTGGGAAGGGACAGAAGTTTATATATGGGTAATTCCATAGTGTTGAACGTGACAGTAGTACGCATCAAAAATGCAATAACATTTTAAGCAACAAATATTTTTACATTCTTTTAATCCTTAAATTTTAGCACTAAGAAAGCACTGTTATCTATGCTAAAGTTTATGGAGGGCGCAATTCTAGGTCAAAGATAATGGCAAAAAAATAGCGGTTCGAACGTGAAAAAATAGAAGTAGTTTTTGTGGCCATGTATAAAAAGGCGTAATTCAGCGAAACCTGGCACAATTTTTTAGTCAAACTACTTTTAGATTTTTTCGTAGCAATGTAACATTTAAATGACTTTGGTTTGATTCCAAAATCTTCTGTATTTTTTTAGCCAAAATCTGTGTCGATACGTGACATTTCGAACGTGAAATTTTTTCCATAATAATTTCACTGAAGAATAATGATTGAAACAAAATAAAAATTTACCGTTAATCCGAATAACATATTTCTCTTCGAACTCTTCCTTAGATTACAGACCATGTAAGAAAATTTTTTTGGAATAATTTTTATCAAATATCACCCTTTTTAAGGAAGATAATATTAAAGAAAACATACAATAAAACATTCTCACAAATAAGAAATTACGTTTGTAAAACTTTGAAGTCTGCTTGTTCGTCTTACTGAACGAATTTATGGGGGAATTTATAAAATTAGTAAAATCTAAATATTTCTCTATAACAAAATCAAAAAAGAATATGCTTTTAATAACTTTTAAATTTTCGGTCACAGTGGACCTTTAGAAAGAAATGCACATATACTAGTGTTCGCCTAATGGTCAAAATTTTTATGTACATATGAAGAAAACAAAGTACATCTAAGCATATATGAATTTACATGTTTCGAGCATTTATTTTTTCCATCTTAGTGGATCGATTTGGCGAGGTATCAACCTCCGGTTCATATTTTATCTTCCACGTGAGTTTATTTAATTTCGTAAGTTCAATATTAAAAATATCAGATGGAAAATATCAATTGGAAAACAAAAAAGTATCAAATTCCTCCTTTATAGATTATCTTTCGCTCAGAACATTGCGTGTTTAATTTTATTTTTCTATGTCTATATTAATGTTAACGAAATATTAACGAAAATTAATCAAAGTACCAGATGTTGAACAAAAAAGCTCCCCTTACATATTATTCACTCAGGACCATGCATGTTTAATTTTATCTTTATAGGTCGAATATTGCATTAAAAAGGAATCTATGCAGCGCTTCGTTGGATCAATGAAACCTGTTTCATTAAAATATTTTTTTAATGAAACATTACATTAGATCTATGAATGTTATTCATTGGATGAATTCTTTCAAAAAAGTAAAAAAAAATTTTTTTTTTATTTTTTTTTAATTTTTTTGAATTTTTTTTTTTTAATCAAAGTTGTTCTTATTTAACTTTTTTTTTTAACCAGAGTCGCTGGCGGGAATCGATCTCGCAAACCTCGGCGCTGATAGACTTTTTTTATTTTATTTTTTTTTTAAATTTTTTTTTTTTTAATCAAAGTTGTTCTTATTCAACTTTTTTTTTTAACCGGAGTCGCTGGCGGGAATCGATCCCGCAACCTCGGCGCTAATATTATAGAAAATTTTAAAATTATCACATGCAGCACATTAAAGTAAAAGAAATAAATTTAATTTCCCGTATTTATATAGTCGAAATATTCGAAAACCGGTTTCTAAAAAATGTCGAATAATCGACCACCCTATTTTTTAATTATTTGATAATTGAAAAATACAAATTTTGTATTTATGTGTTCTGCATAAGTGTTAGTAGCAAATTTGAACGCTTATAACTCTGAAAATATTGAACAGATTTTAATAAAATATATATGTATTGTGCACTTCTGTAAGTAAATACTTTTCAAATGGTGTATATTTTGTTTAAATCGGTTAGCAAACAAAGGAGGAAAGTGTTCTTAACTGTTTTATTTATATTTAATTTCTGGGCCCTTGAGTAATTTGAAGTCGATTAAGATATGTCCACATGTCTGTCTGTCGGCCTGTTGAAAACACGTCTATGCAGTTTGAACCCTAAAAACACATAAAAACAGATATTTTTGTTACAAAAACTAACATAAATTGGAGACAGAATACACCGATTTCTATAAAATTTTTCAGAAATTTGTTTTATATGACTGAAAATCACACTACAAAATTTTGTGCAGATTTGTCCATAATTTACGATTAAACCTACTATCGAAAAATACTTAAGTACGTCTAAAATCATAACTGATCATAGGTTCAAAAGATTAGAAATCACTCTACAAAATTTCTTGAAGATCGGTCCATATTACCATAGGCCACATATAAACCTTCTATTGGAAAAAAATTTAGTACGCCTAAAACCATTAGTGATTTATTTATTTGGTCTGTAATAGTTCTATAAGATTGGAAATCACTTTGACAAATTTCGTGAAGATCGGTGCATAATTTACCATTGGCCGCATATAAAGCGGCCTTTCGAAAAGCAATTTAAGAAGCATTAAATTCTAAAAAAAATATTTAAACTGTATTGTATTTGGTATATTTAAGGTTTTCTAATACTTTAATTCATTCTACGAAATTTTAGAATCCCCTCCTGAAAATCACTTGAATACGCTTAATAATATTTCTGAAACAAATCATGATATTTTAATTAAATTAGACAACGAATTTTAATTCTCTGAGGTCAGGTTTTATTAAGATCGGCTTAGAATTAATAGATCCCATATAAAGCCAACTCCTGAAATATTCGGAGTCTCCGTGGAGGGTACTCAAGATTCGGCCTACTGGTTAGCATCTGTATTTATTTAATATTATAATTGTTAATTATATCATTAAAAAATTCATTTGTAGTTAATTTTAAAATAATTCTAAAAAGGCGTAGTGTGCAAAAATACAAAAAAAAAAAGAAAAATGAAGCCGAGCCAAAATTATTACATTTCTTTCGCATAAAACTAGATATAAAATTGTTAGAGTTAAAAAATTATATTTAAAAAAAATATAAATGACAATGTGATCAGTATGTTTAATATAGTTTTTTAACACAAAAACAACAATTTTCTATTAAACTTATTTATTATTTTTTAAACTAGAAAAGAACAAAGAAAATAGTAGCGAAAACAACAACCGTGTTGGAGTTTTTAAAATTGAAATATAGAAAAGTGTAAGGAAAACGACAGTAATATGCATGTTTTGCATAACTTTAATAAATAAAAGTAAACAAGATACAAATTGTAAGCATATACATACTATATAGATTAATTACTTAATTAACAAATTGGATATTTCACTTTTAAAACTTTTGTATTTTTCAATTTCTTTAATTGTATGTTTGTATTTGTACTTATTTTTTTTAAATACATCTAAAATTTTTACAATAGGATACTATTATAAATTTTTTTTTAATTATAAAATCTACAAATATCTGGATAAAGAGAAAATTTTGTAATTATCTGTTTGCTTTTTTATATAAATTTACCGCAAAACAAAGTTTAGTTACTGTTTTAATTAAAATAATAATCAGAAAAAGATAAAAAAACCAAATTAATTAAAATTTATAAATAACATTTAATATGGAGCTCTAATATGTATGGCGTTATAAAGCATTTAAAAAATATATTCTCAAAATTCCTATACTACGCGTACACTGAGTTCCATATGAACTCGATTCTGTAAGAATCTTTATTCTAAAACCTTAAAGAATACAAAACAAAAAAATTATGTATGTACATATATAGATGCAATTGTAATTAGCCCAATTTATTACATTTATTATATTTATTTTTAGCATTTTTCGTTACTTTCATTTCATATATTTATGTGTTTTTAAACTCTCAATCATATCTGAATTAACCTTTATATATACAAATTTATGTATGTTTGTTCATTTGTTTATACACTTTTTATGTATGTATGGATGTATACATATACCAACCATTGCTTATTTCAATTTATATATTATCATGTACATATATATAATATGTATGTATATGTACTTGCATATACATATATAAATCATAAGGAAGATGTACATTAGTAAAAAGAAATTATATGTAGTTCATGGTTAATTGATTTAAGTATTATTGTTGTTGTATATTTTTGTATTTAATTGTAGATATTGTAATAAGCCAAGTTCTTAAATAAAACAGACAGGCAGCTTTTTAATGTGCAAAACACACACAATGGCAAATAACATTGTGTTTTTCAAATGAGTAGTAACACTAAAAACTATTTTATGAAAAGAAATTTAATACATACATAATAATAACTATAATACGAAGGGATACTCACAGTTTATGCAACGAAATCCTATATACGATGTTATTAACTTTATTTGGAAAAAAAAAAATTATAGAAAAAGGGATTTAAATATGGAAATTTGAGAACATGTAAAACTAAAGGGGAGCTGTTGGCATCACTACAGTAAGTTTAGTCGTAAGTTTTTATTTACAGATACAACATCTTTTGGCACAGGCGTTCTCACCGATATTTCTTACGAATTATTTAAGAAGTTTATATACTAAGAATATTTCTCCTACAAAAAGAAATAGTCAAACAGATGGACCATATCATAACCTCTAAACTGAATAAATATGAAAATCTTGTGAGCCCCATAAAAACAAAATTAATAAAAAAATTGGTATATGCATAGCGGGTCGCCTTGCACACAAAATAAGTTTTTCCAGTCACCTCCTAGAATGAAAGAAACGTCAAGAAATTTCTAAAAGAGGAAAACAGTTTGTTTTCCGCGCCCCAAAATACAGCACTTCTTGTTTTTTATATATAGCGCCACCATTAAAAGTTCGACTTAAACTTATCTTAAATCATTGTTAAGCTACGATAAGATCGGACTTTTAAACAAAAAGTGCTGTATATTAGGGTGTGGCTATGACTTTTTTTAAAGCTCTAGAAACTTCATTGATGTTCTTTTATTTTAGGGCGTGGCTGGTGTAAATTTCATTTATTTTGCATTGGGATCGACCTCGTTTAATGTGCATGTAAGTGAAAAAGAAAAAAGGGGCTCAAATTTTAGGCGTGTCATACAAGTAAGTACATTAAAAGGTATACATACTTAGTTTTAGAAGGACATATGTGGCGCACAGAATTTGATATCGGATAAAAAAGCAAAAATATAGCTATAGTCAAGCCATTAAAAAGGATATACGATATGTTAAAATCGGTCTTAAAATGACGGCGCCATGTATAACATAAAAAAAGCCCTGTATTTTGGGGCATTGCAAAAAACATCATTACAGATGTTTACAAATTTTGATAAACATTTTCGTTTACAAAATGTTAAAGTTGTTTCTTAAGTTAATTGGAACGCTGAAAACGAATCTATGCTCTGTTTTTTTCGTCAGCTCTAGTTTTTGCGATATAGCGTTATGTTAAAAATAAAGGCACCCATTCTAGCATAACTTGAGAATTATTTTCCCTATTCAGAAATCCGACAACAAAATTATCTGTGGACCAAAAAAATAAAATTTGTCAAAAAAATTAACAAAAAAAAAAAAAATATTTTTTGTCTCAAGTTTTTACGATATCTCTGAAACCAATGTGCAAATTTACACGTCTTAAAGATAATTTTGTTGTCGAATTTTGAATTTTCTAGTTATGCTTGAAAATCTGTATAACATATAAGTTACGCGCAATTTCTGGTTAATTATTCAACACATCTACAAAACTCTCTATATTGCCTGGCAGTTCACTTAAAAAAAACCTTTGTTTTCAGTGACGGCTAACGGTGATGTACTGTAATCATGTGGTTTTGGCGAAAAACGTACGAATGAAAATGCCAGACTGATCTAAAAAAAACTTTGTGTTGCGATAGAATGTGAGTATCCCAAGTATTTAATGATAAGAAAAAACTACATATTAGAAAAGTATTAACTAAAGTATTGTTTTTGTTATTTTGCAAAATTGTAAATTAATGTAATATTTGTAATGAAAAATATAAAAGCGGACAATAGAAACATCCTCTGACACAATCAACAATCAAATTATTACTATTAGATTAAATATATTATTAGTATTTAGAACCCATACATATCAATTTAATTTAATTAAATTTTATTCTATCAAATAAAGCACACACACAAATTAGGCTCCTTAAAAATTGTTAATTACAAAAAAGAAGAATAATTATAAAACAAATGAAAGAAAGGACAACACAAGTTTTGTATTAATACGTGTTGAATAGAAGAAAAATTAAAAGAAAGTGTTTAAGCAGTGACCAAATTGCGGCATTCGATATCGATAAAAATTTCCATTTAAATGAATTGTAACTTCATTCGATATTGAATGCCATAATTTGGCCCCTGGTTTTATTTTTAAAAGATTTTTTTTTTAATAAAATCGAAGCAACTTATCAAAAAAAACTCTATTTTAATAAATATTTCATATAAAAAATATTCATTAAATTAATGAACACTCGATTCAGAATCTGTCTTAAAATAGAGTTCCATATTGAGATTTTTATTAGTTTTACTCAAGGTTGGCAAACGAAACATATCGGTATCGGTTGTGAATTATTTTCACAGAAAAAAATAAAAATTGATTTCAATCAAAAAATTTGTGATATTAATTAAGAAATTAATTAAATTTGCACCAGTAATTAAATTTTTAATTAAAACTGATTATATTTTTGATTAATGCTTTAATTGGTGAAAAAATTTGGAGAATTTTTTCTGTGTTTATTCCCGTATCGGTACTTCTGTTATATCGGTTTCGGTATAAAGGTACAAAAACTTTTATACTGGTATTCATCGATTTTAAAATTTAATAAAGCAAACGAAACAAAAATGTTACAGAATTACTTAGATTATCCTTTTATAATTTTGGGAATTATCAAAGGGTATTTTTCTGCTAAAAATTAGTATAATAACAAAATCGTTAGATTGAAAATCGTATATTTCCGCATTCGCTTTTTTTAATAAAAAAGCACAAAAAAATCTGGAAGTTTGGTAATAAAAGTTTCACAATTCCCTTAAAAAAACTATATATTATATTTTAAAATTTTTTGAAAATTTAATATGAAGGGATCATATCAAGAATATTTCCCCTTTTGATATTACATCCTCCGGGGTAAATCAGGTGCAGCCAATACCTGGGTTTCGGACAAAATTAAAAACTTGACAGATCTCTTGACCAGAGATCCTATCTGCTTCCAGTAGCCTCCGGTGTGCAGGCAACGGACTGAATTTTGGTTGAAGCTCCAGCTTCTAAACATGGGCGGATTTATAATTATGCTGCATTATATATACTCAAATTACTACCTGGGTGTGATGGTACTTCTCACACTCAGGGGCGATAAACGCATAGTTTATCACCAATGTGGATTAAACTAACCATGAGATTAGGCCAAATGGCAGGTGCGCATAAAAATCATTTCACAAAAAATCAAAAAGCAATAACGCTGCAGCCGTAGTAAACAAACATATTTTCACTTAGCCCAAGTGTTAACAATATGTAAATTTAACTTGTCTTTACTTCTTGGAAATTATTTATTATTTTTAAATACAGGAACGTTAATACTGGTATAAAGAAAAACGGTATCGGTATTTAGCGCAAATTATACTTTCGGTATCGGCATTGATGCCGCTATTTAATTTTAAACGGGTTAAAAGCGGTTTAGGTTGCCAACCTTAGTTTTTTATTTAACTAAGCGTAGATTTCAAAACAATACAAATGATCTTTACTTAAATTAACAAGTTTAAAATGTACAAAACGTATTTTTTAAAGCTTAAATAATATGCAAGAAAAGCACTATTCAGACTGATAATTTAATTATTATGTTTATGAAAGAAACTTGTAATTTTTTAAAAGGCTAGAATATTCTCCAAATTTTTTTTAAAATTTTTTATTATGCGTTTATTTTAACTACATCATTTTGTAGATCCTAATTGGATTTTCTAATAAATTGACGACATCTTGCGTTTAAGATTGTGTTTATCACATATGCTTGATAAGAAATGTGCATTATGCGGCCCATACACTTGCAATATAATTGCTAATATTTTCGTATTGTACAATTATATCGCCAATGTGTATGTTATATTAGAAGGTGGCACAATATATTGGCAACAATCAAAATAATTTTGATTTTTATTGCTCAACGGAAAAAAGTGCGATATACTGTGAAATGGGGTGTAAAATACTTTTAGGTTTTTTTTTAATAAAAGTTGCGCCATATTTGACTGAAATCATTGTGCAACTTTTTGTATGATATAGGGCCAAATTTTAATAATATGGGGAATAACATATGCAATAATATTGTATAATGAATGGGGCCTTTTAGTTTAAGCACTTGGGTTGCCAGTTTTTTCAGAAGGCAGGACAAATTTAATATCATTCAAAACAAAATAAAACGTTTCTACTTTTAAAATTTCTTTATTTAAAAAGTATTAAAAATCTCATAAAAAAATTAGAAATGTTTAAACATACATATCGTCGGATTAATATGTAAACCTGCTAACGCCCTTTCACCACATTTTACAGGAGAGACAAACAACTTTTTAAATTTTATTATTCCAGCGTGAGAGGAAAACCGAAAATATACGCCCATGTTCTGAAAAGTGCAAAACGCTTAAAATTTGCGTTTTCAATTTGAAAACGCCAAACAGGTGTTCTAAAAAACGAAAACGCTAGAAATTTGGCGTTTTCAAACCGCTAGTGTATACTTAAGCGATCTGGTCTATTTTATTAAAACTGCTCTTTAAAGAGGAAAGGAAATGGCCCACAATTTCAATTTAATATGTTTTCTTTTTATTTAAGGAAAAACTTGTAACATTTTTTCACGATTTTAATTAAAAAAATGCAATATAAAAATTTGCTTTAGTTTGTCAATTGTTTGTCGCAGTAGTTTACTTATGAACATGTAAGAACGCTGTAGGCATTTTAATTATAAATTTATTTCACAGAACTAATTTGTAAATTATTTGTTTGTTTACGTTTTTTTATAATAAAACATAAGTTTTCTTTGCTCAAACACAACTTCGAAAAAAAGCAAAACGCTAGCAAATCGCCTGGTTTTCAGAACATGCTGAAATGCGTTTTGCGTTTTTCAAATCGTTAAGCTTATTTGAAAACGCTGCGTTTTCCAGAACATGGACGATAGTTGGTTTTACACACTTCAAGACTCAAATTGAAGAGGAACTCCATGCTGGTCGACAAGGCGTATCGTTCTCTACCAGACGGCATCAAAATTTCAATTTACTTAAAAAGTGGATTTAGCATGTATGCATGTAGTATAAATCTATATCTGTGACAATAGGAAAAAAGTGTTTTAGTCTATTTTTTTTTTTTTGTTTCGAATGAAAGCCATTTTAAACTTCAAGATTATTTTTGAAAATATATTGTTAATCTAATTAAATCAACACTTCTCTTCGGTTATAGTTTTTTTAAACTCAATTTTTGCTAAAGTCGACTTAAGCACTTTTTCTTTTTGCCACAGATATATACGAATACGGTTGTACAATGTACAAATATGGTGCAAAATATCAAAATTTTTAATACAATTTCTGAAAATTAACAAAATATATTATGTATTTTATTTTGACTCGTATTTTTTACAAAATTATTTCTTTATTGCATACATTTTACATACATAAATTATAGTTCAGAATTTTGGTTAAGTATTTAGAATACCAAACAAATAATTTCGAATCATATGTAGATTTAAAGAAAAATATTTTTTTCTTTAAAAATACGCAGTATAATATTTAAATCATAGTTTCAGTTAACAAAAATGATACAACTTAAATATGTAAGTGTTTTGTCATTCACTGGAAAGTTTTGT
Source organism: Pollenia griseotomentosa (assembly GCA_963931875.1). NCBI lineage: Eukaryota > Metazoa > Arthropoda > Insecta > Diptera > Polleniidae > Pollenia > Pollenia griseotomentosa. The sequence goes on along the minus strand of OZ007560.1, from coordinate 253,871,507 downwards.
TATTCACTGAAAAGCGGGATTTTTAAATCCTAGGCAAAAATTAAGCCATAGACAAGCCATGAGTAATTATATGCAATATGTTATGATAGGACTAAAAATGGTGACGCAGTGTATAAAAAACTAAAAAATATATATTTGAAACTGTGGTTAACTCATCTTTAATCTTAGGGGATGACTGGTTCAATTATTTTTTTTGAGGACCGAACCAAAATTTAATGCCATAACTTCTTTATAATTGTTGGTATTGACATATGAATTCGCATCAATGTTGTGCTGGTAGGTACCATATAAACGCCCTTCCAAAGAATACTTAAAGGCAAAGAAATCACAAATAGATGAAGACATCTTAATAATATTCGGCACAAAGAACTTTTACATGAATCCTGACTTTAAAACATAACATGGGTCCCAAATAGGGCACACTCTCGAAAAATTTTCTTTATATTTTGTGGTGTAGGGAATATGTCCAGGCTTGACCGACTATACTTTCTAACTGGTTTTTTGACCGATCATTAGATAGAGTTATGCTAGCTATCCTTTTTTATTGAAAAATACTATGTATTTTGTTTTTGTAAAAAGTTAGAGTGAATGTCAAAAATATTTGTTGAAAATACAAACAAGGAAATTTTTTTTATATATGTATAAAATATACACAATTGCTTTAGAAAGTAAATCTTGTTCCTCTATTGCAAATTATTTGTGGCTCCACTTATTTCTTACGCATTTTTAATTTGTTGTGTTTATAATTTATATTCACTTTTTTATTTTATAAAATTTAAATAAGTTTTTTTCCAAGTATTTAAATTTTTATTGAATTTTAAATTTGAAATAATTTTTTTAACAAAATGTAAACAAAGCTTGACATTCAGTATAAACCAAGGCGAAATCATACAGGTGACCGCATCATAGCTATACCTTTTTTAAAAAAATACTATGTATTTTGTTTTTGTAAACAGTTAGAGTGAATGTCAAAATTAATTGCTTATAAAATATACACAATTGCTTTAGAAGGTAAATTTTTGTCCTGTATTGCAAATTTATTGTGGCTTCATTTAATCCTTTCGCCTTTTAAAATCCTTGTGTTTATATTTTATGTCCACTTTTTTGTTTTATTACATTAAAATAAGTTTTTTTTCAAGAATTTATATTTTTATTGAATTTTGAATTTTAACAAATTTTTTCATAATATGTAAACAACGCTTGACATTCAGTATACACACAAGGAAATAAACATTAAACAGATGACTCGAAAATGTCACCTTTATGAATTCGCCTTGGTATACTCACAAAAAAATTAACAATAAACAGATGACTCGAAAATGTCACCTGTATGAATTCGCCTTGGTTGTTAGTTTTATTAGAAAGTTAAACTGTTATCTATACTCGATATCAATTTATGGAAAATGAAATTCTAATTCAATTTCAAGAGTTGAAATAAACGCACTATAATAATATTTAAAATTTTTAATATTAAACATAAAATGGCAACAATGTTTCTACTAAAAAAATACAAAAAAGGTAGACAATATTTATTTAAAGTAAAAATAATAAATAAAACAGGATAACCTTATTAACATGCTTTATATTGAAAGCGTTCGAATAATGAAAATAATTTACACGACAAGTGTAATTTTACATACAATGTAATTTAAATATTCATTAATAATGTTGCACTTAAAACAAATGTTGTTAAAGATTCTAATGTTTAAAAAAACAAAAATTTTTAAATTAAAACATTGATTTATATTAAAAAAAAAGATTTACTTATTGTAGTTAGTAAGTATAAACTTATCTTATTTTTATTTTTTAAAAATTGTATTGAAACAAAATATTATATATTTACTACAGAATAAAAGATTAAGAGTTAGAAAAAAATATTTGTGCTTTTCATGCAAATTCTTTTAAATTCACAGTCTCTTTTATGTTTAATTAAAATTTATTTTAACTATTAATGACATGTATTGTTTAGAAATACTACAAAATTAATAATTTACTTTTTTTTTCTTCAGCTATTATTAATTTATTTTCAAGGTGTACAACAATTAAAAAAATTAATTTGTCTATTTATTATTTTGTTTTATTATTTATATATTTTTTGGATCTTTAGTTAATTTCAAACGTATAATACAAGTATTTAGATGCTGATTCATGGAAAACATCAACAAAACATAAATGTAAAAGTTAAGATTTGTTTATAACAAATAATTAAATTTATTAATGTGTAGAAACAGAATAAATTTAAAAGAAAAGAAAAAAAAAACATAAGTAGTGAATATTTGCAATGAAATTTTGTGAGAATTATTTTGTGGAAATGAAGCAAATATACATCAAAATTAGTAGTAAATGATTGAATTGATTGATTGATTTTAATTATTTAAATGTTTAATTTTCATTTCCATTATTTTACTACTTCTGTCTGCTCTACAACTACACCATTTGCAAATTTTAATTTCTCATTTAAGTAAAGGAATTAAGCATTTTTTTCGAAAACCAAATAAATGAACATGCATTTTGAAGATATCATAATATGAGGAACGACAGACAACTTAAAGGTGCCTTGTCTAAATTATTTTTTTAAAAAAGACTTTGTGACATGCCTGTAGTTATTTGTTAGAGACAGGTACATATTTTTAAAATCTTCTTAATTTTTCTATATTAAGACTAATATAAGAGAAATAGCCGAAGGATCGAAATATATTTAATATTATTGTGATTAAGAATCTATTATGAATAAAATGTATTAAACAATTCTTAACGTTTGCAGTTGCTGCTTTTTCAATAAATTATTATTATTTTTTTTTAATAAACACATTTAAAACACAATTAACATAATGAAACATTTAAAAATTATGAAAATTAAATAGGAAATATTATAAAAATTTGTATAAAGGCAAATGTACATATTTGTTAAAATTTGTGAAATAAAATTGAAAATGGTGTAGTTTAATGAGTAGCAGCTACATATAAAACAACATTTATTGTCAAGAAATATTATGTTAATGATGATGCTCTTTCTTTCAATTAATTAAGTTTATATTTTTGTTACAAAATTCACCCTTTAACCTAAAGCGTGGATTAATTTAAAAGATATAGTTTTTTGTTCTTTATTTGGGATTTAGGGATAATAGGAGGAAGAGGGATCTTAGACGAGAATTTAATGGTTTTACTTAATTTTTAAGTAAAAATTTTTATACTTAATAAAATTATAGTAATCATAATAATAATAATAATAATATTAAGATATAAAAATTGAAATAAACATTTCTTACCCAAGTGAATTCCAAGAGTCCAGATTGTTATTATTTGTATTATCCTTGTTATTGTACCAGGGAGCACCGGAATTATTGCCATTCCCCATATTCAAATTATTATTGTTCCCATGATTTAAGCGCAAATTATTATTGTTGTGCAGTTGTTGTTGCTGCTGTTGGTGTTGTTGTTGCTGTTGATATGAGTGAGGCTGATGCGGTGAAAATAGCACACGCCCCCGATGATTTCTCGATGTAGATGGTCTACGGGTAGTACCCGTGTGATTTGAATTAATCATGACTTTATTGTTGTTGCTGAATTAACCGGCAATCGGACTTTATTTTGATGTCTCTTTATGTTCCTTTTTTTACAATTTAAAAGGATTATTTAGATTCTTTAAAACGTTTTGTTTGATCTTTTAAATTTGTTACTTTTTCTTTATTCTTAGTTGAGGTAAGTTTTTTGAGAGTGTATAAAACTGTAAAATTATAAAAAAAAATATATTTTTGGGAAATAAGTTTGGGTTAATTTAAAATATTTTTTTCATTATATGAAAGATTTACGGCCAATTTCACCAAGTTCAGTTATAACTGTCAAAACGTATTGTTAACTGGAAGTTAAAGTAATAGTTCGTTTTAACTGTACTTGGTGAAATTGGCCGTTAAAGAGTTAAAAAAAAACATTTAGACTAATAAAAAGCACTATTCATAGAGAGGCTTAGAATTTTGTATTTCCGATATGACTTTGGTAACAACAACATTGTCTATATTTAATAGCAGTGTTGATGCAGAAATGCACAGAGAGGGGGGGTGGATTTTTAAAGTTAAAAGCGTTCAGACTTGAGTTTATTAAGGAAAATTCGATAGCAGGCAGAATTATAGTCGAGTATAATTAAAATCCTATATGTTTCTAAAAAAAAAGGAGGTCGCCTAAGATTGTTCCGGTCTCTAATTCCTTAATTCTGATTTGAGTGGAAAGGTCGCCAGTTACAGCTACAAGCACTTTAATTTTAAAATTTTTAAAAATTAAATCCAATTTGAAACATCACAAAAATTCAATTCTTTAAAAATCCCTGGCCAAAAATCTACTTTCATTTTACGTCGGAGTCATTTACGCTAGAACTCTGTTGATTGAAAAAGCAAATATCTTTGTGCAAAGCATTTAAATTGTTTAAACAAAAAGGCATAATGAAAATTGAAAAACTCGTATGAAATACATAATTCTTTTGTGATTTATTTCTAAATTACGACTCTAAACCAGTAAAATGTAACCAACCAGAAACACATTCATGGGGTTATTTTTTTTTATTAAGTATTATTTAAAATGAACATGCAAATTATAAGCAAATAATCATCACAATTACAATTTATACTTACATTCATGAATATATTTGTTTAAGTTGCTTTTATTATTAAATCATCTAAAACTATTTTCCAAAAAAAAGAACATAACTAATGAAATTTAAGAATGAATTGCGTGCACGTTTAATAAAAAATACCAAAATAAAAATAATAAATATTTATTTTTTTTTAATTTAACCACCAGGACAAACGAATTATTCAAGTGTAAAATTTAAAAAATGAACAAATAAAAAATATATATATTTTTTTTTACCAAAATAAGGAAAATGTGTTTTATTCAAGGATAACAAAAATATGACAAATGACTTTTAAGTAAAAGAAGTAAAGGAAAAGAGGAGCAATTTGATACACAGACACACATTTATATTCAGAGAAAGTAGCAACAACATTCGTAAAAGAAAAGTAAAACAACCAAAAAATTTATGGTTTTTTTTAATTTATTAAATATATATTTCAACCATTAAGATTTCTTATTATTTAACATTAAGCTTAATAAATATAAATGTAATAAATGGTAAAATACAAAAAGTACAATTTGCTTCAAAATTTTTTTAATATGGAGCGAAACTTAAAAAATGAGTACAATTAATTGTTAAGACTAGTGAGAAACACAAAAGTAAAGGCCTAACTATAATGTGCATAAGCTAACTTAAGCAACTTAACGTATACCATTAAATCATAAATATGTGTCAAAACATATCGAATGTTAGGCCCAGAACGGTGAAATGCAACTGCAACTTCTAGTTATGTTTGAGTTTCATATGAATTTATGCCATAGACTCCTTTAAGAGTCCGCACATGGCGCGACCATTTTGAGATCAGTTTGAAACGCATTGGAAGTCAGTTGCATTGAAACCGGTTAGCAGGAAATTCGTGTTTGCGTTTTATCTGTTCTTAAAGAAAACCGAAATGTTTGTGATAATTTAATAACATTTTGGTACAATTTAGGTTGCAGAGTTTGTGGAAAACGATTGAAACTGGTTTCAAGCCCATAATCACATACGAATTTCGTTGTAGTTACGTTTCACCGTCTGTTATGGGACTAAGAAAACCTTTGTAAAGTTATATAAACTGTCATTTGCTTAAGCAATACATACTTAATCGTCCGCTCGAATTAATTTTACTTATGGGATTTTGACAGTCGTTATCGAGAGTTTTTAGTCGCAAGCAAAACCACTACCGAGTTACACTTTTTTTGTAAACAAAACATAAAAAAAGGAAATGCAAGATTCGACAAAAAGTATATTGCCGAACTCTTATTCTCTAAAATCATAATTAAGTGCCTCCTTTGACAAAAGAAAACGTTTTGTAAAGCTTAAAAAAATTTTTTAAAGCTTAAAAAAAATTTTAAGTCGAATAAGTCGTAAAAATTTTACATATGTAGTATGCATTTATATATCGATGACTTAATATAAAAAAAAGACGTAACTAAAAAAATTACTATTCACTTTTTTGAATGGAAAACATGGTACAATAAGGTACAAGCATCTGGGTTAGTAATACACAACCATCCGACAAAATGTGGGCGAGGTTGGAGAAGTGGTCGTGGCACGAAATAGATTTATTTATATCTTAAGATAGAATTTAGAATTTATATAAATTTCAGTTCTTATCGCGCCATGGCGAAGGTTATAAACGATTCGGCAATGCCGAATATAGCACTCTTGCTTGTTTTATTTTGTTTTTTAATAGAGAGGCCATTCTTTAATTTTTGACAGTAGCTTAAGCTAGCTCATGCATTTTTTAGTTGGGACTTAAGGGCCAAATACACTTGTCAAATGCTTGTCCAGCCGGCGAACTAAAATTAAAAATATTTAAAAATTTGGATTAAAAACCATAAATAGTTCAACAAAATAACCACAATACTAATAATTGTTAAAGCTAAGGCACGAGATCTATGTGTAAATTTGTCCTTCAAGTTGTGCTGAAAAAGGTCAACAAGAAAAAGAGAGACAAAAATGAAAAAACAAAAAAATGTACTTTGGACTTCAAGAAGAATTCTTGACAAAAGTACGGAAAAAACAGAAGTAAGGAAAAACATGTAAAATCAATTAAAATGAATAATCATTCAAAAAAGCAAATTTCGATCTACCAAAGGTTAAAATACAATTTGGTTTAAGGATTGATGTTTGACTATTGACGTCAGCAGGTGTCGATGGCTGCGAGTGTAAGACGGCAAATCCATCTGAGGAGATCGAGTGGTTGCGATCGAAACATGTCATGGTAACCTGCCGGCCAGGGTTCGAGTTTTTGACTATTTTGCATTTTTTTTTTTTTAAACCCGTAATTTTTTAAATTAAGCCCTTTTAGTCCGTTTAAGCGTTTAGTGCCCCAAGAGTTGGTATCACTGTAAATAATACTGTTAATGATTTAACTGTTATTCAATTAATAGTACTCATTTTTATGGTTCTTTTCTCATAAGTATTTTAATTATTGCATGTAGTGTGTAAATGGTACAAATAATAGTACATATTTATATGTTTATAGTATTATATGAGTGTTAAAAAAACATTGTTTCTCGTTTAATGATTTTTATCATGTAAAGCATTTGTTTTATTTTGTTGGAGATCACAGCTTAATTAATTAAAAAATGGTTATTTAATAAAAGCTTAATTAAAAAAAAAAATAAACAATAACAAGTTTTAAAACAAAAGGACCCATCTTGATTTATGCTAAAACTAAATTAGTCTTTGGTACAACAGTATATTTTGAAATAAATTTAATTTATAATGTCTACAGAACAGCAGTTATGATTTAAAGTACAAATATGTATGTATGTATCTAATGTAAATAAATAGTACAATATACGTTATTAGTTATAATTTTTCCTAAATAAGTATGTAGATAGAAACTATTTTTATTTTGTAAAATTAAGAACATACAAATATAAATCATAAAAGTTTTTGTGTTTAAATGCTTTTTTTATTAATTCAATATGCAGCCATTGATGAATGGAATGTACAAAAACTACTTGTATGTATATAAAATTAGTTTTTGTTTAAGATTTTTAAATTATTTTAATTGTTAAATTTGCTTTAAAATATGAACAATTAAATACGTTTTATAAAATTATAGGATATACAATTAGTTATAAAGAGTGCTAATAGAATCGCTTACGCTGAAAAAGTTTTTTTACAAAAAATTTTAAGAATTATTTTTTTTATTTTTCACACGAAACAAATAACTGAAATTCGTATGTTTGTATGTATGTATAAGTAAATATATTTTTAAAACATATTTCACTTAATTAATAATAACTAAACATTCGTTTTTTAAGCAAAATATTAATATTTTGTTTTCATTTTGTTTTTACCAGCCATCTTTGAAAAAAAGTTAAACAAATTAACAATGTTTCCAAATATAGATGACAAACCAACGTATCAATTTAACAATCAGTAGAAAAGTAAAGCATTATCGAAATGTTTTTATAGTTGAATAACTAAATAAGACCTTTAAAATTTAAAACGAAAATGTAGTTTTTTTGTATTTTTTTCAGTGCAAGCAAAAATCTATTTAAAACAACAAACCATTTAATGGAGGAAAATAAAAATTGTGCTAATTATAATGAGCCATTAGACAAAAGTTTTTTTAGGTATGTATTACTTTTTAAGAAAAAATAAAGATGGAAAAGAGCTTTAAAAAAAAATGTTATTTTTGTACATTATAATGCTTAAATACTACTTAAGCCTAGAGTACACGGAATGTGGAAAGCCACATGGGCATGTGGTTCTGATGTAATTACCAAGCCACAAATTCTATTAATTGTTGTATGATGACGTCAGAACCACGTTAGAGCCGCATGCCCATGAGGCTTTTCACATTCCGTGAACACTAGGCTATAGTTTTGTTTTTTATATAATATAATAATATTTGGTTAATTAAAAAAATATAATAAAAATGTATGCTTTTTTCACAAATAAGGTAATTAGCCGGTTTCCATTGAATTTTTATTTGTTTTCATTTATGTAAATATTAGAATTATTAATAATTTTAGGTATGTTATTAATACTACAGGTGGTTGTGGTGGTAGCAGTAGTGGTGTAGTAGTATATAGTAGTATTGGTACGAGTAGTAGTAAATTATAGCTGAAGTAGTGATAATAGGAGCTCGTTTATTCAATTTTTTTAATAAATAAAACATTTTACAATATATTGTTTTTTTTTTTTAATTTCCGATATTTTAATTATTTATAATGAGATGCAATAAAATAGGTGATTTAATTTAGACGAGTAAATTTTTTTAGTTAAATGTGTTTTACTTTTATCAAAATGGATTTTATAACAATCAGATATTAATACATATTGGGGTCTTTGAACAAAAACAAATGAAAACTCAGCGAAATCTTTATAAAGGCATAACAAAAAAACAAAAAATGTAAATATTTTTAAAGCTTGTCAAAAAGTTATGTTTAAACCTAAAAAACACACTCTGTTCACCCGATCGATTGAAATAAGCAGACACAAAACGCGCTTGATCAGCCGCACCCTTAGATAGCAGAAGCAATATAGTTATCCTTTTTAGAGGTTTTTATGAATTTTGGCATCGATATATTAGTGAATATTTTTGCATATTCGATCCTTTGCAGCATTGGTTGTATCTTACATTTTTTTTATTTATTATCATTTAGTAAAGTTTTAAGGTTGTATGGTACAATTAAGAACTATTATTGTTGGTCCAGAGACGGCAACAAGTTCTTGGCCACATTGTTTAACTAAATTTTATTACGTTACTTTATTTGAAAATTGTTAGTTGAATAAAAATAACAAATTTTTTTATTTTTATTTCACATACAACCTTGTATTAATAAGCCAGCGATAAGTTAAGCAAAAGCAAGTTGGGATTAAGATAAACCCTATTCCAAACTTATGTGTGTTACACATAGAAATATTATTAAAGACTCATAATCACTTCAATAATCGATCTAACGATGTATGTACGTCTGGCAGGCTAGTTGTCGGTACATGTGACTATGTAAATGACTAGAATCGGTTTATATTTCCCCTTGAATATCACCTTACCAAATTTTATTGAAACCGATCCATATTTGACCGTAGCTCCCTAACAAATAACAATTCTGAAAAAAAAGTTCAACTACCATAACTTCCTTTACATCAAATTTGTGGACCGTCCCTCAAATCACTTAAAGGCAAAAAAATCTTGGTTAATCGACACAAATAACTCTTATATGAATCAAAACCTCATAATATAACTGTGTTCGCGTTCAGTGTTGCCAATGAGGAATAAGGAAATTACACATGACTGTGCTCCAAATTACACATTTGAAGAAAAATTACACATATAAATCGAAAAAGTATTTTTGACAAAATGAAATCAACTTGCAAAACCTTATTGTCAAATATTAATGGAAAAGTAGAACTTAAATTAATTACACATGGGCTACCCATGCAAGTAAAAATTATACACAATATGTGTAATTACACATGGATTGGCAACACTGTTCTCGTGGGTCCATGACTGCCAATGTGTTCCAAATAAGGTGCACTCCCGCTAATTCGTCTGTAAATACTGTGGTCTCTGTTCAGGCTTTACCGACTATAATTTTTTACTTGATTGTTAAATGCAAATACAAATTATAAAATTTTTGAAGGTTTTATTTTTTAAAAAAAGATTTTTTTTTTTTTTTTGTTTCTTTATGGCACATTTTTAAATTTTACTGAATTTTTAATGAGCATAAAATACTTTTTTAGAGCAAAGTTCCGGTTTCAATGTTTGTTAAAAAAGGAAAACTAATTTTGGTAATAAAAAGTAGCAAACTTAGATTATTAGTTCAATAAAACTGTGAAATATAATAAATCTAAATAACTAAAAGTTTTTATTAGGATTGTACGATTTTCCAAATTTTCTTATTTTTCGCATTAAGAAAATAATTTGGTGAGGAATTAACTTGACCATTTCGAAATAAAAGCCAAATGAAAAGGTTTCCCTAACTTGTTTTAGTTAAAAAAAAATCAGGGGAATCCTTAAAATAAGTTAAATTCAAAGTAGGGACACTCGGTTATATGAAAAATTCATGTCATTTCAAAATTTCATAAACTGATAATAAAAACAAGACTAAAATAAAATCTAATTTTGAACAAAAAAAAAAATTAAAGTAATTGCCTTTAAAGAAATTTCGCTGAGTGCAATCGTTTTTTTTTTTTTTTTTTTTTTTTTTGTACAAAAACATAGTTTATAAATATAATCGTTTTGGTTTTTTAATAGAGCAGACATTTATAACATACAACATTAGATTGGCTTTGTTTCAAAATGTTTGTTTAATTATTATGTTTTTTTTATTATTTAATGTTTATTTTAAATGAAAAAATACTTAAAGATTATAGATTATGCTGCACGTTGCAAAAGAAAACATTTACCAAAACCACCAACTAAAATATATAACAAAAAGAACAATCTAAAATTAGATAAAAATAAATAAATTAAAAAAATAAATAGAAGGAAAGAAAGACAAAACAAGAATAAATGATGCTAATTAAACATTGATTACACTGTGCTAGTCGCAAATCTTAACAAGCTGGGCACCCTACTGTGAAGCTAATTCGATATGTACGCTGAATTCAATGGTGATAACCGTTTTTCAAAATTTTGCGCTCAAATTCACAATATTTGCGATTAAGAATTTTAATACTAAAGTACCTTAAAACGATATATCTTATACTTTTGAGATCACTGTTAAATTTAAATCAATCTTACTCTGTTAAATATAATTCCGCGTCAAATTTGTTTTTATTGAATATGTTTTTAGCCCCAAAATAATATAAAATTGTAAATTTTATTTGCGAAAATTTTTATAAGTTAACAAAAAATTGTTTAACAGATTTAAATTCAACAATGATTTAAAAGTTTAAAAAACATAGCTTTATGGTACTTTATAATTAACATTTTTACGAGCGCTAGATTCGAAAATGACTAGCACCATTGAAATCAGCGTTTTACCGGTAAGGTGCCTAGCTTGTTAAAAAAAGGTGTCAAATTCGAGCACAGTCTTATTAATTGTTAATAATTCAAATATTAATATTAAATTTATTTAATACATAAAAAAGCAATAATATTATTTTGTACAAGAAAAATAAACGCAATAATTTTTTTATTAAACTACAACATGGAAGAGCGTAGCAAGTGCGTAATATTTAAATATATGTATGTATGTATAACTCGTTTGCATAGAATAAATTAATTAGATATAATTAATATTTTAATAATGATTTTTGTTAATATGTTGTATTTTTCAAGATTTATTTTTATAATCACTTTTGGAACATATATTTTTTTTATTTAATTAAATGTGAAATAAACTACATCATATTACTTCATACTAAGTAAGACTTCCCCAACAACAAGTTTTTGGATTTCATAATATACTCGTTTATTTGAATAGATATTAATCAAAATACACAGAGAGAAATCTATTTGTATAAAATACAAACGTTTCTACCTATGTTCGTTATAGACTCTGAAATCATCCAACCGATCGGCTCCGAACCGGTTTCATTAAAAAGGCAATTTTGTGATGATGGTTTTAGGCTAGAAGTTTTTTCAAATTGTCATTTCTTTGACATTATTTTTGCGCGAATTAATAAAAAAAGTGTGTACATTCTATAGATTTAAGAATTTGAGTGGTAAGTTCCTAATGTTTTAACTAAAGGCTGTCGAGTGTGCAATACAGGATATCTATAATTAATAAAATTTCTTTTTGCATCAAACAGAACCATACCCAGGAAATTTTAAAAATGTATGTTGCTTTAGCTTGCACATCAACTTTTTTGAACTGTTCTTCTGCCGACGATATTAGTTATGTTCGCAAATAAATTCATTTCCATTTATTTCTTACAAGGAACATCAATAAAATAATTTATACCAGGCCATTGTATAATGAGTACAAGATAGGTTCATTAGGGAGAATTGTAATTTTTGCCCATGTCATGTTAAACTAATTTATTTCATTTTTGACGCTTGTTTTAATTTTTTCTTTATTTTCTTTTGTTTGACGTTATATGGGTTTTAAAATTGAGAACAAAATTTCTAATGACTATAGCTTGTACTTATTCTACCATGTATCAGGCGAGTTCATAATATAAAAGTTACTTTTTGGTTTTGTGTGTGTAATTTTGCTTCAAATGTGTAATTGGGACACAGGCAATACTGAATTTACCAGCATTACTTGAAAAAAACTACTTAATTTTTTAATCATGCGTTTGTGCTAGAGTTTCTACGCGGGAAAGAACTCCCGGGAATCCCGGGAAACATTTTTTAAATTAATCCCGGGAAATTTTTTTCGGGAATTTAAAATTTAATTTTTGAAATTTTTATTTGTTAGCATCGTTAAAATCAAAAAACGAGCATTAAAAATTTATTCTTTACTAAAACTACTAAATCTACCTACAAATCGGACCATTTTTCCCACGTCAACAAATCAACGGTCTCTTTAATTGCTGATGAAATGTCTAAAAAGCTTCTTGAAGTAGAAAATAACAATGTACACGATACACCATCACTAACACCAGATGAACCATCTACTATCTTTTAAGAACACCTTGAAAAGGCTATATACCAAATGCTAAAAAATAAATGTAAAGAAAATACAAAAGCCTGAAAATATTTTAAAAAAGAATTTGACGTCTGTAGAAAGCGAGAGTACGTTTTCGGTAGCAGGCAGTATACATATAAACAAGTATGTAAATATGAATGTTACAATTTATTTGGTTTTGTTTTGGTTTTCTGTAGTTTTAATTAAGGTACTTTGTTTAAACTGTTGTATATACATATATATATGTATATATATATATTCTTTTAAAAATAAAAAAACCTGTGTCTTGAACTCATTTAATGAAATCATTGCTTTATTCTAAAAATCCCGGGATTCCCGGGAAAAAGATTTTTTTTATTTCGTTTCCCGGGAATAGAAAAAGTACGGGAAATTAGAAACCCTAGTTTGTGCTAATGTTTGTATAACCTTAAAATATTGGTCCTAGACCCATTTTAAGTATACTGATTGACTCGGAATCACTCTTTGAATCGATCTAACGATGGCTGTCCGTCCAGCTGGATGATCATGTCATGACAAAATATTTTGCTGGTACTTTGTCTGGAATTTTTAAATTTTGAGTAACTTGGTTTATATACTATTTAAAAATCGGTCAGCTGCGAAGATGCGTCTTTAAGCGTGAACTGGAAGAATTACATAAAAAGATTTCATCGTTTAATGTTATCTAAAGGGACAAATAAACCACACAAGCAGTGAAACACACATATGAAAAAGCATGTTTAAATGAAAATTAAAAATGTTTTATATTCACGTTTGTTGTTGTCAAAACGCTTGCATAGTTTATTTGTTTTCTTAAATATTTTTTCATGTGTAATTTTTTTTTTTTTTATTTTATATTAAAAATATTATTTGTGAAGAAACTTGTGTCAAGTTTAATGAACTACATATTTTTTATTTTGTGCGCAACAATCAAAAATAAACAAAATTTTTGTTAAAGAATTTTAGGCGAAATGTTTTGTAGCAGCAGTCGGGCTACCAGATACATTTTTTCATTCTCTCCATATTTAAAAAAAATCCCCAAAATATCCCCTCTTAAGCCTGGTCCCCTGTTCAAGATTTCACGTGAAATGCTGTCAAAACTCATATGAAAAAAACTTGTGCGGAGCTTCTATGAAACAATATTGATAGAGTTATTCTCTGTTCAATTTGTGAAAAAGTTACGAAATGTTTCTAGCAACATTAATGTACAACTGCGAAATAATATAATATGCACTTATTTCACGTTGAATTTTAAGCATGGAAAAAAGTTTAAAGTTAATATCAAATGAGAAAGGAGAAACATACATAACACAATCGGTAACAGTTTTTTATCCATATTTACTTAAATTTACATTTAATTTTTTATTTAAAAAAATACTTTTAGTAAAATACACGTGGGTTTTGTTTTACTTACGCAAAACCATGTCGCATACTTTTAAAGATAAAAAACTTCAAATTGTGCAAACTCGCGAGTTAAGTAATATTGATGCATGTAAAATTTTTCTTATGAAATAATAGATGTTGCTGAACATTTTTCACAAATTGAAGCAGAGTACAGAAAAAAAATAAAGAAATCCTTTTAAACAAAATAGAACTTATAATGTTTAATCATATTTTTGTACAGTGTGGATAATTTTTTTCTTACAAAGATGCATTTTTATATTCATATTTACATTATTAAGCACAATAAAGGGAATTTCTATTTTTGTAAAATTCATTGTCAAAGTTATAAACCTTTGCCCAAAATCTCACTCATTTTAACTGAACGTAATTTTTCCAAATAATTATTCCAATTGGTAAAATAAATTTAATCCGCAAAATATCAGCTTATATATTTTTTTCAATTATATAATTTATAAAAAGGGAAAGCAAAGAATTTTGATCTTTAGGTAAATGCAAAAAATTCATTATATGTGAATACCAACTACTGGTAAACATATTTTGAAATATAAAACTAAAACTCTCATGCAAATTTTCTTAAAAAATGCAGTCACACTGAAAATCCAAGTTAAAACAATTTATATCGTTAATGATTAAAATCAAAGCAAATAAACGAATATATTGTGAAGCTTGTGTGCAACACAAATATAGGCACAAATGTTAGGAATGACAAGTGCATGTGATTAGGGCTAGATTAACGACATACTTAATTTTACGTGTGAAATTTCAGTTGGCTCATTTATTTTGCTTATGGACATTAAATTAAAAGCAATTTTACTTTTCCAAATAAGGAAAAGGAAAACTACAAATTTTAAAATATTTCCCCAAAAATCCTATTTTTTGTTTAATATCCGTAATGAAACCCCGTAACTCCAAATGAAAAGTTTTTAACAACAAAATTTATCCTTATTTGGGTTAAAGAACTCAAAATCTGGCAGCCCTGGTACAACAATAAACAAAAAGATTTAGACTTTGAAAACTCATCTCAGGGTCATTTGGTAATATTATTTTATTGTCTGTTATTTATTTTTATCATTAAAATAAATATATTTTTTAGCCAAATATCTTGCTTCATACAACAACAAGTTCTGAAAATTAAGAAAAATCATTATGATTTGCAATAATGGTCGCTAACGACATAATAATGTTTTCAAAAAAAACAGTCTTTTTACAGTAATAATAATGTTATTATTACCGCAACACAGTTTATCAAATAGAGATATTAAATAATAGTGTAGAAGTATTTTTTTTTTTTTTTTAATTTAAACTTTCGAGTTTACTTTACAATTTTTTTTTATTAAACTTTTTAAATTAACTGTTAAAGACTCGCAGTTGCATTAAATATGTATCAAATGCCAAAATGTTTTCAGTTGAGTCAAACTGGTCAGTTTTATTCAAAATAACATTCAAAGTTTTAATGTCAAGCGTTAATAATGCGACACACAAAAATCAACCTTAATAAAGATTTAACTTAAAAAAAATCATCTAAATATGTTGAATACATTTGTCTTTTAGTGTTTGTGACGGTAGGAAAAAACTTATTAAATTGTAATTTTTAAAATTTCAGTTTATATTTTAAGATTTGTACATTTTTAAACGTGGCCGTAAATTTATTTAAAAAAGATTTCGCGTTTAAAATGTTCAAAACTTTTTAGTTAAGTTTTTTTTCCTTTATCGAAACAAAACAAAATGGGAGTGTTTAAAATTTGCATATCCTGTAACTTTTTAATTTAACATGATGATTTGTTTAAATATATTTTTATAAATACACATGACTAAGTAAAAATATCGTCGAGTTTAAATATAAAATTTCGATTTTACTACTTTTAATTCAAAAAGGCACAAAAAACGTGCTGTAAATCTTTTTAAATTCCTCTTACAATGTAAGTACAAACACTTTTATTTGAACAGCTCAAAAACAATTTAAAAATCTCTTAAATAACAACTACAAATCTAATCCAAAACAAAAATTATTTCGTAATATTTTCGTAAAATTTTAAGGTCAAGATAATTAAGACTTTGTTTGGTAAACGTAAATTAAACGTTCGAAGAGGTCACAAGAGCATTTTATTTTTAAGACAAAGAATCAGCCTTAGGAGATGAAATAAAATAATTTCCATTCACAGGCGAAAGTTTTTTTATTTGTTTTTACTTTTTTATAGGTGTAATCACTTCAGGAATAACTTGAATTTTGTGCTCTTTTCCTCATTTTGTTTTTTTTTACATTTATTTTCATATGAATTTTAACTTGATTTTTTGGTAAGTTTTTTTATTTTTGGTTGTTATTTGGCTAATAGCGTTTTAAGTAGTTTAAACTAAAAAGATTCACTTAAAGTTGGCTATAAATGAAATCATACTCAAAATGAAAGTGAAATTTTTTGTTGACTAATATCAGCACTATACTCTCTTCACTACAAGAAAAAGAGGAGAAAATGAAAAAAATACACTTAAGTTGCTTTAATTTACAACACCTAACACTTATTTTTGTATCTATGGTGGTATAGGGTATTTAAGGAGGTGTTAATTTAATGTTAGTGGCAGAAGAAACCGTTAAGTTTTTTGTGTTTTTCTTTTATGTGCTTGTGCTGGTGTTTGTGAAGCAAAGTTTTTATGTTATTCCAAAATGTTGTACATATATAGGAATAATTATTGATCGTAGATCCCTCCCATTTTCAAAAATAACTTAAGTTTTAAAAAAATTATTTATTTACAAACCTAAATAAAATCCGCTTCATCTGAAGGTTCCCCCCAAGCGTTTTCGCGTCCATGGTTTTTATACCTTTCTTGCGTTCTATGTTTCTATGTAACCACAAATAAAAATAAAATTAAATTCGTTAAAATCAGCTGATTTGTTTGAACGTGCTTGTGAGGCTTACAAAAGTAGAAAGTAGACCTACTTTTCGCATTCAACGCCTTAATGCATTCTACGCTTTTGTGCATGTAACTTGTTACATATAACTACTTATGGGGGATTCACAAGGTGTCATAAAGTCATAAGTCTTAAAATAATAACATGAAAAAATACGACTGTTGTGAACAACCCCTCATAATTAAGTGTGCTATTTGGAATTTAAATCAGCTGGTTTAAAACAAATATAAAAAATAAATAGTTACCTAACATCCAAATATTTTTTATTTCTAATCCATGAATTAACAAATTAAATTAGATCTTATCTGACTATTTTCCATTTTTTAGACGCAAATCACATATAAATTTAATTTTGTTTGTTAAAGGCTAGATTACACTATTATACTTTGTATTAATACATGTCAAAAACTTAAGTAATATGACAAAGTGTGATAGTGTGAATGCAGTGTGTCACGAAAATGGCAAGTATTATGAAAAAAGTTTCTAAACAATAATACTTTTCATTGGATCAGGGTTGCATTTCATTTCATGTGTGAGTGTTTATACTTTGTGTGATGGTGTGAACACAAACTGTCATGTTAAATTAGATTTTTTGACAGTCGCAGCAAAACTCATTAGATTTCTATCTCACAAAGTATTATGGAATACGTAAGACTTGTGAGATAGTGTAATCTAGCCTTTGCCAAACATCAGAGCCCTAGGCCGATATAATTTGACGCCGCAAGTGTTTTGTTGCGAAAATTGCTAGCCGCAGGTTAATTTTGGATATAAGCCCAGATAAAACTATACAATCAACGGCGACGGCTACAAAACTAATGCGGCTCGGCTCCGCCGCTCAGCGCAGGTCTCTTCTGATTAATTACGACAGCACAATAAACATAGCAAGCAAAGTTCTATTTAAGACACTTTTTGTTAACAAAGCAACAACAATATTTTTAAACCATTGTAAAATGTTAGAACATTATGACAATATAACAAGATAGCACACCTTGTGAATACCCCAACAGATTCTACTTTGTGTAACGCAAGGTGTGGAGCTCCAGCTCTAGCTCTAACTCAACGTTAAGTTACGAACTGTAGTGTTAACTTTCTTGTTTAATAAAACCCGCATAATAGAAATAAAAAAATGCAGATAAAACCGATAGATTCACTGAAAAACAGCCAAATTGCCATTATTTATTAAGCGGCCAACTTCTCTATTAAACGCGCTGTCAAAATCGGATTTTCCAAATGCAAAGCGTTGCCGCCGCGCTATTTCGGTATGCTACATACAAATTGTATGGGCATGATAACTTTAGACAGCTAGAAAATATAACCATTGTTATATAACCTACCAAATGCCAGTATGAAATTATGTTCTCATTCAATAACAGATATAAATGTTCAGATCAAAATTAAGCAATTCCACATCTAAGGAAAAACATCAAGATATTAATGAAAAGTAAAGGGCAACAAAAAATTAATGTTCTCTATAACTTACAAATTAACTGCCTATTTAACGATGTCACTCGAACGTTTACGTTCGCACAAATAACATATAAAACAAAAACAAAATTCAAAAAATTGTTTTTGTTTTATATGTTGTTTGTGCGAACGTAAACGTTCGAGTGACATCGTGAAATAGGCAGTAATTTATTCACGAATCGTTTTAATTTATTTTTTTTCATTTATCCAAAAAAATCTTATAGTGGTATTGTTGCGTTTTGTTATGGACCTTCTCATACCCTGCAGATAACGAGACTAGTCCATACATGCATGTAAAGAGTAGTCCATAAAGGAGTAGGAGAACTCCAAAGGTAACCCACCTGTATTGAAAAATCATGGTCTATTTAAGATTATGATGTCCTAGGGCTGGACCATATAACCCAGTTTTGCATTACAACAGAGTAGTCTTAAAACTACTCCATGTTCATACATACTCCTAGTGGATTAGTTTTCAAACTACTCCATGGTATACTCCAGAGGATTAGTTTAAACTTCGTTTAAAAACGAAAACATTTCGTTTAAAAACGAAGACATGTCGTTTCACTACAAACTCTTTTTAACAATGACATGGTCCATGCTTGCATAACATGGGACCAGTCCAGGGAGTAGGTCATTTGATCAAAATGGATCACGTAGTCCAATATTATCTGTAGAGTATGTACATGTTTTTAAGAAAACGACTAAACCCTTTTCTGAATTAAAAAAATGTTTAAAGCCAGGGTCAATTATAAAGGTACTTTTTTATTTTCATCATTCTCTACTTATTTATTTAGCAGCATTATTATTAAACCAAGTTAAAAATTACTTAATAATTTTGTTTCTAAATTTTTAAAAAATATTGAAAACTTGGTTAACATATGAGGATTAACATTTTTAATCATATGGAATTTTGCTTTTTTTTAATGAAAACGGTGACAAACCCGTTGTTTAAAATCTGTTAATTTAACAGAATATAAATAGAAAACAATGTCATCATACAACAAATATAGAACTTGAAAAATCACATAAAACAGACAAAAACACGTTATATTATTTTGCAAAAATAAAAATAGAAAAAAAAAATAGATTTCAAATGTGCACTAGCAAACACTCTCATAATAAATAATTAATTATTTTGTAAATTACTTTGGCTTTAATTACAAAAACTTACAGAATTTTATTTTTTTTTTTTTTTTTTTGCAAAAGATTCAATATAACAAAGTTATAATCAAACGTTTCATAAACTACTTTTAAGTGATTTAAGAATTTTAATTAGCAATTTCTTAAATATGAATGTATGAAGGCCGTCGTTAATAATGAAATAATATATTAAAAAATTATTTTTTTAACAATGGATTTTTTAAAATGAACAATCTGAAAATTAATTGACCACAATATTTGGAAAAAAATTAAAACGAAATCGAGTTATTAGCAATGCCACATGTTTTATTAGAAAGAATGAAGATTGACTTCGTAAATAACACAGGCCTGCAAAATTTGGGAAAGTAGAAACGCTGGAACTATGGTATACTTTTCTATAACGGTTTGTGTTGCGCTGAATCCGAATTTGTAATCAGAATCTCTACATTACAAATTAAAAAAAGAAACCCTGCTATCGCCATATTCGAGACGTTAAAACTGAAAGAATTCATCTCTTTTACCTTTACATAAATGTTTAAACTTTGAAATATCTTATTCGTTCTCGGATGTGTTTGTTTATGTATTCATTAAGTAAAGGCTTCTATATTAAAAAACCATAACAAATTTCATTTTGTGTCGTAGTGAAAAGAACGACAGGCACTAAAGTGAAACATGCGCTGTCGTACGAACACGTGGGACGTTGCACCCCACGACGAAATAAGTGAGGTACGAAATCGTACGACGTGGCGCTCAATGTGTTAATATGGCCTGGCACTATAACATCGACTTAACATTTTTAAATTAAGCGTTTAACTATTTCATTATCTGGCAACGTGAAAAGAACATAACAATTTTATATTTACTTGTTCACGATCTGGCAACTTAAAAGGAAAAGGGTTGCGACAGGTCTGCGCTTTACCCTGCGGCCACACGATCAAGTTGTTCTTGATAGTCTTTAACATATAATAAGCACTTGTTTGAAATAAAACATAAATTAAAAAACAAAATTAAGCGCAAAGAGAAATGTCAAAAAAGAAACACAGAAAATACGATTTTCCTTTTTTCTTTCTGAAAAAATTTAACACTATACATATTTTAAAATTTGTTTTAGTTCTAAATGGAAGATAAACGAACGAATTTTGCGATCGTAATCTAACCACAGGCAGTAAATTGTTTTAATATGTCGCAATACTTATGTTCTTTATTATTTTTAAATTTTTCCCAATTGTAGTTCTTCAAAATATAACAGAAAATGGAGTTTATGGTTAATGGAAAAATTACTTTCCTTAATAATTTTATAAAAGAACTCTGTGCGGGTTTTTAATAATTCTAACTAAATAAGTCTTTTAAATACTGACCGATCTTACCGTGCGATAGGGACTTTTAATACGTCAGACAAAAAGAGAAAGGATGTTATTGTATCGTATGGCAATTAACGTAGCTATCAGCCATAGTTGTGAATTTGTGTGTGTAGGTCTTAATCCTTAAATGTAAAATGATACATTAAAACATCTGGCATTTCTTCACTTCATAAACAAAACAATATGCGCATACATAACAAAAATACACCAAACTACTATTAAAATAAGACCCCTGTTGTTATTATGTACCACACACACATATTAAGGTGTTTTCTAGAACAAAGAAATGTATAAAAAGGATACAAACAAGTTATAATATGCATAAGTAAATGCATATGAATTAACGTAGGGATATAATATTTCACACATGGCAAAGTAAAGTGGGGACATTATTACACTTAGAGACATACCTACAAGTTAATAAAGTGAAAAAAAAATATAAAGATCATTGGCAATGATAGGCATTTAAGTATACATTTGCTCTTGTAAAGAATTTTAACATTGCGCAAACACCCACACAAAATTATTTAAACGCACTTGTTTTTTTGATATTTTAAAATATATAGTATACACAGAAAGTATACTATAAAAAGTGTATTAAAAGCCCAAAAGAACTTACAAAAGGGTTAACTGTCATACGAACTGTCACACTGCTTGAAAAACCCCATTAAACTAACTAAATTTACTTTGAAATAGCAAAATTGTGTTCAGCGGTGAAGCACCGTTCGGTACCATTTACACGCTGCACAGTGGGGCCAAATGCCATTTTTTCGCTGATAAAATTATCAATTCAACTACAGTAAAAGGGCTCACTTAATTTGATTTGGGTAACTCATAGAACAGACTGCATTTTCCAACGAAGTCTTGGTGGTATAAGAAGGAGAGGGCCAGTTCCCCATAAATAGTTATTATAATTTTATCTGCAGAGCTACAACAGTGAGGCACACTTAATTTGATGTGGGTAACTCTTAAAAAAACTGCATGTTCCAACAAAAACTTAGAGTTATGGAAAGGGCAAGACGGGTACCCCTCCTACAAAATAATTATTTAATATTACTTTTTATTTACGCACGCTCCGGATACGTATTATGTTAAAAATGATTTTTCATTAGTTCTCTTTTAAATTAAATACAACAATCATCGTCATCTTTATCTTTGTATAAATTAATTCATTGCTTTCTCTGGCAAAGTATGAACTCTCTTTTTAGACAATTTTCGCATGCTAGAAATAAAAGGATCAGAGCTTAACAAAATAAAGTTTATAATATCTTGATTAAATTGTTCGCGGCTGCACTTTCTCGAATGAAACTCCCTATATATTTTTAAGGCACTGCGAAATATGGCCCCAAAAAGAAAATGAAACTTGACCTCCAAATTCAAAGCTATTTTTCATAATGCAATATGACCCCATTTTTTTAATAAAATGTCGCTCCAAAAAAATTTAAAAAAGCCCTAAAAATAAAAAAATTGAAGATGACCCTAAATTTGAGGTAATTCTTCATTATGAAAAATCACCTAAAAAAGTTAAAATTAAACAAAAACACAGAAAGTTATATTAAAAAATTTGATGGTTGCATGGTTAGATTTATTACTTTTTCAAACTTACTTAAGTCAAATAGAATTTATTTTTAGGTTTTTTCTGCTTATTTTTTCAGTATTCTTCCAAAAAACGATAAAATCGTAACACTTTGATTTCACACTTTTACATGTTACTTGAGGTTTTGACATGTATTAATACAAAGTATAATAGTGTAAACTAGCCTTAATACTTTGTGAGATAGAAATCTAATGAGTTTCGTTGCGACTGTCAAAAAATCTAATTTAACATGACAGTTTGTGTTCACACCATCACACAAAGTATAAACACTCACACATGAAATAAAATGCAACCCTGATCCAATGAATAGTATAATTGTTTAGAAATTTTACAAAAAACGATAAAGTCGTATGGGATGTTACACTTTTTTTCATAATACTTGTTATTTTTATCACACATGCATTCACACTATCAGACTTTTATATATTACTTGAGTTGTTGACATGTATTAATACAAAGTATAATAATGTAAACTAGCCTTTAGATAGTACTTTTAGTTTTCACGGTACTTGAACTTTTTTTAATTAATCCGTGAAATGACCGCCTTTGACCTCTATGAAAGCTGCTGGCATCATCGGACCTTATTTCATCAAAAATGGATGACATGGACGAGCGAGATGCGGTGTTGCCATACGGTGACCGCAACCATCGCATTGTTGAAATTAATATTTGGCGATATGTTAATGTCAAGAAATGGACCTGTCATTTCGTCGTTCGTAAATTATTGTGTTCTATAATATATATGTAAAATAAACCCTTATAGAACACAATAATTTACGAACGACGATTTGTCAGCCAACGTTGTGCGATTTTACACCTCTCGATTGTTCTGTTTCTGTGGAGCTACGTAAAATAACTGGTTAATGCTAATAAGCCTGCAACAATTGACGTCTTGAAGGCGAATATTGTTCGTGATATACGTCCAGTAATGCTTGAAAAGTGTCCCAGAATTAGCAAACCGAAATTATTTTCAAATGTTCTTGCATTGTACTTTCAAATAAAAAAAGTTATAGAGAAATTCCATATGAAAACGATCAAAATTGGCAAATTTTTGGACGACCCCTCTCCGATTTTAAAATAAATAGTCTCAATCGATTGCCCAGCAAAACATAATGTACCTACATATTTTTTTTTTTTTTATAGTGACTGGTTTAGTGGTGGTGTACACCACTGTCATGTGACAAAATTGAAGAATTCTTCATAAGGGACCTCATTGAAAGTTGTTTAAAAAAAAAACTACTAAAGCGATCGCAACGAGTGATAGCTCGTTGGAAAGGTATTGAATCAGGCTTTAATTGAAAAATAAAATTTTCCTAATTTTTCTTAGAAATTTACCTTTAAATTTTCCCATGAAAATTAAATTTTCCGATTTTCTACAGAAGCTTCTAAATTTTCCGGCTAATTTTTTTTTTTTTTGGATTCCTCATAATTTTTGCTTTAAGAATCAGCAATAAAAAAATGGGCCCCGACTCCTTGTTTGGACAGGAGAAGAGCATTTAAGAGACCACCTTGTTAAAAATACATTTTAAAAATTATTTTACAGTTAAAAATACATTTATGAAGAAAAAATCAATTTTTTTTAAGAGCCCCAAGTTGAGTGTGTAGTGAATATGGTCTGCCTGCCTTCTCAAGATCGGCCATAAATCCATGGATAATAGCAGCAGTGGCATGTAATGGCACACCAAACCCGACTGAGGCTACAGGTCATAAAATGTTTTGTAAATTTTTTAAATTACCAGGTAATAAATATTTCGCCTAAAATGACACGTGCAGAAACAAGTCATAAAACACGGAAAATTTAAAAAATTTGCAAAACATTTTATGACCTGTGGTCGGCTTATTGGCTTATTGCTGGCATTAGACAGGCACGGAACGCATTCAGTCTGCGTTTGCATGTTTCATCAAAACATCAAATTAATTTTCTTTCCATGCAAGAAATTAAAAGTATTTCACGGTGAAATTGAAACATATAGGGACCTCCTGTCGAAGTCGTTGTGCGCATACCCCACGGAAAATTGTCATCTGTCCAAATGCGACAATTGTCCGAAGATTGACGAGCTAGAGCAATATTTGGCGGAAAAGTTTGAACAGCTGTTAATTCAGGAGGTGCATTTCAAACAGTGGATAATTAGCACCGGCAGATGTTCCCTTGAGACCGTGGTAAAGCAGATTCCGGAATTCATCGAGGAATTCGGATTCAAGTTGAATGAACTGAAGGCGCACCATTTCATATCCGAGATGCAATCGAAATTTCTAAAGGAAAGTAAGGAGAAATTAGCCCAAAATGAATTCATTGTGATAAGCGACTTTGCCGAGAATTACACTTTTCTCGTTCAGGATGAAATTCAGGCTTATCACTGGGCAAACGACCAGTGCACGGTGTATCCTTTTTGCATTTATTTCAAAAACGAAGATAACGAACTACAGACCGTAAGCCTTGTTGTTGTCGCGGAGAGTTTAGCTCAATTCAATTCAATTTTATCACATGACAGTGGTGTACACCACCACTAAACCAGTCACTATAAAAAAAAAAAAATGTAGGTACATTATTTTTTGCTGGGCAATCGATTGAGACTATTTATTTTAAAATCGGAGAGGGGTCGTCCAAAAGGTGATCGCTTTCATATGGAATTGCTCTATATCGGCCCAAATTATCACTTGTTTTTAACAAAAACAATATAATTATTTAAAGTTATTTACATACACATATGTATGTATGTGGCAGTTTTAAAATTAATTAAATTTTACACATTAAAATGAAATGTTTCGGAAAATTTATAAGGATTCATTTTCTCGCATTCATATACGTTTTTAGTCTAAGAGAAATCTACGCTTTTCAAAGTTTTCTGTGAGTGCAAAAACAATATTGTTATGGTTACGTTTTCTATGGCAACATCTTGGCAATAATTTTATAACCAACTTTAACGTTAAATAGTCAATCACCATCATAGCGTGACCAACATACATATCACACTTACAAAGCAGAACCACTCGCATTTTAAACACCAGCCAACCAACAAACTTATCATCATAAACGAAACTAAAATATAAATGAAAAAAGAAAGAAAAGCACCACACGTGTATGTCGTTAACTAAATCGCAAAACGCCCTATCTAACATTTTAAAAAGAAAATGCTGAATTGCCTTAAATTGTTTTAAATTTGTTTTTCTTCTATTTGTTTTGTAAAACCAACTAGTTGTTTTGAAAATTGCATATATTGCTAGGTTTGTAAGCGTTTATCATATAATCTTTTGTAGATAGGGCCGTTTGTATTTTGTTAATAAAATCGCTAATTTTGGTCGAAATATTTTGTGGACATTTGTGGTGATACATTAGAATCAAAAAAACAACGATTTTTAATTTTATGTTAGTTAGGATATTTTGCTTTTTAGGTAACGATATGTATATCGACACGTTTATGGTCCCAAAATTTATTAACATAAAAAACATGAAAGAAACTAAAGCCAGTCAAGCCCGACCATTTAATACCCTGCACTACAGTACGTAAAGACAAATTTTCTAGACCCATTTCCAAACATTTATAAGGTTAAAATTCATAAGAGTTCTTTGTGCCAAATATTACCTGAATATTAACATCTATATAAGATTTGTCTGTCTGCCTTTCAATTTCTGTATTGTAAAAGGGGTCATAGGCTATAAATGTTTGTAAATTTTCAAGTGGGTAAACCCATCAAAACATGGCAGCACCAAAAGTAGCACGCAAAAATGAATACGCCAACTTACCACCATGGTATCGCAGTGAACATCAAATACACCACTGTTCGAGCAGCAATTTAAATAACGGTTAAAAAAAGTGATCTCAACTGGAAAAGTAAGTGTGGAACCTCCCATACAGGGTCAATAGAAAGTTCAAAATATCTAGAGAAATATCTAATTTGTTACGAATTGCTTTGTTATCAAAACCTGAGATCTGTTTTGTATAATTGACTGATTTTATTTCGATGGGGATTGCTGAACTACACAAAAACTGAACTGATAAACTAAAGTTTTAATAGAAAATTTAAATAATTTATATTTATATTATTTATAAAAATGTATTTTGAATTGATATAAATGAGGACGACTTCTTTTACTACTATACTTTCAATGTTCAAACTTTTTTCTGTGTATATACATATGTACTTATACAAAATATATATTAAATGTTAACATCAAAATTATTTATTGGAAACAAACAAAAAATTCTTTATCTTTAAATTATAAATAAACTACAACACACACTTGCACCAGATATGAATTTAAAATTAGAAAGTAAAAAATGTCCTGACATTTTGAAATGAAATTTTATAACGAAAATATTATAACTAAACAACCCGGCCCTTGCTATCAAAAATTTAAGCCAAATACTTTATAAAGTCACCAATAAGTTTACAAAAACATTATTAGTGAGTGATATAATTGAAAAAACATGTAACGGTTAAAGCAACAAAACTTTACAACTTTTTTAAAAATTCTATTAAAAAAATTAAAATCTGTGGACATTTGACAAAACAAGTTATGTCTAAATTTGTAAGTTTAAATTGATTAACATTAACATTTAAAGAAAAATAAAAGTTTCTATTATCAAAAAATTGTTCGCTAAATTTTGAATTTTTTTTCAATATAGTTTTTGTCGATCGATTTTTTGTGAAAACATATTTCAAATAAGTTATTTTGTGTGTAGCATTTTATAAGAGAAAATGTGTAGAATTACGAAAGGTAGGTTAGAATTTATAAGTTATTTTGTCACACTTAATCGTATAAAAACCAAAAAATTCTACATATAAAACAGATTTTTTTAGTCAAAATGTAATTGGCTTAAGTTGTCCGTAAGTTATTTTACCAATGTTCCATTGAAATATTTGTAAAACAATACAAACAAAAAAAAGAAAAATTTAATAATTTTTTAAATCGAAATTTTAAGAACACAAAGCTCATTTACTGTCATAGTATCATAATTCAAAAAATACTATTTTATAACAAAAAATATATCGTTTATTCTAAAAAACTACGATCTTAACCCTGGCTAAACTGAGATGTTTCATTGTTTTAATTAAAAAAAAAAACGCGTATTAACAAGATGAACAACAGAAAACTTTTCACAAACGGTAAACTTCCAACGTTTCGGAAAGACTCATAGTATAGCACATTTATTTTGCATACTCAGCTAAAAACTCATCTTTTTTGAGTTATGGCACTATTGAAGTAAATGAGCGATATGCAGGTTGAAATTTGTGAAAATCGCAGCAGTGCAAATTTTGTAAAACTGTCTATAAAAAAGTTAAAGCTTATACATAGTCTTTTAATCTGCTGGGTTTTAAAATTTTCATATATGAAAGTTGCTCTTCTTTAATTCCTTTCTTAACATAAAGCAAAAGCTATTAAAAAATATAAGAATGTTCGATATCAAACTGCAAAAACGATTGATTTAAAAAAACCTTAAATTATACCCATAAGATCCGATGTTAATAAATATGGGCATTTCCAGCAAAAAGTCAACTTTTTGTAACGTAACGTAACGCCAGCAAGTAAATAAAATTGTAAACAACACAAGCTTATTTATTAGCGTTACGTTACAAAATGTAGACTTTTTGCTAGAAATGCCCATATTTAGTTTGTATAATTCTTTTTCAAACAAAAACAAAAGGATTCATCAACACGAGATTACTTATTTTTGTTGGACTCTAAACAAAATAGATTTTGTAATGTAATCCTTACCTAACACTAACTTACAATATATTGTTTATTAAAAAATAAAATTATTTTATGGCATAAAAGTATACTTTTATATTTTGGCAAATATAATTATTATAGTATATGGATTAGAGCAATTTTTTTAGATTTAAGGGAACTATTTGGCAAAGAAATTTGCAAATGTCTAAGTTTTTTAGTAAAAAACAGTTGGACATAATCCAAGTTAAAATTTTGACAAGAAAAATTAAAATTATACATATATAAAAATATTTACGGGTATGTAAACTAATAAAAAAAAACAATTGAACGACCTTTTTACAAATATCCTTTTCAAATTCTTCCAGCGACATATTTACATTTATGTCTACCATTTATGTATGTTTTTGCATAACTTTAAGACAAACTCAACTTTTATGTTGAATACAGAAATCATACGGCAGAGTAAATTTAACACAATCACCAAGCATTATAATACTTACATTAAAAACTACAAAGGAGTTTATCGATAAGTGTAGGAAAAAAACTGAAACAAAACGCAAAAAGACCTCCAGTGCTTTAAAAAAAACCTCCCATATTACAACGTTCAAACTCAAAATAAACATGGATGAATGTGTGAATAAACGAAAATAAACACAAAGTAATCCTCACATGTATTTATATCATATATCGGGTGTTTTTTTAGAGGTCGAGAACTTAAGCTTGACAGCACTGTCTTTTGTGACAACTGAGGGCATGTTCGTAAATGCATCACTGCGCTGCATCAGAAAAGCAAACTGTTTTTAATGCCGATAAAAAAAATTATTAATATAATCTGTTTTATTGTGTATTATTTTTGAGTAGTATTTGACAATTTTTTGGTCCACATCTACTTCACTGATATTTATATAAACATTTGAAATCACTAATGCAGCGCAGTGATGCATTTACGAACATGCCCTGATTTGACAGTACTCGGTTGATATGAGGTAAGTTTGGTAAGTTTTTATAATGGATTGCCACCATAATAAAAAGAGCCAGAGCTTAAATTTTTTTTTTTATGAAATTTTGACATTAAGGGTAACTAATGATATTTTCACACTGGAGATTTTAAGCGAGTTTAAGTAAAATTTTGATTAAGTTAATCAAAGGCGTGCACATTACCTGATTAGGTTGACAGTTAAAGACAGCTGATTAATAAATTAAAGGCAAAAAACAAATTTATATTTCTTTAAAGCACTCAAAATGGAAAAAAATGCTTTTTATTATTTTTATTATAGTTTATTATTATATATTGTCCCAATAAAAAACTAATGGTACATTTAAAAATATAAGCGCACAATTATGCGCTACGCAATAAGACATATAGAGATGCAGTAATGTAAGTGAAAGAACTCTTAACCAGTTTCATAAAAAAAAATAATACTTCAAGTACCACGGCATTCCCTTACTACGAAGCAGGTTTGTAAGGGAGAACATTAAAAATAACTGTAAAAATAATTCATTGTGTAAAGCTGATAGCTACGTTCACCAGTTTTTATATGCGTTAAATAAAGCGTTTTTTGTGTCAAAAATGTATTGCTTCAATGTGGGAACTCGCCATATAAAATTCATGTCTTCCGTTAGCGGTATGGTAAGCGAAACTCTTACATTTCCTGCTTCGTTTGAAGCACAATTTTTTATTGGGGTGTTCAAGGACGAAATAAAAGCATATAGAATAAATGGTCGCCGGCAGTACACCTGAAATGTGCGTTTACTGTGGCCGACGCTACATCATTCTCAGTTTGAGGTATGTTCGGAAGATTCTATATGATTGATGAAATGGCTAAGTTTTATTCACGTGAGTTTGAAGTGATTAAATTATTTAATCATTGAATGTATGGATAATCATCTCGACTCTGATGTGATAAGAGCTTAATAACGTTTGAAATGGCTAACGGCCATGTTTCGACAAACCCACGATTTGAAATCGCAAAATATGGTGTTGTGACGCACAATTTGTTATGTTCTTCGATGTGGCAACAAAAAAAAAGCAACAATAACAATCAAGGCTAATCTAGATGGCATGTTACCATGTACGCGCGTGATTCAGCGGCCATAAAATTTTCTTAATAACAAAGCCAATAAGATGGATATTCAAAACGTTTTGGTCTACTTTATTTCAATATAAAGTTCTTCACATTAAAAAAAAACACCCGTTACTAGTATAAAGGTGTAAGTATGTTTATGGACTCATATACAAAATAAATTAAAAACGAAAGAAAAACACAAAAACAGATGTCAGGCGAAAGAACACATCATGGTATGAGTTCATATGTATACACTGTAAACATTATGTGCGTTCGTTTACTTTTCCAGTAAAATCCAGTGGGTGAGTAATATGAAAATTTTACAAATTTATGTGTACGCGAACGCATTTCAGTAAAAACCAGTACAAATTTGTACAAATTTTGGGGTAAACGAACGCAGCTATTGATTAGAAGGACAACGAACGATTATTTCTGGATCGAAAATAAAAAACACACTCCATTTAATATTGTATGTCTACCGAAGAAAAGACATATGCGTGTCCCAATAAATTTACTTTAAGTCAGTGTAACCATATTTACAAAAAGTTTTTTATTATATAATATTTAAATCCTTTTTTTACAATTGTATACTGTTTAAAACAATTTTAAACACTTCACTCTTCGAACCAAATACAAAGACCGAAAACTTTAGCTAATAATACAAAATTAAGGCACGCGTCAAATAACGGGACAGCATTCTCAAAAACACTTACAAAATTATAGCAAGAATAAATCATTTGCAATTATATTTGTTGTCATGTTGTAGGAAATCTCTTATGATAAGCTTGTTCTGCAACTCATTTACATTTTTCTCTGTTTTGGTATGTTGGGTATAATCCGAATTTAATATTTTTGTACGCATACCCTCAAATTTTTTTTTTATTTTGGATAAAACTGTTATATACAAATTTTTTTATTAAATTTGGATAACGAATTGCAATCGAAAAATTTTGGTTAATAGTACTATTTCGTTGTGTTATAACAAAACATACCCAACATTGGCACGCCGATTTGAAAAAAAAAAAAACTTTGTACATTCTCAAAACAATATTTTTTTTTAATTTCAGTTGACCCATAACCCTCAAAAATGTATCACTCACTATCAGTATATAACTTGGCCAATTTGTAGTTCCCAAACAAATAATACATATTCCTTTTTTGTTAATAGTCAAGAAGCATGCTAAAGGCTACGAAATGACGCTTAAAGAAATTATAATATCATGGAAATTAAAGCTACATCAACACTTTATCCTGGTCCTCCGTTCTTAATAAAGAAACCTGGTATATGTATATGATATTTTAAATTATTTCCAATAAAACAGCTTGTTGTATATGGGCATTTCCTGGGGTCACGAACGTACGTTCGTACGCTTTTGATGTACAAATAATATAGAAAACAAAACTTTTCCTAGCATTCTTTTTGCGATTCGATAGCATTTGGGTAGCTGTATGTTGAGTGCAAAAGATGGATTTCATCGAGTTTAAGCTTTCATATAGATAGTTATAAACATGTGCGTACAAACGTACGCAAAATAGAAGTCAACTTTGGCTGACAGTAGTGAAAAGTAAAAATCTGGAAAATGGAACGGAATATTCAAAAGCGATTAATTTATTTTAAAAGTGTATTAATGTAGGTCTTCATCCAGTATTTACAAAATAAAATATCTCTCTTGGTTTTTGTTTAATTGGCTTATGTATGTCGCGAACGTACGGGTCGCGAACGTACGATTTTTCCATATGTTTTTTTATTATTATCACCATGCATTTTCCCATAAATATCTTCAAATTTTCTCAACAAAAAAACTTAATACTCCCTTTACAATTGATTGTAATGGAGAGATTATGAAGAAAGAGTGTAAACATAACATATTTTTTCCATGTAAAATAAGTATATTAAAATGTCTTTAGAAGTCGAAAATATAAGAAAATATAAAATTGTTAAGTTTCTAGTGCAATTTCCTCAAGTAAAACAGCTGAGATATGCTATGAAACCATCCTTTTATAACAATATACATAGACTTTTTTATAATAATAAACAATAAAATACGATGATTATCAACATTTTATTTTTTCATCCTGGTAGACCCCTCTGGGGAAATGCCCATATTTATTCATTTGTGGTTTCAAAATTTGAATTTTATTGATGCTTATACAATTGTGTTTTCAAGTTATGCATCATAATTTTTTGGAATTGGTCAGTTGGATCAATTACATATATCTTGTTGAAATAAAAGTGTTTGTAAAAAATGTTTTAATATGTCAGTTAAATTACGTAGTGCAATGAAAAGCATATTTTTAGTAGGAAAAGTGTTCCACCAAATTACGGGTTAAAAACTGCCTTCAAACAAACAAGTTCTTTTTATAACATTCGTGAAGTAAAATTATTAGTAAGTGATAGTGCAAATCTTGCAGTATTTTCTTAGGGAATAAAAATACTTAATTCTTACTTTTTATGGGGTTTGCCTTAATTTGAATGTTTGAACCATGGCAGAATAAGTACAAGGTATAGTCATTAGAATTTTTGTTCTCAATTTTTAAACCCAAATAACGTCGTACAAAAGGAAATAATAAAAAAAAATAAGACAAGAGTCGAAAATCCAATAAATTAATTTGACATTACATGGGTAAATAATGACAACTCCTCCTAATGAACATACCTGGTACTTATTATACTATGGTTTAAACCAATTTTAGAGCCAAAATTGTCGAAACAAAATATAATGTTATCGAAGGAAAATATAAAATTAAATAATAATTTCTTTGGTTCCTGCTTTAAATTAAAAAGAGCACTAGAAAAGTTCAATGGTTTTGAATTTGTTATGCCAATGGAAATAAAGAATTAGAGAAAAACACAAAAAGTTTATAGTTGTGAAATTTACACAAATGAATTCGAATGTTGAGTTTAGATCTAGGATATGCTCCTTCCAAGCTATCAAAAGATTGTGTAGTGCATTGTAAGCTGTTGACAGTAGTCCCTAACATGACAGGAGAACAGTACCGTTAAAAACCCGTTTGAAAAAATTGGTTTAATTGCCGGTACAATGATGGTGTTTTCTTTTCTACAAAAAATATGCTTTTTTTAGTATATGTGTAATATTTTTATCATGTTGCACACACCCTTGCAAAGTGATACATTTTTCTATATTTTAATGGAACAAAATAATATCTAGGTTTTGCACTCAACACTAATTTATATTTAGCGTGTCAAATATTGAATGCAAAGTTAATTTTAATAAGCGATAATCACCACGGTTGGAACGATTTTAAAAATTTCTGTGGCATGTTGACAAAACATCATAAGTTGGGATAAGATAGCAAAAATGTTTTTAAAAAAATTCGGTAAAAATCACCATTATTTTTAAATAATAAAATAAACCAAAATCAAATTAAAATTTTGTTTATAATACAAAATTTAAAAACGTAAACCAAAATGTTTTTGAATGAAAATTCGTATGATTAACAGCATTTGTTTCAACTTTTTAAATTTGACTTAAGATGTTTTGTCAAAATGCCACAGATATATATCGGCAAACCTGAAGTATCGCTGATAAATCAGTATCGGTATCGGTTGCATCTCTAAAATAATATTATCTCAAAAAATTTTTTTAAGCAAGTTCTCAAAAGAAAATGTTTATCTTATCTGCCAACCGTTTTCTAAAGAATAATTACTAAATAGCCTGCAAATCATTAAGGTATTAAACATATTATGTACATTAAAAAGTAATTCATATTGGTTCTAAATAGTAAATACTCTATAAACAGAATAAATATTCATACATATCTACTTACATATATATTAACTTTATACAATTTTAAGGGTGGAATCGTCCACATTTGGAGCCATAATTGCTGGATTTTAATCCCAAACTACTTAAAAGAACCAGAAATCATTACAGATTGACTATTGACATTTCGAATATTTCAGGTCTTACACACGGACTGATAAACTTAAGAAATTCTCATTTCCTACTTCTGGTGTTGGTGGATGGAAAATTTTGACATACAATCTAGATACATATTTGTTTTATAAACATACAATATATTTTTGCACGCAATTGCTTAATTTGGTTTTCTCTTTAGTTTGGTTTGTTTTCAATTACGCAATACTTTGTTTTTGGAGCTCTTAGCGCCCAATTGATAGTGCAAAGAACCACAATCCTTTATTGTTTGTTTATCAAAAAAAGTTCATTGATGAATATAAACAAATATATACATGTATATGTTCCCATCGATCCTCTAATTAGGAGCATATTTATGTGCACATAAATATCGCTTCGGCAAAATAATAAGACCTTTATTTACTTCATAGACCTTTTTTAAGTATTCGCTTAAATTTTTAAGCTTCGTTCACAACGCACAGTGGTCCAAATTCTCCATCTAGCCGGAAGAAAGTAATTTTTTTACTATTTCGAAACTAAATATTTTGTTTGATAATAAGTTGACAAGTGCCCACAGTGCATAACGGTACATTTTTTATTTATTTAACTTCTGTTTCAGGTTTGCTTTCTTGTTTTAAACACACGTAATTGCTGTTTTGTTTTTCTATTATAGCTCAGTTGATATTTAGTACCGAAATTAAAGTTGTCGTGAAAAAATAAGAAAAAAGTTTTTAAATTATTTTTTTGCTGAAATTAATTTAACAAAGGTAGGAACAAATTTTACTATTTTTATATTTCAAATAAAATGTTTTGTTTAGAAAAAGAATGCAGTTTTGTACGTGTGTGTCTTATATGTTAACATTTTGTTCAATGTCCAAATTCAACTAGAGTTTTAAATGGGAATTTATAAGACTTTAATTCTATTTTTTGTGGTTTTGTAATCTGTATAATGGTAGCTTGTCAATGTTTTCAAATTTAGCTGCCAGTTTTTGCCTATATGCTTTTTATTTGGTTTACAGTTTAAAATGTCCATTACTAAGAGGGAACTATTTGATGCTTGGTATAGTGAAAAACAACAAAATAAAAAACTTAATGCTGTTGTATCACATGTTTTTGATAAGATCGGGCTTCAGAATAATGAAACGGATAGCTATTGCAAACAAGTGAAACAAAACAAAAATTTTAGATAAATAAATAAATAATGTTTTACAAAAATACAGGTATATTATTTGTTTTTATTTTTTAACAAAAAATTTGCCACGCCCATTTCACCGATTGCGCCCATTTTTAGTGAGTGTTTTTATTGATAAAATCTATGAACGTGCAAAGTTTCATGTCAATGCGGCTTTTCAAAAGCGAGTTATGACTTTCTTCCGGCTAGGTTAAGCATTTGGACCACTGTGCAACGGCAGCAACGTTTTCACTTGTTGTTCACAATAAAGCACTTTTTTTTGCAACCACACATATTTTCAATAAGCGTTTGAAAATATTGCCTTCAGCAATATTACGTATTTATTATAATTTTTTAAAATAATTATTTTGCTCAGATACATATCGTACTTAATCAACAAGAGGGTATTAACTAAAAAATTTAACACTTTTCAGTAGAAGCAAAACAATTTTTATTTTTACATTTAAGGCATATGAAAAATAAATTTTTTAACCAACCGATTCGTTACCAAAAAGTAAAAAATAAAACACGATATTTTTACAGCGGGTAAAAATGAATATAACGCGTCGGTTTTTACCAAAAAGTAAAAAAAAAAAAATAAAAATTTTGAGTTAATACCCTCTTGTTGATCAAGTGCGATATGTATATAAAATATTTGGGTAGAAATTAGAAAAATGTTGCTGCCATGGTGAACGAAGCTTTATTTCATTATGCCGTCGTAGCTTAGTTTATAATGTTTTTTTTGGTCTCGCCACAAAATCGTGCAAACCCTTCTGTAATAAAAAAGGATAGCTAAAAACTTAAAAGAACATAAACATGGAGAAGGAACCCCTGCTTAAATAAAGGCCAACTAGGAGGCCTGCTTTTTTAACTCATATCTATAATCGTTTATTCATGTAAATAAACATTCATAAGATGTGTATGTACGTATTTGCAAGAGATAAACATAAAAAAGGGTAAAAATAAAAAAGAAAAATAATAATTTTTTTTTAATATTTACTTTGCCAACACATTTTTATGTGTAGAAAAAAGTAGTTTTTAGAAGCAGATGCAAAATTGAATCTAAAAATAATGTTTAATATTATCGGTTAAAAGTTTACATTAACAAAAGAGTGATCATGGTGAAAAAGCATGCCTTTCATTCTAAACTCGTTTACCATAAACCTCAGATATGTATATGTATGTAAATTGCAAATCGTATATCACTGTCCCTAATAATATATATTTTACAAAACCCCAAAGTTAATAACAATTATACAAAAGAAGGGAAAATATTATGCAGTGGTTCTCAAATATATTTCTGGTTTTCTGGACTCTTTAAATTACGAAACTACTTAACAATATCCGCAATCAATCTTAATAGAATCATTTAAAAAAATGTATATATATGTATATAGATTATGCCTTTCATAGATACACATTTTATCGGTTGAAAAAAAAACTGTGTTATAGTCATTTAAATCATCGTTCATATTAATAAAAAAGCTACATGTATTTCCTTTCTAGTACATATTTTCGTAAGTGCTCGTATATTAAAATCGATTAAAAAATGGATCAGGTATGCTTAATTTTGTTGTAACCGAAAATAGGATTTACCACCATACACAACATCTGTCAAAAAGTGGGCGCGATTCGATAAGTGGGCGTGACACAAAAAATAATTCTGTACATCTGAAGAACGGTGGTACAAATGGGTTGGCTATTAATAGACAACATCTGTCAAAAAGTGGCTGGAATTAGATAAATGGGCGTGGCACCTCACATACAAATTGAAAAAAGATTTCTTTATGTCTGGAGAACAGTAACAATAAAAGCTACCAAATTCGGTGGAAACAGCTTCGGTAGAAGTGAGCGTGGTACAAAATAGATTTTTGTATATCTGGATATGGTAAGAGTAATAAATTTTCTAATTTGTTACAAATAGCTTGGATATCAATTGGTACACAAAGACAATAAAGATTTGTATTTATCTAGAGAACGGGGAAAAAAAGTTTGGTTTTCTATACGAAAAATCGATAAAAAAAAAGTGGGCTGGATTAGAGAAGTAATTCACATATTAATCATATTTCAACCGGGCTAGCGAAGCGCACTTGGTTAAGCTTGTATTTTAATAAAAGCGAAACCGATAAATATATTATCATAATATCTCTTAGTGAACTATAATTATTTTTGTATGCGCTAGTAACAGCGACTTGATATTGAACGTATATTTTCAATATATTCTACGGTGTTGTTTGGTCATTTTAATTTGAAAAAGTAAACACTTTTTAATAAAAAATAATACATTACTTTATTTATTGATAGCAAATAAAAAAAGCTATTTGCTTTAAGCATTTATTAAAATTAAATGAAGACAAATTCAACCTAATTTACAAATAAAAGTAAAATTATTTATGTTTTAAACACTGTTGCCCATTTAAAGATTTTCCTTCGACTCAAGCAATTACTTTTGTGCCCATCGCGATTAAATTTCCGTTTTAACGGTTAGCAGGAAATCCAGTCGGGTTTGAATATCTTTCGTAGAGGCAATTCTTGTTCTAGGTATTTGAAAATTTAAATTTTTTTTTACAAAGTAAGGGATTTTAAATATTTTTGGTTTAATTAAAGTTAAAAAAAGAAAACGTTTTTTTCTATTGCCATTAAATTTGTTTTCGCCATAAAAATTTTTTACAATTGTTTAATTAAAAGAATTTATAATAAGTTTTTTTTTTATTGGTTTTCTGTCAAATTTCTACTTGTTTATGTTCACGGTTTTATTAAATCCACACCACATCATTTGTGCTGGTGTTATTAACACAATAAAATTTTGGTCCTAGACCCACCACGATTGGCTCAGAATCACTTTTTGAGTCAAATTAACGATGTCCATCCGGCTTACTGGCAGGATGGCTGGCTGTCCATGTACCAAATTTTATTGGAATCGGTCCATATTTGATCAAACCTCCCATACAAAAAATTAATTTTTTATAATAATAATTTTTACGATAGCTACTATGGCATGATAAAATTTTGTCCTGGTAG
This sequence comes from Pollenia griseotomentosa, assembly GCA_963931875.1. NCBI lineage: Eukaryota > Metazoa > Arthropoda > Insecta > Diptera > Polleniidae > Pollenia > Pollenia griseotomentosa. Next base: position 253,832,674 of record OZ007560.1, on the reverse strand, counting down.
GTCCAAAATTAACCATAGATAACCCATATAGATGAAGATATCTAAATAATATTCTGCACAAAGAACTTTTACATGAATCTTAACCTCATAACATAATTTTGTTTAGGCGATATATATTTAGAGATATAAATTCTGTGGCTTGGTGCTAAAAGGGTCAATGTCAAAATATTAACTTTTGAGAAAATTGAAATTAAAGTTTTTTTTTATAGAAGAGTTCTTAGGGAATTTGGCTAGCAAAGCCGTTATGAAGCTGTTCTGGGTTAAATTAACTCAAGACAACAAAATATTGACATTGGCCCTTTTAGCACCAAGCCACAGAATTAATTTAATATCTTTAAATTTCTACCGATCCAAAAATATTCCATAGTCAAAGCTAAATTTTTCCCGAAATAAAACTGATTGAATAAAGCAGCAATAACTAATTCAAAATAGCACGAATGTTATATGCATACCTTTTTGCATTTTTATAAGAGAAAAAATTGTTTCCGGAAAATAAAATAGTAAGGTAAGTTGGAAACCCTAGTATAAATGTATCCTAATTTGAAAGTTAAACACCGTTAAAAACACCCTATATCTAGATTTGTATTAAAAATTGCAAAAATTTAGATTTTAGTGTTATTTTAAAAAACCCGCCTAAATAAAATATTTAACAAATTTTGCGGCTTATGAAGTGAGATTTGACAGGAAGTTGTTAAAAAAAAACAGTAGCATTGGTATTAAATAGTGCATACCATAGTTGGGGGTAGTGCACTAAATATTGATTTAAATCAGCATTGCACTATCACTAAATAAAACTGCAAAGAAAATAGTTTGCACTCTTTTTTAGTAGCTTTAGGGACGATTGTTATTTTTTAACTACCACTAAAAAATTTTTAGTGATATTGAATGCAAAAATCTGCACTCAAATCAAACAGTGAACATGCAATCAAAAAAGCTGCATACAAATATTGTCTCACTAAAATTTGCATGTGCATGGATTTGATTTTTTTTTTTGAGGATATGCATGAGTAAAAAAACATTTAAAAAAATGAAATTTTGTCAATAACGGTATTATTATTGGCTTTAATCATGAAAAAAACAAGTTTTTAATTTTAAATGAAGTGCAACAATTTAAGTTGCACTTAAATGAGTGAAGATTTTAATTTAACTATTTTTAATGAGTGCAAAATTTTTTAACATCACTATCACTCATGTTTAGTGATGCTACAAATTTTCAATTCATCACTTAACATCAACAAAATAGTTGCAATATTTTTGCAGTATCACTAAGTGTTAGTTGAAACTGCAAAATGAGTGCACTACCCCCCATCTTTGGTGCATACATATGTACATATGTATATATGGGGCATTCCACGCAAAATTGGATGAATAAACAAACAAATTTTTTTGGTTTACCACATTTTGTGATATTTTGTAGTGTCTTTTGAACAAGTTTTTAATAGTAATAATATGGCAAAATTTACCAGGAATGCCCTTTTGAAGTGTACTAAAAAATATCGCAAAACTTGAATAATCAGAAACATTTTTTGTTTAACCATCCGATTTGTCGTGAAATGTCCCATATTTCGTTTATAATAGTAAATATTTTACAACAAAAACAAACAAAACTTGATTTAATGCCAAGAAAAACCCAAATAAAAAAGAAATTGAACAAAATATTTGTAAAAATATAAAATAAAAGGAAAAATCCCCACCTTCATGATAATTTCTCTTTTAAATTTATTTGTGGCCCTTTTTAAGATGGATCATATATTTTTAGCTTTTTTTGTCGTTGTTCTAAATTTCTGTTGTCTTTTAAAATTTGCAAGCGATTAAGTAACTGCAATTGACTTTTTTTTTTTTTTTTTTTTTTTATTAACAAATTTGTAAGGTTTCTTAATAACGGAAATATAAAATTGCAAAATTAATTTAACACACAATTTTCACTTACACTTAACGAAATTAATTTTATTTTTTTTTCAATTATTCATTTTAATTTCTATTAAAACATCGAATTTAATTTTTTTAATTATTAAGAAACATTTTTTTTTTAATTTAGGTAGGTATATTATTGGAACTTTTTGTATAGATTATAACTCTTTTGTTAAAATACACTTTACTTCCGTTTTGTTTTTATTTTTTTTTTCTTTTGTTTTCATTTGTTACTGTCAGTTAATTTAATGCTTCGTCCATTTTTTTTTTCTCTCACTCTTTCTCTTCTACAGAAGACTTTGTACACTACTTTTGTTTTGTTTTTGCGCTTTTGGCCTTTTATACACACACGTACAATTACTTGATATTATTGTATACCTATGTGTGTGTGCAAATAACACTGTTATCTTTTGTTAATACTTTCTGGTGTTTGTTATGTACATTTATTATAATATACGCTTTTATTGTATAGAAATAAAAAATAAACAAATAGATTAACACAAGTTGTGAAGAAATAATTATGATATGATAAAATAAGAGTTTTACGTTGTATATTTCCTAGCGAACCACTCACGAAGAAAAATAAAAACACAATGTGGTGAATTGTCAAATGTGTGTTGTCTTTATTTATAAAATGTCAATATTTTGTATGAATAAGCCAGACAGTAAACTATTGTGAATGAATTTTAATAGTGTCCAAAGAAATGAATTAAATATGTATGTAGGTATTCTTTACATGGGTATTTTTGTTATCAAATTATAAACCTAATAGTTAACTAGAACCTATTTTATTATCTACAGTGCAAAAGCTTTTTCCACTATTTTAAATACCTATTTTATAAAAAAATCAAACTACATTTGTGTTAATTTGTTTACCACTTTGCACTTTGCTGTATTGCGCTTATATAAAAGCAAGTGTCCCTCTTTATAAAAAGAATTACGAAAACATGCAATTTTATACTTTTTATACCTATAAAGGTCGTATAAATCACATTAAGGAACGGTTTGTACAGTCCACAATTTCTCAACAATTTTTAAAAAGTAGCCTTTGTAGCAGTTACAATAGGTATATTTTTTTTTAGAAATTACTTAAAAATCGAAGTCGACAAATGTTTTTTTTAATATGGTTACGCCGCACCCGTTTCTTAACTAAAGCGCCCTCACACCAAACAATAATCAAGAAAAATAAAAAAAAACCCCAACATGTACCTATACTACAAGGCAGTTCAACAAAGAACGAATTCATATTGTATTTTTAATATGAAACATATTCAACAAATATTGTAACATATGTAGTTATAAAAAATATTTTTATATTTATTATATGTACATATGTATATACTTTACTATACAATAAAGCTCTCTCTATTATGAATTCATTATAAAAACAACGATTTTTCATTAAAATGTTAATGTAATTTAGTTTCTTGAAAATTAATTCGCAAACAGTGAATTTTTCATTCCAATGAATAAATGTTTAAAAAGCAAATTTAGCTTTCTTGCAATTTTCAGCATAACAATGTTTACTTAAAATTATGTTTCTATTATTAATATTTCAACAGCAGTCGCCCGTATTTAGTGAACGAAAATGTCGAACCAAAGTAGAATTTCTCTTGAAAAAATGTTATTATGTATATACATATTATGACTAACAAAAACAAAATATAACTAAGCACTCTGAGATTGCAGTAGTTTATTAGGTTATTGAATAAAACAATGCAGTTATTCAAAAAATGTAGAAAACAAGAAGTTAAGCCTATATCGCAAAGGGCTTCATTTTGATTAAGCCATTCTTAAATGGATATCCGCCGCACGTTGAAGAATGTAATAAAAACTAAGACATATGATTATTTTTAAAAATAAAAGTGAAAATTTAAATTTCTGTAGAATACAGCTGCTATATAACAAAGTGAATTTATGGTAATTTTGTGGTTATGGCTTTTATAAAAATTCATTATAGGGAAATTCGAATGTATGTATATATTCGTTTTTAATTTTTTAAGCTTAAATCTCAAAATTATTTTTAACACTGCCTGTTACTAAATCTCGACCAAAATTTATTAGACTGATAAACTATCAGTTTTTTCTTGTTATTTTCAGGTTTTTTATCACTAATAAATGTATTAAAAAAAATTTAAAGTGCATATTTTCATATGTAATAAAAACTAAGACATATGATTATTTTTAAAAATAAAAGTGAAAATTTAAATTTCTGTAAAATACAGCTGCTATATAACAAAGTGAATTTATGGTAATTTTGTGGTTATGGCTTTTATGAAAATTCATTATAGGGAAATTCGAATGTATGTATATATTCGTTTTTAATTTTTTAAGCTTAAATCTCAAAATTATTTTTACACTGCCTGTTACTAAATCTCGACCAAAATTTATTAGACTGATAAACTATCAGTTTTTTCTTGTTATTTTCAGGTTTTTTATCACTAATAAATGTATTAAAAAAAATTTAAAGTGCATATTTTCTAGCGCATATATTTTTAATGCATTCTTTATGTGCATAAAACGTGATTTTAACTGCATAAAAGTCCGTGCCCTAATCATAAACATTAATTTATTTAATAAAATCTATAATTGTTGCCGTTTCTGCAATATACATAATATTTTAGATATTTTGGATTCAAAAAAGGTCAAAGTTAAAAAAAAATGCGAGCTTATTCTATTAAATTTCTTTCATATGACCCTGATGGTATTATGCAAGGTTGGCAACCGAAACGAATTTCAGTATAGGTATCGGTACCGGTATTAAAATTTTAGTTATTTAGGTACCGGAATTAAACTATTTTGTACTTCGGTATTGGTATTGGCATCGGTATTTTACTTATATAGGTATACCGGTATATAATCTTTAATAGCGAATATATCAATAATTCAATTTAATAACCTAATCCAAAAAAAAAAGCTTTAAACAAGAAAAATACATGTTTCTTTAATAAATAAGATAATTCATTCAATATAAAAGATAAGCCTGTTATTTATTTACATATAAAAAAACCTTTTTTTTTATAAATATTTAATGCAAATTCTTTTAAATTGAAGTAAATTGCTTTGTTAACAAATTTAATTTAAATTTTAAAACTTACTGCCTGTTTTTAGAAAGCGTTAACAAGTGAGTGAATGAGAAATTATATTGAAAACAACAACAAATTTTCGTTTTTTATTGTTGTTTTTAATATAAAAAAAAAACAGGCAGTTAAACAAATAAAACTTAATCGAGCTCGTTTTTTTTTTTTTTATTTATTTCTTTTTATTTCCTTACTAGCTGGCCGCCCCGGCTTCACTCGGTAGCTGATTACTAATGATCGATGGAGCCGTTTTATGATTTTAGGTAAATCGAATAAAGTTTGAATACCATCATCAGGGATTTTTCCAGTGAATATTCATAAGCATAAAAACTTTAAAATATGTTGTGTACACGGAAAGAATTATTTACTAAATCACCAGAAAATATAACTTGAAACAAGAAAATGTTGTAAACATACATATGTGTGGCTTGATTTAAGCAAAAAGTTATCACTCAAAGCAAACTAAAATTATTTAAATACAGCTAAAAAAAAGTTATTTTAATTCTATAGTTACTTTAATCAAGTTTTCGTTGCTTATGGCCTATTGCACCGATTCTATTTAAATATCAATTTATATTTAAATATAGTTTTTCATATAATTTTATTCTTATTTAACATGAAAAACGAATTTTAAACATAAATTGTTATTTAAACAAATTGTTAAAATCGGCCATTAATATTTTACAAAATACGAAGAAACGCCTTAACTTTTTACATAAAATCGTTTAGCATTGGTTAGTGTTAGTGTAACTTAATATAAAAATAATAAACTTTTTTATTGATTTGCTTCAAGAAACGAAATTGATTACTTTTGAAAAAATCTTCTTTCCGTGCACGCATCGGCATCTAATATTAAAATTAAAAGGAAGAATTATTTACAAAAAAACACTGGGGTCGAGCTTGACTAATTTTTTTATTTAAAATTGGAAAGGTCGAACAATAACAACTTTGATTATTTTAAGATTTTTATTAAAATGACATAGTAGTTCTTGTATAGTGTAGTAATTTGGTGTAAAATACCAATTTTTCAATCTGAGGATAAACTCGAACTGCAACTTTTATTATCTTCAGTAAGATGTGTGCAACTATTTTGTCTAATTGCGTCCATCTTCACACATACTCCTTGGTATGATCAATTGCTTGTTGAACGAAAATACCCTAAATAAAGATATTTCCACATGGATCCAAAAGAAATGCTCCTAGGAGGGGTATTCTCTGAAAGAAATTCCTCATCAGTATCAATACCGGTGGTACACCGCAAATAATAATTTCGGTATCAGAGATCAGCAATAAATCGTTTTTGCGCTACTGATACTGACTCATGAAATTTTAAGAATAATTGAGCAGACATCATTTAAAGGTAAAATCAGCACAAAAAACATAATTTTTCATCAAAAAATCTGCACCAAAATTTAAAAAATATTCAATAAATCTTCAAAACACATTTATTACAGTTTTTATGGAGTTTATTTAGGAAAATATATAATATTCATTACAAAATACACATCTTTGTTATTTTAAACAACAAATTAAAAGTAAATTGCTTGATATGTTATTTAAACTATCAAGGGTCTTATTGAAAAGTTGCAAGAGATCAAATATTGAAACTATTAATGATATTTATACATATATATACATATTACGTACATATGCATATTATTTCGTGTAAAATCAGATAAGATAAGTCCGGCGATAATAATGTGTCAAGACAATGCGAATTTTTAACTTTAAAGTAATCTTTTGTGAATAAAATTCCGACTTATGAACCTATTTCCACATGGTTCTTCCATGAATGGTATATATATATATATATATATATATATATCGTATATCCATGCAAGAAGTAGACTTAGTACATAAGTATATAAGTGACAATGTAATGTAATGTTTTCACCGAGCAGTTTGCAATTTTAAATCAAAAATCTTAAAATCTGCATTTTAAAGATAAATATCTAAGCTAGTTGGCAATAACGTCGGCAGAATAACAGAGCAATATTTCTTATTGCTCAGCTTATGTTAAAGGTATGGGAAAACGTATTTATGTTAACTCATAATTTTAAAGAAATCAAGGAAGAAGGTGCACTGTAAAAATGAGGCCATCTTGCAAAAATTATATTTATTAATATAAATTCTATCTTATTCGACTTATTTTTAAATGTATATTAATTTGTTTAGCTTGAGATCTTTTTTTTATATAAAAATATTAATTTTTATTAAATTAATTTTTTTGTTAAGATAAAATTTATATTTTTATATAAAAAAAACTCAAGCTTAAACATATTAATATAATTTTAAATAATAAAGATCGAATAAGAAAAAAATTATATATATAAAAATAATTTTTGCAATTTTATTTTAATGTTTATTTAATATTTAATTTAATTATTTTACTACAACTATAATTTGCTACAATTTCACAAACTTAATTTCTTTCGCACACAATTTGCTTCTATTTTTTTTTCTTTTTTTTAAATTGACAACCAAATTTGACGCTTTATGTTAGCAATAATTGTCAACAAAAATGGACTAACAATTATTGCAACATAAATTGCCGGCAATAAATATGTACAAAATATTGCTGTCTACATTAAAGATAATATAATTTTGACATTTACTGCAATATATGTCGCAATAATTATCTCTGGTATAGACGGGCAGTTACTTTAGTAAACTGTAATTGAATCTATCCCAACAGATCAAAACTGATAAAAATTTAAATGTGTTGTAGAACAAGCTTTTCATAAGATATTTTCTACAATATGACAACAAATATGATTGCAAATGAATTCTTCTCGCTATAGTTTTGTAAGGGTTTTTGAGAATGATGTCCCGTTATTTGACGCGTGCCTAAACTTTGTATTGTTAGTTAAAGTTGTCCGTCTTTGTGTTTTGTTCGAAAAGTAAAGTGTTTTAAACAGAGCACAATTGAAGAAAAAGTAATATAATAATATTATATAAGTAAAAAACTTTTTGTAAATATTCCCTATAAATTTAAACAGACTATCCGTAAAGAATGAAATTTGATTATAGATTAGAAAAGTATTTTTCTGTAAGCTTATTCTAAAATTAGACTTCTAAGCTTACATTATATTATAGGCAAGTAATTTATTGTATTGAATCAGTTTTCATTATTAAACAATTGTTTATAAACCTTTTATAATAGAAACCACAACACTTTTCTAAGCTTAAGTAAGCTTGCTACAAGTTCTTTCTAAATCATTTTGGTTTGTTGGAATATCAACATCGCATTAAGTATGAGTGCGTATAAGTACATGAAATTATCAGTCATGATTCAGCTGTACCCACTTTTTCACTACTCAATGCTTATCTCTGATCGGTAATAATACCGGTATTTAATTTAAACAGTATTGATATTAATATAGGTTGCCAACCTTGGTTTTATGGATACAAAATTATTTAAAGTTTCTAAAAAGACATGAAAATTAAAAGTTTTGCAGTAAGCGTTAAAACTAATTCTTTACTAAAGCTTCGTGGTCAGATCTTACAATGTTGTCATTAAAATTGACTAAAAATGTCTTGAAACTGTGTGAAGATTGTACGCTTTTTTCATTTGGCAGATGTGTTAAATTAATTTATCTGACAATGGCACCATTGTCAGAAAAACGACAATATTGTAAGATCTGACCATCGTCTGTACGAAGCGTTAGTTCCAAATAGTTGATTGTATTTCAAACTATTGATCATTAACAACACTAGAGCACATTATTTTTCAATATATGAATGCATTCCTTTAACACTCAATTATATTACATATTGGAGGGTACATTGTATTTAGCTAAAATTTTATATAGAGTATGGAGTAGTTGGAGTATTTCAACCAATATACACAACACTTCATTTCCTTTGTATGTATGTATACATGTATGTATATATACTCACTTAATATTTAAAATATACATGAAGGCAAGTACATACAAACATATCTATATGTATATCTATATTTGTAAATGAATTTACATACATCCAAGCATATTACAAGCTTTTATTTAATTCTTGTATAAGTTTAATTTTTATTTGAATTTTTTTGTAATATTTTTCAATTTTATATACTCTGATAACATTTGAAATAATTGTTATTAACTTCTTTAATATTTTAAAAAAAGATTAATAAAGATTTTTCTTATATACATACATGCAGCCATTTACTATGTATATTTAATATTATCTTCTTATTATACAGCTCGTTTACCAATACACACACATATATTCTTTACATAATTTATATACACACAGCCACACTTTAAAACTTTTTTGCATATTCATGAACAAAAAGATACAAAAAAATTACAATGTTGGTTTGGATGATTTCATTTCGTCGTTGTTTAATATTTTTTTTATTATTTATTCACACAAACGAGTTATAAAATTATCGACTAAAAATTATAATAATTTTTCCATTCGTTTGTTTATTTTTCTTGCACATTTACTTCTAATGCATATTCAATGTAATTATATGTATAGATATTTTTTTCTTTTTGATAGATATATTTTTTAAGTGAATAGAATATAGAAAAACAATAAAAGATACGCTGCGGTTACCTTCTTAACACACCTGAGTCTAACACACGTCTGACAGATACGAACTAAATTTGGTATATTACAGGGATGGAAACGTGTGTAAATTAATTGGTAACAATAACTAAATGAAATTTTTAACACATTGATACGTTAAAAAGTTAAATGCGTTTAGTGTTTTATGTTTTAAGTTATATCCGTTTGTCTGCAATATTACAAAATAATTGCAAAATTACAAAAGAATTGTTATACCGTGTTCAGATATGCACCTTAATTGAGTTTTACGCAATAAATGACATTATTGAGCTCAATTATCCATATAAAATTGCAATTTAGTTATTGCTCAATTAATACGAAATTGTTATAAATATTGAGTAAAATTAAAATGCGACCCTGTCACAAGTGTGTTTATTGAGCATAACACAGCTTACTAAACAGGGTTTTGACATTTGACAACTGAAATTACAACAAAACAAATGCCCATCAATTAGGTCGTTGCAAAAGCCAGATGTTTATTCCTTAAAGTTGTCAAAACTTGTTTACATTTTGCTTATACATGTACATTTTTGTTTACGTTGAATGTTGTATGTAGTAGTAATATAAATTGAGTTAGCTAAATTGTGTATATGTGAACAGAAAGATAATTATGTCAATAAACCGAATATTGACTCAATAAAAAAGGTATATCTGAACACGGTATTACATTAATAATTTTTGTATATAATTAACTACAGTAAGTTTTCCATCCCTGTTGAATAACATTTTACACCACACTTAATGAACTTCTCTATTGTGAATTATTAAATGTGACAGCTTGTGTACAGAGTTGTAGTTACACAAAAGCGGAAATGAACATAAAATCATTTTCTTAGTTATATATATATGAGGGATTTCATATCAAGCGACCCAACTTTTGAAATCGATGGCTTCCGATGGTCCTATAGTAGCTTACACGCAAACTTTCAACAAGATCGGTCAAAAAGTTTCTGAGCTATTTCGATTCGTTTAGTATCGACAGAAAAAAGCTTTTCTTTGAACCAAAAAAGGACCAATTAAAAAAAATATAAAAAAAGATTTGAATTTAAAAAAATTGAAAAAAATTTAAGAAAAAACAAAACAAAATTTTTCGAAAGATTGATAAAATAGCTTTCTAAGCAACATGGGACAAATTTTGCTAACACCAATAGTTAATAATTTTCATGGATGAAAAAGAAAACCTGTTTAGCCAAAATGTAAAATTTTGACACCCTCTAACTCAGAAACTTTTTTACCGATCTTGTTGAAAATTAGTGTCTAAACTACTATCTATATAGGACTAACCTTGGACCAAATCGGAAAACGTCGATTTCAAAAGTGTAGTTTTTATTGTCGTTATTTTGTTAACATGTTTTTTAAACTGCTCTGGACGGGGAAGCAACTCTCGCTTCTTTGTCGTTATCTTTAAAGACAAACAAACTTTTAAAGGTAAGCAATTTTAAACTTAAAAGGTTATTTTTAAAAATATATTTTTGTTCTAATACATCATCACTTCTCTTCGATAAAAGTTATTTTAAGTTTTTGTATCTTAATACTCCTTACGTTACAGATCGGAAGTAAACTTAAGCTTAAACTCCAAAATGTATTGCACATTGAAAAAAATAAGCATAAAGTAAAAATTATTGAAACTTTTTATATGGGTGCTTTTTAACGTGTAATTAAATGTAAATAAGGCTTGATCACCATTTAGTCATGAGGTTATTCAAAACACTTTTAAATCGCCCGATCTCTGTTTAAGTTAAATTCAATTGATAAAAATAGCAAATTGACAGCAGTTAATCAGGGGTTAAAAAGTCTTCGATCATTTGATAATTATAATTTATTAAAAAGTGTTTTGAATAAGAAATCCTTAATCAGGGGATATGCAGTAACTAAATTTTTGTTTGAATACGGGTGTAAGTCCTTATGAGTAGCGAAGTTGACTTAAAAATGTCCGCCTGTCCGTTGAAATAGGATTTGGTTGTTATATTATATCACATATAGTCCGAAATTGTTTATTTATTGAAATTCAGCTTAATCAGTCCATTAATGGCTGAGATATGAGAAAAAAACCACGACTGCCTCTTATTTTGACCAATAATCCCTTGTTATGGTTTTTTGTTTTATTTTATGTGTATCTGGAGAACGGCAAGAGGCAAAGTTTTCAAACTCGGTAGAAGCATTTTGGTTATCAATACACAACATCCAACAAAATGTGGGCGGGGTTGTAGAAGTGGGCGTGGCACAAAATAGATTTATTGATATGGTTAACGGTTTTTGTATAACTTTCTGTTCTTATCGCACCATGGTGAAAGGTATATAATATTCGACATAGCCGAATATAGCACTGTTAATTGTTTTAATTTTTAAACAACAAAATATATTAAAGACTATTCTCTTTTATCAATTAAGCATTTAAGTAAATTGTGAGTTCAACTAATGTTGAAAAAAGTTTAATTCACAAATAGTTGCCTTTTTACAATTTCACAAAATATGTTTATATTCACATATTTTATACCAAAGTATATATTTTGTACTAACATTTCGAATCCAATAAAGCCATATTTTTTTTTTTTAATTAACACATATTAGTAAATACCATTATTGTTGCTTCCTTAGCTTAAATTTTATAAAATGTCAATATCTTCAAAATACTTTAAAAATACTTTTAATCTTTCTCCAAATTTTAAGTTATGGAAAATTTTGCGTCGGTTTTGTAAAGCCTCTTCAGTTTCTAAAATGAAATTGTTCGATTCCGCCAATTCAGGATGTTCATTTATGAAAATTGGTAGCAAGCAAGTAGATGTAGCCAAACCTAAATTTAAAAAAAATATTGCAATATATAAATAAATATGTATATGTATGAAAAAGTACCTAATTATATAGACAACTAACCATGAAAAGCTTTGTTAAGTATTTCCTTTTTGACATCGGCTATTGTGGGAATACGTTGTTGATAATTTAATTTTTGCAAAACATCTGTAAGTGACTCATGGTATACCATGATTAAATCATCCAAATGTGTTTGAAAAACATCTGGCTGCCAAGAACTAAATATTAAATAATTCCAATCAATGCCAGGGGAGCCATAAAAACCTTCTTGAAAATCAATCTTAAATGAAATGAAGTCTATACTCTTATTTTATTTTATTTTATTTTATTTTATTTAGAACTAAGAAAACAAAAATACTTACAAATAACACTTCCTCATCGTTTGGTTTTTGAAACATTAAATTATTCACCCACATATCACCATGATTGAGGACATGAAAACGATCGGATAAGTTACGACTAAAAACATTTATCAATTTTGCTACAATAGTGCCACTAAATTTTTCTAATTTGGAAACATATTTTTGTAATTCTTTCTCACTATTGCAATATTCTATAGTCGATTTTATAGCCTTAGTATATAATTCATGTATTATTGAAGGATGTTCGGAAATATTGCTGGGCAAATGATAACGAAACATGTCAGGATTCTAATACATAAAGAAAAATATACACATAGTCTATTATATAATAATACATACATATTAATATTATTTACCTTCTTGTATAAAACCATACTGAACGCATGAAATTTACCTAATTTCTGCAAAATTAAGTGGCACTGATTTAAATTTAAGCCCAACTTAGTATCGTTTATATTAAATCCTTTTAACTTTAAGTTTTCCAAAACAATTATGCGATCATCTACATAGATCACGCTACAATAACAAAATTACAATGTTAATCAAAATTTCATTAAGCTAAATTAAAAAAAAACTTACTTGGGACTAAAGACGGTAGTGTCTTTAATTTCATCTAGCAACCGCATAATTTCCACATTTATGACCTTATAATACTGGGCCTCGCGTCCGAAAACATCAAAATCTTCTCCTAAATTCGACATGTATTCATTTTCTAGGCGAGTTTTTAATATAAATGTCATATTTTCCACAATATTAATTCCCAGGCTGTAGTCTATTGTTAATAAATTTAATTCACCATAATAATTTTCCCCCTTGCTGGTAAAAGGACTTATCGTAAAGTTGTTAATGACAACCTCTGAATTGTTAAAATAATGTTTTATAATTTTGTTCACGTACTCCTTGTCGAGCCATGTTGGGACTTTTGATGAAGAAGAAGAAGACTGCTGTGATTCACTCATTTTAGAATTATTTTTTAATTGATTTGTTCTAGTTTTACTACCCTTTTAATTTATTGCAAAATCTGTAATTATGTGTTGGATAGTTTAAAGCAGAGTACGAAAAAAAACTGTAAAGTACACAATTAAGAGTACCATACCGTATTTTACCATGAACAATACACATACACATTCGTTACAAGAGTACAAAATAAAAAAAAAAAACATTTTTCTGTTTGTGAATGTGTGCAGAAACATATACGGTACACAGCGAGAGTGAGCTGACGCACACAAACACTACGATAACGTACATAACTTCTTTTAACGTACATGTACAGTATTTTTAGCGTACTTATCTATACTTTTTATTGAACACGTAGTGTATATTAACGTGCGTGTACGTATTTTTTTAAAAAGCAAAGAAAATTTTATAAAATCAAAAAAGAGCCAAAAATTTGATAAGTTGACAACGCTGATAATTACTTACAACATTCTTTTCTCTGATGCACAAAAATGTTTTGCGAGAGAATGTTCAGTGACAGGCAAAACCCAGCCCAAATTTTTTATTAATATTTAATCACAAGAAATTGTTTTGGTTGTAAAACTTGTTTTTTTTTAAATAAAATCTGATTTATTTTCATCATTTTCTTCGCCTGTTAACCATGCCAAGAATTCTTTTTAATTCTAATAAAAAGCTTTTTTTCTTATCAGTGTACTCAGTAATTTAGCTATAAAAATAATCATAATGCCTCTTAATAACATTTTCCCTATGCCATTCAAATGTTTAATAATATAAAAGACTGTGGACATTAACAAAGACATTGTTTATCATAAAATATGTTTTTAATTCCTTATATAACCATTTATCTTACACACTGTAATTGAACAAAGTTAAACACAGCCGCGCACATGTGCATTCTTCGCGTAAAAAAACAAAAACAATTGTTTACTGAAATAGGCACCAATACTCTGCTCCATAAAATATTAGTACACTTTTGCATGTTTCTTATATTTCTGCACTCCTGTTATACAACCCGCTTTCAAATCATATTTTTTGGCCTTTTTTTGATTTTATAAAATACATATACCCACACACACACGCACGTTAATAATATATACAACAACTACGTGTTCAATTAAAAGTACAGATAAGTACGCTAAAAATACTGTACATGTACGTTAAAAGATGTTATGTACGTTATCGTAGTGTTTGTGTGCGTCAGCTCACTCTTGCTGAGTACCGTATATGTTTGTGTACACATTCACATACACAAAAAAAAATTTTATAGTTTGTGTGTTAAAAAAATACGTTACGAAAATGTACAGTTTTTTTTCGAACCCTGGTTTAAAGCTTAAGTTTTATTTAAGAGGTAAAAAGTATTTAATTATGACGGTAGACTATTAAGTATTTATAAGCAAAAATTTTACTTCAAAAATTTTAAACGGTTTAAAACAACAAATATAATTTAACAATCCTAGACTTTAATTTTAATTTTTAAGTTATGTCGTTCTTCTGATAAATAATTATTTCGCACAGTACATCCTATGGTATGGTTAATACAAAAATCGAAATGTTATAGATAACATATAAAAAAAATAAATAAAATATTTTTAATTAGTTGATAAAGGTTTTCATATAAATACCGCACAGTCTAACAGATAAATATACAATATAAATATCATGGCCCAATTAGTAGGTCTGCGCTCAACTACAACAATCGAACAATAGAAAAAACAACACGTTTTTTGTTTGTGTAAAAGAGGATAAAAATGTCAAGAACAAAAGCATTTGTTTGTGTAAAAAATTCTAGAAATTTCAAAAACAATTGCACGTAAAAAGCACAACTCTGCAGAAAATCAGCTGGCGTTTCGAGCAGACCTACTGATTGGACCACGATAAATATATAGTTATAATGGTGATTAAAACAGATTTTAAAATAATTTTGCATTAAAAAAAATATTTACCCACCACCCTTAAGTTTCGCATTCCGTGTGAAACTTTTTTTAAAATTCATCTAGTTAAGGCCCCATAAATTTTATATGTATTGGGTCCTTGAGTAATTCTAAGTCGATTATGCTATGTCCGTCTGTCTGTCCAACTGTTGAAACAGGGATCGAAAATAGCTGTGATTATCAAAATTTCAGTTTAAAAAGTCAGACAGAAAGAATTTGTCTATATCTACGTAATTTGTGTATAGCTTTGTGATGGTTATTAGCCAAGGAATAAAATCCTTAAAATACTTTTATTTTTTACTTTTTTTCAAAAAAGTACAAAATAACGGTTATTTTTTAACTGATATTTTTTGAGTCAAAAATAAAAGTTAAAGTTATATTTATATTATATTTTTATATTTTTTATTATATTTATATTTTTTAAAAAAAAAAATAAAAGTTAAAACTTGACTGATATTTTTTCCATTTCAATTTATTGCAGGTAATATAAAAGCCTCATTAGGACAATAAACTATATTACAAAGAAATATACCTGAATTAATACTAAAAATATTCAAATTTAGAATTTAACTTAAATCCCTAGGTCCCAAACCAAAATAAATTAAAGTTAATATTTGACAGATTTTAATAAAAAATAAAAGTTAAATTTTTACCGATATCCTTTGGTCAAATATAATAATAAAACGAAGTTAAAAGTAGAAATATGTGCTGCATTAATTTTTTAAGATTCGAAAAATGTATCTATTACTTATCCCCAATTTCACCAAGTTCAGTTAAAACAAACTATTTCTTTAACTTCCAGTTGACAAGGGTGATTCACCCTTATCGTGTTTGGCGTATTTAAAATACGCCTACGACTGTTTGGTAATAGATTAAGGAGAACGTGAAGTTATTTCCTTTAATCTATTACCAAATAGTCGTAGGCGTATTTTAAATACGCCAAACATGATAAGGGTAAATATGTTTTTACAGCTATAACTAATAGTTAATTATAACTGAAATTGGTGAAATTGGGGGTTAATATTATAAAGCATTGGCGCCCTATGCTCCAATGGGAGTTAGAGGAACACATATATATTATAAAGCAGAAAAGTTTGTATGTTTCTGTGTTTGTATGTTTCTGTGTTTGCAGGTGATCTCCGGAACTGCCGGTACGATTTTAAAATATGTTTCAACAAATTGAAGAATGGAACATCCGTACGGACATAGTCTTTATCAGGTTCCACTTAAGTGATTAGGATATGATCCAGGGGCGCCAAACCTCCGATACTCAGAAAATATTCACCCCTATTCTGCGTTTCGATTCGGATCGAAATTTTCTCCGTTTTTGGCAACTTTGGTGTTTTGTGCCAATGTTCTGTAACTCCCGCGTTGAAAAACTTTTCGATTGAAATGTGAGAACTGAAACAAAAATACCATAAGTTGAAACAAACATGTTTTTCTCACTAAACTGTTACTGAAACATTTTTGGCGAGTAATTTCCTTACGTTACAGCTATTAAACACCAAAAATGATAAAGTAACAGTTTAGTGAGAAAAACATGTTTGTTTCAACTTATGGTATTTTTGTTTCAGTTCTCACATTTCAATCGAAAAGTTTTTCAACGCGGGAGTTACAGAACATTGGCACAAAACACCAAAGTTGCCAAAAACGGAGAAAATTTCGATCCGAATCGAAACGCAGAATAGGGGTCATTAACTACACTGTGCAAGTTGAAAAAACAAACAAGCCGGGCACCTGGCGTTTAAACCTAATTCGGGTACGCTGAATCCAGTGATGCTAACATACAAGTCAAATTTTAACTTTTATTTTTGACTGAAAAAATATCAGTCAAAAAATTATAGTTATTTTTGAAAAAAGTCATAACAGTTACGATCTCTGGATGAAAACACACTCACTTCCGAAAGAATCAACAGAAAAGAACAATTTCAGTGACAAATTGTTTCTAGTTATCCTAAGCAATTTGCGATTGTAATCTAGCAGAATCGGTTTAGTAAAAAAGGATTAATAAATACAAATGTGGATATACCAACCTAAAAAATTGACATGTAAAGGGTGTTTTTTTAAGCTAGATAGAACTTTAAATTGTAAAAAGTAGCACAAAAAATTAAATTTTGATCAAATATTTTTTTTATCGTTTCAGTATACTCTGACAAATCATCATGAATAGACTCACGCTTGAACAACGCTACGAAATTATCCAAATTTACTTTGAAAATCAGTCGTCGATTCGCGCAACTTATAGACGTTGTTTTATCGCAAAATTGTGTTCAGCGATGAGGCGCATTTTTGGCTTAACGGGTTTGTTAATAAGCAAAATTGCCGCATATGGAGCGAGACCAATCCACAAGAGACCCTACAGACTCCATTACATCCAGAAAAATGCACCGTTTGGTGCGGTTTTCACGCTGGTGGAATCATCGGACCTTATTTCTTCAAAAATGAGGCCGGAGCTCGCGTTACGGTCAATGGAGATCGTTACCGCACCATGATCAATGATTTTTTGTTTGAAAATATGGATGACATTGATCCGGAGGAGATGTGGTTTCAACAGGATGGCGCTACGTGCCATACGGCGAACGCAACCATCGACTTATTGAAATCAAAATTTGGCGATAAGTTGATTTCGAGAAATGGACCTGTCAATTGGCCTCCAAGGTCGTGCAATTTGACACCTCCTTATTATTTCCTGTGGGGCTACGTGAAGTCACTGGTTTATGCTGATAAACCAGCAACAATTGACGCCTTGGAGGCCAGCATTGTTCGTGTTTTTCGTGACATACGGCCAGCAGTGCTCGAAAAAGTGGCCCAAAATTGGACGTCCAGAATGCGCTTCGTCAAGAACAGCCGCGGTGCCCATATGCCCGAAATTTCAAATTTTCAAATGTTAATGTCACGTATTGATCTTTCGAATAAAAAAAAAATTTTGATTACAATTTAATTTTTTGTGTTATTTTTTACAATTTCAAGTTCTATCGGGCTTAAAAAAAACACCCTTTACTAAATTTGATGGGTTTATAATTTTCCATATGCCCCATATAAAGCCCTCTCTCGAAAAACTTGTTAGTAAACCTTAAACCGTAACGAATAATGTGCCTGATATAAAGCCAACTTTTGGAAAACACTTTAATCCGCCAAAAACCGTAACGAATATGGCTATTTTATTTTAAAAATCATTCCGCCAAATTTCGTTAAGATCGGCCTATAATTTACCATAGACCTCATACAAAGCCAAATGCCTCACTTTTACTTGTTTTTTTTCTTAATTTGGTTACTTATTTTTAAAAATCTTTTAAATATTTTATGCAATTACCTTGTTGTTAAATAAGGGTTAGATTTAAAAATTGTTCTAGTAAGTTTGTTTGCGTATTTTTCAGCAAACAGCATGCTCTAGTTAATATGTTCAATTAGAACTTTCTGTGTGATTCGATATGCTACATATAAACACTACATTGATATTTATTACATTTGTTAATTAAACTTGACCCCTTTCCAATGCATAGAAGCATAATTTTGAGCTAAAAGTCACTACTCGATAACATTAGTTGAGTTCAATTGAACAAGAATCATGTATTGATCTTATAAATGTACAGTGTGGATCGTAGATGGAAAATGCGATTTTGGCAATGTAGCAATATTTTTCTTTTAATGGTTAATATTAAAAAGGACATTATCACAGTTCAAAAATCAATTAATGTGCTAAAATCAAAAGGGAAAAAGGTGTAAGTTGATTTTTCGCTGAGGTAATGATAGTGGAACTCTAATCGTTTTAAGGGAAATCTAATTATAATAAAACCGAACAGAAACTCTAGAAATTAGTGAATACATAAACCCTTAAGGAATTATTTTATTTAAATACCTATTATTATTTTCATGAATATTTATAATGGATTTGTATAACAATGCTAAAATTTTAAATTTGTTTTTGTTCCGTTCTAAGTTAATTACTTTTACAATTATGAAAAAAAAAATTATTTAATAGATTTTCCTTTGTCACGTTCGAAGGTTTGCTTGTTAACCCATTAAAAGTCAAGTCAAGTAAAATTTAAGATAAATATACGCTTTAAAGATTTCACACAACGTTTACTAGATCAAAAATCAATTAACAATTCAATTTAGACAAATAAAATTATTAAATTTATTATTTAATAATCTTTTGGGTATAAGTGTCAACATACCTTTAATTAATTTTCCAATAAAGGTTTAAAAAATGTTAACGAATATTTTTCTTCATTCATTTATTTTATTTTAAAAGGTGATAGGATTGAAATAAAATGTATAATACAAACAACTCATTTCTTTCAAAAAATTATTTAAATTTGAAAGCATGCAAACTTAATGCATAAATCCTTAAAACAAATAAGTTTTCAATATGTAATTTCAATAAATTTTTTTAATATTTACAACGGTTAGCTAATTTAAATGGGCTTCTACAATCGTGCATAACTATGTACAATAAATACCAATTTGTATAGTTTTAATATTTGTTTCTCATAACTGAATTTCCAAAAATAATAAATTTTTTTGATGTGCAAAATAAATAAAAAACAAATATGTACTTATAATGAACGAATAAAATTAACAAAAAATAAATCAATTATTATAAAAATAAAGGGATACATATAGTGTAAATTAATTTTTTAAGCACTTTGTACTAGCAACAACAAAAGTTTCATACCCCTTACGATTTATTAGTAAAGAACTTTTAATGAGAAAGCTCTGTATGTAGATAAAAATAAATATCGTTCTCAACTGCACGGTAGTAACTTCTCGACTGATTTTCTCCATGAATTTATGAATAACAATTTATATTCAAACACAGTTTGTTAGTGTATGATTGATCCAATTCGTATTGTTATAAGTATGTATGTACTACATAACAAATGGACTTTATATTCATTGATATTATATACATATGTATGTTACTAATTTATGGTGATCATATTGAAGTTTGGTGGAGCAAATTACAAATCAGTTACATACAAATGTACAATAACAGAGTATAATAGTTTTGTTGTTTAAAAGGTTTCATTTATTGTAAATTTTAAACGAATTTTTTGGTAAGCGGTTTAAAAAATTAGTATTCACAAAAAAGTACTTAGCTATTAATATACCATTTCAGTCGCGACATAAATAAATTTTATTAAATTAAACATTGCATATTCAGTTCAAAATTAATAATTAATAAAATAAATTAATATTGTATATAATATTCTTAATTAACCTACTTTACATTTTAAATAAATACAAATTAAGTATTAAATATTTACTAATTTATACATCATATAAATTTAAATACTATTTGCCAGAAACAGTATTTTAGCTTAAAACTTAATTTTTCTAAATACTCCCTACTTTCTGTATCCATAACAATTTTAAACATTTCGTTAGAACAAAATGTTGATATGGCTTTTTCGTTAAAATCTTTATCTTCGGCTAACAATTGTTGACGACTTTGTATTGACCATTTTAATGTAGTAACGTTCTTATTCTGTTTTTCCAATAAATCAAAAATATCTAAAATATTTTTGCTATTCGATACCACTGGCACCACAACTTCACACAAATGCTTCGAGTCTTTTAAAGTTAAGATCTTGTAAGATTTTAAAGAATATTTTATTATATTTGCAGATAACCATTGAAATGTATCAATATTCATACAAGCTATCCAAAGTTTACCATCGTAAAATGATATCGCATTTTTATTGTCAAACTGCAGGGTATTTAAAGAATCACATACCCGAAATAGATCAAAAAACCAAACTAACAATTCCTCGCATTCAGCATTATTAATGGTATTCATGTCATTGGAGCAAATAATGGCTATGAAATCTCTTTTTTCAGGATTAATAAAATAGCATGGATGAATATTGTTATTTTGCTTATTGTTATTAGTAGTTGTTATTTTATTTGATTGTATTTTGTTTAAATTCGCATTTGAGCAGGTCATCACTTGTTTAGGTTCAGGTTGTTGGAAATTTTCCGGAGCTGCGTCCCCTTTTGAAAGTGCGTTAAAATCATTACAATTATTTTCTTTAATTTGGCATTCGTTAGAGGCGTCAGGTTTGATAGTTGGCTCTTTATTGTCGTTTGTATTTATCTGCTTGGAACATTTCGGAAATTCATCTAAATACTGACATAAAGTTTGTGAGTATTGGCCTCCAGATTGGAAGGCAACCTTTAACCTATTGTAAAAAAATTGATAAACGAACTTGAATCAAAAGTTTATTTGCCTTTAAATTCGATTTAAAGTTTTCGGTTTCGGAATATCAAAGAATTTACAAATTTGATTATTGCCGCAGTAAAAGTATAATCCAACGAGTATGGCAAATCAATTAGGTATACAACTTAGGTATACAATAAATTCATAATTACGAAGTTCCATAACAAAACGATTTACATAATTCCGCTTTTTAAGATCTTTTTTAAATAATTTTATTATGCATATAAACCAAAATGTAACCCCTGTATTCATTAATTAACATTAATTTAACAACGGTTTATTACGGAAAATTTTCATACAAAATTTGTTTTGTAAACCTTTAATAAATTTAAAAAATGTTTTTGAATACACCGTATGTATTTATTTTAACAAGCCATAGGTGAAAAATTTCGCTGTAATTCAAAACTAAAACAAACAGTTTCATATCATATAAAAACTAAGACATACAAATGTATATCTGAGACATTTTGACAAAACATCTTAAGTCAAACTTAAAAAGTTGGAAAAAAAATGTTATTAATCATACGAATTTGTATTCAAAAACAAGCCCTTGTTCAAAAAGCATTTTTGTTTACGTTTTTAAAATTTTGTTAATATTATCTTCAAAATTGTTACGTAAAATTTTATCGTTTTGTTATGGATGTCGTCGATTAATCATAAAAAATATCTACATACTTCTTATTTTGTATTCCATTTTTCTTTTCAAGTTTACTGCGTTTTTTGCCACATGACGAATCCGAATTATCAGTACTGCATTCGCTATCTGATTCACTTGATTTACTTGAACTACTATCAGTATCCGTTTCTTTCAAATCTTTCTCTACATCTGAATCGGCAATCAGTGTGATCGATGATGTCGAACTAGAGGGTGTTAATTTTGTCCTGGCTATGGATTCTTTCGAACGTTGTTCGAGCTCTTGCTGCTGAGCAGCCAGTTCATTTGTATAAACTTGTAAGAAACAGACAAATTGGGGCTCCTCATATTCATAGTATTCATCGTAAGCATAAAGCATTATTGCAGAGCCCCGAACATCGCACACTTCTTTAACATACCAACTATTTTGAAAAACCTTTGTTAATGTACGAATTTCTTGGCGTTCGGCTGGAACATCTACATATTCCTCAATTTTCATTTTTAAATTTATGATAGTTGCATCATCATTAATAGAAAAATAGGAAATTTTCTAAATAGTAATAAGCGTACATATTTACTGTTAATGTATTTCTCTAATTTTTATATGTATGTATGTATTTATACAAAAAGATTGCTTTTAAAAAATATACATACCTTTAGCGGCGACAAGGCCTTTAAACTTTGAGGTTCTAGTTTAATTTTAATAAACATGCTTAATAAGTTTTTTACTTAGTAATTTTTGTGTAAAATAAATGCTGTTTTGGAAAATTTTTTCTAAAAACCGTTATGTTTCGTTATTAAATATATATATATATATATACATATATATATCAGTGCTGCCAGTTGTTTTTTCGAAAAAAAATACCTACACATGCTAAAAAAAATACGGTTTTTCCCTACACGTTGAAAAAATTTCCCCTACAAAAACCCCTACGCATTATTATCATAAAAATAGAAGAAAAAACATTAGTTATAAAAATAAATTTCATTCGAATATGTATATTAAAGCTTTGACATAAAATAAGTACAAAACTAAAAAAAATAATACATATGTATGTACTTTTAATTAAATTCAACTAAGTTTTTCAACATTAGGTGTGATCCCGTACTTAAAGTGGGTAGCCCGCAGGATCCCAATCTTACCGAAAACTGTTTCCGTACTCAAAGTTTGGTAAGGTGGGAGAGCTTTTAAGAGAAAAATATTCTTTTCTTGCATGAAGTAACCCGTACTTTTACTTTGGGCAAATTTATAAAATTACACAATCAGCTGTGTCAAAATTAAATAAAAAAATGGAAGAAAGTTAACCAAAATAATTAATATAAGAAATTTTTATAAAATAAACAATAGCAAATTTTGAATTATCTAAATAAATGCCAGAATTTAATTTTATGCCCGTTAATGTGTCATTTATTTATTTAATTTAACATAATTCATATTAACGTTTTCTTTTGGATCACAAATTTGGTTTTAATTTTTCCCGTACTTTTGTTCATTTCTGTCTATTAGTGAGAGAAATTTTTTACTCTCACCCATGGTGAAATAAGCAGGTGGCATCGTTACGGCAACAAACCCAACATTACAACAAAAATGGAAATTACATCACCGTTTACGTCAAAAAATACATTATACAAAAATCAAAGCGTGCCGCTGAACAGGATGAAATAAATAAATTTTTAGCCAATTTTTATTTAATTATGGTAAATATCTTATTTATTTTAATTTAAAATTATCAAAAACTTTAATAAAATACAATAATCACAGCACAAAACGTGGACTTTTTGTAAACATAAACAAAACTTTGTTTTTTCAACCGTTTTGGACAAAAAAATATCATTAAAAAGACGTTTTTTCAGCATTTATTTTAAAAATAATACGATATGACGAAAAATCCCTACATTTTGGAGATTTTGAAAAATCTGTCCGATTTTCCCTACGCTCCTATTTAAGTATCAAAAATACCTACATGTAGGGATTTCCCCCTACTTCTGGCAACACTGATATATATAGACATATTAGTGATGCTATGAATATTCGTATTCGAAATGCCGAGTATTCGGCTATTTTATGACTATAACCAAATAGAATCTGCAAATTTTTTTCCTTTAATATTTTCCAGGCATTTTTTCTATGTAATGCATTTTCTAACCCTTCATCAGCATTCTTTGTATCTTATAACTGGATAGCTAAAGTAAGCCTCGAACAGAAATATACAAAGAAAAATGCTGATAGTGCATAGAAAATACGCCTGGAAATATAAAAGTAATAAGACTATTAAAGTATGAAAGCTTCATAAATTGTAATTTAACTTAGAATACACATTCGAATTAATATGATATATATATATTCGTTCCTTTTACTCCTGCAAGGAGCATAGGGCCGAATTAATATGATAATTTATAAAAAAAAATATAACCTTTTAATAGTTTATATTCAAAAAAAATTTTGACTTTAACGCAAAATAAAATCTGCTTTAAGCAAAGTTAAAAACAAACAAACATTAGCAGTTTTGTGCGGCAACAAACATAGTTTATGAAAATTACTCAATGGATGTTAGGCAATCCTAGATATACTATTATCTGAAGCAATTGCCTAATTATCGGGAACTGGAATGGGTCAATTAAACAATAAGATAATTCCAATCCTATTACACAAATTGGAAATGCGTTCGCTGCAGTAAATTGAACAAAGTATCGTCAAGTATCGTATTGATGCTTTAAATATTTATATTGTTCTTAGTTTACTTTATAAAGATTTTTAATTTAACCGATTACCAATTTCTTCTCTACTCCTACCGAGGCACATTTGGAAATAACATTAAAAGCAATGGTATTATGCTATTGGTTTTCCCGGAAAAAAAATTTTCTGGATTGGAGCTGCTTTTCATTTTTAAATTATTATTTTCAAAAATGTTGTTCCTAATGTTTCGCAAAATCTCTTATAAAATGATTTTGCAGTTTCTTTCAATTTATAAACAATTTCCTAGTTAACAATGCATGTTACTATAAATATTTCAAGTCGAGTTGCACGAAAATTCAATTTAAAGGTAAATGGCTTTCATTTAAATTCAAATTTGCCACTAACATTTTATCCAATACATCCCTTTTTATAAATTTTTTTGCCAATTATAAGAACAAATATTCCATTCTGAATAGTAAAATATGAATCCTGGTGTGCTCGCTTTGCATTTCAATATTAACGTCGTTAATTATTTTAATACACAACAACATAAATTTTGCAACAAACACATCAAGGCCATCTATCAGGTCTACTTACTTGTACAATAACAAAAAACGACATGTATTTTGTTCAAGGTATTTTTACACAAGGTAAACTCGTTGGCTCATATGTTTGTCAGCTGTTTACCCCTAGTTGGAGACAAAACGTCAAATTGCGTGTATATGAGCCAAAATTTGTACATGTGTGCGTTAAATTGTTTTTGTTTTATATGAAGACAATTTTGAGTTGGCTCCTTTTATAGAGCAGCATGTCTACACTCCCAAATGAGTCTACCTTGTGTAAATATACCTTGATTTTGTTTGTGTAAAATTTATTTTTGCTGTCAAAAACTTACTCCCACATATACAAAGCAAAAGGAAAAAACGTGTATGTGTGGCATACCATACACATAAAATCAATGGCGCTTAAATTTGTTTGGGAAAAAACAATAAACGGAAATAAACATATACATGCACATGTAAACAACTTTTGACAGCTAAAAAGAAATAAAATAATGATCATTAGGCTTCTTGCGCAGACCTGTTCAATGGGCCTTGAAACACATGATTACCAAAGTCTGCTATCGAAATGATCACATCACAGTTAAAAAGATAAAGGTAGAAGTACATATCACGCGTTAGTGCGCGCGCGCTCTGTAGACTTCTGTCAAAAAAAGTTAAACTAGTGTATTTTCATAGAACAAGCTACATGCAAAATATTTTCACGCGTTTGCGCCAGAAAGTTGGTTAACTTTGAACTTTTTAACGCGTTGTGTATTTTTGACAAGTAATCAGCTGACAATAAAAAGAATAATTTAACAAATTTATGAATCATGAAAGTAAAACTTATTGAATAGCTTAAATAACATACAATATTTATATAAAAAGAATAAATTCAATAAAATAAAAAAATCTTTATATACTTTCGAATCCGTTTTCAATGTACAAATAAGTAAACAAAAAAAAAACAGCTGACAGAAATGGCTTTTGTAACGCGCGTTGTGTAACTTGCAATTTTTCGTGCGCTAAAGTTTTTAAACGCACGACACTCGTCGACGAATTAACGCGTGTTAAAAGAGTTAAAAACGCAAAGGATAAAAAAGTACTAAAAACAACGCGGGGTACTGCGGTATTTTTAATATAAAAAGGTACTGAAAAAAGTACTAAGGTACTGAATTTTTCAACACTGACATCTCAAATTGATCCAAGGCGAATTCAACTACAGGTGGTGTCGAAACTACAAAAATCCACCAAGGCAAATTAACTACAGGTGGTGTCGAAACGGCATCTGATTTTGGCAGTTCGAGCTTATTTGTTTTGATTTGTTAGTGTTTTTCTAATAATGGTTGACATTTCGAGCTTATGGCACTAACAATACAATGCAAAAAACCTTATGTTGTTTCTGTTGTTTTTGGATTGTTGTAGTTCCGACACCACCTGTAGTTGAAGTCGCCTACACGTAAATTTGCAAAAGAGAGCATCTACTAAAAGGCCTACTAGACACGCATACTTGTCTTAAGACATGTACGATGGCATACCAACTCTCACTGTGTAATAGCATGTATGTCGAGTATGTCAGACATGTACGTTGGTTTTCAAAAATTTTTGATTTTCTGATGTCTGTCGCATACCAACATACATACAAATTTCTGTGTACTGAAGTATGCCGTCAGCGTTCGACAGTGTAATAGCTAAACCCAAAGTATGCCATCATACATGTCTTAAGACAAGTATGCGTGTCTAATAGCCCTTTTAGAGAGTAAAGCAGTGATGCAAAACGTGGCACAATTGGGCCATTTTTGGCACATTTGAACGTTTGATGGCCCTGTAGAAATCGATTTTGGCCCTTTCAGGTCCAAGTCTATCAGTGCCGGAGTCGCGTGTTCGATTCCCGCCAGAGACTCTGGCCTCCCGTAGACAAGCGTAGAGCTTCGCGGGATAAGTTAAGTTAACAAATCGGTTAATACATTTTTCAATATTATTTTCTTACTTTTTCGAACAATACTTTTATTTACGAAATTGTTTTGAAAATTAAAAATTTTAAATATTCACAAAAACATCCTGTTGTTTTTGTCAAACCAATTGTTTTGTATACTTGGCCCTTTAAAGTAAGAACTGTTACTTTTATGTGCAAATCAGTCTTGCTTTAAATTAAAATTATTTTAAGTAGGTAAATATTAAAAAATCAAAGTAGACCGTCAAATAATAAAAATGCTTCATACATAAATTAAATTTTGTATTGAAAAATAAAATTTCATGTTTCTTTTGAGCAATGGTATTTGTGAAACATAAAGTGTGTAATATTAAAGTAAAACAAAAATGGATAAAAACTATGTTTTACAATTGGTTTTATTTAAATACAAACATAATAATCATATATCATATATATTGTTTAACCCTTTTAGAGGTATTTTGGCCCTTTTAAATCACCGATTTGGCCCAAAATTAAAAAACTTAAAATGCATCACTGGAGTAAAGTGACAGTTGTCAGCAAAGAGCCTGCAAATTTTTACTGAAGAAATTTTTGCCTGTAAAATCCAGTAGAAAACAAAAACATATGATTCAATATAGTAAACAAGCAAAAAACATACCATTTACAAACAAAAACTTTGCAATTTGTAAAAAAAAAAAAAACATTTAAAAGAACAAAAACTGAATTAAAAGTGCAACTAAGAACTAGTTTTTAATAGGTATTTTTGAAAAGTAAATTAAATTTAATATAAATAACATTGCATTAATATTTTAGAGATATAAACCTCATAAATATATGAATACTTATGGTGTGTGTGAAACGGTAGCAAAGTACTCATGGAAGTAAAATTTTGGCCCTATTGAGGTGAATAAAATTTCACTAGCCCTGGGGGCTAGTATACATTTTGACATTAGTGTAGAAATTTTTGACAACTACAAAATTATTTTTTTTTCATCAAATTTGTTTAAACAAAATGAAAAATAATATGGAAGCAGGACCAGCGGCAAGAAAATTAAAAAGAATTATACAACATGTAAGTATTTACATATGTATAAGCTTTTTTGCCCACACTTTTTGTAAAAATTGTTTATATAAAAGAACGAATTCATCAAATAGTTGGGACGATCTCATTTCCAACAGAATTTTAATGATTATTGGTAAAAACTTGATTAATTTATTCATTTTCACAAAACTACTAGTAATTGTTTTTTTCTTTATGTCAAAATTTTACGTTGTCAAAAATGTTGCAATTTCACACAGCACAAATATGAAAATTTTCTACCACAAGCAAATTTCATTTCACCATAGAACTTTGCTATTGTTTCACACACCCCCTTAATGCATATTATTCAGGGTACCGAATATCAAAAATCAAGTATTCATTTATTTCCGTATGTTATTTAACCAGAAACAAAATTAAAAGTCATGTACAAACTAAAGAAGTCTAAAAGCTTCCACAGAAGTTCATTTAATAAATACATTTGCTACGAATTTATAATTATTAGAATGCATTGCATCAAGTACCAAAAACAATATATACTGCGTAGTCTAAATAACACATATTTTAAAACACTAAGCTTTTTAGCGGTCATATGTTTGAATTAACCTGCAAGTTTTTGCAATTTTTACGTTTGTTTACTTTTTTGTGCCAGTTTTGAGAAAAAAATTTTCATATTGCCCAAAATTTACTCACCTACTGGATTTTACTGGAAAAGTAAGCAAACGCACCTATTATTGAAAGATAAATCATCGTGAAAATTGGGTGTATATCGTACACCACTTCTTTTAGTTTTGCAGTCCGGCATCATATTTTTATATTACCTGTCATTTTATTACTGACAAATCGACGTATAATTTTTTGTTGAATTTTCTTAACATTTTCGTGAAAAATTATTTATTAATGTTTAAAAAACCAATATAAATATTTATAATTTTAATAAATTTATTGCAGTTTCAAACAATTGTCGAAAAAATTGTAAACTAGGCCAGTCTGCTATTGAAGCCAGATTTACCACTGAATCAATTTTTTTCATATTGACTGGTCTAAAGAGATACACATATATACAAATTTATTGCAATCGTTGTAGGGAATTGGAGGCACAAATATGTCTTCATCGGCGATTTATGTTTTGGATGTAAAAGGTAAGGTGCTTATATCGCGCAATTATCGCGGCGATAACATGGATTTGGCAGTAATTGACAAATTCATGCCTTTGTTAATGGAAAAGGAGGAGGAGGGCATGATCACACCCATATTGCAAACGGCCGATTGCACTTTTGCCTATATAAAAACAAACAATTTGTATATCGTGTCCACTACGCCACGCAACAAGAATGTAAATATTGCTTTGGTATTTGTGTTCCTGCACAAGATAGCCCAAGTGTTTATAGAATACTTTAAGGAGTTGGAGGAAGAGTCCATACGTGATAATTTTGTTATAATATATGAACTTCTTGATGAGCTACTAGATTTTGGCTATCCTCAGACAACAGATTCAAAGATTCTACAGGAATATATCACCCAGGAAGGACACAAATTGGAAATACAACCACGCATTCCCATGGCCGTTACAAATGCAGTTTCATGGCGTTCGGAAGGTATAAAATATCGTAAAAATGAAGTATTTCTTGATGTTATTGAGTCCGTCAACCTTCTCGCTAATGCTAATGGCAATGTTTTGCGCAGTGAAATTGTGGGTGCCATTAAAATGCGTGTCTATTTGTCGGGTATGCCCGAATTGAGATTAGGTTTGAATGATAAAGTTCTGTTCGAAAGCACCGGTCGTGGCAAATCCAAGTCTGTTGAATTGGAAGATGTAAAATTTCACCAATGCGTTCGTTTGTCTAGGTTTGAAAATGATCGTACTATTTCTTTTATACCACCTGATGGCGAATTCGAATTAATGTCCTACAGATTAAATACCCATGTAAGTAAAAAGTTTATGTCTTATTTGGCTTCAGGTTAACGGACATGTTCTGACAACCCCAAAACGCATTAACATTGAAGATTCTGACTTGAAATCGAACAATGGGTGTTCTGTAAATCGCAATAGGAAGAAGCTTGGCAACTTCAAATTGCAAAAGTATACCCAAGGGAACTAGAATATTTGTACATAAAATAAATCTGGCGTTTTGTGGTTTCAAATCGTGCGATTGTCAGAACATGACCGTTAATTTTGTTATGGTTAACTTTTGCTGAAATATTAAAAAATAGAAGTTAGAATTTCGAAATTTTCTATTTAATTTGGAAAAAGAACCAAAAAAGCTTACCTACGTAGGTATAAATTATTCTATTTTATATATTTAATGTGGAAAACTCTGCTATATTTTTATTTTTACCAAAAAATTTTAAATTGTTTTTTTTTCCAAAACTGTAAATTTAAAAAAAAAAAATTACACATCGCACTATTTCCACTAAAGAGAATCAACTCAAAATTTTTCAATTTTCACTTTTTGCAAGAAATTGATGTACAGTGTTCGTATCTTCCCACTGTAATAATCTTATATCAATTGTATGCCCCTTTGTAGTATAAGAGTACATATAAAAAGTAAAACAGTTTTTTTGAAAATTTTTGTCAACCCCCTTTAGAGGAACCAGTGCGACATGTTAAAACAATTTCATGGATAACACTTATATTCTGTTACTTTAGGTAAAACCATTGATCTGGATTGAATCAGTCATTGAGCGTCATGAGCACTCGAGAGTCGAGTACATGATCAAGGCTAAATCACAATTTAAACGCCGTTCCACAGCAAACAATGTGGAAATTATTATTCCGGTACCAGCCGACGCAGACTCACCGAAATTTAAAACCACCATAGGAAGCTGCAAATATGCACCGGAGCAAAATGCTGTCATATGGACTATTAAATCGTTTCCTGGCGGTAAGGAGTATCTGATGCGTGCACACTTTGGCTTACCCAGCGTTAAGAGTGAAGATAGTTTAGAGGGCAAACCACCAATACAGGTGCGGTTTGAAATTCCCTACTTTACTACATCTGGCATACAAGTACGTTATTTAAAAATTATTGAAAAGAGTGGATATCAAGCTTTGCCATGGGTACGTTACATCACTCAGAACGGAGACTACCAGCTCCGCACAAATTAATAGTTGGTTTAATAATTGTAATGCCTTGATTTTTCTTCATTAAAATATATATTTTAAATGCAATAAGTTAGCAAAGTTATTGTTTTTATTTAATGCTAAAACTGTATTTTAATGTTTTATTATGATAAAAAAAAGGCAAAACAAAATTCATTCCGTATTAAATTCTACAAATTTGGGTATTTTTTTGAATTTTTTGTGTATATCTATGTTTTAAAGTTTGAATATAATATTAAAAAATAATGTATGTATGACAATTGTTTTGTTTACATCGATTAATAAAACTACTTCTGTTTAAATCGTATTTAAATGCTGTTTATCTGTATTTTTGCAAAAACCGACGAAAAATATATATTATTTTTAACTACATACATATAACACAATATATTTTAAAAATTAGTTTTTTTTTTAAAGGTAATATTTAGCTATAAATTTGTCCAATAATATACCGATAATACAAAATTTGGTTTAACTTAATATACATTCAACCAATAATCAATGTTTTAAAAATTATATACATATGTAAGTATTTCAATAACTTGTACTACTTAAATTAACTAATAAATGCACTTTAAACAAGTCTGCGTTGGTTCCGTTCATTTGAGAGAGAGGGACGTGTTGTCCTTATTATTTCTAAATTAATTCGAATTCCGAGTCAATTAGGATATGAAATTTTTAACGGGGTAGTAATCTTTATGTGCGGCCACATGTTCTTCCAGCTCCTTCAATTGTTCTTTCAAATGATTTGGCATTTCATCATAAACGCCCTCAAACATTTCCCTATAACTGGGTTTCAATTTCTTCTCAGAAACCGAAATCTGTTTTAATATCTGCTTACGAATATTTTTAACAAAGTCGTTTTCTTCCTTTTCATTAAACCAGCCTTGCTTAATCATATAATTTTTTAATTTCGAAATAGGATGTTCTGAGGAATTCCAAATCTCAATTTCTTCTGCCGAACGATAGGCAGTCGAGTCATCTGAGGTAGAGTGATGGCCAACACTAAAATATCGTTAGAAATACAAGATAAATTTGTAAGTTAATTTGCATGAACATTCACGTACCGATAAACCATAGCTTCAAAAATAACTGGTTTATTTTCGCGCAAAGTATATTCTCGGGCCAGTTTTATGCCATTGTACACAGCAAACACATCAGTGCCATCTACACGAATTGTGGCTATACCATAAGCAGGACCTCTTGCAGCTATGCCATCTCCTTTGTATTGTTCATGAGATGGTGTTGAAATGGCAAAACCATTGTTACGACTTAAGGCCAATAAATATATTTGTGGGTTAAAAATCAAGACTTTCATTTGATATAAACAATACATCTTTACCAGAACATTATAACAGGACAATCCAAAGTTGCAGCAAAATTGAAAGCAGCATGAGCATCTCCTTCCGATGCAGCACCTTCGCCAAAGTAACATACAACACAACTATCATTATTGGGTCGACGCTTCATGGCATAGGCAGCGCCTACAGCTTGTGGCATTTGTGTGGCTTTAAATTTTAAAGAAAAGAAAAAAAAAAACAATTTTAAGCCTAATACTATGCATAAAAAGTTATAAATAAAGAGATGACATCATCATGAATTTAGATTACATATTGGCTTACATTTATAACATCAAAAACTTATCGCAGTAAAAAGTGTTATAACAAGAAAACAAATTCATATTCTATAACTTTTTAATAAATAATAAAACCAATAACAATAGAAATAATACTTACACAGAGGACTCGAAATAGTAACGAAATTCAACTCCTTTGAACCATAATGAACAGGCATCTGTTTGCCTCTACCCACATCCAAATCATTACCATAACATTGATTTATAAATTGTTCTAACTTAAATCCTCTCCAAACTAAAACACCAGCTTCACGATATTGGCCATAAATTAAATCGCTCATATTTAGGGCAGCCGCACTACCAATATGACTAGCTTCCTCACCAAAGTTGGTCATATAGAAGGATATACGTCCTTGACGTTGAGATTCGTACAAAATCTTGTCCATCGTATTGAGTAAAACCATATCACGAAACATTTTTTGTACAATATGTTTGTCCAATTTAGGATCTTGGGTTTCATCTTTAATATAACCTTCACGATCCATTACACGATAAATTGGTATGGGTAAATAATCTGTAGGCATGGTAAAACTAGGTTTTTCTACAAATGGAGCACTAACACCCGGAAACGAGGAGGGGATTTCAGCATTTTCGCTACCATGAAAACGGACTTGTGATATGGGAGTCACATTCTATAATAAATAAATTACGTATGTACATACATATCGCTGATTTGCTGCATGGTCGTATAAACTCAAAAAAGAATTATTTTGAAATAAACGTGTTTAAAGTTTTTGATTTGCTCGCACTCAGAAAAAATAACGAAACATTCTCTTCCAACGTGAAACGTATAAAAGATATAAAGTTAATTTTTTAAACACTATATAAAAGAAAACATAGCGAACAATTTTGCATCATTAACTCCAAAATTGAGTTTTGAGTTATGACGACGTTGCAGCAAATGAGCGGCACAATAGGTTCTTTTCGGAATTGGTTAAAAAAAATTGTTGATTTTAAATTGCTGTCCCTACCTTCAGTTGGCGTTTAAACTTTAAACAGCGTGAAAAAGATTTAATTAAATTAGTTTGGTGTAAAAACGACATAATGCTGGTAAGATAATGGATGAAGACTGAAAAACACAGGTATTGTCTATGCTGGAAAAATTGCAATATTTTCAAAGATAAAAATTAAATAAAAAGATCGTGACCAAGGCGAATTCAACTAATTAAATCGTAGTTGATTCGCCTTGATCGTGACACTATTAGCGAGAGATGCAAAAGTAGGTACAATTGCACTATTATTGGTACTACCGAGTTTTAAAAAGTACAGCAATAACATATTTGGTACAATTTATAAAATTGCCCAGTTTATCATTTTATTTTTTAAATTTTACGTTGCAACTCATATTTCATATAAATATGCGATTAAAACTTAAAGTATTTGTTATTTTTGGAAGATCTATGTATTAAGAATTGTTCGTGGAATGTTATCAATTCCACATTAATCTAATGTAGAAAGAACATTTCAATATCAAAAGAAAAAGGCTGTAGGTAAGTCTCTTCAGTTTCGAATTTAATACAAAGAAAAGATTTGCTACTTTCTACAAATTCTTGGTATGTACCATAATTTTAAAATATCAAATATGTAATTCGTTATTTTTTTACCCACAAATATATGATTGATCTCAATAATAAGGCGTTTTTTATCTTTCAAATATTTAAAAATGTGTAAAATCCATACAAATATTTATATTTTAGTTTTTTAT
This sequence comes from Pollenia griseotomentosa, assembly GCA_963931875.1. Taxonomy (NCBI): domain Eukaryota; kingdom Metazoa; phylum Arthropoda; class Insecta; order Diptera; family Polleniidae; genus Pollenia; species Pollenia griseotomentosa. The sequence continues at coordinate 253,797,561 of OZ007560.1, read as the reverse complement.
GTTCTTTTAACGAACAAGTATTTTGTACCAAGGTATATTTACACAAGGTAGACTTATTTGGGAGTGTAGACATGCTGCTCTATAAAAAGAACCGAGTTGTCAAAATTGTCTCATATAAAACAAAAACAATTTAACGCACACATGTATAAATTTTGGCTCATATACACGCAATTTGACGTTTGGGTTCCAACTAGGCAAGGTATATTTACACAAGGTAAACTCGTTGGCTCATATGTTTGTCAGCTGTTTACCCCTAGTTGGAGCCAAAACGTCAAATTGCGTGTATATGAGCCAAAATTTGTACATGTGTGCGTTAAATTGTTTTTGTTTTATATGAAGACAATTTTGACAAATTGGCTCCTTTTATAGAGCAGCATGTCTACACTCCCAAATGAGTCTACCTTGTGTAAATATACCTTGCAACTAGGGGTAAACAACTGACAAACATATGGGCCAACGAGTTTACCTTGTGTAAATATACCTTGTTTTGTACGATATTTTGTAAATTTGATTAAAATATGTAAAAACAATAATTTTTTTATTGAAAATATAAAAAATGTATTACTTGAGGGTTACACGATCAAGTTTTGCCTATCAAGTTTTAATACACTCACACTTTTTTACCAATACACTCATACTTTTAAAAATTGATGCGAACTTGCCAAGGTATATTTACACAAGGTAGACTCATTTGGGAGTGTAGACATGCTGCTCTATAAAAGGAGCCAAGCAAGGTATGTGTAAATATACCTTGGAGCCAAGTTGTCAAAATTGTCTTCATATAAAACAAAAACAATTTCACGCACACATGTACAAAGTTTGGCTCATATACACGAAATTTGACGTTTTGGCTCCAACTAGGGGTTAACAGCTGACAAACATATGGGCCAACGAGTTTACCTTGTGTAAATATACCTTGGAACTTGCCTTTAAAATTCTCATGCCAGTGAGTGTTTCAATTTACGTTCAAGAAAACAGCTGATTTGAAGGTTAGTGAGCAAATTTTTCGTTTCTCTTTATAAATTTTTTTCTTGATGGCATCTTGAAAGTAAATTGCTCAAAAATTGAATGCAGCCTACGTCACAACTATCAATTTTTGGAAATTTTGATAAATAGTATATGTAAAAGACTATCAAGAACAACTTGACCGTGTGGCTACACTGTTAGTGAATTGTAATGTACAATTTTTTGTTGTTAAAAAAAAATAAAAAAATTTTGTTTATAATCAGGGCGAATTAAATTCGCCTTGGTTATAATTGAGGTCCGAAAAGTACAATTTAATCTTCTCTGTTATCAGCTATCAATATCAATCAAGGCGATTTAACTTATAAATTCGCCTTGTTATCAATCTTGGACAAAACTGCAAAAAATTACATAAGTTTTAAGAAGTAACGCTGGGTCTCCACTTTATTGCTAAGTACAAGCAAAAACGTCGGCAGAACAATGACAGAATAATGGAGCAATAATCATGGTGAAATAAACAGGTGGCAGCACTACGCCAGATGACGATTTTTTGCTCTTGCATTGTTTGCAGTGTGACCATATTAGCTTTTTTCGAGCTAAATTTAGCTTTATTTTTTTGGATTTAGCTTGATATATTTCATTTAGCTTTAAGCTTTTTTTTAAGCTTTTTTAAAAAATGAATTTGGCTTTTTCTAGCCTTTTTTTCTATTTGTATTCCAATGATTTTATGATATGTACATAATAAAAAAAGAAAGTTCAATAAAATAAAAAGATATATTGGTAACCTTATAAACTAGTCTCAAACAGCTAAAATCTAGCATCACAGAAACAATAAGTCAGCAAGTAATTCTTTAAAGTTAAGCAAGGTGGTAGTAGGAGATTTACAGTTATTTTTTCACTATTGTTTTTGACAGCTTGATGATCTACACACAATGCGATGTTTCAATATCTGCTATAATCTGTTTTTAAATTTGTACACATTTTGTTTTCTTCTTTTATTGTGAACTACATGTAACTGTTTTTTCGTATTTGGCTTCTTAAATTCATACTTTATACCTACCTATTAAATTAAAAAATTAATAAAAAGGAAAATGGAAAGGTCAGTAGTATTAATATAAAACTATAAGTAAGGTGTATTATTTTTAATTACTTATACATATAGATTCTTAAAAAGAAATGAGTCGAATGATAAGCAAAATGTGCATAGCTGTAGTAGTGATACAGAAGATGAATTTTCACCTAGTACTAGCAAAAGGTAGTTTTAATATTGAAAAGAAAAGTATAAGGAATTAAGTATCGTTTTATATTCTAGAAAATACACGCAAAAATTGAGAAAAAGCTGGTTCAATGATTCGAGACTTTCGAAGTGGATTGTTGAAGTAAATGACAAACAGGTAAAATGTAAATACTGTCATTGTACATTGAAATCAAAATTAAGTAACCTGTTAACGCATGGGAAGACAAGTAAGCATGTAGCTGCTGCATCACCTTTCAAGACCAAAAATCAAAAAACATTAGAGTTTCAAACTTCAAGTAGCTGTACGAAGAAAAAAGAAGCTGAGTTGTCTGATGCATTGTTCGTGGCGGTGCATACTTCTATTAGGTCTGTAGATCACATGGTAAAGATGCACAAAAATATTTTCAATGACAGCAAACCGGCGGTGGCAATGTCTTTGGGGCGAACAAAATGTACCGCTATCATTACTTCTATTTTGGCACCACATTTCAAGCAATTGTTGACAGACGACATTAAGGGAAGTCATTATAGTCTTATAATAGACGAGTCAACCGATATTACTGTGGAAAAACATTTAGGTGTAGTAATTCGGTACTACAGTAAGTCATTAAAGCATATCGTAAATACATTTTTACATTTGTATGCTCTAGAAGAAGCAACAGCTCTCGGAATTTCTTCAGCTATCTTAAAAATTTTAAATGCTTTTAATCTAGATATAAAATATATGGTAGGCTTAGGAACAGACAACGCAAAAGTTATGACCGGGGTGAACCGTGGTGTTATCGCAAATTTAAAAGAAAAAAACGATAAAATTGTATTAGTTCCTTGCGTTTGTCATTCGATACAATTATCTGTTTCACATGCGTCCAAAAGTTTGCCGTCCGAAATTGAATATTTAGTGGCAGAAACATATAATTGGTTTTCAAAATCAAGTTTAAGACAAAAGAACTATAAAAACATATATGCAGCAATTAATTGTGATATGCAGCCACTTAAGTTAGTAAGAGCTTGTGACACTAGATGGCTGTCAATAGAAACAGCTGTAAATCGAATTGAAAACCAATGGTTAGAACTAAAAACCCATTTTGAAATTGCAGCTGTTTCTGAGTCGTGTCATCAAGCTAAAATTTTGAAAAAATTGTATAATGAAAAGAATTTACTTTATTTAAAGTTTTTGAAACCGTTACTATCAGATGTTCAAAAAGTAAACAAAATGTTTGAAAGCAACGACGCAGATCCCACATTATTGCTTTCAGAAGTTTAGTTATTATTGAAAGATCTTGCAAATCAAATTATTTTGAAAACTGAACATTTTGATCCGTTAAAATCTGATTTGGAAGATTTTTTAACTCCAATACCTTATTTTAATTATAGTTTTGAACAATATCTGATTTCGAAAAGACAAATAATAGATTCTGAAACAGAAAAAGATATAAGATGTACTTGCCAAAATTTTATTAAACAATTAATATATCAATTACGCCAACGTTTGCCAAACAATATTTCATCACTGCAACAAACAAACTTCTTTTCTTTAGAAAATAGTCTCAAGAAAATAAAATGTACTTTGTATGAGAATTTTAAAGAAGAAATGACAATTTTAAAACTAGATGAAATTTCTGATTTAGAATTACAGTGGCAAAAATTAAATTGTTACGAGTGGCCTAATCAAAATTCAACAATAGAATTTTGGATCAATGTTTTTGAGTATAAGAATGCATTAAATGAAAACCCCTTTAGGGAATTATCTATTTTTGTGATGAAATTTTTAGTTTTGCCTTTCAGTAACGCTGAAGTTGAGCGCGTATTCAGCGGAATGAATCTCATAAAAACGAAAATTAGAAACAGATTTACTTTAAATACAGTAAATTCACTTCTCTATATAAGATGTGGCTTAAAAAGAATAAATAAATGTTGTCATAATTTTAAAATAACAAATGATCTCATAAAAAATTTTGATAAATCTATTTATACAAATAATAGTGATTTTTTGTCGAACTCTTTAGAGGAAGACGAATATTCATTTGAGGAAATATTTAACATGTAGTCAAATATTTATCAAGTTTATTCGTTTGCTTGTTAAAAAGTATTTTTTGGAATTAAAAATTTTTAAATCTAGTAAATATACTCATAATTTGTGCAAACGAAGAATCCAAATCTTATAGGATTCTAAATTTGTTCTATACTATACTTTATATTAACCGATGCCTTTGAATTTATTCCTTTTTGTATATTAGCTTTAAGAGCTTTTTTATATATGTTCACCATTGTACAAAGATACATACATACGTTCATGTGATATCACTTTTTATACAGTTATTTCCGCTTAATTGAGTTTCTAAAAATGCACGACTTTTGACGCAATTAAACGGGAACTCAATTAAGCAGTACTCGGTTAATTGAATCGCCGACGCAATTAAAACGAAAATCGCTTAATTGAGCAAGATGTGCGATAAAGCGAAACACCCATGTGTAGATAGAAAATAAAACTCATTGCTTATATAAATATTAAGTTAAAAAATGGTTTACGTTTTTTAAAACAAAATAAAAATCAGGTACCGTTCATCGTACAATCTTTCTTGCCGCAAAAAATTTTGTTTACGTTTGTGGAGCAAAAACACATTAAGTAGACAGAAACAATTAACCGAAACATTTGCTATTGTTTTTCGCAATGCGGTCTTATTTTGCGAAATAATTAAGCGGGTGACGCAATTAAACGGAACTCAACTAAACGGGTATTTTAACATAGACTGTTATACTGAATGATTTCGTTCCCTGATTTTTAGCGCAATTAAACGGGAAACTCAATTAAGCGGGGCTCAATTAACCGAAAACAACTGTATATTAATTTTATATTTTTTGTTTTTACTTTATTTTTATATATATCAACCAAAGTAGTTTTGAATTGCTATCAATTTTATTTTAGTCTTAAGACTTTTCTTAACTTTATTTTCTTTGTGGTTAACTTATGCTGGCATAAGAATTACAAAAAATTATTTTATAATCATTATTATTATACGAGCATACATACATGAATATGTGTTTGAATTTAATGCTCATCAAGATATTTTTGTTCCATAACTATACATACATAGCAAGGTATATTTATAGCAGGTAGTCTCGGAAAGCCAGCTGTTTATTTTTTATTTGCTTGTTTTGTGGTACGAACTGTCAAATGTTGTATAGAAAACAAGTAAACAAGGTTTTTGTCTTTATCTTTTGTCTTGTTTGTCTCTTATCAACCCCTTTGCTGTTTGACAGTTCGTACCACTTAACAACAATAAAAAGCCCTGTTGTTTGTTTTATTGTACAATTGTTGTAATCTCGCGGCTACCTGCTATAAATATACCTTGATACATAGTTTGATTTGGTTACTGATTAAAAACATATTTTACTTAAATTTTGACTAAAAAAAAGGTTTTTACATAGTACTATGTGTTATTTATAATACGAATAATGAATTAATATTATTAAAAAGCAATATAAAAATTTAGCTTTATTTTTTGGCTTTTATTTATTTATTTTTAGCCTTTTTTAGCTCTATTTTTAACCTGATTTAGCTCTATATTTTTTTAAAATCTGGTCACACTGATTGTTTGTCTAGGTTTATGTCAAAGTTTTGTTTATGTTTACAAAAAGTTCACGTTTTGTGCTGTGATTATTGTATTTTATTAAAGTGTTTGATAATTTTAAATTAAAATAAATAAGATATTGATCATAATTAAATAAGAATTGGCTAAAAATTTATTTATTTCATCACGTTCAGTGGCACGCTGTGATTTTTCTTAACTGTATTTTTTGACGTAAACGGTGATGTAATTTCCATTTTTGTTGTAATGTTGTATTTGTTGCCGTAACGATGCCACCTGCTTATTCCACCATGGCAATAATTGCTGAATTTATTGCTGGAGAACACTTGAAATTGCTTTGCCATAAATTTACAATTTTCACCGCGAGTAGTCGTATAAAGTTTTGTGGCTGTACATATTTATAACAAATGTTCTATGTTGTGTTTTGAAGTGGTTGTGAAATTTTCTTTTTTAAATTAATAAAATAATTAATTGTAATTGTCGTAGCTGTGTTTTGTATTACTTTTTTGTTTATTTGCGTTAAAAAAAAGTTGAATTGTTCTATTGAAAAAATAAAAATTTACAAAAAAATAAATTCGTCGTTTGCTTTTGTTGATCTTGACATTTATTAAAAAATATAATATGTAATAATATATTTATTGATTGCTTTTTTAATAAATAAACACACAAACAAAAAACAACCGTACAGAGAAATAAAATGTCAGATAAATTACAACTGATTTGACAGCATATTGCTAAGCAATAATTGCTTAAGCAATAAGAAGAGCAATCATTGCGCAATGGATTGCCACTCATGGCAATAAGCGGTCTATACGTCGCAAATTTTATGGAGCAATGAAATTTGACGTTTGCCATAATAAATATTGCTACGTGAAGACCCGGGGTTATGGTAACTTGTAAAAGTTCCATCTAAATCTAGCGATTTTTAAAAAAATGTGTAAGCCAAGGCGAATTCAACTAGTTAATTCGCCTTGGTGTAAGTAATGCCTCGTGATGGAATTAGGTGGGCTCACTGTGCCAGCTGCTCATAGTGCTTTTCGCCGAGTTGAAGTTACATACAGCGTTGCCACGACCAAAAAAAAATTTTAACCAAAATGCAAAAATAAAGTAACCAAAAGCGAAAAAAAGTAACCAAAATTATTTGTATCAAAAGTACTATGTATTTTATTCGCACATCAATTTTTACTTTGTTTTTTTCTTTGTTTTGATTTTTTTGAGAGCTAGTTCAGATAAACTAACGATAAATGTTATCAAAATTGGAGATGATAGTACATTTTTCCTGTTTCGCAGCCTGTTTCAAAATGAAACGACCTGTTTCGCTCACAAAATTTTGTATGGGGAATCAAGTCGTTTCAATCATGTTTGGGGCACGAAACAGGAATACGAGAGCGAAACACGAATATTGCTGTCCGTGTGAACATGGTATCAGTTTAAAAATTGTGTGTCTAAACAGTTTCAGTTTACAAATTGTGTGTCTAGACAAGAAATAGTGTTTGTTTGTATATTGTAGGCTCATAAACCGCTGGACCGATTTTTTTAAAGTTTTGACAGTATATTACCGATGGTCTGGAAAGAACAATAATCTATATTACTTTTCGTAATTTTTAAGTGTAAGGGGCACCTTCTATACAAAGTTAAAACTTATTTTTAATTTTAAAAACTTTTTGAGCTAGAGCTTTCAACCTTTTTTATAAAGAGCTCTTACAAGTAAATCTTGTATAGTCTTGCTATGCGTAATGGTATCAAAATGCCAAATTAAGCTAAATTATTCGGTAGATCTTTTATATATATATGCTTTTGCACGGTGGAAATAACATTATTTTAAACGGGATTGTATCGGAAGGGCCTTTGACCTTATCGCTTATCTAGAAAAGTTAACTTAGACCTTTGAAGCATTAAGAATAGCAGATTATGGCCATATATACTTCAAAGCATATACCTTATATGGTTAACAGACTATCAATGTTAAAGTTTAAGCTTCTAAAAAAATAATTTTCAAGTAGATAAAAAAAGAATTGGTTTTAGATGCACAAATACCATACACAATTTTAAGGGTTAACAAAGCGGAGCCGGTAGTTCTTGTTCCAAAACAAAAAATTGGTTATTTTTGTGTTAAAAAAGTAACCAAAATGGAAAAAAAGTACACAAGTACACATTGGAAGAAAAAGTAACCAATTTTGGTTAAAAGTAACCAAAGCGGCAACGCTGGTTACATAGGGTCTCCACCTGAGATAAGATTTTTATATCAGCAAACGTCAAATTATCTTACGTGTAGACTCTCAAATAGTGTTAATATTAATATTATAATAAATCTTATAAGCAGGGTTGCCAGTTTAGCACTTTTAGTGCTAGATTTAGCACTTTTTTTTTTGATTTAGCACTAAGAATTTAAAAAAAAGTGCTAAGTGCTAGTTTAGCACTTTTTTATAATTATTTAGCATTTTTAGCACTTTATATATCCCACAACTACTTAATAACTCACATAATTAATTCAAGTAAAGTATCAATTCTCTAAGTGCATCATGAAAAATCAGTACATTTATGCTACCTTTTTATACAAAAATACAAAAATGAATACCATCGAATTCTGGATTCAAGTACATCATTTTAAAAACTCCATTAATGAAAATCCCTTTATAAATTTGTCAAGCTTTGTACTGTTCCTTTTAGTTTTGCCATTTTCAAAAGCAGAAGTAGAGCGTTTATTTAGTTTATTCGGCTTAATCAAGGTATATTTATAGCAGGTAGTCTCGGAAAGCCAGCTGTTTATTTTTTATTTGCTTGTTTTGTGGTACGAACTGTCAAATGTTGTATAGAAAACAAGTAAACAAGTTTTTTGTCTTTATCTTTTGTCTTTTTTGTCTCTTATCAACCCCTTTGCTGTTTGACAGTTCGTACCACATAACAACAATAAAAAGCCCTGTTGTTTGTTTTATTGTACAATTGTTGTAATCTCGCGGCTACCTGCTATAAATATACCTTGGGCTTAATAAAAAGTAAACTTAGAACTGGAATGAAAACAGAACTGTTATGTTCAATTATACTCATAAAAGAAGGCGTAAAATTAGATAACGTTTGTTGCCACACTTTAAACTTGTCGGACGATATTGTGAAAAAAATCGGTTTATCAGAAAAGTACCAAAATGAGTTGGTATATGAGGAAGACGAAAATGACATGATTGAAATATTAAATAGTTGTAACAACTTAATTTAAAATATATTTATTATATAATAACATTAAAATAAGTGTTTATATTAATGTAAATTGTTTATTGTATTAATGAAAATCAATGTAACAAAACTAGCACTTTTATTTCTTATTGTAGAACAATTTAGCACTTTTTTTTTGTCGATCTAGCACTTTTAATTTGAATTCTTCTGGCAAGCCTGCTTATAAGACAGTTGTTATGAGAAATCTTATTTCTAAATCTGCACACCTGTTTCAGAGATATTATTAAAATTTGCTCAAAAAAATACTTTTTCTTAAATTTTTGTTTTAAAGAATTCATAAAAATATAAACACCACAATGAGCCACAATGCAGTAGCATATAGCTTAATATATTCCGAAGCAATTGAGCCCTTCCCTACAAGAAATGCATAACCAAAACTTAAAAAAAAATTTTTTTACTAACACACTTGCAACAATTTCACATTAGTGTTTCTACTCTAACATGTGTGTTATTTTTGTCATACGCTTGATTAAACTTGTGAATTGCTTTAATTTAATATTTACCATTGGTGTTAAAGAAAAAAAATTATATTTGTAACTAGATTGTAACTATGAAGAAAAAATAGCACCGCCAAACAGCGGTAATCAGAATGCTAGTGGTAAAGGAGGACGTACTGATGGTGGCTTCAGAGGATTCTCTGGAAACAACAGTGGTCATGTTCGAAGTGGTTGTTTTGAAAGGTCCTGGCTTTGGCCAGGACAATCGCTTAAGAGATTTCCTGATGACTTTTTAGGTATGTATTTGATTTTTTGGTCTCAATCTGTTAACAAAATCTACAATAAATTAAATGGTCACACGTACGTTTACCTCCATTTTCAGACCCACACAAGAAGTGAAACGTTACCAAGCAGCCACAGAAATAGCGATACGTGGTACTTACTTTTCTGAAGTCTAATTTCCTAACTATTAATTGGATTATGTTTTTTCAATAAAAAAATTTTTATTTAAAATGAAAAATAAAATAATATATTTTTTATAAAGGTTAGTACTAACCATTTTTTACGTTATGAATAGCTAGTTAGTGCTAACCAATATTTACGTTATGTCTAACTAGTTAGCGTTAACCACTATTTTGGTTATCATTGACTAATAAAAAGCAGCAGAGTAAGCAGTACAGATATATGTTCCGTAGTCGAGTGGAATTCATTATTTAGAAAGAGAGGCCAAATCACATGTACACAAGAGTTTCGGTTAGTTTTTTCATTTTGCTCTTAATAAACTAATAGAAACTTTAACCAATATGTTGGTCATAACTTTTTGGTATCTGAACGGATTTTCCCGAGTTTTTCAGAAAATATTTTCTACTAAAAATTTCCGATCTTTTAATATAAGTATAAGGCGTAACCATAGGTCATATTACAGTCAAAAACTTCAGGTTTGTATACAATTTTTGATACTTTTTGTATGGGAGGTACCACGCCCACTTCTCCCACTTCTCCAATCCAATACATTTTGTGGGATGGTGTGTATTTATAAACTAAATGTTTTTACCTAACTTGGAAACTTTGGCTCTTGCCGTTCTCCAGATATACAGAAAAAAGTAATAAAAATACAACAACAACAAGGGATTTTTGGGAAAAATTAGAGGCAGTCGTGGGTTTTTGGTCATATCTGTGGACCGATCTTGCTGAAGAAATGGTGGACGATATGTAACATAAATGTAAAACAACCTAGCCGCTATCATGTCTGGAGTCTCCGGAAAACACATATCAAACGTAAGACGGACAGACGGACGGACGGACATCGTTAAATCAACTTCTCTCCTCATAAGGACCCAGAATATATATACTTTATATGGTCTAAGACTACTATTGTAGAAATTACAAACGGAATGACAAACTTATAACTATATACACTTTTCCACCTGTGGTGAAGGGTATAATAATTTATACAAGGTACATTAACACAAGATAGACTCATTTGGGAGTGTAGACATGCTGCTCTTTAAAAAGAACCGAGTTGTCAAAATTGTCTTCATATAAAACAAAAGCAATTTAACGCACACATGTACAAATTTTGGCTCATATACACGAAATTAGACGTTTGGGTTCCAACTGGGATAAACAGCTGACAAGCATATAAGCCAACGAGTCTACCAAGGTATATTTATAGCTATAAATATACCTTGGAGTCTACCTTGTGTAGGTAGGTAGGTAGGTAGAAAGGCTACTGTGAAGTCTTCTTCACACCTTCACCCAGACACCAATATGGTCCATTGTGACGCCCTACACAACCCGAAATCCCCTAATTCGCCCAGGAATCTACTGCCCAGACACCTCAGCCTGCTGCCCTGTAGCCTGGGGCAGTGGCACAGAATGTGCTCAACTGTCTCCAGCTCCTCCGGGTCCTCACACAACCCGCACATATCCGACAAGTCGGATCCCATCCTCACCCGTGATAATCCCTATCGTGGTCCTACACTGCAGTCGCCAGGAAGCCTTTATGACATTCTGATGTCCAGATTCTCAATGTAGACCCCCGCGCCCGTGCCCCTCATCTTCGAGCCGTCAGTGAAAATAGCAAATCCACTAAATAAACTGCTCCTACCTGACCAGCTCTCCCTAGAAGGTACTATTACCTCCGGCAACCACCCAAAATCCAACCTAGTGCCAACATAGTCAGTGGAGCCGGGTAATCCCAGGCAATAGCCACCAGCCTCAATCTCACCAAGGATCCGTGAGTGACATTGCCCAACAATCCTAAATCCCTCAGTATAAGAAGGCTCCTGGCCGCCATTCCCATCACATACTGCTCAATAGGCAGAAAATATAGAATGACATCCAGGGCCGCTTGAGAAGTACTTCCATGGCACCTATCATGCCGATTGAAGCACACTTCTGAGCCTTAGAAATAAGGTTCCTTGTGTAAATACATACATATACCTTGAATTTATATAATAATTTTTTTTTTGGCTGGGCTTTAAAAAATCTTAACAATATATATTTTTTCTTGATTCTTGTAAATCAAGCCTATGGCAAGCCTACACAAAGTGCTTGCGAAGAAGTCAAACGTGATTTTACAAACAGAAAACTACAATTTACAACAGACAAATTTAAATCATGAATCTAAGTAAAAACCAATTTTGGACAGGCATAACAATATTATTAAACAATTATCATGCCATCAATAAAAAAATATTTGCTTGTACTATCATCAGAGTGGAAAAAGTTCTTAAGGGTTTACAGCAGCTTGAACTTAACATGAATGAATCACAAAATGTTCTCAAGGAGGATTTTGACAAATCCTTACTTGTATCTCAGATATTAAAAATTTGTGTAGATGATGATAGTTCAAATGGTATCGAAGGCTTTGTGGTTCATTTTAAGTGTATACCAAAAAAATGCGGAGATAGTGTAAAAGCATTTGGAAGCATAGGTATGGATTGTTCTTGATAATAAATTTTAGGTACCTAGGTATATATAATTATAAACAAACTCATCAAGAATATCAACTAGGCTCCAAATAAAAAGTGCTTTATAAATAAACATTTTTAATACAATCTTTTTCGTGACAGCTATGTATGTATGTGCAGTTTAAGAGCAGAAACATGGGTATCACTAGCGGATACCCGGCCTGTGCTACTACGCCAAAACAATAAACATATTTTGTTTATTTGTGGAAAAAAATAAATTTGGTTTATTCCTCTTTTTAAATAAATGCGAGCGGATAAATAATATCTAAGTTTTTTTCAACTCTGGAGCAAGCAATATAACTACAACTGGCTTTACAAAAAACGCATTTTCTAAGTTCAAACAATCGACACTGCGATTGGCCTTTAGCCTTATTTATGGTAGAGCCAGGCACACTGGAAACTGTTACCGCTTAAAATCTAAGGGCAAATCATTTGATTTAATTGGAATTCGTAGTACCAGCACATCTTCCCATTAACTTTTGCCGCTGATAATTATGTCTTCGATTAAATTGGGCGATAGTTTTTTTAACAGCAAGTCTATCCGTTGCGAAATTTTGTTAGATTTAAGTTAAGTATCAACGGCAAATCAACTTTTATTAGAGTTAAAATGTACAAACATATTGGTTATTAATGCATAGCATCCCACAAATTTTTTGGAGAAGTAGGCGTCGTGCAAAATAGTTTTTGGTATACATAGGTAAATTATTAATACACAACCTTTCTAAAAATATGGTCGGGATTATAGAAGTGTGCGTGGAAGTTATCATACAAAGACAATAGGTTTTTGTATATCTGCATAACGGCAAGAGACAAGTTTCCAAATCATGTAAAGCATCTTGGTTATCAATACACAACATCCAAAAAATTGAGGACGGGGTTGTGTTAGTGGGCGTAGCACTTCTCATAAAATACATTTTATGACCTATAACTAGTGTCCGACTGATTATTTATTTATTTATTTAATATAAGTAATATACAAAAGCCTATCAAGGCCAATAAAAATATATTACAAAAGCATAATCCTGAATATTATTAAAGGATACAATAAATAATCAAAAATTCATTTATTCAAGTATATACACATAATTATAAAAATACAAATACAAATGACTCCCCAGCCAAAGATTAAAAGAAATTTTTTAAAAAATACTAATTTATCAATTAACAGGTCCAAATCGACACCAGTATCGACAAAAATGGCTTATCGGCCAATAATCGTTGTTCGACATTAATTTGACCGAACTTTACCTTTATAATTTAACTGCTGACAACTCAACTTCAGTTGTCATCCGTAATCGACCCATACGTGTTTTCCCAACGGTCAAAACACAACCATAAATTTGTATGTAAATATGAAGAAAACATACTACATCTAAGTATTTAGTGGATATTATCCACGTGAGTTAATTTAATTTTGTAAGTTCAATATAAAAACTATCAGAAATTATCAACCGAAAAACAAAAAGTCTCCTCTTATAGATTCTCATCCACTCAGGACATTGCATGTTAAATTTTATGTTTCTATGTCTAATATTAACGAAAATTATTCACAGATGTAGAACGAACAAGTAAGAAAGTATAGTCGGTCAACAAATTTTCGAGAGTGTATGGCGTGTATTTCATTAAAATCGGTTTGATAGTTTATGAGAGGCATAAATTGCCCCCTATCTCCCCTCGTGGCACTACGATTCGGCTCATTTTCAATAGGCTTGATCCTTGTACCCGTAAGAACCTATGTGCCAAATTTTTACGGTTTACCTATGTGCCAAATTTTACGGTTTACAACCGTAATAAGAGCCTATAATCACTTAGATCAAGCAAATATTTTGATATAACAAGTTAATAAAAAACTTTTCTTTGTTGGTTTTTTTATAACTAAAAATTTTTATAAATGAATTCGCACTTGATGAACCAGAGGATGTTAACTCAAAATTATTATTTTTCCCTTTTTGGAAAATTTCGTAATAATATTCATATCTACCCGCTATAAAAATATTGTGCTATTTTGTTTTGGTAATGAAAAATTTCGGTCTGGCTGAACTTCAGCTACGGCTTCAGCCGTTGCGGTCGGATACTACCTATAACCCCTATATTATGTATGTGTGTTGGCACGAAAAATCTTTTAAATTGTACTAAAAAGTGACATCAATATTAATTTAGTGTTCGGTCTAGTTGGTATTGTTGATTTAAGCCATTATACATTATATCGTTTCCTGAAATGTAAAATCTCCCAATACGAAATAATAATGTAAAAATTTAATTTGTAAAAAAAATGTTAGATCTATGAATTTCAGGTGATGCTACTGATTTAAAAACAAAATCTAATCAAAGTTTAAAGATTTTTTAAAAACTTCTTTTAGAATGACATTTGAAAATGACATGATTTCGGATTTCAATATTCAATTCAAGGATAAATTAGTTGCTGATATACTTAATAAAAAACCCGGTTGCGATTTTGATTCGAGTTTAAGATGGTGTGATTTTGTGTTAAAGCCAAAATTTTACAAATGGTGTCTTAACGGCGGGTGTAATAATAATTCGAAGTTAATATTTAACAAGGAGGAAAATAATACATCCTTACGTTTGATAGATATCGAAAAATATAATCGGATTTATAATGAATTTAAACAGAAATATACTGAAAAAGCTATGAAGGTAAGAATTATTTTTGATACTTTCAAAATGTAATATTCAATTTGAAGAAGTCAATTGTTTACTTTCTGTAGGGTAATTCTGTAACTTGTTAACGACAAACATTTTTCGTTAAGTAGTAAATTTTTAAAATTTTTACTTTAAATTTTCTACTTAACGACAAATTTTTGTCGTTAAAAAGTTACAGAATTACCCTACTGATACATTATTTAACACCTTATTCTGCAAAATACACTTTTATTTTTAGTTATGGAATGATGCTAAAGAATCTACCGATCCTTTAAAGTTTATATACGAAGACTTGGCGATTGCAGCATATTTGATTACTTTGTGGCAAAGTGATGTTGTAAATCAACCTCCTACTGCTTTTGCGGATTTGGGCTGTGGTAATGGTCTTTTAGTATATATTCTGATTCAAGAAGGCTTTCAAGGTTATGGTTACGATGTGCGCAGACGAAAACTTTGGTCTCTTTATCCTGCCCAGGTTACTTCACATTTATACGAGCAAGCCGTAGAACCATTCAAATTTAATTTACCTGCTGAAGTCGATTGGCTTATCGGAAACCATTCTGATGAACTCTCACCATGGTTACCTGTTTTAGCAGCCACCTGCCATAAAAATATTAATTACTTTTTATTGCCGTGTTGTGCCTTCGAATTTTCCGGTAGTAAATTTCAGCGACGAAATTCGTCGATTTCGGGTTATAAAGATTTTTGCGATTATGCTGAACAAATTTCAAATATTTGTGGTTTTAGAACGGAAAAAGATCGTTTAAAAATTCCTAGTACTAAACGAAATTCTTTAGTTGGGCTTACACACATGTATACAAATAGCGATTATTTTGCTAGAATCGAATACATAAAAGAATTTGTTAAAAATGAACAGCAGCAGCACCCAAATTCTTCATTAGAAGAAATAAAATTAAGAGAGAAAGCAGAAGTTGTAAAAAATTGTACACAAATCGAAAAATCGATCATTGAAAAGTTGGTTAAGGATATCTTCTTTTTATTATTAGGGGAAAGTTCAAATAATCAGAATGCAGTAGAACACAACTCAAATGGCTGGCAAAGAGGTGGTAGACTAACAATTACTCAAATAGCTGAAAGTTTAAATAAAAAAACATTAAAACAACTTAAATCTGAATGCGGTGGTTTGAAAACATTGCTCCGCAATAAACATGAAATTTTTCAATTCCAACAACCGGATTTCGTGTTAATTCGCAAACCACTAAGGCAATCATTAAATTCTAACAAACCTCAAACAGTGAAAAAGAGATCGTGTTTCTTTAAGTTATATCATCCACATGGTTGTCCTCTGTCAGATGAAGAATGCACCTTTGTGCATTAAGAACTCGTTTTTTTACCCACTGTTGCTTTTATTTCCTTTATTAAAAATACAAACTTTTATTTAAGTCAGTCACTATTATTACATTTCAAATATTTCTTAGGTAATTGTAAGTAAAATAAAGAAAGTAATAAAAATATTTGAAGAGCAATTTTGTGTTAAAGAATCGAAACATTGTCCGTTTCAAAAAAAAAAAAAAAAAATAAATGCCCTTTTTTGTTTTTATAGTGGGGTGAGATGATTCAATTAACGAGAACTATCTGAACTGTTACTGCGCCTACGCCTACGAATGGGCGAGCGGGAGCGTCTGCGTGGTGAACGACGTCCACCCCGGGGAGGTGAACGGTTGCGGTTATTACGATTAAAACGATTGAATCTAGGAGGCGAACGCCACCTTTCGTTTGGTCTGCGGTTTATTGGCGAAGGGCGCCGTTGGGGCTGTCTAATCTTGGGATTTAACACAGGTGAAACATTTATCTCCTGTCCATCTATTTGACCACCATCCATCTGTTTTATGGCATTTTCGCATTCCTCATGTGTTGCATATTCTATATATGCAATGCCTCGGCCAAAATTGGGATGAAAACGGTCTGTGGGAAATTCAACATTTTTAACCTCACCGAAGCAGCTAAATATTTCAACAACATGATCCTTGGTCACGTTGCGTGTTAAACGACCAATATGTATTCGAGTGGGTTTTGGTGTGGGTGAACGTTCCCTAGCTTTACCTACTGGACTACGCGAACGTGTACGTGAACGCTCACGAATCTTTGCTGCCGGACTACGTGATCTTTCTCTACGTTTTGGTGGTGGTGAACGTGAGCGAGAACGATCTCGAGTTTTGGGTTGTGGACTACGTGAGCGGCTTCTCTCCCTTGGCTTAAGAGCTGGACTACGTGAGCGCTCGCGACGTTTTGGTGGAGGGCTGCGTGACCGTTCACGACGTTTTGGTGGCGGACTGCGAGAGCGTGACCCGCTTTTACGTGTTGTAGATGACGATGATGAAGATGATGAACTGCTTGAACTTGAAGAACTTGATCGCGATCCGGATCCTGAACTGCTACGAGATGAGCTGCTATCTGAAGAGCTGTTTAATAAAATAAATAATGAGTAAAGATTAATTCTTGTGTGAATATATCAACCCTAAAAACTATTAAATTTGAATAATGCTTACTAGTTTGGCTGAAATCTGGTTTACCAACGCAGTCTCGGAAACTCATAGTTTTCAAGATGTTTTCTTAAGATTTAATATAAATATATATATTTTCCACTATATATTCTAAACGCATATTGCTATAGATGGGATTCTACCGGTTATTTACTTGATGTCTGGGTAATTACTTGGCAAATTCCTTTTTGGAAATTTATTTGGGTATTTATAAAACACAAATGAATATTTATTTGAATAAACTACATACATATGTATGTCTTTACCTAGCGCACTTCCATGACATTTTGATATCAAATTTTGTAATAGCTGTATTAGGAACTAAAGAGTTAACAAATTTTTAATTAATTTTGTAAATTAAGCAAGGTCTATCCAAAAGCACTAAGATTTTACCAATATTGGCCTTTTCCATATAGTATTTTCTTTTTATTTTTAAATTTTCTATCATTGTAGGTATGTATTTTATTCATTTAGAGCTGCGTTGGTAAACTATATTTGTTCCATTTTTTTGTAAAAATTATCTAAAGACTATTTATTTATTTTTTTATATTATACGAGTGAACAAAAATTCGAAACATTTAAAAATCAATATGGTGGTACCATATTTCCCCATAAAAAGATACATAAGGTTACCTGGGTATCAAACGACAAGGTTACAGAAAACCAAATTGACCATATCGCAATTAGTAAAATGTGGAGGCACTCACTGCTCGATGTGCGAAATCGAAGGGGTGCTGACATTGGCAGCGACCACCACCTTGTTGTGGGGGAGTTACAGTTAAAGATATGCGCGAACAAATGCAATAAACCAAAGAGAAGAGAAAAATTTAACCTAGAGAGGCTGAAGAACAGAGAAACACTACTCCATTTCTCAAACACCCTCAAATTAAAAACTGAACCGTTGAAAAATAATATGTCAAGTCTTGACACGTACTGGAAGCAGGTTGGAAATGCCTTTCTTGAATCCGCCAAAAATTGTCTTGGCAATTCAGTTAAAAAAGTGAAACCGTGGATATCAGATCAAACCTGGAATCTCATTGAAAATAGACGGGAGGTTAAACTATGTATCAACAACACCAAAACCCGACAAGCCAAATTGGACCTTCAGCAGCAGTATAACATCGCAAATCGAAAGGTCAAACGAAGTGCTAGGAATGATAAGAGAAAATGGGCAGAAAATCTGGCTGCTGAGGCGCAAAAGGCCAATGAAACGCACAGGTCAAAAGATATGTATAGAATCACGAAGTCACTCGCTGGTCATAATCACGTCAACATGAGGCCCCTGCGAAACGTAAATGGTGAATTGGAATATACGAAGGAGGGGCAACTACGAGTATGGGTAGATCACTATCGAAACATACTTGATAGCGCAAACGAAAATGAATTAAATGAATTCTGTCAGCACACCCAACACACTCAAAGAAATGACATAAACACCCAACCACCTAGTTACGTTGAAATAAATGAAGCAATAATTTCGCTAAAAGACCACAAGGCTGCCGGGCCTGATAATATTCCCCCAGAATTATTCAAAGCTGATAAATCCCTTTCAACAAGTATAATTCAACCATTAGTTGAACATTTCTGGCAGACTGAATCACTCCCCAGCGCCCTAAAAGAAGGGTTAATTATCAATATCCCAAAAAAAGGAAACCAAATGGATTGCAAGAACTGGAGGGGCATTACCCTCTTAAATATGCTCAACAAGATTATATCCCGCATCTTATTTAATCGCATGTCTGCAGCGTCAGAGCCTGAATTAAGAAAAGAACAGGCAGGATTCAGGCCAAATAGATCGTGTATTGACCACATCAACAGTCTACGCATAATAACTGAGCAGACAGCAGAGTGGCAATCGAATTTGTATTTAATTTTTATTGACTTTCAACGTGCATTTGACTCGCTTCATCATTCTGCCATATGGAAAGCCATGCAATGTAAAGGGATCCCAGATAAAATTATCAGGCTTGTAAAATGCCTGTATGCAAATGCAACTTGCTCTGTGCTACACGAAGGTCAAGTTAGCGACAACGTAAACGTTAAAGTAGGTGTAAGACAGGGATGCGTTTTATCCCCCTTACTTTTCAATATCGTGCTTGATGTTATCATGAGCCAATCTGTGAATGCCATACATGGGATCACTTTTGGCATGACTGGAAGACTGACAGACCTGGATTATGCTGATGACATCTGCTTATTGTCACACAATCATCAAGGCATGCAACAAATGTTAAATAACATCACAGCTAAAGCATTGAACGCAGGTCTGATAATTAACATTTCAAAAACGAAATCAATGCGTTTTAATGTTACAAGTAACTATCGTTTTTCACTAATGGGGAAACAAATTGAAGATGTCACAACTTTTTGTTACCTGGGCAGCATTATTGCCATTTCCGGTGGCTGCAGCGAAGATATCCAAAACAGACTGACTAAGGCTAAACAAGCATTTGGAATCTTGAATAAGTTCTGGAGGTCAGCTAACATCGCAGTATCCACAAAAATTAAAGTGTTTAATAGCAATGTGAAGTCCGTATTGCTCTATGGCTCGGAGACCTGGAATTTAACGAGCCTTGATGTACAAAAACTTCAGGTCTTCGTAAATAAATGCCTTCGCCGCATACTAAAAATATTCTGGCCCCAAACTATAACAAATTCAGAGCTATGGTTTAAAACACAACAACCCCCAATTGATCATGAGATCAAAATTCGTAAATACAGGTGGTTGGGTCATACCTTGCGTAAGCCAGCCGATGACATCAGTAAGAAATCCCTTGACTATAACCCACAGGGAGCAAGAAGAAGGGGTCGCCCTAAAAATACATGGAGGCGCCAAGTTCAAGCCGAACTCCAAACCGCTGGTATAACGTGGAATGAAACCAAAAGTGCAGCACAAGATAGGAATCGATGGAGATCAATTATTGAGGCCCTATGTTCCTTATAGGAATTTCAAGGATTATATATAAGGCCCAACCAGAATGCGAATAACGTGGATTAAGCAACTGAGCGAATACATGTAAACCAGGTGTAAAACCATATTGAACTTAAGAAACCTTTTTGTTGTTTTATGAAACAGTAATTTGCTTAAGCAAGGTGTGAAACTGATCGCACATTCCGTACGGAATAAACTTTTTTTCATTTTGTTGTTTTAAATTCATTTGAAAGGCTTTTCGTTTATTTTTGACACTAGCTTAAGTTTGTTTATGCACATTCTTGTAGGGCCTTTATTTGAATATATTAATGAATCATATCGTTACCTAAAACGCAAAACGCCCTATCTAACATTTTGAAAATTTTACAGGAGAAGCAAATTACTATTCAAAATGTTAATTGATAAATTGCCTAAAACGGCTTATAATTTATTTTCCTTCTATTTTTCTTGTAAAACCTACCAGTTGTTTTGAAAATTGACAATGTTGCATATTATGCAAACTGTTAGTAAGGTCTTTTAGCGTGTATCCATATAAACTTTTGTAGATAGGGCCGTTTGTTTTTTGTTAATAAAAGCGCTAATTTTGGTTGAAAGACTCCAAAATTGATTGTGGACATTAGTGTTGATGCAATTCATCAGATTTCATAAAAAAGTCGATTTTTTATTTTTTGTTAGTTAGGGCCTTTTGCGTTTTAGGTAACGATATGTACATGAATTCTTTTTCAATCTCTCAAATAATAAGTTTTAAATTATCAAAAGTGATTTCGGAATCATTTAGTTAATTTTTAGAAAACATTATCACCCAAATGCTAGCTGGGATTCAAGTTTTCTATCATTTCTCCAATCATTTTCTTAACGCTAACGTGAAAATTATGATGATTTCTCATTCATTTATTGCAGGGTATACCCTGTATGAAGGTATGAAAGTATACATATGTATGTATGTATATGCATACATTCAAACTAATTATGTATTTGTATTACCTGTCACTCGATTCGCTACTGGAAGAAGCACTTCCTCGCCTCCTGCGATCTCTTTCTCTGCCTCTATTGGCGTTAGAGGAAGAGCTTACTTTATTATTACTTCCCTTGATACCTTCTTTAGTGTCTTTTACCTCTTTACTTTTATCTGCCGTATCGACAGACGGTGAAAGATCCCGGGCCCTACGGAAAAAATTTAATATTAAAATAATATTACACAATTGGCCCATTTACTTACATTGTACTTTGTTTAAATATTCCACTTAATTACTGAAATCTTTCTTTAAATCGTTGACTTTTTTTAGAAACAATAAAGTTTTTCGCGCAAGAAAAATTTTCTTCACTCAAGTTTTTCATATAATTAAACGCGTTGTATCATGGAAACAAGGCGAATAATCAATTCGCCTTGTTTTCTAATTTTTAATTAAAACATTGTTGCCAAGTACTGTGAAATTTTGTCAAACGGTTTAAACATTTATTATGCGCCCCATACACGTTTCAATTCAATTGTCAAATGAGTCTTTCAACTGAATTGATGCACACTTCATCAACTGAATTGAAAGATTTTAAGATTTCAAATGTTTTTATCAAGAATAAAAACTGGGAATAAGGCACGAATAAAAAAATCTTTTAAGATTTTAAATTAATTTTAAAATTTTATGTAATAAAAAACAATTTTAAAAATACTTAACTTTCTTTTTGCAAAAGAAAACTACAAACATTATTTTGACAGCTAATCAAAAGACTCGAGCACACACAGTACAATCGAATTGAAAGACTTAGTAGTCAACTTGAAAAAATCAAAATCTTTTGATTTTCCTTCAACCAACTCGACAACTGTCAAACTAATCAATTGCCAAAGCCATACACACTTTTATTTGGACAACAATCGACTCAGTTGGCAATTGAATTGAATCGTGTATGGCCTGCTTAATGCGCGCCCAAGGCCTATCCAATAGGTCTGCTTACTTCTACAACAATACAAAAAATAAGTAGGAGTGCTTTATTCGGCTATGCCGAATCTTATATACCATCGTGAGGTAAGAACAAAAATTTATATAAATAATGTTCTTTAGATATAAATAAATATTAATTGAGCCACGCCAACTTTTTATTTCGTCATACCGAAGAATATGACAAAATCAAAAAAAGGCATATGTCCAGTGAAATTTCGAGAAAGATACATTTTAGTTTCCAAAAAGATACACTTTTTCCCAAAAGGATACATTTTGAAAAAAATTTTAAAATCAATTTTTAACATTTAACTTTTATTAACGTAACATTTTTATTTCATATTTAATGCATATTGTAAAGAAAATTATATCATATAAATTCATTTTTATATTTATTAGGTATGCAATTTTTTTAAAATACAGAAAGCAAACCTTAAAATCAATTATATCGTCACCTTAAAGACGAAATAACCTATCTGCAGTTTTTAAAAGACTACAGGAGAGGGGGAAAAACGTTATAAAATTAGAACTATTTATAATATTGTAACAAAAATTACATACATATTTTGATTAAAATGAGACCAGAAATATGTATATATCGGTTGAAAAAATTTGGTTTTTCTAAACACAGCTTATGTTATGTCACTTACGTTATTTGGAATTGTAAAAATCTGAAACCAAATAACCTATCAGCAGTACTAATAAGTATGAATAAATACCAATATTTTTATACATATGAATATTATATACATTAAATAATAGCAGCTATAGTTTCTTTTACAGGTTTAAGCAAAAAAAAAGTACTTAATGTTTGCTTAAATTACACTATGCAACAAAATAAAACTTTTATCGTGATGATTTATTTTTCTCTTTTTTTAGTGCGTAACGGTCCTCTAGGTACAAAAACTTTGTAATTTGTAATATTACATGTTCAAAATTTTGCATACATATGCGTTATGATATACATAGGGAATAAAAATCCATAAAAAACTCAATTTTGAAATTTTTGCAGATAGGTTACTAGGTTAAGATGACGATATGTAACTATCAAAACAAATTCATTTTTGTAAAAATTAATATACGAGTTAAGGCGTTTATACTAAGACGATTATATCAAAAAGTTCATATTAAATTTCTGAAATTAAAAAAGATATTCATATTTCCTCAGAACAACTTCGCACTACTAGTAATCCGCGATTTAGGTGGATCGTTGAAACCTCCTTAATGTTTTCTTTCACCATTATTAAATCTGCTATTGTATTAGTATTGAGTCGGTTACGATGATCAGTCTTAATAAGTTTTAATACATTTTACGTACAGATTGAAAAGATACGAAAAATGTCAGGATTATACATGGTACCTGAAACCATCAAAAGATACGAAAAATTTTTCTTTCGTATCCTAATGGCAACACAAGTATGTATATGCATGGTGAAATAAACAGGTGGCACCACTACGCCAGATGACGATTTTTTGCTCTTGCATTGTTTGTCTAGGTTTTTGTCAAAGTTTTGTTTATGCTTACAAAAAGTCCACGTTTTGTGCTGTGATCAGAGAAGCAAGCCGAATAAAAATTTTCGGCGGCGGCTGAAGACCAAAAATATTTGGTGGCGGCGGCTGAGCTGCTTTGCGCCGAATTTTTTGACGACTAAAAAAAATGTTCAGTTGCGCCGAACTTATGTAGAGAAAACATACATATAAGCAAGGTATATTTAGACAAGGTAGACTCACTTGGGAGTGTAGACATGCTGCTCTATAACAGGAACCGAGTTGTCAACATTGTCTTCATATAAAACAATAATAATTTAACGCGCACACATATTCAAATTTTGGCTCATATACACGAAATTTGACGTTTGGGTTCCAACTTGGTTAAACAGCTGACAAACATATGGGCCAACGAGTTTAGGTTAGGTTAAGAAGGGTTATGTGCCCAAGGGCACACTTCCACCCGGAGACCGGTACGGTCCATTGTGAATCCCTTCGATAAAAAGAAATAATGTAGAAAAGAGAGAAGTAAAGAAAAGAAGTATAGGATGGATGAAAACCAGAAAATTTGAAAATTAGTAGGTGCTGTGAAAAACAATTTCCCTCTCTACAGTCCCCTCAACAGAAACAACCGCACTATTTCCCTGACAAACCCTAGTAGATCAGCCGGATAACATCCAGCGATGCACCCCAGTTCGTCGTGAAACCTTTCTCCCAGCCACTTCTGTCTGAGACCCTGCATCCTAGGACAGTGGTATAGTACATGCTCGACTGTCTCCAGCTCCTCTGATTCATCGCATAATCTGCAGAAGTCCGGTATGGTGTTGTCCCATTTTCCCGTAAAGGCCCTAACAGGACAATGACCCGTCAAGAACCCTATAAGCGTTCTAAGACCACCCCTATCCAATCCCAGTAGAACCCTGGTTGCCCCCGCGTCCAATCTGGGCCATAGTGCCCTAGACACCCTGCAATCCACTCTGTCCCCCCAGGATCGGTTAACGTCATCACGGAACTTTTCCCTTATCACACCAAAGTAGTAACATAGGGGAGGCTTTACCCCCCTGTCCCTTACCACTAAGTCCATATTCGAACCCGCCCTCGCCAGTTCGTCCGCCACCTCATTTCCATCAACCATGCAGTGTCTGGGTACCCAACACAGCCTTACATTGAATGCCTCCATGAGTTCCCTAAGAGCATTTCTACACCTAGCGACCAGGCGCGATCGCACCGTATAATTTGTCAATGCCCTAAGCGCAGCCTGACTATCGACGTAAATTGTCACCACAGATCCACCCACGATGTGTTCCAGTAGCACCTCCGTCGCCCTCCAGATCGCTAGGATCTCAGCCTGGAAGACACTGCACTCATCGGGGATTCTGAATGACCTTTTCACATCGGTGTCCGCAATATATACACCGGCACCAGTGCCGGTTTCCATCTTGGATCCATCAGTAAATACTGCCCACCCCTCAAACAGTCCGTTGGACCCACTCCAATTTTCCCTATCCGGGAAGTCTACCGGTGGTGTTGCACCAAAGTCCAGGGTCATAGTCCTATGATCCGAAATACCCCCAAGAGTATTACCCTGACCAAGCAGACCCAGGGCCAACGAGTTTACCTTATAAGCAAACAGTTTAGACAAAAATAATAGCCTTTTCACACTTGTCAACATTTAACATTTAAGGCCTAACTATAATATGATTATGCTAGCCTGAGTTACTGTCAAAAATTAACGAAAAGCCTGTCAAATGTTTAAGTAACTTAATGTGGACTTTTGGGTGACTATATTTTACTCTTTGAACTTTAATAACTTTAACGCTAAGTTGCAAACATTTGTGCTTTTGCAAAAATTATTTTCTTCCTTTATTTACAATTGAAAAATATACTTCCATGAGCATGTTTATTTTTATTAATTTTAAAAACAAATAAACACAAACATAAAAGAGTACTAAAATACGCAATTGTGTTTTTTTAAAAATATTTTTCAATATGTAACCAAAAAACAGCTGATTCCTTAAGCAAAGTACGATAAGTTTCGCTCTTTGCTTAAGCAAATGACACTTGACGAAACTTAACGAAAAGTTGCTTAAGTACATTATAGTTGTGTACATTTGATTAAATGTATTTGCACATTTACGTATGTAAGCTCA
Organism: Pollenia griseotomentosa; assembly: GCA_963931875.1. NCBI lineage: Eukaryota > Metazoa > Arthropoda > Insecta > Diptera > Polleniidae > Pollenia > Pollenia griseotomentosa. The sequence continues at coordinate 253,771,459 of OZ007560.1, read as the reverse complement.
AGCACATTTTTGTTAGCCCTTTAACATCAATTTGCGAAGATGTTGGAATTTTCCTATAAGAAATACATAGCGCTAAAAATCAAAATTTTTCAACATCTTTACAGAATGTTACTATCTCATTTTGTTCCCTTTTACATTTTTCGATTCTTTTAGTGTCATCACTACAAAAGTGGCAATAAAGGCCATGTCAGATAAAACTTCATCGCTTTGCGTGACGTTTCTAACTTGGAAAAAAAAGCGTAACGCAAAAAGTGTATGTCACAATAAACACTTTGACAACACACACGAATTGTTTGTTAAAAATAAATAAATAAAGAAAATTATACTAAGAGACTGTCAAAGCGCGCAAAAAGATGAGAGTTGCCTAACTTTTCGCTTCGCTCTGCGTAAAAAGTACTTTATGTGACATGCTTCGTATAAGTATGTATATTTCATCTTAGATGTCAAAGCGAATCTCTAACGCAACGCGAAGCAAGAGTTTTATCTGACATGGCCATCAGTTTGTATACAAGCTTTGACATATCGACCACCGAATTATTAATTGGGAAGAAGCCTAGAACACATCATTTAAGAATTATATCATGCAAATGTTATGTCCATATATCTATACAAAAGAGAAAAAAGATGGATGCTAAAGCTAAAAAAGGATATCTTATTGGTTATGACGATGATGAACGATATCGTGTTTACATCAAATAGAAACGGTAGATTTTACTATCACGAGATGAAAAATTCATTGAGAAAATAATGATCAAATAAGGAAAAATTTAGTTGAAAAAGATAGTAGAGTAAACGATAAAAGAGTTAATCTTAGGTTTGAAGATTATCCTAGACCAGATATGCACAAAACAATTGAACAAGAACAGCAATTGATAGATGATTCAGAGCAACTTAGTGAAGATGAAATATTTAGAGATACCATCAAACATTCAGATTTAGATAAATTAATATCCCATAATAATGTTGAAGTAGTAGTTTCATATGCGTTTTGACAGCATTTCACGTGAAATGTTAAACAGAGTACCAGGCTTATCACTCAAAAAATATTGTGCGGTCAAAAATACTTTTGGTAACATCCAATGCCTTGCGTGCAATATTTATTTTTTATGAATTTTTAAAACACAAAAATCTTATTTTTTTTTATAAATTGTTTGATAAGATATTTTAAACTGATTTAGAGTCAGTTGTGTTATACAACTTATAAAATAACAACTTAAAAAATATATTACTAACATTTTTCTGCGGCTGTAAACAAATGCATTCTCTCAATTTTTTTATTCTCTGGTACTCACTAATACACAACCAAAAAATTTTTGGAAATCCCTGGTTTAAAACAATCACTAACTTGCCGAGTCTGAAAGGGGTCAAAGCAGCAAATGTTGAAGCGTGTAAACATATACGTTAATAATTTTTGCTTGTTTTAAAACAGAGTTGCTAAGGAAAAGATGCACAATTGGGTACTACGGACATTTTTGTTTGAATTTAGTACCAGATAAAAAAATTGTATCTGCTACCATTTGCGATGGTAGAATCTTTGCAAATGAACGATTTTATCAGTACATAGTTTTTTTTTTTTTGCAAAAGAAAACTAACAGAATTAGGAAAAAAGTAATATAGATACAAAGTAGAAAAGCAAGCTCAATAAAAACGATTTTTTACTTAAGGTGAAAAAAATTAATTATGATGGAGCCTATTGATATTGCCCGTCTGGAGGAGGCAGTAGTTGTATTTTATCGCTCAACATCTCAGGAACAGGCCCAATTACATGAATGGCTTACAAAGGCTCAAGCGAGTACACAAGCATGGCAATTTTCTTGGCAACTTATGCAGTTGGAAAAGGTAAATAAAATTTAAGCTTAAAGTATTGATCGCATAAATCGATTTAACTATGTGTACACATCTTATACCATCTATTTCCACATTTTATATATAATGCCTTTACATGTCATTTATAAATAGAGTCAAGAAGTGCAATTTTTTGGTGCGATTACATTGCACTCTAAACTTATGAAGTTTTGGCATGAAGTGCCACCTGAAAATCGAGACGAGCTAAAACAAAAAATTTTAGAAAAAATTATACAATTTGCTGGTGGCCCAAAATTGGTTTTAAATCGGCTATGTATTGCGGTAGGTTGTACTCATTTTAATAAAATTTCTGTTTATTATTTTTTTTTAATTTTTCTGTTAGTTAAGTGCTTACATTGTCCACATGCTCGGAGAATGGCCTACTGCTATTGAAGATGTAATCAATACGTTTCAAAATCAACAAATACCTAATGTAACTAATGAAACCCAATTATGGATAATGTTGGAAATACTACAGGCTATTCCAGAAGAAGTAAGTTGATAACAGCTAAATATAGACCATTATGAAGTTAATTTAAAATTTAAAATATTGTAGATGCAAGCAATTTATTCATCGGTTAAAAGAATTACACTTAGGGGTGAAGTTGGCAAAAGAGCTCCAATTGTTATTGAAACTACAGAAACATATCTACAAATGCAACTGGATAGACAATGGGATGGAGAATCATTCAACAATATGACCAGGGCTGTAAAATGTGTGGGAACATGGGTCAAGTAAGTCTTTTAAATTATATTTTTTTCACTTGGGGAAATATTTATTGAATCAACATCCCTACCAGAAATAAATGTAAATATTGAATTCATTTATTAGATAAGAATTCAATGTCACGCGTACACAAGTATCCATCATAATTTTCACTTTGGCATTAAGAAATGGATAACAGACTTTGTTCTACGGGATGAAAAAAAAAAAAAAAAAAAATTAATTTTAAAGTATTGCATCAACAAAATGTTCACAAAAAATGTTCTTTTGATCTTTCGACCAAAACTTTTATTTACAAAAAGTAAGAGTGCTATATTCGGCTATGCCGATTCTTATGTGCCCTTCACCATTGTGCAAAAAAAAACCAAAAAGTGATATAAATACCATTCTCTAGATACCTATAAATAAATCTATTTTGTGCCACGCGCATTTCTCCAATACCTCCAACATTTTGGCACATATTGTGAATTGATAACCAAGATGCCTGTACATAATTTTAAGACTTTGCCTCTTGCAGTTCTGCAGATATACAGAAATCTATAATGTCTTTGTATGGAAAGTTACACGCCCACTTGTCCAATCCCGCCCATATTTTGTCGGATGTTGTGATCTTATAACCAACATGCTTGTACATAATTTGAAATTTGGCTCTTGCCGTCCTATAGATATACAGAAATCTTTAATTGGTTTGTATGGGAAGTGACACGCCCACTTGTCTAATCTCGGCCAAATTTTGTCTAATTTGGTTTTTTGGCTCCTGCCGTTCTTCAGATATACATACATACATAAAAAAACAAGGGATTTTTGGGCATAATTAGAGGCTCATATCTCAACTATTTGTGGACTGATTAGGCCGAATTTCAATAGCAAACAATTCCGGACTATATGTGATATAAATATATAACTACCAAGTCCCCATTACATCTGGGGTCTTCGGAAAACCTATTTCAACGGACAGACAGACGGACATCGTTAAATCAACTTCGCTACTTATGCCCGTAATTTTTCAAAAAAAAATCTAGCTGTGCATAGAAATCAATGGTGTAAAAGCTGCTATATTTTAAAGGAAAACTGAAGGTAAAAACACGTAGGCCAAATAAACGTTGAAATTTGTATGTAAGTAAATTTAACTGTTAGGTACGAACACGACCTGCTTCCTTTTTGTAGAAATTACGGGCATTAGCACTAACATCAATATTGTAGAAATTACAAACGGAATGGCAAACTTATAAATACATTTTTACCTTCGGTAAGGGGTATAAAAAACAAATAGCACTATCTACAAAGTTATGACAAACTCTAAAAAACCCTACTAACAGTTTGCATAATATTGATATTTAATAAAATAAATAAATAAATAATATGCAACGTTGTCAATTGTCAAAATAACTGGTAGGTTTTACATGAAAAAAAGAAGAAAAATAAATTATAAACGGTTTAAGGCTACTTAAAACTGAATCATTTTTAAGTTTTTTCCTTCTTCTGTAAAATTTTCAAAGAACTGTAAAAATTGGTGTTTCTTTAATAACTAGATAATATGTATTAAAGTCGTTGACAAGAGGATACTCTCTTGTTATATTGACAGAAATTCCAAATGGGTCAGTAAAAGTTAACGGGACCTTCCGATTTGTTTTCGTTAGTCCCAATTTACAATGTGGCAAGTGAAAGGCAGACAGACGAAGTTTGCTGGTAAGGGGGCGACGCTGTATGCGTAACACACTTCACTTTTTTCCTCTCTCGCCTACAAACTTCGTCTGTCTGCCTTTCACTTGCCACATTGTAAATTGGGACTTAGCAGCAGAAAACATTTGAATATTTTAGTGTCAACTTAGATTCAGCGTTGCCACGACCAACAAAAATTTGTAACCAAATTCAAAACAAAAAGTTACCAAAAGCGAAAAAAAGTAACCAAAATTATTTTGTATCTAACGAAGAAATTGTGTTTGTTTGAACCTTGTAGGCACCTAAACCGCTGGGCCGATTTTGATAAAATTCTGACAGTATGTCTGAAAAGAACAAAAGGCGTGGGCGTGGCACCTCATATACATAGCTAGCACTTATTTTCGTCTATTTCAAAAATTTTTTGAGATAGAGCTTTCAACCTTTTTATATAAGGAGTTCTTGCAAGTAGAACTTTTAAAGTCTTCCTGTGTTTTCATGGTATCAAAGTCCAAAATTAAGCTAAACTATGCGGTAGATATTTTACTAAAAGTTTTTCATAACCTCTTTGCTTGACATTTCTATTATGATATAAATCACTTTTTATATTCCATAAGTCTGGCAGAGTTTCACATTTCTCAATAAAACCTTTAAAAAAATGCGCGCTCTAACCAAGCCATCGTTGCCGTTTGCCTGCAAAAATTCAAATGAATTTGCTAGAATTGCTATTGCACGAGCATACATAAAAATCGTTACAGTTTAAGATTCTATAAAAATCATTTTTAAGTAGATATTGGTGTTAGATGCACCAATACCATACACAATTGTTAAGGTTCAAAAAGCGGCGCGGGAGAGCTTATGTTAAAACCAAAAATTGGTTATTTTTGTGTTGAAAAAAAGTAACCAAAATGAAAAAAAAGTACACAAGTACACACTGGAAAAAAAGTAACCAAAGCGGCAACGCTGCTTAGATTAGCCTCAGTGCAGAACTTTTAATTTTTGTTGCATTTTTACGAAAAATTTTATTAAATAACTTATTAAAAGATTTTGTTATTCGTGGTTAATTCCCAATTTTTATTCTTAATAAAAACACTGAAATATAAACACTCAAAGTCTCACTTGTAACTATATCAAAGCTTAAACAAAACATCAACAATAAACAGTGAGTTTATCTTTTCTTACATTCTTTTCTTACAAGTGAGACATTGAGTGTTTATATTTCATATTCGCTTTAAGGTTTTATTTGTATAATATTTTTAGCTTTTCTAAAATCTTTGGAAAAGGTTTCCTGACGATCTGGCCTAAGAACCAGTGAAATGCGCATAGAAGCTAGCTTTCCCTCAACAATAAATTTCAGTGTATTTATCAAATATGAAAAATTGGGAATTTAGCACGTCATGCAGAAATCTTATTAATAATAAATTTTGTATTCCCAAAAATTAACTTTGATAAATTATTAAAAAAAGTTTAGTTTCGATAGATAAACGTGTTATTTGTAAAAGAAGTATGGGAAAACAGCCGTCGCTTAGTTCCACGGAAATCGCAAAAATTGACGCGTACCTTGATCAAGGGCTTTCTAATCGTGATATTGCCAGAAAACTTAGCCGAAGTCCTAAAGTTATAAACAATTATCGCAAGAAATTTTTGTACAGACTTCGTCGTACTCGCCAAGTAACTTGCGCAACTAACTTTCCGAGTCTGAAAGCGGTCTTACGTTTATGTCCTTTATTTATTTAAATACAATATAGATACAGCGATGTAACATAAAATACTTAAATAAATTGTTCACGAAGAACATAGGGCGTGATTACAGAAACGTCTTACGTTTATGTTGTAGGAAAAAACATGTAGGAAAAAGAATGAAACAATGAACAATCCTGAGCAGGGTTTCCAGTTTTATTTATTACCTTATCCCAAATTTACGAATTTTTATCCCCTAAAATATTTGAAATAGCTATTTTCTTATCCTTAAAAATCCCCACAGATCCGAAAAAAATAAAATAATGTTAAGTTATTAAAACTAATTTAATATGTACTTTGAGTAACTTAAAAAGACGCACAAGAAAAATAATTATTCATGAATGCTTATCATTTCAAAAACTTCTGGTTCATCAGCCAATGCAATTTTGTTTTATGAAATAAATTTGTCACAGCAAACTGAATAATTTTGAGTGTATGACCCGTTTCAGACTCGGCAAGTAAGTTTCGCAAGTAACTTGCCGACAACAGCAAAATGTGTACAAATTTTTTTTTCTTTACCCCGACATTACCGCTAACGTCTACAAACCAAGAGTTGCGCAAGAGACTTGAGCAAGTAACTTGCCGGGTGTGAAAAGGGTCTATGTAGTATGTAGTTATGTATTAAGTGTGTTTTTATTCCAGAAGAGATTCTAATAACCAGGGAAAACAGAAATATGCTCTAAAAAACTCGTTTTATGCGCAGTAAAAACTTGAAAATATGCCCTGAAAATTGTTAAAAATATGCACCAAAAAATTCAAAAATTGCTAGTTTCAAAACAAAATATTCAAGAATTTAATAACAGTTCCATTTAATAAAAACAATCCTAAAATTATAACCGGTAAAGCCCAAACAATATAGTATTTACAAACGAATTTTCAAAATTTTACCCTATTTGGAAACGATGAGCAGTCATCGGCTCAAAAAAAAAACAAAGTAATGTTAAGAGGTAAAAATTAATATAGAGTTATTTGTGCCGAATTTCTAGATATTGACATCCATATGAGATTTTTTGTCTTAAAGGGGTTTTAGGGCAGGTCCTTAAATTGTTTATTAATTTTAACATTTAAAAGGAAGCTTTTTATAGATGGGAGTTTTGGGCAAATGTGAACTGATTCAAAAATAATTTAATTTGCAGTGTACTATTTTTGGGAATTTAATCTAAATATCAACATAATAATATGGTTTACGGACAGAAAGAGTCTAATTTGGAAAGATGTTTTTATGGGGGTAAAATTATAGACCGATTCTCACCATTTACATAGACTTCGTTCTTAGTACAATTAAAATTTGTCAAATCTACAAATCTACAAGATTGCAACTTGTACTATGCGCACAAAATTAACATGGACAGGCATTAACGTTGGCCAGACTGCCAAAATTTCGCAAAAACAAATTTTTTTTGTTTGCTGCGAATTCAAACGTCAAAAAGGCAAAATATGCGCCATAAACTTAAAAAATGCTGCAATAAAGGTATTTTAACTTAATTATGCAAAAAAATGCTGCAAATGGTAAAATATGCAAAAATATGCACCAACAAATCGATGCCAAAATTCATAAAAAGCTCTACAATTGATTAATATAATGTTTCTGCTTTCATTGGTCGCACAAGGAAAAACATGCAATTGCATATTTTTGGCTTCCCTGCTAATAACTCATACTGCATTATGTTGCGAATTTTGGTTTTAATTATATTTATTAAAGAAACAAGCGTTGCATGTTGGTACATAAAGCATATTTAAAATTACTTCAGCAAAAAGGCATCGAACCGCCAGCTTCTTGGTATGACAAAAAACTTCGGACCAAAAAACTTTAATTTGTACCAACATCTTGGACAAACTGGTCTTGCCATTGCACAAATGTCGGATATAACCAATATACATATATTTTCCCCATAAATCATAATATAAAAAAAGTGCTTTTTACAAAAAAAAATCACCAATTTGGGGAAAACAAAACAACGTTATGCTTACAAAATGCCGGGTTTGACAGTAATCAACCCATTTATGTGAACGAGAACCTGACACCACATAATCATCAGATATTTAAGGCAGCATTACGTCTAAAAAAAGATAAAAAAGTACTATCTGTTTACACACTGAGAGGCCTGGTCTATGTGAAAAAACATGATACTAATGATCCGATTTTAATTGAATTCCTTGAAGAAATGGATCGACTTTTTCGTTAGAGGGTCCTGGAGAACTGTTGACATTTACAATTATATTAACTCTGTATTTTTGCATCTTATCTTGCTTTCAGTTTTATTCAATTTTTTTTTATGTCATACTAGCTGGACCCGGTCCGCTTTGCTTGCCCTTAGTAAAGATTTAAAATTTTATAAAATATGAACGTGTTTAATTGATTTTCAAAACAATAAAAAAAAAAAATAAAATAATAAATGTTTTACTTACCAGCAAATTCTATTAGATTCTTCATGTTTGTTTAAAATTATTGGATACCCTAACCGCGTATTTGAAAAACATTTATGGAAGTGGAAATAGACTTTTGTGTAAACTAAAATTAACATAAATGTTTGGAATAAAACTGGCTATTAAACCATATAAATTCTTTTTTTTCATTTTGGTGATTTTAGCGAATTTTAGTGAATTACCGCTGAATTGATAAATGAATATTGATAAAGATTTAGTGACATACCATGCATCTAAATTTTAAAACATTATGTTTAGCGATTACGACGAAAATGACAAAAATATAAAAACGTGGTGCCATCTATCGGATAAATACGAAACTCCACAGAAACACTCCTCATGCCTCATACATCAAACACACAAATTTTGGTCAAAGTCGGTGCAGTAGTTTCTGAGTTTAGCGATTACATACAAACACGTCTCTTTTATATATGTATATAGATATAGATATAGATATAGATATAGATATAGATATAGATAGGTATAATGTTTTACATACTTATAACTATTTGGTTGAAATTTTTTATTAATAACTGTAGATTGTTCATTTTTTTACACAAAACTATAATACAATTTTTTACATTCAAATATGCTTTACCTTATTGCGTTGCACTGAAAATATATAATGACAGCTTTAAATATTGATCAACTTGGTTCCAGAGACGGTAATCATAATATGCTTCGTATATTGACAAAACAAAATGTAGGCTTTAATATTTGTCACATAAATGCTCAAAGCCTGTATCGCAAGATTGATGAATTCCGTTATCTTTTTGGAGGGTCTGGTATTGATGCTATATGTATCTCTGAAACTTGGTTCACTGATGCTCATAATGATAAACTTGTGGAATTGATGAATTATCAACTTTTTAGAAGTGACCGTCGTGGTAATGCTGGAGGAGTGGCTATATATATCAAAAATAATATTTCATGCAAGCTTCTTCGCACTTTTAATGCAGAAAATGATGTTGAGTACATATTAGTGGAGTTAAATTCGTACGGTGAGAAATTGCTACTAGGATGTGTATACAGACCCAGTAATAACATAAGATTGGATTCGATTGTATCTGAGTTGGAACAATTATCTGTTGCCTACACAAATACAATAATATCTGGGGACTTTAATGCCAACTTAATGTCTCATTCCGGATCAAATCTTTCTACAGTAATGACGTCTCTCAACCTATTTCCAGTAAATAGCATAAGACCCACACATTTCACAGCAACGAATGCCTCCTTATTGGACCTTTTCTTGGTTGCTGATAATCGTAAAATCATGCATTATGAACAGTTGTCAGCACCCGTTTTTTCTAAGCATGACCTTATATTCTTGTCTTATAAATTTAAAGTCGCAAGACAAGAACATACATTTACCTTTCGTGACTATAAAAACATCAATATGTCATCACTCCAAGAAGATCTTTCCTATGCCAATTGGGATGGAATATATTACCTTTCGTCTGTGAGTGTGCACGTCGAGTATCTAAATGGTCTTGTTCTTCCTATATTTAACAAACACGTTCCCCTTAAACATAGAAATACAAATGGTCGGATAAGTCCTTGGTTTACATCAGAGACTAAACTGTTAATAGAGCGTCGTGACTTACTTTATAATCAGTGGAAACGCTACAGAACACAAGATTTACTAAATCATTATCGTTTGGCAAGAAGAGCAGTTGTATTTAAAATAAGACATGATAAACTACTTTACTATGGTAACAAATTTCAGACCGCAGTCAACACTAAACAAAAATGGAAGCAAATTCGTGAAATTGGTATAGTTGGTACACGCGCTAATATAAGATTAATTGATGTTAATGCATTGAATCAAAAATTTACTAATATTCTACAACCACCGGTACAACTTGATTTTTATGACGATATTGCTTTAACTCGTCCTGTAAACCAGTTTAGCTTTCAATGTTTTAACTTAGAAGACACTGCTGAAGGATTTTTTGCCGTTAAGTCCAATTCTGTCGGTCTTGATGACATTCAACCTCGTTTTATTAGACTTATTTTACCATGGATAATTCGTCATGTAAACCACATTTTTAATATGGCAGTCACCACAAGTACTTTTCCATCTGGGTGGAAGTGTGCGAAAATTATTCCTATACCTAAAGATGATAAGGAATACAGGCCAATTGCCATTCTTCCCTACCTTTCTAAAGTTTTCGAACGCCTCCTACATAAGCAGATCTCCAAACACATATCTGATAATAATCTTTTAACGGACCGTCAATCTGGATTTAGACCTCAGCATAGCTGTACTACAGCCTTAACCGAAGTTGTTGAAAACATCCGAAGTAGTTTGGATGATAGCAAGATAGCATTATTGATTCTACTCGACCACTCAAAGGCCTTTGACACCGTTGAACACAAGATGTTAATCATGAAACTTGCAAGAATGTTTAACTTTTCAGAAACTGCTGCAAAATTAATTGCTTCATATCTAGGTGATAGATCACAGATAGTTGCCAACAATGGTACCTTTTCTAGGCCTTTGAGTACATTGAGAGGTGTTCCCCAGGGATCTATTCTTGGTCCACTCTTGTACTCGTTGTATGCTAATGATCTTCCCTTGCAAATAAAATACTCGTATATACAAATGTATGCGGACGATGTCCAACTTTATTTGAGCTGTAACAGAACATCAATTCGTCCTGTAGTGAATAAACTTAACCACAATCTGTACATGATTTCTCAATGGGCTTCTGCAAATGGATTACGACTAAATCCAAACAAGTCAAAATATCTTATAATCGGTGCGAGGTCTAACACTGACATAATAAATGACATTAATGTTAATATTGATGGTACTCGAATCGAACTAGTACATACAGTAAAAAACTTAGGTGTTACTTTTAATCGTACCCTTACTTGGTCGGATCATATTAACCAAGTTTGTGGCAGAACATATGCTATGCTTAGAAGCCTTTGGTGTAGTCAACATTTTACTCCACAGAGGATAAGAATGATGCTAGCCAAATCGTATTTAATACCAACACTTTTGTATTGCTGTGAAGTCTTTGCTGCTTGCAATGCCACTGACAAACGTAAGCTTGTTACAACATTTAATAACATCACGCGTTACATTTTCGACTTACAGAGATTTGATCATGTATCTCCATAATCCAAACGTGTTTTTGGCATGCGCTTTGATGACTACCTCAAGTTTAAAAGTTTAATCTTTTTGCATAAAATTATAGTAACAAAAGAGCCTAAATATCTCTACAACAAGTTAACATTCACCTCATCCTTAAGAAGCAATAGCATACGCACCTTTAGATTTCGCAAGAGTGCTTCTTATAACCAATTTTATATATCCACAATATACCTCTGGAACCATCTTCCCACTGATATACAACTTACCCGCAACGCAATAAAATTCAAAAATTGTTAATAACTCACTTTGCTAATAACTAAAACATTTAGGACCTAGATATAAGTTGGTTTTAAATTTTATGTTTAATTATTTTTATTTCTTAAATCATAAATAATTTAAATGTTAAATGTTTATTTATAATGTTAATTGCTTAGTTTAATAATTGTTTCTGCAAGCCATGCCCTATAACGTATCTGATTCTAATGCTGTAATTTAGAAGATATTGTATCTTGTTGTGTTAGAAAAGCAAATAATAAATACAAATACAAATACAAAAAAAATCCCCAAAACTGAGAACGCTGATCCTAAAAAAAAGTGCGTGTACATATTTATTATTTATTGGGTTCATGAAACTGCATGTAACGATTATTTTTCGAATTTAAATTAAAAAAAATCAATTTTTATTTTTCGAATGTGTTCAATGCATCAAATTTAATTTTATAAAGCTTTATTGCAATAGTTCTATTCCCTCAATATTTCACATACTTTTTTGCCTAAGCCAATTTTTGGTTAACTTTAAGGGTAATCACGATGGTCATTGTGCAAATTTGCAATATGTAAATTTGCAGTGCATATGTGTTATGATTGATCGTGAGGCCTTTTTTGTGCAAATGTGTTATTTTTCTAAAAATGTATTCTGGCAACACAAAAAACTTCTTGCAGCATTGTAAAAAATCTGCATTTCGTCAACTCATTTTTTGTTTGACCTACCTACTATTTTTAAAAAAATTTAGTTAGGTATTAGGTATATATATTTTAAATACCCCCTTTCTGAATCCAAAACCGGTTTCACAAAATTTGTAATGGTTTCTGAGATAATAAGCATTAATTTTACTACATATTTCAAAGTTTATTAAGCCATTTTTCGCCGAATGGTGATTATAATCACCAGTACTTCTTACTCAAAACATATGACAGAAGCAGTAGTAAAAATACAAAAAAAATTCTATCGGGCATATTTTCAGAAAACTTCATGTAAACCTTTATTGTTGTTTTTCTTCACTGCGACTTTTTGGAATATGCGCCAAACCAACAATTAGCTGACGATATGTATATTAGGGTGGGTAAATTTTTCTGCCCACCAAGCGTATAGCAAAATCGTAATCTACGGAAAATTCTAAAAACTTTTCCTAAAGAAACCATAGTTCTGAAATCAAAATCGAGCTTCCGGCTTTTGACTGGAAAATATGGTGCTCAGGAAATCCGGAAAAATGCTACTTTTTGGAAATATTTATTGCAATTGGAGAAAAGTTGACCAGTTTTCTATACATATCTGTTCTCATTTTTGAAAATTCTGTACATGTTTAGAGGTTTTTGTCAAAATAATCATAGTCAAGCTGGTAAAAATCCTGAAACTTTTGCAATTTTGCTACCCAAAAATTAAATAAAATAATTTAACTAAATTTTAATTCAAAATTGATTAATAAAAACAATCGACTCGAAACTTAATTAAATGGAAATTTATTAAAAAAAAAATTAAGCAAAAATTGAAAATTAAAATAAATTAAATATTGTTTATTATTATTCTATTTTTTACTATTTATTACTTGAAAAAAAAAGAAATATAATAAAATAATAGAGCAATTCCATATGAAAGCGATCACCTTTTGGACGACCCCTCTCCGATTTTAAAATAAATAGTCTCAATCGATTGCCCAGCAAAAAATAATGTACCTACATTTTTTTTTTTTTTTATAGTGACTGGTTTAGTGGTGGTGTACACCACTGTCATGTGACAAAATTGAAGAATTCTTCATAAGGGACCTCATTGAAAGTTGTTTTAAAAAAAAACTACTAAAGCGATCGATAGCTCGTTGGAAAGGTATTGAATCAGGCTTTAATTGAAAAATAAAATGTTCCTAATTTTTCTTAAAAATTTACCTTTAAATTTTCCCATGAAAATTAAATTTTCCGATTTTCCACAGAAGCTCCTAAATTTTCCGGCTAATTTTTTTTTTTTTGGATTCCTCATAATTTTTGCTTTAAGAATCAGCAATAAAAAAATGGGCCCCGACTCCTTGTTTGGACAGGAGAAGAGCATTTAAGAGACCACCTTGTTAAAAATACATTTTAAAAATTATTTTACAGTTAAAAATACATTTATGAAGAAAAAATCTTTCTTATTTTGCTGCTTATACTTAATTACAATATTTATTAAAAATTTCAATTGTCTTGGCATCATTATAAAATTAAAGTAACTTTAAATTTAGCACGTCGGCAGACGAAGAGTACCGCTTTACATTAATTGACATATAAGAAATATTTGGTATGAAGCAATGAAACTTTTGCGTTCCAGTTATAGTTTTGACATTATTATATCTGTTTTGAATTCGTCGCTCCATGGCAACGTGTTCTTTTTGAGTGCATAAAACTGTGTTAATGGCAATTTCCTTGCTTTGAATCCACGAAAACAAATGTTGTACATTTAAGATCTGGTCAGTATATGGCCTTTGCAAACTTGCCTTAGTCGCCATGCGTTTTAGGGTTCCCCCTAACGCATCGCATGGGCCCTTACCGTGGGACGTCGCGAAAAAGTGCCACTCGACCTTGCAGTTTTGTTCTTCTTCAATTATGCAAAGATTGTAAAATTTTTTTTTATTCTTGTACTGAGAAGCCGCGCCGTCTGAGAAAAACGTTACTTTGTCGATTGCATCGAATTTTGATCATAAGAATTCAAACAGTTTCATTTGAAATAAATAAACGGACACATAATTATGAGCTAAACTCTCCGCGACAACAACAAGGCTTACGGTCTGTAGTTCGTTATCTTCGTTTTTGAAATAAATGCAAAAAGGATGCACCGTGCACTGGTCGTTTGCCCAGTGTTAAGCCTGAATTTCATCCTGAACGAGAAAAGTGTAATTCTCGGCAAAGTCGCTTATCACAATGAATTCATTTTGGGCTAATTTCTCCTTACTTTCCTTTAGAAATTTCGATTGCATCTCGGATATGAAATGGTGCGCCTTCAGTTCATTCAACTTGAATCCGAATTCCTCGATGAATTCCGGAATCTGCTTTACCACGGTCTCAAGGGAACATCTGCCGCTGCTAATTATCCACTGTTTGAAATGCACCTCCTGAATTAACAGCTGTTCAAACTTTTCCGCCAAATATTGCTCTAGCTCGTCAATCTTCGGACAATTGTCGCATTTGGACAGATGACAATTTTCCGTGGGAAATGCGCACAACGACTTCGACAGGAGGTCCCTATATGTTTCAATTTCACCGTGAAATACTTTCAATTTCTTGCATGGAAAGAAAATTAATTTGATGTTTTGATGAAACATGCAAACGCAGACTGAATGCGTTCCGTGCCTGTCTAATGCCAGCACGCATTCTTTTGGTCGTAGGATGGCAAACTTAGAAAATCCCACTTTTTCTGCTGGGTATTTCTCATTGAACTGATGGTATGCTTCGGATAGATTACATAATAATAATCTGCGCTGCTTGTGTACTTTTTCTCCATCTTCACGTGTGATAACATAGTCACGTGTACCTGGGCAGGCGCGGCTGTTGTCATCATTGCAGTAAAAATCTTGAATCAATTTCACCGTTGCTTCGCTGAGGGTCCTTGAGTCAAATTTCTTGGTGGGAGTCGCCAATATGCCCTTCTGTCGAACTAATTCTTTGCTTCTTCTCGCGATGTAAAAAGATGTTTGAAACTGTTCAGAAATCTTGCGTATAGACCATGATTGAGGCAGCACAGATAAAATGAGATATTTCTCCGGAAAAGTGGTCGCTAAATTGAATTTTCTTTTCAACTGCTCAATCATTTGTTTGCCGTCATCAACGTCATCTGCTTGACTGCATTCGTTATCAGAGCCTTCATCAAATATTGTCGCGATTGCACTCATAACCTTGCCTTTTTTCTCTTTCCTGTATGTTTCACTTCGCAACTTTCTTTTTCTAATAGGCGTTTCACCTAAAGTGGTAATAGCCTCATTCAAAGGACTCACAGACATATTGACCATCGGAATGTCTGCCTCACTATCAGATGAAACATTTTGTTCACTTGTCATTTCACTCTCGGATTGTGGCTGCATTTGTTTCAATGCATTTGCTTGTTGAGACAAATCGATTTTACACTTGGGGCAAATGAATTCTGCTTCTTCACCGTATTGTATATTTAATTCATTCATGTATCGATTCGAAACACCAGTTAATTTTAATACTTTTATCTTTTTCGAACGATGTCCACTCTTGTTAAACGGATTGCAGCAAAATTTATTCATTTTACTTTAAATTGTCTTTACAGCTTTACTCTTTACTTTACAAAAAAAAAACACTTTAACACTTTCACGTTTAGTATTCAACTGAAATTTGACTCAGAGTGTGTGAAGTATTTATATTTATTTTTTGTTAAAAAATAGGTAAAAAAAAATAAGCGATATTTGCTTTTCTTTAATAGGAAAATTTGCGTGAACTACTGGTCATAAAATGTTTTTTAAAGAGGGACTTAATTGGTTACTGCAAATAAGCCGACCACAGGTCATAAAATGTTTTGCAAATTTTTTAAATTACCAGGTAATAAATATTTCGCCATATTTATGGAAAATCCGTGTTTTATGACTTGTTTCTGCACGTGTCATTTTAGGCGAAATATTTATTACCTGGTAATTTAAAAAATTTACAAAACATTTTATGACCTGTAGCCTCAGTCGGGTTTGGTGTGCCATTACATGCCACTGCTGCTATTGTCCATGGATTTATGGCCGATCTTGTGAAGGCAGGCAGACCATATTCACTACATACTCAACTTGGGGCTCTTAAAAAAAATTGATTTTTTCTTCATAAATGTATTTTTAACTGTAAAATAATTTTTAAAATGTATTTTTAACAAGGTGGTCTCTTAAATGCTCTTCTCCTGTCCAAACAAGGAGTCGGGGCCCATTTTTTTTATTGCTGATTCTTAAAGCAAAAATTATGAGGAATCCAAAAAAAAAAAAATTAGCCGGAAAATTTAGGAGCTTCTGTGGAAAATCAGAAAATTTAATTTTCATGGGAAAATTTAAAGGTAAATTTCTAAGAAAAATTAGGAACATTTTATTTTTCAATTAAAGCCTGATTCAATACCTTTCCAACGAGCTATCACTCGTTGCGATCGCTTTAGTAGTTTTTTTTTTAAACAACTTTCAATGAGGTCCCTTATGAAGAATTCTTCAATTTTGTCACATGACAGTGGTGTACACCACCACTAAACCAGTCACTATAAAAAAAAAAAATATGTAGGTACATTATTTTTTGCTGGGCAATCGATTCAGACTATTTATTTTAAAATCGGAGAGGGGTCGTCCAAAAATTTGCCAATTTTGATCGTTTTCATATGGAATTGCTCAATAATAATTTTTTTTAACTTTGTTTTAGTTTTAAATAAAATTTTAACTTTTTCGACGCGTTTATATTTAAAAATTTACAAAAACTCGTGTTAAGCTCATAAGTGCTGTTGTGGTTTAGTGCTGTTGTCGTGCTTTGTGACCCAGGATGTTAAGGTTTAATTCCCGGTTTGGTCAGTATTTTTTTCTTTTTATTAAAATTATTAATTTTTTATTAAATTTTTATCATTCAGTTATTTTTTTAAAAAGGTAGTGAATTTTTGAAATAGTATTTCTTTCCTAAGTTGCGCTTATTGCTAGTAAATATGACTATATCTTGTTACCTTGGGATTGTTAGGGTGTTGGGTTCCAGCGTGGGCAAACTGAATCGGAAAGCGGGTAATTAGATTAGGGTGTGCAGTCTTCCTTGATCATTAAAAAGTTCGGTTTAAGGTGTTTAAATTTTAATTTTAAGGTAGTTTAAGTTTTATTCTTTAAGTAAGGTTACTTTTTTTTTATATTAGTATAAATTAGGTTAAGAAATTTATAACAATTTAGATTTAGGTAGATAAGCTTAGATATGAACTGCTCGCTCCTGTTGCTAAGTGATAATTGAAAAAGACATAACTTTATTTTCCGCCATTAACCTGATAAAAAAAAATTCATTTTCATATTGCAACCTACGGATAATTACAACTACTCCAAAGGCTTTTAAACTGTAATATAATGTTGTACTAATAAGGGTTTACAATTCATTTCAAATTCAAATATTAATACGTTAATTCTTACAATTTACATTTGACCAATATTCTACAGATTAATATTTACAAAAATTCAAATTTCAGGTTTCAAATCTTTAAAGCATTTTTTAATAAAAACAATCAATTTATATTGTCTAAACGTAAGTTTAGACAAATAGTAAAGTGAGTTTTATTAAAAATAAAATACATTTTTATACCAGCTTGACTATGATTATTTTGACAAAAACCTCTAAACTAAATTTTTTTGTACAGAATTTTCTAAAAATGAGCACATATATAGAAAGCTAAGAAAAATTCCTTTAAAACAATCCTTCGATACAGGTCAACTATTTACCAATTGGCATAAATATTTCCAAAAAAGTAGCATTTTTTTGGGATTTCCTGAGCACCAAATTTTCAAGTCAAAAACCAGAAGCTCGATTTTGATTTTAGAACTATGGTTTCTTTAGAAAAATTTCTTAGAATTTGCCATAGATTACGATTTTGCTATACGCTTCGTCCCTTCTTTTGGGCCCGAACAAATTGACCCACCCTAATGTATATCATTAATTTAAATATTAAAAAAATAAAGTACCTACTTAGAATACTACTTGGGGATATGAGGTTATTATAAATTCAACTTTCTTGAGAGAAGAAGACCATTTTCTTTTTCCATTATGTTGTGTGTAAATTTAAAACTCAAACTGCCTGTTTTTAGAAAATGAAAACAAGGGAGAGTGAGTGAGAAATTATATTGCAACAAAAACAAATTATCGTTTTTTATTGTTGTTTTCAATCAGTGTTGTTATTTGTGACGATTTTTTGTAATTTTGACGATTTTTTTGAAAAATTACAGGAAAATGACGATTGACGATTTTTTTACTATTGGGTGATTTTTTAAGAGCTATAGGAAAGTTAAAAAAAAAACACATAAAATTCAGAAAAATGCATGAAATCTTTATTTGAATCGATAGTACGGTCCATATAATTTAATGTTTGAAGATTATTTCATGCAAATGTTGACCGTGACTGCGCGTCAAATGGTCCATCCGCTTAGTCCAATTTTTCCAACATTTCGGCCGATATCTCATGAATAAATCCTTCAATGTTGTCTTCCAATGCGTCAATTGAAGCGGGAATGTGTGTATAGACATGAGCTTTATCATAGCCCCACAAAAAATAGTCTAAATGCGTTAAATCGCACGATCTAGGCGGCCAATTGACCGGTCCCGAACGTGAAATAAAATGTTCACCGAACTCGCCTCTCAATAAGTCCATTGTTAAGCGTGCTGTGTGGCATGTAGGGATGCAAACGATACATCGATGTTTAGAAAACATCGATATATCGGTCATAAACATCGATGTTAATATCGATGTTTTGATTTACGATACATCGGCGATACATCGTCGTCAAAACTAAAAAACATCGACATCGTTCATTTATTATTTTCATTAATTTAATATTTTTACCAATTTTAATTTTTATTTTTCAATTAAACCTTTTATTTAAAAATATAAAAAAGTTTTTTTCAAAGCATACGTTAAACGCAAGAATTTTAAATGTCGGTTTTTAATAAAATTTCTGTAATATAACAATTTTATGACAAATATTATATTAATATTTCTCTATTAAACAGAATTTTAAAACAAAAATTAAAAATATTTTATTAAAAGTGTATTAAAAACGACCTCCCAAATTCTTGCGTTTTACGTTTCCGTTTTCCAGCACACCCCTGATAGCCATACAAAGTACGTATGTATGTAAGTAAATGCATGCATACTGTGCATTGCATAACTATATGTATGTATTAAGTTGCTTAAGTTGGCTCGAGCAACTGTGCGAATACATAATAATCATATTTGTCAAACCATATTGCACTTATGGAAACTTTTTGTTTAATTTTATGAATCTGTCATTTGCTTTAACATAAATCGAATCTGATTGCACTTTGTTTTGGTGTTTTTGAATGCATTTGACAGGCTTTTTGTTAATTTTTGACAAAAGCGTATGCAAGCATATGTATATTATAGTTGGGCATTAAGATTTTCAGTAGCAAAGAAGAATTAAAACAGTCTCGTTGCGATCGCTTTAGTAGTTTTTTTTTTAAACAACTTTCAATGAGGTCCCTTATGAAGAATTCTTCAATTTTGTCACATGACAGTGGTGTACACCACCACTAAACCAGTCACTATAAAAAAAAAAAATATGTAGGTACATTATTTTTTGCTGGGCAATCGATTCAGACTATTTATTTTAAAATCGGAGAGGGGTCGTCCAAAAATTTGCCAATTTTGATCGTTTTCATATGGAATTGCTCAATAATAATTTTTTTTAACTTTGTTTTAGTTTTAAATAAAATTTTAACTTTTTCGACGCGTTTATATTTAAAAATTTACAAAAACTCGTGTTAAGCTCATAAGTGCTGTTGTGGTTTAGTGCTGTTGTCGTGCTTTGTGACCCAGGATGTTAAGGTTTAATTCCCGGTTTGGTCAGTATTTTTTTCTTTTTATTAAAATTATTAATTTTTTATTAAATTTTTATCATTCAGTTATTTTTTTAAAAAGGTAGTGAATTTTTGAAATAGTATTTCTTTCCTAAGTTGCGCTTATTGCTAGTAAATATGACTATATCTTGTTACCTTGGGATTGTTAGGGTGTTGGGTTCCAGCGTGGGCAAACTGAATCGGAAAGCGGGTAATTAGATTAGGGTGTGCAGTCTTCCTTGATCATTAAAAAGTTCGGTTTAAGGTGTTTAAATTTTAATTTTAAGGTAGTTTAAGTTTTATTCTTTAAGTAAGGTTACTTTTTTTTTATATTAGTATAAATTAGGTTAAGAAATTTATAACAATTTAGATTTAGGTAGATAAGCTTAGATATGAACTGCTCGCTCCTGTTGCTAAGTGATAATTGAAAAAGACATAACTTTATTTTCCGCCATTAACCTGATAAAAAAAAATTCATTTTCATATTGCAACCTACGGATAATTACAACTACTCCAAAGGCTTTTAAACTGTAATATAATGTTGTACTAATAAGGGTTTACAATTCATTTCAAATTCAAATATTAATACGTTAATTCTTACAATTTACATTTGACCAATATTCTACAGATTAATATTTACAAAAATTCAAATTTCAGGTTTCAAATCTTTAAAGCATTTTTTAATAAAAACAATCAATTTATATTGTCTAAACGTAAGTTTAGACAAATAGTAAAGTGAGTTTTATTAAAAATAAAATACATTTTTATACCAGCTTGACTATGATTATTTTGACAAAAACCTCTAAACTAAATTTTTTTGTACAGAATTTTCTAAAAATGAGCACATATATAGAAAGCTAAGAAAAATTCCTTTAAAACAATCCTTCGATACAGGTCAACTATTTACCAATTGGCATAAATATTTCCAAAAAAGTAGCATTTTTTTGGGATTTCCTGAGCACCAAATTTTCAAGTCAAAAACCAGAAGCTCGATTTTGATTTTAGAACTATGGTTTCTTTAGAAAAATTTCTTAGAATTTGCCATAGATTACGATTTTGCTATACGCTTCGTCCCTTCTTTTGGGCCCGAACAAATTGACCCACCCTAATGTATATCATTAATTTAAATATTAAAAAAATAAAGTACCTACTTAGAATACTACTTGGGGATATGAGGTTATTATAAATTCAACTTTCTTGAGAGAAGAAGACCATTTTCTTTTTCCATTATGTTGTGTGTAAATTTAAAACTCAAACTGCCTGTTTTTAGAAAATGAAAACAAGGGAGAGTGAGTGAGAAATTATATTGCAACAAAAACAAATTATCGTTTTTTATTGTTGTTTTCAATCAGTGTTGTTATTTGTGACGATTTTTTGTAATTTTGACGATTTTTTTGAAAAATTACAGGAAAATGACGATTGACGATTTTTTTACTATTGGGTGATTTTTTAAGAGCTATAGGAAAGTTAAAAAAAAAACACATAAAATTCAGAAAAATGCATGAAATCTTTATTTGAATCGATAGTACGGTCCATATAATTTAATGTTTGAAGATTATTTCATGCAAATGTTGACCGTGACTGCGCGTCAAATGGTCCATCCGCTTAGTCCAATTTTTCCAACATTTCGGCCGATATCTCATGAATAAATCCTTCAATGTTGTCTTCCAATGCGTCAATTGAAGCGGGAATGTGTGTATAGACATGAGCTTTATCATAGCCCCACAAAAAATAGTCTAAATGCGTTAAATCGCACGATCTAGGCGGCCAATTGACCGGTCCCGAACGTGAAATAAAATGTTCACCGAACTCGCCTCTCAATAAGTCCATTGTTAAGCGTGCTGTGTGGCATGTAGGGATGCAAACGATACATCGATGTTTAGAAAACATCGATATATCGGTCATAAACATCGATGTTAATATCGATGTTTTGATTTACGATACATCGGCGATACATCGTCGTCAAAACTAAAAAACATCGACATCGTTCATTTATTATTTTCATTAATTTAATATTTTTACCAATTTTAATTTTTATTTTTCAATTAAACCTTTTATTTAAAAATATAAAAAAGTTTTTTTCAAAGCATACGTTAAACGCAAGAATTTTAAATGTCGGTTTTTAATAAAATTTCTGTAATATAACAATTTTATGACAAATATTATATTAATATTTCTCTATTAAACAGAATTTTAAAACAAAAATTAAAAATATTTTATTAAAAGTGTATTAAAAACGACCTCCCAAATTCTTGCGTTTTACGTTTCCGTTTTCCAGCACACCCCTGATAGCCATACAAAGTACGTATGTATGTAAGTAAATGCATGCATACTGTGCATTGCATAACTATATGTATGTATTAAGTTGCTTAAGTTGGCTCGAGCAACTGTGCGAATACATAATAATCATATTTGTCAAACCATATTGCACTTATGGAAACTTTTTGTTTAATTTTATGAATCTGTCATTTGCTTTAACATAAATCGAATCTGATTGCACTTTGTTTTGGTGTTTTTGAATGCATTTGACAGGCTTTTTGTTAATTTTTGACAAAAGCGTATGCAAGCATATGTATATTATAGTTGGGCATTAAGATTTTCAGTAGCAAAGAAGAATTAAAACAGTCCGTATGTATAATTGCAAAGTAGGTTTCAACATCGATGTTAAACATCGATGTATCGTGTTTTTTACCGATGTTTTTTAACATCGATGCTTATCGTGAAAACATCGTTGTGTTCAAACATCGATGTTTTTCACAGCGATGTTGCATCCCTAGTGGCATGTAGCACCATCTTGTTGAAACCACATGTCATGCAAGTCAAGCTCTTGCATTTTGGGCAAAAAACATTCCAAAACGTAAAAATCAATTTTTCGAAATACAAAAATGATTGGAAATTAAACAAAAAAAATTCTTCTACCATCACAAACCAGGTGGCTTTTATTAGAAGCATTAGTAATTCGAATTCTACAACTATATGACTGCCATCGATACTGCAAAAAATATACACTAGCGCGCCGATTTGCGTCGCTTTTTAAAAATTGGTTAAATCCACCTTGCGTTTTTATGATTTCGATTTGCGTTGATACATACGATTGGATTTTTCACTGAAGTCATAATCACATGTGAAGAATTGTTCTATTTGCGTGTAAAAAGGCGAATTCTCATTTTATTCTCTTAGGTAAGTTATTCTAAGTATAGTTGCGTGTTAGGAAGTAAGAAGTTAGTTCTAAATAAGAAGTTGTGTAGAAAAATGAGTGCAAAGAGAAAAAATGCATTAGTTTGGAACTAAAATTGGACGTAATAAAACGTTTTAAGTCGGGTGAAAAGGCTGTTGATATAAGCTGCGTTCGTTTACCCCCTAAATTTGTACTGGATTTTACTGAAATGCGTTCGCGTACACATAAATTTGTTAAATTTTAATAGTACTCAGCTACTGGATTTTACTGGAAAAGTAAAATCCAGTACAAATTTGTACAAATTTTGGGGTAAACGAACGCAGCTCTTGTAAACAAAATTAAATTCGCGCATTTTCTTCTTCTTCTTTAAAAAAAACCATATTGCTTTGATAAAAAGATGACATTTGCAAAAAAATGTTGCCATTTATTTGTGCTCAGTATGGTTGCACTACATCGTTTAAACCACCACCAAAAAATATTAATTGCAATTGATAGTAGATTAACTTAATTCTCAAATTAGATAATTATATGATTAAATTAACTTTAATTTCAAACCCAAAAAGTCGCTCTTCATGTTTTTGTGAATATGGATAAATGAAATAAATAAGTTTTTGTTATGTTTTTATGAAAACTTGCTTAAATAAATTGATTTAAACTTAACTAAACTTTATCATTAACAGAATTTCTTCTTAAAAATTTTTATTTTCGAACCAATCAATGCAATAAATTGTCACTGATTTGTAAAATCTAAATATTTGACGATTTGTTGATGATTTTGTTAAATGTTCGTGACGATTTTGACGAATTTTGTTAAAACTTTTGACGATTTTTTTAGAAAAAAGCCTAACAACCCTGTTTCCAATATAATTTCTCATTCACTCACTTGTTTTCATTTTTAAAAACAGGTAGTAAATTCATTTTATGCAAAATTAATATTTTTGAGTTTGAACTAGATATGTATATTTATTACGCTATGTTTTGCCTCTTCTTACTCCATATATAGATATATTCAGTTTAATGGCCAATTTGACCAAGTTCAGTTGAAACTAACTATTACTTTAACTTCTAGTTAACAATATGTTTTTGACAGTTATAACTGATAGTTATATACTTGGCGAAATTGGCCGTGAAATTGCAAAATTCCATACATTTTTATATTAATAAAAAAAAATAATATTGATTATAATTTTAAGGCATATTGGATTTTCTATTGAAAATTGTGTCAATATAACAAGCATATTATTAAAAATTGTCAATAAATGTTATTGGCCATGTACACAAGATCCAGATGGGGATGGTTGCATGTCTGCTGATGAAAACGATTTAGCTGAAACATGTCTGAAAACTTTGGTAAACATAATTATTCAACCGGATTGTCACTTATATCCAAAAACGGCATTTGTTCTTATAAAAATGTTTCTTGATTCTTTGTGTGACATTACAAAAATTGAATGGAAACCAGACAACAACAATGAAGATATCGTATCCTATATATACACACTATTTGTATCAGCTGTGGAACGTCACTCTCAACTTTTGTTGAGTGGTATCACCACAACTGACCCAGAACTTTCAACACTTTATAGTCGATTGGTTCATGAAATTCTTCAATGTACTGATAAACCAGGCATCTATCCTGTTGAAGAATCTAGCAGCAGCATGGCTTTAGGTTTTTGGTATCTTTTACAAGATGAAGTATTCGCCATGAATAATGAAGAGGAGCGTATGAAATGTTGGGAATACATTAAACCACTGTATGCTCATTTGACACGTATATTAGTGCGCAAATCTGAACAGCCCGATGAAAATTCGATAGACAAGTGGAGTTCGGATGATCTTGAAAGTTTTCGTTGCTATCGTCAAGATATATCAGACACATTTGTAAGAATAAAAAATTTAAACCTAAGTTAATTCTTAACTATTTTACTTAATTTTTAGATGTATTGTTACGATGTTTTACACGATCACATTCTTGATATATTATCGGATGTACTAGATGAAACTTTAGCTCAACTACAAACAAATCCAACACAATGGACAAAACTGGAGGCTTGTATTTTTTCATTTCAATCAGTTTCCGAACATTTTGAAGGTGAAGAAACAAAACAAATACCAAAATTAATGCGTATGCTTAACGAAATTCCTTATGAGAAGATGAATGAAAAGCTACTTGGTACTGCCTTAGAAACAGTTGGTTCCTATTGTCAATGGCTTAATTATAATCCAGCCTATATACCATCAGCAATAGAGCTTTTAGTACGAGGTCTCAACTCAACTATGTCAGCCCAAGCAACGTTAGGTTTGAAAGAATTATGTCATTACTCTCAGTTGCAAATAAAACCTTATGCTGAACCCCTGTTAAATGCTTGTCAAGTCAGTTTAACTTCCGGTCAAATGAAAAATTCAGACTGCGTACGTTTAATGTTTAGTATTGGGAAACTGATGAGCCTCTTATCACCGGATAAAATACCCAATTATTTGGATATAATTGTTTGTCCATGTTTTGAGGAGTTATCCAACATGTGTCAAAGTCAAGCTGTAAACAATATATTTGAAAATGTTTAATAAATATGTATTTATTTGTTGTGTTTTCCTTATTTTATAGAAAACTCCGCAAGCTCGAATACGCACAATATTTCGTTTAAATATGGTAGCGACTTTGTTTTCTTCGCTCAACACTTATCTCGATGATGACGACACTATTGATGATCTAGAAAATGTCCAACCCGTTTTAATAGTTATGCAAAAGACTATGCCTATATTTCGCCAAATAGCTGAACTATGGGTAGAAGAATTAGACGTATTAGAGGTATGTAAAAATCTACACAAAAAAGGTTAACTTTACGAAAATATATACAAATTTGTTTCTTTTAGACTGCTTGTACGGCACTGAAACATGCCATAGTAAATTTAAAATCCAGTTTTAAACCAATGCTACAGGATTTATGTTTTTTTATAGTGGCCATTTTTCAAACTCGCTGTTGTGCGCCGACTTTAGAAATTTCAAAAACCGTAAGTTAAACTTTTAATTAAGAAATGTTCTTTACAATAAAGTTATTTTTTTGTATTATACAGGCCATAGTTATATTTTATAATGATGATGATTGCAAATCTTTGATGCAACAATTGCTTGTTGAATTTGTTATGCATAGTTTTAAATTGTTTGAGGTAAATAACACAAATCATATAATAACGTTTATTTTGAAAGTAGCATAAGTCAATTTAAGTTTGATTTGTTAAACAATTTTTTAAATAGTTTCATTTTTTATTATTAATAAATTATATTGCAATTTATTTTTTTAATAATTATCAAAAAGTAATTTCAATTTTTGGGAATACAAAATTTTAATTTCAAAAGATTTTGTTATTCGTGCTTAATTCCCAGTTTTTATTATTGATAAAAACACTTGAAATTTAATTAATAATTTTATATTTGTGGCCAAGATATACAAATATTTTAAAGGTATTCAGTTCAGACTTTTTTTGATTGCAAAAAAGAAAAAATGGAAAATTGCACTCATGATGAAGTCGAAGTCAGCGGTCCTTATTATAATTTAAAAGTAAAAAGTTTTGTTCATATATATTTGCCGTGTAAAAAAAAAAAAAAAAACAAAAAAATAACCTGTCAATCAAATGTCAAATATTTATGTTTTTCAAGATGCCTAACGAAAGTGTAAAAAGTAATTTGATTAATTATCTTATTAATACGCCGTTAATGGAAATAGATGATATGTTTGAAAAAAATTGTAAGTAAAACAAGTAAGAGTGGTATTCAGAATTTGCAATCTTTCAACTTTTAAGCCTGGGGGATAATACTGGCAGTCGTGATAGAATACTTTTTCAATTCGAAAGCAATCTTATTTCTAATTCTTTCAGTCGATAATGAACGAATAGCAACTATTTGTCCACTCTTGTGAAAACTCAATAACTTTACAACACTGAAAAAATAATTTCGATTCATTCAGTATCGACTGACAAAATTAGATATAAGATTGCTTACGAATCAAAAAAGGTATTCGATTAAGGCTGCCAAAATTTTCTCCCTGATTTTTTTAATAAACTTGGTTAAAGGTTGTTTAAATTGCAACTTTTAGTGTAAAACTTTTTCCTTGTGTTTGTTGTAATAAAAAATTGCATTTTTACATCTGAACTGAATACTCTTTTTATATCATACTATATCTACACTATTATCGATAAACCAGAAAATTGATTAAGTTCATGGGCAATATGGACATTAAAATGTTGCATCATGTAAAAAAATACGAAATTGACACATTTTTATATACTAGTAAAATAAAATTCATAAATATCGTTACCTGAAACGCAAAAGGCGCTAACTAATCAAAGATGAAAATCGACTTTTTCATTGATTCTGATGTATTTCGACCAAAACTTGCGATTTTAGCAAAAAACAAAAGGCCTTATCTACAAAAGATTATGTATATAGTGAATGCTTAAAGTCCTAACTATCAGTTTGCATATAATGCAACATTGTCAATTGTCAAAACAACTGGTAGGTTTTACAAGAAAAATAAATTATAAAGATTTCATGGATGTAGCTTTAATCACTTTGTTTTACACCGCAATGTACTATTTTTCTATAGGGGTTTTAGAAGTGGTCATCCTACTCTTCTTTGCTCCGAATTTCAGTTTACCCACTCTACAAGCAGCCCACAAATTGTTATTCCCAGAATAAAGTGTAGCTGTTTTGAGCGGTCTTTTCTTGTAAGGGTAGCTCGGTGTTGAAACTACTTACCTATATATAGATATTGGCTCATTTTCCCACTAATGCATTTCGTTTAAATCTGTTGACATATTTTTCTTTTCGTTGAGCTATTTTTTATTTTTCCGTTTTTGTATTTTCAAAATATTCCAATTTCTTCGGGTATATATCTTTTTTATAAACACGTATTAAAAAGAATAATGTTGGTAATGTTTATGTTTGGATTACTTAAGTTGATAAAATTTCATTTACATCTTATAAAGCCATCCACTTTAGGCCCGGTTATTATTGTTATTTTACAACTAATATTTTATAAGGCTGGGAGCCAATTCGTAAATAATTATAAATGATAGTTATATTGTGCAAATAAATTTATTTTTTTATATTTGTGCTTTAATTCACAATAAACATTTATATATGTAACATTTAAATAAATAGTTTAGACGATTTATCAATTTATCATTTAAAATAGTTTTTGGTTCTCCTGTAAAATTTTCAAAATGTTAGATAGAACGTTTTCCGTTTTAGGTGACGATATATACATTTTAATCAATTTTAAAATTTTTATCACTTCTAATTTACAGTCAACTCCTGAAAATGGATTTTCAAATATTGCCGAAACTATTGAAAAGTTTTATTCTTGTCTAATGCAAATTATCAAGAAAATACCTGCATCGTTAGACGATAAGGCGATTGCTTATGATCGTTTAATATTTTATGCCTTGAAGGCTATGACGTTGCCCGAAAATGGTCCTATACGAACAAGCGTACAATTCCTATCACATTTCGTTATGCAATCTCGTAATTATGCACAAATGACACAAGCTGTTTTGGCAGCTGGAGAAGAAATTTTACGAACCGCCATTGTTTGTGTAGCATGTGTTACTCCTCGCCAGCAAGTTGAAAAGTTTGCAGACATTTTGCTTGCCATTAATAAAAAATATCCAGCAGAAATGGCAGTGTGGCTAAAGAATATTATGCATGTACCGAATTTTCCTACTCCCTTGGTTGATGATGCTGAAAAATCTAAATTTTTTACACAAATTATAAGGTATTTGTCTTATTTCGTAATACATTTCATGTTTAAAAAATATATCTTTCTTTAATAGGGAAAAGGTAAACAAACGTTTACTACAACAACATCTAACAGAGTTTGCCATAAAAGCGCGCGGTCTTACGGATAAATTTCAATAAACATAAAAAACACAAGTGAAATTTTTTTTAAATTTATAAAATTAATTATTAAGTAAAACTGTTTTTATCGTTTATTTCTGTTCTTTTTCTCTACTAAATAATAATATCTTATTACAAACTATACTACAAATAAATCACAAGCTAAAATTTATGTATTATATTAAATGCAAAATTTAATAATTTTGTCTGTGTACTGTACGTCCTCTCACTCACAAATATATACATACATATAATGTGTAACATTCAAATATACATATTTTATTAAGTTGATTTCATAAATTAATTTTCTTTGTCAAAAAAATTAATTATATATACTCGTAAAAAATTTATGTATGTATCTGCGATTATTATTATTTAAATATGTGTAGCTTCAAAAAATTGTGATAAATTTTTTTTATTTGTATGTTATAATTTATTTAAATTAAAATAAGTGTCAAATTATATAAATTATTTTGAAATATATTTAAAAACTATAACCCTGCTCCTTAGTTATCATCAATAATGAATGTGTCAAATATTAAGATTTAACTAAAATACATAAAATTAAGAATAATAAATGTTTTATTTTGTCCAAAACCCAACAAAAATCCATTCTTTATAAAAAAAATACTCGTCCAACTTGTAGTCCGTAAAAATAATAAAAATTGAAAAAAAAAATTATGTACACAAGTATAAAGGAAGCCAAACTAAAAATAAATTTTTCATGATTTTCATAAAGATACAGGCCAACGCAGAATTTTGAAGTACTTTTTACTGCAATGCCTCTAATTTGTAATAAAAATGCCAAATTAACATACATATTTGAATCTTTAGTCGTGTTACCACCCCATTGCATTTTTGTCAAAACGCGAACTAGCTCGAATTTCAAAAAAAGCTGAGACCCGTACTTATTAAATCGACTAAAGATTAAAATATGTAAATTTGGCATTTTTATTAAAAACAACCCCGAACAAATAATTGAAAACCCGTTCTTTTTAACCGAATATCCTTAAAAAAGGACATGGATGATCGTCCTTGGTATAAACAGTTGGACACGCCTTAAAAAAAACCTTATGATACCCATATTGTATATGTTGGTAAAGAAACAGATTCTCAAATTAACAAAACTTGCAAAAATATACCCTTTTTTAAAATGGTCCAGCTCACGAGAGGTCCAAGTTGGAGCCGAGATATTTTAAATGTCATCTTAAAAATTTCCAAGGTTCATTTTGAGGGGGGTACACCTTGCACGATTTTCGTTTCCATACAACTTCTCTAATGTATATTTAATCAAAGTCAGTATAATGTACATTATGCCCACTCAAAAAAAAAAAAAAAAAATATGTTGAAGTTCCCCCTTCAAAACTAACTTTAACATGTTAAATGAAGGTAGCGATAATCTTCCGTGAGATTTACAGCGTCAAAAAAGGGTCAAAAAATGGTATTTTTCTTGAATAAAATATAATAAAATAAAATAAATGACCAAATATAATAAATATTTAGGAACTCTTTGGTTCTGCATTAAAACATTTTTAAAATCTTACCACAGACTCGAGATAGCAAGACGTTTATGCCAGTTTTTTAAGCTTTTCAATTCGATTTTAATGAAAATTTAAATAACTTAAGCATTTTTGTCCGATTTCTGGAAAACTGGCCCGGAAATCTTTTTATATTCTATGGTACACCTACTTTCATAATCTATTTCGTTTTTTCCTTGACGTTACCTCTAAACCCCGAAAAAAATTACAAATTCGGTTTTATTTATTTTAATGTGTACTACACATGTACATATTTTTATTAAAAACTTATTTTTTTGTAAAATCTTTTGTCCAAGGTATATTTACACAAGGTAAACTCGTTGGCCCATATGTTTGTCAGCTGCTTACCCATAGTTGGAACCACAACGTCAAATTGCGTGTATATGAGCCAAAATTTGTACATGTGTATGTTAAATTGTTTTTGTTTTATATGAAGACAATTTTGACAACATGTTTCCTTTTATAGAGCAGCATGTCTACATTCCCAAATGAGTCTACCTTGTGTAAATATACCTTGCTTTTGTCTTTATGAAAAAAAAGTTTTTTTTATTATAAGTAAAAATGTTTTTTTTTAATTATATGTAAATACATTTTTTTTAAATTATTTTATTACTATTTTATATTTTTATTATTGTTTATTAATTTTTTACTCCAGTTTTGCGTAATCATTTGCTTTAAATTACAATTTCTTATTTTTATTCGAACACCCTAATTTTTTTAAATTCCCAAATTTTGCATTCCCAAAAGCAAAACTCCCATTATCATTTTAATTCCCAAAAGCATTAAATTCCCATTTTCAATTCAACCCCCAAAAGCACCAAATCAATTTTGCGTTTTCGTGGATAACTATCGACGCTATCTTGGTGCACGTTTTTTAGGTTACTAATTTACTGCATTTTACTGTAAAAGTTCTCAAACACAAATAATAAACGTAAAAAGCAATTTTTTAAAGTTAAAAAGCAATTTAAAAAGGGTCGTCCTTTTTCGTCGAAGAGTGTAAATACTTATCCGAAGAGAATTAAATATCTACGCCATACATCGCGCTTAAGAAGTGATTTATTGCAAAATCAATTTGGTAACAACTTCATTTCCAGGAGTGGTCCTGTTCACTGTCGCCCTCGTTCGTGCAATTTAACGCCTCTGGATTACTTTTTATGGGGCTATGATAAGTCATTGGCGTATGCTGACAAACCAGCAATTCTTGAAGCCACCATTGACTCCTTATAGCCAGTTTTATTGAAAAAAGTAGTAACAAATTGGACAGATCGGATAAATCATGTTTCTCGTAGCCGTGGCGGACATATGCAGGAAATCATATTTAAAAAATAAATGTCATTAAATTATTTACTAGATTATGTATGTATATTAAAGGGCTGCATGAACAACTTCATTCATAAACATACTGAAATGCTTATTCACTGAAAGTCGTGTTCGAATAAAATTGTGATTACCGAACAAACTGTTGTTTTATTCATGCTGCTATGAACACATTTCGTTTCATATCGTAAACACACAGAGGTTGTTCAATGAAACGGGCTTTGTTTCATAGTTTTCATTCTCTCTCATTTATTTTTATTAATACTCAATAGCAATGTTGCCACTTCAGTAAATTCATATAATTATTTGCATGCGTTGCCCATGTGTAATTTAAATTTTAACAAATATGTAGATATACCTATACACATATATGTATAGTATACATATTTGGAATATAAACAATAAATAAAATGCAAAATATGTTTTTTTTTTTGTTTGTCATTTGCATTCTTGAATAATACAAATCTTTGACACATGGCAAGATTTAATTGTCTTGTAATGTGCTGTACACGGCCCTGAAATGAAACGAACTCATAAAAAACACACACATTTTTAGGTGAAAGATGAAAAACAAAAGGAGGAATGAGCTTATGAGAAATTTAATTGTTAGTTTTGTAAGTGTCTTAGGAGTCTGACCACGTGGTTGTTTTCCATGAAGTATTTCATGATAGCTTTGATGTGTTACTATAGTGGGAAACAAATAAATCAAAATTTCCTCTTTTATACCAGGTAAGATGCAAAATTTTCGCCACACCAGCTAGCAGTGCCTCTTCAGAACGGGTGTTTTCGTCAGCAAGGAATTTACTTTGTGAAAAACGTTGCATCATTGGGTGGAATATAACGTCAGTCGAACAAATTATGTTTTTACATCATAATATGAAAACGATGGATGTTGATCGTGCTGGATGATGTATATGACACTTTTTTGCCTAGAATTTATCACTTTTATTTTAACCATGAATTATCTCATTTTTTAGTTCTCATTATAATAATATCTGTAGATTGTGAAGCATTTTGAATTTATTAGCTATCTACTTTTTTCTGTTTAAGACAAAAATATTGCCCAAAATTTTTTAATGTTAGTGAATGTTTTTGAAAATAAAATTAAATATAATTTTATTGAAAATTTACATTGAAAACAAAAATAAATTTGAGTTTTTATTTCAATATTAATGTATCTCTTAAACATGTTGCATTTACCCCTGGTTATTGTTATGGTTATTTCTTTTTTTTTTTTTTTAACTTCCTTATGTTTTATTTTTCTACAACTGGCAACACTGACATTTAAATCATACTGTTTTTTCATGAACTTATTCGAGATTTGTTCAATGGTTGTTCTGTTTCATGGTTGTTAATGTTCATATTCTCTTGTATAAGCAAATAAACTAATTTCATCTTATTCGTCTCTTAAATATCGAGTGTTCATTGCTTTCATTTCATAGTATTTCATCTTACTGAATACGAATGAAGCGAACACAAAATTATAATGAAGGTTTCATGAACATCATTATTAAGTTTCATGCAGATGTTTAATGTATATGGGGGATTTCATGTCAAGTGACCCAATTTTTAAATCGATGTCTTCCGATTTGGATGAAATTTGCAGAAAGGCTAGTAATATTGGATATTAGTTTAGACACAAATTTTTAAAAAATTTGGTCAAAAAGTTTCTGAGTTAGAGGGGGTCAAATCTTGACATTTTGGCAATACAGGCGTTCTTTCTCATCCATGTAGCTTATTACCCATTGGTGTTAGCAAAATTTGTCCCAAGAAGCTTCGATAGCTATCAATCTTTTGAAAAAAGATTTTTTTGTTTTTTTCAAAAATTTTTTTTAATTTTTTTTTTTTTAAATTCAAAACTTTTTTTTTATTGTTTTTTTATCCGGAATGTTTTTTTTTTTTTTTTTTTTTTTTTTTGCTTAAAAGAAAGCTTATTTATGTCTTTTCCTTTAAGGTAGTTTTGGTCGCTTTTTGGGATGCGAGTGGGATATGTATAAAAAAAATAATTTCTTACTCAAGACGAGGGTTTTTCAATTTTTGACATATGCAGCACTATTTTGAATTTTTTCCTATTTGTGTTTAAGTGTTTCTAAAACCTTAAAAATAAAACTTATGCAGAGAAACTAGACAAATTAACCTTTCCGACGGTATGTAACATACCCAACTATCATTTTTTACCTTCGATACTGCAATGCCCACAATATGTTAATCCCAGGAATAAAATCACTTTTTTCTTTTTTTATTTCTCGCATCGCAAAAAGCGACCAAAACTACCCTAAAATCACCAACCACAACAATATTTGAATAAGCAAGAAACAAATCACTATGAAAATTCTCGAATGAAACAAGATCACCATAGAGTAAATAGACAACTCCGAACAACATTTTGTATTCATTAGCAACAATTTCAATAAAAAGAGACTCACAAATTCCAGGTTTTCTTCCGGTCCATCTTTCATAGGGTGTAATATTTTCTAATACCTTTGTTAGTGATCGAATTTTAATGTACACTTGTATTTATAGCTTCTGCCCATAAATAATTTGGTAATTTAGAATCTTGAAGCATACACCGAGTCATTGTTTGCGAAGGATTTCTTTTTTATCCGAAATAAATTACGTAACAACCAATGTTATCTAAAAGAGCGTTTATTTAAGATTAAAAAAGATATAATCAAATAAAATGGAATTAATACAAAGCAGAATAGCAAATTCTACTCATTAAAGTACAGAGCTGTATTTTCAAAGAAATACTCGCTTTGTTAATCAATTAATTAAAAAACATTTTAAATTCATATTTCAACAGTCATTTCCATCAAATTTGGGTGCGTTCGTAAATGCATCACTGCGCTGCATCAGAAAAGCAAACTTTTTTTTAAGCCGATAAAAAAAATAATTATAATTTTTTATATTTTCTGACTATTATTTTTGTGGAGTATTTCACAATTTTTTGGTCCACATTTACTTCACTGATAAATATATACAGCCCAATTATGATTAAAAATTCCCCGGGAGTTTTTTACCTTTTCCCATTTTTACAATTGAATTAACATAGGAAAAATGGGAGAAGGGAGAAAACTCCCGGGGAATTTTTATTCATAATTGGGCTGATAACCATTTGAAATCACTGATGCAGCGCAGTGATGCATTTACGAACGCATCCGTTCTATTCGCTCTTTCAGAAATTCCGTTCTGTTGTGGTGTATAACTTACTGTAGTTTCATGCACTATAACATTTTTCTTTAAAAAATCATTAAAATTTCTTTAGTTAAAATAGCCAATTTCGAATAACGAATAACTCGAACAATTTATGTCAATTAATCGATTAAGATTAATATCTTTAAAAATTCTACTTTTTTAATATAAAAATATTGGTTTTTGGAAATTCTACTGTTTAAGATAATTTAAAACTAAATTACATGTTTTTAACTTCTACATTTATTTTCATCACACAAACTTTTGAGCATATTTCAGAACCTTTTTAAATCATTATAAACGTCAAATTACATTCGTTAAAAATTTGGTACTTAAGTAGTAAATTTTTTATATAAAGTTTGACATTTATCATAACAAAATTTGTAATTAAAAGAATATTTCAAAAATTTATATAAGCTATCAGTGAAATTGAAATCAAAGTAATTTAAAAAACTTAAGTTTATAAAAAAATCAGAAAAAAATACGGTGATTTAAAAAAAAAAAAAATTAACTATGTACATCAATTTCACTCGATTTCTAGGAATAAAAAATTGGTTTTAAAAGTTTTTCATAACTAGCTGGCAAAAATATAATAAATAAATAAACTTAATTTTCATTAAATTATTTTTATGAAGAAAGGAATTTTACAACATGAAAATCAAATTTAATGAACTTAAGCCTAATTAAAAATATAAAAAATTTGGATTAAAAACCATAAATAGTTCAACAAAATAACCACAATACTAATTATTGTTAAAGCTAAGGCACGAGCTCTATGTGTTCATTTGTCCTTCAAGTTGTGCTGAAAAAGGTCAACGAGAAAAAGAAGAACAGAAAATGAAAAAACAAAAAATGTACTTTGGACTTCAAGAAAAATTCTTGACAAAAAGTACGAAAAAACAGAAGTAAGGAAGAACATGTAAAATCAATTAAAATTGATAATCATTCAAAAAAGCAAACTTCGATCTACCAAAGGTTAAAATACAATTTGGTTTAAGGATTGATGTTTGACTATTGACGTCAGCAGTCGTCGATGGCTGCGAGTGTAAAACGGCAAATCCATCTGAGGAGATCGAGTGGTTGCGATCGAAACATGTCATGGTAACCTGCCGGCCCGGGTTCGAGCCCCGGCCACGGTCAAGAATGAAAGATTATCAATAACAATTTTAATTGATTTTCATGTTGTAAAATTCCTTTCTTCATAAAAATAATTTAATGAAAATTAAATTTAATGAACTTAAGCCTAATTAAAAATATAAATAAATAAACAATTATTTTAAATACCAGCATTAAGTTAAACAGGCGTGACACAATTGCAAATTATAAACTTAAAAGAAATTTATGGTTCCCGCCTGGTTCTAAGCATAACTGTACTAAACTTTGGCTTTCAGATAATTTTATTGTCTGTTAAACCAAAGTTGTGTAAACATTGTTAATAGTTTGTTTTAATTTAATTTTCCTTAATCTTGTTTCGGTCTTTTTAAATAAAAACTGTATTTTTTGCAGCCCGGTTTTTTGATTTTTTTTAATTATTTACTTAATTTAAAAATTTTAGAACTATGTATCTACATAGCACATATGAATTGTTATTTGGTTTGTTTTACTGTTTTTTTTTTGTGTTTTTTAATATAATGAAAGCATCAATTCATGTAGAAATCTATGTTTTTTCCGATTGGATAAAATTATTTGAATTATTCGAGTAATTCGAACAATTTAAAACCCTTACTCGATTAATCGAGCAATTTTAAAATTCAAATATCGAATTATTCCTTACTCGAACAAAACCAAAAATTAAATAATTGGAAACTCTAATTAACGTACTCACGACCATTATCGCTTCTTAAACGTTTTAATTTGCAACCAATTTGTTTTTCTGCCATTGCAACATATTCCTTGAAAACATCAAAGGCATCAGATTTATTCTTTAAAATATAAACTTTGATGTAACGTGAGTAATCATCTATAAACGTAATAAAATAAGCCGCTCCACCTGCAGATCTGATTCTCATTGGTCCACAAATATCGGTATGTATCAAATCAAGTAAATTTTTTGATACTCTTGTTTCAATTTGTTTAAACGGTTTTGCACTAATTTTGCACATTGAACATGTAATGCAATCAAAATTATTTGGTATATCACCTTTTAAACCACGAACCATTTCATTTCTTTTCAATTTCTTAAAATCTGTAATATTTAGATGACCGAAACGCTTGTGCCACAAATATGTCTTTGTATTCTCTTCATTTAACATTAAATGTTCCATATGACTTGATTTTATTTTGTAAATACTATTTAACGCCGATGTTTTAAATTGAAATTTGTCGTTCTTAAAAACGTCTACCTTATTTTTAGAAAACGTAATTGAAAATCCTTTTTCAGACATTTTGCTTATTGAAAGAAAATTTGACTTCATGTTTGGTATATACAAAACATCTTTTAAAATATAATATTAATTCCAAAATTTTACCTTTACTTTACTTCCCCTATTTTATTGACTTTAAATGTATCGCTAGAAGCAAGTATAACATTGCTATTGTTTTCTTTCATACCTGTGAACGCATTTTTATTTCCACAAACATGTGAGGATGCACCACTATCAAAAATCCATTCATTCTGGTCTTGATCATTCATACATAAGTTAAGCATAGCACAATTAACATTATAAGCTTTATTCTTTGAAAAACACTGTGATTTGATGTGTCGCTTTTTACCACATTCAAAACATTTTAAATTCTTGTTTTTATTTAAATTATTTGATGCACTTTTGTTGAAATTTTTATTCTTGTTTTTAATTGCACACACTTAGTCCTTACCAATACACACGTTCTCATCTCTGCGTTGCTCTTCTTCTAAAATTTTATTTTTTTAGTTGTTCCAGACTGGGTAAGGAATCTCTGCTTTCAATCGCAACTACAAAATTTTCTAATTCTGTTGGTAAACTGCACAATAGAAAAATTGATAACAATTCATCTGGAAAATTGATTTCAACATTTTTTTAATCTTTAGCTATGTAACAAAATTTATAAATTTGGGAACCATATTTTTCATCAGATGTAAATTTAAAACTGACAAACTTTTTTAATAAATTTACTTTCTTTGTAGTGTCTTTTGCCCTATAAATATTTTCTATTTTACACCAGGCATCCTTTGCAGACTTACAATCCTTTATATGTATGTAGTAGCTCAGAACTTCTCACCGCTAATGTAATTGTTGCTAGGGCCTTTCTATCCCTTATTTTCCATGCAGCCTTTTCTTGCTGACTTGCTGTTTCGCTCAGGATTGCTTCTAGTACATTCCAAAGATAATAAATAAGCTTTGCATTTGCATGCACCATGATGTATAACTCTCCGGGTTTAATTTTTTTTTTTTTTTTTTTTTTTTTTAATTTCCTAAGCTTAATGCACAGAATTTGTTATCGTTATTCTGGGCCAATAACCAATGTTAAAAATAAACCCACGATAATATTTGGTTTTATCTTTTATTACAAACGTTATAAAACTTAAGGGTTGAAAACTTATGAGAAAAAATATTTTTTCAACTATTAAATTATAAAACAAATTTCTCAAACTAATTCGCTAAAGTATTTACATTGAAACTTAAGTAGAATTGAACAAAGTACTTCCAACAGTTTTCGCTTATTTACGTCCATATAAAACATTCGGTTACCTAACATTAAGGTTTTGTTGGTGAGGAAAAGAGCGATCGCTAATTTTTATTCTTTTTACGTTTGGTCATTTAATTAGCTCTAAAAATTCGATCTTTATTGGAAAATAAAAATGATCACAGATTGTAAATCGCTGACTGGACCTTTGGTCATCGAAATAAATACAACTTGGGTTTTTTTATTAAAAATATTTATTTTTTAAATTTTGCACTTTTGATGGGAAACAGATATTATTTTTTTTCGCTATAGAATTTTTAGTTATCGAAATAAGTTTTAGGTTTTAATAAAAAATCAGTTTTTTAATTGGAAGTTTACTTAAAATTAAAAAAAAAAAAAAAAATAAAAGTGACCACAGATTTTCAAATTTTGAACGCAATTAAGAAAAAAAGTTTTTTTGTTCAATATGTATTTATTTTTGTTTTAATAATATACTTATATTTTTTCATTATAAATTTATTTTTTGTTTTTATCAATATCATTTTATAAAAAAGCATTTACAACAATGTTGATAAAATATAATTTGTGTCTGTTTTTTTTTTTAGTTTTTCATCCCAAATTTTAATTTCTTAAGACTGGCTTATTGTAATTAATAAAATATATATTTTTATTTTTTGCAGCATTTGTTTAAATCATATGCTTTTAGCTTAATTATTATTTAAAATTATTTGTTTTCTTTTTGTGTTAATTTTTTTATTTATATTATTATTATATTTTTTTTTTGTGTTAGTTCTTTTACAGATATACATAAAAATATTTCTTAGTGTAGTATATTTTTTTTATATTGATAGGTATATAATAAGATTGGTTTCTTCTTCCATTTACCTTTATGTATTTTTTTATTTGTTCTATTTATATATGTATGTATGTTTGTATGTATAGCAAATATGGATTATACTGGTTAACAAATAAATAAACTATTTTCATAGCTATAAATTCTTACAATTAAGTTTAAAATGTATGCGTACTCCTACTTTTGTTTCACTGCAAAAGAAGAAAGAAAAAAAATAAGAAAATATTATTTAATCGATGCTGTTTATGCACATTAATGTGAAATAGGTTTTTATTCTAAAGAAATATAATATTTCTTATCAACCAAAAACGGTGAGAAAATTTTGGCTGAAGTGCACTTTACGGGGCGTACGAAAAAAAAATATAAAAAATATGCCACCCGATCCAGAATTAAAAAAAAAAAAATACCAAAATTTAAATTTAAGGGGCTGAGGCCCGTGGGGACCCCTGGGTCAAAAAAACCGCCCCGCCCACTGAATGGTATGTGTGGGTACTCAAATTAAAGGTAATTGGTCAACAAAAACAAAAATAATAAAATTTTGGGTGGGCGGCACTTCAAGGGCCCTCTGGGGCAAAAAAAGTTTCCCCCCATAACACTTATGTATATCTGTGTGGGTACTCAAATTAAAGGTAATTTGCTCACGATTGCCAATATGTATTTTGTTTTTGTATTCGTTTAATATTTTCCTCTCTAGGTTAATCTATGTATCTTTTATAGGTATGCAGAGAAGTTTTAGTTAGCGAAGCCGGTCTTTGTTATACCATAGAGGAGAAAATCCTTTTGCCCGGCCGAAGGCCGGCTATACAGAGAAGCTTTAGTTAGCGAAGCCGGTCTTTGTTATACCATAGAGGAGAAAATCCTTGCGCCCGGCCGAAGTCCGGCTATACAGAAAAGCTTTAGTTAGCGATCCGGTCTTTGTTATACCATAGAGGAGAAAATCCTTGCGCCCGGCCAAAGGCCGGCTATAAAGAAAAGCTTTAGTTAGCGAAGCCGGTCTTTGTTATACCATACAGGAGAAAATCCTTGCGCCCGGCCGAAGGCCTGCTATACAGAAAAGCTTTAGTTAGCGAAGCCGGTCTTTGTTATACCATAGAGGAGAAAATCCTTGCGCCCGGCCGAAGGCCGGCTATACAGAAAAGCTTTAGTTACAAAAAAATAAAAAAATCCCGCGATTTTTATACAACATTAAAAAAGCCAAATAAAAACAAAATATTTACAATCGTAAGCAAAATACCTTTCATTCGAGTACCCACACATACCACTAAGTGGACGGGCCGCTTTTTTTGATCCATGGGGTCCCAGGGGCCTCAGCCCCCTTAAATTTTAATTTTGGTTTTTTTCTTTTTTTATTCCAGAGGGGGTCCAATTTTTTTTTTTTTTTTTTCGTACGCCCCGTAAAGTGCACTTTTGCCAAAATTTTTTATTAAATTTATTAATTCGACTTGGAATATACATACATATGTATATCTAGTGTTAACAAGTAAATTTTGTTTAGTTAAAATAGTTTCAATACACATACATATACATATATTTATATTTACTATAAAGGAATGTCTTGTCAATTAATTCCTTTATTCGCATAATTACACTTTTTGATGTTTCTAGAACATGGTTGATTAATTTAGTAATTTTTTTTAATATAAGTACGAAAGAAAAACTTTGTTACGAAATTTAGTGGTGCAAAATAATTTTTTTAAACATCGAAAATTACATGTGAATTTTGGAAATAATTCAAATTATAGAAGATTCATGCAAATACATAAAAAAAACTTAAAATTCCATGCCTTAAAATTAAAATCATAACATATTGTGCTCAGCTGTTAATTTATTTATTAACTTAACATTTATTGAATTAAACTTAAAAATATATATATTTGCTCTTATCCCTTAGATGCTAGACTAAGTTATATTTCAATTTTAAGGAATACACATAAATAGGTCAATTCAAAGTAAGCTTTACAATTGTACTACGC
Source organism: Pollenia griseotomentosa (assembly GCA_963931875.1). Classification (NCBI taxonomy): domain Eukaryota; kingdom Metazoa; phylum Arthropoda; class Insecta; order Diptera; family Polleniidae; genus Pollenia; species Pollenia griseotomentosa. The sequence goes on along the minus strand of OZ007560.1, from coordinate 253,729,594 downwards.
CGTATATTTTATTTAAATACGTAGAACACCCAAACCTCGGTTTATGCGATTCATACGATTGATGCAAGAAATCGCACTATTCAAGTTCACATAAAACAATACACTGGCGTCTTAAAAAAATCTATAAATTTAAAAATAAAGCATAAATTTGAACTGATGTATTAAAAGTCGAACAAAATCACTTAAAAAAGTCAACATAAAATTATTTCATTTACAAAAACAATAAAACAAATGACCAGAATAATAACAGTAAATTTGCAAATTTTTAAAAGAACAGTTTAAAGACCAGTTTCTCTAAAAAAAAAAAATTCCAAGTCAATTCCATCTCTAGAATTTTCGTAGAATTTTTCTTTCGTGCGAAGTAATTTATTATCAGACTTTATGGAGCAGATCTTTTTAGTTGCTTATACATCTCCTGATGTCCTGAATAAAATACCGTTAATTTCACTTTGGAGCTTTAATGTTCTTTCCATATCTGGTTCCATATTTAGAATCTCATACAGCCTCAAGAATTTTGCTAATATTTTTTTTGTTAGGTGTTCAATAATTTTTTCTGTCACTTTTACAATGATTTTCCTTACCATTACCTGTATTATAGGTAGTCAGATAACGGCTTTTCTGTGAGTAATTCTTTGTAATCCTTCCCATGGCGGCGTTATAAACACGTAGACAAACTACATATGTAAAATAAAGTGCATTTTATCGGTTTTTTTTTTTTAAATTTAAATACAGCATAAATTTGAATTCACATACAATTAATTCGCATAAAACGATGTTTGGGTGTACATATGAAAAAAACTGATTTGAACCCTCTTGAGTACTACTTAAAATTTCTCAGATTTTAAATTCCACATTATGTTAAAATCTTGCCAGGCTAGGCCGGTAGAGGCGTGAATTCGCCATCTTAACCACCCACATGCCATTGTCCAAAAAAAATATGTTAATAAATATAAAAAGCAAAATGAATTATAACGAAAAAAAAAGTTATTAAATTTTAATAAAACGGAAAACAAAAAAAGAAAAAAAAGGAAAAGAAAACAATTTCCTGTCTACTGCCATAAATGGAAATTTCAAAAAAAAAACTGGCATATTGTACTAAAATAAAAAAACTTCAAATATTGGCCAATTCCCTGCGCTATTTCGGTTCCCGAACATCGCGACCTCCCACTTCCTCGGCTGGCAGCCGATGATTTGCTGCCTGGCCTGCCCTCCCACTACCTTGGCAAATCCTTGGCCATTATATGGATCTGCCCCTTAAAGATATTCCACCTCTACAAGTTTAAAACTAAGCTCACTTACCTGTTATTTCTCTCCTCACTCCATTTCCATAATTATCCTCAAGACATTTTCCTTACGCCAGAAACTCACCCAACTGTTCTGTCCAACAGAATTGTCCAACCTGTCCGTTCAAACAAACCCTACCAAAGCAGAGTTCAAGCCACCCCTTGCCCTACCCAGTCCGAGCTCGGTCTGGTTTCCTGGGTTTAACCACAAGTGGGATCACCAAAACTGCCCCTTTTCCCCCGCCGGTTTGGACTAAGTCCCGTACGTCTTCGGGTCGGTGGTGTAACGAACGTTAGTGTGCGGTATGAGGTTATGTGTAGGGATAATGCTGATATGTGACGGAGTGGAACGTGGGTATGGATGTTTGGCTGGGTGAAGTGTGTGTATGGATGTACAATTACTCCTCGGATGAAGTTGGTTGTATGATATCAGGATGTATGATGAATGTGTGCATGCAGTATGTGTGTATGATCGATTTGTGTGTGATGTATGAATGGGTTAGGTGTATTGGTGTCTTTAAATAATTGTTAAAATTTCACAAAAGATTTCTGTTTTTATCTCTATGTTTTCTTTGTTCAAATTTATAATTACTATTTCTTTTCACTAGCTTCTTTACTTTACACTTCTTTTTCTTTAACAATAACCCAAAATATATATTTCTCTTTACAAAATTCACTCTTCATCACATAAGACGGTCTTTCATCATCCACTTCAAAAACTCAAAAAAAAAACTTCTTCCTCTTCTTTTCTCCTCTTCTTTCCACTGTCCTACTTTCCCGCCTTTTTCCTATCTTCCCGCCATCTTTTTTTTTTACTCTTTCCCCGCCATTCTCCTTCCTCCCCCTGAACAGCTGTGCAAACTGTCAAAAAGATTATTCTAGCAGTTTGCACGGTTGCATTTTAATGTAAAATCCTCTCCACTCCCATTTACATTCAAATACAACCTTCAGCCGTTACAGAGGCATGACAAACCCAACCATTTCGCCTATTCAATGAATGGATAAATGGTGGGGAAAACACTAATTTTTGCCCTGACAACTTCACGCTTTAATATTAATAATTCCCCGGGTTCCCATCCCTGCGCTACACCAAAGTACTTGGCATTACCTTACGAATAGCGCCAGTAGCCTGGTAACCCTTGGTGCCACCATTTTAATTTCGCCAATTCCACAGAACATGTGTATTCCCATATACGTGATATTTTCAAATATATAAATCATAATTAAGAAAAAGAAGTAAAAAAAATAATAAAAAAAAATGTACTCAAAAGTGTACCGAACAAAAAAAAAATAATTCTGTAAAGGTTTAAAGTGGCTGTGGGAAAAACAAATTACAAAACAAAAAAAGAAATGAAGTGCAAAGAGAGAAAAAAAAAAATCGGACGGCGACAGAAAAATGCGACGTGGGCGGATAGAATATTGCCATCTTGCGGCAAGAATATTCCCAAGGGGCGGCTAAAATCATGCGCTGCACACACGTAAACATTATGGTGTGTACACCCGCTGCAACATTCGTAGGAACATGCAATGTTCCTCCCAATGTTTCCTCGTGTGTATCAATGTTTCCGGTTGAAATTACAAATTTTCTCCTTTGTCGAAAGGTAAAGAAAAAATTGCTGTTATTTTTGCCACAGTGTGTGTTCCTTTAATTTAACGGGTCCTGTTTCCACATTTTGATTCAAACAAAATATTCCTTCCCTTGTTATCCAAAGCTTTCAATTTTCAAAATTGATCTTTCACTTACAGGAAAATAAATCGTTAGTAGCGGAACAGAGCAACTCAAAACGGCAACCGAGAGTGACACCTAATGAGGCCCTTACCTACTAGCTCCCCTAACCAGCCTTTCCCGATGTTGCCGAACTGTAGCGGAAGGATACATGCCCACCAATTCCAGGACTCGAAAAGTTCCGCACTAGACCCCCTAGGTAAGTATGCAAATCCTACCCTTTCGCAAAATCATTCGTCTAAAGCTCTCCGATATCCCTAGGTCTTCTAGGTACCTGCCGTGCAATCTAATTCATCCCAAGGAAGACAAAATTACCCTCGGTTGACTCCGGTCCCCGGTGAGTGAATTCTCCCTTACCATATGATCGTATCCTTATTATGCTATTAAGTTTAAATAGACTGCTAAGTCTCCATTTACATTCCGCGATCTTTACCGTTTCTATCCATAATAATAATTATTTCGAATATTCCTGATATTAGTTTTTCCTTTTCCTTCCGATTATGCTAGTGTATGTAAACCCACTAAAATGAGTTATAACGATTATGTTATTTCCTATTTATAACTATAAAAAAAATAATTAGTAATATATCTATCGAATCGTAACACCTAGTTATGTTTGAGAAATACTTCCATTTGATACCCATTACAGTCATCCTGAATTTTTTCCCAAACATAAAGATTGGAAATAGAAATTATAGGCAGAATTAGCCCCTACTTTCCGTTCTGTTACGAATCTGCTGACTTGTTAAAAAAAAACTATGAAATTGATCAGTTTTTCCGTTCAGCTGCGGTCGTTTTTTTTTTCTTCAAACAGCTGTAAAACCTAAACAAAACAATGAAATGCAAAGGAAACAAAATCATGAACCAAATTTTGAGAAGGAAAAAAAAAATGTTGTGGAGTAAAATGATGTACTGAAGTAACAAGTTTAACGTTGAAATATTAGGAAAACATAATGTTAGTTATCGCAAAAGTGTATGTTTTGTTTAATTTTTGGTAAAATTAGTTTGTTTCCACATACACTAAACCATTTTTCAAAAGTGGCATAAACTTTTATTGTTTTGTAAGGACTGTCAAAACAATGACTTTTTATTTTGTGGTTGAAAGTTGTTTTCCTTTTCTGTTCCCATACTTTTGTGTAATTTTGTCCCCTTATGAGCGAAATTCATGCTCGCTCTCATTTCCACGAACTTTACCCCAAAAAGTAAAGAAACAGAGCCAATGAAACAATCTGCTTTTTTTTTTTTTTTTGCTTTTAAGAATTTATGAAATTAAATCTTTTCAAATTTACGTGCATTAAAGTTATTAAAATAAAACAATGGACGGTGCAAAGCCAATAAATTTGTCACAAAGGGCTGATAAGTTACTACGGAAAAAGTACCTATTATAATTTTATAACAGATTGGCACGGTATAGCACGGAAACCGAAAGTATAAACTAACTGAGCCTTATTCCTAACCAGTAAATATAAATTCATTTGTAACAATCATTCGCAGTTCCGATCGAATAAAAGTTATAACTCTTACGTCCTGGCTTACAATTTTAATTGGAAACCCATCTATTTGTGGACTTGTGATTCAATAATAATATACTATCTGTTTTGACTAAACAGTAGTTGAAAATTTGTCCCACTTGTCCCAACTTGCCGTAAGATCGGACTCAGAACATGTTTTTGTGCTAAATGACTAACGACCTCTAGTCCTTAATGGCATAGTTCCCCAGGACGTTAAGGAGGTCGCATTAATAGTGCAATGACGGTTATACTATAACCAGCTTAGAAACGTTGGCTTCCAGTTGGGATAAAAACGACAATTAATTAACTAATAAAATAAAGAAAATGCTGAACTCAAGTCTCAAATAGGTGGTTTCAAATTAGATTTTTTTTTTTTCCCCAGGGAATTAAAGGCCGAACGAACAAAATTTCGATCCTATCAGGCCCAACAATATGACTATCCTGCCAGGTGCATAGAAAAGTAATAATGATGAAAATAGATTAGCTTAAGTAGGAAAAAAAAAAATAATAAATTAGCTTACAAAAAAAATAGATGGCTTTAATAAAAAAAAAATAATAATTAGCTTAAGAGAAAAAGTAAATAAGTTTACGAAATACATAATAATAAAAATAAAATTCATATTAAATAAACCTAAACTAAACTGAGTTTTCTCATTTACAAGAGTAGAGATTATTTAAAAAGGATATACTCTACCCTAGCTATTTCTAAAAACTGTCGTGTCGTAGGAGGCGACTACAGGGAGTATAAAAAGCGATAAAAGAAATTACCCAAAGCAATTAAGAATCGGCAGCTCAAGGTAGGGTTAGAAAAAAACTTTTCAGGCAAACGAACCATAAATAAAACTAGTAACGTATAAAAAAACGTAAGTCACTACTGTTTTATGTCCTTTGCGTGGTACACTCCGATTGTCTTCCCCTGCAGATCTTCTAGTTCGTAGTAGCAATTCCCGACCGGACGAACGATACGACATTTCAGAAATTTCTTACCCATTTTCGCGTTGTAGAGCTTACTAGAATCGCTGAGACTGAAATTGCGTCGATATACCTCCTGACCTGCTCGGAATTTAACTTTTCGCGCCCGTTTATTATATGTTTTTGCGCGAAGTGCGTAACTTTTAGCCAAGTTTTCCCGGATTTTACTACGAATGAGGTCATTTTTAATCGGTTTCGGTAATAAGTTTGTCTCAGCGTCTTCAAGTAGCTCTAGTTTTCTTGCCAATTTATAAACGCTACCGTGGGTAATCATATTCGTCCCAAACAAAGCGAAGTAAGGAGTCATACCAATCGATGAGTGCACTGATGACCGAAGGGCACATTCAATCTCCGAGAGATGGTTGTCCCAATCTCTCTGGTCATTCTTCAGGTAAGATCTTATTGCTGCTAAAATCGATTGGTTGACTCTCTCCGACGCATTTGCTTGTGGCGAATAGATTGCGGTTTTCATGTGTTTTATTTCAAATGTCTGCGTAAGCTCGCCGAATTCTTTAGACACGAATTGGCTCCCGTTGTCAGAAACAATAATTTCTGGTACGCCAAACTTATGAAATACCTCTGAGACTAAGAACCGAATTACGTTTTTGTTGTTGGCCTTTGCCATAGCCTTTAGCAATACAAATTTGGAAAAGTAGTCCAAAACAATAAAAATAAACATATTGCCCGATTTCGATCTGACGTATGGACCCAAAAAATCTATATAAATTTTCTGGAATGGGCGACTTATCTGAACCACTTCTTCCTCTACCATAGGTGGTTTTTGGATCTTGTTGCCTGGTTTGGTTTCTTTACAGGTGACACAATTTTGGACAAAGTCCCTAATTTGGACGGTCATATTTGGCCAGTAGAAATACTCGCGTAGGCGCTTGAGTGTTTTATGGAATCCGCCGTGGCTTGCACTTGGTGGGTTGTGGGCATTAGAAATTAACTCGCCAGTCAATTCGGCTGGTACCCATAACTTCCATGAAAAATCTTCTGCCATGACGTCACCATTATAATGTGAGGTACGTTTATAGATGTAATTATCCTGTATTTTCAGATCAGGCAATTGATTTTCATTTTCTTTAATACTTTCCCTTAGCTCGCGATATTGTGCTGCTGAAAAGGCCGGCGAATCTAAATCGATAAGTTGAACCACTTCGGTGGAGATTTCGTCCATGTCATAGCGCGATAGAGTGTCTGGTACCACATTTTTGCTCCCTTGGCGATGTTCGATGTCAAACGAATAGGATTGTAAGAGCAAACTCCATCGGGCCAACCTGCCACTAAGCTCTTTGTTCGACATGAGCCATTTTAAGCTCGAATGATCCGTGATCACGGTGAATGGCATGAGCTCGATATACGCCCGAAACTTTTTAATTGCCATTACTACCGCCAGACACTCTCGCTCTGTTACCGAATAGTTACGCTGTGCCGGAGAGAGTTTTTGCGACATATACGCTATGGGGTGTTCTCCCTCAACTTCATCTTTTTGGAAAAGCACTGCGCCGATACCGATATCTGAGGCGTCGCACTGAACATAAAAATGCTTTTGAAAATCTGGGTGACGTAACACGGGACTCGAGGTAAGTGCTTTTTTTAATTTATCGAAGGCCTCTTTCGCTTTTTCCGGAAATTCAAAAGTTTTAGATTTTTTCAACGTATCGAAAACCGGCGTAGCAATTGTCGCGTAGTCTTTAATGAATCGACGATACCAGCCGGTAGTTCCCATGAATCCGCGTACTTGTCTGGGCGTTTTAGGGTAAGGAAATTCAAGTATAGAGGATATTTTTGCTGGATCAGGTTTTAATTTGCCTTCACCCACAACATACCCCAAATACCGAAGTTCCTTAAAACAAAACTTTGATTTCTCGACATTAATTGTTAACTTAGCATTAGAAAGTAGTTTAGCAACCCGCTCAAGTATAGTTATGTGCGTGTGGTAGTCAGGAGTAACTATGAGTAAATCGTCTAGATACACAAATACTCGATCGCGCAAGTCAGAAGGGATCACTTTATCCATTAAACGACACAACCTTTGGGCTGCATTACACAGGCCAAAAGGCATGACAGTAAAATGGTAAAGTGGTCTCCCAGGCACTGTAAAGGCAGTTTTTTCACGACTCTGTATATCCAGTGGGATTTGCCAGAAAGCGTCTTTCAAATCGACACTAGATATATAGTGTGTGTCACCCAGTCTGCTGAGCAATCCTTCTATATGTGGAAGTGGATAGGCGTCCTTAACGGTGAGTGAATTGAGCTTTCGTGCGTCCAAACAAAGCCTGTTTTTTGTACCTTTGCGCACTAATGTCACTGGATTATTCCAGGGGCTTTGACTCGTCTCAATTACACCCATAGCAAGCATCCTATCCAATTCCGCATACATAAGTTTTTGAACAGCTGGCGAAACTGGGTAATGTCTCTGCTTTACAGGCACTGCGTCTTGCGTATCGATTATATGTGTTTCGAGATCAGTTTTCCCAAGTCCTTTTTCCACAAAAGATGGAAACTTAGCTATAGTTGCCTCTAATACTTTCCTGTCTTGATCACAAAGGGTATGCATTAAAGGATTTGATGGATTTCCGCCCACCTCCTCACTAAAAAGCATATCATTTGTGGTCAGACAATCTAAATTTACAATCAAGCCAAATTTCTTCATAAAATCAACGCCCAGAAACAACGCCCTTTTCAGAGTCGGTACTAAATAGAAAGTTATCAAGCTTTCTATTTTATTAAATTTAATTGTTGCTCTAAACCGACCCTGAATGGTATGAGATCTACCGTCCGCCGTTTTCACCGCTGCCGGAAACTTATGCACTTCGACGCCGGCCCTCATCGCGATATCGAAACATCCTTCGCCCAGAACCGTTACCGTGGCACCACTATCTAAAAGACCCTCAATCTCTACCCCGTTGATAGAGATACGGGTGTACAACCGGGTATCATCGCCCTCGTATAACGAGACGTTTGCGATCTCACGCCTAAGCTCTTTTCTTTTTCTATACCGTTCCCTAGCCTTTTCTATTCGCGTCTTACCGAAAATCCTTTTCCTAGCCTCCTCATAATCCCTAACTCTAATATGCAATGGCTTAATTTCCCTAACTCTTGACTCCTCTGCCTTTTCACCCATCCTAGCTTTACTATTAACTAAAATTTTAACGACTCCGCTATTTTCTATTTCCCCTAGGTCGTTAAAATTCTCCAGTTTACTTACTGGGCGCTGGGATTCGGACGCTGTTCCCCAGTTAACGGGCCCGACCTCCTGTTTCCCGAGCATCTAGGGCACCTTGGTGTTACGGTGTTGTCCATACCGCACTTAAAACAAAATAAGCGCCTGGAATCTGATGGACAATCCATATACCCGTGGCCAGGCTGTCTGCAGTTCCAGCAAATATATTTGGATGTGTTTATGGCCTCTACCTCAATGGCCGCTGGATCTGTGGGCTCGTAGTCAATCTCGTTTACCCTGGGTAGTTGTTGACGATGGGTAAACGCTTGTCTCTGACTATGAAGTAGGGATTCGGCTTTCTTACACTCTGTCCGGAAATGGCTAAGACCAAATATGCGGACAGGAAACACAAGCTGAGCCATAGGGGTACGTAAATTCATTTTCATAATATCTATTAAATCATTTTCACTTATTGGTCTAGATTGCTGGCTTCTTAACCTAAGTACAGGGGGGTTATTATGTAATACGATTCGAAAGAAAAGATTTACGAATTCGTACAAATTGTATTATGTAGTACGTTTTTCGAAAATTTATTTTCGAACGTTCGGAAATATTTTCTTTTTGTGGGATTTTTTTTACCCCTTTTCGTAAATTATAAATTACCCTTTTACAATTGCAACTATATAATACGAAAGCAAATGTCAGTTCATTTAAATTTTTCGTAAATTATTCGAAAGGTGCTGTGCTTGCGAAAACAATAAAACATTTAAAAATGTAAGTAATTAAATAAAACTTTTTACAAAAAGTGTAAAATATAATTTAAAACATACGATTTCCTCTATATTCAGAACTGTGAGTGACTTGAAATCACAATTTATACTGTGTTTGTTGTCACAACTCCTTGTTTTTAGTCTGAAAATTTTTATACATAGTAATTTTTTTAAATTTGGGTTGTGTTAAGGGAAAGCTTAAACAAAGCAATGTTTACAAAACCAAGACAGAATATGGTGATGGTTGATTTTATAATTGCACATGCATATTGAGCAAAGGGGCACCTCAATGTTGCAAATGCTAAAAGCAAGTCGAAGGATTTGTGGCAAAGACTACCAAAGAATTAAGATGCGGTTGGTCCACCGTATCGTGAATTGAAAAAGTGGAAAAAAGTGAGTTTTCATTTAATCGATTTTGTATTAACTATTTTTACAAATGTGCTATGTTACTAGGTATGAGAAGAGTTAAATGTCTGTTTTCGGTTGAAGTATAAATGCTCATCGTTACTTGGCCAATTACTCCAGGTATTCCACATTTATTAAAAAAAACCATCTTTTCGCCTCCATCTTTTTTTCTTCAGTCATTTCAAAGATAATATGCTTCGGACAAATATTTTGTTCGATTATTTCGCATACCTCAGATAAGCATATGGAAATTGATGAGTGTGAAAGTCCTACAAGACGATCTTGGTCAATCTGATGTTGGTATCCACCTTGTACCAAACATTTTAATGTTGAAGCTAATTTCATCAAAGGTGCAATGACTGTCAGGTGGCTTTAAATCACCCTACATATGTATATACAATTGTTTAGATACATAAATGAATTTTTATTAAGCCGAAAGTTTTTCACGAAACTAAAAATAGTATTTTTATAATTAAATTTGATAATTAAAAATCTTTCTTACGTACTATAATCAAGGCTCATAATGTCGGATGTATCTCGTATTATTTTTCGTTGAACTCTTTCTGCAATTGCATCACTTTCTTTATCGCTATCTTCCAACCACAATGGAACAGAATTTATGTTCTTAGACCGTTATATTTTTATAAATAATTACACTACGTGACAAAATTCCAACAAAGTCGTGACCAAATGAATCTGACAGCTAATCTTTATGTAAAATTTTCCGCTGAATGCGAATATAAAGTCAGCAATCCATGGTTATTTTAGAAATTTTATAACCTTTTACTAGAAAGAAAGAATTACATAATCCGTTTAAAATTTTTGAAGATATTTGCATTTCAGTCACAGCATCTTTTTTAAAAACACAAATAACGGTTATTTTGGAATATCTCAAAAACTGTTCTACTTTTGACAATTCTGACTTCATATTCGGATTCAGCGGAAAATTTTACATAAAGATTAGGTGTAAAATTTATTTGGTCAAAAAATTGTCACGTAGTGTTATTTGTTATTTTATTTTGTTTTGAAGTTTTCACTTATATTTACATTTTGCGAAAAATTTAACGTTTTTTTATTAACGCTTGTTTTTCAAAAAATTTCTGTCAATATTGACAGGTACTGTCAAATTTATCGGCTATAAATTTGGCAGCACTTTGTTTTTCCCTTTTTTTAACAAATACAAATCTGTGGGGCTTCCGAACGGATTAGAAAATACCATTTCATTTTCGATACGGAAATTTCTTTCGAAAGTATTTTCGTTTCGAATCGAATTACATAATAACCCCCCTGCATTGTAAAAATCCTCGAACAGTTCGTGAGGCTGTTGGCGACGGTCCATGATTTGCCAATGTATTTCTACGTCGCTATTAAAACGCCTAAAACGGTTAACAACAGCCTCCTTCAATTCGTCCCAGGTGTATATTGGTTGCAGTCGTCTCTGCATCCAATACCACTCTAAGGCATCACCGGACAACAGCTGATGAAAATGCCGTAACACCTCGGACCAACTGTTACCGTAATCTTTCTTCATTTCTTCCACTCGAAAAACAAATTCTTGCGCTCCCATGGTTTTGCTACTGCCATCAAAATTTACGCCCCACTTATCTAACCCGGGCCTACGTGTCACGTCCATGCTTGGTGGTGGAGGGTAAAATGGTGGACGAGCAGCAGGATGGTGAAAGGTGCTATTACCGTCTGGTCCGTTCTGGTAAGAACCGCCTCTAGAATTATGTGAGCGATTTTGTTGTGGTGGCTGTGATTGATGATTCGGCTCTATGAATGCTTGTGCTGGCAGTTGGTTTCTTTGCATATGCGGCGGAGGTCTCAAAACCTCGGTATGTGGGGGTGGAATTGAAGGCTGTGGGACTCCCGAGGTCGCAGAAAGTGACCGGATGCTCTCCGCTACTATCTGTGGAACCAATTCTCGAAGTCTGTCCTCCATCGAGCGCATCATTTGGACTTGCTGCAGCCCTACGGCTGACTCTATTAAACTATGCACGTCCACGCCTGATTGATTCACTAATTGTGCTTCGGTATTTTGATTGGTGGCGTTGTATCTAAATTCCCGGCGCACGTTCTGGGCTGTGAGGCTGCTATAGTTCGGAGAGGTAATACTGATTTCCTCATCTACAAACGGTGGATCACCCACCTGGTATTGTGGATTTATTTGCGCCGAATTGGCGTATGTATGGGCAGCCGTCGTAGTTATAGTTGTCGTGCTCAAAGTGGTTGTATTAGCCGGTGTCTGAATGCCAGCCCCACCGAGAATAGGCCTAGAGGAAGTAGAAGCGGAATCGCGCTGCATCTTACTTGCCCGAGTCTCTACCATACCAAAAAAATTAATCAAACTAAAACTATTAAAATCGCCCTGCCAATTACGCCTTTATATAATTATTATTTCTATTTAATTACTATTTTTATATAAGTATTATTATTATTAAAATAGCATTAGCCAAAAATTCAGGCTGTATAAAAATCAAAACTAATATAGATTCCGTAGACAATAACAAATGAAACTAAAATAATACTTATCCTATAAATTAAACTGAAACAGTAAAGAAATATATTCCCGATATAATGTATGAAATCCTAATGAAACTAACAAAATCCTATCGAATTAATTAAGTTAATTAGCTAATAAAGTTTATACATAAACACTTAGACACAAATTGATAGACCTGATTTCAGTTTCCCTAGGTATTTAAATTGACCTGCAAAAGCCCTATTATCTCAACAATCTGAAATAATTCTTACCATATATATAAGGGTTTATATATAAGAAAAATTAATTTCAGATTCCTTTTCCTGCTCTCTTGTAAAAATAACCTTTAATAGCTTCAGATTGTAAACCACAAAAAAAATTTAATTAATTCTAATCTGAACGAAATTAATATTTGATCAATTCAGGGTGATAGAAATCAAACCCCGTTTAAATCAACGCATATAGATATTTCAATTTACATAAATAACGCAACAGAATTAATCTTCCGTATATTTTCAAATTAACCCTATTTTATCATACAAAGTGACCGAAATAACTTTATCCATGTATATAAGTGATTATATATAAGAAAAATTAATTTCAGATTTCACTTTTTTCTCGGTTTTCACAGAATTAAACTTCGTTTTCAATGTATATTCAAATACCGGTACAAAACTTAACAGACATAATATACAACATAAAGAAAATTTAACTAAATAGCCAGGAATATCCCCGTATACTAATGTAACGCTTACTTTACTTTACAACTAGCCAAAGGTGTTGTGTATGTATGTACCTAGGCTACGGCGAACTATTTTTTCCTACCTACATACCCTACAATAACTTACTATTTTTCCCTTCGTTACAAGGTAACCATAAATAAATCAATTTAGACACAATGAATATTACCTAAACAAAACTTGCTTTTGTATGCGTATATATGTATATACCGCAAATCAATAAATTCCGCTCCAGTTATCCAAAACAATCAATAATATTTATAAGCAAATTAAATAAATTCCCGATAATTGCCTTAGATATCCATGTATGTATGTTTGTCAATTTGAAGCTAACTAATTTTAAATATTCATATATGTGCACAAAACTGCAGGTTTTATGTACGTACTTAAGTACACATTAAACTGAACTTAAAAATTTACATGCATACATACATTGAAATAACTTTCCTATTTTCAGTTATTAACCATAAATAACCCTATATTTATATGTTTATTAATTAAATAACAAAAAAAAATGTTTCAATTTATTCCACACCAAATTATAAATTTTAATAATAAATTTAAATTTATTTCTCAGAACCTTGTTACCAGTAGTGAGCTCCATTTTAACTTGTAGAGGTAGTTGGCCAGGGAAGTGAAATATCGAAGACATTCAGGAATCAAAATTATCAAACTTTTTCCGTGGTTCCAGGAATTGGAATTTTAAGAAGTTATTTAAAATGTGCAATGCTGGAGTCAAAACACTCACAAAATCTAATTTCCGATGAATCGCCACGAGTACCTCCTTCAAAGGACTTTGTACCCGGACCCATCCATCCGAAATCAAATCAAGTAAGCATTTTTAACTTTTCTATTTTTAAACTACCTTAATAACCTATGTATATTGCCTATTACTTTTGTCCCATGAACCCAGTAGCTACTATTGGGGTAATGATTACCCTCCAATTAAGTGACTTCCTGTAGTTCATGAGGCCAAAGTAATAGCAAGCCTCTCTGTTTTTCCCCCAATAGGACCAACATTTTCAACGTCGCAGTTGATGACCGACCCTGACTGATCGTTGTCATTCTGACCTACGCTGAAAACGATGATCTACTGGAGGTAAAACTGAGAGCCGAACAAACTATTGTTTGGAACCCGAATTTCGGGCCCCACGTTGGGCGCCATTTTTGTCAATGACTTTTGGTATGAACCGGTGGATGGTCAGGACGGCAACGCTTAGTTGTTAAAATCTTGCCAGGCTAGGCCGGTAGAGGCGTGAATTCGCCATCTTAACCACCCACATGCCATTGTCCAAAAAAAATATGTTAATAAATATAAAAAGCAAAATGAATTATAACGAAAAAAAAAGTTATTAAATTTTAATAAAACGGAAAACAAAAAAAGAAAAAAAAGGAAAAGAAAACAATTTCCTGTCTACTGCCATAAATGGAAATTTCAAAAAAAAAACTGGCATATTGTACTAAAATAAAAAAACTTCAAATATTGGCCAATTCCCTGCGCTATTTCGGTTCCCGAACATCGCGACCTCCCACTTCCTCGGCTGGCAGCCGATGATTTGCTGCCTGGCCTGCCCTCCCACTACCTTGGCAAATCCTTGGCCATTATATGGATCTGCCCCTTAAAGATATTCCACCTCTACAAGTTTAAAACTAAGCTCACTTACCTGTTATTTCTCTCCTCACTCCATTTCCATAATTATCCTCAAGACATTTTCCTTACGCCAGAAACTCACCCAACTGTTCTGTCCAACAGAATTGTCCAACCTGTCCGTTCAAACAAACCCTACCAAAGCAGAGTTCAAGCCACCCCTTGCCCTACCCAGTCCGAGCTCGGTCTGGTTTCCTGGGTTTAACCACAAGTGGGATCACCAAAACTGCCCCTTTTCCCCCGCCGGTTTGGACTAAGTCCCGTACGTCTTCGGGTCGGTGGTGTAACGAACGTTAGTGTGCGGTATGAGGTTATGTGTAGGGATAATGCTGATATGTGACGGAGTGGAACGTGGGTATGGATGTTTGGCTGGGTGAAGTGTGTGTATGGATGTACAATTACTCCTCGGATGAAGTTGGTTGTATGATATCAGGATGTATGATGAATGTGTGCATGCAGTATGTGTGTATGATCGATTTGTGTGTGATGTATGAATGGGTTAGGTGTATTGGTGTCTTTAAATAATTGTTAAAATTTCACAAAAGATTTCTGTTTTTATCTCTATGTTTTCTTTGTTCAAATTTATAATTACTATTTCTTTTCACTAGCTTCTTTACTTTACACTTCTTTTTCTTTAACAATAACCCAAAATATATATTTCTCTTTACAAAATTCACTCTTCATCACATAAGACGGTCTTTCATCTTCCACTTCAAAAACTCAAAAAAAAAACTTCTTCCTCTTCTTTTCTCCTCTTCTTTCCACTGTCCTACTTTCCCGCCTTTTTCCTATCTTCCCGCCATCTTTTTTTTTTACTCTTTCCCCGCCATTCTCCTTCCTCCCCCTGAACAGCTGTGCAAACTGTCAAAAAGATTATTCTAGCAGTTTGCACGGTTGCATTTTAATGTAAAATCCTCTCCACTCCCATTTACATTCAAATACAACCTTCAGCCGTTACAGAGGCATGACAATTAAAACCTCCACATTTAACAATTTGTGTACAAAAGTTTTTATTTATATGATATGTTAAACGGATTGTAAAAGTACATCAAAATTATATAGTTATGGTAAATAAGTATTATTTAGCATGATTTAAACTTAAAAAAAAACAGAGGTAGTTTAAGAAAGAAATTGAAGCAAAAAACCAACGAAAAGCCAATTTTTTTCTGTCATACGCTTTAAATACAAACGAGATTGCATTTTTATGCAGTTGTTAGTTTACAATGTTTTTTGCAAAACACGAAATTGACAGCTAACTGATATTTGCTTCACTAAATGGCAGCTGTCAGTTTGCAATTAAGTGTTGCATACGTCAAGTAAGTATGTACAGTGGCCGACAAAAGTCTACATACGACCCTCATTCCTTCCACCTGACGAGACCAAAAGCATTATGAAAAAAAGTAATGATGCAGTTTTTTTTGAAATCTGGTTTTATTAATAGAAAACGAAAAAAATAACATACTTTAATATACACTTTAAAAAATATTTACAAAAAACGAAAAAATAGCATTGACAAAAGTCTACATACGGCCAACATGTCATGCTTTGTGTTTTGCTTGCTGCTGGATGATAACGGCTAATTACCGTTATTTTTTTAAATTTACTTTTCTGCATGTTTTACATTTCAAATCAATTGCATTCGGTTGTATTCTGGACAGTTTCCAGCATAATTCAATTATAACAACGACCTCGCGAAAATAAATTTCAACTGATGTGAGAAACTTAGTAGTAAAATATAGAAACGAGAAAAAATCTTTCGGGGAAATATCAAAACTGTTGAATTTAAGTAAAGCAACAGTTGAAACTGTATTAAATAATTTTAAAAACACTGGTTCTATTGAAAATATAATATATAATAAACCGCGTAGTGGTCGCCCTAAAAAGCTTAGTCGCAGAGATGTCAGCTTTATAATAAAATAAGTGGAAAAAAATCTAAAAGTGAATGCCACAACGCTGGCCCAAGAGCTAACAATAAGATCAAATACGGTTCTGCATCCACGAACAATTCAAAGAACCCCAAATAATACTGGTTTCCACAGCAGAAATCCGCGCAAAAAACCCCTTATAAGCGAATAAAACCGAAAACTTCGCTTGGAATTCTCCAAAATTAATTTGACAAAGGATTTGAATTCTGGAAACGAGTTTTGTTTAGAGATGAGTCAAAATACAATATTTTTGGAAGTGATGGAAAAGCGAAAGTTTGGAGAAAAGCTAATACAGCGATGAATCCGACGCACTTAGTACCTACTGTTAAGCATGGGGGTGGCAACGTGATGGTTTGGGGTGCTGTCGCTGCATCTGGTGTAGGAAATCTTGTATTTGTCGAAGGTTATATGGATCCGTTTCAATATAAGTCTATTTTAGAACAAAATCTGGGAGCATCGGTCAATAAATTAGATCTTGGTGAGAGTTGGATTTTCCAACAAGATAACGACCCGAAACACAACGCTCAAGTTGTAAAAGAATGGCTGCTTTACTATGCCCCCCGACATTTGCACACACCACCTCAAAGCCCGGACTTAAATGTCATTGAACACGTTTGAGAGATTTTGGAATGTAAAATCAGAAAGCATCATATTACTAGCGTGCCAATGTTGAAAAAGATGCTGAAAGAAAAATGGCTAAGAATTACGCCGATTGAATTGGAACATTTAGTTAATTCAATGCCCAGACGCTTACAGGCTGTTAAAGATGCCAATGGTGGCCCAACCAAATACTAAATTTAATAATAAAAATATTATTTAATGTTTCAATGAAGTTTTTTATGTTAGCTTACAAGCCGTATGTAGACTTTTGTCAATGCTATTTTTTTGTTTTTTGTAAATATTTTTTAAAGTGTATATTGAAGTAAGTTGTTTTTTTTCGTTTTCTATTAATAAAACCAGATTTCAAACAAACCTGCATCATTACTTTTCTTCATAATGCTTTTGGTCTCGTCAGGTGGAAGAAATGAGGGTCGTATGTAGACTTTTGTCGGCCACTGTATATATCGTCGGCTTAATATGCAAACCTACTAACTCCCTTTCAGTACATTTTAGGGGAGACAAAAAACTCTTTATATTTCATATTTGCTGCTATAGAGGAAAACAAAAAATACAGTTGGTTTTACACACTTCCAGACTCAAATTAAAGAAAAACTACATGCTGGTCGATGAGGCGTATTTTACTTTATCACACAGCATCAAAATCTCAATTTACTTAAAAAGTGAATTTAGCAGGTTTGCATATTAAGCCGACGATATGGTTTCACTCTTGCGAAAAAAAATTGTAAAAAAAGAAATAAAAAAATAACAACCGCATATACATTTATTTCGCACTAAAGCCTACAGTACACGGGATGTAAAAAGCCACATGAGCATGTGGTTCTGACGTAATTTTGACGTCATTTTTTTTTTTTTTTTTTTTTTTGATTTTTTTAACAACATCATAAAACTATCTGACATTTCAGTCCCTATGTAAACATATATACCGTATTCACAAAACCACTTGTATCGTTGTATCAATTGTATGTTGTATTAAAGTACATAGTTCACTATTGGTTTTTTATACAACATTCAATAGATACAACGATACAAGGGGTTTTGTGAATACGGCAATAAAAATTTCGGCATAAAGGACTTAAGTTAGTAGTAAAAAAAGCACGGCTAAGCAATCCATACCACCTGCCGTTTTTGTTATTTGTATTCATTGCTGTAATTCTGCGCGAATTAATAATACCAAGTAAAAACTTGCGGAAAAAAATTGTGTGTGTATAGCTGCTGTAACATGTTTCATAGCTGTATTTTAAATAATAACAATATCGATATTGATATTTTTCCTATCGATATTTTCGATAGTTTAAGACTATCGATAGTATCGATAGTTTCCCAGCACTAGTTCCATTAAATAAAAACAATCCTAAAATTATAATCGGTAATAATGGGCAAATGTGAACTGATTCGAAAAAATTTAATTTGCAGTAAAATATTTTTTTGGGCGAATTAAATCTAATGGTGTTTTCTTTTCTACAAAAAATGTGACATTTTATTTTAAAAAAATTGCAATATGGTGTCTGTTTCTTAAAAATTTTGCTTCCAAAAAGGGTGGCTTGTTTTATTCTAAAAAACTCAAACTTTTCGGGAGCAAAATTTTTAGGAAACAGACACCAAATTGCATTTTTTTTAAATAAAATGTCACATTTTTTGTAGAAAAGAAAACACCATAAATACCAACATAACAAGATGGTTTACGGACACAAAGAGTCTAATTTTGAAAGTAGTTTTTATGGGGAATATGTAAAGTTATAGACCGATTCTCACCACTTACTCAGACTTCGTTCTTAGTACAATTAAAATGTGTACCAATTTTTTTTCAAATTATCATCTTCAAGATTGCAACTTATACTATGCGCACAAAATTAACAGAAATTTTAAGTCTGAATTTACACGTTTCATCTTTTGATGCTCAACTTCTTTTCAATTTCCACTTAAAGATGCCAATATAATCACACGCAGCAAACCGGTTTCATCTTTTTTCGGTTCAAAACAACAATAATTTTAATAAGAGCGAATCAAAGAGAAAAAGAAAAGAAAAAAATTACACGCAGCCATCGTTGTGCATATACCAACGAATAAAAACACAAAGCGTACTGACCGAGTACAGGCATCTCCGTACTAACCCCCTTTCTTCTTTCTTCCCTCACCTAAAAACATAGGAGTTGAGCATCAAAAGATGAAACGTGTGAAAGCAGACTAAGTAAATTATGCAAAAAAATGCTGCAAAGGGTAAAATTCATAAAAAGCTCTAAAACGGATAAATATAATTTAATTAGCCTTCTTTAAATAAAAGTGAAATAAACTTATTTAAAATATGTATGTATGTAAATAAAATACATAATATGCTTTTAGAAATGCAAAAACCATGCAACTACAAAAAATATATTTGTTGCAAATATCAAAATGGCCCTAGCGTAGTCGAATAGAGATTGAAAACTATTTTAAAAAATGGTATTACTTTTTCGCGGTTGTGTAAAGTTTGGAAGTCAGAATTTCATAAAATATTTATCTTTAAATCCGAACGAAATAATCTAATATGCTATTATCTGATAAATGCGGTGTGATGGGAGAAAACTGAGCAATTTAGCATGCAAAAAAACATAAAAATCCTGTGCAATTAATAAATGGTAGAAAACTGGAAAAATTGTGTTTTTTGATACTTTTAACCATAATTTTTAATCTTAATTATTTTTTAAACAAGATCAAAGACATTAAAAAACGTTAAGCACCACTGGATTCATGTAATGTTTCCGATTCCAGCACAGTGCAATTAAAGAAAATTTTTCATTTTACTATTTTACTTTATAAATTAAATATTAAAATTTTTTATTTAAAAAATTATAAACTTTTTTTGGGAGATTTAAAAAAAATCATTTTTGTGGGTGAGGTTTTTATATCAAAATGACCCGATTTTTTTCTGTAAGTAGCACAACATTCGCCATCGTGTGGTGCTAGAGCAAAAATTTGGTTATTACCCTAATGTACATATCCATATGTATATATAATTGATAGTTAGGTTAATTAAAAAAACTTTAATCGCACTTCACTCGGTAACTGTTTACTTGTTAAAGTAGAAAAATTCCAAATATATTTCGTAGTTTCAAAATTATAAAGTTATGGCATGGTGGAATAAGCAGGTGGCATTGTTACGGCAACAAATATAACATTACAACAAAAATGGAAATTATATCCCAGCTTACGTCAAAAAATACTTTCAACAGAAATCAAAGCGTGCCGCTAAACGTGATGAAATAAATACATTTTTAATCAATTTTTTTTAATTATGGGGAATATCTTATTTATTTTAATTTAAAATTATCAAAAACTTTAATAAAATACAATAATCCCGGCACAAAACGTGAACTTTTTGTAAACATAAACAAAACTAATTCAGTTGTCAAAAAAACCGAACTCTATAGTTGTATTTGTAAGAAATACAGAATTTTGAGAGATGATTTTATTTTTTTTGCTTTGAGAGAGTTTTATTCAAATCGTGTTCCTATGCTTAAACTTTAAATAAGTAAAAATTGACGGAGTAAAAGTAGACTTTAACCGGCCTTTTAAAAAGTGTTCCATTATTAAAACTTTACTTTAACCAAAAGTGAGCGATAAAGTAAATTAAGGTTCATCCTACCTGGTAGGTTAAAGTAAAGTTGTAATAATGGAACACTTTTTATACGGCCGATAAAATCCTACCTTTAGCTATCGGTAAGTTGTGAAACCCAGCTTAAGAGTGCTATATTCGGATATGCCGAATCTTATATACCATTCGCCATGGTTGGGAAAGAACATAACTTTATATATATATATCTAAATAAATGTATATATACATGAATATTTATATAATATTTATCGCTTAATTTTATTTAATTATTTGCACATGTTTGCGTGCTATTTAATATATTAAAAGTTTAATTAATTTATTTCAAGTTTAGTTTTGATCGAAGTTCATTATTTGGTCATAACTCGGCCATTTTTGTAACCGATTTGACAGATTTTTATACCGACATCTTTAAGAATAAATTAATTTACCATATACTTTGGTGATAAAACTTGGAGTCGGGAAGATCTATGGTTCCCGAAAATAGCATTTGGCATTACTTTTTTGTATCTGAACCGAGTTTTTCAGCAAATATGTTCTACAAAAGATTTCCGATACTTTGATATCAATATTTATATACCGACGTGCTTAAGAATTTTACCATTAACTTGGAGTGTATACTTATATATACAATTATATATAGTATGTTCATATATTTTAACAAACTCATTTAAAAAAAAGAGTAATTTTTGGGATTTCAGTATTTCCGATTTTTTGATGTATAAGGCGTATCCATAGGTTATATCACAGCCCTAGAATTTAAGTTTTAATAAAATTGTTGATGTTTTCTATTCGGGAGGTACCACGCCCACTTTTCCAATTCTGCCCATTTTTTAGAGAGGTTGTGTATTGATAACCAAGATGATTGGATTTTATTTGGAAACTTTGGCTCTTGCCGTTCTCCAGAAATACAGAAAAAACAAATAAAAAAACAACAACAACAAGGGATTTTTGGGTAAAATTAGAGGCGGTCATGGTTTTTTGCTCATATCTGCGTCATTTCTGGACCGATCTGGCTGAATTTCAATAGCAAACTTTAACGGATTATATGTGACATAAATATATGACAACCTGGTCTCCATCATTTCTTAGGTCTTAGAAAAACCCAATTTCAACATACACACGGACAGACGGACAATCGGATTTGAACTTCTCTTCTCATTAGGAATCAGAATATATATTCTTTATAAGGTCTAGGATCTATATTGTGGAACTTACAAACGGAATGAAAAAGTTATATATATATACTAGGGCGGGTCGATTTTTTTTAAATCGTATAGCAAAAACGTAAACTACACTTTATATTTTTGTACACTCAAAATTTTTTACATTAAAAAAAATATTCACCCAAGTAAAAAAATTTTCAAGTCGAGAGGCGCGGATTAGGGTTTGATTTTAGTTTGATTTGGTTTCTTCGGAGAATTTTCTTAGAATTTTATGTTGATTACGTTTTTGCTATACGATTTTTAATTTTTTTTCATCCATACAAATCAACCCGCCCTAATGTATACCCTCTTTCCTTTGGTGAAGGGTATAAAAATATATATGTATGCATATGCATATGCATAAAGTACACAACAAATTGCCTTGATTTAAAAATAGTCTACGTGCACATATATTTGAAAATACATATTTACGTACACATAATGTATGTACATATGTAATTTATAATATAACAATGTCTTAAGTTAAAAATTCAAAATTTTAATTAATATTTAGTGAAGTTGTAGCAATATTTGTAAATATATATAATTTGTTTGCAATAGATAATAAATGTATTTGTTTTTACGAAAACCTGGCACATAAATTTTATCTGTTGTGGATTAAAAATCCAAATTATTTTTTCTTTATATACATACGTAAGAATATGCATAATTGTTTAACGTCCGCGTTGTGCTGCTGTATTATAACAAGATGTTCGTGTATGTAAGTGTTAATGTGTTTTAATTAATTTATTTTTTATGCAGCACCTTTTAATGTTTTATTTAATATTTTTGTATATAACATAAGTAGTGAATTGCATTTAACACATGTTTGCATCTGGTGTTGTTTTTAAATATTCATCGGGTCTTTTGTGCTCAATTAGGGCACGTACTGTGCCGCTGTCAGCTGGCAAATCGGATTTTCTTCTTAGCAATGGCTTATCCTTATTGCGTGGTAAATTCTGAGAAATGAAATTTACACCAAGTAGCAAATATTTTTTGTTATTAGTAAATAAAAGTTAAGATACTAATATATACATTTATTATAAATATATACACATACATACATACATTTAGTTTTTTATGTTTACACAGATACGTACTTCCCCTGAAGGAAACCTGGGTACAAGTGTCTCCAAGTCACCAGTTTTGCCGACTATTTTTGTGACATGGTCAACGAAGTGTCTATACTACACTACATATGCTACTATTTTTGCCTTTAATACGAAAAAAATGTTATCAATAACAACTCAGAGGTACATATAATTCCTATAAAAGTTAAAGCAAAAATAAAAAATATTGTTTTGAATTCGTATTCGTACCAAAAGTATAGACTAGATTTACTAAAATGTACTAGCAACTCTCTGGTTCCAATGTCTACATATGTTCCCAAAAGAACTACCTAGTCAATAGTACCAACGTCTGTAGTAGATTTAAAGTAACAAACACATGTCAAATGTCTATAGTAAATAACATTGTCTGGGGTATAAAAAGTTACTAGTACTAATGAATTCAAGTGCATCTTGTCACATTATGGCTGACTTTCAAAACATACTTATACAAAGTTTGTATCCGGTTTACTACTGTATTCTAATAAAGTACATGCACAAAGTATCAAAACAATGCAACTATGTGCTTTGTTTATTTAAACGTTTTGAAATGTAAGTGATGCAATGCAAAATGTTAATCTGTATTGTTGGAAATAAAATGTTAAATGTCACAAAGCATCAACTTTAAAACCGATGCTCTGATTGCTTTTCTGCTGCCGTGCTAATACTTAACAGTGTTGTTTTGGAAGGGTTTGCATTTTATATATATTGTTCTGTGGCGTTATAAAACATTATACTTTGTTTCAACATAAAGCGATTAATGTTTTGGAAGTCAGCCTATGTTTCTCGATGCCGTGTATTAGATAATTGCCAAACATATCGTCGCTGTTTTTACTAACTGACCTAACTAACATTTAACAAATTTTAATGTTTTTTTGTTTTTTGTCCTAAATATATTATGTTCCTAGCCAAAATACGAATGAAATTGGGTTTATGCATTATTTGTTATGTAGTATTACATCTTTTGTTATGTGTTAAATAAAGAAAGACAAATATTTTTATTTTAGGTCAGTTAGTAAAAACAGCGACAATATGAGGGTATAGAAACATAGGCGGCTATATCCATTTTAATAGTTTTTAAAATAAATAATATAAACCTATTATATCTTCGTAGATATTTGCATTGGTAATATGATATTTTGGTATTTGGTACAAACCAATTAGAGAAAGATATAAAAATCAAGTTTGCACCAAATCCACTCCGAGGTAAAAGAACAAATCCAATACGAAAATATGAAACTTTTGCTTTTCTGTTGTCAGTTTTTTTTTAAAACTTTGTTGCTTTAATTTCGCTTTGCTGTATGTAGTACAAAGTGAAAACAAAATAAAACTGAACAAAAGCAAAAAATGAAAAAAGACTTTTAAACACTGCTTTTTGTTTTAATCAGTTCTTTTTGACTAGAGATTTCAGCTCGATAAACGTTATTTTGTTATTTTTTTTTAATTTAACTCCAAAAAATGTGCATAGTATGTTTCAGTTTTCTTTATTTGATAGGCAGTCGTTTTTGGCAATTTTCAACAAATTGCACAAACAAAAAATAATGATTTTACGTAATAGTCATATATTAACTTCGTAAGCATGGATTATTTTCAGTGTAGTATTCGACCCCACCAGGACCCCATGTTTTAAAAATAAAAATAAACTATGTATGTTCCAATGTTTTAATTTTTCCCAAATTATGGCAAAAAAAAACCAACAATCTTAATAATTATTTTCAATGTTTTTTTTTTCATTTTAAACTCTGTAATCATTTATGGCCTCTAAGCCGTATCTGCGTAATATTACATATTTAAACTAAAATTTTAAAACTTGTAACCCTGGACACATTCTGAACTAAATTACCAACAATAATGTTAATGCACATAAAGTATATTATAGTTTTGTTTTAAAATGGTTTTTGTTAGGAAAAAGCTAAATTTTTTATGTGTCTAAAGCTACGGTCACACTTATTAAATTATTTTACTATTATAATACTATTATACTACTAGGCACAGCAAAGAACTGTTTTTTGTAAGAGGGGATATGGCTATTTAGTTTGCTTGTTGGTCCCGTTTTTTCCATTAAATATTTGACCGTAGCTTTAGATTAATAATTTCTTTTTACACCCGTTTTTGTATGTTAAGTTTTGTATATACATTGTAAAAGAATATAAAAAAGCTGTTGCGTTAGTAAAATTGTACATATTATGTTTTTTTTATAAATTATGTACATACATACGTTTGAATATTAGTAACCAGCTAATCTACAGAAACAACAGGCTACAAATGAAAAAGTTTTATGATTAAGTTAAATAAATGAATGAAAAAATTCAGTGTTATTTTTTAAAAAGTTTAATAGTTGATTGAAGCTTTAAAAAAATGTTTTCTCTGTATTATAATATTTATTTAAATGTGTTAATGCAATGACATCTTTGTAAAATTGCAATTGAGTTTAAAAAAAAGTGTTACATGAACATTAATGACATTATTTTATATTTTACAGGCATTTTAAAAATTTATTGACAATTTAAACATACCTCGCGATTATCCTGAACAGAACTATGTAGCTGTGATGATTGCTGCTGTTGTTGTCTGTCGTCATAATCCAATTTATCATAAGTTAAATCGCAATTGTCATTGTCTTGATCAAACTCATTTTGACTACTAGAAATACTCAAGCTATCCATTTGCCCAACAATTTTTGTAAATTCGGGATTTGTTTTGGCCAAACTCTCAACCTGCTGCCAAAGACCTTCACGTTGAGCAAATTTTTCCCGCTCTCTTCAATTAAACAATGGCAAAAGTATATATGTACATTAATATGTAGATATGTTTTATTATACAAAAAGAATAACTTACAATTGCTTCTCCTGCCGATAATTTTTGCTACATTCGTCAAATAGGCGTTGATTCATTTCCATAAATAATTTTAATGCATTATAAATGAGACCATGTATAGTTTTGTTCCAGTGCGTTTTTGAGTTACGATTTAAGGCAGGAAACATGATCGGTAAAATGACTTGGGAGTTGTCTGATATTAATGACATTATATACTCGTTATTCCAATAGTATAAAGCACGCTCAGCTACTTGGAAGTGTGGCGAAGACACACATTTAGCAATTTGACGAAATAATGGTACCATTACTTTTTGAAATTCTGCTGGTTCTATGACATCTAACAGTTCCTCAAGTTCGTTTAAAAACATCACCTCTTTCGGACTATGAGTTTTTGGCCAAAATTTTAAAAGGCTCCTTAAAAAAAAACACAAAAAATGTAACATAATTTTTTTTTTTTTTTTAATTAATTTTACTTTATAACGGGTTCTGCCAAGCTAGGATCCTTTTCTAAGAATTGCACCACACAATAGGTCAATTGTGGATGATAAACAGAAAGACTTTTGGCTTTATGCAATGGCAATAAAACTTTAAGTAAAAACTGTTTATGCTCCTCCTTAAGAGGCAAAGCAAATCCGTTTATTATACTACCCAAAATTTCCAACAATTCCGCTATACCATTATGATGTTCAGTTTCGTAGATGAATCTATTTGTAAAAGAGTATTAATATATTAACAAAACATATGTATATAAAAAATATTAAACAAAAAGTGAAATCGTATTTCATGTAAGGTATGTAATGAAGCAAAATTTACTTTGCGTAGTCAATTTAAATTGAATAAAAATACATAGGGGTAATTTCATGTCAAATCGACCAAGAGGGGGACACGACCCCTTTCGATTTTAATAAATTTTGGTTAGAAGGTTCCTTTTATCCTATTAGGAACATATATGAACAACAAAAATTAAAAATTTAGTTACCTGTAAAAAACATTATTGATTTGTTTGCGTATAAAAGCCCTCAAGCCTAAAAATTTTCCATATATACGATGTAATACAGTCTTTAAGAAATCACGTTCACGTGGATCCTCTGAGTCAAATAAATCTAACAGTTGTAAAACAAACTGATGATCTATATAACGTTTGGCAATGTTCGCTTGAAAATCTGGCGATTCTAAAAAGCGTAAAAACAATTCATAAACAAATTGCAAATGAGGCCATGAAGACTCCAACGTAGGCTCGTCTTCTTCAGGATCAAATTCAGCACCATTTGGATTTGAAGAAGGAGGCAAAGTTCGAAATAAATTTACAGCAAACTATATACAAAATATTAATATGAAAATCGATGAAACCCAAAAGAAAATTATGTAATAAATATATACATACCATATTTATTGCTTCTGGGTAAATGGCTTCTGTAATAACATTATTTTGATTAGACAAATATTCAACCATTTCATGTAGAGCAGCCCTTTTCACTTCCTTCCATTTTAGGTCGCTTAACGGCTCGGAAAAATCGAACAGTGTACAACATTGTCTTATTTTTTGCACAAAAAGTTCCTCTCGATCATTGGCTGGAGTTTCTGTGCGCAGAAAAAAAATTAATCAGAATGTAAAGTTAATAGATAATTTGTTTTATTAATACATATATGTATATAATAGTTAACAACATAAATAGCACTTTTTTTCTATTTGTTGTATGTGTTATTTGAATGATTTGTGGAATTTTAAACCACAAATAGTTTTTTAAATTTAGTATTAGTTAAGTTATAGTTAGAATAGTTAAGCTATGTTCACACCTTTTAAATATTTGACGTCTACACGTAATGACTAGTTTTATTAAAAAATTATTTGCTTTTGCAAAACGTTTGCTAGATCGAACATCAAAACTTAAGTTCGATAAATTTACTGGTCACGCTATTTTTGTATTTTTTTCGTCAATTATTTGTTAGGTCTGATCATACCTTAAGTATTTTTTAACAAATTTAGAAAAAATTGTGATATTTAAGTTGTCGCTGTATAAGAAGTTTTTCAATTCAAATAATATGCACTTTAAATAAAAAAATAAATAAATTTCAAGTTCAGTGTTTAACATGTGGTTGTTATTAAACCCAGTTTTCTAGGGAATTTTTTTTATACATAATTGAGTTAATTTATTTCTTTATAGAAACTGGGAATTATTTCCTTTCGTAGGTTACTTTATATTATATTCAACATTTTTTATTTTTCGAATTTATTCTATGAGTTAAATTTCAGTTATGTATTTTATAAAGCTTTTTTGTAATAGTCTTATTCCTTCAATTTGTCAGGAAATGACTTTATACACTACCAGACTATTATTTTGTATCTTCTTGTTACATTTTACCTACGCTATCCAATTGAAGGAATAAGACTATTACAAAAAAGCTTTATAAAATACATAACTGAAATTTAACTCATAGAATAAATTCGAAAAATAAAAAATGTTGAATATAATATAAAGTAACCTACGAAAGGAAATAATTCCCAGTTTCTATTTGTTAAAATAGTTGAGTTAAATACATTCAATTTATAAAGTATCACTATCCAGTGTGACACAAAGAATGCTGACGAAGGCCGTAGCGGGCCAGAAAATGCATTACATTCTGCTGGTGTCTAATAATTGTAAATTTTTCTGTGCATACAATATACTTTATTGCTATCCAAAGGATAGCGTAGGTAAAATGTAACAAGAAGATACAATATAATAGTCTGGTAGTGTATAAAGTCATTTCCTGAAAAATTTAAGGAATAAGACTATTACAAAAAAGCTTTATAAAATACATAACTGAAATTTAACTCATAGAATAAATTCGAAAAATAAAAAATGTTGAATATTTATTTCTTTATGTATTTTTTTTAAACTTTAACATAAATGATAACAGAAAACTGACGTACCACATTCAGATATGAAAAACCTAATTAGTAAGAATGTATTATTCACAAACCTGGGGAAAAAATTACATTGTACATAATTTACTTTTTGCCGAATTTAAATAAACCTGGGAAAAAAATTACATTGTACATAATTTACTTTTTGCCGAATTTAAATAACTTAATTATTTGGTCGGCACTAGGGTGTTCAATTAATCGATTTTTATTTTTGTTCGATTAATCGATATTTGGCATGTTTAAGTTATTCGATTAAACGAATAAAATTTTAAAATTAATCGATTAATCGAATATTTCTATATCCAGAAATTTTATAAATTACAAGATTTTCTTTCGGTAATTTTAGAAAAAACTAGTACTTGAGTAAATAAACCTCTGATATGCTTCTGTAAATAATTTCCTATCAAGAATCGATCGAAGTATCTTGTTTAAAATATTTATTAATTGGACCAATTGTAGCCCCCTTTGATTTTGTTGGTGGAGCATCTTCTTCAAGTACTATGTTATAGTCGCTGTGCAAGAGGTAAATAAGTGAAGTTGTTATTAGATTTATCCCTCGTACAATATTTTTAAACCAAACTTATTTTAAAGAGAGACACGCATCAACTGTTTTGTTAAAAAATACAGGCGTTTTTTAGAAATCAAAATGTCGTGGATTTAAAATCGAGCAAATTTAAAATTTAAAAACGAGTCTGTAATGAAAGTTTATAAAAATATTCCATTTTATCTATTTCATTCTTTAAGTATCTATTATTTTGCAAGAACAATACTTAAAAATTACGGTCATTTCGTAAATAGTAATTAAATTTAAATTATCGTTCGATTTCAATTTCACTTCATTTCGATTTACTAGAACATACCCGATAAATTAATATAAATCTTTGAGTAAACATACCTTTGTCGTTTTTTCTTTTGTGAAATGAATTATTAAATTGTGTTGAAAAAATTTTACAAAAATATAAGCTAAATTACTCACTAAACATGACTTTTTTTAATTCCAACGGACAAATAAATTTGGTTTGTTTATTCGACTTAAAACTTTAAAAAAATTATACATTTAACAGAAATACTATATATTATTATTATTATTAATCGGTATAAATTCTCCAATTAATCCTTTAATCGAAATTATTCGAACAATTAGTCGTCTAAAACTGTTCGATTAATCGAACAAGAATTAATCGACTGAACACCATAGTCGGCACGTAAAATATGGAAATAAGCTGGTCCCAATTGAATTTTAGACAATCCTAAAAATATTATGTATGCACATTTGTTTTTTTTATACGGATTGCTCGGGGCAATTATCCAGGGATCCCGCACATTTTTCGAAAAAAAAAAAAAAAAAAAATCCAGGGAATTTTGTGCGTGAATTCCTGGGATTTTTTTTTTCTAATTAAACAAAAAATGTAAATTCAAATATAATTAGGGCAATGTTAAATGTTTTATGCTCTGAAATTTTAAACTAGTAAAATATACACAATTTTTTTAAGACCCAGAGGCCAAATTACGGCATTCGATATTGACCGAAATTACAATACAATTTTAATGGAAATTTCGATAGATATCGAATGCCGTAATTTGGGCCCAGGTATATTTTATAAAAACGAAAAAGTTTTTTTTCCACCTGTTTCAAAATTTTTAATGTTTTATTTGTAGAGCTGCTGCATAAAAGCTATTTTTGATTCGGTTCCTTATTACAGTAAATACTGTTTGTGTAAGAGGTAATGGCAAAAGTGAAAAATTAACATTTCAGAAAATTTTTAATGCAGCAACTAGTAAACAAAACCGCTAGTGGTGAATGAGGATGCACTAAGTTTGTTATTCCGTGTGAAGCTTTTTAATTATTCATCTCATACCGCATAAAGTATATATATTCTGGCCCCTTAAGTAGTAATTCTTAGTCGATTTAGCCACGTCTGCCTGCCCGTCAAGCCGTCTGTTAAAAACACGCGCACTAAAAAGCAAAGAACAATGTCCAGAAATAAAACCATGCAATTTTGTAATAATCGGTCCATAATTAACCTTATGTCGCATATTAAGCACCCTTCTGAAAAACACTTTAAAACTATAAAACCCTATAACAAATTTCACTTCAATATCGAAGTTTGTTCTAATTTATGTTTTTTAATATCAGAAATCACTCTTTACTCTACATTTTGGAACAATTGGTCCAGAATATACCATGGGTCCAATATTAATTCATTTCGCGAAAATAATTTTAATTCGGCTAAAAAAATAAAAGCATAAAGCTTTCTGATTGTCGGTCAATTATGTAACATATTTAGGTCGAAACCTCAACCAATTTTAATACTGGCGTCCGTTTTTATAAAAATGAATTAATCAGCCTGATTACGGTTGGCGTTGGCGTAAACGCCTGAGTCGTTTCTTGTAATAGATTAAAGAACACAGGTTATGTGTTACTTTTAAAGAACACAGGTTATGTGTTATATTAAGTGGGAATACCCGGGAAATTAAAAAATAAGTCCCTCTTTTTCGGGGAAAAAATGTATATATAACGAATTCATCTAACCAAACTGAAGATTCTTTTTTTTAATCGAACTTTTTTATATTGGATTTATTTATAAATCGATATTAAAAAACTAAAATATTAAACTATGCTGTTTGCCAAGTGGTCGAAATTCGACTATACATATAAGTATACACTTAGGTCTGTTTTTATGCGGATTTGAGCTTACGCGGTTTTTTAATCGACTTTTTTTATTTATTTTTTTTTTTTTTGTTTTTATAATTATTTTGTCGTTTTAAACGTTGACATCACTACAACATAGTAATTTTCAAAATTTGACAAGATATATGCACTTGAGCAGCCTTTTGCTTGCTGTCCCTTTTTTTGTTTGTAGTTTAATATGTCTTCTATACAACAAATTGACATTATCTGTGGCATTTTGACAAAACATCTAAAGTCGAGATAAGATACCAAAAAATTTAAAAAAAAAATGATAAACCAAAATTAAAGAAAAATTTCGTTTATAACACCAAATTTTAAAAACGTAAACAAAAATGATTTTTGAATGAAAATTCGTATGATATATAACATTTTTCTCAACTGCTTAAACTTGACAAAACATCTGTCAAAATGCCACAGATTTGTTTTTTAACTTTTATAAATCTGGGTTTATGTGTTTTTTTAAATTAAATAAATGAATTGTTTTTGGTTTATTTTTTTTTGTTATATGATTTTTTTATGCTATTTTGGTCTAATTTTTCCACCAAGATTCGAAGTTATGCGGTTTTTTAACTTTTTGAACGAATAATACATTTTGTGTGAAAATCTAGTCTTTTTTATGCGGTTTTCTTTGAAACGCATCTACCGCATAAAAACAGACCTAACTGCATATGAATTTACATGTTTCGAGCATTTGTTTTTTTTTTCGTCTTAGTGGATCGATTTGGCGAGGGACCAGCCTCCGGTCCATGTGTTATCTTCCACTCAAGTCTTTGAATGTTAAATTTAGTTTTGTAAGTTCAATAATATAAAAAAAAGCAGAAAAAATCATTTGAAAAACAAAAAAGTACCAAAAAGTCTCATCTTAGATATAGTTTCTCAATTGCTTTGAACTCTGCATATTTACTTTATGTTTCTAAGTTCAGTATTAATTAAATTTCAAAAAGTACCAGTCAAAGAACAAAAATACAAAAAGCTCCCTCATACAGATTCTTATTCACTCAGAACCATGCATGTTTAATTGTATGTTTCTAGGTCCAATATTGATGAAATTAAAAAGTACCAGTTGAAGAACAAAAAAGTACCAAAAAGTTCCTCTTATAGATTCTCATTCACTAAGTACAGTGCATGTTTAATTTTGTGTGTTTTAGGTCCAATAATGACGAAAAAAGTACCAGTTGTAGAACGAAAAAGTACCAAAAAAAATCCTCATAATAGATTCTTATTCAGTCAGAACCATGCATGTTTAATTTTATGTTTCTAGGTCGACTATTAACGAGAACTTCCATTGACCTCTATGTGCGTCGTACAATTTCTTTAGTTTTGGAAACAAGAAATAGTGACTCGGGGCTTAATCGGGAAAATATTGAGGATGAGGGAACAGTTCGTAGCCTAATTCATTTGTTTTGCCACGGAATGCGTAATGAGCACACAGAATTAACTTTTTTTCATTTCCTCCACAAATCATGACGCAGCTTGCTTATTAATATTTTGACAGTGTCAACTGACAGATGCCTGTTTTGAGGAGAAATGTTGCCCTTTCAATTAAGAGGCGGCTAATTCAAAAAGTCACGGACTTATTGACCCGCCCTCGTATGTGTGTGTGTGTGTGTGTGAATGTATAAATGAATGTTAATTTGTAATTATGATATTTTAAACCCCAAAAGTTTGTGGCAAATAATAGCTAATAAAGAATAAGTATTATTACACTACACTATTAAATTGTGCGAAATCAAAGAATTTTTAATAATGCGCCGTCACATCATTTAGGTAGATCAGATATATTTTAGCACATTTTGCATTTCTATCAAAAGTACTACTTCAACATTATTTACAGATATATGATGGCTATGAATTTTAAAACTAAACGATTTAAAAGTGAAAATTTCGTTTTCAGTGTTTTTAAAAATAGTTTTCTAATACATTTTCATCTTATTTCCTGTCTTTATCCTTTGTTATATTGAATATACATATTAACTGAACTGTATTTTGAACAAAAAATGAAGACCTTTTTTCAGATATGTACTTTAAACTCGCTCGAATTTCACAACTTTCATCACCCACCTGGTAGAAAATAAATAACTTTAAAATCTGACTAGATATGTAAGTATGTACATGTAATTATAATAGTACTTTGAATCATTGTAAGTATAAAAATATGAGGTTTTTCTGCTTGTTCATTTGTGAAAGTCAGAAATAGAATTTTTAGTTGTTGTATTTTGTATATTTTGTTTGTTTGTATTCATTTATTTATTGTGTTTTTGCGCAAATTATTTGCACCTACTTGGGACTCTTGGCAGATTATCAATTTGTCAAAAAAAATAAATAATATTTTTTTTTATTTTTATTTGTAAACAAATAACATAGTTTTTTTCTTAAAGAATATTCAAAGGGAGAGAGATAACATACATTATTATGTATGTACTAGCTGTCCCGGCAAACGTTGTTTTGCCATAAACCTAATTTCAAGTAAAATAAATTCCTCTTTCTTTCACTTGAGCGCTTTATACCATAATCGGCGATGAAAAAAAACAATAGCTATTTATTTCTTTATTTCTTTTCGTTACATATTCAAAAGTTAAACATAAAAAAGTGATGTATTTTTTATCCTGAAGTATGATAATCAAACAGAGATAATCAATTTTTATTGCATGGGGTCTTCACCTGAAAATTTTTTGTTATACCAAACGTCAAAGTCTATATAAAAAACTATAAAATCTCTGGCATTGCAAATGCCAATCTAAAAGGAGATTTGAATTAATTTGGGACGTCTTTGGCAATCATCGGAGTTCGTGGCAGCAAAACATTTTCGTCTCGGAATTTACCATTCAAAAAGGTAGCTTCGATAACGTTTTTCATCAATTTGTTAACGACCAATCGTGTAGTATTGCAAAGCCGAAGTAGAATAACCGGAGAAAAAAACGTTTAATAAAGATACATAGACTTATCAAAAGAATCGTTTAATTAATTAAGAAGATATTGGATGGGGGTGCTTTTACCCATTTACCTTTATTTTACGCCGTAAATGTTAAAATGTATAGCCTTTAATTCCTTCAAGACTTGAAACTTCCATCGGATAATTAATTAAGAAGACATGGGGAGATGGAGCTTTTACCCTTTTTGCCCTATTTTACGCCCTAATTGTTGGAAATTCAAAAACATGTATATCTTAAAGTTCCTTTAGATATTACAGTATCTGCATGCCAAATTAAAAGAATACCGGTTGATTAGTTAAAAAGATATAGGGAGGGGGAGCGTTTGCCTCTCTTGCCTAATTTCACGCCCTGAATAATAAAAATTATAGGCTATAGTTCCTTCCAGATGTAACACTATTTGCCTGCGAAATTTCAAGAAAATCGGTTAATCAGTTATGAAAATATTGGGAGGGGGAGCTTTTACCCGTTTTGCCCTATGTTACGCCCTCTAGCGATATAAAATATATACATTAAGATCTATCCCGAATGTCATTGTACACATTAGGCATTACGATTTGGTAACTTTTCAGGTAACAATAAAAAATCATAATATGGATAATGAAACCCATTTTGTTGAAATTTATATGGGAATAATATATAGGAAAATCTAAATGCAATATCTCTGGAACCACTGGGCCGATTTCATCCAAACTTCACATAAACCATCTACAGACTATCCCCAAAGTATCGTGATAGTTTTCGTTTAAGTCGAACGACCCGCTTTTGCAGTTAGTGGTGACATCAAAGTGTACACTTCTTTTTATATATATAGAAGATGTAAGTATGTAGGATATGGAAGTATGTAGGATATGAAATATATGAAGATATGAAGCCAGAAACCTCACTAATTAACGTATATTCAGCCATGTCACAGAGTACAATTCCGTTCGGAAACGGAATTCATTCCGTATTTTGGTGCTTCAGAAAATGACGAAAAAATGTTTCGGAATGAAACCATTTTTGTTTTCATGAACGGTATGGGAGTTGTTTGTATCTGAAAGGCCATAAAACTATCAAAATACACTTTCCATCAACAAACAAATATGTTTTCTTCAATTCCGAACGGAATCATTCCGAACGGAATTGTACTCTGTGACATGGCCCATTATGTTAAAATTGCTATCAAGTTAAGAAAACTTAATGTGTAAATAAATAATTGGAACAAAATTAAAATACTTCTTATTTAATTAAAATTATAAAGATTAAACTAATATTCATCTTTAAATAGCTAGTTCATTTAACACATTAGTTAAATCTGATTTAAATTAACCACCGATTAAGGATTTAAAAATTATTTACGCACAACTAATTGTCTGTGTGGCTGTTGTTATATTTTTGCACTTTTGCTTTTTCGCAAGGGTGCAACTTGTGATGTGAATACCCCCAATAATTTCTAGTATTGAATGAATTTTGCTGGCCTTGCCATAATTTATATATTATAGTAAATAATTGAAGTAAGTATTTATGTTAAAAATGTTCATATGTAAACCCAATAAATAACCCTAGATATAACGTTTAGATTAATTTAGTTTCATTTTTAAAAATCAATTAAAGTAATAAATAGAAAACTAAAATAATTTTGTCAAGAGAAAATGAAAGCCGTAATCAAAATGAAAAATCCGTACGATTAGCTAAATTTTTTATAAGTGAACTTCTCTTTGAATAAGTTAAGGCCCAACTTTAATATGCATGAACAAGATTCAGCTATAGCTTCTCGTATATAATTTTATGTATTCTCACATGTGCTTAAGCCAGCTTATGCACATGAGTGTGGGCTTTCAAACATACGCAGTTACATTTTTTATACGGCAGTTATGTTTAATTTCGTAACCGAATTAATATGGACATGTTTTCCTCTATATAAATAAAAGATAAACAAAATATGCTTAGTTAAACAAATAATTGCCAAATAAAATTTAACTAATCAATAATAGAACAAAATATAATAAGAACATAATGAAAAAAAAAAAAAAAACGAAAAAATATTTATGAATTGAATTTGTAAAAACCTCGTAGAAGCGGTAACTGTACTGCTGCGGCCGATAATGTTGGTGTATGGAAAATATTTCTATCTCTTGCTCGTCCTGGACTACCAGAAATTTGCTGAAGAGTTTGAGTCACAAAAGGTCCAGAACCATTTGATGCACTCCCATCAGAATTATTTATACTTTGGCTATCGGTTTCTGTATTATCACTATTATTTTCGCTTCCATTAGGTAAAGCTTCTCCGATGTTACTATTTTGAAATTTAATTTGTGTGATATTAGAGCCATTGTTCCGATGTAACTTATTATTATTGTTTGAAGCATTTCCTATGCCTAAGGAAATACTAATGCCACTGACAATAGTTTGGGTAACTGAAGAAGAATTTGTTGTTATTGCCGATGCAGTTTGCGACGGCGATAAGGCTGCTGTTAACGCTATTGTAGACGCCACTGCATTGTACTGACCCTGGCCAACACCACTGACAGTATTTGTATTATAGGCAGCGTTACTTGTATTATTAGAAGTACCGCTGCCTACATTTTTTGTAGCATTAAGTATGTTTTTAATTGCTGTGGCTGCACTCACTGGAGACTGCACAATGAATTTCCATTTGTATTGTAATCAACGATAGTATGTAATGTTTTGAAAAATGGGGTAAAAAATGGAGTAAAAGAAATTGAACACAATAATAGATAATGTATTTAATGAGTTATTTAAGATTTGGTTACAAAAAAGAAATCGTTTTTTTAATTTCAATCGGAAAACTATAAATTTAGAATTGATAACACCCTATAACAGCAATTATCACACATGGAATAATCAATATACCAATAACAAGAGCAAACATACAAAGTCGCACTTCATATATATATAAATATATATATGTATATATATATATATATAATTATACTTAGTTTTTCTTGATCACATCAGATGTCCTTTTAAAAGGACTTTGATTATAAGAAAAATAAATAACATATTTCAAAACAAAATTAAATTCGGTAATAAATTACGTATATTCACATTGGTATCAAATGATAGGTAAAGGTATGTTCAGACCTAACAAATATTTGACGAAAAAATCCAAAAAAAGCGTGACCAATAAATTAACCAACCTTTAGAATCATTTTTGACAAGTTCTATTGGTTTACTAAACTTTATTTGTGAAAAGAGAATTGTATAGTGTAATTAGGAAACTCTTAAATGGTATTTAATTTAGCCAAACGTTTAGCAAAAGCAAATAATTCTTTAATAAAACTAGGGGTTACGTGTAGGACGTCAAATATTTAATAGGTGTGAACGTAGCTTTAGAGTCCTTAAAAATGAAACATTAACTTTTGCT
The DNA here is from genome assembly GCA_963931875.1 of Pollenia griseotomentosa. Taxonomy (NCBI): domain Eukaryota; kingdom Metazoa; phylum Arthropoda; class Insecta; order Diptera; family Polleniidae; genus Pollenia; species Pollenia griseotomentosa. The sequence continues at coordinate 253,691,725 of OZ007560.1, read as the reverse complement.
TTAAAATCTATAGACAAAAATACAATTTTAGTCCTTTAAATCGTTTCGATATAAAATGGGATTTTTTTTATATGTTAAAGTCATTTTTAAAGGATATCTAATGTTATCATAAAAAGCGAGAAAGTTGTTGCTCAATGAATGTATGGAGTCTGGTTATAAGAATATATCGTTAGCTAAATTGCAAAAAGGCGTAACTAACAAAATTATAATTTTACAGGAAAAGCAAAAAACTTTGTAAAATGAAAACCAGCAGCATGTCAGAAAAACATGCTCTGATAAGTTTCAAAAAATTTTCAATGATAACCATTTCCTTATACATATTTTGTTAGAAAAAAATGTGTAATTACGTCGTTTTGCATTTATCAAATAAACTTACTTGTAGTTACGTCCCTTTGTTTTTTGTTAATAAAAGCATAATTTTTGATCGCAGAAGTTTAAAATTTTGTCAAGACATGTAGTTTAATGGCATTCATAATAATCAATTAACACTCCATTTTGAATTTTTTGTTAGTTACGCCTTTTTGCATTTTAGCTAACGATATACATATGTATATTAGAGCGACTTACAAAAAAAAAGTGCTCGATGTACCCTCCTAAAAATAAACCTTGGACTTTTTTAAGATGAAATTTTAAATATTTCGGATCCAGCTTTGACCTCTCGTGAGCTGGACCATTTTGAAAAAGGGTCTATTTTTACATGTTTTGTTAATTTGAGAATCTGTTTCCTTACCAACATATACAAATTGGGTATCGTAAGAAAGGTTTTTTAAGGCAAGTCCAACTGTATATACAATTGTCCTTTTTTTAAGGATTTTCTGTAAGAAAAACGGGTTTTGAAGTTTTTGTTCGGGATTGTTTGTAATAAAAACGCCAAATTAACATATTTTAATCTTTAGTCGATTTAATTAAGTACGTTGGTCAGCTTTTTTGAAAATTCGTGCTAGTTTGCGTTTTGACAAAAATGCAATGGGGTGGTAACCCTTCGTTTTAAATAGGGCAATATGGGTATCAAATTTTTTCTTTTGCCAAGTACATCATCTTTGTATGTTAATAATTTAGATTTTGCAAATTAGATGCATTTTACACGGTGCTCTGGAATATATATAAATGCAATTTTGTGGTAACTCTAATATGATAGCGTATTAAGTTTCTAGATCATGTATGGATGAAAATAGGACTAAAGAAAGAAAAAAAGAAATGATCCACGACTTTTTTTAATTTGCGAAAAAAAATATGCCGCCAAAAAGTTTTTCGCAAATTAAAAAATATGCCGCCAAAAAGTCGTGGATCATTTCTTTTTTTTCTTTCTTTAGTCCTATTTTCATCCATACATGATCTAAAAATTCAAAAATCGTTTTTTTACAGAAAATCTTTAAAAAAAAGGACATGGATGATAGTCCTTAGGCAAATTGTATATACAGTTGGACGCGTCTTAAAAAAGCCTTTGTTACAATACCCAATTTGTATATGTTGGTAAGGAAACAGATTTACAAGATAACAAAACATGCCAAAATAGACTCTTTTTCAAAATGGTCCAGCTCACGAGAGGTCAAGGCTGGAGCTGAAATATTCAAAATGTCATCTTAAAAAAGTCCAAGGTTCATTTTTAGGAGGGTACATCGAGCACGAATTTTGCTTCCATACAACTTGAGTCGCTCTAATGTATATCAGTTTGTTCATGTGTAAAAAAGTTTTTGTAAAATAGTCGCTGGGTGTAATGAATGAATTGTTGTAAACTTAATTCTAAAATTAATTAGAACATCATTACAAGTATTTAAATAATTTGTTTAACAATGTTATTTTAAACAAAAAATACTGCCGCAGTAGTTTTGTTTTTAAACTCCTATATGTATTTGTTATTAGTTCTTATTAGGGATGTAACGAATACTGATACCGATATATCGGCTTATCCGAAGTATCGCCGGCGATATTTTACTGTCGATATGACGATACTTTTTTATAGTTTTTTCTTTTTTTTTTTTTTTTTTGAAAAAAAAAACAGTTTAAGTTTTAATGCTTATTGTTTGCATAACAGCTAAGAGCATTCAAAAGCCGAGCATAACATTAAACAGAATAATAAATAGTTTCATTTAATTCTAAGGCTGGAGGTCCACATCACGCGTTCTATGTGTATGTTTCTTTTTTGTTTTTGACCTTTTTTTAGGACGCATGATAAAGTAGAAAGAAATCATACTTCATGCTTTCGATACATATATATGTATGTATATTCTACACGTTTGCTGTGTAAATTGTCAACACGATTTTACACTTATACTTTTAGGACAGATACATAAACGCATTGAACGCTTGGTGTGGACCAGTAGCTTTAGCCGTTTTGCTTTGCACCATAATATGTTCAAAGACAATAGATTGAAAAAACGTCTTATTGAGCTACTTAACGTGACTCTGCATTTCGAAAGTGTTGAAGACACTTTCGTGAAAATCAGTGTTCGAAAATAAACAGTTCATTATTTAGCGTTCGGCTCACACACCCAAGAACGATATTTATTTTTTTAGTGATTGTGTAGACGAACACAACCCTTAATACCGTTCATAACTATTTTCAAGAAAGAGCCGAACACTCTATATTGTTCTGTTCTTAGTTAAAAAACAGAAAAATTGTAGTGATACTGTAGACAAACATTATATTTTAATGTTCTATAATGTTTCTTTTTTTTACATTGATAAAAAAATGAACAAACAAAAAATTTTAGCAACGACCGCACCACGAACAGTTTGTTTGTGAAAAATTTGGCTTTTTTCGTATGTGTATTTTGTTTTTGTAAAAAATGTTTGGTTTTTTTTACCAGCCAAAAGGGACGAACATTAATGAGCCGAACCGAACCCAATGAAGTGTGTGGATTTAAAAAAACCCGAACGGAATTAAATGTTCTCATCTTTTGTTGTGTTTGATATAAACAGCATTATTTTTGTGTTCAAAAGATTACTTACAGGGGAGTTATTTTTTTTTATGATTTTGTACATAAACACTATTAGCGTTTGTGTTTTCCACAAATATACCGAACTGAACACTAAGGAGCGATATTTAGTGTTTATTTTCGAACACTGGTGAAAATGTTATAAGAAAATTTCGAGCTAAATTATGCTCCATCCATCCTACACTGAGGCTCAGCTAAAGAAGAAGTCTTAAGATATCTTAGATTTTCTTATTTTTCTAGAGGACAGTTCTGCTTGTTTACTGACGGAATAAAATTGTATACCCAAAATTTAAGACCATGGCGCAGAAAGTACCCTACAAGAAGAGAATGAGCGAGTTGTCACTTTTTTCACGTTGGTGTTAAGAAAATGATAGAATGAAATGACAGAAATCAAGTTTTCTGACACTTCTTTCTGTCATTTTCTTAACACCAACGTGAAAAAAGTGACTACTCGCTCATTCACTTCTTGTAAGGTAGTTCTGTCGCATCATATAGACTTTTTTGCACTGCTGGTCTACTTCAAACGGATTTGCAAAATACAAAAATCTTATTACATAATATAAATTTTAAATAATAATCTCTTACACTTTTTTGTTTTAAATTACTTTTACTTTTGGCAATTTTACCATGAATTAAAATTCAAATAGTTGTTTTTAAAATCTTATTAATATCAATTTTAAATATTAATAATCCCTTACACAGTAATTTTGTATAAGAAAAAAATAACTCTACTTGAGTTTTGTTAGTTTACCCTTGAATTTAAATTTTATATTCGTATCGGTATCGCCAATATTTCCTTTCATATTTCGTTACACCCCTAGTTCTTATTCCTTTTTTCAGAGTTATCATATTACAAAATTATACTTTTCCGATTTATTTAATTACTTTTATGATTTTTTATATTATAATTGATGAGTGGAACGATTGAATCAAACCTTGTTGTTAGAACCAAGCGTAGATGAGGCAGTAGTTAAAAGTTGTGAAGCTGAGGTAGCAGCATTAAAATGTTGAGCCAAAGTTGAGACAATGGATGATGTGGTTGCAGAAATGGTGCTGGTGGTTCCCGAGGAACCCACTCCTTCGGTATTCGAAGAAGAGGCCGCAATTGACATAGATGTTGTTGCATTTAATGACACACTGTTGCTAGTATTAACTACAGATAACGTAGCCACTTGCTGTTGTGATATGGATGAAGAAGTTGATGTTACTGGTATTTTAGATGAATTTGATGATAGAGATTGATTTGTTGAGCTACTATTAATTTCTTGAGGTTGTAATGCTGGCATTTTACTGTTATAAACTTTTTTAACTGCACTTATTGTTGAAAAGGAACTATTTGATAATTT